>CM046427.1:33512505-34829517 GCA_025506505.1 Flaveria sonorensis
CATCGTTGCCTCATATTTATGTTCTTCTGCTCAAAGAAATATTTCAAACTCCTGTGATCTGAGTATATGGTACACCTGATACCAGATAAATAATGCGTCCAAATCTTGAGGGTAAACACCACCGCTGCAAGCTCTAAGTCATGAGAAGGGTAGTTGACTTTATTAGTCTTCAACTGCTACTAGGCATATAACCTTCCCCCAAGTAGAAGGCGTTAGAGTAAACTACTAAATCTTCATTTCAATCGGGTACCATGGGGATAGGTGCTTGGGTCAACCTTTTCTTTAATTCCTAAAAACTTTCTTCATCATATCCATAAATGCAACAGGTGCATTACTTAAGCTGAGGGAGAGAAAGAAGGAGGAAGAGGCACAACTTGTCGCTGCCAAGAAGGTGGGAGATAAGGAATATATGAAAGCCTATCTCAAAGCCCATGGCTTCACCACCAAGCAAGTGGGTCCTATGTCTCAGAAGACCCTACAATGACATGTCAGTGATATCAAGGCTGAAATCCGCTAAGGAAGAGGGCAGGAGGTAAGCTAGTTATCAAGTGTTAAGAAGAAGGCATCCAAAGCAACACCAACACCCAAACCAGCACAACCTATACCCACACCTCTTCCCTTCCCTATCAAAACCAAACCAACCACAGAGCCTTACACCCCTGAACCTACCCCATCAGCCTTACCTACACCCTCACCCACTGTTTCCCAACAACCACCACCAACACCTATCCTTAAACCCAAAACACAACCCAGACCCCAATCTTTACCCAAACTTTCTTCTGAACCTTCTAAGCCCCTGACCTTAGAAGAATTCAAGGAGATCAAGAGGAAGCTCATCAACTACACAACATTGAGCGGCATCTTTTGTGAGGAAGAGTCAATTAACCTGAAATACACTAATGGCTCTTCCAGTTCCCTCACAAGACATGCATTCCTTGATCTACCTAGGGGAGCACTGGACCGAGCTCTCCAACTTCTTGAAACCTACTTAGATATTTTTACAAAAGAAGAGAAGAAGTTAAGAAGGAGGTTGGCGACTCTACTGGACACTAGGAAGGGTGAGAAGCTTTCATCCAATGGTGAAATTTCTCTTTACTTTCATCCCCATTTAAAATTTCCAACCATCTCTCTTTACTTTCTTTACCACAGCTAAAGCCCCAAATTAACACCATCTTCTTCACTCACTCTCAAATTTCTTCAATCTTACCTTACCTCTTAACAATGGTCCTAAATCCCTAACATAATCAGGCCTCTATCCTTGACTCTTTAAAGGATGCCAACTTTGCCCCTATCATCGAATTTCTGTCCCAGTCGGCATACTTCACAGCCCTCACCGTTAACCCCACCATCTACTCAAACCATATGGCTGAATTATGGGCTAATGGTCAAGATGAAACAATAAATGGTGAACGGTTCATCCGTTTGAGGATCTGCGGACAAAAGATCATCATTGCTAAATCAACCATCAGGGAGCATCTGGAGCTTCTTGATGAGGGTGCCCCTACTGCGTTCCCCTCTATGTTGGAAGACACTTACACTTAGATGGGATATGGCGGCGATGTGCGTAAGTCTACAGTCTACAAGTTTGACTTCTCCTATAATTGGAAGTTCTTGTTGCACTTTGTCCTGCAATGCCTATCCACTAAATCCAGGGGATGGGATCAAATCCCATATGATTTGGGTTGCCTCGTCCATGGGTTGGTAAAGGGCTAGCGCTTCAACTACTCAAGATTTGTGCTGAACAACCTAAGAGGCAATCTCACCCGGGATCCATTCTATAGGTATCCCCGGTCTATTAAGCACATAATCAACTATGAGCTGGACCAGGACAGAATACAATGTCAGATGTTCTACTAGTCCATCACATGTGGCCTGACATCTTCAAGACCCTGAAGAAGGTGTCCACCAACTTCTCTGGAATATTCACCGATCTTCTTCCAGGTTTGCGCGAGCCAACGGCTCCTGGTGACATCGCTGCAAGCCCAGCAGGTGATGAACCCACACCAGACATCACCACTCAAATGCCAATCACTTCTTCCCACCCTATCAAGATTACATACACTAGATGCCCCAAATGAACCCCTAATCAATCTACTCTGATTGGTCAGGTCCCCTCTGTTCTATCCAAAAAGGCTCGAGTGGAAATTTGGGCTCCCAGTCACCCAGAGGTCCAACCATCCTCTACCATTGACCTTAATATTAGCATTGAGTCTCCTCAGTTTGAAGTTGATGAGCCCATAACCTAAGCCTTTAGCATTCAGGGTGAGTCCCAACACTCCCCTAAGCAGCCAAAACAGGACACCAACATCATTAGGTCATCTGCTCTCCCTGAAGAACCCGTAGGTGCTGACCAAGGTCCCAGGTCATTAGATTTAACCTCTCTATCCCTTATTGACCTATCAACCCTACCTGATGAGGACATTATGTTTCATCTGGGCCATGATGTTAATCTACCATACCACTCTTTAGATCAACTGAGCCCCAGGGAACCTCTAATGTCTAGCCCATATCAGCAATACCTAACTGAGATGAGTCAAACTTATATGGAGGTGACTCATGTAGGCTTAGCTGCCACTACTAAGAGTGTTTCAAAAACCTCTCAGGACAGTGGTAACATAAGTAGGTCTGAGTCTACTGTAACCTTGCCTCTTGATGACTCTGAAAGAGACATCAGTAAGCAAGGGTATCCAGGGCGCCAAAAACCACTATTGGTGGTGATGATGAACATACTAGGTATGTTATCTCATCTCCTGATGATTCTTTGAAAGAAGATAAGGAAGCCTAAAACTCATTATCAAAGACCTGATTTCTAAAGTCTTAAACCTTGAATCAAAGGTTATGACTCTAGAGGACAGGTCGGCCACTCAGCAACTTAAGATTGGAGATCTCAAGGCCCAACTAGCTAAGACGCAGATTGAGAAGTCTGTTAGGCATGTACATACTCAGGTTTCTTTAATTTTTTCCTCTAGCTTATCTACTTCTCAAGATGTTGCTACCAAAAAGGGGGAGAATGTACAGAAACAAAGACATAAGGAACCCTGCCTTGCCATCACAACAACTTCCTTTGATGCCATATCTTCTTTGTACCCCATACCGCAACCAGCTCCTATCACTATTCAAGTGGATCCAAAAATGATTATAGACCTCAATAGGTTTTTAACCACATTTTTGATAAGCTCATCCATTGAACAACCTTCCCCTGATATAGCCATTGCCTACTTTAGAGCTGAGGAGCTTTAAAGACTAAGTGCACCACCTACCTCTGAAAAGGAAGTTGGTCAACCTAAGGTCTCTATTGAACCCGAGATTAATTTCGAAGGGGATACACAGACTCATGGCCTAGCAACCAATTGGAAGGGATAGGTAGTGCAGTTCTAATTACTTCTGAAGCAGAAATACAAGCTGCGGAATGAATAATTGAACTATCTTCCTCATCCAATGATCTGTTCATCACAGAGGCTATTCTGGACCTAGCCTCTGAGGTAAACTATGAGGACTTCCTTACAACCACTCTCTCCAAAACACTACAAGTGCAACCCTACTCTCCCCAACCTAAATCTTCTAAACCCAAGTATCCAAAGGCTGAATCTTCCTCTGATCCTAAGGGGAAGATGAAGCTTACTGCTGAGGAGCTTCTATAGGAGGAAAGGTAGGAAAAGCTTAAGAAGAAGGGGCGAATTGATACTGAGAAGCTGCTGGCTGTAAGCAATAAAGCAGCAGCAACCGCTCAAGAAAGTATCAACAACAAGAGGAGAGTGGAGGTTAATGATTAGCTCATCAGCCTGGGAATAATCAATGAAGACATCCTTCTACTCCCACTTCATGAGCTTGTAAGGCTGAAGAAGGCAACCTTGCTACAAAAGGAAAAGGAAGAAGTAGCAAGGTTGGCTGAAATGGAGGAGAAGAGGAAGAGGAAGGGGGAGGCTACGAAAAGGGAAAGGAAGGAGAGAATAGGCTTTCTCTGCTCAAGAGGTGTGGAAATTCAATAATGATGGATCGAATATTGCAATCGTATTGTTGCCGCTTATCAGATCTGTGATGCGGAATCTCATAGACCTGTTGATGATTTCAAGTGAAGATCTGTTGCAAGATTTTAATGTATGATGATGAATGAATGATGAACAATTCAAGAATACATATTCATAAAATATTTCATTCATTCATATGTATCTTTGATGCTAGGAGATTACAAAGGGAGTTTGTAAGAAAATTCTCTCACACACAATCAACCTAATTGTTTCTCTCTCTAGCCAAATTCTCAGCAATGCTTAGAAATGCTTGCTTAGAGCATAAAATGACTACACTTAGTCTATTTATACTCTTTACATAAATTAAGAAAATTACATTTTAAGCCTTAATGATTACATAAATATTCTTAAACATCTGATAAATTCACTGTTGCTAATGCGTGACTACCGGGTGCTGATGTCATTCGGGACGTCCACTAATGTTGACTGTTGACTTTTACCACGGTTGACCAAGTTTGACCAAGTTTGACTTTGGTCAATTTTCTTTGTTTTGATCATATTTTTAGCATAGCTTCACCATGTCAGCTTTGGTAATCATCATGAGATTCGGCACTTAGGTTTTGGTAAGTATCATCTTTAAATATTCCAACAATACTCCCCCTAAGATGATGCTACCAAAACCACATGATTATCAAAACCTTGGATGTTAATTGATATACAGTCTTGATATGCAGTCCTCTCCCCCTTTTTGGTAGCATCTTCTTAGAAGCTTCAGAAAAAGACTTTGTTTTGGCACATACAGACATTGTTTCGGCACTTGATGGATGTTTCATCAGCTTGATCTTCTAGTCTCATTTTAAAGACTTGAAAATACACTCATTTGCATACACTATGGATCGCACATGTAGCAATATCAATAGTTTTATCTCAACTTTAGAAGTGAAGGAGAAGCATCTGAAATTCTTCAGACTTGACATATACTCTCCCTTAACAAAAGCTTTGGAGGGTGAGGGAACTTTTGTGTATGAGACACCAAGAGGAGGATTCTTAGTTCTCAGCAACTGGCAGGAGATCTTTGAAGGAAGCAGGAGTGTTCACTTGACATCTTGAACTGAATGAGAAACTCAAGCATGTAGTTTAATTCATCACCTGCAAAAGTCTAAATCCTCTCGGTAGAGGTATTGCATGGAAGTTTCACTCCTAAATCAATAACACGTAAATCTGCCAAAAATAAGAAAAATAATATAAATGAAAAATCTTTTTGGAATTTTAAAGTTTAAATGTTAAAAAAATTATGATATTTACAAGGATGAATTCTTAAACTGCAATGAGATCATACTAATCTAAAATTCTCTACATCTAAGAATGTTTAAAGTTTGAATAGACATAGACAAAGAACAAAGCTGATTGTAGGTATGTTTATCCACTTAAACTCATGCAAGGATCTATTTTCAACACTTTGTGATATTTATCAAGTTTAGGTTTGATTAGATATGCTAATTGAGTACCTCACACTTAGAAGTATGGAAGAATAACCCTCCTCATGAAATGCAAGGTGGCAATTTATCACAACTTGAACTTGGCTACTTAGAGTATAAATTCTCATGATATGATCCACTTTGGGATTCTTTTTGGATATGATCCCCATTGGGATTCTTTTACACTTTACTTTGGAAGTTGATCCTCATTGGGATTCTTTTAGCTTTTATCCATATTTGGATTTCTTTCTATGCCTTTTTGGCATGCATCAACACTTTTAGTGCAAGGTCAACTAGGTCTGTGCTCAGCACAAAAGAAGTTGTCCTTATGTTTACTTCATGTCTGTATTTACAAACAACAAAGAAGAAACAGATGCTTTTATCAATGAGAAATTTATAAACCATTTTTGCATGGTCTGTTTAGGTAACCACACAAGCAAACACTTGAAAAGTCATTGCTTATCAATACCCTAAGATGGTTTTGGTCCACAATGCATATTGATTTAGTTCATCACAAATATACTTATCTTGAATCCCAGCTGAGCTTACTGACATATCAAACAGAGCCTTGTCAATCTTTATTGATTTAAAAAATAGATGCAGAAGATAGTAGATGAGCGTACTATCATTTCTCATGTAAATTCAGGAAGATTTAATAGAAATATATTTGGACTTTTCTTGATTTTCTAATTTTTAGGATTTTTGTTTTTGAGAAAATAAAAAAAGTCATATGTGTTATCAACTTAATAAAGATCATCAACAGTTAGTCCATATAGCAATGAAATCAGATTAAACAGATAGAATGAAACATCAGTTGTTTCTTGTATTGCCATCATAGTTTCGGTGAATGATTGATGTCCTGCATTGAATCCTGGTTAATTTCTACTCCATTTGGCTCAGTTGCATCATAAACATCATGAGCAGGAAGAACGTTCCTCTCATGGGAAGGGATCAACCACTGCTAACTTTTCTTGGGTTGGCAGGCCTCCATAACTGTCCCTATGACACAAATTTCTTCTAGAATGGCATTGTCTGTTGGTTTAGGATTTCTAAGTACACTAGTTTTCCTTTGATTGTTTTTAGCTCTATCAGGAGAAGTACTTTGAGCTCTTCTCCTTTGAGAACTAATGTCTGGTGATTGTCTGTTTTGAGACTTATGCCTCCTTATTTGTTGTTTAAAGTTGTCATAAAATGTTTTATCATTGCTTAAAACAACTTTTTGATGAGGAGTTTGTCTTGGTACTCCTACCTTGTTCTTGTTTTAAACAGCTGTTTGTTTCTCAGTTGATTTCTCAACTTGAGCATGTTTGTTTTGCTTTTTATTTTTCTTATTAAAAAAGCAATTTGCTGTGCTATGATTGTTTCTTTCACAAATTGAACAATAGTTGTGAAAATGGTATGTTTCAGTACTGTGATTATTCATATGCCAGTACTTGTAGTATTTACCATACTTGCATTTTTCAGTGGTGTGTGTGTATTGATCACACCACTCATAATATGGTAAATCAGCATTTGTTTGTTTGTTATTAACTTTTGTTTTCAAGTTTGATTTTAAAGGTACATCAAAAGCTATTGTTGGTTGTTTTTACTGAATTGGAGCTTTGCCTTTTCCATTATTTGACTGCTTGGGAGAGGTAGTGGAAGTTACAGCTTTCCTTCCACCAGAGCAGATATCAAACCCTTTAGTCTGCTTTGTGTGTTTTGTTGGTACATCATCCATACTTAAAACCTTTTGAGTTTCAGTAATTGGTTGATTTGGCTTATCATCCAATAAATCGTCCTGATCGTCATCTGTTGTTTGTTCATCAAATTCATTGTTCTCTCCTTGATAAAAGTCAGTTGGTTTGATTTGTGATGGTGTTGAACTTTTAACAATTTTCTCAAAGGTGATTTTGATGTTGATGGTGACTTTGATGATGATGATGATGATGATTGTTTGGAATCATCAGTCTTTTCATGTGTGTCAAGTAACTCACCTTGGTTGTTGGTCATTGAGTCAGGTAAAAGAATAAAATTATCATTATAAGGTGGGCTGACCTTGTTATATCCTAAACCTGACGTGTCTTTGTTACCCCTTTGTTAAACAAGAAGTTCTTCAAACTTCTTGTTGCTTACATGAAACTTCTGAAGTTTCACTTCAATTTGAGTATGCAATGTTTTTGATTCAGTAAACGATGCAGAGAGGTGCTCAACATGAGCTGTTAATGTTATTTTCTTAGACATTAGTTTGTCTAAGTCATTTTGTAATGAAAGTATTTTGGTTGCATATTGTTTATGTTCTGATTTTAAGCTTTCATTCAAAGTGTTAGTTTCAATAAGTTTCTTTGAATGTTTATCTGCATGCTCTCTATATCTGTTGACTTCATCAACACATGCTTGTGTGCAGAGGTTTTCCCTTACCTCTTTCAGGATTTTTGAAATTTTATCTTCAATATCTGCCATGAGGGCATGATCTGGAGATGGAATTTCAGCCTCATATAAGCTCCAGTCACATTCACCATCTTGTTTAATTATTATTACAGAAGATTTTGAATGTTGATTTGGACTGTACTGTGTGATTTGTGGTGGGGTTGGTGCAGTTGGAATGCTGCTTGGAGGTGGAACATGTTTGTTTGAATGATAGCTACTAGATGTTTGTGTTTGATTTGTGTTTCTGTCAACTCTTGGCTGCTGGCATTCTCTTGAAAAATATCCATATAGTTGACAATTATAGCATCTCACTTTTGTTTTCTCAAAACCAATCTTGGTTTTCTTGTCCATACTCAACCCCCAATTTCTTTGCAAAAATCATTTAGATCTGTAGGCAATCATAACCATAGACCATTGAAGATCTATTTCTTCAACCATGTCTGGTGGGAGTTCATCCAAATCTTGTTGAATGATCTGTGATGTTGTTAGACTTGCACCCAAAAAGGCTTTAAAGCTTGTTGAAAAGGCTGCATAAGCTGGCTTTTGCTCTTCACTTTGAAAGATAATAGTGAGAGCATCCTTTAGCTTTTCAAGTTTATAAGTGTTGTGGGTCTGAGTCTGTGGCTATTTGTTTGAGTTAGAGATGCGTGGATGCCTTTTTCTTTGAGGTGTTTCTTCATGTAAAGCATGCACACCAGTCTTTTTAGACTTCTGTTTGTTGCTAGATGATTCAGGTGCTGGGAAGAATGATGTATCACTAGAATCTAAACATTCTTCTTCTTCTTCTTCTCCAGTGCTTGTTAGAAAAGCACTGTCTGTATGTTGTTGTTCTTTGAATTTGTAAGCCTTTACATGTCTGATGTGATTGTTATTTTTGGATTTTTCATCCATCTCTAGAGCTTTAACTTTGGCTACTAGTGAGTCAAGGGATACGGCTTCCAAATCCAGTGTTGCTTTCATTAATGACACTGACTGAGTCCAGCTTTCAGGCAGTGTGTGCAACATCTTTTTGTTGATTTCAACAGCTTCATATTTCAATCCATACACAATCATTTCATTTACTAATAGGACATATCTATGTAGCTGTTATGGGATAGATTCTCCCTGAATATGATGGAAAGTTTCATATCGGGTCCTCAATTTTTCTTTCTTGATTTCTCGTATTTCTTCACTTCCTTCACACATTGTGTGAAGTACTTTCCACAATTCATGAGATGTTTAGAAATTTTCAACTCGAGTTAAAATTTCATAAGGCAATGTCATGGCTACTATACTGTATGCCTTCATGTCAGTTTTGACACTCTTGAGGTCATCACCAGCTACGTTTTTCAAGCTAACTGGCTTCTGTATGTTGTAATCAGGTCCAAGAGTTAAAGGAATGAAAGGACCCTCGGTTATAGAAGTCCATAAATCAGGGTCTTGAAAAATTTTCTAGTTCCTAAACATGATCTTCCATTATTTAAAGTCTGACTTATTCTTTCGTCTGGGTTGTTTTAAACCACTATTTGTTCCTGATATTTCATCAGCCATGATTGCTTAATTTTAACCTAACATTTTAAGTTAAATTTGTTTGATGATTTTAGCTAGATGAAAAACTTGTTTAATCCTAAAGTCTCTAGGATTTGTTTGTTAATAGAGACACCCTTTTTTTTAAATTTACTTACCGAATAAAGGAATTAATTAATTGAAATTAATTAATGTCCAATGTTAGGTCACTTTCAAATCTCAGTGAAAAGAAAGGAATATTCTGTTAAGGGAATGCCAACTTTTGAATGATGTCAATCAAATAAAGTCAAAACCCTAAAAACACAGAAATTGTTATGAATGATCAGTCACCGTAGATTATGTAACTATTTCAAAAATTTCAATAGAAGATTATATTTCTTCTTTGATTTTCCTGATGAACCAACACAGTCACCGTAGATTATGAAGGTTATGAATGATCAAACCTAGTGTTTATTCTAGGGTTTTTTGGAGGTGGCTATGTTGTTCTTCACAGAATCAATAATCAGTTTGTTGATTGAAGAACAAAACCTGATTCAAGTGAGTTTTTCACAAGAATATGATGATTTTAAACACTTTGAACGATTCAAAATGTTCAAAACAATGTGTGTTTGATGAAAATTTGATGAAACAGTACTCGAATGACTGTTTTATCAAAAACCCTTAAACCGATAAGGTTTTTCAGGTAATGAGATGATTCTGTTTTGAAAACAGTGTTTGAAAGATGAAAATTGATATTACAATACCCGTGCATTGTTATATCAGAAAACCCTTTAAATCCGATGAGGTTTTAGAAAGTTTTTGTGATGAACACGTTTGAAACTCATGTATGAATGCTGATTTGAGCTTTAAAACCACAGAAACTTCTTCACAATGCACAAAAACATATTAAGAAATCATGTTTTCTAAGCATTTGATGAATGTTAAGAGTAGAAGAAGGTTGTTGTGATGTATTTTTAGCTCGTAAATGTATGGTTTGAAGCTAATGAACCACTGATATCATCTTGTTGATTGAGTGGATCAAAAATCAATGAATGATTTGAGCCAAAGCTCTGATACCACCTGATGAAATCAACCTTTCTGTGTGAATGAATGTTTGTTGTTGAGTATGAACAACAAGAGAAAGAGAAGGAGGAAGAGGCACAACTTGCCGTAGCCAAGAAAGTGGGAGATAAGGAATGGATGAAAGCCTATCTCAAAGCTCATGGCTTCACCGGCAGGCAAGTGGGTCCTATGTCTGAGAAGACCCTATAGCGACATGTCAATGACATCAAGGCTTACATTTACTTAGGAAGAAGGTAGGAGGTAGGCCAGTTATCAAATGTTCAGAAGAAGGCATCAAG
This sequence comes from Flaveria sonorensis, assembly GCA_025506505.1. Classification (NCBI taxonomy): domain Eukaryota; kingdom Viridiplantae; phylum Streptophyta; class Magnoliopsida; order Asterales; family Asteraceae; genus Flaveria; species Flaveria sonorensis. Next base: position 33,523,207 of record CM046427.1, read on the forward strand.
ACCAACACCAACACCCAAACTAGCACAACCTACACCCACACCTCTTCCCTTCCCCATCAAAACTGAACCAACCACAAAGCCTTATACCCCTGAACCCACACCATCAGCCTTACCTACACCCTCACCCACTGTTTCCTAACAACCACCACCATCACCTATCCTTAAACCCAAAACACAACCCAGAACCCAATCTTTACCCAAACCTTCTTCTAAACCTTCTAAGCCCCTGACCTTAGAAGAATTCAAGGAGATCAAGAGGGAGCTCATCAACTGCATAACATTGAGTGACATCTCTTGTGAGGAAGAGTCAATTAACCTAAAATACACTGATGGCTCCTCCAGTTCCCTCACAAGAGATGCATTCCTTGATCTACCTAGGGGAGCACTGGACCAAGCTCTCCAACTTCTTGCAACCAACTCAGATATTCTTACAGGAGAAAAGAAGATGTTAAGAAGGAGGCTGGTGACTCTACTAGACACTATGAAGGGGACAAGCTTTCATCCAAACCCTTCTATCCTAGAAAACAAATAGTCTAGTAGAGGTTTGATGAACCTTCCCACTGCTTTATTGTGGAAAGAGAAAATGGTGAGGTAAACAGGGTTGATACCTCATCTCTGCTAGACTCTAGTAGATTTGACCTTGCAAAGTTAGCAGAGAAACCATTCTCCAATCCCTCCAACTCTCATGTTGCTCCTCACATCAAAAATCATCTGAGCAGTCTTCATCTGGCTGAGCTAACAAAGAAGGCGAAGACTGAAGAAGAGTTGAAAAAGAGAGCAAAGGATAAGGAAGAAGGCATAACTACAAAGGAAAACCATTCCTTCAGATGGTTGAAGGCTCAACTTCTAATCCTAAAGTTAGATGGGAGTATGACTACAATTCCTATCAACTAACTCTCTTCAGAGGGATGCAACAAAAGGTGCATGTCATTCAAAACAACAGACTTGATCTAGTATTTACGGATGACTTGTACCAGCTCCTCAACACCACATCAGGGAAGAACAAGGAAATAGATAAATATCTTCTTTCCCTGGAGTTGAAGACCTTAAGGAGCATAAATAAGTGAAGTTTTGTAGCATCAGCCTAGGGGGAGTTTGTTGGATAATATGAGGCTTGTGCAACCAAAACAACACTTTGAATATTTTTGAAGTACAATTGAAGAAGTCTTCCGAAGCTAAAGCTGCTCTTCCGAAGACAAGTTGAAGATCTTCTGAGACTAAGTACTTTTACTTCCGAAGTATATGAAGAACTTTCGAAGGTATAACCAAGTCTTCCGAAGACCAAGTAATTCTCCTTCCGAAGCATTCACACTTAGAAGATCCAAGACAAAGTCTTCCGAAGAATAAAGTCACAAAGACTTGTAGAAGACTTGGATGAAGTTGATTCTTCTAAAGTATAAATGGCCTCAGAATAACTTATTCTTCCGAAGCCATTTCTCCTTTGGAAGAATCAACTATGAACCAGTGGACATAAGTATGGGCTGTCTGACATCCGCTGACAACTCTGATACATAACATGGCGTCTTCCCACTCCTATGTAGTTGACCATATTTTAATCCACTGTTTACCTTTTGTAGTTAGTACAGTTACCATACTTAGTTGGTGACAAAAGGTAAGTCATGGACCTATCATGACTACCTAATCTAGGATATTGTTTTATCTTAGATATTTCACTTCTAGCAATGTAGTATTTACTTAGTTGTAAATTCCAGCTGGTTTTCCAAGTATAACCGGCTGTAAATAGTAGTATATATAGATTCTCATTGTAACTTATGTAACCATGCTTGTAAGAGTCTTATAATACTGAGTTGAGAAATAATATATACAAGTATCTTGAAAACCATTCTTGTGTTCATTAACTAATTTTATTATTATCAACTTAGTTAGAGATTCCTCTTCATCAACCGAGTGAGACTTAGTGAGTTTATGATATACAAAACTTGTGTTGAGAGACAAACATCGATCCTGCACATACACATGCTCCTATCTTTCTTTTTTATGAACAACACCGAAGCATCCCAAGGTAAGATGCTCGGTCTGATGAAACCTTTGTTGAGTAGATCTTGAAGCTGGGCCATCAATTCTTTCATTTTGGATGGAGCAACTTGGTATGGTGCCTTAACCACTGGTTTGGCTCTAGGGACATAATCAATCTGGAATTCAATCTCTTGATCTAGTGGTACGCCCGTGAGATATTTAGGAAATACACTAGGGAATTGACATACCATAGGGACGTCTTCTAATCTAGGTACTGCAACACTATCATCCTTGATGTATGCTAGATAGGCAACACAACCGCGTTTCATAAATTTCTTGGCCTTCATCATGGATAAATCTTCGATAACAGCCTCCATCTCAACAATACACTGATAAGTGGTAATTAAAACCTTTTTCCTATCATAAAATGGAGGGTTACATTCTTTGAAAGTTTGGTAGGTTCAACCTTTAGATGGCTCCTTATCAGATTCATCTCCGTCACTAACCTCCACATTAGTGACATCTTTAGGGTGATCGTCTTTACTTCCTTCACTAGACTTTCCCTTGGACCCACCAATTTTCTCCTTGACCATGTTCTTAAATGTATCAGCTAGAATTGAGGGCAAAGTGGCATGGAGAACCTAATGAACCTTATTAGCCATTGCTTTATGAACCCGGGATTCTAGGGTGAAACCCATCTCCTCATTTCCATTATCGTTCTTAGTCTTGGGGATCTCTCGGGTTGATGCTCTAGTCTTACACGTAGTTGTTGATGGATTAGCACCCAGACGCCACGAGAACCACCCCTAGCACTATTCCTTCTAGCCATTCTACAAGACACGGAACAACAATACCATCAATGCAGGCAATAGATCAGATCATGATGGCATAGTAAGTTCCAAACTATAGTGGCCAGTTGTGATTAGCTACTTACCTCACTTTCATGTTCTAAACATTCCCTATCATGCATAGTATTGTGCACATATCTTACATCTAGAAGCCACATAGATAAGGCACATAAAACACAAAAATACATATAGAAAGCATGTAAACATTCATAGCACAATGAACCACATAACTAGGCATGGATATACACTTACTTGTCATGAAGCAACCCTGTACTTACATCATTATTACTTTAGTTCCATTTACAGTTTAATTCCATGCATCAGGGTATGCTTGAATCCCTCAAACTATGGCTATGATTCTAACTTGTAAGGACAAGTTTCCCGGCAACCTCATAATTAGTTTCAAGAACATAACCCCAATTCATAAACTTAAAATTTCATAATCTTAGTGCAGTAGAAACATAAGCAGTTGATTTCAATAGATTCTTAATTAGTTAATCAATAAATCAATTGGAAATCATTGTTCAATATTCAGGTTCACATAAAATATTTAATGGGATGACAGTCTCAGGTCCGGTGCCTCTTCATGCCCAAGCATCAGCAACTCAACTCAACTTTGATTTACCTAGCAGGCAAAATAAAAGTTAGCGTTGCTGAGAGATATCTAGTTTCAGTTCCAGAATAATAAATTTCATTTTCATAGAAGCTTGGAAGAATGATCACAGTGGAAAACCTTCTTTATAACATAGATATCATAAATAATTAATCTCATAGCATTATAAAATAGGTAACATACAATGATCATGTCCCGCATTTAAGCGAGGCTATGATCTACTGCCACCATGCTGGTTATTGTGACTGCCAGCATAAAGCAAGCTATTATATTTGCTACCATAACGTAGGTAAGTGAGATGCATCATGAAGCAAGCCTAGTGAGATGCAAGCACGTATCAGCACAATATGTTGTTAGCACGGAGCAAACCAGTGAGATGCAAGCACATATCATGCTAATATGTTGTTAGCACAGAGTAGACCAGTGAGATGCAAGCATGTAGCATGCCAATATGTTGTTAGCACAGAATAGACCAATGAGATGCAAGCACACAACAAGCCATGTGTAATCACATCAATATTCCTTTTAAAATTTGTTCTATATTTGATATGATAAGTATAACATGGTATGAATCCTTAAGGGAGGGTGTGGGAATATGTTGCGGGTAACAATGATTTAATGCAGGTGTTTGAAAGGTTAATGCGTGTCACATTATTATCTTGGCTAAGTATGGAATTAATTGTTACCCTTAGACACTTAGCCAAGTGGACAAATGAGGGGAACTGTATATGCGGCTAAGTAGGCAAATACGGAAAAGGCTTATGTGGTTAAGTGAACAAATTCGGGTAGCAGGTACCCTATCTGTATTAATTACCCTTAAACTAACTAAGGAACTAATTCGTCTAAAGGGAAAACAAATACGGGCAATAGTTTCCCCATCTGAATTGGTTTCACTTAGACAGACTAAGGACTAATATGGGTGAAGAAAACTAATATGGGTAACTGTGTCCCATCCTCATTAGTTACCCTTAGACAAACTAAGGAACCAATGCGACCAAGGACAACAAACGAGGGTAATAGTTCACTCATCCGAATAAACAGATATGATTAGGGCTTTTACTCATCCACATTGATTTATACATGGACCATAATAATCATGGGGAGTGAGCAGCTTATCATGGGTACTATGGGTTTTCTACATAATATGATCCGATTCAGATTCAAACCATGTTACACCTCCCATTCCTTAAAAACTAGTTACATTATTAGCATAAAGTGTAGGGTGTCTACATAGATATAAATAATACATCATTAAGTTAGTAAAACTTGAACCCTAGACATAAAGGTGGCAATATTACATATAGAAACATTAGATCTAAATGTAAAAATACATTTACTTATGCAAATCAACCCCAAAATCAGTAGAAAGCATAAAAAGTGGGGATCTGGAACACACCTTCAAGCTAAAAAGCAAACCCTAGAACAAAGAAGCTTAAACCCAAGATCTACATTCATGCACACAGAGGTGTTAACTTTATCCATAAAAATGGTGCTAAAACAGAAGCACATCATAGATCTTGCCTAGATCTATGATTCATTAAGAGAAAATTGATACCTTGAAGAGTTTCTTGAACTTTCTCTTTCTAAAACTGGCTTAATCTCTCTAACAACACCCTTTTTTTGTTGATTCTCATTGCATGGGGCGGTCACATCACTATTTATCTAGAGGTATAAGGAGATGGGTTTACAAGTGTCCAACTTTGGCCCCTTATACTTATTTAAATGTTACCGGCTCCCTTTACTTTATTTTAAACCAAACAAGTTAACTTTGGGGTGTTACATTTTTATAGTCTTCATGTTCCCAAGTGAACCCTAGGCCACATTTAGACTCCCAATGAAATTTGACTATCGATGTTCGACTATGCTTGACTTGTTTGACTTCCTAATCCATGATTTCAATGTGTTTTGAAATAAAGTGCATGGAATCATCAATTTGAATTTCATTAAGAGGGATGTGGAGATTTTCATCGGCATTTTTTGAGATTTGACACATGAAACGTTAGATGGACATTGCTGAGTTCTTGGGGTAGTTCAAGCTTGTAAGCCACTTTCCTAATACGCTAAAGCACTTTGACTAGACCCACATAATGAGGTGCTAGCTTCCTTTTCTTTACAAAGAAAATCATTTCCTTCCAAGGTGATACATTTAGAACTACGAGATCACCGATATTGTATTACATGGGTTTTCATCCTTTATCAGCCTAATACTTTTCATGATCTCTAGTAGCATGCAAACTATCACAGATTTTATGAAATATGTTAGTAGATTCTTAAATTAGTTTAGGATCGGTGATTTGTGTTTCACCAATCGCGGACCTATAGATGGGAGATTGGTCAAACATTGATTGATGCTAGTGTGATAGTTGTTATTATACAGGAATTCGATCAACAGTAGATGAGAATCCCAAGAGCCACTTAAATTAATGACACAAGCTCAAAGCATATCCATAAGTGTCTGTATCATTCTTTTAGTTTGACCGTCTGTGTGAGGATGATAAGCTATGTTGAGATTGAGTTGGGTTCCCAAAGATGATTGCAGACTTTGCAAAAAACAAGGAACAAGAGTAGAATCGACCATCATGATGAAAGATGATGTTTAGAGGCGCACTATGACGATCAACTATTCTATTGATGGAGATATGAGCCAATCTTTTGACTCTATAATCTTCACTAATTGGTATGATATATGCTAATTTAGTCAATTGGTCAATGATGAACCAAATGATAGCATGACTACTGAAAGTATGAGGCAACTTGGTTATGAAATCCATGGATATGTTTTCCTACGTCCACACGCGAATGTCGTGATAAAAAAGTAATATAAAGGGACGTTGATGCTTGGCTTTGACCTTTGAACAAGTAAGGCATTTAGACATATACAAGGCTGTATCCTTTTTTATCCCGGGCCACCAATATTGATTAAGAAGATTCATGAACGTCTTATCTGTACCAGGATAAATAGATTAACAAGTTTTGTGCCTCGCTCATGAATATCACGGTTAGGAATCCAAAGGTGATTCAAGAATTAAACCAAACCATCAGATTTGGTTTCTAATTAAAGTTTAGCACCACATTACATTTCATCATACATATTGCCTTTGGTGACTGAATCATGTCAAGCTTCTAGAATATGAGTTTTGAGATAGGATTAAACTGTACCTAGCATAACATAATTCTTATGACTCAGTGGATCGGCTATGATGTTTGCTTTTCTATGATGATAACGAATCTTATATAGTCATATTTGTTAACTAACTTGACCCACTGTCCTTGCCTCGTATTCAATTCTTTCTAATTAGAGATTTATTGGAGACTCTTATGATCGGTGAATAAAACACAATTGGTGCTAGAAAGATAGTCTCTCTAGATTGTGAGTGCAAAAATAACAACACATAATTCGTGATCATGAGTTATGTAATTCTTTTCATGGATCTTGAGTTGTCTTAAGGCATAAGCTATAACTTTGCCTTGTTGCATAAGCACACAACCAAGATCTCACTTTGAAGCATTATAAAAGATAATGAAATCATCATTTCTATTGGGAAGAGTCAGGATTGGAGGATTGTACAACCTCTTCTTAAGGGTTTGAAATGCTTTCTCTTGATCTGGCCCCTACTTAAAAGACTTATCTTTGTGTGTCAATGTAGTGAGAGGAATAACTATCTTTGAGAAATAGGGAATGAAACAATGATATAACCAACTAGACTAAGGAATGAACAAATTGTTGTGGGAGTTTTAGGTTCTACCCAATTTTTCACTACCTCAATCTTTACAGTATTGTAAGGTTATATTAGAAAGCTGATGCAACCAAAGAAGGCAAAACAACCAAGGAGCTTCCTGCATGCATGCACTGATGTACAAGATAGAAGTTACTTTGAAGTTTTACACTCTCCACATAAATTATTCTAAGTGTAAAATCTTTCAAAGCCAAAGACCCAATCTTCCGAAGCCAAAGATGAAGTCTTCTGAAGCTTTAAAGAAAAAGTCTTCCAAAGCCAATAAAGTGAAGACTGATTTCTTCTGAAAGATAGAGAGGACATGCTTTCTTTAATATACTTTTACATAAAGCTGACTTACTTTCCACTGTAACTCTGAAGAGTCACCAACTTATACAAGTTGGTGAAAAGGTCCATGCTTTCATAAACTGTAGATTATGGTTTTGAGTCTGTAACTTCCTACTTTGTACTATTTCTCTTTTTATAATATATTAGGATGTGAGCTATGCCATGTCATAGTCACTAGTCAAAAGGCAATCTGCCTTTTGACTTTACATTGATCTTGTTGTCTAGATTAGTGTTTCCAGCTGGCCTTCAAAGTATGGCCGGTTGTAGGATGTAGTATAAAGTATCTCAGGTCCTTGTATTTCTTTTTATGCTTTGTAACACTTGTAATAGAACTTGAGAGCAATATACAACATTCTTGAAAATCATATTACTATGTTCTTGTTCTTAGTTCTGTCTCAGTTACTTGTGTTCTTAGCATTATTTACATAAACCTGGTTCCCCATTTGATCTGTTAAGTGTTCTAACACCATCCTGATTATGAGACTGATTGTATTAACCATCCCTTAATCGGTCCAGCAATTGGTATCAGAGCTTTTTAGGCTCTTGAGTGTTAGATCTCACCATCTTAAATCCCTTCAGTTTCATAAAACACTTAACATCTCAAATGGCGGCTATCACAAGTGCTGATATGGAAGCCAGTACTATGTCAAAGTCTCCACTGATTACTCCTGATGACTATGATACTTGGTGCCAAAGAATAGAAAGCTTTATCAAGTCTCAAGACTTTAAGATGTGGGGATATGTTGTCTATGGACCTCATGTACCATCCACCTCTTTAGCTGTTGTTGGTGGTGGTATGATACAAAAGGAAGTGGTTGATTATTCTAATGAAGACTGAAAGAAAATAGACATAGATCAGAAGGCCATAACCGCCCTCCAAACGGCTCTTCCTAACTCTATCTATAGAGGCTTCAAGAAGTGCAAGACTGTCAAGCAACTATGGGATGCACTGAAGCTGATGTGTGAGGGGTCAAATGAAGCAAAAGAGAACAAGAAGGACCTCTTGAAGCAGCAGTTTGAGAACTTCACCTTCATGATAGGTGAAACCATGAGTCAACAATACTTCAAGTATGTTGAGATTGTGGATACTCTAATGGATGTTAGAGTAACCCTTGAGAATAGGGACATTGTGAGGAAGTTCATGTCCTCTCTTCCCAGACAACGGACACACTATTGTGTGGTCATTAAGAGGACTGAGAACCTCAAGACCCTTACTCTCACTGAGTTGTATGGTATCTTCAACGGCTACCAGATGGAGATGAACATGAAAAATCCATCTGGTAACTCTAACAATCAACAGAGTTCAGCCCTTCATGTTGTTGAGAGGGATTGTAGAGAACCACAGCATCATCTCATCTGCTACCCAGACAACTCATAAAAGGTTCCTTTCATCACCTTCCTGAAGACACTAAGAGAGAGCTACATCCAAGGAAGCCCATTCCAATAGACAAGCTCTTTATAAACCATTGTGCTACTGATAAAAGCACAGGCAACTTTCTCTTTACCCTTAAAGACCTGGACTGTATCCATCCAGATGATCTAGAGTACATGGAAATAGTCCAGCAAATGGCTCTTCTCACTCACAGAGCCATGAAGTTATACAAGAGGACAGGGGGGAAGTTTCCTAGCAATGCAACTAGTGGAAAGTTTGCGCTGGACAAAAGCAAAGTGAAGTGTTACAACTGTAACCAAATGGGACACTTTGCTAGATAGTGCAAGGCACCGAGAAAAAGTGGTGGCCAAGCACAAACTAGACCAAACTACACTGATGGAGCTCCCCAGAATGAGAAGCCTAAGCAGTAAGCTGTAGTTGTTGTTGAAGAAGAAGGCTTTGACTGGAGCTTTTAGGTTGATGATGCATCTCCAAACCAAGCACTAATGGCAGATCATGAGGAAGACAAGGTATTAGAACATCTTTGTACACCTAAATGTATTGCTAAAGTTAACTGATATAGGTCCTATAACTTAGAGATGAGAACAGATCTTGAGTCCTTAAATATTTTAAAAGCTGATTTCAAAAGAGTTGAAAATGATTACAAACTTAAAATAGAAGACTTCAAGTCGTCTTCGGAACAAAAATATGTCTTCAAGTCAAATAACTACTTATATGAAATTTACCTTCGGAAGAAATTCTAAGATATCTTTTGAAGCTTAAATATACTTCTAAGTACTTACATGTATTTGAAGGACAATTTACTTTTGAAAGCAGATTTGAAGTTGTCTTCGAAAGAAAACTATGTCTTCAAGTCAAATAAATACTTATAAGAAATTTACCTTTGAAAGAAATTCTGAGATATCTTCTGAAGCTTAAATATGCTTCTAAGTACTTACATGTATTTGAAGGACAATTTTCTTCCGAAAGAAATTAAGTCTCGGAAGATTTTAAGAAAGCCATTTCAACTCTTAAGCATGAACATACCAAATACAGGACTCAGATAAAAGATCTCATCACTAAGTTAACTGAATGCAAGGCTGAGCTAGTGATTAGCAAAGCCAGGGCAGAAAAACATGTTCTTGAAGAAGAGACCTTCAAGAACATGATATCCTCATCCTTGCATGCAAAAGTTTGTTATCAAAATAAGTAGGGACTGGGATCTACTGAGATAGCTTATCTACACACTCTATTGTCTATAAGATCTCCAAGGTGTGGAACTTGTGAAGATGAGTTTTCCCTCATAGACCCCATTGATGAAGAGGATGAAGAGGAGATAATGAAGGATGATTCTAAGAAGAGTGAAGAAGATCATCCTAAAAAGGGTCACTATTCCCCTGAGGAGAGAAAAGAATCTGGGATGACCAAGTCTAAGTGTAAGAACTTGATAAGGAAAGCAAAGATAAAATCAAAGAAGGCTCAAGAGATTAAGGCCACTTTCAACTCTAAGCAGAAACAAGTGTTTATATCTACAGGACTTGAAGTGGTGAAGGTTGAAGACTCAACTATGAACTCTAATACCAGGAGTTTAGTTCATGTCCAAATCATTCCAACAAAGAGAAGAAGGTTGGTCAGCTGTGTACCACTTCTACACAGCCTGAACCATCCAGTTCCAAGAGCAAACCTCATCCTAAGAAGCTTGCTGCTTCATCTATGAAGATGAAGATGGAGGTACAAAGTAATCAAGTTTTGTCTTTCTCTCAAAAGAAGACTTTCATAAGGAAGCAAATGGATTGCATCATGTGTGGTAGTACTTCTCATCTAGCTAAGGATTGCATCTATAATCCTTAAAGTACTATTCGCACAATCAAAGAGAAAACTTCTGTGAAGAAGAAATGAAAACTAGCTTTGGAAGGAAAATCTTGTCCCTTCGAAAGCTCCAAGGTGAAAAAGAAGACAAGTGAAAACTTGCCTTCGAAAGAAAATTTGGTCTCGGAAGAAAGGAATGCTTCCGAAGTACTAAAGCCTGCTGTAGTGAAAGTAAGATCTTCCGAAGGTCCAGTCTCCAAAACATCATAAGTTTTTCAAACTTCAGAGGTGTTGAAGGTCAAGTCTGATTTTTCAAAGATGGTGTAGAAGATGAAGGAAGACCAAGTGACTGAAAGTTCTTCATCAACAACATCTAATGATCCTCAAAGCTTGAACATAGGATCAATTACTGTTACATTGTCTTCAAATCACTTTGATAAGCCTAAGACCAAGGCTTGGGTTTTCCAAATGGGACAGATAAATCCTGGCATCTTCAAGACTATAAGGAAGCCAACTACTGGTTTCTCAAGGGTAGAAACAGCCCTTGACCTAAAAATGTTAGAGCTTATTGCTCAAGGTGACTACCTAGCAGCACCAGCTAGTGTTGAACCCTTACCTTCTACTTCCCAACCACCAATATACACAAAAATAACCATCTCCTACCAAACAAAATCCAAACAAACCCCTACACATGTTACTCGGTCTATGCAGGCCCCTATATCATCACCATATATGAGGAAGTGGACACTGGAGCTCCCACTTCTCCTGAGGAGCAAATCACTCCCATCTCACAAATGATCAGTGCTGAGGTACCTCATGCTCAGCCTGATAAGCTCACAACCCCTATAGCCTTAAGCCTTCACTCAAAGTCTCAAAACTCTAGTGAACAACCTTCAGGGGACAGTTACCATCCCTAGCCTCTTGATCTAAAACAACCAATCCCAAACCTTGAATTCTATGATGATGAAGACATGGGATTTAGTGACTATCATGAGTCTCTCTTCTCCACCCCTGTTCAAGGAGAGATGAGTACTCCTGTTTCTCCCATGTCTAGCCCATATCATCCACCTACTACTGAGGTGGATCTCCCTAAACCTATTTAGGAGGTCCATATGGAAGAGGCTCTCACTTCAGCAAGTGACTACATCATTAAGACCTCAACCATGGCAACCCAACCCATTGACACTTCACTTGAAGCTGTCATGGTATAGGGAAAATCCAGCAGCCAAGAACAAAGTGCTGGTGATAAGGAAGAAGACCTTGGTCCTATTCTCTCATCCTCCTATGATTCTTTTGATGAAAATGAGGGGAGTCTGAAATTAATGGTGCAAAAACTGAGAAAACATGCATGTATTTAGTCTCAAAGATAAGTCACCTGGAATCTCATGTTACTGTCTTTTAAAGGAGGGTCAATGACCAGCATCTTGAGATCACCAATCTCATGGGCAAATTAGCTGAGAGACCACTCAGGAGAACTTAACTGGGTCCATAAGAACCTGTGGATGTGACAGACCCAACCTCAAGCTCACTTATGCAAGAAGGTGATGCTACCAAAAATGGGGAGAAAGTCAAAACAATCACAGAACCTAGGAGTTCTTCATAGAGTATGGACTTTAAGGATTCACCACCCTCACTTGCAATGGTCCATACTCAGTAACCTTCTCAAGTCTACATGAATGTGGACTCACTTACCCAAGTCTACATGGATGTGGACTCACTCATACAAAGTTTGTTTGAGGAGGGTATTCACAGAGCTATGACTACCCCATATCCTTACTCTAAGAATCCAAACATGGGATGGAGGTATGACACTGATAGAAGAGCTCTAGTCATCTCTAGATCTCAGGATCAATAGAAAATTTTCAACTGTTTCAACCTGAGCTTCTATGAGAGCATCCATCTGATTGATCTTTCACTTGTCAACCCAAGTCAAAATAGACAAGCTGTAAGATTCTTTTGATGAAGATGAGGGGAGTCTAAAATTAAAGGTGCAAAAACTGAGAAAAACATGCATCTATTTTGTCTCAAAGATAAGTCACCTGGAATCTCATGTGACTGTCTTATAAAGGAAGGTCAATGACCAGCAACTTGAGATCACCAATCTCAAGGGCAATTAGCTGAGAGACCACTCAGGAGAACTCAACTGGGTCCATAAGAACCTGTGGATGTGACAGAGCCAACCCCAAACACACTTATGCAAGAAGGTGATGCTACCAAAAATGGGGAGAAAGTCCAAAAAATCATAGAACCTAGGAGTTCTTCATAGAGTATGGACTTTAAGGATTCACCACCCTCACTTGCAATGGTCCATACTCAGCAACCTTCTTAAGTCTACATGAATATGGACTCACTTGCCCAAGTCTACATGGATATGGACTTACTCATACAAAGTTTGTTTGAGGAGGGTATTCACAGAGCTATGACTACCCCATAACCTCACTCTAAGAATCCAAACATGGGATGGAGGTATGACACTGATAGAAGAGCTCTAGTCATCTCTAGATCTCAAGATCAACAGGAAATTTTTAACTTTTTCAACCTGAGCTTCTATGAGAGCATCCATTTGATTAATCTTCCACTTGTCAACCCAAGTCAAAATAGACAAGTTGTAAGATTAGTAGATATGATTCAAGAAAAGGTGTTTGAAGAATACAAGCTGAGGTCAAGACTATATAGACAGAGGCTAGCAGGTAAGACTTTTGGTCAACTGTATGTTGAGGTGGACCCAAAGATTAGCTTCGAAGGGGAAGCCTTGACCAAAGGCCTAGAAGTTGAACCTGTGAACCTTGAGACAGGAACTTTGATGAAATCAACTTTACAACAACATGTTGAACATGAACATATTAGAACAATATTCAACATGAACAAGTTGATTCCCCCAAGGACTTTTTTCAATATCTCTCAATAATCAACAAACATGAACCATGGTGTAGAAACCCATGATTCAAGTGTATGAAATCTGTGTGTGTGTGTGTGTGTGTGTGTGTGTGTGTGTGTGTTTGTGTGTGTTTGAATGCTCGAAAATAATAATAACTGATTGTTTGATTGATTGTTCAAAAGCTTACAAAGGATTAGGGTAGTGTGCTATTTATAGCCTATACACAAAAGCTATATACAATTACTGAACTACCCTTATGTAAACGAATATTACATAAATAATCCTAAGTGTCTAAGCTATCTGCTGTGGAATTAAGTCATCCGCTATAGAGGTTTTCTCATCCGTTGTGGAGAAGACTATTCATCCACTATGCATACTTGGTTGTTCAGCCGCTGTGGATGCTTGGTTGTTCATCCGCTGTTGATGTTCATCCGCTATGGATGAACATCCGTTGTGGAATGTTCATCCACTGTGGATGAACATCCGCTATGGATGTTGTCCGCTGTGGAAAGTTCATCCGCTGTGGATTGAACATCCGCTGTGGACAGTTGTGTGGTTTCTTGAATGTTGTCCGCTGTTGGATGTTCATCCGCTGTGGATTGAACATCCGCTATGAACACTTGTGTGTTTTTGCTTGTCTGTTGTCAGCTGTACATTCTTTATCCACTGTGGGGTTCTTTCATCCGCTACACACACTTAGATGAATTTTCTTCATCCGCTGCCGATGATCTTCATCCCGCTGTGGAGACTCTTCATCCGCTGCGAACACTTGGTCAAAATTTCTTTTATATACAAATCTAAAAAGGAAATTTAAACAAACATTAGTAATTGTTATGAATGTTAATAATGTTAATGTCTTATAAATGATTGTTTTGTATGTTAAAACACACTTTGTTTGATATATGTCTGATATGGCAAGCATCATACTTTTATGCATTAATTCTTAATGCATTTGTTGAGTCCAACAATACTCCCCCTAAGTATGATGTTTCCATCAATTTAATGATTTCTTGTTACTGTTTTGTCAATTAATAATGAGTGTGTGTGTGTTTATTATGAATGGTAGTTGTTTGTTAAAATGGTTTGTTTGGTCATAACGGATGAACATTTGTTCATGCGCTGTGGATCCTTGAAACATTTGATTGTTTGTTCAGAGCGGATGAACATTTGTTCATGCACTGTGGACAGTTGAAATGTTTTGATGATTGTTCACAGCGGATGAACAGTTGTTCATGCGCTGTGGACACTTGGCTGTGATGTGTGAATGTTTACAGCGTATGATTACCTGTGTTCATACGCTGTATACACTTGGACTATTTCTACAACGGATGACTTATGTTAGTCAAGCGTTATGGAATGGCACTGTATTCACAGCGGATGCCTTACTAACATCATGCGCTGTGAACACTTGTATGTTCATAAGTGCATTGTGGATGTTTGTTTGTTATTCCGCGATATACACTTGGTGAATTTTGCATGTTATGATGATTACTGTAGCTACAGCGGATGTATGTTTGTGTGTCTGCTGTGACAACAGTTTTTTTTTGTTTTTTTTAAATTTCAGATTTTGTTTGTTTTGAACTAATGTCTTCCGAAGCATATGTTTGATAAAATTTTCTTCCGAAAGAACATTTGTTTCATGAAACTGGTTTAAGTCAAAATGTTTGTTTAAATCTTTGATTTAAAATATATGTTAAAATATTGAATTTTAACATATTCAATATATGGATGATAAGATATCACTCACAAGCAATATTGTGCAATAAAATAAACAAATGTATGTGTGTCAAAGTGCTGTGCTTGGGCGTTGGCTTGACATGGCTTTGTTTAAAACTCAAAATTTAGAAAATTTCAAATTTTAAAATGTATGAATATGCATAATTCTAATGCCTTTGATATTTTCATGTTCAATTTCTCCCCTAAAATTTTTGCATAGTTATAAAAATCTTTTACAAAATGACAAAAATTTGTATGTATTTGAGTGGATATTATCAAAGTCCAATTGATTGCTTGCTTGATAAATGTTAGAAAGATAATGCCTTATCTAACTAATAAATGAATGATTTTCATGTTTGAACATGAATCTTTGCACATACCATGAGATTATACTAGTCTACATTTCTCACTGAGTTGTTTGTATGGTTTTGAGAATAGACATAGACAAGTACAATGTTAATTGCAGATATTTTGATCCACTTAAACTCAAGCATGGTATTAATGATTGATTTAAAACAGTAAGTGATTATCATGTTTTGAATTGATTGACATGAGATGTATGTACCCCACATTTGATTGTATGATTAGTACAACCCTCCTCAAGATATGCTAGAAAGTACTTTCAATACTTAAAATCTAGTTACTTAGGAGTATAAATGCTTAATTTGATCCATGTTGGTTGATCCTCTTTGGGATTCTTTTGATTCATTTACAAGGAATGCAGTCATAAAGACTTTATTGATGATTCATCCAAGATGGATGTGTTCCTCTTTGGGAATCTTTTTGGATCATGATTTAGGTCATTCAGGTCTGTGCTTAGCACAACAAAGAATGCCTAGGTGTACTCCAGGTCTATGATTATCATAACAAAGGAGACACTTGTATGATTGAGCAATTTATAAACTGTTTCACTTGGTGTATTGTAGTTACTTTGAAAGCAACCTATATTGGATAGATCAATTCTCACCATAAACCAAGATGTGTTGTTAACCATCCAGTCATAAGAATTTAGTTCTTCACTGTTGTATCTGATTTTATGTGTCCCATGCTGAGCCTATCCACATATCACAAAAAGAATTTGTCAGTCTTTATTAGTGGAAAAAGACTCAAATGAAGAATTATGCTAGTGTACTATCATTTCTCATGAAATGTATGTGTGATTCAATATTAACAAAATGAATGATTTGCATGATATCTTGATTTTGAAAAAGGGAAAGATGTTGGTAATCATGGACTTTGACAAAATCAAGTATGTCTGATTTGAATGTTTTGAAATATTAATTTGTTGTTTCATAGTTGATCATACCAAGAGACTGAACCAAAAATTCAAATCATGTTGAATCAAATGGTTTTGTAAAAAGGTCAGCCAATTGGTTGTCTGTGTGGACCTTGATCAACTTGATCAGACCCTTTTCTGAGTAATCTCTCAAAAGTGATATCTGATCTCTATGTGTTTGGTTTTTGAATGTTGAACAGGATTTTCTGTTATAAACGTGGCTACAAAATTGTCAATGTGTATGGGTGTTTTAAGAAAATTAATGCCATAGTCAAGCATTTGGTTTTGAATCCATAACACTTGAGAAGAGCATGCAGAAGCAGCTATATATTTTGATTTGGCTGTGGACACAGAGACATTTGTATGTTTCTTGCATTGCCAAGAGATCAATCTTGATCCAAGAAACTAGCAGCCTCCACTAGTTGATTTCCTGTTGTTATTGCATCCCCCATAATCAATGTCAGTGTATGCACATAATGATTATTGCCTCCACTAGCTGGTTTGCCTTTCAAGTATCAAAAGATTCTTTTTACAGCATTTATGTGTGATTCCTTGGGATTTGCTTGATATCTTGCACACATGCATACTGCATACATGATATCTGGTCTGCTTGTTGTTAGGTACATCGGAGAACCTATCATAGATCTGTAAAGTTTCTGGTCAACTGATGTTCCTTCTGGATCTGGTCCAAACTTCAATCCAGTTGCAAATGGTGTCTTGCTTGAATTATAATCTGTCATGTTATACTTCTTGAGGATCTGATGCACATATTTGCTTTGATTGATGAAAATTCCATTTGTTGATTATTGGACTTGTAGACCTAGGAAGAATGTGAGTTCTCCCATTGAGCTCATCTAGAATTTTGATTACATAAGAGTTTCAAACTATTTGCAAAGCTGTATGTTTATGGAGCCAAAAATTATGTCATCCACATAGACTTGCACTACTAACAAGTCTTGTTCTTTTCTTTTTAAGAACAATGTCTGATCAATTTTACCTCTAGTGTAACCATTCTGTAGTAGAAACTTTGATAGAGTTTCATACCATTTTCTTGGTGCTTGGTGAAGACCATACAGAGCTTTGCCTAACTTGTATACTCTGTGAGGGAAATCTGGAACTTCAAACCCTGGAGGTTGTGCAACATGCACATCTTCATCTATATTACCATAAAGAAATGCACATTTGACATCCATTTGGTAGAAAGTGAACTTCCGTGATAAGGCATAAGTAAGAAATACTCGAATGGCTTCTAATCAAGCTACAGGAGCAAAGACATCATCATAATCAATGCCTTCCTCTTGAGTATATCCTTGAGCTATAAGCCTTGCTTTGTTTCCTATGACAATCCCTCTGTCATCTGCTTTGTTTCTGAATAACCACCTTATGCCAATTGCATATTGACCTTTAGGCAGATCTACCAGCTTCAAAACTTCTTGCTTCTTGAATTACTGTAGTTCCTCTTGCATGGTTTCTATCCAGCTGTTGTCCTTTAAGGCTTCAGTGATGTTTTTGGGTACAGTTAAGGATAAGAAATAGGAATACAAACAAATGTTTGCTGTATCAGATTGACTACGAGTCAATCTGGTGTTGAGATCACCTATGATGTTTTTGATGGGATGATCTTTATGAATTCTTGTTGTGGTGATCTGATCAACATGGATTGTTGAATCAAGATTGGTATTGTCTGATCAAGTGATGAGGGTTAAGAAATAGTATTGGGTGATGTGTGATTGTCTGATTGAGGAGGTTCAGTGAATGTTTGAGGGGAATCATGAAAGAAATCTGGGATTTCATCTTCATGATGTGTGTCTGGTAGAGAATGGTAGTCATCATCATCATCAGGTTGTTTTGTTTTGTTGGTATCTTGTGATTGAGTGGGTACAGGAGATGAAGATACTAGAGTGTCTGATGATGTTTCTCTTGAGGTGTTTGGTTGATCAGGAGGTGTTGACACAATTGTGCTTAATGGTGTGTTAGTGGTTCTCCTTAGAGGATCAGCAGTCAATGGAACATCAATGGGTTATAGTGGAACCATTGGATACTCATTGTTCTCCATTGAACCTGAAACATCAAAATATGCTATGTTAAATGATTTGGTTAATGCATCAATATCAAACAGCCAGTTAGATCCAATGACTTTGTTAGTGAAAGAATGTTCATTGAAAACAACATCTGTTGTTTCTTCCACTATATTTAGCCTTGGATTGAATACTCTGTAAGCTTTTGAGCTTTCGGAATATCCAACAAAGAATCCATCATCTGCTTTTGGAGAAAATTTGGATAATTGTTCTCTGGTGTTTAATATTGAAACAGAACATCCAAAGGCCTTAAGAAATCCTATATATGGTTTTCTTTTAAACACTAATTCATAAGGTGTTTTGGAATGTTCTTTGATGATTAATGTTATGTTTTGTATGTAGCATGCTGTGTTTATGGCTTCAGCCCAAAAGGATATGGGTAATAGAGAGTCAGCTAGCATGGTTCTAGGTGCTTCTATTAATGTTCTGTTCCTTCGTTCAGCTACTCCATTTTTCTGAGGAGTTCTTGCTACGCTGAATTGATAACTTATTCCTTTTTCTGCACAAAAAGAAGAAATGTAGGCATTCCTAAATTTAGTGCCATTATCACTTCTTAAAGATTTGACTTTAAGATCAAGTTGATTCTCAATCTTTGTGATAAAGGATGTAATGATTTGTGCTATTTCTGTCTTGTGTAGTAGAAAGAAAACCCATGTGAATCTAGAGTAATCATCTACTATGACAAGACAGTATTGCTTCTTTCCTATGCTTAGGATGTTTATTAGGCCAAAAAGGTCCATATGAAGCAATTTGAGTGGTGTTTTGTTAGAGTTTATCAATTTTGATATATGTGAAACTCTATGTTGTTTGCCTTTTAGACATGCTGTGCAGTGGTCTGAACAGAAAAATTCCTTTTGTGGCAGACCTATGACTAGATCATTTTTAACAAGTTTGTTCATTCGGTTAAAATTGGAATGACCTAATCGTCTATGCCACAATTGTGATACATATTCTGTGGCTTTTGATAATAAACAAGTTTCAGGGGTTGACGCTAAAACATTGTTCATATCAACAATGTATGTATTGTTTAGACGAGGAGTTTTCTAAAGGACATGATCTTCTGGAATCTGAAAACCCATCTTAAGGATGTAGCAACTGTTGGAGTCAAATAGGGTGACATATTCCTTGTCATAGATTTGGGATACACTCAGAAGATTGAACTGAAAATTGGAGCAGTAGTTGACGTTCTCAAAGCTAATCAACCCGTTTGTTACTGTTCCTTCGCCAGTTATCTTCCCACCTGTTTTATCTCCTCCAAAGGCTACATTGCCTCCATGTTTGTTCTTAAAATCCCGAAGGAGGGAACAGTTGCCTGTCATATGACGAGAGCATCCACTGTCAACATACCAGATGTTATCAGTCCTTCTAAGATATCCCTGAAAAACAAAAGAAATCAGTTAGTTGGAGCAACCCAAGCCAAGATGGTCTTAGGTTTTTCGTCTTTTCCAACAATGCAAATTTCTTCCAAGACAACATTGTCTGAAGGTTTTGGAGCTCTAGACACACTAGATTTCCTTTGGTTTGATTTAGCTGTATTTGGAGAAGTGCTTTGTGCTCTTCTCTTTTGTGAGCTAGTGTCAGTGGTTTGTCTGTTCTTAGACTTATGTCTCCTTGATGTGTGTTGAAAATTGTCATAAAATGTTTTATCATTATCTAAAACAATTTTCTGATGAGGAGTATGTTTAGAAACTCCTACTCTGCTCTTGTTTGTTTCTTGCATGTTATGATGATTACTGTAGCTACAGCGGATGTATGTTTGTGTGTCTGCTATGACAACAGTTTTTTTTTGTTTTTTTTTAATTTCAGATTTTGTTTGTTTTGAACTAATGTCTTCCGAAGCATATGTTTGATAAAATTTTCTTCCGAAAGAACATTTGTTTGATGAAACTGGTTTAAGTCAAAATGTTTGTTTAAATCTTTGATTTAAAATATATGTTAAAATATTGAAATTTTAACATATTCAATATATGGATGATAAGATATCAATCACAAGCAATATTGTGCAATAAAATAAACAAATGTATGTGTGTCAAAGTGCTGTGTTGGGTGTTGGCTTGACATGGCTTTGTTTAAAACTCAAAATTTAGAAAATATCAAATTTTAAAATGTATGAATTAGCTCAATTCTGCTGCCTTTGATATTTCCATGTTCAAAGGCAGCAGAATTGTATGAATATGCACAATTTTGCTGCCTTTGACATGGCAACATGTTGTTGTAAATTGAACATGGAATTATCAAAGGCATCAGAATTATGCATTATCATACATTTCAAATTTTGATATTTTCAAATTTAAAAAATAAACAAAGCCATGTCAAGCCAACATAACAAACAGCAGGTTGACACACATATTTTGTTTATTTTATTGCACAATATTGCTTATGAGTGATATCAAAACATCTATATTGAATATGTTAAAATTAATATTTTAACATACAATTAAATTCAAATTTTTTAAACAAATATTATGTTTTAAAAAAAATTTAACATTCAGAATCTTCTTTTGCAAAAAAAAATAAAAAAAAAACAAATTTGCAATTTTATGTGCGAAGAAATGACTTCAAAACATACAAAATTTTTAAATTTTGACAACTGTTCACACAACGGATGAACAAATATCTCATCCGTTGTAGGAACAGTACCATTCATATCATGAATGTCCACAGCACATGAACATTGTTCATCTTCTGTGAACATCTCTCAAAAATTACCAAGTGTTCCACAGTGCATGAACATTGTTCATCCGCTGTGAACAAAGCATTCAGTCAATTCAAAGTGTCCACAACGCATGAATAAGGTTCATCCGCTGTGTATATTCATTCAAACATTCAGGTGTTCCACAGCGCATGACAGTTGTTCATCCGCTGTGAACATATCAAATATATGATCCAAGGATCTATAGCACATGAACAAATGTTCATCAGCTGTGAACAATCAGTACAATGGACAAAGGGTATACAACATATGAACAAATTGTTCATCCACTGTAAAAACAGTTGCCATAAGTAGCATATAATTTTTGTGCACAGCGCATGAACAAATTGTTCATCCGCTGTGTACACAGTACATACAGCGCACAGTGTAAAATTCATAGCGCATGACCACTATTCATACAGCGGATGACCTAAATTTATTTTAAGTCATTTTTGCACAGCGCATGACCACTGTCATACAGCGGATAGTTTACCATAACCACTTTATCCACAGTAGATAGTTCATTGTCCACTGTATATTTAAACAACACTTGCATATTTTTTCTTTTTCACCAGTAACGAGAGAGAAAGTAAAACATTCAACAAAAGGTATAATCATATGTTTGAAACTTTAAATCTTCCATATTGACTCCATTTAATAAGTTTCAGACTCATACATTGTTCGACTCAGTCGAACTAGGAACCGTTAATCAACAATAAGTAATTTGATATTAATAATCAAATTAAACATTGAAATGATGTGTTTAGGGCTTATTCGAATGTACTTAGGCTGTTTATTTGGTGAAATTTGATTAAGTGTTCATAATGAACATGAACAGACAGGGTGTTCACGCCAAAATTGAACAAAAACACTGTTTGATCTTTGAAAATGTTCAAAAATGCTTATACTATGCTATAACTTGGTAAACATATTCAAAAGTTACTAACAACCACATAACAAACAGTTATTTTGGTAGAAACAACTGATACAAACATTGATTACATATGCATTGAATGTGCATTAAATAGGTCAATTTGAAGTTCAAAAATCAAACAGATATATTGAGCAATTTATGCATGTTCATGAACTTGTTAATCATGATATATCATCAAATCTAATCAGAAATCAGTTTTGAATCATAAAAGAGTACAACAAACAATTTTTAAACAATCAAAATCATTCAACAGTTGATTTGTAAAAGTCAAACTGTTATTTTCATACAAACACCCAAATCATCCATTTTTAATCAAACAACAAGTTCTAAGTATACATAAGTTATCAATATACAAACATACAAATGAACACTTAATCAACATTTCATCATTTCAAGCAATTATACATATATCAAAAAGAATCATTAACATTTGTCTACTTTAATGCAGCTATGGAAAACTTGGTGTTTGTGAGGGATCACAACATCTGTGAATTCCTAGATCCTGACTCTCCCAAGTCAGAGAATTATAGAGACATGATCCAGGCCATTAGACAGACTAGACTGGTCCATGCAATGACTGCTAGACCAGACATCTGTGAAGATCATATAGTCCAGTTCTAGACCAATGCACACCTGGGAGAGGTTAATAATCAGTAAGTAGTATTATCTACTATGCATAACCAATAAATCATTATCACTGAGGAAGTTATAAGGAGGGTTCTGCAATTGGAAGATATTGATGTAGAAGGCCTTGTAGAATTTGATGAGAACTATGCGCTACATGTATCTAGACTGATTGGATACACAGGCACTATTGAAAAGAACAGATTAAAATCATACATGTGTGCTCAGTTCAGGTTTCTTATGCATACATATCAGAAAACTATGACCAATAGGAAAAACAGGATGGGATGCTACATCTCTAAGAGCTACATGTGCTATTGCTAGCATTATTGCAAGGAGACCATTCAACTTTGGTGCTCAGATCCTAAATGGGTTGGTTTACAACATCACAGAGGTGAGGAACAAGTTCTTAATGTTTCTAAGATTCCTGCAGATGATTACTGATGATCTGCTACCAACCATTCCAAAAGAAGGAGCCATATTTTAGCCTGTTCACTTCAATGAACATGTATTTACCAGGATCAAATCAAGCCTCTATCAAGGAGATGAGGTACCTGTGCCTCCTCACATGATTAATCATGATTCCCTATTCCTGATGAGTTTTTAGATACCAGTTGAAGATCAGCCTTTCATGCTATTCTAACATGCAATTCACCTCTGTTAAGAGATATAGATACAGCTCTTGAGCAACTCCAAAAGAGCATGAAGAGGTTGGTACTTCTTTACATGAGCCAGAACCGCTCAAACATTCACTCATCTGCGAATGGGTGAGCCAAGTAGTGAAACATTAACAGAAGAAGACATAGTGCATTCAAAGGTCTTTCTATTCACTGAGTACAATAAACTCATTGAAAGATCAAACACAAGAACAAAGAAATTGAAAGAGAAACTAAAGGAGAAAGATATAGAGATGAAAAAACTTAAAGCTGATGAAAATGCTCAAAAGCTGTTTGTTAAGTTTGTAGAACAATAGCTTGAACAAACTCAAAAAGATCTAAAAGTCAAGGATAATGAGCTTCTAATAGCTAATGCTGAAGTTGACTACTGGGCTAACCAATCAATATCAAGTGAAAATGAAATTGATAAATAGAAAAAGATAATTGAAGCCCAAGCTGAAGAAATCAAGAGGCTAAACAGAGAGCTTGAGAATACAAACTCTCAACTGAATAAAAAAGAACTTTCAGATGATATTGTTTAAGATTTGAGTGAGTCTGAAGGAAAGAACCACAACAAACCCAATCAGAACAAGCTGAACAAGCATTGATCATTCCCAAAGAAACAACACAATTGATCAAATGTTAGTGAGGCTAATCCACATGAGAACATTCATTATTCTCCCATCCTGAAACAACATTTCCGTACTCCTATCCGTCACAGAAGAAACAAGCATAGTTCCTTACAATCCTTTCACTGTAAAGCAAATGGAACTAATCAGACATTTGCTGAATCCCTCTGTGCAACCTGAACAAGTTACAGCAGAAGCATCATCATCATCTCCTCAATTAATGACATATGAGAGGAAAAGGAAAGAACCCTATGTAGGTTCTTCATCAAAGGGCAAAAACAAGCAGTAGAGCCTGAATCACCAGAATCACCTCCTTACAAGCTACTTAAGGTAAAACAAGAAGAACCTGAGTATGTTGAAGCAACATAAATTGGAAGAAGGTGAGATAGCACATACTCTAATCAACAACCAATTATAATCATATCAGACTCTGATGAGGAAGAGAAGAAGATGATGAAGAAGATCAAATCCAAAACATTTAGGATCTATTCTCAGATGATCCTGAAACTCTAATGGGAATTGAGTTAATCTCAAGAGGTTTCCATATGATGCATTCATGACCATGAACAACCTGAAGTAAAGGATCTGCTCAAGGACTTTCAAGAAGTTTTGAAGAATGAAAGTGAGCAGACCTACAGAAGATATAAAGAAACAAAGATCAACAAGATTACAAAAGAATCTGCCTAAGGATCCTCAAATTGACAAGATGACTTACCAACAAGTCAAGAGTTGGTTAAGTCACACAAGGATTCGTTACAGATCTTATGCTGGAAGATCTTTATCATAAATGAAAGATATGGCCAGGGAAATCTACAAGATATTGCTGTCAAATGCCCTGAAGCCACAACTTTTCAAACCACATCCATCTGCTTCTCTCTCATATATCACCAAGCACTTCCTGAACTGCATCCAATTAAAGAACCTAGAGAGTTCAGTGCCCCACAGGCTAACACCTGAAGGAAATGAGGTTAGAGAGATGATCAGGGAGAAGACTACTTTGTTAAATTATATGACAAAATCTCTCTGACAGCGGGGGCAAATGAAACAAAGATTGGTGCTTAGAAATATGACAAAGTCTGGGGGGCAAATGAAACAAAGATTGGCTTAGAAATATGACAAAGTCTGGGATGCTGTGCTCATCAAAAGAGTATCTGGACTTTGTCCAGTACTTATCATACATATCCCAATTGGGCTCCCTCTTTATATGAAGACAGACTGGACCTTCTCTAATTAAGAATGGTAAATCATACAAACAACCAAGGGAGCAGACTTCTTAATATTCTGAGATCATACATGATATAGAAGGCATCATGAATTGAAGGCCAAAGCAAACAAAGAGGATAAACTGCATATAGAGAAATTAAGGAGAGAGCAGAGGGCAGCCAAAAAGGGGAAACAGCCCAAAACCAGACCAAACAGAACAGTTGACACTGAACTACTTGAAAGAGTAGGATATCCTCTTAGACCTTCTGATCTTAAGTTGATAATGAAGAAGATAGAAGGAAATCAGTACACTCATCCAATCACCCGATGGTATTATGATGAAAAACCATTTTGAAGTGGTGTTGGAGAGAAAATTGGAAGGAAAAAAGAAGCAGGACATAGATTATTTGATCCGTTGAGATTAAACTTTCACCCATCTTATATCTCATTTTTAAAGACCAACTCATTTCTAGATATTCAAGATGTGATGTGTAAGGGTGACTGCTGCTATTTCATTCACATGCTAAGAATTCTTGGAACAGTTTATGAGAAAGCAGCCTTAAAATACAGATTAGAGACAAAACACCCCTTACTCATATTGAAAGAATATCAGGAATGAGGATTTCTGAACATAACAACCTGGAAATTCTTAAAAGAAAACATGTTGTCACCACCTTGGTGAGCAACATTGACATTCAAAGCCTCGATCAATAAACCATAGAGCAGATGATTCATTTATCTATAGAAAGAAAGTATAATGATCAAAGGAGCGTAGTTGACTATTTTGTTGAACATCAAGTCAACTGCAGGAATATATTCAAGATATCTTCTCTAAAAGATCAAGTTAAGGAAGCTGAAGCTGACCAAGCCATAGAAACAGACATTGAGATACCTCAAGCAATGGAAGAGGCTCAGAAACAAATTGAAGAAGCAGGACCATCTCATTCATGAGGTTTCTAAACAGACAACTGGGCATATGACATCATACAAACATTCATATATGTGTTTTTTGTAAACACATAGATACATACAAACATTCATGCTTGTGTTATTTTGATAACACTAGAAATCAATCAATCATTATTAAA
This sequence comes from Flaveria sonorensis, assembly GCA_025506505.1. NCBI lineage: Eukaryota > Viridiplantae > Streptophyta > Magnoliopsida > Asterales > Asteraceae > Flaveria > Flaveria sonorensis. The sequence continues at coordinate 33,549,664 of CM046427.1, forward strand.
CATGCAAACATTCAAGACAAACACAAACAACTATCATTCATAATAAACAAACACACACACACACACACATTATTAAACAAAACATTTATCAAACAAATAGAAAACTGTGGAAATATCATACTTAGGGGGAGTATTGTTGGACTCAACAAGTGCATTAAGAAATAATGCATAATGTATGATGCTTGCCATATCAGACATATATCAAACAAAATGTGTTTTAACATACAAACAATCATTTATAACACATTAACATTATTAACATTCTAACAATCACCTAACATTTGTTTAAATTTCTTTTTCAGATTTGTAGATAAAAGAAATTTTGACCAAGTGCTCGCAGCGGATGAAGAGTCTCCACAGCGGATGAAGAAATTCATCTAAGTGTGTGCAGAGGATGAAAGAATCCTATAGCGGATGAAGAACATACAATGGACAATAGTCAAGCAAAAACACACAAGTGTTCATAGTGGATGTTCAATCCACAACGGATGAACATTCCACAGCGGACAACATTCAAGCAAAAACACAACTGTCCACAGCGGATGTTCAATCCACAGTGGATGAACATTCACAGCGGACAAAATCCACAGCGGATGCTCATCCACGGTGGATGAGCATTCCACAGCGGATGTTCATCCACAGCGGATGAACATCCACAGCGGATGAACATCCCAGCGGATGAACATCCACAGCGGATGAACAACCAAGCATCCATAGCGGATGAACAACCGAGTATGCACAGCGGATGAATAGTCTTCTCCACAGCGGATGAGAAAACCTCCACAACGGATGACTTAATTCCATAGCGGATGGCTTATAGACTTATGATTATTTATGTAATATTCGTTTACATAAGGGTAGTTCAGTAATTGTATATAGCTTTTATGTATAGGCTATAAATAGCATTCTACCCTAATCCTTTATAAGCATTTGAACAATCAATACAATCAAACAATTATTATTTTCGAGCATTCAAACACACACACACACACTGATTTCATACACTTGAATCATGCGTTTCCGCACCATGGTTCTTGTTTGTTGATTATTGAGAGATATTGAAAAAGGTCCTTGGGGGAATCAACTTGTTCATGTTGAATATTGTTCTAATATGTTCGTGTTCAATATGTTATTGTAAAGTTGATTTCATCAAACTTCTTTAGCACCCATTACCCTTAGTGAGGCACCAACTGGTGAAGGTGCTTCACAACCTCTCTCTGGCTAGAGCTTGACTGCTGAATCAAGCAATGATAGCCAAAGCTCTCTCCACCCTGAGTCACCAAGGCCTGTGAGTGACAAAGGGAAAAGGAAACTAACTTCTGAGGTGATTGAGGAGGAGGAAAGAGAGAGGAAGAGGAAGCTAAAGGGAGAAAGTTCAAGAGGGTCTCTAGGATTCATGAAAGCTGCCATCAGGGCTGCCCCCAGGCCAAATTGACAGGTTCAAATGGATCGATCTATGATGATATTATAATGAAATGATCAATTCAATCACTTAGAAATCAAAACACAGGCAATTAGTTCAAAAATTCATAGATCTTATTGATAGCAAAAGCTGTGGATACAAAGTTTATGGGTGAATTATAGTGGTTCACTTCCCCCTTTTTTTTTTTTACACAATACATAAAGTATCCTATTTATACTATCAAAAGAAACAAGGAACATATATTTACAATACAAGTGCCTATACTATGACAAAAAGTAAAAGACAAATGTTAATCTTATAAGGGCTCTAACAATACTCCCCCTAAGATTGGCATCGTCTTCACTCCAACATGAACTCTGCTAGTTCATCTTTGATCTTAAACACTAGCTTCTCTTTGTAAAGTTCCAACTCTCGCAAAGCTTTCTTGATCATTTTCAATTTTCAGTTTCTTAATCATGTTAAGCTGACGAATATTATCTTCTTTCAAAGATTCTATGATCTGCTAAGCATTCAAGTTTTTAGAAAGGAATGTAGCATATTGTGTTGAGCTTTCACCTTCATCTAACACATTAATAGGTGAACCAGCAACAGATTTGATGACCTCAAGGGAAGACACCTCGGCAATCACATTCTCTTATGCTGTCAAATTTGGTTATTGTACAACAGATGATCTACCTTGTACTACAGGATCAATTATATCAACATGTTGCTGTTCATTACTTATCAATATCTTCATTCACATCATTTGTTTAGATTCATTGACTATACCTATATATAACACAAATTAACAGATGACAATCAAATAACGAATGTATGAATGTATCGGTGTGAGTGAAGAGTGAACAAGAGAGTTTGAGTTTGTGAAAAATGATGAAAACCACCAAGTGTTGAGTATATATAGTGTATAAAGTCTTAGGCACATGAGAACTATAAAGTCATATGAGGCTTAGACACATTGCACACTTAGCTACATTTCACAATATATCTTCAGATGCATGAGCACTGTTCAGGCGCTTGGGCACTGTTCAGGCATATGGCTAGACAGAACACCTATACTTGGAAATATTTTCAACATCACCAAGATGTCTGAACAGCTTGCAAGCTTAAACTTGTTCAGATTGGACTTGTTGAAACACACAACACTTAGAGGAAACATCACATTCAAATATCTAACCATATTAGAAAGTCTGGAACTATTCAAGTGCATGAGATTAATTTGATACGCCCAACACTTAACCATTTTCAACAACATGACAACTGTTTAGGTGCATGTACTTGAACAAAAGCTCACACTTGGACAAATTCTGAAATTCATCACTCCTAATTTAGACTTTTGAGCACTATTCAGGCGCATGAGAAACCTTCCATGAGTCTGACACTTGAAACTTTCACAACATCATTGAACATTATTTGTTCACATTACCACTGTTCATGCACATTATCTCAACACTTAGTCAAATTTTTGACTATACCAAAGATGAACATTAATTACCCTCAAATTTAATAATATCAATTGTTTTTTTTAAGATCACCACAAATCATTTGAAACTCATATTTCATTTTTAAACATGAATTTCAATTCAAACACCAACCAAGCAATTTTTGAAACACAACTTTGAAGTAGATTTGATTTTTCAAACAATTTTCCGTCATTTTAATCTCTATATTCAAACTTTTACAACACAAATCGTCTCAATTTGTGTTTATTTTGTTCGCAAGAAGCTTTTCCACTTATTTACTTATTTTGATTCTTTTCAGGATCATTTTTGCATCATATCAAAAACACATGCTTGAATTTTAGCTTCATATTTTCATCCAAAGCACTTTATTTTGATTTCTTTTTCACATTTTGACACTTTTCATTGATTTTCTTCTTTTTATAGTTTACTCCCCCTAAACTTTTAAGTTCACAAACATATAAGTTTCTTTAATTTTGCAAGTAGAGCAAACCAATCACTATCAACATGCTTGCACATAGAAAATCATTCAAAAATCAAAATTAAAGCAGAATAAAAATCTACTATACACATTTGAATCACATGCCTACAGTGAGATCATATCATTAAGATCAGCACATTAAAATTAAATAGAATGGTGGATAGTCATAGACAGTGATTAAATCCTGATCAAGTGTGTTCTAGGTCAGCGTTCCCGCAGCATAGGAGACACGAGATTTAAGGATAGAAAATGAGTGCTTTTGGCAAGATAATCAGCACACTTGCTTTTTTAATTCTTGGATTGCTTAAGGTTTGATTTGATATGACATTATGGAACCCACACTTAGACTTAGAGAGCTCAACTCTCATCAAGATATGCAAGAGAAGCAGCAATTTCACAACTTAGTAACCTGACATATACGTATAATTAGATCTCATGTTCAGGTTGTGCATATTGGCATCTTTTGCATCAGGTGAGAATAACCAGGTCTGTAATGACTTACAACAAAAGATATCTCATCACTTCAGGTCTATGATGACTCATAACAGAGAAAGGAATAGATGCTTTAAATAGATCTTATTGTATTCATATCACCACCAGGTGTGAGTTGTGACTTTACAAGTAATCAATTAGAGAAGTCAACACTACACATTGGTACTAAGATGGACACAACAAAGAAGCATGATTTAGTTTAATCATAAGAATTTACTTTTTCAGTATAATTGCATGAGCTTACCTGCACATCATATCTGATCACGTCATACTTTATTAGCGAGCGGAGTATGCAACCGATCAGAACCAATGTCTATCATTTCTCAGAAATTGCAAGGCAGATTCATTCTAAAATAATAAACGAACAAAATAACTCTATTTTTGTGGGTTTGGGTTTTATTTTATAATTTTCTCTTTTATTTTGCAATTTTCTATTTTTCGTATTTGCTTTTTCTTTTTCTTTTGAGCATGCACACACAATAATATACAATCAGGCAGTCACACTTTGATAGTTTCTCTTTATTTTTCTTATTCAGCTAGGTGAGGATCTTTTCATTTTTATGATTCAGACAACTAAAATAATCTCGATCAAGTGATCAAAACGACCTTGTAAAAGACTCTTGACAATATCAAAACCAGTTTTAAACATGGTTTATAAGTCCAATTGGCTCGACCAAATACTCAAAACAACATGGTAAAAAGGGTTTTATCAATAGGTCAGCCAACTGTTTTTTAGTTGAGATTTGAATCAAAATGATTAAACCTTTTTCAGAGTTATCTCTGAGAAAATGATATCGTATTTGATATGCTTTGTTTTTGAGTGCTAGACAGGATAGGTAATAAACATAGCAACAGTGTTATCAATGTAAATAGGAGTTTAAGAAAATTGAAAACCCGTAATCCAGCAGCATTGGTTTGTAACCAAAGGATTTGAGAACGTCATGCTAAAGCAGCTATGTACTTAGCTTCTGCGGTTGAAACGGAGACATTGTTTGTTTTTGACATTGTCACGAGACTAATCTGGGACCCAAAAAACTGAACACACCCAACATAGATTTACGATCTTGGCAACATCCCCAATAATCACTATTTGTTTATCCATGTTACTAGAAGTTTCCTCCATAAGGATACCACAACCCTAAAGCCGGTTTTCCTTTGAGATACCTGAATATTCATTTAATAGCAATTAGGTGAGATTCCTTCAGGTCAGATTGGTACATAGCACAGACACAAACAACATACATTATATTAGGTCTAGATGCAGTAAGATACATCAAAGATCCAATCATAGATCTGTATAGAATTTGGTCAACTGATTTTCCTTTCGGAACAGGTTCAATCTTGGTATTGACGTCAGCTGGAGTTCTTATTGATTGACAATCTTGCAGTTAAATTTTTTCAAGAGTTTTCCAATGAATTTCTCCTGATTAATAAAAATTCCATCTGTAGACTGTTTCACTTGAAGACCAAGGAAAAAGTTAATTTCTCCCGTAGAACTTATTTGGAAACGAGACATCATGATTTATTCAAATTCATTACACAATTTTGGACTTGCAGAACCGAAGATGATATCATCAACATACACTTGAACACATAAGAGATCATCAACATCCTTCTTTATAAACAAAGTCAGATCAATTTTCCCTCGCGTGTATCCCATGCTGGATAAAATGCTGTGACAATGTATCTACCAAATTCTAGGGGCATGTTGAAGACCATAATATTCTTTACTAATCTTGTACACACGATGAGGATATTCTGAATCTTTGAAACCTAGTGGTTTGCTGACATACACATCCTCAGTGATTGGTCATATAGGAAAGCACCTTTAACGTCCATTTGATTCAAGCAAGACTGTTAAAAAGGGACTTTGCACTTAGTTAACACATTAGGAGGATCTTTAGGATCACTTAACAATTTAAATAGGGAACTATAACTTTAAACAGATGATACAATGCACAACACAAGTGAAGTAAAAGCAAAGAACACCAAAAATAATTTTCAAGGAAGTAGTATATTGCTTCTTCGGTTCTTTTACAGGGTTTGCACTGATATGGAAATACAAGAACCTTGACTCTTTATACTAAACCTACAACCGTCAATATGCAAAAAGACAATTGGATGTGACTAATCTAGACAACAAGATAGCCTAAAGTCAAAAGGCAGATTTGCCTTTGACTAGTGACTATGACAGGCCATAGCTCATTGACTTTCCTATTACAAAAGCCAAACAGGAAACAAATACAGAAACTTGCAGACAAAAGACCTTATCTCTTTACTCATAAAGAAGGGAGGTTTCACCAACTTATGATGGTTGGTGAACCACCAAAGCATGCAGCGGACAGGACGTTGCTTTATAATAAAGTACTTTATCTAAAGAAGGGAGGTTTCACCAACTTATGATGGTTGGTGAACCACAAAGCATGCAGCGGACAGGACGTTGCTTTATAATAAAGTTGATAGAAAAAAGTGTCTTTTCTCTTTCTTCTAAAGTAATCGGTCTTATCTTTATTCAGCTTCGGAAGACTTTGTCTTGAGAGCTTCGGAAGACTTCATCTTTATCTTTCGGAAGAGTTGAGTCTTTGGCTTTGGAAGACTTGACACTTAGTGTAATGTTTCCTTAGTAGTTTCTTCTGAACATTGGCTTCAGAAGATTTTACACTCAACATTTTACTTGACTGTGTTAAACTTTCGAAGCTAGTTCTTTTTTGTTCCTTAGTGCATGTTGGAAGACTTGGTTTTATTGGTATCCTTTGGTTGCATCAGCCTCATAACCTCAGAGGTTCCTACAAACTCCCCTAGGCTGATGCTACCCAAAACAGAGAGGTCTTCAGACTGGGATAGTCCACATGAGAATCTTCAGAATTCCTTTCTTCATTAGAGATCTGGATCTTCAGACCCATGAAGTACCTTCTCATGTCATAGAGATCATGCAGAGGGAGTTCAGCATGTCACTCTTGAAGTAGACATGTTGTTCACAAGAAAGAGGCTCTACTATGATAGGTGTTGGTTGAGAGCCCTCTTCATGCACTTTCCTCAGGATGTTCTGACTCATCCTGAGTTTGGGAGGTGGATGCCTTTCTTCTTTTCTTTTCTTAGAGGATATTCTTTTGGCCATCCTCTTTTCCTCCAAGATGATTTTACCATGAGAGGGTTGGTATTCAGTACCAGGTTCTTCAATGGAGTCCATCTCAGTTGGGATATCCTCTCTCCCAGGTTCAGAAGGGAGGGAAGAGAACCATGATGTGGATCAGAAGATAAGTTGGCGGTGTGTAGCTTCAGGTGTAGGTTGTGTTGTCTCTGTAGGTTCAACCTGAGTGGAGATCCATAAGCTCTCCCCTTTTAATCTTCTGCTTGATCACTTATGTGCTCATCCATTGTGGACAGAGTCATAGGACCAAGCTCCTTTCAGAGAACCCATACAGCTTCAAGAAGCTCATCATCTTCTGTATCTGCAGACTTTTTCTGACTTTTCTTAATGATGGCTCTTGACTTGGTAGCTTCTTCCCTTTCCCTTTTTCTAGCTACTTGCCTATTTCCTTTGGCTTGCTCTTACAGCTGCTTGTTGTATTCAAACAGTATGTAATCATAAGGCAAGGGAAGAAGTGCATGTGCCTGGTAGAGGCCTGTGGCTCTCAGGTAGTTGATCATCTTTGTCTTTTCTTCTTCATTAACTACCTGAGGTTGATCAGCTGCCATAGCCTCTAACTCAGGGCTTTCTTGAACAGGGGAAAGGACATTAATATTCTTGTATATTCTTTTTCTTCTCATTTCCTCTTTATGCTTGAGGGTCAAGGCTGCATCCTAAGCTTCCTTCCTCTCCTTTGACAACTTAGTGTTAGCCAGTTCATTTAATTCCACTAAGGGGAGAGAGATGAGTTCATCTATGTTATAGTTCCTGGTCCCTAAATAATTAAGTCGGGCTGCCCTTAACTCATCTTCTTGAGTGTTTAGAACATGGGCAGTCAGAATTGCAGCTTGTATGAATCTTGGGGAACCACTTGAACTCGCTCCCCTCAGCTTCCTCTTTCTTTCTTTTCTTTTTCAATCTCCTCAGTAATTAGTTTTCTTTTGCCTTTGTCAAGTACTGATCTTGATGACTCAGGCTGAGGAGAGCTTTGGCCTTCATTGCTGGATTCAGCAGTCAGCTCTGGCCAAAGAGAGGTTGTGAAGCACCATCACCAGCTGGTGCTCACTGAGGGTATAGGGTGCTGGAGGAGATATTGTCTTAAGGTTCACGATCTTAGCCTCTGGGCCTTCAGTCAAGGCTTTCCCTTTGAAGCTAATCTTAGGGTCTATCTCAACATCCAGTTGACCAAAGGCTTCAACTGCTAGCCTCTGTCCATTAGTTCTGATCTCCTTTTGAATTCCAGCACCCAGTCTTGAAGTCTACTGGCTAGTCTGGCAGCTTGTCTGTTGTTGCTTGGGTTGACAAGTGCCAGATCTACCAGATTTATAACCTCATAGAAACTCAGGTTTCAAATGTTTAACTTTCTAGTTGACCCTGAGATCTAGAGAGTACAAGAGCTTTCCTTTCACTGTCATACCCCCAACCCCAGATTTGGTTCTCAAAAGGGGCAGACATTGCTCTTGGTATTCCCTCCTCAAATAGTTGTTGTATTAACAAATGTAAATCACTATCTAGAGGAGGTTACTGAGTATGGACAACTATAAGAGAGGATGATGAGTCCTCTATGTCCATACTCTGAGAGGAACTCCCAGGTTCTGTGATTGTTAGGATTTTCTCCCCCTTTTTGGTAGCATCACCCCCTTGCATAGGTGAGCTGGGAGATTGATCCATGACATCCATAGGTTCTTGTGGACCTGGAAGAGTTGGTCTCATTGGTCTCTCAGCTAGCTTACCCTTGAGATCGATGATCTCAAGTTGCTGGTCATTGACCCTTTTCTGCAAGATAGTCGCCTGACATTCCAGGTGAGCTATCTTGGACACAAAGTAGGTGCATATTTTTGAAAGTTTGTGCACCTTGTGTTGCAAACTCCCCTCATCTTCAGATGAAGAATCATAGGGGGATGAGAGAATTGGACCTAAGTCTTCTCCCTCATCACCAGCATAGGTTTCTTGGCTGCTAGATTTCCCCTGCTCTATTTCAAGAGGCTGGGTTGCCGTGGTTGAGGTCTTAGAGATGTAATCACTGCCAATAGTGAAAGCCTCTACCACATGGATCTCCTGGACAATCTGAAGGAGATCCACCTCAGTTTGTGGTGTCTGATGTGGGCTAGAAGTGGGTGAGGCAGGAGTACTCTTCTCACCTTGAGTGTGGGTGGAGAGGAGAGATTCATGGTACTCACTGAAACCCAATTCTTCATCAGAGTAAAACTCAAGGCTGGGCATGGGTTGATTAAGATCAAGAGGCTGGAGATGGTAGCTTTCCCCTGAAGGTTGATCACCAGAGTGTTGAGACTCAGAGTGATGGCTTAAGGCTATTTGAGGAGGTGTGAGCTCATCAGGCTGAGAATGAGGAACCTTAGCACTGATTGTGTCAAGAATGGGAGTGGTTTGCTCCTTAGGGGAAGTGGGAGCTCTAGTAACCACTTCCTCATATATGGGTTGGGATATGGGGGCCTGCATATGCTCATAGCAGGTGTAGGGGTTGTTGGATTTTCTTTGGTAAGTGAGGGTAATGGTAGGCCTTGATGGTGGTTGAGAGGTAGAGGGTGTTGGTTCATCACTAGGTGGTGCTGCTAGGACGTCACCCTGAGCAATGAGCTCAAACATATTTAGGACAAGGGCTGTTTCTACCGCTGAGAACCCAACAGTTGGCTTTTTCAATATTTAGAAAATGTCGGGCCGTATATGTGCTAGTTTAAGAACATTACCTGTTCCCCTCAACTATGGTCCCATTTCACAGTTGAGAATGTGTTGAACTATTAGGGGAAACATGTAATATTCTAGGGAGTCCAAATTTGCAAGTAAATTTGTGAAAACAAACTGAGAATACCTGAATTTGACCCCTTGAACCATCCATGGACAATAAAGGAGAGGTCTTCTGAATCTGGTCCATCCTCCATGTTTGTTAGACAAGCTGTGGATGACAACATGGAGGAGGTACTTCCACTGGTATGAGACCTTCCCCTTCCTGAAGGTCTTGACTGTGAAGTCACCTTCATATCCTATCTGCTCAAAAGAATGGTTGACAACAGCTTTTGGGAAGGACATTTCACCTTCTTATCATCCAGCTGAAGATGGGTGTTGATGATGGCTGGAGTGATGAAAAGTGTCCTCCTTGCACTTGGCAGATAGTGCCTTCTCCCGTCCAAAGTGGCCTCTTGATAGGTCTGCCAGAACTCAAACAACTGATCCTCATAGGTGGAGGATCAATGTAAGGGAGGTGAGATAATGAGATGAAGAAAGATACCTGCAAACATCTGAAAAGCTTGGATCCTTCTCAAGTTTAACAGAACACCTGTTGTGTTGCCTGTGTAGATGAATGATGAAATCTGGGTCGTTTCGGCGATCAAGATTTGCTATTTGCAGAAGTTTTCAAAGAAGGAGGTAGAAGAAGATGAATTTGGGATAATTTTAGGTTAGAAAAAATGAGAGTAGAGAGATGAAGATAGACCGTTTGGGGAGATATACTCAGGATTTGAAACAATGTTAAAGCAAAAGATAAACTTTGAAATCCGCAAGTGGCCCTACTTCATAAAAGGCGCCCAAAAAGGTAGTTTCTTGGAAGTTAAAACTTTCGAAGGTATTTTAGCTTCGGAAGCTTTTCAGAAAAGCTTCTGAAGGCAATTTGCTTCGGAAGATATTTCAAGAGTTTGAAAGTTTTGGCTTCGGAAGAGATAAACAGGTCTTCCGAGACTTAATTCTGGAAGAGATTTATTCTAAAATGTATTTAGGAGCTTATATTCAACTTAGGCTTTGGAAGGGCTTCAAGAACTTCTTCCAAGATAATTGGCAGATAAGCTATAATTTCTTCCGAGGGAAATTTATTTCTTCGAAGTAAATTTTCATAACTCAAAAAAAATCATTTGAAAATTTGTTTTCTCCAAAGAGAACTGGGCTTATGAAGTGATCTAATAGACAACCTAGGACACACAATTTTAGGAGTAAGATTGATGAAGTTATTAGAGAACCATTCGAGGTTAATCAACCTAATGGATGATAAGATACTTAAATCTCTGCTAATCAAAAGCTTTTGTGAACAGATCAGCATATTGTTCATTTGTGTTAACCTTGATTAGTTTTATCAAGCCCTTTTCAAATTATCCCTACTCAGATGATACTGATGTTGATGTTTTGATCCTTGAGTGCTGCACAGGATTCTCTGTTATAGAGATGGCACTGTTGTTGTCTATGGATGGGAGTCTCTTTGAAATTGAATCCATAGTCTAGCATCTGATTTTGAATCCAAAGCACTTGAGCACAGCAGCTGGCAGCAATAATGTATTTTGCTTAGCAGTGATGTAGACACAAGGATTGCTTCTTGCATTGCCAAGAGACTATCCTTCCACCAAGAAACTGACACCCCCCATATGTGGACTTTGTAGTCATGTTGCAGCCACCATAGTCCTATCTGTATAAGCATACAGATTAAAGTCTGAATTCTTTGGATACCAAAGGCCTAGATTTGGAGCACCTTTGAGATATCTAAGAATCTTTTGACAGTGATTAGGTGTGACATCTTGGGTTTGCTTGATATCTTGCACATATGCATGGCAACATGATATCAGGCTTGCTAGCAGTAAGATACATAAGTGACCCAATCATTGCCCTGTAGAGATGTCATCAACACACTCCCCCTCAAGATCAGACCAAGGAAGGTTTCTGGCTATGGGGTCTTGGCAACTTTACAATCAGTCATCTTGAACCTTGTAAGTATGTCCTGTACATACTTTGACTAACTGATGAAGATGCATCTTCAACTGATTCACTTGATTCCTAGAAAGAAATTGAGTTCCCCCATGGCACTCATTTCAAATCTATTCTTCATGAGCAACTCAAAGTCTTTGCTGAGCTTTGGATTAGTTGAACCAAAGATGATGTCATCTACATATATCTAAACTAGCAATGTGTCATTCCCTGTATCTTTGATGAAGAGAGTCCCATCAATGGTACCTCTTTTGTATCCATGATTGCAGAGGTATGTTGATAGTGTCTCATACCACTTCTTGGAGCTTGATGTCATCCATAAAGGGCTTTATCAAGCTTGCAGACTAATCAGGATGATCTGGGTCTGCAAAGCCAGGGGGTTTAATATAAACTTCTTCATCATCACCCCATAAGAAATGCCACTTCTTATCAACCTGGTAGACCTTGAAATCCTTGGATACAGCATAAGCCAGGAATATCCTTACAGCTTCAAGTCTTGCTACAGGAAAGACATTAGTATAACAAGTCCTCTTCTTGTGTGTAACCTTGACAACCAGTCTAGCCTTGTTTTTGATGATGATCCCTCTATCATCCTTCTTGTTCCTAAATACCCACTTGGTACCTATGACAGTCTTCCCTTGAGGAAGAGGGCACAAGTTCCACACCTTCTGTCTTTTGATTTGAAGCAACTCTTCTTGCATTGCTTCAATCCAGCTTCCCCTCTTTTAGAGCCTCATCAACTTTCTTAGCCTCAATTTGGGATAAAAAACAAGAATGTAGACATGGCTGTCATGTGTTTGTCCTCTTGTTCTCACCCCTAAGTCAATATTTCTAATGATGTTTATGGTGGGATGTGACTTATGGATCCTGATTTGTGGAATCACAGCAAGTTGGTTGGACAGATCAAGATTAGAGAAATTTTGATCTGGCAAAGAAGAATCCCCCACCACGTCAGCACACTTATCAAGAGAAACTTGATCCAATGAGTGTGTGACATCATTGATGTTGTCTTCAATGGAGTGGTTATCAGCATCAAGAAATTCTTGATCTCTATCACCACCATCCATTCCTCTTGCATTGGAGGTTCCTTCACCTAAATTCTGAGCCTCTGAACTGGACTTTGAGGGTAATTCAGTTGAATCAGTAGTATTTGTCATGCTTGTGCTGATTGGAGACTCAATGACAGGGTTAGTCACCATTGGAGCTGAAGTAGTCTTCTTGTTTGGTCTTCTCAGCTCAAATATTGGGTCAGGATCCTCTATTGACCTGTTATCCATAGATCCTGAAACATTCACACAAGATTTGTTAAAACAGTTGGTAACTAAATCAAGGTAAAATAGCCAATCCGGACCAAAACCTTTCACACAAGGTGTGTGTTCATTGAAAGTCACATTGGCTGACTCCTCAATGATTCTAGTTTTAAGATTGTATACTCTATAATCCTTCGCTTGAGAAGAGTATCCAACAAAATGTCCATCATCTGATTTCTCAGCGAACTTAGATATTTGATCTTTGGTATTCAAGATGGTGCAAGGACATCCAAATGTTCTGAGAAAACCAATAAATGGTCTCCTTTTGTACCATAGTTCATAAGGAGACTTACCATGTGTTTTAACTACTAAACCTATGTTCTGTACATAGCAGGCTGTGTTGATAGCATCTGCCCAGAAGGTCTCCTTTTGTACTATATTGTCTTGAAATACCCTTCTCATCACAAAATGTATCAAGGATTTTATTTTAAATTTGGTTCCCTGATCACATCTTATAATTTTGACCTTGTGATCAGATTGATTCTCAATTTTCAGAATGAAATTCTTCAATATTTCAGAGGTTTCATCCTTAGTTCTAAGAAAAAACACCCAAGTGAATCTTGTGAAATCATCTGTGATCAATAAATAGTATGAGGTCCTTCCTAGACTCATTACACTGGTGGGACTAAACAGATCCATATGTAACAAGTGTAGGGGAGCAGTGATAGAGTTCATTTCATTTGCCTTGTGAGACACTTTGTGTTGCTTCCCTTTTAGGCATGCAACACAGTGGTCATCACTTATAAACTCTTTCTTTGGTATTCCAGTTACCAAATCATTCCTAATCAGTTTATTCAAGTTTTTAAAGTTTACATGGCACATTCTCTTATGCCAAAGAAAAGACTCATCACTATTTGCTTTAGATAGAAAGCAAGAAACCTCTCCAGATGGAGATGCTTACTGCAAGTCCATCTTGTACATGTTTCCTCTCCTGGGGGCTTTAAACAAAATATGCTCAGGAGGAATGTCAACCCCCGGGCTTGAGAACAATGCACTCATGCTCAGTAAAGAGCATGTGATGTTTTTGGTCATAAAATTGGGACACACTCAGAAGATTGTATCCAAGCTCTTTGACAAAGTTTACCTTCAATGCTAAGCTTACCATTTGTAACCTTGCCCCTGCTAGTAATGTACCCTCCTGTATCTCCCCCAAAAGCAACTGGTCCTCCATCATTCCTTTCAAAGTTTTGAAGCAAGAACTTATTGCCAGTCATGTGCCTGGAGCAGCCACTATCAACAATCTAGATATTTTTATTGGTCTTTAGTTGTCCCTGCATAAAAAGTGATGATTTAGTTACATTTGGAAACCCAAGCCTCATTGGTCTTGGGCTTATTAGAATGAGTTAAAGGCAATGAAATAGTAATAGATCCCATGCTCAGGCTTTGGGGATCATTTGTTGTTTCTGATGATGAACTTTTAGCGACATGGTCTTCTTTCATCTTCCACACCACCTTTGAAAGATTGGGCTTGACCTTCAATGCTTCGGAAGCTTTTGTGGCTTCGGAAGCTTTGGAGACTGATCCTTCTGAAGATCTTGCTTTCACTGTAGTAGGCCTCAGTACTTTGGAAGCATTCCTTTCTTCCGAGACCAATTTTCCTTCTGAAAACAATGGTTCATTTGCCTTTTTCTTCATTTTAGAGCTTCCAAAGGAAACAGATTTTCCTTCTGAAGTTGTTTGTTTCTTCTTCTTCTTAGAAGTTTTCTTCTTGATCATATGGATAGTACCCTTTGGAGTGTATTATCAATCCTTAGCCAGATGTGAGGTACTACCACACAAAACACAATCTATATCTTTTCTTTTGAGAGCCTTCTTTTCCAAAGAAGACTGAGCTTGAACACTTTCCTTTTCCTCTTTCACCTTTTCAAATGATGCAGCAGGCTTCTTAGGGTGAAGCTTGCTTTTAGAAATGGATGGTTCAGGTTGTGTAGCAATGACACACAGCTGATCAATCTTCTTGTTGTTGCTGGAGTGAGTTGAAGCTGAAGTAGAACTCTTGGTACTAGAATTCTTGGCAGGATCTTCAGCTTTTATCACCTTGAACCCTTCAGAGACAAATACTTGTTTCTGTTTGGGATCAAAGGTGGTCTTGACCTCTTGAGCTTTTCTTGATCTTCTCTTTGCTCTTCTGATCAAGTTCTTCCTTTTGGTTTTGCTCAAACCAGCTTCTTTTTCCTCCTTAGGAGCATTGTGATCGTTTTTGGATTGACTCTCTTGACCAGTTCCACACCTTGGGGATCTAACTGATAGTAGAGAGTGTGGAGGAGCTATCTTACAAGATCCCAGTCCCTACTTGTTCTGATAACACACTTTTGCATGCAGAGATGAGGATATCATGTTCTTAAAGGTTTCCTCTTCAAGAACACATTTTTCTGCCCTTGCTTTGCTGATCACAAGCTCAGCCTGGAATTCAGTCAACTTGGCAATGAGATCCTTAATTTGAGTCCTGTAGTTGTCTGCTCATGTTTAAGAGTTGAAATTGTTTCTCTATATCTTCTATCTTAAGTTTATAGTCATTTTCAGCTCTTTTAAAATCAGCTTTTAAAATATTTAAGGACTCAATGTCAGATCTCATTTCCAAGTTGTAGGACCTGTATCTGTTTGCTTTAGCAATACAATCAGGAGAGCAAAGATGTTCAAGTACCTTTGCTTCATCATGGTCAGCCATGAGTGCTTGGTTTGGAGATACATCTTTAGCTTGAAAGCTCCAGTCAAAACCTCCTTCTTCAATAGCAACTGCAGCTTGCTGTCTTGGCTTTTCATTCTGGTGCCCTCCTTCAGTGTAGTTTGGCCTGGATGAGGCTTGGCCACCATTTGATTTGGGTGCCTTGCTTTCTCTAGCAAAGTGTCCCATCTAGTTATAGTTGTAACACTTGACTGGACTATGTGAGTGAGAAGAGCCATCTACTGGACTATCTCCATATATTCTAGATCATCTAGATGGATACAGTCCAGGTCTTCAAGAGTAAAGAGAAAGTTGCCTAAACTTTCATCAGTGGAAACAAAGGCTTGAGAGGAGTTTGTCTCTTGGAAGGAACTTCCTTGGATGTAGCTCTCTCTTGGTGTCTTCTGGAAGGTGATGAAAGCACCCTTTTGTGAAGTCTCAGGGTAGCAGATGAGATGATGCTGTGGTTCTCTGCTATCCCTTTCAACCACATGAAGGGCTGAACTCTGGTGAGTGTTGGAGCTACCAGATGAATTTTGCATGTTCATCTCCATCTAGTATCCACTGAGTATCCCATACAACTCAGTGAGAGTAAGGGTCTTGAGGTTTTCAGTCCTTTTAATGACCACACAGTAGTGTGTCCATTGTCTTAGAAGAGAGGACATAAACTTCCTAACAATATCCCTGTTCTCAATAGTTACCCCAACATCAGCCAGGGTATCCATAATCTCAACATTTCTGAAGTATTGTTGAGTCATGGTTTAACCTGTCTTGAAGGTGAAATTTTCAAACTGCTGCTTCAGGAGATCCTTCTTGTTTTCCTTGGCTTCATTTGAACCCTCATACAACAATTTCAGTGCATCCCATAGTTGTTTAGCGGTCTTGCACTTCTTGAAACCTCTGTAGATGGAGTTTGGAAGAGCAGTTTAGAGGTCTGTCATGGCTTTCTGATCAATGTCAATTCTTTTCCAGTATTCATCAGAAAATTTAGCCCTCTCTTTTGGTATCATGCCACCACTAGCAGCAGCTGAAGAGGTGCATGGTACATGAGGTCCATTGACAACAGACTCCCACATCCTGGAATCTTGAGATTTGATAAAGCCTTCTATTCTTTGACACCAAGTGTCAAAATCCTCAGGAGTGATCAGTGGGGACTTTGTCATTGTTCCAGTTTCCATATCAGCTTTGGAGATAGCTGCCATTTGAAGAGTTAAGTGATGTGTGTTACTAAGAGGTTTTGAAGATGGTGAGATCTTGTAAACAAGAGTCTGGAATGCTCTGATACCAAATGCAGGACCGTTAAAAAGGGAGTTTGCATTTAGTTAACACACTTAGAAGGATCTTTAGGATCACTTAACAATTCAAATGGGGAACTTAGAACTTTAAACAGATGATACAATTCACAACACAAGTGAAGTAAAAGCAAGAACACCAGAAATAATTTTCAACGATGTAGTATATTGCTTCTTAGATTCTATTACAGGTGTTTGCACTGATACTTGAAATACAAGAACCTTTGACTCTTTATACTAAACCTACAACCGTCAATATGCAAAAAGACAGTTGGATGTGACTAATCTAGACAACAAGATTGGCCTAAAGTCAAAAGGCAGATTGCCTTTTGACTAGTGACTATGACATGCCATAGCTCACTGACTTTCCTATTACAAAAAGCCAAACAGGAAACAAATATAGAAACTTGCAGACAAAGACCTTTACTTTATCATAAAGCATGGAGGTTTCACCAACTTATGATAGTTGGTGAACCACCAGAGCATGCAGCGGATAGGAGGTTGCTTTATGATAAAGTTGATAGAAAAAAGTGTCTTTTCTCTTTCTTCTAAAGTAATCGGTCTTATCTTTATTCAGCTTCGGAAGACTTTGTCTTGAGAGCTTCGGAAGACTTCATCTTTAACCTTTGGAAGAGTTGAGTCTTTGGCTTCGAAAGACTTGACACTTAGTGTAAAGTTTCCTCAGTAGTTTCTTCTGAACATTGGCTTCGAAAGATTTTACACTCAGCATTTTACTTGAGTGTGTAAAACTTTCGAAGCTAGTTCTTCTTTGTTCCTTAGTGCATGTTGGAAGACTTGGTTGTTTTGGTATCCTTTGGTTGCATCAGCCTCCTAACCTCAGAGGTTCCTACAATACACCTTGAATTTCATATATGATGCATAAGCCAGGAAGACACGAATTGATTCAAGTCTTGTAAGTGGAGCAAATACTTCATCATAACCTATTCCTTCTCCTTGGGTGTAACCTTATGCAACAAGACTGGCTTTTTTGCGAACAACAATTCCCTGATCGTCTTACTTGTTTCTGAATAACCATTGGGTGCCTATGGCATTTTCTCCTTCAGGTAAATACACAAGCTTCCACACATCCTGTTTGCAGAACCGCAATAACTCTTCTTATCACCTCAATCCAACTATTTTCCTGTAACTCTTTTGTGATATTTTTAGGAACAATTTGAGATAGAAAACACGAGTATAAGCAGAGGTTTGCTTGTTCTAGATCCTCGTCGTTCTCTCATTCAATGGACCGATAATTTGAGACGTAAGATGGTTCTTGTGAACATGAGACGTTGTAATCTCATTTTCTTGTACATTAACATCCAGATTAGACTGGTTCAAGTCAGAAAGCTGATGCAATAAGTTTGAAGTATGTGGATTGAAATTAGGAACTTGAGTGGGTGAATTGATAAAGTAAACAAGATTATCAGTAACAACTACATCATCAAAAACCGATGAAGTTCTAGACTCAAGTTGTACAATTTCAGGATCATCATTAGGAATTGGTTGTGAAACATTGGAATTTTTAGAAAGAGGATGTTCTTGTGTTTGTTGAGATTGAGATTGATCATGAGATTCAGAATGAAATACAAGATCTTTAACAAAAGAAAAGAATGGGTAATCTGGGCTAGAATCATCCATATCATCAGAATCAGAATCATCACTGAAATATCCGAGATCTCTTCCTTGTTTCTTTTTCTCTTCTGGAGATTTAAACAAGTTAGAATTGAAAAAGTTTGACAAAGAATCTAAATCAAACAACCAAGTTGGACCATTAGCAACTGATGGAAAAGAGTTTTCAAGAAATTTAACATTAAAAGTTTTAAGGATAACATTCGTCCTAGAGTTATAAACTCAAAAGGCTTTTGAGACCGACGCATATCCAACGAAAAATCCATCATTAGATTTTGCATCATTAAAATCAAAACTAGACAACCAAAAGACTTAAGAAAATCTATATTAGGTTTCCTGCCAAACATTAACTCATAAGGAGTTTTATGTTTATCTTTCACAAGAAATTTATGATTTTGCCATGCAGCGGATATGGCTTCATCCCAGAAAGTGATTGGAATCTTTGCATCTACTAACATGGAACGTGCGGCCTCAATCAAAGTTCTGTTTTTCCTTTCAGCAACTCTATTTTGTTGTGGAGTTCTAGGAGCACTGAACTGACGAGCAATGTCAACATTAGCATAGCACAAATTCAGTTTTATTATCACTTCTTTAATAATTTTTTATTACACTTCTAATAATTTTCACCTATTCTAATTGATTTTCTACTTTAATGATGAATTCTTTTAACAATTCAGCAGTTTTAGATTTAGCATGCAAAAAGAAAACCCATGAAAATCTTGCAAAATCATCAATGATAACCAAACAATAATATTTCTTTACAATACTCTGCACATTTGTTGGTCCAAATAGATCCATGAGCAACATCTGGAGAGGCTTGGAATTTGATTTTATCAGCTTGGGCTTATAAGACACTCTGTGTTGCTTTCCTTTTAAACATGCTGTGCAGTGATCTGTTGTAGCGAACTTCTTTGATGGAATTCCTACTACATGGTTTCCTTCTACATGGTTTCCTGCTACAAGCTTGTTCATGTTTTTGAAATTTGAATGCCCTAGACATCTATGCCATAACTAACTTTTGACATTTGATGCTTGAGCAATTAGGCACGTTGTTTCTGCAGATGGATCTACTTGAGACATATATAACTTTTATACATCTCGATCACGTACAACTTTAACAACTACCCATCATTTGCTTATCTGAAAACCTGGCTTCAAAATATAACAAAAAGAATCATCAAATAAAGAAGAGTAAGATTCGTCACAAATTTGGGAAACACATAAAAGATTAAAGTGCAACTGTGAACAATAGTTGACTTTATCAAAGCTAATAATCCTGTTGGACACTGTTCCTTTTCATGTTATCTTACCACCTGCATCACCCCCGAATGCAACATGAGTACCATCTTTTAACTTAAAATCTTGCAGCAACGCATGGTTTTCTATCATATGCCGGCTACACCCACTATCAACATACCACGTGTTAATAGGTCTTCTTGGGCTTACCTGCATTTCAAAGAGATTTAAGTTGAGTTATCAACCCAAGCTGATATGGTCTTGGGCTTGCAAAATTTACCAACAATGGTAAACTATTTAAAATGAAGCTTATTCAAATCAGGCTTCTTTTGTTGTTTAAGTTTATCAATTCCTTTTCTGACATATTTTTGATTATCTTTGATTTGCTTAATCCGTAAAGCATGGTAACATTTTTCCAGATCATCGTCAATGTAATTTAAACCATCAATAGAAACATTTTCAGAATAATTTTGATTACCAAACTTTCCATTGTTCATTCTGATAGATCGTGGAACGAATTTTCCTTGTTTATAATGCTTTGTTTTCATAGCATAAGAATCATCACAATCAGAATCAATCCTTCGGAAAGATCTCAAGCCTAAGGATGGTTGTTTTGTCAACCTTTAAAAACCAACATTTTGATTTCTTTGAAATCTTGGGTTGACATATCCATTTCTTGGCGAGGTTCTTCAGAAGTAGCAATTTTCAGGTTTGTGATTTCTTTCATCACAAATGGTACAATAAATGTTGAAATAACAATCAGCTCTTGAATGGTTTTTCATATCACAAATGTGACAATACCAGTTAAAGAAACATTCAGCAGTCTTATGATTATACATATCACATATTTCACAGGACCTTTGTTGAAATTTAAACAACTGTTGATTAACCTTAGATGTGGAAGCCACATTTGATCCTTGTTTTGATTTAGGAGTTGCAAAGTTAATCTGTTGTTTTTTATTTGAGAGTTTGTTCTTTTGAAATTTGGGTTTTGACTTTTTGTTCATTAACACTATTCCTAGACTCCTTAGATACAAATCGTTTGTTGACAACGAAAGACTTTGGACCTAAACCTGTTTTCAGATCAGAGTTAGATTTTTTCTTAGAGTTTGATTTGATTTCTGGAATTATGTTCATATCAAAAGTATCCGCAGACACAAACTTCACTGGATTAATCTGATCAGATTGATTTGTTCTTTGAGATTGATTGTTTTGACTTTGATTCTAAGAGGATTTAGCTTTAGCATTTTTCCTTCTCCTTCTCTAGTTTCTTGATCTTGATGATCTCTGCTTGCTTTGGGATTGAATATCTTCAAGAGAAGACTCTTTTGCGTTTTCTTTCTCTTTTTGTTCTTTCTGCCATTTGATGAAGTCTGGATTGTTGAATCCATAAGGAAACGAATCCACAGATGTTGCTTCATCTTGTTTTGCTTTCCCTTTCTTCTTGAAAGCAAAACAGAGGCAATTACTTCAAACACTAAGAAATCAAAACACAGGAAAAAATCAAACACTAAGAAATCAAAACACAGGCAGTTACTTCAAAAATCAATTCAAACACTAAGAAATCAAAACACAGGCAATTACTTTAAAAATTCATAGATCTTATTGTAAGGTAATTGTAGATGCTTCTTTAAAGATTAACATTTGTCTTTGTGTGTCTTTTACATTTTTGTCATAGTATAGGGACTTTTATGTAAATATTGTTCCTTGTGTATTTATAGTATAAATAGCATAGATAAAGTATAGATAGATAAGAATAACGAATTGTAACTGTTTTCTTTCTACACTTGTATTCTCTATGCATTCTATCAACGAAACTATGAATTTTTGTGATATGTTTGCTTAGATTTGATTACTTGTGATTGTTTTGATTGAATTGTATTATGATATCATCACAGATCGATCCATTTTGAACTCATCAAATGGTATCAGAGCTGTTGGTTCAGTGATTTGAGTTCTTCAAACTGTCGAACTTTTGAATCACTTGAATCTGTGATTGATAAGCAATTCAATCAAATAATTGTTGATTTCAGTTGTGCTTCATCATCAGAAACATGAATTGAATCACAATTTGCAGCTCAATTCGTTCAAATTCAGTGAATTGTTCAAATCAGTGTTAGAACTTGTTCTTCATCAGTCGAACTGATTTTCAAGCCAAAGATTGATTTGTTGTTGTCAATTGATGAAATTGAAGTAGAGGACTGATAATTGATTGAATTCCTACCTAATTGAAGGATTTTAGGTCAATTCATCAAGTTTTGAAGGATTTCAGAAGATCTGAGTTTGTTTGAATCTGTTGAAGTTGGCGCATTAGGTCAAAACACTACTGAAAATTGCCCAAGTGTTTGGGCGTTTCACAACTGTTAAGGCGTTTTTGGATCAGGCGTTTTACCACTGTTGGGCCGTATTACCAGTGGACTAGGCGCATTACAACTGTTGAGATGTTTTTAATCAGGGCGTTTCACAACTGTTCGGGCGCATTTCTGATTGGGCGTTTTTGAGAATTATTCCAAGGCATTCTCTTAGGCGTTTCTAAGTCAACTGTTTGGGCGCTTCATCACTGTTTAGGCGTATCAACATCAACACTTAGGAATTTTTCAGAAATTTTTCAAAAACTTAAAAAATCCAAAAAAATATTTTCAATTCATTGTTTTAATTCAAAAACTTAAAAACAACAAAAACAAATCTTTTTCTAAAATACAAAATTAAAAATAGTGAAATCAGAAGACTCAGAGAACAGAGTTCCTAAACTGAAGAACAGTGCTGATTTTAAAAATTGGTCACTTAAATTGAAACATCACCTTAATTCTATTGATACTGGTCTATGGAAATCAATAGAAAGAGGTCCTCACATTCCTATCACTTCAGATGGTCCTGATGGAGGAATTGTCTACACTAAAGGCTCTCCAGAACCATACCCTGAAGATGGATTGCAGGGTGATGATTTAAAGAAAGTTAAGAATGATATAAAAGCATATTCTTTGATGTGTAAAGGACTACCTCTTGAAGTCCTAACAAGACTAGATGGATATCAAACTGGATATACCATGTATAAAGCCTTGAAGATAATTTGTGAAGGACGTAAAGAAATTCAATATCTCAAAAAGCAGAAATTGAAGAGACAATTAGAACTATTTGAGCACTTATCTGGTGAAACCATAAACCAAATGATGAATAGGTTTATGCAACTCACAACTGAGATGTCAATAGCTGGTATCAAAACTGATCTAAAAGATCTAAACTTTAGGCTTCTCAATGCTCTTCCTTCTTCATGGAAGCAAACAGTTACACTGTTAAAGCATACTGAGAAATTTCCCATGGATCTTGATCTGTTGATCGCCAAAATTGAGTCTGTTGAAATTGATGAAAGCTCAAGGAATAATGATAGAGCAGTTCAATGTCTTAGTACAAATATGTTGCATCACCAGCAAGAACTATGGAAAATGCATTTATGCCTAAAAATGAGAGTTTACCTGAAGAAGAGGGTGATATGTTTGTAGGAGCAGGGTTCTTTACTGATTCTTCTTATACAAGTGCTCCTACTTATACATCTCAGCCACAACCTCAGTCTCCTCCTATGCCTCAAAGTTCTAAACCTCAAAATGAGACTCCTTCTGTTAACTCTGCTAAATCTAGCAAAGTTAAAGATGTCATTAACATCCTATTACAGGATGAAGAGTCCAAATCTGCTTTTACTGCTTTTATGGCTAGTTTTCAAGCTTATCAAGGTAGTCATTTAACTCAATTAGATTTTGTTTTGCAGGACTTATTCGAAATGGATCCAGATGACATGGAGGAAATGGATTTGAATTGGTAAATGGTGATGATTGCATACAGGACTCAGAATCACTCTTATGTCAACAGGAACTACAAGCCAAGTGCTAACAAGACTATTGGATTTGACAAGTCTAAGTCAAGGTGTTTCAACTGTAATAGTTATGGCCACTTTTCAAGAGAATGCAAAGCTCCTAGAAACAAAGGAGGGAATGGACAATCAAGTTCAAGCAATCAGAAATTTCAACAATCATCTCAGAAGACATTCCAGAAACCATACCAAAGCTTACCAATGCCTGAACTGAAAGATGAATCTAAGTCATCTGAAGAGCCTAAGAAAGCTCTAGTTGTCAATATTAAAGATGGATATGATTGGAATGCTTATGTTGAGCAATTTACTGCTGATCTAACATCCAATTTATCTCTTATTACAGAAGTTCAAGGAGAAGATTGGTCAGACGATAATGATCCAAAGGCTAAATATGACTCTGAGAACGGAGAAGAAGATTATGACTAGAGTGACAAGTCTGATCCCAAGGAAGATTCAGAGGAAGGTTCTTTGATGGCAAAATCTGATCAGCCAAAGGTTGAAAGCTCTAACTCTGAAACGTCTCCTCCTAAATATTTTGAAATTCCTTCAGAAGCCAGAGAAAAGTTATGCACAAAGTCTTGCTTCGAGCATGTAGAATACTATAGAAATTATTCTTACAAAATTTGTGAAAAACTTAAGCAAGAAGAACTAATGCATACCAAACTTAAAAATGATCATAAAGTATCTGTCGAAAAGATTATCTCTCTTCAAAATTCTTGGAACAAAACTCTAAGAGAACTTGAAATTGTATCAAAACAACTTGAAGAGATGACAAAAAATCTTGAACTGGAAAAGATAGCTCATGCAGCAACTCAAGTTGATCTCGCCAAAGTTAACAGTTCTAAAACCATTGTGGAGAAGCTGATAAATGAACGAAAAGATAAACAAAAGGCAGGATTGGGTTTCACTCATGAACCGATGCCAGAATCAATAACAAACACCTTACCAGAAAATTTTAACACTCATGACCACTCTCCAGAAAACAAGGCAAAGTTAAAAGCTTTTCAAAACAAGACTAAGATGTCTGATGCTGAAGAAGAGAAAACAAATGTGGAAATTTTTGAAGAAAAAGATAACGAAAAGATAAAAAATGGTCACCCTATTAAAGTAAAATCTTATGAACCAAAGCCTAAAACTAAGAAAATTTTTGTTACTAAAGAATCTGTCTTGGAGGAAGTAATTACTAAAAATGATAACCAAAACTCCAAAACAAATGATAAAGCTAAACAAGAAGAAGTAACATCAGAAGATTCTAACTCATATGGTCTAAATAATCCTGAATTTATTAAATGGCAAAAGAACCAGAAAAAGAAAGAAAATGAAAAAGAATCTTCCACTGAAGATGTTCAATCTCAAGTAAAATCAACAAAAACAAAATCAAGGAACCAGAGAAGAAGAAGAAAAATGAATAAAGCTAAAAATAATCAAATTAAAGAAAATCAGACAAAAGAAACAAATCAAGCAACAAAACTAAAACCAATTAAATTTGAATCTGCTGGTTTGTTGAATGTGAACTCAATTCAAGATGTTAAAGAAAATCCGAAGAACAAATCAACCTCTGATCTGAATACAAGTTCAGATTCTAAGTCTTCCGCTGTCGTTAAATGATTTGTATCTAAGGAAACAAAGAATGAAATTCATATTCAAAAACAAAAACAAATTATGCAAAAGAAAAGTGATTTAAATCAAAAGAATAATTTTTCAAATCAAAAACAACAAATTAACTTTTTGACGCATAAACCTAAACAAGGAACAAATGTTGCGTCAACATCAAAAGTTAATAATCAAATGTTTAACACTCCATAGAGGTACTGCGAAATATGTGACATGTACAATCACTACACTGCTGAATTTTTTTTTAACAAATACTATCACATTTGCGATATGAGAAATCACTCAACTTCAGATTGTTATTTCAACAAATACTGTACTTACTGTGATGAGCAAACTCACAACACTAAAGATTGTTATTTTAGAAAGAACTCACAGAGGAGAGGATTTGCCACCTCAACATTAAGCAAAGGGTATGTTAATCCGCAATATAAAAGAAACCAATATGTCGGTTTTCAAAGATTAACACACAAACCCTCCTTAGGTTTGAACTCTTTCAAAAGAAATAATTCAGTGAGACCTAAACAATACTTCAATGATAATTTCATTCAAAGGTCAGTGAGAATTAATAACAAAAGTTTGAAAACAAAAAAATTTCAAACAATGGTAAGTCAAAAAGAATGAATTTTCCAAACAAGCATAATTTTGTTATAAATAACAGAATTGGTAAATTCATAAAGAATAAACCTGATGTCAGCAAAGTTCACTTTAAACAATTTATTATTGTTGACAAGTTTGGAAAACCCAAGACCATTTTGGCTTGGGTAGATAATTCACCTTGAATTGTTTTGTTTTGCAGGTAAGCCCGAGAAGACCAATCAATACTTGGTATGTGGATAGCGGGTGTAGCCGGCACATGACAGGCAATCAAGCCTTAATACAAGATTTTAAGTTAAAAGATGGAACACCTGTCGCCTTTGGTGGTGATGCGGGAGGAAAAATAACCGGAGAAGGAACAATATCCAATGGGATTATAAGCTTTGATAAAGTCAACTTCTGTTCACAGTTGAACTTTAATTTGTTAAGCATATCCTAAATTTGTGATAAATCCTACTCTGTACTTTTTGATGATATAAATCCTACTCTGTACTTTTTGATGATTTATCCTGTTATATCTTGAAGCCAGGATTTCAGATAAGCAAGGATAGCTTGGTTGTTAAAGCTATGAGAGACCGAGATGTATACAAACTGGATATGTCTCAAGTGGACACTTCTACAGAAACAACTTGTCTCTTTGCTAAAGCATCAAATAATGAAAGCCAGCTATGGCATAGACGTCTCGGACATTCCAACTTCAAGAATATGAACAACCTTGTAGCAGGAAATCATGTTATTGGCCTTCCATCAAAGAAGTTTGCCACTAATGATCACTGCTCAGCATGTTTAAAGGGGAAGCAACACAGAGCGTCTTATAAGTCCAAGTTGATAAACTCAAATTCCAAACCCCTTCAGTTGTTGCATATGGACCTTTTTGGACCAACCAACGTGAAGAGTATTGGAAGAAAATCTTTCTGTTTAGTTATTATTGATGACTATACAAGTTTTTCATGGGTTTTCTTTCTAAATGCTAAATCTAAAACAGCTGAATTAATAAAAGAGTTTATCATAAAAGTAGAAAACCAACCTAAACAAAAAGTAAAAATAATTAGAAGTGATAATGGGACGGAATTCAAAAATCTAACTCTTGACATGTTTTGTGTAGAGAAAGGAATAGCTCATCAGTTCAGTGCTCCCGGAACTCCTCAACAAAATGGAGTTGCTAAAAGGAAGAACCGAACATTGATTGAAGCAGCACGATCCATGTTAGCCGATGCTAAAATTCCAATCACATTCTGGGATGAAGCAATATCAACTGCATGTTTTGTTCAGAACCGTTCAATAATTGTTAAAGACAAACTGAAAACTCCATATGAGTTAATGTTTGGAAGGAAACCAAACATAGATTTTCTTAAATCTTTTGGTTGTCCGGTTATGATTCTGAATTCAAGTCATCATTTAGGAAAATTTGAATCAAAATCTAATGATGGATTTTTCGTTGGATATTCATCTGTTTCAAAGGCCTATCGAGTTTATAACTCTAGGACTAATGTTATAGTTAAAACTTTCAATGTTAAATTTCTTGAAAACTCTTTTCCATCAGTGTCAAATGGTCCTGCATGGTTATTTGATTTAGATTGATTGTCAATCTATTTTCAATCCAACTTATTTAATCAATCTAACTTGTTTGATTCTGTAGGTGAAAAGAAAATTCAAGGAGATCTTGGTTCATTCAGTGACAATTCGGATTCTGACGATGCAGATGATTCAAGCCTAGTCTATCCCTTCTTTTCTTTTGTTAGAGAATCTATTTTTCAGTCTAATAATGATGATTAGTCTCATCAAAATAATGATCATTCTGTTTCACAAAACCAAGATGTGTCACAACCAATTCCTAATGATGGTACAGAAATTGTACAACCTGAGTCAAGAACGTCATCTATTTCTGGTGATGTAGTTGATTCCGGTAATCTTGATTACTTTATCAACTCACCGACTTAAGTTCCCATTTTCAATCCATGTTCTTCAAGCCTATTGCATTAGCTTTACAACATGAATCAAACCAATCTAGATGTTCATGTTCAAGGAGATGAGATTCTGACATATCGTATTCACAAGAACCATCCAACATCTCAGATTATTGGTCCTTTGAGTGAGAGAACGACGAGAAGTAAATCAGATCATGTAAACGTTTACTTATACTCCTGCTTTCTTTCTCAAATTTTTCCTAAAAATGTTACCGAAGCGTTAAAGGACAATGGTTGGATCGAGGCTATGCAAGAAGAATTATTACAATTCCGCAAACAAGAAGTGTGGAATCTGGTGGATTTACCTGAAGGAGAAAATGCTATTGGCACAAAATGGTTATTCAGAAATAAAACTGATAATCGAGGAATTGTTATCCGAAATAAAGCGAGATTAGTTGCACAAGGATACACTCAAGAAGAAGGTATTGATTATGATGAAGTATTTGCTCCACTTGCAAGACTTGAATCTATTCATGTCTTCCTGGCTTATGCCTCATTCATGAAATTTAAAGTGTATCAAATCGACGTAAAGGGTGCATTTTTGTATGGTTCTATCACATATGATGTGTACGTGAAGCAACCTCCTGGTATTGAAGATGCTACATATCCACATCGTGTGTACAAGTTGAGCAAAGCTTTATATGGACTTCATCAAGCCCTTAGAATCAAGTATGAGACATTGTCGCAACATTTAATCCAACATGGATACACGCGAGGGAAAATCGATCCGACTTTGTTTATCAAGAAGGATGATGATGATCTTTTATGCGTACAAGTGTATGTCGATGACATCATATTTGGTTCTACAAGTCCAAAAATGTGCAATGAATTCGAAGAAATCATGAAATCTCAATTTTAGATGAGTTCTATGGGAGAGATAAATTTATTTCTTGGACTACTAGTTAAGCAATCTGCAGATGGTATTTTTATCAACCAAGAGAAGTTCGTTGACAAACTCTTGAAGAAATTTAAGTTGCTAGATTATCAGTCAATTAGAACTCCAACTGATGTGAACACCAAGATTGAGCCTGATCCGAAAGGAAAATCAGTAGATCAAACATTATACAGATCGACGATTGGTTCTTTGATGTATCTCACTGCTCTAGACCAGACATTATGTATGCTGTTTGTGTCTGTGCAAGGTATCAATCACACCCGAAAGAATCCCACTTAATAGCTATCAAAAGAATATTTAGGTATTTTAAAGGTAAACCGGCTTTAGGGCTATGGTATCCTTATGAAGGAAATTTTGAGTTACATGGGTATACTGATAGTGATTATGGCAGATGCTGTCAAGATAGAAAATCAACATCAGGTGGGTGTTAATTTTTAGGACCCAGATTAGTCTCATGGCAATGCAAGAAACAAACAAATGTCTCTGTTTCTACTGTAGAAGCTGAGTACATTGCTGCTTTAGCAGGATGTTCTCAAATCCTTTGGTTACAAAACCAACTACTGGATTACGGGTTCAACTTTCTTAAAACATCTATTTACATTGATAACACAGCTGCTATGTTCATTACAGCTAATCCTGTCCAATATTCTAAAACAAAACATATCAAAAGTCGATATCATTTTCTCAGAGATAACCCTGAAAAAGGTTTAATCTTTTTGATTCAAATTGCTACTGAAAAACAAATGGCCGACCTTTTTACGAAAGCCTTCTTACCAGGACGGTTTGAGTATTTGGTAGAGTCAATTGGTCTTATTAACCACATCTAAAAACTGGTTTTTTGAGTATTTCAATTAATTAAGACTAAATATGATCAGAACCCTCCCTTCTATGAATAGGGCACAGTCAGAGAACCTGTCAAAGTTAATTGCCTGATTTTATTTTTGTGTGTGCATGTTCTTTAAAAAAACAAAAACCAAATACAAAAATAGAAAGTTGAAAAACAAAAGATAAAAAATATAAAACCAAAAATCACAAAAATAGTGTTTTTCCTTATTAATTATATAGGAATGAATTTGTTTTGCAACACATGAGAAATGATAGTACATTAGTATGATCAGTTGCATACTTTGCTTTCGACTAAAGTCTAACATGATCAGATATGATGTGCAGGTAAGCTCTAACAATTATAATGAAATAGTAAATTCTTGTGATTAAACTAAATCACTCATGCATTCATGTATGTCTATTTTAGCACTAATGAGTAGTGTTGATTTTTCAAATTGATTGCTTGTTAAGACATAATCTCACACCTAATGGTGATATGAATAACCATTGAGCTCTAATTATTTAATGCATCTAACAATTCTCTGTTATGAGTCATCATAGACCTGAAGTGATGAGATATCCTTTGTTGTAAGTGACTACAGACCTGGATATACTCACTGATGTAACAAGATGCCAATGTGCACAAACACCAAATGAGATCTGGTTATAGTATATGTCACGTTAACAAGTTGAGAATAGTGACTTCTTGCATATCTTTATGAGAATTAACCTATCTAAGTCTAAGTGTGACAGCATAATGTCATATCTTACTGTACCTTAAACAATCAAAGAATTGAAAAAGTAAGTGTGCTGAGTTTCTTGCCAAAAGCACTCATTTTCTATCCTTAGATTTAGTGTCTCCTTTACTGTAAAAATGCTGACCTGGAACACACTTGATCAGGATTTAATCACTGTCTGTGACTATCCATCATTTTTTTATTTCAATATGCTGATCACTGCTAATATGATCTCACTGCAGACATGATTCATTTTGAATATTAGATTTTTATTCTGTTTTCATTTTAATTTTTTGCATGTTTTCTGTGTGCAGACAATTTAACAATGATTAGTATGCTATTCATGTGACAAAATTCAAGAAACTTCTATGTTTCTCAAACTTAAAAGTTTAGGGGGAGTAAAAAGAAAACTGATTGTCAAATTTCTAGATATGTAAAATCATGAAAAAATCAAAATCTATTGTTTTGGATGGAAAGGAGGATGCTACATATGTTCAAGCATGTGTGTGCAACAAAATGTAAAATGAACCTGAAAAACATTTTAAATGGAAAAGCTTCTTGCAAAAGTTAAATGAGATTTTTTTTTTGTTAAAAATTAGAGACTAAAATGATAGGAAATTATTTTGAAAAACTAAAACAAAAATAAAAAGGTCAAAAATAAAAGTAAAAATAAAATTTCAAAATAAAAATAAAAATTTAAAAAGTCAAATGTTCAAAATTTAGGGTATATTGTGAAAATTTTGGGTGAAAGTCAAATTTTGACTAATTAAAGTCAAAATTTGATTATCTGTTTTAATATTAGTATGTGAACAGTGCTAATCTGTCTAAACAGTGTACAGGTGGAAGATTTGAAAATTACAAGTGTTGGACATATGAAAGTCATCTCATGCGCCTAAATAGTGTTCATAAGTCCAGGATTAGGAGCATGATGATTTTTCAAGATTTGTACAAGTGTTGGACGTGTCAGACAACCTTATGCGTCTAAACAGTAGTCATGCGTCTAAACGGTTGTCTTGAGTATGAGAATGTGGTTAAGTGTTCGGCGTTTTATCCTTCCCATACGCCTAAACAGTTCCCATGCTTCTATGTGTAAACAAGTGTCAAGTATTGTGCGTTTCAGCTAAGCTCATGCGCCTGAACAGTGCTAAAGCTCTTACATAGTTCTTATGCGTCTGAACAGTGCTCATGCGCCTAAGCCCATGCGCACAAACAGTGCTCATGCGCGTAAATACTTTGTGAAAATCATCTTCATGCGCACAAACAGTGTTCATGCGCCTGACCTCATACGCATAAACAGTGCTCATGCGCCTAAAAATTTTCACTTAGTATATAAACAACACTTTGTGTTTTCAGATTTCATTTTCAAAATCTCCCCTGAACACAGAACACTCTCAAACCCAGTCACTCGATATACTACTGATTCACTCATTTCGATTGATTTCTGATCTTGTCTTGCATTCTATAGTGATATTATTCGATTCTAAATGTAAGTTGATGATCAAAATTTTAGAAAGTTCAGTTTAACAGGTTGAATTGAGTTGGGCGTTTTGATCCTATTCGGGCGTTCGAAACCCTAACTTGTGTAAATTTGTAAAATGTCGAATTAAAATGATAATCTAAACTGAAATTGAAGTTAGAATAATGATTTACACATGATTTCGATCAAAATGTTGCATTCAAATCGTTTGTTCATCAAAGTTGATTCAGTAATGAATCTTCATCAACCGAGGATGAAGATGAATAGTCATTCAACATTTTTTAATAATAATTAAAAAAAATTAACAGAAATTCATAGCGAAAATAAGTTTTTTTGTTTAATCCAAATTTGAAATCTAACATGTGTTAAAAATCAAAGAAATCAATTTGTTTGAAATATTTGAATTTCTGCAAAATGAATTTTTTTTTAATTATTGATTTTGATTGTTAAAACCTCAAATTTTAACTGTTTTGTGTTTCATTGTGCAGATGGCTGATTTAAAGTTCGAGCCGAAACACAACGTTGCTGCGCTATTAAACGAGGATATTCATGATGCCGCAGGATACGAAAATATGATCAGATTTCTATTACGGACAAAGTATGTATATGCCATGTGCTACCAACCGATTATCTATGCACGTCTGATTAACAAGTTCTGGAGCACGGCATATGTTGATGTTGATGATCATGGAGCTAAAGTGGTTCGAGGCTTTATAACAAATTTTAGAATGATTGAAGTCTCTGAAGACTCATTTAGACAAGCCTTGAGATTAGGACCAAATGATCCAGAAGATTTATCCGAGCTAACATTTGATGAATGTAGACAAACATTCATGGAAATGGGACATCCTGACCATTTTCCTAAGAAACAATTCTTTCATGCTCACGTGTATAATCATTGGAAGATCATATGCTACATTTTTCAACATTGCATGTCAAAACGAAGTGCAGAATGGAATTCTTTTCCTGTTGACATTGCATCACCCATTGTAGCACTGACTACTAATAGATGATTCAATATGTCTAAGTGGATTCTAAATGGTTTTATCTTTAATCTTGAAAAGGGAATTAGGAACAAGTATCTTATGTATCCTAGATTTCTTCAGATGATCATAAATGAAGAGTATCCAGACATACGTGTGTATGGTATGAGTGGTGAAACTATGATGCTAGAGCATATGTCTGATGTATCTTATAAGAGATTGGCAATGGTTACTGGAGCTCAGAATGTTCCATTATTTGATTATGTTCTCAATGTTGCTAACGATGAAGTGGATATCACTATTGATCATTATCATTTAACTGAGGACGAACCTATTGACCCAGCTGATTTGATTGAGGAAGTACCAGCTGAAGATGATGAAGAAGATGAGGATGATAATGAAAACATTGATGATGAAGAAGATAGTTCTAGCTCATCTGATTTTGATGATGATGATGGTGATCATGATGGTGATGGAATGGGAATAGATCATGATGATGATATACAAGAAGCTGAACAAATTGTTGAAGAAGCTCATGAAGAAGAGCATGATGTTACAGAAGAAGTAAATTCATCTACCGAAGAAATTCATGAAGAAATTGATGAAGATGTTCAAAAAATTGACCAAGCTACTGAAGAGATTCATGATGAGGATACTGAAGAGATTATTCAAGGTGAAGAACAATCTATTAAAGAAATTGAAAGTATGATTGAAGAAATGGTAGAGCATAATAATCAATTTGCATTAAATGAAGAAGAAAATTTACAAAAGAAGATTGATGAATTGAATGAAGAAAGGTTGAATCAATTAAAAATAATTGAAGAATTGAAAGCTGTCAATGAAAGTTTGATTGAAGAAATGAAAGAAAAAGACAAGCTAATTGATGAGTTGAGGAAAAGTCGAGATGATAATATGAATACATTTGAGGTGATGATGACAGATTTTGATTCAATGGAAGAAAGATTAAAGAAAGTAAATAAAGAAACTGAATCATTAAAAGAAGAATTAGAAAAGTTGAAAGAAAAACAAAAGTCTCCATCTCCTGAAGTGATTATTATTTCTGAAGTTACTCCGATTGATGTTGAAAGAATACCTGTTTTAGATAAAGGAAAAAGGAAATTAGATGATATTGATGTTTTAGTTTTACCTGAATCATCATCTAAGATTCAAAAGGTGAATGTTGAGGAAAAAGAATCTGATGTTTTAGATGATATAGAAGCTGAATTTGATGATGAATGGTATAATGAAGTTCTAGATGATGAAGATCTGGTTGAAGCCAATGTAGATGAATATTATTCACCAATTGATATAAGTCATGATGCTGTACGTGTTGATGTTGAAGAGAAATACAATTATTTTGTGAAAATGAAATACAATTGGGTGTTTCTTGATGGTTTGACGGTTTCTCAAATTCATGAAGAATATGAAAAATGTGTTACAGCTGAATCCGTTGCTCTTGTTGATCCAAACAAAATTGTAGTTGAACATGAAGAATGGAACAAATTACAAGAAAGAATTAACATTGAAGAACTGTCTACATCTGAGTTGCATCATCCTAACCCTAATGATATGAGCATAACTGCACTCAGAATGTGGTTATAGTCATGTAATTATCCACGAAAGAGATTGAATAGATTGCAAGGTGAATCATTAAGGAACTTAGTAAGAAGTTTCCAAGAAACTGAAAGACAAACAAACAAGATGATAGTGCTGGATATGGAGAATCCTCAATACCTGGAAATTACAAAGAGAACAAAGATTTTGAAGCCTCAGAAGATTAAATCTATGGCTATGACAAGTTCACCTCATGAACAAAGAAAAGAACCGATGAAAATGTTTTCTGACACTGAAAAGCAAACATATCAGGTATCGTTGGAACAGAAACAACTGTGGAACAAGGCACGTTCAGTAGGAGATCTAGTACGTAATGTATTGCAGAAAGGACAATCAATCTCTGAGTTGTTGAATGCTATGATTGTTCCAGACACAACAAAAGAAGTCAAGATTGTTGCATGGAAGTATGATGATGTTTTTGTTGCCTTCTTAATAAAAAGAGTGAATGCAATATGTGACGTGTATCATTTCTTTTCCAGTATCATATCTCTTCCCGTGCAAGACTTAAAAGAATTGAATAAACTTCCATTGATAAATCATACAAAAGCTAAAAGAGGTGAAATGTTTGTAGAGTTGCTCAATAGAGGAATTAATAGAATGCCTTCCTTCTTGAAAACACGTTGTGATCAAGAAGATAAGCAGTATTTTCAAACTTTAAAGAAGAAGAGAAAAGGAGTTGATAAAGATGTTGGTGAAGAAAAGTTTTTGGATGCTTTCAGTGATGAGTATTTTGAGAAAGTCACAAATCCTGGATTGAAAGTGATAGATGGATCTCAACAATCAAAACCGATTCAAAGATGGTTTTATAATTCTGAATCGTATGAATTGAAATTGGCCAGAAATGTGGATGAGTTGGATAATGATATGATTACTTTATTCGGTGTTTTTGAGCTGAAATTACTACATCCTAGTTACATTTCTTTTTTATCAATTCAAAAGTT
Source organism: Flaveria sonorensis (assembly GCA_025506505.1). Classification (NCBI taxonomy): domain Eukaryota; kingdom Viridiplantae; phylum Streptophyta; class Magnoliopsida; order Asterales; family Asteraceae; genus Flaveria; species Flaveria sonorensis. The sequence goes on from CM046427.1 coordinate 33,584,995, forward strand.
TGAGAAAGTGAGTCCAGAAACTGCTGAGAATGACAAAAAATATTTTGTGTCGATCATTAAGGATGAATACAGCAATGGAGAGGATATCTTTGAGGAAAGCATTAGTATACGCTAATATTGTGAAGAAATATATCAAAGACATTGAATTCATGAGAATTTCAAGCAAAGGGGTATTGGAGATTTATTGCAAAGACAACTCTAAACCTATAGAATGTTATGCAAATATTGATATTGCAGGTCTTTCAAAGCAAACTTTGGAATTAATGAACTCCATGGAAATCAAAACAAATGAAGCTAAGCTTGAATAAGGGATTTTAGCAGAAAAATTCAAAGCAGCTATTGTCAAAGTTCTAAGGGAACAAGAGCTATATAAGGAAAAGCCAGTTTTCAAGATAAAAGAAGAACCAGAAGACTTCTTTGCCTATGAAGACTGAAGATCAAAGCTGGAGATTGAAGATTGAAGATAAAGAAGAAAGGAGACTGAAGAAAGAAGACAAAGATTAAAGACTGAAGATTTTGAATACCGAAGACATGTAAATCTTAGGGGGAGTATTGTAGATGCTTCTTTAAAGATTAACATTTGTCTTTGTGTGTCTTTATATTTTTGTCATAGTATAGGGACTTTTATGTAAATATTGTTCCTTGTGTATTGATAGTATAAATAGCATAGATAAAGTATAGATAGATAAGAATAACAAATTATAACTGTTTTCTTTCTACACTTGTATTCTCTATGCATTCTATCAATGAAACTATGAATTTTTGTGATATGTTTGCTTAGATTTGATTACTTGTGTTTGTTTTGATTGAATTGTATTATGATATCATCACAGATCGATCCATTTTGAACTCATCAGTAATATCAGAAGATTATAAGGCTGATGCAACCAAAGAAGCAAAAACAACCAAAGGTCTTCCTGTATGCTTGCGCTGGACGTACAAAGGTAGAAGTGCTTTGGATGTTTTACACACTACATCAGAAAATACTCTAAGTGTAAATTCTTCTGAAGCCAAAGTTCAAATCTACCAAAGCCAATGATGAAGTCTTCCAAAACTTCAGAGACAAAGTCTTCCGAAGCCATTTTGCTGTGAATACTGATTTCTTCCGAAGACAGAGAAAGATATGCTTTCTCTAATCTACTTTACATAAAGCTGACACATTTTCCGCTGCAACTCTGAAAACTCACTAACTTGTATGAGTTGGTGAAAAGTCCATGCTTTTGTAAACTGTAGATAAAGGTCTTTGTCTGTAACTTCCTACTTTTGTACCTGTAAACCTTTTTGTAATAGAAAAGGATGTGAGCTACGACATGTCATAGTCACTAGTCAAAAGGCAATCTATCTTTTGACATTAGATTGATGTTGTTGTCTAGATTAGTTAATTCCAACTGTCCTTCTAAGTATTGACGGTTGTAGGATGTAGTATAAAGAGTCTCAGGTTCTTTTAATTTAGATATGCTTTGTTACACTTGTAATAGAACTTGAGAGCAATATACAACACTCATTGAAAACCATATTTTTGTGTTATTGTTGCTTGTTCTGTCTCATTACTTACTTGTGTTCATAGTATCCTCATGATCAAACCTGGTTCCCTATTTGAACTTTAAGTGTTCCAAGTCTCTCCTCATTGTGAAACTGATTGTGTTAAGCACCCTTACCCGGTCCTGCAATTGGTATCAAAGCATTTCAGGCGCTTGATTGTAAGATCTCACTATCTTTAATCCTCTCAGTTTCACAGTTCACTTAACATCTCAAATGGCAGCTATCACAAAGGCTGATATGGAAACCGGTATAATGACAAAGTCCCTACTTATCACTCCTGAAGACATTAATACTTGGTGTCAATGAATGGAAGGCTTTATCAAGTCCCAAGACTCCAAGATGTGGGGGTCTGTTGTCGATGGACCTCATATACCATCCACTTTTTCAGCTGCTGGTGGTGGTGGTATTATACCAAAGGAAGTGGTTGACTATTCTAATGAAGACTAGAAGAATATTGATATTGATCAGAAAGCCATGACCGCCCTCCAAACTGCTTTTCCAAACTCTATCTACAAAGGCTTCAAGAAGTGCAAGATTGCCAAGCAACTCTGGGATGCACTGAAGCTGATGTATGAGGGGTCTGATGATGCAAAAGAAAACAAGAAAGACCTCTTGAAGCAGCAGTTTAAGAACTTCACCTTCAAGACAGGTGAAACCATGACTCAACAATACTTCAGGTATGTTGAGATTGTGGATACTCTGGCGGATGATAGAGTAACTCTTGAGAATAGGGACATTGTGAGGAAGTTCATGTCCTCTTTTCCCAGAAAATGGATAGACTATTATGTGGTCATCAAGAGGACTGAGAACCTCAAGACCCTTACTCTCACAAAGTTGTATGGTATCCTCAATGGGTACCAGATGGAGATGAACATGCAAAATCCATCTGGTAACTCCAACAACAAACAGAGTTCAGCCCTTCATGTGGTTGAAAGGGATTGTAGAGAACCACAACACCATCTCATCTGCTACCCTGACAAATCACAAAAGGGTCCTTTCATCACCTTTCTGGAGACACCAAAGGAAGGCTAGATCCCTGGAAGCCCATTCCAGGAGACAAGTTCTTCATAAGCTTTTGTGTCTTCTAATGAAAGTTCATGCAACTTTCTCTTCTCCCTTGAAGATCTGGACTGTATCCAACCAGATGATCTGGATTATATGGAAATAGTCCAGCAGATGGCTCTTCTCACTCACAAGGCCAACAAGTTCTATAAAAAAATTAGAAGGAAGTTTCCTAGCAATGCAGCTAGTGGAAAGTTTGGGCTTAATAAAAGCAAAGTGAAGTATTACAACTATAACCAAATGGGACACTTTGCCAGAGAGTGCAAGGCACCAAGGTCAAATGGCGGGCAAGCACAAACCAAGCCTAACTACACTGAAGGAGCTCACCAAAATAAGAAGCCAAGACAGCAAACCGTAGTTTCCGTTGAAGAAGGAGGCTTTGACTAGAGCTTTCAGGTGGAAGATGCATCTCCAAACCAAGCATTGATGGAAGTTCATGATGAAGCCAAGGTATTGGAACATCTCTGTACACCTGATTGTATTGCTAATGTTAATAGATACAGGTCCTATAACTTAGAGATGAGATCTGATATTGAGTCCTTAAATATCTTAAAAGCTGATTTTAAAAGAGCTGAAAATGATTATAAACTTAAGATAGAAGATCTAGAGAAAACCATTTCAATTCTTAAGCATGAGCATTCTAACTACAGGACTCAAATCAAAGATCTCATCTCAAAGTTAACTGAATGCCAGGCTGAGCTTGTGATCAGCAAAGCCAGGGTAGAAAAATGTGTTCTTCAAGAAGACACCTTCAAGAACATAATGTCCTCATTCCTACATGCAAAAGTTTGTTATCAGAATAAGTAAGGGCTAGGATCTACTGAGATAGCTCCTCCACACACTCTATTGTCTGTAAGATCTCCAAGGTGTGGAACTTATGAAGATGAGCTTCCCCACATAGACCCCATTGTTGAAGAGGATGAAGAGGAGATAATGAAGGACGACTCTGAGAAGAGTGAAGAAGATTATCCTAAAAAGGGTCACTATTCTCCTAAAGAGAGGAAAGAGTCTAGAATGACCAAGTCAAAAAGGAATAAGTTGATCAGAAGAGCTAAGAGAAGATTAAAGAAGGCTTAAGAGATTAAGGTGACTTTTGACTCCAAGCAGAAAGAAGTGTTCATTTCTGTATGGTTTGAAGTGGTAAAGGCTGAAGACTCAACTATGAACTCTAGTACCAGGAGTTCTAGTTTAGTTCCAAACCATTCTAGCAAGAAGAAGAAGACTGACCAGCTGCGTACCACTGCTACACAGCCTGAACCATCCAGCTCCAAGAGCAAGCCTCTCCCTAAGAAGCTTGTTGCATCATCTATGAAGATGTAGATGGAGAAGGTAAGTGATCAAAATTAGTCTTGCACTCAAAAGAAGACTCGAAGAAGGAAGCAAATGGACTGCATCATGTGTGGTAGTACTTCTCATCTGGCTAAGGATTCAATCTACAATCCCAAAAGTACTATCCACATGGTCAAAGAGAAAGCTTTTGGGAAGAAGAAGGAAAAGCAAGCTTCGGAAGGAAAATCAGTTTCCTTCGGAAGCTCCAAAGTGAAGAAGAAGACAAGTGAGAACTTGCCTTCGGAAGAAATTTTGGTCTCGAAAGAAAGCAATGCTTCCGAAGTACTAAAGCATGCTGCAGTGAAAGCAAGATCTTTCGAAGGTCCAGTATCCAAAACTTCAGAAGTTATTGAAACTTCCGAGGTGTTAAAGGTCAAGTCCAATCTTCCAAAGATGGTGTGGAAGATGAAGAAAGACTTGGTGATTGAGAGTTCTTCATCAACAGCAACTAATGATCCTCAAAGCTTGAATATAGGATCTAATACTATTACATTGTCTTCAGATCACTTTGAAAAACACAAGACCAATGAGGCTTGGGTTTCCAAGTGTACTTAACCACTTCTTTTTATGCAGGAACAACTAAAGACCAAGGAAAATGTGTGGATCATTGATAGTGGCTGTTCAAGGCACATGACTGGTAATGGTTCTTTGATTCACAATTTTGAAAAAATTGATATAGGACCAGTTGCTTTTGGAGGAGATGCTGGTGGTTACATCACTGGAAGGGGTATGGTCACAAATAGTAAGCTTGCCATTGAGAAGGTAAATTTTGTTAAGGAGCTTGGATACAATCTACTGAGTGTATCCCAACTTTGTGATCAGAGACACAACATGCTCTTTACTGAGCATGAGTGTATTGTTCTCAAGCTCGGGGTGGTCATTCCTCAAAAGCATATCCTGCTTAGAGCCCCCAGGAAAGGGAACATGTACAAGATGGACTTGCAGAAAACATCTCCCTTAGGAGAGGTTTCTTGCTTTCTATCTAAAGCAAATAGTGATGAGTCTTTCCTATGGCATAAAAGAATGTGCCATGTAAGCTTTAAGAACATGAATAAATTAATTAAGAATGACTTGGTAACTGGAATGCCAAAGAAAGAGTTTACAAGTGATGATCATTGTGTTGCATGCCTGTAAGGGAAGCAACACAAAGTGTCTCACAAGCCAAAGGAAAAGAACTCTATCACTACTTCCCTACACTTATTAAATATGGATCTCTTTGGCCCTACCATTGTAATGAGTTTAGGAAGGACCACATATTGTTTAGTGATCACAGATGATTTCACAAGATTCACTTGGGTCTTTTTCCTTCAAACTAAGGATGAGACTCCTGAGATCTTGAAGAACTTCATTCTAAAAATTGAGAATCAATCTGATCACAAGGTCAAGACCATAAGATGTGATCAAGGAACAGAATTTAACAACCAAATTATTGATACATTTTGTGATGAAAAGGCTATTACAAGACAATATAGTACTCCCAGGACTCTTCAGCAAAATGGTGTTGCTGAGAGGAGAAACAAGACACTTATTAAAGCTGCAAGAACCAAGTTGTCTGACTCTAAACTGCCTATCAAATTCTAGGCAGAGGTAGTTAAAACAACCTGCTATGTGCAGAACAGAGTTTTAGTGGTTAAAACTCATGATAAGACTCCTTATGAGCTATGGCACAAAAGGAGACTATTTATTGGATTCCTCAGGTCATTTGGATGTCCTTGCACTATCTTGAATACCAAAGATCAAGTAGCCAAATTTAATGAGAAGTCAGATGATGGACACTTTATTGGATATTCTTCCCAAACTAAGGCTTATAGAGTATACAATCTCAAAACTAGAGTGGTTGAGGAGGCAGCCAATGTGACCTTCAATGGGCACACTACTAGTGTGAAAGGTTCTGGTCTGGATTAGTTATTCGATCTTGACTTAGTTACCAACTGTTTTAACATGTCTTGTGAGAATGTTTCAGGATTTACAGATAACATATCAACAGGAGATTCCAACCCAAGATTTGAGCTGAGAAGACCAAGCAAGATTACTAATTGAGCTCCATTGATGACTAACCCTATAAATGAGGGTCCTATCAGAATAAACATGACAAATTTAGCTGATACATCTGAGATTCCTTCAAATTCCAGCTCAGAGGTTCAAAACTCAGCTGAAGGAGCTTCAAATGTAGGTGGAAATAAAGGTGGTGATAGTGATCAAGAATTTCTTGATGCTGATAACCACTCCATAGAAGACAACATAACTGATGTCACACACTCATTGGATCAAGTCTCACTTGATAAGTGTGCTGATGTGGTGGGTGACACTCTATTGCCAGATCTAAATTTCTCTAATCTAGATCTTTCAAATCAACTTGCTGTGATCCCTCAACTCATGATCCACAAGTCACACCCCACCACAAACATCATTAGAAATGTTGATACATGGGTAAGAACAAGAGGACAAACCTATGACAAAAATGTTTGTCTATATTCTTGCTTCTTGTCCCAAGTAGAGCCAAAGAAAGTTGATGAGGCTTTGAAAGATAGAAGCTGGGTTGAAGCAATACAAGAGGAGCTGCTTCAATTCAAAAGTCAAAAGGTTTGGAACCTATGCCCTCTTCTTCATAAGATGACTGTCATAGGAACCAAGTGGGTTTTTAGGAACAAGAAGGATGATAGAGGACTTATTATCAAGAAGAAGGCAAGACTAGTTGTTTAAGGGTACACATAAGAAGAGGGAATTGATTACATAGATATTTTTGCTCCTGTGGCAAGACTTGAAGCTGTTAGAATATTCCTGGCTTTTGCTGCATCCAAGGACTTCAAGGTCTACCAACTTGATATCAAGTGTGCTTTTCTGTATGGGGTGAGTGATGAAGAGGTGTATATCAAACAACCACCTAGCTTTGTAGACCCAGATTATCCTAATTATTTCTGCAAGCTTGATAAAGCTCTTTATCAGTTGTACCAAGCTCCAAGGAAGTGGTATGAAACACTATCTCAGTATCTCTATCAACATGGTTACAAGAGGGGTACTATAGATAGAACTCTCTTCATCAAAGGAACATGGGATGTTTTAATGCTGGTTCAAGTATATATGGATGACATTATCTTCGGGTCAACTAATCCAAAGCTCTGCAAGGACTTTGACAGGCTGATGAAGAATAAATTTGAAATGAGTGCCATGGGGGAACTAAATTTCTTTCTGGGAATTCAAGTGAAGCAAGTTGATAATGGCATCTTCAAGAGTCAGTCAAAGTATGTACAAGACATACTTACAAGATTCAACATGACTTAATGTAGGCTTGCTAAGACACCCATAGCCAGAAACCACTCTCTAGGACCTGATCTTGAGGGAGAGTGTGTGGATGAATATCTTTACAGGGCTATGATTGGGTCTCTTATGTACCTAACAGCCAGCAGGCCTAATATCATGTTTGCCACCTGCATCTATGCAAGATATCAAGCCAACCCCAAGATGTCACACCTGGTTGCTGTCAAGAGGATTCTTAGATATCTCAAAGGTTCTCCCAAGCTTGGCCTTTGGTATCCAAAGAGTTCTGACTTCAATCTGTATGCTTATACAGATAGTGACTATGGTGGGTGCAACATGACTGCAAAGTCTACATCTGGGGGATGTTAATTCCTTAGTGGAAGGATTGTCTTATGGAAATTGAGGAAACAATCCTGTGTCTCTGCATCAACTACTGAGGCTGAATACATTGCTGCTACAAGTTGTTATGCTAAAGTGTTTTGGATTCAGAATCAGATGCTGGACTATGGATTCAACATCAAAGAGACTCCTATCCATATAGACAACAACAGTGCTATCTCCATTATAGAGAATCCTATGCAACACTCAAGGACCAAACACATCAAGATGAGGTATCATTTGATTAGAGATAATTTTGAGAAGGGATTAATCAAATTAGTCAAAGTTAACACAAATGAACAACATGCTGATGTGTTCACTAAAGCTTTTGATGAACAGAGATTCAAATATCTTGTATCAGCTATTGGGATGATTAACTTTGATTAAATTTTTTTAAAACTTAAATCAACTTTTTCTCTAAAACCTGTGTGTCCTAAGTTGTCTATTTTATGACCTTCATAAGCCCAATTTATTTTGGAGGAAAATTTTTTTATGAAATTCCTTAGATTTTTGAAAATTTTTCAAACATATATTACTTCGGAAGATTTCAAGTTGACTTCGGACGAAATTTATGTCTTCAAATCAACTAACTACTTATAAGAAATTTAACTTCGGAATAAATTCTGAGAATATCTTCCGAAGCTTAAATATGCTTCTAAGTACTTACATATATTTGAAGGATAAATATCTTCTAAGGGCTCTAACATAAATACTTAGGATGATGAGTTGAGGGCATACAGGATAAACTACTTAGGGACCAGAAACTACAATGTGGATGAACTACTCTCTCTCCCCTTAGATGAACTGAATGAACTGGGTGACAAAGAATTGTCCAAGGAGAGGTACGAGGCAGAGGATGCGGTATTACTCCTCAAGAACAAGGAAGAAATGAAACAAAAAATGATCTACAAGCATGCTCCTACCATCTCGCCAATTCAGGAAAGTCCTAAGAAATAGGTTGTGGCAACTGAACAACCCAGATGGACAAGGAAGCTGATAGACTAAACATGATCAGCTACCTAAGTGCCACAGGACTCTATCAGGCATCTACACTTCTTCCTTTATCATATCAGCATGTTGAATTTGAGTATCTCAAGTAGCTGGAGCAAGAAGTCATCAAGAAATAAAAGGCTGCTAAGAGAAAACTAAAGGAAGAAGCTGTAAAGTCAAGAGCCATCATCTATAAGAGCTAAAAGAAGTCTGCTGACAGACAAAGGATGATGAGCTTCTTGAAGCTGTATGGATTCTCCGGAAGGAGGCTTGGTCCAATGTCTCCATCCACTATGGATAAGCATATTAGACTGATCAAGCAGAAGATTATATAGGGAGAGTTTGTTTGTAGGGTAATATTAGACTATTAGAAGGCTGATGCAACCAAAGAAGCCAAAACAACCAAGGTGCTTCCTGCATGCATGCACTGATGTACAAGGTAGAAGTAGCTTTGGATGTTTTACACTTTCCACAAAAAATATTCTTAGTGTAAAATCTTCCAAAGCCAAAGTCCAAATCTTTTGAATCCAAAGATGAAGACTTCTGAAGCTTCAGAGACAAAGTCTTCCGAAACCAAATGGTGTGAAGACTGATTTCTTCCGAAGACAAAGAAGACATGCTTTCTCTGATCTACTTTTTCATAAAGCTGACACACTTTCCGCTGCAACTCTGAAGACTCACCGACTTATACAAGTTGGTGAAAAGGTCCATGCTTTGGTAAACTGTAGATTATGGTTTTTGGTCTGTAACTTCCTACTTTGTACATTTTTATCCTTTTAATAATATAAAAGGATGTGAGCTATGACATGTCATAGTCAGTAGTCAAAAGGCAAATCTGCCTTTTGACTCTACATTGACCTTGTTGTCTAGATTAGTGTTTCCAGCTGGCTTTCAAAGAATTGTCGGCTGTAGGATGTAGTATAAAGTATCTCAGGTCCTTTTATTTCATTTTATGTTTTGTAACCCTTGTAATAGAACTTGAGAGCAATATGCAGCATCCTTGAAAACCATATTCTTCTATTCTTGTTCTTAGTTCTATCTCAATTACTTGTGTTCATAGTATCATCTCACACAAACCAGGTTCCCCATTTGATTTGTTAAATGTTCTAACACTCTCCTCATTGTGAGACTGATTGTATTGACTTACCCTTTACACGGTCCTATAATTGGTATCAGAGCTTTTAGGCTCTTCATTGTAAGATCTCACCATCTTAAATCCCTTTAGGTTCATGAAACACTTAACATCTAAAATGGCAGCTATCACAAAGGCTGATATGGAAACCGGTACTATGACAAAGTCTCCACTGATCACTCCTGATGACTTTGATACTTGGTGCCAAAGAATGGAAGGCTTCATCAAGTCTCAAGACTCCAGGATGTAGGGATCTGTTGTCCATGGACCTCATGTACCATCCACCCCTTTAGCTACTACTGGTGGTGGTATGATATGAAAGGAAGTGGATGATTATTCTGATGAAGACTGGAAGAAGATTGACATAGATCAGATGGCCATGACCGCCCTCTAAACTGCTCTTCCAAACTCTATCTGTAGAGGCTTTAAGAAGTGCAAGAATGCCAAGCAACTATGGGATGAATTGAAGCTAATGTATGAGGGGTCAAATGAAGCAAAAGAAAACAATAAGGACCTCTTAAAGCAGCAGTTTGAGAATTTCACCTTCAAGATAGGTGAAACCATGACTCAACAATACTTCAGGTATGTTGAGATTATGGATACTCTAATAGATGTTGGAGTTACTCTTAAGAACAGTGACATTGTAAGGAAGTACATGTCCTCTCTTCCCATACAATGGACACATTATTATGTGGTCATTAAAAGAACTGAGAACCTAAAGACCCTTACTCTCACTAAGTTGTATGGTATCTTTAGTGGCTATCAAATGGAGATGAACATGCAAAATCCATCTGGTAACTACAACAATCAGCAGAGTTCAGCCCTTCATATGGTTGAAAGGGATTGCAGAGAACCATAGCATCATCTCATCTGCTACCCTGACAACTCACAAAAGGGTCCTTTGATGAAAATCAACAAATGGGCTGATTATGAACTTGATGAACAATAAGAACATAATCAGGTTGATTCCCTAAAGGATCTTTTCATATTTCTCAAACAATATATAACAACAGATTATTATACATGAATTTCAACAAACAGTAATCATGGTGCTAAAACCCATGATTAATGCTATGATATCTGTGTGTGTGTGATTGCTAGTGATTGAATGCTTGTATTATAATCACTGCTTGATTGTATGGTTGTTCAAAAGCTTACAAAGGATTAGGGTATTATGTTATTTATAGCCTATACAGATAGTTATATACAAATACAAAAATACCCTTATGTAAACAAATATTACATAAATAATCCTAAGTCTATAAGCTGTCCACTATGGATGATAGACTGTTTGCTGTGGATGCTAAGTCGTTTACTGTGGATGTGATATGTATGTCCGCTATGGACAAATGAGTGTCTGTTGTGGATTGTTATGTGTTTGTTGTTTGTTACTTACATGTCCGCTGTGGACATGTTTGTCTCTGATTCAACTCGTCCACTGCTTTCTTAAGCGTCCACTATGGATGTTGAATAAGATGTCCACTATGTCTTGGATGCTGTCCGCTGTGAACACTTGTTGTATGTTTGTCTTGTTAGTTGTCCGCTATGGAGTGTTCATCCGCTGTAGATTGAACATCCGCTGTGGACTGTTCAGCTGTGGACTTTTATTCATCCGCTGTATGTTTGTTCATCCACTGTAGACACTTGGACTTGTTCTTCATCCGCTGCATAGACTTGGTCATCCGCATTGGCCACTTCTATATCCACTGCAGACACTTATCAAAATTTCTTTTATCTACAAACCTGAAAAAGAAATTTAAACAATAATAAGTGTATGTTATGAATGTTAATGATTCTAATGTGTTAGTTAATGATTGTTTTGATGTTAGAACACATTATGTTTGATTATGGCAAGCATTATCCTTTTTAAGCATTATCCCATAATGCGCTTGTTGAGTCCAACAATACTCCCCCTAAGGATGATGTTGCCATCACATTTTAATTTTGCTTGCTAATGTTATGTTTGTTAGTAATTGTGTGTGTGTTTGTGTTTGTTATGCATGATTGTAATGTTTGTGTGATTGACTTAGAATGTTTGATGGCTTGTTTGTATGTTATGCATGATTGGAATGTTTGTGTGATTGACTTAGAATGTTTGATTGATTGTTTGGATGTTATGCATGATTGTAATGTTTGATTGTTTGTTTACTTGTATAATTGAATGATTGTCTATTTGTCTGATTACTTTGAATGATTGTCTGTTTGTCTGATTACTTTGAATGATTGTCTGTTTGTCTGATTACTCGAATGATTGATTGTCTGTTTGTTTGATTACTTTGAAAGATTGTTTATTTGTCTGATTACTTTAAATGATTATCTATTTGTCTGATTACTTTAAATGATTATCTATGTGCACATAAAAAGGTCAGTCTCCATGATTGATAGAAACGTACAAAATAGGATCCTTGCCGCTTGACCCCAAGACTGTAGTTGCTTCGCGCACAATGATGGGGCATGGCAAGATCTAGATTAAAAGTGAAAGATAATAATGAAAGAAAGTACGAAACAAATGATTACGAATGATGACGAAAGATAATAAATGATTATTATCAATATGTACGTATGATGTGTGATCACGAATGAAAGTTAAGGAATGGTTTTATCAAAAGAAAAGTATTTTATTACATAAAATAGAACTCACTCAGTGTCACTGACTTTTTATATGCATATCAGTTGGCAGGTTATCGTTGATGCTAAGGATGTGCAGGCATGGATGCATAAGCTACTAGGGATGATTCGAGTCTGCCATCCATATTTTGAAAATGTTAATGTATTAATACAATTTTTGGGTTGTAATCGAAATGATATGATAATTTGATATGTTTTTATTTATTAATGAAAAGTTAAATTTCCGCTTCAAAATGAGGTGTTTTATATTATTTATGCGATGATTGACCAACTGTAAGTGTCTTGGGATCTGGGCCTTACAAGTTGGTATCAGAGCCAAAGTTTAAGAGAATTGGGTAAAATATTTTCAAAAAAAAACTATACTTAAACTTTGAATGGGAAAAGAAGGGGAAAAGGGATGCCAGTCCCAGTAGCTACATGACTGCAGGTAAATATTTCATGTAAACATTTTATGCAAATTAATGGAAAAGGGAATTATATGCATGTGCTATGTGAATTATGTGCTCTTAGTAGATTTGGATAATGAAGTAGTCAGGATAGGAAATGCTTATGGGATGAAGGGTAAAGTAAGTGGCTAATCACAACTGGCCACTGTAATTAGGGACTTACTATACTTGACATAATCTGAGCTATTACCTTGAATGACTATGTTGGTGTTTGAATCTTATAGTGTTTATAAGATGGCTGGTGTTAGATATTCGACGGCTTCTTGAGGTGGAGGTCATGGTGGACATGGTGTCGGGCCGCGTGTCACAAGGAACAAGTCTAGAACCGTTTAAACGGTTCCTGAAGAGCCCGAGCTTCATCACCATGAAGGCGGTGACGAGAGTGCTAACTTGAGGGCCTCGTGAAAGAGGCAGTTGTGGAGGAAGTTGATCAAGTCATACAGACGATTCTACCATCTGTGGTGACTGAGGTTATTAGAGCCATGAGAAAGGATGAAAAGAAAGAAAAAGAGGAGAGGAGGAAAACTATTGGGAGAGAGGGCAAGGAGAGAGGTTCAGGTGAAGGGGAGCAACCAGAGACTGAGATGGTTGTCTCCAATGATGATGAAGAAGAGGAAGCACTGCAGGAAACTACAAGGGGGTGTAGTTATGGGGCATTCCAAGATGCAAGCCCCCGACTTTTGATGGAAATGGGAACGCTGCTGCTACTCACCGATGGGTGAGAGAAATGGAGGTTGTGTTAGATATCAAAGAATACAGGGAGGATTTGAAAGTGAAGTTTGCTACCCATTCGTTTGTGGATTCAGCCCTATATTGGTGGGACAATATTGTTCAGGCCAAGGGTAGTAGGATGATTGGAAGGATGAGGTGGAGTGAACTGAAGAAGTTGGTGGTCTAGGAGTTTTGTCCTCACAGGGAACTCGACAAGATTGAATGAGAGTTCCTACAGTTGGAGGCGGGAACCATGACACACCAACAGTACATGAAAAAATTCAACGAGATGGCAAGGCTGGTGCTAGATCAGGTGACACCTGTGTCATAAAAGATAAAGAGATACATCCAAGATCTGCCAGCAGATATACATAGACATCTCAATGCCGCCCGCCAAGTACGTTCAGGTCGGTGGTTGATCTGGCAGGGAGGTTTTATGATGAGAGGGAGGAGGTAGGAGAAGTGGAGGTGAGTAAGAAACGTGATGGTGATAGAAACTGGAACGAAAAACAATTTGGTCATGGTGGTTTCCATCCGAAGAACAAAAAGGAAAGGGTGGATGGCCGGAGGGTAGTGACGATAGGTATGGCGATGAAGAGGTGTAATAAGTGTGGGAAGGAGCATATGAGGGAGTGTAAGTAGGGGTCAAACATCTTTTTCAAATGCGGAAAGGTAGGGGACATGGCCGAGGATTGTGGGGTGATGAGGTGCTATAATAGTGGAGAAACAGGTCATATGATTCGGGAGTGCATGAGGCCGAGAGCTGCGAGCTCGAAGGCAGGAAAAGAGGCTGAGAAAGGGAACGAAGTGCAGAAGGCCAGAGCGAGAGGCTTTACCATGACCCGCGAGGAAGCCAGAGTGGACCCCGATATTGTATCTGGTACATTTTTGGTTAATGACGCTAGTGCCTCTGTATTATTGATTCTGGTGCTAGTAGGAGTTTTATTTCTATTTCCTTCTGTGATAAGTTGCCTGTTAAAAGCAAAAAGACTGATAAGCCCTTCGATGTAGAAACTGCTATTGGTATGTCTACTAGGATATTTGATATGAAGAATGTGACATAAAGTTGGAAGGCCATAGGTTCTCTGCTAGGTTGTTTGTGATACCCTTAGACGGATTTGGTGTAGTCCTTGGGATGGATTGGTTAGCAGCCTATGAGGCAAACATCATGTGCCGTAAGAAGATGATTCGGTTGACCGCGCCCGATGGGAGTTAGTACGATCCCAAAGTAATCTCAATGGTTGTGGCAGAGAAGTGTATGAGGCGTGGAAGTGGGGCCTATTTGGCTTATGTGAATGATGTGGATGCGGCAGTACCACGAATGTCAGATGTTACGGTTGTGTGTGATTTCCCAGACGTATTCTCAGAAGATTTATCTAGTGTGCCACCTGACCGCGAGATTGAGTTTCAAATTGATTTGATACCTAGTGGCCAACCTATTGCCAAGGCACTGTATCGTCTAGCTCCCTCCAAGATGAAGGAATTGATGACTCAGCTGCAAGAGTAGTTAGATAAGGGGTTCATTCGACCGAGTATCTCTCCGTGGGGTGCTCCGATCATGTTTGTGAGGAAGAAGGATGATAGCATGAGGATGTGCATCGAATACCGTGAGCTAAATAAATTGACAGTGAAGAATCGGTATCTGTTACAGAGGATTGAAGATTTGTTTGATTAGCTCCAAGTGGCCAGTTGGTTCTCGAGGATAGACCTCCGATCTGGTTACCACCAACTGAAGGTGAGGGAGCAGGATATTCCTAAGACAGATTTTCGAAAGCGCTAAAGACACTATGAGTTTCTTGTGATGTCTTTTGGTTTAACTAAGGCGCCAGCTGCTTTTATGGATCTGATGAATCGGGTGTGTAGCCCTATGCTAGATAATTTAGTGATTGTGTTTATCAATGATATCCTGATTTATTTGAAGAGCGAAGAAGAGCATGTCGGTCACCTTCGAGAAGTTCTGGATACGCTTAGAAGGGAGAAGTTGTATGCTATGTTCTTTAAGTGTGCATTCTGGTTACGCGAAGTTCAGTTTCTAGGTCATGTGGTTAATCCTGAAGGGATCATGATGGACCCAACAAACGTTAAGGCGGTGATGCAATGGAAGTAGCCAAAGACACCATCTGAGATTCGTAGTTTCTTAGGTTTGGTGGGCTACTACAGAAGATTCATCCAAGACTTCTCCAAGATAGCTTCACCATTGCCAAGTTGACCTGTAAAGATGTGAACTTCGTATGGGGTCAAGAGCAGGAGAATGCTTTCGAAGAGTTAAAGACATCTCAAGCTCCTGTCTTAACGTTACCCCAAGGGAACGAAGACTTGGTGGTCTATTCGGATGCTTCTTATTCAGGATTGGGTAGCCTGCTGATGCAATGGGGAAAAGTTATAGCCTATGCGTCCCGAAAGTTGAAGATCCATGAGGCTAACTACCCTACTCATGAATTGGTGCTGGCGGCTGTAGTCTTTGCATTGAAGATTTGGAGGCACTACTTGTACGGGACGAAGTGCACCATCTTCACTGATCATAAAAGTTTGAAGTACTTCTTCGAGCAGAAGGATTTCAATATAAGGCAAAGGAGATGGTTAGAGTTGATCAAAGACTATGATTGTGAGATCCATTACCATCCGGGCGAGGCCAATGTGGTGGCGAATGCTTTTAGCAGAAAGGAGAGACCCGAGCTGATTCGGGTGAAAGCTTATCAGTTGGTTATGACCTTCGATGTGATGAAGCAAGTCAAAGAATTTCCAGATGAAGCACTGAAAGAAGATCAGATTAACTCCAAAAGGATGAATGGCCTAGTCGAGGAGTTGGGAGAGAACACTCTCGGTGTTCTAACCCGATCGGGGAGGATGTGGATTCCTCGTTATGGGGATCTACGTGGAAAGATCATGGATGAGGCTCACAAGACTCGATACTTGATTCATCCTGGTGCTACAAAGATGTATCATGATATGAAGAAAGATTACTGGTGGCCGGGAATGAAGTGCGATGTAGCAGAGTATGTGAGTAAGTGCCTTACTTGTTTACAGGTGAAGGCGGAGCATCAGAAGCCATACGAAAAGATCCAACCCTTGGATATACCCGAGTGGAAATGGGAGCACATCACCAAGGACTTCAATACGAAGTTACCACATACGGAAAGGGGATACGATGCCATAATCGAAACAGGAATTTATCAGTTTGATTGAACAAATAATGATCGTGGAATTATCACAACTCGTTGTTTAATTAATTGTTTAAGAAATTGTAATTGTAATGTAAATCGACAAAAAACAGATGCTAGAAATGGAAAACAAGTTAAGGTAATATGATAAAGTAGTTCGCTTCAAACGATTTCCATTAATACTGAATTGGTTACAATTGGTTTTGATTTTTGATGATATGGTAGTTGCTAGATGATGTTCTTTGTGTTCTTGCTATTTTGATTGCTATTTTGGTGTAATCAAAATTGTTGTATTGTTTTTCTGTGTATTTGTTCTTTTTTTTAAAAGAGTGCACCCATGCCTTCTATTTATAGGCAGAGGGATTCACTTTTACATGGGAAAATGTAACACCCAAAAAATTTAAAGAAAAGAAAAGTAAAAGAGAAAGGATAGTTATGGGTTTCAAAAAGGTGGTAAGGCCGCCCACACCTTTCTCTCATGCATATTTTCGGCTGGTGATTTGGAAAAGAAAACCCCCATCTGGTTTTTAGAGAGAGAAAGAAAAAGTTCTTCCTGAAGGTAAAGTTTTCTGGAGTTTCTTCTAGGTTTTCAGTTGTGTTCGAGCTGCTGGACCAATTTTTTTATGTGTTTCCTTCGTGTTTGGTTTCTTGTTGTTATGTGTTTAGGTGCTAGAACTCAGGGTTGCTCACGGGTTTGAAGAAGTCTTACTCGAAAGTTGTTAGAGGTGAGTTCTAGGTCCCCTCTTTTACGTGTTTTCAACTTGTTTGGGGCTGATATGTATAGCAACCAATTTTTTATGAACTAACTATGTCTTTTATTCAAGAAATACGACCTTCTATGTTTGATGCATGTTTTAAGTGTTTTCTGTGATGTTGGGTGTAGTTTTTGTCTTGTTTAAGCATGTAACATGATAGATCTTTGCTAAGTTCATGTTAAGATGATGTTTGGGACTGGAAAATTTCATAAGTTGCATCACAGGTACTGGACTTGGTGTTTGCTGTGGACACGATGGGTCAGCTTTGGACACTTGGTTATAAAAAAAGTGTCCGTTGTGGATGTTGGTCATCCGCTATGGAAACTGTCCGCTGTGGATATTGTAGGTCCAATGTGAACATTTAGATATTTAGCCTGTCCGCTATGGGCATTGTTCATCCGCTGTGAACCCTTTAACCATCCACTATGAACACACTTAGTGTTTTACTCATCCGCTGTGGACTTTGGCTGTCCGCTGTGGACTTTGGTTATCCGTTGTAAACCATGGTTATCCGCTATAGACACTTAGTGTTTTAAACCATCCGCTGTATATATTATTCATGCGCTGTGAACACTTAGGATTTTTCTGAATTTTTGGGAATAGAGTTTAAGTGTTATGAACTTATGTTTAATGGAAGTTTATACGTGTTCTATGTTTCTAGTGTTTCATTTATCTTCTTATGGGCTGCTTGTTATAGATAATTATTACTATTTCATGATACGTGATTTTAAGGTAATGAATATTTTAAAAGTATTATTCGTAATAAGTGGTCACAAAGGAATAAAATAAGGACAGTGAAACTTAATGAATGTTACCCCTGGGCCCTTATGATGAATGAAAAGCCTTGCAAGTACAATGAGTGGAGCTGCACGACCATGTTGTCATTAGCTCAACTGATGTGCGGCTGTTTCAGCCCATGAGGATGCACATATGGGGTCTAATCCTTGTGATTGACCAATGTGTGATGAATGGGACCCGTATTCATGAGCAGGCTTCGTGCCTTGCAGTGTGGATCAACTGTCGATGGGTTAGCTATCATGATAAATGTTTGCCGACAAGGGTTCGGCATCTGTTGCCAACCAACAATGTAGGCTCTTGCTTTGGGCAATTCTAGTTAATGAAAGGGGAAGATAATGAAAGAAAAAAGAATAATGAATCTCCTAATGATTGAATATGTAAAATGATGGATGATCACCAAATAAAGTATAAAAAAAGTATATTTTCTATATTTTCAAAACTAGAACTCACTCAGCAATGCTGACTTTTTATATGCATATCAGAGGGTAGGTAATGAAGTTGCTGAGGATGGTACGGGGTTGAAGCTATTTGGCAAACAAAGATTGGCATCCATCTTATGCAGAAATAATATTTTTATCTTGTAATGTAACTAAATATTCTTTTGTAATCTTTTAAAAAACGATGTATTACTTGGCAAAAGTGATTATTAATGCACGAATGGTTTTTGATAACTTATTCCTCTGTAATGTTTTTATTATTTAACAAATCTTATTGTGTTTTGATATAAATGATGCAGTGAGTGACCAACTGTGGGGTTCCCGGGAACGGGGCCTTACAGAAAAGATAACTTTGTTATTGTGTTAAGAAAGTTACCCAAATAAAATTCTTGACGTGACATGAAATATTCATTTCTGACAGAAGTGCAGTCTCTCGTAGATGTTGACTTGATGGCATCACTCCAGAGAGTTTGACTTGTTGACGTCATGAGGCTTCCTTGATGATGGGAGTTCATGCAAGTACTTTGTTCTTTCGTAGGAGTTATCCTTCCGTAGGAGTTAGCTCTTTGATCTTCATATTAAACTTCATCCGCAGGAGCAAGCATTCTTCTTCCACAGGAGCAGCAGTAACTTGATCTCACGAGCAGACTTGTTCTTCTGTAGATGTTACAATGTTTCCGTAGGAGATCCACGGATGCATATTCGTTGACTTTTTCTTTTATGTTCTGCAGAACATCTACGGAAGTACAAACTTGTTCATCCGTATATAGTTCTTGTACTTGGTCAATTTTCAAAATTTACCAAGTATGATGTTTTCTTGCAATTACACATAATCAAGACAAATAATTATTTGGGTTAACATATATATATATATATATATATATATATATATATATATATGTATATATATATATCTTGCATACAAAAAGATAAATATTTACAAGAGTTCATTGATGTATAATCTTCTAAACCTATACGACCAATCTAGACCTAACAATACTCCCCCTTTGGTTTAGAAACTTGTAATCAGTTGTTCAATATTTTCAACTCCTGAACTCTTTCCAAAATCATTTTGTTAAAGAATGCAACAACATCCTTCTGATCTTTATACATATACTTGATCTTCTCAAATAATTGATTATATCTCTGCATCCTTCGGTCACAATCTACGAAAGCCAAATTTGTTATGCTTTTGCTGTATGATCCTAACATGTTGTAAGATCATTTGTTGATTTCTATTAGACCTTGTTGACTTTGCTTCATGTCAAATGTATAAGAGATTGATTTGGTTAAAAACATCAGATATCCTGCAGCCAAGTTAGTGTTCAAGATCTAATTTTCTTCATTTAAATGTGATACACTCATTTTTCATGCTGATGACTATTCCCCCAAAATTTGTGATTAATCATGAACTTATGCATTTAGTAGAAATTTATAAGGAGAATAGCATGACAAGCAATTGTCTGTCCATCATATTAGCAAAGAAAAGAACATAAACAAAATTTTTTTGTATTTTTGTTTATAAGCAGAAACTACACATAATATATTTACAATCATTTAAACCATAAAATGGGATCATACTATGACACTAAGCAACTTCCTGGAGCATTTTGTATGAGGATAGTAGACATAGATCTAGTGCTGATTGCAAGTATTATGATCCACATAAATTCAAGCAAGAGTATACATTCAACTTGTCATGCTGTTTATCATGTTTTGGTATTGATTAAAGATAGACAAATATGGACTCCACATTCAATTCACATTAGATTTTGTCCTCCTTTTATGAGTTAATTCATCACTTTTTCACACTTGAAAACAATGTTCCTTAAATCATAAGCTCTATCTTAATATTTCTTTGAAACCTTATTAATGCTGTTGTTATGATTTTTATGCTCTTTATGATAATATACAATTGATCACATTGGATACTTTTAGAGTTGTTCCTTTTTGGAACTTATTGATGATCAGCATCAGGTCACCAGGTTTTTTCTTACGTAAAACAAAGGTGCCTATGAACCCAGGTCTTTGCTCACGCAAAACAGAGGGTCCATGATGCGCAAAGATAGAGGTTATAAAGTGTCATAACATAGTGTGCTTGGGTGACTGAGTTGATCATAGCAGGATAAGACTTACTTGCTTGCTCCTCAAAATGGAATTGCCCATAATTAGTCACCTTGGCATTATGTTAAGCATGGATGTGTTTATTTTCCACTCAAGCTGAACCTACTCACATATCAAATCACATCTGAACAGTCTTTATTATAAGTTAAAAACCAAGCATGTAAACAAAGGTATAGTGTGCGATCATTTTCCATGATATGAATTGCTTTTTTAAGAAAACATATTAACAAGACAATATTTTTGATGTTTTATATGTTTTATGGATGTTTTTGGCTTTTTCATATTGAGTATTTTAAAGGACAGATCATGCTTTTCTTTATGATAATGACTATTCTAAGTTGATCATGCCTATAGACTCAATTAAGAAATAAAATCTCACCGAGTCAAAGGCTTTAGTGAATAAATTAGCAAGCTGATTTGTTGTATCCACTTTGGTCAACTTAATTAAACCTTTTTCTGAGTAGTCTCTCAGAAAATGATATCTAATTTCTTTATGTTTTGTTTTACTATGTTGCACTGAATTAGCAGTTATGAACATAGCAGCTGAGTTATCTATGTGTATTGGTGATTGAAGAAAATTGTAACCATAATCAAGTAGTTGGTTTTGCAACCACAAAACTTGGGAGCAATGAGCTGAAGCAGCAAGTTACTTAGCCTTAGCTGTGGATACTGACACATTTATTTTCTTTTTGCATACCAAGATACTAGTCTTGGTCTAATGAATTGACAGGCACCAATTGTTGATTTTCTGTTGTTGTTGCAACCTCCAAAGTCACTATCAGAATCTGATTAGAGGTTGAAATCTCCTTCTTTGGGATACCAAAGTCCAAGAGCTGGCTTCCCATTGGGGTATCTGAAGATCCGCTTAACTGCATTCATATGTGACTCCTTGGGGTCTGATTAGTACCTAGCACAAACACACATAGCAAACATTATATCAGGTCTACTGGAAGTTAAGTACATCAAAGATCCTATCATAGATCTATACAATCTTTGATCAATTGATTTCCCTTTAGGATCAGGTATAATCTTATCTATTGTTGATGCTGGTGTTTTGGATGAAGAAGAGTCAGCAAGGTTATACTTCTTCAAGATTTGGTGCATAAACTTCTCCTGGTTGATGAATATTCCATTTTATTTCTGATCAGCATGCAAACCAAGGAAGAATGTTAACTCTCCCATTGAACTCATTTGGAACTCAGATTTCATCAAAGATTCAAAGTCTTCACACAATCTCTTGTTTGTTGACCCAAAAATGATATCATCCATATAGATTTGGACAACCAAGAGGTCTTGATGATCATGTTTAAGGAAGAGAGTCTGATCAATGGTTCCCCTTTTGCAACCATGCTTGAGCAAGAAAGAAGACAATGTTTCATACCACTTTCTAGGTGCCTGATGAAGACCATACAAAGCTTTGTCATGCTTGTATACCCTGTGTGGGTAATCAGGATCTTCAAAGCCTGGTGGTTGGGCAACATAGACTTCTCCATCAATTTTACCATATAAGAAGGTACATTTTACATCCATCTGGTAAACTATGAACCTCTTATGTAAAATGTGCCTTTTTATGTGAAGCATGGGCAAGGAGGACTCTAATAGCTTCAATTCTTGCAACTAGTGCAAACACTTCATCGTAGTCTATCCCTTCTTCTTGAGTATACCCTTGTACTATCAGCCTTGCTTTGTTTCTAACAATGATACCTATGTCATCTAGTTTGTTCTTGAAAAGGAACCTTGTACCAATTGGATATTAACCTTCAGGAAAATCAACTACATTCCAAACTTTTTGCTTTTTGAAATCCTAAAGTTCTTCTTGCATTGCTTTAATCCAACTGTTGTCTTTTAATGCAGTAGTGATGTTGGGAGGAACCACTTATGAAAGAAAACAAGAGGAAAGACAAATATTGGCAGCTCCCCTTGGCTTCTTATGGTTCTTTCATTAAGATCACCAATGATGTTTTCTATTTAATGATACTTATGAATTCTTGATGTTGGAATTGATTCAACTGGAATGGATGATTCCAGGTTAGTGATATTGGTTATTGATGATAGAGATGGATCCAGCTGAGATGGAGAATCAACAAAGCAGTCGAAGTCCTCATCATTTTGTTCTTCTGATGCTGAATGAAAACCATCTTCATGAGTTTATGTTTCCGCAGATGTAGGAATAACTAGGAGTTAGAGGAACAACTACAGATGTTGTAGTTTGTTGATCTGTAGATGTTGTGAATGTAGTTGGAATATCTCCTGATGGATTAGGAACTTCAGTTAAAGGCAATGAATTATCTATAAGGAACTTCTGCTGATGCATTGTTCACTACTCTGGATGCATTAGTAACTTCAGCGAAAGTTGAATTTTCATGTCCATCAGAATTTCCATTACTTGTTTGAGATGAAGGGCCAGGATCAGCAACACTTGAAGTGTGTGAATGCATTGATCTTGGAGGATCAGTAGTCAATGGCACTTCACTCATACTTGGAGGTACATAAGGATAACATGTATCCGAAGGACCTGTAACATTCAAATAACCAGTGTTAAATGAATTTCTTAATGCATCTATATCAAACAGCCAAGATGATCCTTTTACAGATTTTTGAAATAAGGATTCATCAAATGATACATTAGGAGTTTCATCCATAATGTTTTGATATGGAATGTAGACTCTATACGATTTAGATGTTGATGAGTAACCAACAAAGAAACCATCATAGGCTTTTTCAGCACACTTTCCTAATTGATCTTTGGTGTTTAAAATAGACACATGACACACAAATGCTCTAAGATATCCTATAAAAGGTTTTCTTTTAAACAAAAGTTCATAGGGTGTTTTATTATGTTCTTTGACAATTAAGGTCTTGTTTTGAACATTTCATGTTGTGTTCACTGATTCGGCCCAAAATGTGATTGGTAAATATGAGTTAGCTAACATTGTTCTTGCTGCTTCAATTAGAGTTCTGTTCTTCTTTCAGCAACTCCATTTTGTTGTGGAGTTCTTGGTGCACTAAATTGTCTGGCTATGCCTTTGTTCCTGCAAAAGGAGTCTAAAACATGGTTAACAAATTCTGATCCATTATCACTTCTTAAGATTTTGATTTTTTTATTAAGTTGATTTTCAATCTTAGTGATAAACTCCATTAATGTTTCTAATGTTTCACTTTTATGTTTTAAGAAAAAGACCCATGTGAATCTAGTGAAATCATCAACAATCACCAAACAATATTGTCTTTTTCCAATGCTCATCACATTGGTTGGACCAAAAATATCCATGTGTAGCATTTTGAGTGGAGTTGTGTTTGTGTTGATTGTTTTGGACTTATGTGACACCCTATGTTGTTTTCCTTTATAACATGATGAACAATGATTAGAACAGTAAAATTCTTTCTTGGGAAGGCCAATGACTAATTCATTTTTGACCAGCTTATTCATGTTCTTCATTTTTGAATGAACCATCCTTTTATGCCAAAGTTGAGCTTCATCTTCTAATGACTTAGAATTCAGGCAGGTTTCATTGCTTGCCATTAAGGTGTTATTCATGTCCAAGACATATGTGTTTCCTTTTCTTGGTGCTTTAAGAAGGATCCAATCTGCTGGGATATGAAAACCTGGCTTAAGAATGTAACAGTAAGTGTTATCAAATAGAGTGGTATAATTTTGATCACAAATTTGAGATACAATCAGCAACTTGTATTGTAAATTTTCAAAAAAAATTACTTTCTCAAATTTGTATACACCATTTGTTACCATTCCTTCACCAACAATTTTACCTCCCTTCTTATCCCCACCAAATGCCACATACGAATCATTTTTGTGTTTGAAATCATG
The DNA here is from genome assembly GCA_025506505.1 of Flaveria sonorensis. NCBI lineage: Eukaryota > Viridiplantae > Streptophyta > Magnoliopsida > Asterales > Asteraceae > Flaveria > Flaveria sonorensis. The sequence continues at coordinate 33,609,572 of CM046427.1, forward strand.
GAGGAGAGAACAGTTTCCTGTCATATGCCTGGAACAACCACTGTCAACATAACACTTGTTGTCACTCCTCCATGGATGCTCCTACACAAATAATGAAATCAATTAGAGCGTGGAGCCCAAGCCCTAATGGTCTTGGGCTTTCCATTGGTATCTAAGATTATTACTCCCTCATGGATGAGCCTAGATGTATCAAGGTTGTTTTTAGACTCATTTGATTCATTATGGTTTGTTTGGGGTGAGCATGATTCTATTGAAGATGAACTTGAAGCACTTTGTTCTTGATCCCCAAGCACTTCCTCTGTCACCTCTTCTTTGAGTATATTGTTTTTTGAACTTGATGATGATACTTGATTAGAGAAAGTTTTTGCTTTTTTTCTCTTTGATTGTGAACTTGATTACCCTTTTCAAAGTGGTCATAGAAGGCTTCATCTTCCTGCAAATCTACCTTCTTGTAAGGAGTCTTGCTTTGAGAGTGTTGCTTCTCCTTCTTCCTCTTTGTTTGATTATTAGCAGATGTTGGCTTCTTTGCCTTTGGAACCTTTTGTTTTGGTTGCTGCTTCTTTTGCTTTGAATTTGCCTTACTTTCAGTGGATTGTGAGTTTGATTCAACATTCTCAGATTGTTGCTTCTTTGGGACTTTTGATTTGTTCTTCTTGTTGAAGTAGAAATCTTGAGTAGAATGGTTATTCTTGTTGCAAATAGCATAGTGTTTGTTGAAGTAACAATTAGCAATCATGTGATTGTTCATGTTGCATATGGAGCCATAGCTGCTGAAGTAACAATCATCTGTGTTGTGGTTTTACGTGTCACACCACTTATAGTATTTTTCTTCAACTTCACTCCTAGACTCCATCACTATCTTCTTCTTCTTCTTCTTTAATTATCTCTTAAACTTTGCAGCTGAAGAATCTTTACCTCTACCAGACATGATCTCAAATGGTTCTTGTTGCTGAGGATTCATAACTCTCTGTTGTTTCTTATCTTTCTTGTTGGCATTGTATGATTCTGCATATGATTGCTTCTTCCGTAGATCTTCTACGGATGTTGACTGTTTTGGAACAGCAACATTTGTCTTCTTCTGTGGATTTTCTACGGATGGTTCTGAGATGGTCTTCTTCTTTTGCAGGTGTTCTGCGGAAGTGATTTTCTCTTCTTTCATGGGTCCAGCAGTTCTTTTTGATGAATGAGTTATTTGCTTCTTATTAAGCTCATGAATTCCTTCATTTAATTGAGTGATTCTTTTGTAGATGGTCTTCAACATATTTCTTTGTTTGGGAGGATAAGATAGCTTAACCACCTCAAGAACTTTGGGAACTATAGCTTCAATTAACACGTTCTTCCCCTTACCTAAACTAGCATATTTTTGCTCATTAGGCTCATCAAAATCATCCAGGTCATTGTAATCATCAAAGACAAATTCTGATTCAATTTGTTTTAAACATTCTGATTCAGATGAATTAGTTTCACTGACCTCAATATCTTCACCATTTATCAATTCATTAATTTCAATTTTTGGTTCAGTGTTGGTACTTGATACAAAATGGTTTGACAAACTATTGGGCATTGACTCAGGTAATGTGGTGTAGTTATCATTCAATAGAGGTGCAACAGCATGAAATCCCAACCCATACCTGTTCTTTGTTTCAATATGAGTATTCAAAATTTTCTCATATTGCTGAGATGATAATTGAAACTTCTAAAGTTTCACTTCAGTGGATGCATGATCAGACATTGATTTTGTTAAAGAGGTGGTCAGATGCTCAACTTGTGCTTCCAAATTATATTTTTCAAACAAGTGTTTATCCAAATCCTTTTGTAAAGAAGTGATTTTGACCTGATATAATTTGTGTTCTCTCATATGAGATTCATTCAAAATCATAGTTTCTTTGATTTTATTAGCTAATTGTTGAGCATGGACTCTATATCTTTCAACCTCTTCAACACATCTGGATGAACATAATCTATCCCTTACCTCTCTGGCTATAGGTGGAATCTTGTTCTCCATGTCAGCCATCAATGCTTGATTCTCCTCCAAAACTTCTTTCTCATACATGCTCTAATCATAAGTACCATCCTGCAAGATAATTAACCTAGTTTCTTTAGTGTTACTTGTACCTGCTGAAGAGCTTGTTGCTGGTGGGGATGAGTTTGTAAGTTGAGGTTGCTTGAAGTTTCTTTGGTTTACTTGTCTTAAGTCACTTGTTGATTGCTGATTGCATTCTCTTGAAAAGTGAACATAAAAATTACACTTGTAGCATCTCACTTTGGATTTATGAACACTAATATTTGTAGTTCTCCCTGTAACAGCCAATCCCTTATTCCTTCTCAAATACATCTTAGCTCTGTATGCAATCATGGCCATTTGCCATTGTAAATCCATTTCCTCCACTTTATCAAGAAGAAGTTCTTTAAGGTCTTGTTGGCAAATATGAGCAGGGGTCAAAGTACTACCCAGATAAGCTTGAAAGCTTGAAGTAAAGGCTACAAAGGCTGCCTTTTGCTCTTCTGATTCTAGTACCACAGTAATTGGTTCAGATTGACTGTTGCTTTTGTTGGTTGTGGATCCCTTTATGGCTGTAGCATTTGTGTTTTTTGTATCATCAAATTTCCCTTTCACTTTCTTGTTTGAACTACTTTGAGAGTTTGATTTAGAGGACTTTGCTGCATAGAAAACTGCTTCATCTTCATCATCACTCTCAACATAAGAGCTTCCACCATCATCATTAGAAATAAATGCACTTCCAGCACCCTTTGTTTCTTTAAATTGATATGGTGCAATTGGTGCTTTTACACTTTTGTTTCTTGTTTTCTCATCCAATTCTAGAGCTTCCACCTTTGCTACCAAAGTATCAAGTCCAATTGCTTTTAGATCAATGGTATTCTTGAACATAGACGTAGTTTGAGTCCAACTTTTTGGCAAAGTTTGGAGTATCTTTTTGTTTAACTCCTCATTACTATACTTCAACTCAAAGATATTCATTTCAGTAACAAGTTGCATGTATCCATGGAGTTGTTGAGGAACAGATTCACCTTCAATATGATGAAAGGTCTCATATTATGAATGAAGGGTATCCTTCCTAATGCTTCTTATCTCATCACTTCCTTCACACAAAGTGCGAAGAATCTTCCACAAAGAGTGGGCTGTTTTGTAAGCTTCACATCTGATCAAGAGGTCTTCAAGTAAAGTCATAGTAAGCATACTATAGGCCTTAATATCAATTTTGACTCTCTTAGCATCTTCAGAAGATAGATCTTTCAAACTTATGGGCTGATTGTTGTCATTATAATCAGGTCCAAGAGCAGGTGGAATATAGGGACCTTCAGTCATAGACACCCATAAGTCAAAATCAGTGTAGTTAACATGGTTCCTGAATCTAATTTTCCATGTTTTAAAATCAGGTTTGTTTTCTAATTTTAGGGGTTGATAAGCTAAGCCAATAATTGAATTACTCATTTTAGTTAACTTGGTAATTATCAAACTAGCAACTGATCTAATACCCTATGAATGTGTAAAGTAAATGTAATTTAAACACACTCAAACAGCAATAACAAATCACTGATAATACTGATATTAAATCAACTAAGACAGAATTTCCTTTGAATTAATGGCTTTTGTTGAGAATAAGCTAATTAATGACAAACTCTTAATTATCAGTCAATTAAGAAGTTGTGTTGAAAATTAGTCAAACCTCTCAATGAATTCTCAGTTGATTTAAAATTTGAGATGTTAAATGATGGGACCTGTTCAAATTTGTTTGAACAACCTTTAAATATCGAACAACAACACAAATCCATGAATCAAAATGATTTTGATGTAGATCGGAGTTAATCGAGCAATGGAACAATACTCGATGATCAATATAATAGGGTTTGATGATTTTAACTAATTACACCAATTTGTTGAGTAAAATACCTTTGTTAGCTATTGATTAGCTAAACCTAACTTGTGTTTTGATTAAATTGTTCGACAACACGCTTAAATCAGAGTTATGAACTCTCAAGCTGTGACGAACACTCAAAAGCAATTTTAAGCTAAATTATCAAATCCAATCAAAAACTGATAGATCTAATGAAATTAACAACTAATTAGATTTATCAAAACTGATAGATCAATTGATCGAAATCAATGAGCACAAGGCTCTGATACCACCTATGAATCCAAGGATCAAAATGGGAGTTTATCAGTTTGATTGAACAAGTAATGATCGCGGAATTATCACAACTCATTGTTTAATTAATGGTTTGGGAAATTGTAATTGTAATGTAAATCGACAAAGAACAGATGATAGAAATGGAAAACAAGTTAAAGTAATACGATAAAGTAGTTTGCTTCAACCGATTTCCATTAATACTGAATTGGTTACAATTGGTTTTGATTTTCGATGATATTGTAATTGCTAGGTGATGTTCTTGGTGTTCTTGCTATTTTGATTTCTATTCTGGTGTAATCCGAATTGTTGTATTGTTTTTCTGTGTATTTTTTTTTTTTTTTCAAAGAGTGCACCCATGCCTTCTATTTATAGGCAGAGGGATTCACTTTTAAATGGGAAAAGGTAACTTTCTTATTGTGGTAAGAAAGTTACTCAAATAAAATTCTTGACGTGACATGAAATATTCATTTCTGACGGAAGTCCAGTCTTCCGTAGATGTTGACTTGATGACATCACTCCAGAGAGTTTGACTTGTTGACTTCATGAAGCTTCCTTGATGATTGGAGTTCATGCAAGTACTTTGTTCTTTCGTAGGAGTTATCCTTCCATAGGAGTTAGCTCTTTGATCTTCATATTGAACTTCATCCGTAGGAGCAAGCTTTCTTTTTCCGCAGGAGCAGTAATAACTTGTTCTCACGAGGAGACTTGTTCTTCCGTAGATGTTACAATGTTTCTGTAGGAGATCCACGGATTCATATTCCTTGACTTTTTCTTTATGTTCCGCAGAACATCTACGGAAGTACAAACTTATTCATCCATATATAGTTCTTGTACTTGGTCAGTTTTCAAAATTGACCAAGTATGATGTGTTCCTGCAATTACACATAATCAACACAAATTATTTGGGTTAACATATATATATATATATATATATATATATATATATATATATATATATATATATATATATATATATCTTGCATACAAAAAGATAAAGATTTACAAGAGTTTATTACAAGAGATGTATAATCTTCTAAACCTATACAATCAATCTAGACCTAATAATACTCCCCCTTAGGTTTAGAAACTTGTAATCAGTTGTTCAATGTTTTTAACTCCTGAACTCTTTACAAAATCTTTTTGTTAAAGAATGCAACAGCATCCTTCTGATCTTTATACATATACTTGATCTTCTCAAATAATTGATTATATCTCTGCATCCTTCGGTCACAATCTACGGAAAGTCAAATTTGTTATGGTTTTGCTGTATGATCCTAACATGTTGTTAGATCATTTGTTAATTTTTGTTGGGGCTTGTTGACTTTGCTTCATGGCAAATGTACAAGAGATTGATTTGGTTAAAAACTTCAGATATCCTGTAGCCAAGTTAGTGCTCAAGCTCTAATTTTCTTCATTTAAATATGATATACTCATTTTTCATGCTGATGACTAATAATGATCTCGGAATTATCACAACTCATTGTTTAATTAATTGTTTAAGGAATTGTAATTCTAACATAAATCGACAAAGAACATATGATAGAAACGGAAAACAAGTTATAGTAATACGATAAACTAGTTTGACTCAAACGATTTCCATTAATACTGAATTGGTTACAATTGGTTTTGATTTTTGATGATGTGGTAATTTCTAGGTGATGTTCTTGGTGTTCTTGCTATTTTGATTTCTATTCTAGTGTAATCAGAATTGTTATATTGTTTTTCTGTGTATTTGTTCCTTTTTTAAAAGAGTACACCCATGCCTTATATTTACAGGCAGAGAGATTTATTTTTACATGGAAAAAGGTAACTTTCTTATTGTGGTAAGAAAGTTACTAAAATAAAATTCTTGACGTGACATGAAATATTCATTTCTGACGGAAGTCCAGTCTTCCGTAGATGTTGACTTGATGACATCACTCCAGAGAGTTTGACTTCTTGACTTCATGAGGCTTCCTTGATGATTGGAGTTCATGCAAGTACTTCGTTCTTTCGTAGGAGTTATCCTTCCGTAGGAGTTAGCTCTTTGATTTTCATATTGAACTTCATCTATAGGAGCAAGCTTTCTTCTTCCGCAAGAGCAGCAGTAACTTCATCTCACTAGCAGACTTGTTCTCCCGTAGATGTTACAATGTTTCCTCAGGAGATCCACGGATGCATATTCCTTGACTTTTTCTTTTATGTTCCGCAGAACATCTACGGAAGTACAAACTTGTTCATCGGTATATAGTTCTTGTACTTGGTTAGTTTTCAAAATTGACCAAGTATGATATTTTCCTGCAATTATACTTAATCAACACAAATAATTATTTGGTTTAAATATATATATATATATATATATATATATATATATATATATATATATATCTATATCTTGCATACAAAAAGATAAAGATTTACAAGAGTTCATTACAAGAGATGTATAATCTTCTAAACCTACACAATCAATCTAGACCTAACAATACTCCCCCTTAGGTTTAGAAACTTGAAATCACTTGTTCAATGTTATCAACTCCTGAACTCTTTGCAAAATATTTTTGTTAAAGAATGCAACAACATCCTTCTGATCTTTACACATATAGTTGATCTTCTCAAATAATTGATTATAATTCTGCATCCTTTGGTCATAATCTATGGAAAGTTAAATTTGTTATGTTTTTGCTGTATGATCCTAACATATTGTTAGATCATATGTTAATTGCTGTTCGACCTTGTTTACTTTGCTTCATGGCAAATGTACAAGAGATTGATTTGGTTAAAAACTTCAGATATCCTGTAGCCAAGTTGGTGCTCAAGCTCCAATTTTCTTCATTTAAATGTGATATACTCATTTTTCATGCTGATGACTAATAATGATCGCAGAATTATCACAACTCGTTGTTTAATTAATTTTTTAAGAAATTGTACTTGTAACGTAAATCGACAAAGAACAGATGATAGAAATGGAAACCAAGTTATAGTAACACGATAAACTAGTTTTCTTCAAACCATTTCCATTCATACTGAATTGGTTACAATTGGTTTTGATTTTTGATGATAGGGTAATTGCTAGGTGATGTTCTTGGTGTTCTTGCTATTTTGATTGCTATTCTGGTGTAATCAGAATTGTTGTATTATTTTTCTGTGTATTTGTTCTTTTTTTTAAAAGAGTCACCCATGCCTTATATTTATAGGCAGAGGGATTCACTTTTACATGGGAAAAGGTAACTTTCTTATTGTGGTAAGAAAGTTACTCAAATAAAATTCTTGACATGAAATGAAATATTCATTTCTGACAGAAGTGCAGTATTTCGTAGATGCTGACTTGATGACATTACTCAGAGAGTTTGACTTGTTGACTTCATGAGGATTCCTTGATGATTGGAGTTCATGCAAGTACTTTGTTCTTCCGTAGGATTTATCATTCCGTAGGAGTTAACTCTTTGATCTTCATATTAAACTTCATCCGCAGGAGCAAGCTTTCTTCTTCCGCAGGAGCAGCAGTAACTTGATCTCACGATCAAATTTGTTCTTCCGTAGATGTTACAATGTTTATGCAGGAGTTCGACAGATGCATATTCCTTGACTTTTTTTTATGTTCTGTAGAACATCTACGGAAGTACAAACTTGTTCATCCGTATATAGTTCTTGTACTTGGTCAGTTTTCAAAATTGACCAAGTATGATGTTTTCCTGCAATTACATATAATCAACACAAATAATTATTTGGGTTAATATATATATATATATATATATATATATATATATATATATATATATATATATATATATCTTGCATACAAAAAGATGAAGATTTACAAGAGTTCATTACAAGAGATGTATAATTTTCTAAACCTAAACAATCAATCTTGACCCAACAATATGGGTGATAGTTGGCTCGTCATGGTGTACCGGTGTCTATCGTGTCTGACCGTGACACTCGGTTTACATCTAAGCTTTGGAAAAGTGAGGAGCTCAAAATGGATCGATCTGTGATGATATATGAACAAAATTCAATCTGAAACACACAAGTATTCAATTCAACACAAGAAATCAACAAAAATTCATAGAGTTTTCATTGATTAAGCGTAGAAGAATACAAAGTGTAGTAAACAGTTACAATATGTCTCAATGCTAAAAACTTTTTAAACTCTCTTAAACTCTAAAACTTTGTTAACTCTATTAAACTCTCCTACATCATACATATCTATGCTATTTGTACTAATCAAGAAACCCAAGGAACATATTTACATAAAAAGTCCCTATACTATGACAAAAATGTAAAAGACACACAAAGAAAAATGTTAATCTTTAAAGAAGCATCTACAGATTTCATGATGTGATGGGGACGAGGTTACATATCACTTATTAAGAAAAATGTGAATCTTTAAAGAAGCATCTACAGATTTCATGATGTGATGGGGACGAGGTTACATATCAGTATGTCTTATTATCCTTAGACTGATGGTCAGTCGGAGAGGACGATTCAGACGCTGGAGGGTATGCTACGAGCATGTGTCATTGATTTTGGGGGAAGTTGGGACGAACACTTACCGTTAGACGAATTCTCATATAACAACAGTTATCAAGCTAGCATTGGTATGCCTCCATATGAGATGCTATACGGTAGGAAATGTAGAATGCCTGTATGTTGGGGTGACATCGAGTAGAAAGAGTTAGGGAGCATTGAGGTGATCGAGGCTACGATCGAAAAGTTGGAAAAGATCAAGGCCTTTATGAAGGCGGCAAAGGATAGATAGAAGTCGTATGCCGACAAGATACGTAGACCAATTGAATTCAAGGTGGGTGATAAAGTTATGTTGAAGGTCTCGCCATGGAAAGGGATCATCCGGTTCAGGAAGCTGGGAAAGTTATGGCCTAGGTACATAGGGCCTTTCCAAATCATTGCTCGAGTAGGAGAGGTGGCCTATCGATTGGAGCTACCCGATGACTTAAGTGGAATTCATCCAACATTCAATGTATCTCATTTCAGGAAGCGGGGAAAGTTATGGCCTAGGTACATAAGGATATGATCGTGCCACTCGAGGACATCGAGGTGGATGAACGGCTCAATTATGTGGAGCAGCCAGTGGCCATCATTGACAGAAAAGAGAAGAGGCTAAGGAATAAAGTGGTTCCACTTGTGCGAGTACAGTGGAGACACATGAAGGGGTTCGAGTCTACATGGGAGACTGAGGATGAGATGAGACAATATTACCCATAACTGTTGGAGGAGTGATAGGTTTCAGGGACGAAACCTATATAAGAAGGGTGGACTTGTACCACCCTGAAAATTCAGCAAAAAAAAAGAAGAGAGAGAGAGAGAGAAAAGAAAAGAAATGGGAGAAGAAGAGTACTACTTAAAAGCAAGGGGTTAAAAGTGTGCAAGGGGAAAACTTGCCCATATTGGGTTCAAAAAGGAGTATGGCAGCCCGTACTTCTCTTTTCACACACACTCTTCAGCTAAAAAGGAAAGAGAAGCTGTAACCGGTTTCTAGAGAGAGAAAGAAGAAGATCTTCAAGAAGGTGAGGTTTCCTGGTGTTTACTTCTCGATTTTTAGTAGGTTTGAACTTCTGGACCGATCTTTATGTGTTTTCTTTGTGTTTGGCAGCTTGTTTTTGTGTGTTTAAGTGCTAGAACTCTAGGTAGCTCTCGGGTTTGAAGAGTTTTCACTCGAAAGCTGTTAGAGGTGAGTTCTAGATCCCCTCTTTTACATGGTTCTACTTGTTTGGGGTTGGTATGCATATTAAACTGTGTTTTCTGCACAAACTATGTTACTTTTTATGAATGGTACGACTGAAATTTATGTATCTGTGTGTTTATGTGACTGCTGTGATGTTGGGGAGATGTTTAGTATGTTTTAGGTGTGTAATATGTTAGATATATGGTACGTATAAGTTAGAATGATGTTTGGGGACTAGAAAATACGTATGATGCATTGCTGGTCATAGTTATATTGTCCGTTGTGGACAATTAGGAGTTAGATGGTCTCCGCTGTGGATATTTCACGTCTGTTGTGGACACTTAGAAATATTTTGCATGTGTCCACTGTGGATACTTAGAAAAATTATGCATGTGTCCGCTGTGGACTTGGTACGTCCACTTGGGACACTTTGAAAAATTGTGCATGACTGTCCGCTGTGGACTTTGAACATCCAGTCTGGACACTTGGACAAATTTTCCATGTCGTTCGCTGTGGACATAAAGTGTCCGCTGTGGACACTTAGAAAAATCTTGCATGCTATCCGCTGTGGACTTTACATGTCTGCTGTGGACACTTAATAAATTTTATGAATTTCCTGCTGTGAACTTTGTTCATCCTCTGTTGACTTTGTTCATCCGCTGTGTATACTTAGAATATTTTAGTCATGCGCTGTAGACTTTGGCTGTCTGCTATGGACACTTAGAAAATTTTAAGCCATCCGCTGTATACCTGTTCATGCACTATAGACACTTAGATTATTTCTGGAATTTTGGGAAATGGAATTTAGTGTTAAGCCTTAATGTTTTATGATGGTTTATGCCTGTTGATGTTAAGTATGCTTGAGGGCTATTGTTGATGTTCCATATTACGTATTATGATGTGACTTTACGTGGTGTGATATGTGCTTATTTACGTAAAGTATTATCGCAAAGAAAATGAAAGAAATGATAATGAAAAGTGGAACGTAATAAATGAATTAAAGTCTTGCAAGCATATAAAAGGGGTTCACAACTCATTGTGGGTTGCCACCTCGACGGTGTGCTATGTCCACACAAAAAGGTCAGTCTCCGTGATTGATAGAAACGTACGAAATGGGATCCTTGTCGCTTAACCCTAAGACTATAGTTGCTTCACGCACAAATTATGGGGCATGGCAGGATCTAGATTAAAAGTGAAAGATAATAATGAAAGAAAGTACGAAACGAATGATTACGAACGATGACCAAAGATAACAAATGATTATTATCAATATGTACGTATGATGTGTGATCACGAATGAAAGTTAAGGAATGGTTTTATCAAAAGAAAGGTATTTATTATATAAACTAGAACTCACTCAGCGTCACTGACTTTTTATATGCATATCAGTTGGCAGCTTATCGTTGATTGTGAGGAGGTGCAGGCATGGATGCATAAGCTACCGGGGATGATTCGGGTCTGGCATCCATATTTTGAAACTGTTAAAGTATTAATACAATTTTTGGGTTGTAATCGAAATGATATGATAATTTGACATTTTTTTATTTATTAATGAAAAGTTAAATTTCCGCTGCAAAATGAGGTGTTTTATATTATTTATGCGATGATTGATCAACTGTAAGTGTCTCGGGATCGGGGCCTTACATAGAGTGTACGTGTACACTGTGGACCCCTTGGATGTTGCACTGTGTTCACAGTGGATGGTCATTTGTACATACGATGTGCACACTTGTGTGAAAAATTTACAACTCATGACTAAAAAGTCATACGCTATGGTTGACCACTGTTTTTAAAGCGAATGAAGATTTGTTCATGCGCTGTGGACACTTCAAAAAAATTGTTTGGTTGTTTACAGCAGATGAACATTTGTTCATGCACTAGGGACACTTCAAAAAAATTGTGTGATTGTAGATAGCGGATGAACATTTGTTCATGCACTGTGGACACTTGTAATGATTTGTTTGATTGTTCACAGCGGATGAACATTTGTTCATGCACTGTGGACACTTGAAATGATTTGTGAATGTTTACAGCGTATGATTACCTATGTGCATACGCTATATACACTTGCATTGTTTTAACAACGGATAACTAATGTAAGTCATGTGCTGTGAAATGGCACTGTATTCATAGCGGATGTCTTATCAACATCATGGGCTGTGAACACTTGTATGTTTGTATGTTTTGATGGTTACTGTAGCTACAGTGGATGTATGTTTGTATATCTGCTGTGACAACACTTGGCAAATTTTCAAAAGTTTTGAAAAATCTTGATTAATTTTCTTCCGAAGCAAATGTTGTTTGTGTGAAAAACCACCCGAAAATCACTCGATTTCTTTGTGCCAATGCAGTAGACCAGTGATGTAACACAACCATGTAACATAATTTTCAAGAGGAAAATTCTTTCAACATGGGGATAATGAGACATCCGGTAATTCTCCGTTACCAAACTCCGTTAGTTCCGTTAGGTCTTGCATACACGTGTCATGAGCACAAACTAGTTGTCATTGAACGTTTGTGACTTAATAACAATTATCTATGATGAACAGATAATAATTTAACTAATAATGTTGATTATTAATTTATAGTTATGTGATTTGTGAATTTGTAGTTATGATGAAGAGATAATAATTTAATTAGTAATGTTGATTATTAATTTGTAGTTATGTGACTTAATAACAATTTGTAGTTATGTGATTTGTGAATTTTAGATATTATTTGATAATTTTATCTTGTAACGTGACAACGTGTTTGTTAGACCCTGAAAGGATCATACTTGCCAATTCAAAAGGTGGTTGTAGGTTGCTCTGGTTGGATATCAACAAGACAGAAGACAAATACAAGAAAAAGACAAGTGTTGAAGTCTCCGTATTAGTTAATGCGGATGACCACTGAACAAATGCTGACAAGTATTTGTTCATCTGCATTAACTAATGCGGATGAAGAAAGAAGAAGTGTTGATAAGTGTTTGTTCATCCGATTGACTAATGCGGATGAACAAAAGAAATGCTGCCAAGACTTATTCATCCGCATCAACAAATGCGGATGAACTAAGTTAATGCTGAAGACAATCAACAACAAATGTTGATGAAGACTTGTTCATTCTCATTAGTCAATACGGATGAACACTTACAAATGCTTATGATATTTTTGTACTTAGACTAGATTCTGATGTATAATAATCAGGGTAGTTTAGTCATTTTGTACAGGCAATGGGTATGCCTATAAATAGAATAGTATACCCTAACTTTGTAAGTTTCTTCTATGAGTCATAATATTATACATTTTCAGCAGTAACCTTGTTGTCTTTGTGAACTGTTCATCAAAGCATTTACTTCAGTAGTTAATGTTCTGTAAAATAGTAATTCCACAACTATATTACTGACTCAATCATCATATTCTATCCTAAGTTGAGTCACATCAACTGAGATTTTCATTCTTACAAAAACCCTATCAATTGGTATCAGAGCCTCGACTCTTGAATTCATCTCAAAATCAGTACAGATTTTGAATGAACATCGATTGATCTGGTGATTGAGTTGTTTATTAGCAGATCTTGAATGCTGATAAATATACATATTGAAAAACAACATGAAACTTCATCTTAACGGATCTGTGTTTGTCGAGTTCTCACAAACTAACAGTGAAACCAGTGAACTCATCTAGATCGACACTTGCTAAGAACTGTTGAACAAAGAAGACAAGGACTACACACTGCTCGAACCTCACAAAGACATAAAATCAACTAAAAAGTACTCAAAATCAAGTAACAAAAATAAGTAAATTAACAATGGATTCACATAATCTCTCTGAACTTGGGCATGCTTCTAAACCTCCAATTCTTAAGCACAAATCTAAGTTTAAGCAGTGGAAAATCAGGTTTAGAAATTACATTACAGGTGTAGATCCGGACTATTGGATCTCAATTTGCAAAGGGCCTTAAATTCAACTGTCACTAAATGATGATCAAGCTGCATAATACAGAACTTCAAGAATTCCCATTGAGGATCCATGTTTAAATCTTGAAGATGAAGAGTACAAGAAAATAAAGATTGATCTTAAAGCATACTCCATTCTAACACAAGCTTTGAAAATGGATGTATTCAAAAGGCTAGAAAAATATGGAACAGCCAAAGGGGTTTGGAATGCTCTGCAAATTATTTGTGAAGGGAGTAGTGAGGTTACAGAAATTAACAAAGATAAACTGATTAATCAATGTGAGACATTTCACCATACAAAAGGAGAATCTATTTCAAGGCAATTACATAGATTTGTCCAATTGGTAAATAATCTTGAGATTATAGGAGTCGCCTACAAGGAAAAGGAGATGAACAAGAAGATGCTGCATAGCTTACCAGAAAATTGGAAGAAAAATGTCATCATGTTAAGGAACACTCTTGACTTGGAGAGTACAAGCCTAGACATAATGATTGCAAAAATTAAAGCACTAGAGTTGGATGAACGAAGCAGAAATCTTAGTGGACCCCAAGTCATAGAAGCATACAAATTTCCTTCTGAAACACACTCTGTTGAGAATGATTTTGTGACTAAAGAAGAAGATTTTCTGTCATCAAGAGAACAATCAAAGTCAACTGGTCTTTTTGCTGCCCCTCAACAACACAAAACATCAACCCCTGCTCAATCAACTGCAACACCCATAAGTTTGCCAAGTGACCAAAGATCTGAAGAGCAAAAGGCAACTTACAATGCCTTTGTTTCTAGTTTTGAAGCTTACCTTGGGGGAGACTCATGTCAGCACACTTAATTTAGGAAGATCTAGACGAAATGGATCCTGATGATGTTGAAGAGATGGATTTGCAGTGGCAGATGGCCATGATTGCTATGAGAGCAATGAAATTCTTCAGAAAAGGAAAGAAACTGAGTCTTAATGAAAACACTAAACTTGGATATGAAAAATCAAAGGTTAAGTCCTTTAACCGTGGAATGACTGGTCACTTCTCCAGGGAATGCAATGCTCCCAGAAGAAACAACACCAACTATCAAAGACCGGCTCATGGTCAAAATTCATCTCAATCCACTTCAAGCTTTCAGTCAGGCAATCATCATCAAAACTAGTTTCAGTAAAGCAATCATCATCAAAATCAGAACTAGCATCAAATTCAGCAACAATCAATTCATCAAAGACAACCTCAATTAGCTCATCAAGCTCAGGGGAATAGCCAAACAACTTCTAATGCTCTTGTCATCAAATAAGATGGAGTATGTGATTGGAGCTTATATGCTGAGGAAGTTCAACCTTAATTTCAGAATCATGCTCTTATGGCTCATATCAATGATGGCCCCACTCTAATGCCATCTAAGGTAAAATCTAATCTATGTTCAGATAAATGTGTTCTTGAAGTTCAGGGATATAGAGAACGCAATCACAAATTGGCTAATAATATTAATGAAGAAAAAGTGAAATCTGAAATGCTAAAACAAGAAATGAGAATTTTTTATGTCAAAATCAAGTCTCTTTTATCTGACATGGAAACACTTCATGGTAAGAAGATTACCCTTGTAGCTGAGAATGAGATGTTAACTAAACTGTTAACCAAATCAAAAGCTGAGCAATCAGCCACTAGAGTGAAACTTGAAAAGTTTTAACTCTCATCTGTCAAGCTGTAAGAGTTACATGAATCTCAAAAGGGAGCAAATGATATGACTGGGATAGGTTAAAAAACTTGTCCTCCTCCATATGATGACAACTACACAGTTATGCCAGAGTCACTCACCAAATCTGAGTCAATTGAACCTAAAGTCATTGAAACCAAAACAATTGTTTCACAAACAATTAATCCTCATAATACACCAAGTATTTACATTGAAACAAATGAGGATAAAGTCAAACTGGGTCATCTAATCAAGATTAAAGAGTGCCCTGACAAACCTGTAGTTGTCCAAAAACCAAAGAGCCCAGTCAAAGCCATCATTTCCTTTGTGAAATTTGTTCCTGAAAAAATCAAGATGAACAACACTACTGAATGTTCAGTGAAACCCTCTGCTGAAATCAAATCTGATTGTGAGATCAAATCTCCTAAAAATTCAAACAAATCAGAAAAGGTTTCATTGAAATCCAAAGAGAAAAGTAAGACTTCATCAGTGTCTAATGGAAAATCCACTGTGAACCAAAAATCAAATGTAAAAATTGTTTCATCATTTGCTAAAAACAAACAAGGAGTCAGTTTTGACATTTGTAACAAAGAACATGTGGAACAATTTGAAAGGGAATTGAACAAGAACAAAAAAAAGCAAAATCAGTCCACAAAAACCAAGCGTCAGATTTGTGAAACAATCTCCTGCCACCACAAAGACTGATGTGGCTTCTTCTTCAAAGTCAAAAGAAAAGAAAATTTATTGTGATGTTTGTGACATGTGTAATCACAACACGGATGAGTGTTACTTTAATCAGTATTGCTCTATGTGTGACATGAACAATCACTCAACCAAAAATTGTTATTTTAACAAGTTTTGTTATGTATGTGATATGACTAATCACAACACGTCTGATTGTTTATATAAACAAAAGGGCTTGAGAATTCCATAAAACAAGCCCATTTCATCAATTTCATCTGACAAGGTCAACATCTGAAGTTCAACAGAACTTAAACATCAACAAGTGTCAACTTCTGACAAGGATTTCTATGATCAATGGCAGCCTAAAAACATCAAAAGGAACGTTGATACTATTAGAAAACAATCACTGAATTCTTTTTCAAAACAAAATAATACAGTGATTTCAAAGAAACAGAAACGTATCCAATTTTTACATAGAAACCAAGATAAAAGAATTGTATACTCCTCTGACAGTTCAGCTGAAATTGATGAAATCAAACCAAAAAGAAATCAACAAAAATTGATGAAAGATTCGTCCTCCAAAACACAACCAAGAGGGAAATATCAAGAAGTCACAGTGATGGATAGAAACGGACAACCCAAGACCATCATGGATTGGGTTCCATCATCTAACTAGTTCTTTCATGCTTCTAGGGTCGTCCATACAGGTCCAACAGCTTATGGTACATGGACAGTGGATGCTCCGTTCACATGACTAGAGATAGTTCCATCCTTTATGATTTCAAGCATATTCAAGGAACTACTATGGCATTTGGTAGAGATTCATAAGGTGGTAGAATTACAGGGGAAGGATCTGTGACAAATGGATTGCTGAGCTTTGACAAAGTCAACTACTACAAGCAACTCAACTTTAATCTGCTTAGTGTGTCATAGATCTGTGATCAGAAATATTCCACTCATATCACTGACACTCATTGCTACATTCTGAAACCAGGATTTCAAATTCTTGAAGAATGGGTTGTCTTGAAAACTCCGATGAATAATAATACATATGTCTTGAACCTTAATTCTGCATACCCCTCAGAAGGGACATGTCTGTTGTCTAAAGCATCTTTTGATGAGTCACAACTTTGACATAGACGTTTAGGACACACAAACTTTAAAAACATGAACAGATTGGTCAAAGGAGATCATGTAATTGGATTACCTCAAAAAGAATTTCATTTTCTTGGTCACTATACTACATGTCTTAAAGGAAAACAACATAAGTCCTCTCATAAGCCAATGGTCGTGAACACAAACATTTCTCCTTTGAAATTACTTCACATGGATCTCTTCATTCCAACTCATGTCATGAGTATTAGAAAGAAGCATTATTGGTGATCATAGATGACTTTACACGATTTACATGGGTTTTTTTTTACTTCACAAAAACGAGGCGTCCCAAATCATAAGAGATTTTATTATAAAAATAGAAAATCAACTTGATCTAAAGGTAAAATCAATCAGAATTGACAATGGGATAGAATTCAAGAATGAAGATTAAGTTCATTTTGCACACAAAAGGAATTGTTCATCAATACGGTGCAGCTAGGACTCCTCAACAAAATGGAGTAGCTGAAAGAAGAAATAGAACACAGATTGAATCTGCACGAACAATGCTAGCCGATGCAAAACTGCCAATTACCTTTTGGATAGAAGTTGTAAACACATCGTGCTTTTTGCAAAATAGAACTTTGATCATTAAAGAAAGCAATAAAACACCATATGAACTTCTTTTTCACAGAAAACCATTTATTGGATTTTTGAAGTCATTTGGTTGTTCGGTTTCAATATTGAACACCCGAGACCATTTAGGAAAGTTTGCTCCTAAGTATGATGAGGGATTCTTTGTGGAGTATTCCTCCGTCTCAAAGGCTTTTAGAGTGTTTAATCCTAGATTAAACATCATTGATGAATCAACCAATATTCAATTCAATGAGCATTCTTTTCCCAAATCAACAAATGGTCCTGATTGGTTGTTTGATAATGACTTATTTACTAGATCTTTTGATCAGTTTCACTTGTCTTATGCAGGATCATCTGGAATAGTGGAAAGAAAAAATGACTTTCCTATGATTCCTCCTTCTTCTACTAATCCATTTAATGAAGAAGTCCCACTACAAGCAGATCCGGTTAGACAAGTCACACAACATCAGAGTGTTTCAACTGAGGCTAGTCCTAGCTCAATTCCCACTCCCTCAGCTGAACCTTCAACTGAAGTGAGAAACCTAGAATCAGCTTCTATTCCAGTTGAAACCGAAGGAAATGCAAATGATGAAAGTATCCAAAGTGCTGCTGAAGCTGAAGATGTTGAAGCATTTGATTACTTTCATCATTCTTCTACATCTCAACCTGAACATGCCTCTTACTAAGATAATCTGAATGTCTCCAATCTTGATGTGACCATTGCTGGTGATTTGATTCCAATCTAGTGTCTAACATCATTGATGATTTTGATGAGCGGGTGACCAGAAGCATGTCAAGTATCTCAAACATCTGTTTGTTTTCTTGCTTTCTGTGTCAAACTGTACCCAAGAATATTAAAGAGGCATTTCAAGACAATAGCTGGATTGAGGCAATGCAGGAAGAATTGTTACAGTTCAAGAAACAAGAGGTATGGCAACTGGTGGATCTTCCTGAAGGACAATACCCTATCGCCACTAGATGGCTGTACAGAAACAAGACTGATGACAGGGGGACTGTCATCAGAAACAAGGCAAGATTGGTTGCACAGGGCTACACTCAAGAAGAAGGAATCAACTATGATGAAGTGTTTGCTCCTGTTGCTAGATTGGAAGCCATAAGACTCTTTCTTGCTTACTCTGCATCCATGAAATTCACTGTGTATCAAATGGATGTAAAGTGAGAATTTTTGTATGGAAAAATCTTAGAAGAAGTCTATGTGAGTCAACCACTAGGCTTTGATGATCCTGATTTCCCTCATAGAGTATACAAGCTTGACAAAGCTTTGTATGGCTTACATGAAGCCCCTTAAAAATGGTATGAGACTGTGTCGACTTTTCTTCTTGATCATGGTTATGAAAGAGGAAAGATTGATTAGACTTTATTCAAGAAGAAGAAAGGACATGAGTTGCTACTTGTCCAGATTTATATGAATGATATCATTTTTGGCTCAACAAACAAGCAACTCTGTAAAGACTTTGAGAACCTCATGCATTCTAAGTTTCAAATAAGTGCTATGGGAGAGCTCACTTTCTTCTTAGGATTGCAAGTACAACAGATAGCAGATGGAACATTCATCAATCAATCAAAATATGAGGAATCAATGTTGAAGAAATTTCATTTTGCAGACTATCAGTCTATCAGAACTCCTGTAGATACCAAAGTGAAGATTGATCCAGACTCAGAAGGAAAATCAGTGGATCAGACTCTCTATCGATCAATGATAGGGTCACTTATGTATCTTACAGCTAGTAGACTTGACATTATGTTTGGTGTGTGTGTTTGTGCCAGATATCAGGCAGATCCTAAGGAATCTCATGTAAATGCTGTCAAGAGGATATTCAGGTATCTTAAGGGCAAAGCTGCTCTTAGATTATGGTACCCTAAGGAAGGAGATTTCAATCTCTATGCATACACAGACAGTGACTACGGGGGATGCAACTTCAATAGGAAGTCCACTTCTGGAGGTTGCCAATTTCTTGGTTCTAGACTGGTCTCTTGGCAGTGCAAGAAACAGAAAAATGTATCTGTTTCCACAGCAAAAGCTGAATACATTACAGTATCAGCTTGTTGCTCTCAAGTTCTCTAGATTCAAAACCAGATGCTTGCTTATGGTTATAATTTCTTGCACACACCAATTTACATTGACAACACAGCAGTAGTCTTTATAACAAATAATCCAGTTCAACACTCAAAAACCAAACATATTGAAATCAGATATCATTTTTTGAGGGACTGTGCTAAAAAAGGGTTAATCAATCTGATTTAGGTTAACTCAGATAATCAGCTAGCTGAATTGTTTACTAAAGCATTTGACCCTAGTCGGTTTGAATTCTTAGTCCAATCAATTGGCATGATTAACCTTGAGTAAAAAAAATAAATAAATAAATAAATAATGTGAAGAGTGTTTCCAAAGGGGTTTGGGATGCTCTGCAAAAATATGTAAAAACATGAACCGATTGGTCAAAAATCTAATAAAACAGTAATATTTGAAATTTCAATTTTGACCTAAAAAAGTCAAAATATGAAAAGTCAAACTTGATCAAGTGCACATGATATAATGAATGTTAAAACATTACTAACTCATTTGTATCTATTATAGAATCCATGGCTAATCTAACATGGAGTAAGCTCCATAATGTCAGTGGATTTCTTGATCATACTGTGCCTGAAGCTGAACGATTAAAAGATATGATCAGATTTATCTCTACTACCAGAGTGGCACATGCTATTATAGTTAGACCCATCATTTATGAGAACTACATTAGATCTTTCTGGGGAATAGCTGAAATAGCAAAGATTGATGGAGAGAAGACTATTTTAGGAAGAATCACTAATGATCACACTCTAGTAATCACTGAACAACTTGTGAGACAGTGTCTACAATTTGAAGATGATGAGAACTCTCCACTAGAGCTTGAAAAAGATGAGATTATGACTTTCTTTGCTAACATTGGGTATGAAGGTGGTTTTGAAGGGAAGCAGATTGTCAAAGGGTTGGTTGATTTCCAGTGGATGTTTCTCATTCACTTATACCAACATTGCCTATCCAAGAGAAAGACTGGTTGGAATGACATCCCTATCACCATATCATTAGCCATCTGTGCCTTGTGCACAAATAGACCTTTCAACATGTCTGCCTATGTTTTCAATGGTCTGATATCAAACATTCAAGAAGGGAGAAGGCATATGTTTCTGATGTACCCACGGTTTATCCAATGTTTCATCAATGAAGCATTTCCCATTCTTGTACCAGAAGGCCCTATTTTGGACATCCCTCATTATAATGCCAAGTCATTCAATTACATCAAAAAGAGGGATCCAAGGAATTTCTATAGTGGAACCTTCTTTCAATTACTTCCTTTGATGTTGCAACAGATTAACAATGAAGAAGTGCATGAAGCTGCTGCAGATGAAGCTGTTCCTATTATGGAGGAACAAGTTGTTAAGGAACAAGCTATGTAAGAACCAGCTGATGTACAAGAAGTTGTTGAAGAGCATCCAGCTACTATTGATCAACACACTATTGATGAGGATGCTAAGGCTGCTAAAGACATACCAAGGACAATGTCACCACAAGGTGATGTGGGTGGTGATCTTCACACTGTGCCTATGGTTCATGAACAAGTATTTCCCTCACCTTTTGGTGCATTACCTACTATTTCACCTCCACATTCATCAATTCAACCCTCTATTTTACCTTCACATTCACCAATCCAAATCACTAAATCACCTTAACAATCTCCAATCCAAATCCATCAATTATCACCCTCTGTCTCATCTCCAAAAGCTGCTGCTGATTTTGGTGAAGCTGGTGAATCTACCAGCTCATCAGATTCTTCTGAATCATAATCTGATGATCATACTCCTGCACAACCTCCTGTGAGACTAACACTCTCAGAGGAAGGACCATCAGAGAACTTTGCTGAATCAGAAATAAACAGACCAGAAGTGAAAGACAAAATGATCACTGATCTATTGTAGAAAGTTGCAAGGATGGAGAAAACTCTTGAGAGAAGGGCTGGGATAATAAATGACAGAATTCTTGAGCTAGATGAAAAAGAAAAGGACCTCAAAGAACTAAGAATCAGGTATAAGGCTAAAAAGAAAGAAAAGGATGAAGAGATTGAAAGACTCAAAGCTGCCTTAGATATGTCAAGAGAAGAAATCAGTGGTCACTTAGATACTGCAGCTATCCAGACCACTGCTATGGAAGAACAAGAAAACCTATTGAGATGCAAACAGACATTATAGCTAATCTCAATAAATAGATTGAAGCTCTAAACAAAAGAGTTTATGAATTAGAGATGCTTGTAAAGCTAAAAGATGAAGTGGTAAAAGAAGTGCCTAATCAAGATGATGTGGAAACAAAAAAGGCTGAAACCTCACAACAAGCAGAACATAGTGTGTGCATTCTGATCCCTCTACTGAAGAAGATTCAGTCATGAAAGAGATTATAGAAGATCTGGATATGTACTCCTCTAGTGAGTTCATCATTGATGAATAATTTTTGGACTACATCAAAGATATCCGAACTCCTGTAGAGCCAATTGTTGTAATCCCTACGAATCCAGTTCCTATACAAGAAGAATTAAAGTTACAGCTCATTCCAGCAGTCACCTTGACTGTTGAACAACAAGAATTAATCAAAAGCTTATGTGAAGAAATGAAAGATAGGGAAATGGCTGCAAAACAGATTGAAGAAGCTAAAAAATAGAAAGAAGCTGATGAGAAACAGAATCAAGAAGCTGAAAAGCTTGAGATTGAAAGAAAGATACAAGAAGTGGAAGCATCTGTCCTATCAACCTCTGGCCCTTGACCGCATACAAATTCAAGAAAAAGAAAGTACTTAACAGAGAAAGCCTAAGGCAAACTGCCAATGGTAGAAGAAGAACAGCCTGTTATGAAACAAAAAGATGATCTAAGAAGCCTAGCAGCTATAGCTGAATTTTTAGAAGAACATGAGAAGGCAGAGAAAGAGCTAAAAGATCTACTTGAGGTGATTGTATTAGAAGAAGGAGAGATTGAAGGAGGATATGATGAAACATCAGTTGATGACCCTTTGACCAGGGACAGTCCTACAAAGGTTGAAACATTAGTTGAAGAAATGGTTGAAAAAGCACAATCTGATGATCTCATGATATGATCAATCATGGATATGAGGCAGATGAAGTGTTTAGTATGACTTATGAGGGCATGGTTGAAGAGGTGAGAAAAATGGAAAAGCTCCTTGATCCCATCTTTATCACTGATTATGAGATGAAGATTGAAACTGCCCAAATCACTACAAGTGCTGCCAAACCTATAAAGCATCAAGAAAACTAATCTGCATATCCTGATCCCTACAGTATGACTCACAGGGAAATGAAGGATTATTTATCCAAGCAAGGGTTCACAAAAAGAAAGCAAGGTAATATGAAGACCAACTCTCTAAGGGCTACAATGATGATGATGATTAAAGAAAAGAAGGAGAGACTTCAGTCCATAGAAGAAGAAGTAACCGGAAGAAAACCAAGAATAAGAACTTTAGCACAAGATGTTCAACTTACTACCAAGATCAAGATGTCTTGGCACCCATGTTTCACAAGAATCCTGAGTGGTGTTGGATTTTATATGCCCAAGATACATACAAGATTGATGTGGTTAGTACGTTATGATCCAAGTCGGGTCATACCCAATAACAAGCTAAGCAAACACTGATAAATATTTATTTGTTGATATGATCAAGCAAATAAATATTGACACCAATTTAGAAAATGGATTTTCTGAATTATTGCATTTGAGATAGAACAAATTATATGGATATTTTGTTCATGAGATATCATTTGTAATGTTATTTAAATAAGTTAAATAACATCAAATAAAAGAGTGTTTAAGTTATAAAATTAAAATAGGTTTAATTATATAACTTAATTAGTTATTAACAATGAATTAAAAGGAGTTTTCAAAATGGGAGGGAACCCATTTTTGAACCCAATTTTCGGCCGCCCCTTGGTGGTTGCCTTAGGATTCCTTTGTCTTGTTTTATGCAAGACATTAACTTGTTCAATTAACACACTCAACTCTCTCTCTCTCATACATGCAAGATACTTCCATTCTCTATTCTTTCTCCTAGCAATTTTCGGATCTAAGAGGGTTTTCTTAAAGAAGTTTTGGTGTCAAGACTTCCTAACAAGTTGGGTATTTGCAAGAGCTTGTGGGTATACAAGCTTGAGGTTTTCTCCTTTGAAGACTACATGTTCAAGAGCATCATCTTCTTCTTTTCATCCATCTCATATTGCCTTGTTCTTGAAAGGTAGTATTCAAGAACATCCTATGGTTGTTTTCTTTGATAACATTTCTTTTCACATATATGTCCTTGTTCTTGGGTTTGTTTTCTTGAACATATAAATGTTTATTTTCAGATTCTAAAACAAGTTTTAACTCCCTTATATCCGCTGCATTTTTTTGTTTAAATGGTTAAACATCTTTGTTAAAACTTGTACGAACCCAACAATGGCATCTAGAGCCGGTTATATGGAAAACTTGCTTCAAAAGTCCAATAAAAGTTAGTTTTGTTGGACATTTCAACCCATTAGGGGCTGTTTTGTTGTGGATGAATGAATCCCTTATCTTTGAAAGTTTTATCTTACATGCTTTAGAATAAACCTTGAAAGATTAACATAAAGTGGTTGATTGTTTTGTTTGGACTAAACCCTAAAGTTTGGGTTTATGTTGGCCGAAACTTTAAGGGTTAAAAAGGGAGATCATGGTTGTTCTTGGATGTTGTATTTGATACATATTTTGGTGCATAACATAGCCTTGACCTAATGTGTTTTGGATTTGGATTAATGTTATTGTCATGTTTGGTTTTATTCATTAAAGGGTTGTAATAATAATTTTGGTGTTTGTATCTTTTGGGTTGTAATTTATTTATTCATTGGTTATGTAATAAATAGATTAGGTGCATTTCTTGAAGCATTTGGATGCGGATTCGAGTGGGAGTTCTTGGACACATTTTAATGTGTTATTATTAACCCTTAGGAAAGACCAAATGACAATAGTGATGGCAAACAAGTGTGGTCACCTTAGTGGCTATGGTTATGCACTTATGATTGAATGGTTGTGCTTGTTTGGTTGTTTGTTTTATGTTGGATGTTTGATATATGGATATGCATAACAAACAAATTTATAAACATAACAAGCTGAAAATAAATGGTTCTTTATCATTAAGTGGTTAATAAAAGGTTATTAAAAGGATTAATGATTTTAAATAAAAAGGTTTTATTAAAAGAACCATAGGGTACCATGTATTTGAAAGCATGCAAATACAAGGTACATAGAGTTTTCTAAACTAGAATTATGAAAACTTAAAATGTCTTTTGAAAACAAGTTTAACACCGTCCTTTTACACAACACTTGAGTCACTTGAAAACTCTTAATGGGATAAAGGTCACCTAACCATTTTGAGGGAACTTGTGATTTGAGGTGGGAATGCCATATTTGTGGGATAAAGATCACCTAACCACTTATATTGGTAAACTCACATGTGTGTGTAAGTAGGGTAACTTGATTTGCAAACCATGTTAAATGGATCACCTACAATGTGGTTTACAAAAGGTGTTGATGGGATTAACATACCAACTATACATATGATGTTTAAGTCGATCCCATACCTCTAGAAGTTGCAAAGGGTTGCAATTGTCAAACGTTGACTACCTTGTTAATTTAAATAATGGGATAAAGGTCACCTAACCACTATTTAAATGTAACGTTGGATTCTAGAATTTTATTTTGTGTATGACACATAAAAGGTATTAATAATTAAATATGATAATATCATAAATACTAAAATTGAACTTTGTTAAATTTTGTAGATGGCCACCAACAACAATGAAAATAATGATATTCCGTCCGCTCATACCCTATCACTAAGAACCATTCTCCAAAAGGATCGTCTAAACCATAACAATTTTATTGATTGGTTTCGAAACTTGAGAATTGTTCTCAAGCAAGAGAAACGGTCATATATCTTAGACGATCCGATTCCCGATGAACCCAATGAGGAAGATGAAGAGGCCTATATGAATTGGGTGAAATACACTGAGGACTCGGTCCAAGTGTCTTGCCTCATGTTGGCAAGTATGACTCTGGATCTCCAAAAGGAGTACGAACATCACGGAGCATACCACATGATAACCTAGTTGAAGGAAACGTTCCAACAACAAGCAAGGGTAGAGCGCTTCGAAATAGTTCGAGCACTCCATGCATGTCGTATGGATGATACCCAATCGGTCTCGTCTTACGTACTTAAGATGAAGAGCCACATAGACCGCCTCGAAAGGCTGAATTGTCCAGTCTCGAAAGAGTTAGCTACGGATTTGATCCTCAACTCTTTGTCAAAAAGGGTTGACAATTTTGCTATGAATTATAACATGAACGGTTGGGACAAGAACATTACTGAGCTTCACTCTATGCTCAAAACAGCCGAGGCAGCCATGGGTAAAAGGGGTTTACCCGTTCTTACCATCAATGAAGGTGGGAACAAGAAGAGGCCTCACCCTGCACCCAAGGCAAGTGTTGCCAAAGGTAAAGGGTACGTTGGGAGAAAGGGAAAGGGAGTGGTAAAAGGGCCACCACCAAAACCAGCAGAGAAGAAGCAAAAAGTTGCTTCTGATGACCCATGATTCAAGTGTGGGGAGATTGGACATTGGGCAAGACATTGTCCTGTCCATCTCAAAGAGTTGAAAGCTAAGAGGGATGCCGGGAAGACCTCAGGTACAATTTTCATGATTCATATTAATCTCAATTTAATATCCTCTAACACATGGGTATTGGATACCGGATGTGGGACTCATATTTGCAATTTGTTGCAGGGGTTCAAAAGAAGTAAAGACTTCAAGAAAGGGGATGTTAGCCTCTACATGGGGAATGGGGCAAAAGTTCAAGTTGAAGCCCGAGGGGACTACATCCTAAAGCTTCCAAATGGTTTGGAAGCAATTTTGAACAATGTTTTGTATGCTCCTAGTTTGACTAGGAACATTATTTCAGTTGCCCAATTAAGATAATATGGTTATGTTTTGACGTTTATTGAAAATGAAATTCATGTTTCTTTAAATGACATCTTTTATTTTAAAGCTACTCCTATTAATGGTATTTATGAATTGATTCGTGAAAACACATTATATGATAGCTCGTTGTACCAAACCACCACCAAGAAGCTGAAATTAGATTTGAGTGACACCTATCTTTGGCATTGCCGTCTTGGTCATATAAACAAGAAGCGCATACAAACACTTCAAAAGAATGGTCTTTTAAAAGCAAGTGAATATGATTCATTTGATGTATGTGAATCTTGTTTACAAGGCAAAATGACTAAGGCACCTTTTAATGGCAAAACAGAAAGGGCAAAAGATTTATTAGGTATCATACATTTGGATGTATGTGGTCCTTTTAAGCCAATGACTAGGTATAATGAAAGATACTTCATTACCTTCACCGACGACTATAGTAGGTATGGGTATGTGTACTTGTTAAGACACAAAGATGAAGCTTTTGAAATGTTCAAAACCTTCCAAAATGAAGTAGAAAATCAACTCAACAAATCAATAAAAATTCTCTGCACCGATAGAGGAGGTGAATACCTAAGTGATACTTTTAGAGATCATCTTAGAAGTTGTAGGATTATCTCACAACTACCTCCACCTGGAACACCACAACACAATGGTGTGTTCAAAAGGAGAAATCGAACACTATTGGATATGGTTCGATCTATGATCGCTAGAAGCTCATTGCCTCTATCATTTTGGGGTTTCGCTTTGCTCTCTGCGGCCTGTATTTTGAATATGGCCCCAACCAAGAAAGTGGAAAAGACACCTTTTGAAATATGGCATGGAAGGGTTCCATCTCTATCATATTTAAAGGTGTGGGGATGTGAGGCTTATGTGAAGACTCCCACCTCAAACAAGTTAGAAAGTCGTTCCACTAAGTGTATCTTTATTGGATATCCTAGAGATTCTATGGGATATTATTTCTATGATCCATTGGAACAAAAAGAGTTTGTTGCCAAGAAGGGCGAGTTCTTGGAAGACAAGTTCCTTATGGAAGGAGCTAGCAGTAGAACAGTGGATCTTAAGGAGGATCAAGAACCACAACACGATACACATTTGGTTGACACTAGCACTCAACATGAGGATATTAAGAATGATCAAATGGTTGATCAATACACACAAAACGTTCGCAAATCTGGTAGAACTAGTAATCCACCTGAAAGATATGGATTTTTCATGGATGGATGCTATGTGGTTGATTCCGATGAACCAATCACATACCATGATGCAGTGTCCAATTTGGATTATGACAAATGGCTTGAAGCCATGAAAGTTGAGATGCAATCCATGTATGACAACCTAGTGTGGAACTTGATTGTACCACCTCTTAACTCCAAGGTAGTTGGAATTAAGTGGGTTTTCAAGAAGAAAACTGATATGCATGGAAACTTGGACACTTATAAAGCTAGACTTGTAGCAAAAGGTTTCACTCAAACTCAAGGGGTTTATTATGATGAGACCTTCTCGCCAGTTGCAATGCTAAAGTCTATTAGGATATTATTTGCCATAGCTGCTCATTATGATTATAAGATTTGGCAAATGGATGGCAAAATCGCTTTTCTAAATGGATATCTTGAGGAAGATGTCTATATGGTTCAGCCTGAAGGTTTTGTCGACCCAAAACATCCTAACAAAGTATGCAAGTTAAAGAAATCAATCTATGGATTGAAGCAAGCATCAAGAAGTTGGAATCACCGTTTTGATGAAGAGGTAATTAAATTTGGGTTCATCAAAAATGCTGATGAGGCTTGTGTGTATAAAAAGGCTAGTGGGAGCATCATCACTTTCCTAGTATTGTATGTCGATGACATCCTACTATTTGGAAATGACATTCCAACCTTGGAAGGTATAAAAACCTAGCTTGGAAGCTATTTTTCCATTAAGGATCTTGGTGAAGCCGCCTACATTTTAGGAATAATGATCTATAGGGATAGATCAAGGCGGTTGATAGGTTTAAATCAAAGTACATACATTGATAAGATCTTGAAAAGGTTCAAGAGGGAGAACTCTAAGAAAGGTACGGTACCTATTCAAAGAGGAACGATATTGAGTACGACTCAATGTCCAAGCTCAAAGGATGAGCAAGATAAAATGAAGGGAATCTCGTATGCGTCTGCTATAGGATCCATCATGTATGCAATGATATGCACTAGGCCGGACGTGTCATGCGCTTTGAGCATGACAAGCCGATACCAGCAAAATCCTGGAAATAGTCATTGGATGGCTGTTAAGAACATACTTAAGTACCTAATGAGGACTAAAGATATGTTCCTAATCTATGGCTCTGGTAAGGAGGAACTCGTGGTAAAAGGTTACATGGATGCGAGTTTCCAAACTGATCGTGATGATTCACGATCACAATCGGGATATATTTTAGTCTTGAATGGAGGAGCAGTCTCTTGGAAGAGCTCTAAACAAGATGTGGTGGCATTATCAACTACAGAGTCAGAATACATTGCTGCTTCATTAGCAGCTCAAGAAGCTGCATGGTTGAAGAAATTCATTGACGATCTAGGGGTTGTCCCTTTTATTCAGGACCCCCTAGAAATTCTTTGCGATAATAAGGGTGCGATTGCTCAAATAAAGGAACCCCGTGCACATCAAAAGACTAGGCATATTGAGCGGAGATTCAACTACATAAGGGATGAAGTTGAAAAGGGAAAAATATGTATTTGCAAAGTTCACACGGATCAAAACATTGCGGATCCACTCACGAAGCTTCTTGAGAAGGCAAAGCATGAAGGGTCATACTTGTGCCATGGGACTTCGATATTCTAGTGACTGGATTTGATCTTGTAATCTTGTATTTGGATATTGGAACGTTTTGTTACTTGAATGAATTATATGGTTATAATGTTTCAACTAATGTTCCAATTTTGCATGTTTAATCCATGAGTAAATCATTTACTCTAAACGTCCGTAGTCGTTCATACCTGTGGGAACAAGTATGAGGGTAAGACTATTATGAACTTGGATTGGTGGATATTCATATGGATGAATATAAAGCAAAGGGTTGCTGCCAAAGTTCATAGATATTTGTGGGATACAAATATTGGACTGACCCGCATCTCAAATATTACTACATGGAATCTTCTTGATTGATCATAAAGAAATTTGAGTAAAGGCGAATATCATTTGGTATCCTCTGACCTGAGATACATATTGGGTCTTGATATTCACTGGGTATTATACTTTGACTTAGTTCTTTGCTGTTTTGAAACATGGCAGTACATAAGACTAAATTCAGGTATAGCACAAGGTGATCGTGTGAGACGTATGTAATCAAGATGGGATTTGTCCCTCTTATTCGTTGAGAGCAAGATGTCTAAGGCCTGCTAAAGTTAAGTCAATAGAGAATGATCATTCTGTGTCTCTAAGATTTAACATGACATCTGTGACAAAAGGATTGATGATTGATTCACCTAAAACATTTTCGAGTAAGATACTTGAAGGGGATGATGTTATTCAATGGCTCTTAGTCATACGTATTAAGGGTAGTAAACCGTTGTTAGGCGGTATTTACTGCTTGCATCAATCTTCTATGAATCTTGTGCAAGTGGGAGATTGTTGGATCTTATATGCCCAAGACACATACAAGATTGATGTGGTTAGTACGTTATGATCCAAGTCTGGTCATACCCAATAACAAGCTAAGCAAACACCGATAAATATTTATTTGTTGATATGATCAAGCAAATAAATATTGACACCAATTTAGAAAATGGGTTTTCTGAATTATTGCATTTGAGATAGAACAAATTATATGGATATTTTGTTCATGAGATATCATTTGTAATGTTATTTAAATAAGTTAAATAACATCAAATAAAAGAGTGTTTAAGTTATAAAATTAAAATGTGTTTAATTATATAACTTAATTAGTTATTAACAATGAATTAAAAGGAGTTTTCAAAATGGGAGGGAACCCATTTTTGAACCCAATTTTCAACTGCCCCTTGGTGGTTGGCCTTGGGATTCCTTTGTCTTGTTTTATGCAAGTCATTAACTTGTTCAATTAACACACTCAACTCTCTCTTTCTCATACATGCAAGATACTTCCATTCTCTCTTCTTTCTCCTAGCAATTTTAGGATCTAAGAGTGTTTTCTTGAAGAAGTTTTGGTGTCATGACTTCCTAACAAGTTGGGTATTTGCAAGAGCTTGTGGGTATACAAGCTTGAGGTTTTCTCCTTTGAAGACTACACGTTCAAGAGCATCATCTTCTTCTTTTCATCCATCTCGTATTGCGTTGTTCTGGAAAGGTAGTATTCAAGAACATCCTATGGTTGTTTTCTTTGATAGCATTTCTTTTCACATATATATATATATGATCCTTGTTCTTGGGTTTGTTTTCTTGAACATATAAATGTTTATTTTCAGATTCTAAAACAAGTTTTAACTCCCTTATATCTGCTGCGTTTTGTTGTTTAAATGGTTAAACATCTTTGTTAAAACTTGTAAGAACCCAACAAATGGTTCATTAAACCCTCCAAACTTAAGCTGTAGGAAGGGTTAACCAACTCTGAGATGATTAAGGGTGTGTCTGCTCCTAAAGGCAAAACTATTGTTAAAATCATTGCCTGGAAGTATGACAGCAGTTGGAACATGTTTATTGTAAAGAGGTTCTCTGGGCTTGTTCAATTTTTCATAGAGTACTCTGCTCTGGTGAATTCAATGGAGATTCATGACCTAAAGGAATTGGCAGAGCTTGAATTGATCAATCATGATGCCATGTATAGAGGATATGAATTTGAAGACATTCTGAAATTATTTAAGAAGACAAACAACTTCAAATCTCTGAAAGCTATTTGTTTGAGATAGGATAGATCTTTCAGAAATCCTTAGGAACAAAAGAAAAAAAGAGAAGCAGAAGAGTTGGTATTTCCTGAAATTGAATGTAAAGCCAACTGAATCATTAAAAAGGAAGATGGTTGCTAGAAATCACAAGACTAAGCCAATCTCCAATGTGTGCTATGATGAGAAAACATTTGAGGTTGGTAATTGAGAGGAAATGGAGTGGAAAAGAAGCACCTAAAATCAGACTGGTCAGTGGATATGAAGTAAGGCTGTTGGATGAATCTTATATTCACTACATTTTCACAAGACACTTCAGAGCTCTCAGCAACAAACTAGAAGAAGATGACTTGGAGTTCTTTCTGAAATGTATCAAGATTTTGAAGATGGCATATGATAGAATAAACAAGAAAAAAGGAACAAAGAAAGAAAAAGGTGCCTCTCCAAATGGGCAACATTGTAAAGCTGGAAGTTGATGCAGATGGATCATTGCTGATTCACAAAGATAGTCTTTCCATAATTTTTGTGTGGGAACCCATCTCTTTGAAACAAATGCCCATTGCTGCCATACACACTATGAGTCAGATGAAGATACATGTCCTGAGAAGACAAAAGATAAATGATGCCAAGGATTTCTTAAATATGATCAAGGCAACCTTGGATCCTTCTTTGACAGAACCTGTACTTCCTGCTAAAACTGCATCAACACTCTCCCCAACAACAGTCCAACCAAAGGAAGCACAACAAGAACCACCAAAATCATCACAACCTCCTCAACCATCTCACCCTTGAAGAACTTAGGCAGTATAATCCTTAGGGGGAGTATTGTTAGACCCTGAAAGGATCATACTTACCAATTCAAGAGGTGGATGTAGGTTGCTCTGGTTGGAAATCAACAAGACAAAAGACAAAGACAAGAAAAAGACAAGTGCAGAAGTCTCCGCATTAGTTAATGCAGATGACCATTGAACAAATGCTGACAAGTATTTGTTCATCCGCATTAACTAATGCGGATGAAGAAAGAAGAAATGCTGACAAGTGTTTGTTCATCCGCATTGACTAATGCGGATGAACAAAAGAAATGCTGCCAAGACTTGTTCATCCGCAACAACAAATACGGATTAACTAAGTTAATGCTGAAGACAATCAACAACAAATGCTGATGTAGACTTGTTCATCCACATTAGTCAGTACGGATGAACACTTACAAATGCTTATGTTATTTGTGTACATAGACTAGATTCTGATGTATAATAATTAGGGTAGTTTAGTAATTTTGTACAGGTAATGGGTATGCCTATAAATAGAATAGTATACCCTAACTTTGTAAGTTTCTTCTATCAGTCATAATATTATACATTTTTAGCAGTAACCTTGTTGTCTTTGTGAACTGTTCAACAAAGCATTTACTTCAGTAGTTAATGTTCTGTAATATAGTAATTCCATAACTATATTACTGACTCAATCATCATATTCGATCCTAAGTTGAGTCACATCAACTGAGATTTTCATTCTTACACCTGTCAGTGTTATATTTATTTCATGTGTTTTGTTATTAGTGGAAAATATACATGATTATTATTGTTGGTTAATAATACTTGTATTTTATAGTTAAAGGTTGTTAAAAAGTATTAAAAAGATTAACTTTTACAAAAAGGTGATTAAAAAGGGGTTTAAATGGTAATTTTAATTTAGTTAAGATTAAAAAAATCCCAACCCTAGCCCCCACCCCCTTTGCGGCCGTGAACCACATCCATACACCCAACATTTTGTGATTTTGATCAAAGAACAACAAGGTTCCATCGAATTCTAGTGTCATTCAAGCATTACAAGTGATTAACAAGTGTTAATCATCATCTTTGCACACTTAAAGGTTAGATTTTGATTAGTTTTCATGGATATTTTTTTATCATGGATGAACCCTAGTTCGCAAATCATAGTAAATGTTGAAATTGATGTTGTTTGATGATTGTATGATGTTAGTTTTATTGTATGGATGCTAGTTTACGTAGATTATTCAAGAAATCCATGGTTTTTGTCATCTAGTTCATACATTGCCAAAAGTGGAAACTTTTGATTATGAGAATTCATGTTTTGATGATTTGTAAATGTTAGATGGATGAATATGATTGCTATGGACTAGATTAGCAATGTTAATGATGAATTTGGGATTGAAATTGAGTGATTGTTCATATCTTACTATAAGTAGAAACTTTTATGTATGAGATTTGGGAATTTGATGAATTGATGATGTTTTTCATGTTTAGATGATTGTTATAAACTCGATTAGGTATAAAGTTGATGAATTTTTGAATGAATTGGATGTTAGATTTGGTTTTGGGTTCCCGGAAGGGAAACTTTATTTATGTAGAACATTGGATATAGTGAATTGAGCATGTTTATGATGTTAGGATCATGTTAGAATGTTTGTTGATGATGTCTAAGGTGGTAGATTGTGTTATTTGGGTTGTAGGAATGCTTGATGCACAACTTTGGAAATTTAGGCTCTTATGGAATATACATGATAATGGATGATGTATGATGAGCTTTATAGCACTTAAGGGTTTGTAATATGGCATACGTGAATAACTTGTGTGATAACCATGTATGATGGATTGCTATACTTGATAAAACAAGAATTTAACTTGACATGTCACCAACGGGTCAAACCGGTCAACTTGGTCAAATGAGTCTTGTTTTCCAAAACCTTGGGTCAATGTGGTTATTGAGCACTTAGGATTGTTAATTTTTTTGGGTACACGTACTTATGTACTTGTGTGTTCTAGGTAACCTTTGAAGGGTTGTCATTCCACTCATCATTAGCTTTTACAATCATTCATTTGCGCACCAGGTGAGTTCAATGCCCCACTTTTACTTACTTCTCTTTTTGGGGGATAAAGCATACTTGTTTTTAGAACGCTTTACTGATATAACATGTGATTGGTAAGACATAGTGGGTTATACCAGGAAAAGTCCTCACACTTTTGGATCGTTAATTAAGGAATCTCGCGGGAAATTTTGGGTAGTACTACTGGGTCTGACAAGCCCCACCCGGGTGACCGGAAGTCAACGGGTGCAATATTGTCCTAAACTACTAACAGCGTCACGACCTGGTAAGTCGTGGCGGGAGGCAAACAGGCAAACATAGTCAGCTTCGATCGCGAAATGACTATTGTTCCTTTCTAATGAAATTAGACTAGCTATCTATTTCAAGACACTTGTTTATATATATTTTTACTAATGCTACTACTTATGATTAATTACAAACTCTTGAACTCACTAACCATCGTGTTGACTCTTTTAGTACGTTTTTCTCAGGTCATTTCTAGCAGCTGCCCTTAGGAGCACGCACGTGTCAAGCATGCTTTATTCAAACATGTTTACTTTTAATTTAGCATTTACTTACGTATTTTGGTTTGGGCGCGTGTTTTGCGCAGTTTTTTTTTAGTACCTTGTGTTTGGGTTATTTACAAAACGCTTCCGCAAATATTTTAATGTTTTAAACTCTGATTTGTTGAAATATTGCATATAGAGTCATTCTGAGTAACTAATGAATGAGATCCTGGTTTGTGCACACGCCTCGCGGTAAAACCCGGCACGTGGAAATTGAGGGTGTGACAGTTTGTTTTTCTTCAGAAGCAATTTTTGTTTGTTTTTTCTTCCAAAGCAAATTTTGTTTCTTTTGAAATGATTTCTTCCGAAGCTAATTTTGAAAAATTTTCATTCATAGCTTATGTTTGAAAAAATTTATTCTGAAGCTTATGTTTGATAAAATTTCTTCCGAAACTTATGTTTGATAAAATTTCTTTCAAAAGAACATTTGTTTGTTGACACTTGTTTGAGTCATAATGTTTGTTTAAATTGTATGTTAAAATGTTAAAGTTTTAACATGATCAATATATGGATGTTTTAATATCACTCACAAGCAATCTTGTGTAATATTGTGCATATGTCTGCGTGTCAAACTACTGTGTTTGGGTGCTTGCTTGACTTGGCTTTATTTAAAACATAATATTTAGAAAATTTCAAATTTTAAAATGTATGATTATGCACATTTCTGCTGCCTTTGATATTTTCATGTTCATTTTCTCCCCCTAAATTTTTGCATATTTATAAAAACTTTGTATTTAATGACAAAAATTTGAATGTGATTGAATGGAAATTATCAAAGTCCAATTTAATTGCTTGCTTGATAAACATTTAGAAAGATAACAATTTATCAAACTAATAAATGAATGATTTTCATGTTTGGACATGAATCATTTGCACATAATATGAGATCATACTAGTCATAAATTCTCACTGAGTTATTTGAATGTTTTTAAGAATAGATATAGACTAATAAAATGTTGATTGTAGGTATTGTGATCCACTTAAACTCATGCATGGTATTAATGATTGATTGAAACAGTGAGTGATTATCATGTTTTGAGTTGATTGATACGAGTTGTATGTATCCCACATCTGATTATATGTTTAGAACAACCCTCCTCAAGATATGCTAGAAAGCACTTTCAATACTTAAGACCTAGCTACTTAGGAGTATAAATGCTCAATTTGATCCATATTGTTTGATCCTCATTGGGATTCTTTTTCACTTCACTTTGGAAGGTGATCCTCTTTGGGATTCGTTTGGTTGTTCATTCATAAGGAATGTAGTCTAGAAGACTTTATTGATTGTTCATCCAAGATGGGAATCTTTTTGGATCATGATGTAGGTCATTCAAGTCTGTGCGCAGCACAACAAAGAATGCCATAGTATACTCCAGGTTTATGATAATGATAACAGAAGAGACATTTGTATGATTAAGCAATTTATAAACTGTTTCACTTGGTGTATTGTAGTTACGTTACAAGTAACCTATATTGGATAGATTAATACTCACCATAAACCAAGATGTGTTCATGACCACATAATCATGAGAATTTAGTGCTTCATTATTGTATGTGTTGTTAGGTGTCCCATGTTGAGCCTATCCACATATCAAACAAAGTTCTATGAGTCTTTATTAGTGGAAATTGACCCAAGTTAAGAACTAAGCTAGTGTACTATCATTTCTCATGAGTGGTATGTGTGATTAAAGATGTGTGTTTATTAGAAAACATGAATGTTTGTATGATATCTTGATTTTGAAAAATGCTTGTTTGATATTAAACTTGGACTTTAACAAAATCAAGCTTGTTTGATATTAATGTTTTCAAAACATTACTTGTTTGATTCATAGTTGATCATACCAAGTGACTAAACCAAAAATTCAAATCTTGTTGAATCAAATGGTTTTATGAACAGATCAGCCAATTGATTATCTGTATGGAGATTGATCAACTTTATCAGACCCTTTTCAGAGCAATCTCTCAGAAAGTGATATCTGATATCTATGTGTTTTGTTTTTGAATGTTGAACTGGATTGTCAGTGATAAACATGGCAGCAGAATTGTCAATGTGTATATGTGTTTTAAAAAAATTAAAGCCATAATCAAGCATTTGGTTTTGAATCCAAAGCACTTGAGAATAGCATGCAGAAGCAGCTATCTATTCTACTTCAGCTGTTGACACAAAGACATTTGTTTGTTTCTTGCACTACCAGGAGATCAATCTTGATCCAAGAAACTGACAACCTCCTGTTTGCTTATAAAATCCCGAAAGAGGAAACAATTGCCAATGATGTGTCGGGAACATCCACTGTCAACATACCAGATGCGGTCAGGCCTTCTTTGATGTCCCTGTATAAATAAAGAAATCAGTTAGATGGTGCAACCCAAGCCAAGATGGTCTTGGGATTTCCGTCTTTTCCCATAACATATATTTCTTCAAAAGTGGCATTGTCTGATGGTTTGGAAATTCTAGTAACACTAGATTTCCTTTGATTGTTTTTAACTCTATTAGGAGAAGTACTTTGAGCTCTTCACCTTTGAGTGCCAATGTCTGTTGATTGCCTGCTTTGAGACTTATGTCTCCTGTTTGATTGTTTAAAGTTGTCATAAAAGGTTTTATTATTATTTAAAACAACTTTGTGATGATGAGTTTGTCTTGGTACTCCTACCTTGTTCTTATTAGGAACAACTGTTTGTTTCTCAGTTGATTTCTCAACTTAAGGCTGTTTGTTTTGCTTCTTGTTTTTTCTTATTGGAAAAACACTTAGCCATGCTCTTGTTCTTTCTTCCACAACTTGAACAATAATTATGGAAATGGCATGATTCAATACTGTTATTGTTCATGTTACAGTACTTGTAATATTTACCATATTTTCATTTTTCAGTGGTGTGAGTGTATTGATCACACCATTCACAATATGTTAGATTTGCATTGCCTTGTTTGTTTATAACTTTTGATTTTAAATTTGATTTTAAAGGTAAGTCAAAAGTTATAGTTGTTTGTTTTTGCTGAATGGAAGCTTTTCCTTTCCCTTTGTTTGTTTGATTAGGAGAGATAGTGGAAGACCCATCATTTCTTCCATTTAAGCAGATGTCAAAACCTTTCGTGTGCTTTGTTTGTTTGATTGGTGCATCAACCACACTTGAAACTTTTGTAGTCTCAGTAATTGGTTGATCTAACTCATCTTCCAATAGATTAACATCATCTTCATCAGTGGTTTGTTCATCAAACTCATTATTTTATCCTTGATAAAAATCTATTGATTTGATTTGTGGAGGTGCTTGGCTTTTAACAAATTTTATTAAAGGTGTTTTTGATATTAATGATGTTTTCGATGATGATGATGATGATTGTTTTGAATCATCTGTCCGATCATGTGGGTCACGAGACTCACCCTGTGAGTTTGTCATGGAGTCAGGTAGAGGAATATAATTGTTATTATAAGGTGGGTTGACCTTATTATATCCTTAACCTGAAGGGTCTTTAAATGCCCTTTGCTGAGCAAGAAGTTCTTCAAATTTCTTGTTGCTCACCTGAAATTTCTAAAGTTTCACTTCAGTTTCAGCCTGTAGTTTTTTTGAATGAGTCAATGATTCAGAGAGTTGCTCTACTTGAGCTTTAAGTGTTAATTTTTCAGACATTAATTTGTCTAAATCATTTTATAATGAAAGAATTTTTGTACCATATTGTTTTTGTTCAGATATTAGACTTTCATTTAAAATGTTTGTTTCAATTACTTTCTTAAAAAGTTTGTCTGCATGTTCTCTGTATCGATTGAGTTTGTCAATGAATGCTTATGTACAAAGGTTTTCCCTTACCTCTTTCGGTATATCTGAAATCTTATTTTCTGAATTTGCAATGAGGGCATGATCAGGAGATTGGATTTCAGCCTCGTACATGCTCCAATCACACTCACCATCTTGTTTGATAATCATGGTAGATGATTTTAAGTGTTGATTTGGGCTGTATTGTGTGATTTGTGGTAGGGTTGGTGCAGCAGGAATACTGATTGAAGATGGAATTTTTCTATTTGAATGGTAGTTGTTAGATGCTTGTGTTTGATTGTTATTTTTGTCAACTCTTGGTTGTTGGCATTCTATTGAGAAATGACCACACAATTGACAGTTGTAGCATCTCACCTTCATTTAATCAAAACCAATTTTGGTTTTCTTGTACATGCTCAACCCTCAGTTTCTTTGGAGAAACCTTTTTGATTTATTGGTAATCATTGGCATAGACTACTAAAGATCCAAATCTTATTGGATGATTTGAGATGGTTTGAGATTGGCACCCAAGTATGCTTCAAAGCTTGTTAAGTAGGCGGCATAGGCTGCCTTCTGCTCTTAACTTTGTAATATGATTGTGAGAGCATCCATGGGTTTCTCAAATCTATGTTTGTTTTGATTCTTTGGTTGTTGTTGTTTGTTGGAACTGGAGAGATGAGGATTACGCTTGCTTTGAGGTGTTGCTTCATGTAAAGCATGCACACCAGTCTTTTTAGACTTTTGTTTGGTATTGGATGATTTTGGAGTAGAGTAGAAGGAGGTATCACTTGAATCTAAAAGTTCTTCATCTTCATCTTCTCCAGTGCATGTCAAAAATGAACTGTCTGTCTGTTGAAGTTCTTTGAACTTGTATGCTTCCACATGTCTGCTATGATTGTTGTTTCTGGATCTTTCATCTAGTTCTATTGCTTCAACTTTAGCCACTAGAGAGTCTAGAGATTGTGCTTCAAGATCCAGTGTTGCTTTCATTAATGGGACTGACTAAGTCCAGCTCTCAGGCAGTGTGTGCAACATCTTTTTGTTGATCTCCATAGATTCAAATTTGAGACCATTGACAATCATCTCATTTACTAGCTGAACGAATCTGTGGAGCTGTTGTGGAATTGATTCTCCTTGAATTTGATGGAAGGTTTCATATTGGGAACCTCAATGTTAACCAGGTTGAACACACTTGAATCAAATCATGAAGTTTATAGATCAAAATATGATAAACACAATCAAAACCCCTTTGATCTTCAATTAGATTGCTAATAATATTGTTTACAAGTAAATCCCTCAATCAATTGGTCATCCAACCATCCTAGACCTAATTGTCATTAACCTATTTATAATGAATATAATATTCACTAATTGCACTTAACCCCCTCGACTTAGGCTAATTAATGGAAATTACATATAAAACATAAAAATGACTAAAGCATTATTAAATATATTTTGTTGACACAAAATATATTTATTACAATAAAACTCCTAGTCATCTAAATCTTCAACGTCTCGTCTCGGTTCTTCGTCTCGAACGTGTCGGGTTTGACTTTTGCGTTGACTTTGACCGTGACGTTGACTTTTGTTGACTTTGACTGTGTTGATAATATAGACTATCTTGTACAGCTCCAACAATACTCCCCCTTAGTCTATCATTATCAACGTCTTCAAACTAAATCAGCACCAAGAAGTCAACCATAGAAAGATCTTCAAATTGAATCTTTCTGAAACTGATGAGAAAGATTATTCATCTCATAAGTTCCCCCTATTTATATGCTCCCCCTTTTCGAGTGCATCCTTTGAGAAGATGTTGGAACAGCTTTCCCAAATCTCTAATCTCGAGTGCTTCAGAAGATGTAGGAGGAGGATTCCTAGCTCGGTATCTTCTGCAAACTTGAGAAACAGGTTCTCTGATCAGGTACACTGCTTAACTGATGATCGGCCATCACTTACAGCAAAAATCTGAAACACAATCACAAACACAATCTTGACATTTCTAATTAGATCATTTCATTTTAACAAAATAAACCCGTGTTTATCTGTGTGAGAAAACAAGCGAAGCCGTGTTCGTTTGTATGATCTGTGAAATGCATAAAAATTAATAAAATTGTAACAGCATAATATGGAAGACCGAAAAGAATTTCGAAATCAAAATTTATTATATATATTCTTTTTATTTAATTTGTATATATATATATATATATATATATATATATATATATTTTAATTACCGAAAACTGAATCGATCATGAAATAACATCCTCAATATATACTTTAGCACAAAGATGAATTTAAACATCGACAAGCAATGAGATCACACTAATAACTGAATTTAATCATAATTTTTTAAAGATTTTGAAAATTCTCAAACAGATCAATAACAATTGCTGATATGTTTGTCCATTTAAACCCATGCCCTATCTTTTTCAACAAGCAGCTGATGATTCGTTAAGGTTCGATTAAATACTTTAGAATGCTAGGACCCCATAATCATTTGGCAAAAACCCTCACCCAACCTCAGGATTTCTTGAATTTGGTAACGATCTTTATAGAGCAAGGCTTGTGCATTAGTGTGCAAGTGATTATCATCAGAATATTGCATTCTGTGATGAATTCATCGTTAGATGATTTGACACAACTTAGACCAAAATGGTGAGAGCTCCAGGTCTATACTCATGTATAACAAAGGAGATGACCATTTAAACATGTGCCGATGAGAGCTCCAGGTCAATACTATCGTACAGGAAAGGAGATCATCACTCCAGGTCAGTACTTCCGTACAGCAGAGGAGATTAGCATAAACACAAGACACATAACTACACCAAACATGGCTCAAAGATATGGCTTATAAGAATTGTATCATGGTGGGTGAAAGATCAATTCTCAATCCAATTTTTGTCGGGACTCAGTTTTCGTGCAGGCCAAAATGATTGCATATATCCAGACATCCTTAAGCATAGATTTTAATTTAAATCATTATGCTGCTGTCTACTTTATTCTTCAGGCTGAGTCTACCAAACATATCATTAACAAATCTGTTTGATTGTTAAATTTTCAATTGAAAATTAGACGTGATATCAAATAACAGCATCAGTTACTATCATTTCTCATTTTAAAGCGCAAGTTATGCAAGAACAAGTATCTCAAGATGATATACAATCATTTCTCAATCATCTCGAATCAAGTTCCTAGTTCTCTTTTCATCATTTAATATACTCTCCCCCTAAATTTATATTTTTGCAAACCCCTCTTTTTTCTTTTTTCTTTTTTTTTAAAATTTTTTTTATTTTATTTTTTTATTTAATTTTTTTTAATTTTTTTTATTTTTTTATAAAACTATACAAAAATAGAAATTTACCAAAGAGGATCTTCCAAACTATACTGATAACAAGATAAGAAATGAATGATTAAGAAATATGCAGGGATTATGAAGTGAGAACTCTGATTGTGCAGATAAAAATCCAGATTATGGATAAAATACCATGACCGTAACCTGTTTGTTCCGCTTCAACTTGGAATTAGAAACAATCTCTGTCAGTAAACTGGATTACTAACAGTCCTCCTGAATTGTTCCTGCACTC
The DNA here is from genome assembly GCA_025506505.1 of Flaveria sonorensis. Classification (NCBI taxonomy): domain Eukaryota; kingdom Viridiplantae; phylum Streptophyta; class Magnoliopsida; order Asterales; family Asteraceae; genus Flaveria; species Flaveria sonorensis. Next base: position 33,652,013 of record CM046427.1, read on the forward strand.
ATAAACAGATTAGTCTGAAAGAGGAACCCCGACCATCGTAGTCCTAGGAGTTCCTTTTTTAACGGTAGAAGTAACCTGATTCAGCACACAATCTGTTGAAATATTAGGAATTTTTGTATCCTTCTTTTTAATTTGCCAAATTTGTTTCGGTTTAATCAATTTTGTTTTGAAGAAATTAAATTTGGAAATCATTTTTCTGTTTAAGACCGGATGAAAAAGAATTTGGTGTTGAAACTTTGGTCTTTTTCATCTTTGAATCATGTGAAACCGGCTTCACATGAAAAGGTTTAGATGAAGGATTTTTCATCCAACTATTCAAAGAGAAGTGCTTTCTACCTTTTGAACCATAGAAGCAACCCGTGTTGCCTTTACCGTCTGGAACATTCTTTGTAGACTTACATCCGGAGAAGCAATTCGTTTTGCCTTTACCATCCTTAGCAAGTCTTTGAGGACATTTCTTTACCACATGACCGTCTTTTCCACACTCAAAACAAGCCTTGAAAGGCTTTTGATGCTTGACTGACCCGTGTGAAGCATTTGGAATTGGAGATTGCTTTGAGGTTGTTGCAAATTCTTGCTTGTTTTGAAGTTTCCTGTGCTGAACAGTGAATGAGATCTTCACTGGTTGACTGGCTTGTTTAGCAGATGGAGAAGATATCTGTATTGGTCTTGATTCAGCTTTTGGAAACTTTTGAGACTTGACAAATTCAGATGATATCTTGATCTTTGAGGAACCGACACGGTCCTCTGTGTTTGATTCAACATCTGAGCTTGTCCAGTCTCGTATACACCGATCTGCTTCCAATGGATCTAGATTGACATGAATATGATGTATGGCTATTGTTGGAGCTTGATAATTAGGTGATTCCCGATTTATCTCTTCTTTCACAATCCTGACCGGCTCAAAGGTAGGAATTTCACCTACTTTAAACTTATCAAAGAAGTTAAAAGAAACAGTAGATACATAATTACAAACAACTGGAACTGAACAATCATTATCTGGACTGTTAGCATTTGGTTTATTGTATCCCATACCAATTGTAGAATCATAATAATCTTGCACCTCTTTAAGATTCACTCCTGCTAAACCTGCGTGCAAACTATTAGTATCCTTTTCAATTAAATCGTTGGTTGGATGAAGTTTGGGAATTGGAGAGTAACATAGAGTAGATGGAGGTGGAACTGAATTAAATACAGTTTCACCATCTGAATGATATCCAATCCCATGTTTTACCCGTGCCCCTTGTTGTTTAGCAATAAGCTCATCATTTTTCATGTGTGAAAGGGTCCATTTATCAAGTTTTATTTCAAGCTGTGTCGTTTCAAATTGAGCTAAAATAGCCCTTTCTCTCAAAATATTAATTTCAACATTACACTCCAAAATTGTTCTTTTTAAAAGATCATTTTCAGCCAATGCTTCATTAAGTTTCCTTGAAAAAGCAATTTCATTTTTCTTTAATTCCTGATTAATTATTTTTAGTTCTTTTTCATTTTCCAATAACAATCTGTTTGCCTTATAAATCCCAAATAACCGGATTTTGCAAGAAGAAGAACACATATCCAGAACAGTCTCATAAGGAAGACCCATGATAGTTCGTTCTGCAGCTAAGCTTTTCTCACAGTCGTAGACCTTTGTGATTCTTTGTTGTTCCTCTTCTTTGACCTTCAGCAGCTCGTCAGCCTCTGATTCTTTCTTTCTTTTATCAGCTTTTCCAGCCTTATCATCATTGGTTCTCACCGACTCCGGTTTACTGTCATTGTCAACTCTCAAAGCTTCACAGTTCTCTTTAATAGTATCTCTGAATTCAATATTTAAATTCAAATCAGTTCTCAATAACTTCAACTTTTCAATCATCTCTGTTTTGTAATCAAGTATGCTTGTTACAGAGGAGATAAGATAAGTATTAAGCGCGTTGGTTTGATGTGGGAACACCGCTTGCTGAAATTCCTTTCTTTTGATGTCCAGCTCGAGAGATCTTAGCTTGTTGATCATTTCCATGAGTTTGGTGTCAACATAACCTCTTTCTTGCTTTAGCATTTTAACTTGATGATTCCATTTATACGGAAGAGAGTCAAGAAGTTTTTGAATTTGTTCATAATTACTGATATCTGGAACATGCTTCTTTAGATTATTTGCCACCTTTAAGAATCGTTTAATCAAATCTGACAATTTCTCTCCCTTCATTGCTATAAAAGAGTCAAACCGACTTTCTGCCGTTGTGAGATTATCTGATTTAAAGTCTTCTGAAGATGACATTTTATTAAAAATTTTGAACAATTAAACGCCTCAAAGGTATTTTTCCCAAAAATTGTAAAATATTTTTCCCAATTGTTAGCCCAATTTTTAATCTTTTAACTAGCCCACAAGAAGTCCAAAGTCCATTTAACATAATCAAACCCTAACACACACAAAACACACACACTTAAGTGTGTAGAGAAAGAGAGAGATGGATGAGAGTGAAATTAGGGTTCCGGCTGCCTAACACTATTCCGGCGAACGGCCGCCTTTCCGGCGAGCCTCCGGCGGCGAGCAACTATTGGAGCAACCTTTACTTCCACTAAACACGACCTTTTGATTTCAATGGTGGGTTTGGTTTGCTCTGAAAATCCATAATGGAGTTATCAAAGAGAGAAGGTGGAGGCGGTTAGGGTTCCGGCGAACTTTTTCGGCGAGTCATGATGCGTATTACACATGAACTTCTTCCCCTCGTCACTCTGATTCCAATGGTGGTGGTGGTTCACGGAGATATGTAGTGGTGTAGGAGATATCAAGGAAGAAAGGTGGCGGCGGCTAGGGTTTGGCCGCCGCGCAAGCTGCAATTGTTGCGGTTGTTGTTTGTTTAGCTTCGCAGAAAGTTGGTTGTGGTCAACGGTTGTGGTGGTAGATGGTGGTGTGGTTGGGTTTCCGGTGATGGTTGTAGATGGTGGTGTTGATGGCGGCGGCTAGGGCAGTGGCGGTGTTGGTTAGGTTTTAGGCCGCCAAATGCGGTGGTGGTAATTTCGCAGCAAGTTTTTATAATTTCGCAGCATGATTTTTTATAATTTCACAGATTTTTTTTTTCGCAGATTAATATTTATTAATTTCGCTGCTTCCTTCTTGGTTCGTTGATGATTTTGGCAGCATTTTCGCTAGTATTTTCGCTCGAAAATGTGAACTTTCGTTCAGTTGGGTGTTAATTTCGCTGGATGAAGATATGAAGACTCAAGAACACCTAGAGAACACACACTAGTGTATGTGAGAGAAAATCTCAGATCTGAAATTTTCTTTGATTTTTCTTGTATAAAGGATGATGTAGATCCAATATATGTTGTAGATAGTGATAGATCTGATGTTGTTGATGTTGAATTTGTACAAATTTGAACTCAGATAAACTTTCTCTCTCTAAACCCCCACTTTCTCTCTCTAGAAATCAGATGAACATCTTCAAAAATTCTTCAAATCTTCACTGAATTTGATCCAATATGGCTCTAATACCAAATTGTTAACCCAGGTTGAACACACTTGAATCAAATCATGAAGTTCATAGATCAAAATGTGATAAACACAATCAAAACCCCTTTGATCTTTAATTAGATTGCTAATAATATTGTTTACAAGTAAATCCCTCAATCAATTGGTCATCCAACCATCCTAGATCTAATTATCATTAACCTATTTATAATGAATATAATATTCAGTAATTGCACTTAACCCCCTAGACTTAGGCTAATTAATGGAAATTACATATAAAACATAAAAATGACTAAAACATTATTAAATATATTTTGTTGACACAAAATATATTTATTACAATAAAACTCCTAGTCATCTAAATCTTCAACGTCTCGTCTCGGTTCTTCGTCTCGAACATGTCGGGTTTGACTTTTGCGTTGACTTTGACCATGCCGTTGACTTTTGTTGACTTTGACTGTGTTGATAATATAGACTATCTTGTACAGCTCCAACACTCAATTTTTCCTTTTTGGTTTCCCTAATCTCTTCACTTCCTTTACACATGGTGTGAAGTACCTTCCAGAGCACATGTACTGTTTTGAAATTTTCAACTCGTGTCAAAATTTCAAATGGCAAAGTCATTGCCAAGATGTTGTATGCTCTCATGTCTGTTTTGACCTTCTTGAGGTCATCGCGAGCTATGCTTTTCAAGGTTACTAGCTTCTGTATGTTGTAGTCATGCCCAAGAGTCAATGGTTTGTATGGTCCCTCGATTATGGATGTCCATAAATCCAGGTCTCAAAAAATTATGCAGTTTCTGAACATGATTTTCCATTGTTTAAAATCTGACTTGTTCTTGAGTCTTGGTGGTTTGAGACCACTGTTTAAACCTGAAATTTCATTAGATATGATTGTTAAATTTTTAACTTAACATTTTAAGTTAAACTTGTTTGATAATTTTAGCTCAATGCTAAAATTTGCTTTTATCCTAATGTCACTAGGATTTGTTTGTCAGTGTGTTTGTTTTTTATCAAATATAGGAAATTAATTAATTTATAATTAATTAATTAATGTCCAATGTTAAGTCACGGTTATGTCTCGGTAGAATAAGAGAAAATTCTGTTAATGATGTCAAATCAGTCAAAACAGTCAAATGCCTTTTAATGAATTCGGTCAACATGTCAAAACCCTAAAAACATAGAAATGTTTTTTAAAAGTTAACTAATTGGATCAAAAAGTATATTTTTCAGAAAAATTTAAAGAAGATTATGTTTCTTCTTTGATTCTGATGATGAAACAACAAAAATTGTCGTAGATTTTTGAAGGATATGTATGAACAAAAACTAGGGTTTATCCTAGGGTTTGTTGGTGGCTATGAAAACTTGAACAAAACAACAATCGGTTTGTTGTTTGTAGAAGATTAATCGCCTGATTTGAGTGAATACAACTCAAATATGATGTTTAAATACAATGAATGAATTCAAAGTATTCAGATGAGTGTTTGTTTGATAAAAACATGATAGAACAGTATTCTTATACTGTTTTATCGAAAACTCTTAGAAACCGATGGGGTTTTAGAGAGTTTTGTGATGAACACGTTCAAAAATCGTGTATGAATGATGCTTAGAGCTTTAAACATATAAAATCTTCTACAAATTGTATGAAAATAGACTATTCAATCATGTTTTTAACATTTGTTGATTGTTTAAAGTAGAAAGAAGGTTGTTGTGATGGTTTTCAGCTCAAAATGTATATTATGAAGCTAATGAACCACAGATATCATGTTGTTGAATGAAAGGATCGAAAATCAGTGTATGATTTGAGCCAAGGCTCTGATACCACCTAATGAAAATCAACAAATGGGCTAATTATGAACTTGATGAACAACAAGAACATAAACAGGTTGATTCCCCTAATGATCTTTTCAAATCTCTCAAACAAGTTTTAACAACAGATTGTTATACCTGAATTTCAACAAACACTAATCATGGTGCGGAAACCCATGATTAATGCTATGATATCTGTGTGTGTGAGATTGCTAGTGTATGAATGCTTGTATGATAATCGCTACTTGATTGTTTGATTGTTCAAAAGCATACAAATGATTAGCGTATTATGCTATTTATAGCCTATACACATAGCTATATACAATTACAAAAATACCCTTACATAAATGAATATTACATTAATAATCCTAAGTCTATAAGCTGTCCGCTATGGATGATAGACTGTCCACTGTGGATGCTAAGTCGTCCGCTATGGATGTGATATGTATGTCCGTTGTGGATAAATGAGTGTCCGCTGCAGACTGTTATGTGTTTTCTGTTTGTTACTTACACGTCTGTTGTGGACCTGTTTGTGTCTGGTTCAACTCATCCACTGCTTTCTTAAGAGTCCGCTAAGGATATTGAATAAGCTGTCCACTGTGTCTTGGATGCTGTCAGATGTGAACACATGTTGTATGTTTGTCTTGTTAGATGTCCGCTGTTGAGTGTTCATCCGCTATGGATTGAACATCCGCTGTGGATTGTTCAGCTGTGGACTTTTGTTCATCCGTTGTATGTCTGTTCATCCGGTATATGTTTGTTCATCCACTATAGACACTTGGACTTGTTCTTCATCCGCTGCCTAGACTTGGTCATCCGCATTGGCCACTTCTATATCCGCTGCAGACACTTGTCAACATTTCTTTTATCTATAAACCTGAAAAAGAAATTTAAACCATAATTAGTGTATGTTATTAATATTAATGAAGCTAATGTGTTAGTTAATGATTGTTTAGATGTTAGAATACATTATGGTTGATTATGGCAAGCATTTTCCTTTTTAAGCCTTATCCCATAATGCACTTGTTGAGTCCAACATCCTTTCATCACCTTTCTGGAGACACCAAGAGAGAGCTACATCTAAGGAAGCCCATTACGAGAGACAAGCTCTTCACAAGCCATTATGTCTACTGATGAAAGCATATGAAACTTTCTCTTTACCCTTGAAGACATGGACTGTATCCATCCAGATGATCTGGAGTACATGGAAATAGTCCAGCAAATGGCTCTTCTCACTCACAGAGCCATGAAATTTCACAAGAGGACAAGGAGGAAGTTTCCTAGCAATGCAACCAGTTGAAAGTTTGGGCTGGACAAAGGAAAAGTGAAGTGTTACAGCTGTAACCAAATAGGACACTTTGCTAGAGAGTGCAAGGCACCAAGGACAAATGGTGGTCAAGCACAAACTAGACCAAACTACACTGATGGAGCTCCCTAGAATGGAAACCCAAGCAGCAAGCTGCAGTTGCTGTTGACGAGGGAGGCTTTGACTGGAGCTTTCAGGTTGAGGATGTATCTCCAAACCAAGCTCTGATGGCAGATCATAAAGAAGCCAAGGTATTAGAACATCCTTGTACACCTGAATGTATTGCCAAAGTTAACTGATATAGGTCCTATAACTTAGAGATGAGAACTGATCTTGAGTCCTTAAAAATTTTAAAAGCTGATTTCAAACGAGCTGAAAATGTATTGCTTCAAGTGGTCTTCGGAAGAAAATTATGTTTTCAAATCAAATAACTACTTAAAAGAAATTTACCTTCGGAAGAAATTTTGAGATATCTTCCGAAGCCTAAATATGCTTCTAAGTACTTGCATGTATTTGAAGGATAATTTTCTTTCAAAAGCAATTAAGTCTCGAAAGATTTTGAGAAAACCATTTCAACTCTTAAGCATGAAGATACCAACTACAAGACTCAGAAAAGATCTCATCACTAACTAACTGAATACCAGCCTGAGCTTAAGATCAGCAAAGCCAGGGCAAACGTGTTCTTGAAAACGAGACCTTCAAGAACAAGATATCCTCATCCTTGAATGCAAACGTTTGGTATTAAAATAAGCAGGGACTGGGATCTACTGAGATAGCTCCTCCGTACACTCTATTGTCTGTAAGACCTTCAAGGTGTGGAGCTTGTGAAGATGAACTTCCCCTCATAGACCCCATTGATGAAGTGGATGAAGAGGAGATAGTGAAGGATGATTCTGAGAAGAGTGAAGAAGTTCATCCTAAAAAAGGGTCACTATTCTCATAAGGAGAGGAAAGAATCTGGGATGACCAAGTCTAGTTCCAAGAGCAAGCCTCACCCTAAGAAGCTTGCTGCATCATCTGTGAAGATGAAGATGGAGGTGGAAAGTGATCAAGTTTAGTTTTCTATCAAAAGAAGACTCTCAGAAGGAAGCAAATGGATTGCATCATGTGTGGTAGTACTTCTCATTTTGCTAAGGATTGCATTTACAATCCTAAAAGTACTATTCACATGATCAAAGAGAAAACTACTGAGAAGAACTAGCTTCAGAAGAAAAATCTTTTCCTTTCGAAAGCTCCAAAGTGAAAATGAAGACAAGTGAAAACTTGCCTTCAGAAGAAATTTTGGTCTCAAAAGAAATGAATGCTTCCGAAGTACTGAAGCTTGCTGTAGTGAAAGCAAGAACTTCCGAAGGTCCAGTCTCCAAAACATCAGAAGTTTGTCAAAACTTCCGAGGTGTTGAAGGTGAAGTCCAATCTTTCTAAGATGGTGCGGAAGATGAAGATAGACCAAGTGACAAAAAGTTCTTCATCAACAACAGCTAGTGATCCTCAAAGCTTGAACATAGGATCAGTTACTATTACATTGTCTTCAAATCACTTTAACAAGCCGAAGACCAAGGCTTGGGTTTTTCCAACTGGGACAGATAAAGCCCAACATCTTCAAGACTATGAGGAACCCAACTGCTCACTTCTCAAGGGTAGAAACAGCCCTTCTCCCAAAAATGTTAGAGCTCATTGCTCAAGGGTACAACCTAGCAGCACCAGCTAGTGTTCAACCCACACCTTTTACTTCCCAACCACCAATACAACCAAAAATAACAATCACTTACCAAATAAAATCCAAATGAACCACTGCACATGCTACTCAGTTTATGCAGGCCCCTATATCATCACCCATATAGGTGGAAGTGGACACTGGAGCTCCCACTTCTCCTGAGGAGCAAACCACTTCTATCTCACCAATGATCAGTGCTGAGGTTCCTCATGCTCAGCCTGATGAGCACACAACCCCTATAGCCGTAAGCCTTCACTCAGAGTCTCAAAACTCTAGTGAACAACCTTATGGGGACAGTTACCATCCCCAGCCTCTTGATCTAAACTAACCAATCAAAAACCTTGAATTCTATGATGATGAATACATAGGCTTCAGTGAGTGTCATGAGTCTCTTTTCTCCACCCCTACGCAAAGAGAGATGAGTACTCATGCTTCTCCCATGCCTAGCCCACATCATCCACCTACTACTGAGGTGGATCTCCTTGAATTTGTTAAGGAGGTCCATATGGAAGAGTCTCCCACTTCAGCAAGTGACTACATCATTAAGACCTCAACCATTTCAACCCAGCCCATTGACACTTCACTTGAAGCTCTTATGATGTATGGGAAATCCAGAAGCCAAGAACAAAGTGCTGGTGATGAGGAAGAAGACCTTTGTCCTATTTTCTAATACCCCCATGATTCTTCTGAAGACGATAAAGGGAGTCTGAAACTAAAGGTGCAACAACTGACTAAAGCATGCACCTATTTAGTCTCAAAGATAAGTCACCTGGAATCTCAGGTGACTATCTTATAAAGGAGGGTCAATGATCAGCAACTTGAGATCACTGATCTCAAGGGTAAGTTAGCTAAGAGACCACTCCGGAGCACTCACCCAGGTCCACAAGAACCTGTGAATGTGATAGTCCCAACCCCCAGCTCACTTATGCAAGAAGGTGATGCTACCAAAAAGGAGGAGAAAGTCCGAACAGTCACAGAACTTGGGAGTTCTTCATAGAGTATGAACTTGGAGGATTCACCTCCCTCACTTGCAAATGGTCCATACTTAGCAACCTCCTCAAAGCCTACATGGATGTGGACTTACTTTCCTAAGTCCAAATGGATGTGGACTTACTCATACAAATTTTGTTTAAGGAAGGTATTCCAAGAGCTATGCCTACCCTATCTCATCACTCTGAGAATCCAATCATGGATGGTGGTATGACACTGATAGAAGAGCTCTAGTCATCTCTAGATCTCAGGGTCAACAGAAATTTTTTTAACCTGAGCTTCTATGAGAGCATTCATCTGACTGGTCTTCCACTTTTCAACCCAAGTCAAAACAGACAAGCTGCAAGATTAGCAGGTAGGATTCAAGAAAGGGTGTTTGAAGAATACAAGCTGAGGTCAAGACTATATAGACAGAGGCTAGCAGGTAAGACTTTTGGTCAACTGGATGTTGAGGTGGACCCTAAGATTAACTTTAAAGCGGAAGCCTTCACAGAAGGCCTAGAAGTTGAACCTGTGAACCTTGAGACATGAACTTCTTCAGCACCCATTACCCTCAATAAGGCACTAGCTGGTGAAGGTGCTTCACAACCTCTCACTGGCCAGAGTTTGATTGCTAAATCAAGCAATGAAGGCCAAATCTCTCTCCACCCTAAGTCACCAAGGCCTGTGAGTGATAAAGGGAAAAGAAAACTGACCTCTGAGGAGATTGAGGAGGAGGAAAGAGAGAGGAAGAGGAAGCTAAGGGGAGAAAATTCAAGAGAGTCACCAGGCTTCATGGAAGCTGTCATCAGGGCTGCCCCCAGGACTAACACTCTGGATGATGAGTTGAGGGCAGCCATGATAGATTACTTGGGGACCATAAACTACAATGTAGATGAACTATTCTCTCTCCTCATAGCAAAACTGAATGAACTGGCTGACAAGGAATTGTCCAAAGAGAGGAAGGAGGCAGGGGATGCAGTATTGTTCCTCAAGAACAAGGAAGAAAGGAGACAAAAAAGGCTCTACAAGCATGCTCCAACCCTCTCCCCAGTTCAAGAAAGTCAAGAGCCATCATCTAAAACAGCCAAAAGAAGTCTGCTAATAGATAAAGGATGATGAGCTTCTTGAAGCTGTATGGATTCTTCAGAAGGAGGCTTGGCCTGATGTCTCTATTCACTATGGATGAACACATCAGAGTGATCAAGCAAAAGATTAAAAAGTGAGAGCTTGTTGACTTGCATTCTCCACCAAGCCGAGCTCAACCTGAGGTTGTCAAGGGTGAACCCCTTTAGACAACATAACTTCATCTTCTGATCCCAGCAGGGTACTCTTCACTTTCCTTCTGAACCTATAACAGAAGCGAACCCAACTGAGAGAGACACGGTAGGACAACCTGGTGCTAAAGAACAGTCCTCTCAGTTAAAGAGTTTAAAGAATAGGAAAAAGGATGGCCATGAAGAGTGTTTCCAAAAGAAGACCAAGGCATCCACCTCTACACCTCAGGATGAGTCAAAGCATCCTGAGGTAGTGCAAGAAGAGGCTGCTCAAATCAACTCCAACTTAAAGAGGAGCCTCTTGCAACTAGAAGACCCATCTTATCCTAGACATTTGCTGCTAATCTAGACAGATGGTATGTCATCAGAGATCAAGAAGGCCAAGATGTCTATTTTTGGGAAGACATGCTTGATCTTCCTTTACATGATATCCATGACATGACAAGATATTATGAGAGTCTAAGGGATCCTGGCCAGATGATGAAGAAAGGTATGGTCATGATCCTAATGAGGACTGTCGACATCTGAATAACTTCTCAGTTTTGCTAGCATCAGCCTAGGGGGAGTTTGTAAGGTTATATTAGAATATTAGAAGGCTGATGCAACTAAAGAAGCCAAAACAACCAAGGCGCTTCATGCATGCATGCACTGATGCGCAAGGTAGAAGTTGCTTCGAAAGTTTTACACTCTCCACAGAAAATATTCTAAGTGCAAAATCTTCCGAAGCCAAAGTCCAAATCTTCCAAAGCCAAAGATGAAGCCTTCCGAAGCATCAGAGACAAAGTCTTTCGAAGCCAAATGGTGTGAAGACTGATTTATTCCAAAGACAAAGAAGACATGCATTCTCTGATCTACATTTTCATAAAGCTAACACACTTTCCGCTGTAACTTTGAAGACTCACCAACTTATACAAGTTGGTGAAAAGGTCCATACTTTTGTAAACTGTAGATTATGGTCATTGGTCTGTAACTTCCTACTTTGTATCTTTTTTTCCTTTTTATAATAGAAAAGGATGTGAGGTATGGCATGTCATATTCACTAGTCAAAAGGCAAATCTGCCTTTTGACTCTACATTGATCTTGTTGTCTAGATTAGTGTTTCCAGCTAGCTTTCAAAGTATTGATGGTTGTATGATGTAGTATAAAGTATCTTAGGTCCTTGTATTTTTTTTATGCTTTGTAACACTTGTAATAGAACTTAAGAGCAATATACAGCATCCTTCAAAACCATATTTGTCTGTTCTTGTTCTTAGTTCTATCTTAGTTACTTGTATTCATAGTATCATCTCACACAAACCCGGTTCCCCATTTGATCTGTTTAGTGTTCTAACACTCTCCTTATTGTGAGACTAATTTTATTGACCTACCCTCTACACCGTCTTGTATTATTGACTTGCATTCTCCACCGAGTCTAGGTGTCCAGGTTGAACCCTTTGAGACAACACAACCTGGACCTAGAGCTGAATCTCAGCTAACATAATCTTCTGATTCATAGTAGGGTCCTTTTCACTCTTTTTCTGAACCTGTGAGAGAAGAGAATCCCACTGAGAGAGACATAGTAGAATAACCTGGTGCTGAAGACCAGTCCTCTCAGTTAAAGACTTCAAAGAAAAGGAAAAGAAAGGCCATGAAGAGTGTTTCCAAGAAGAAGACCAAGGCATCCACCTTTACACCTTAGGATGAGTCAGAGCATCCTAAGGTAGTGCAAGAAGAGGCTGCTCAACCAACTCTAACTCAATTAGAGCCTCTTGCAACTGGAAGACCCATCTTGTCCTGGACTTTTGCTACTAATCCAAACAGGTGGTATATCATCAGAGATCAAAGAGGTCAAGATGTCTATTTCTGGCAAGACATGCTTGATCTTCCTCTACATGATTTCCATAACATGAGAATATATTATGAGTGTCTAAGGGATCCTGACCAAATGATGAAGAAAGGTATGGTCTTGATCCTAATGAGGACTGTCAACATGTGAATAACTTCTCTGTTTTGGTAGCATCAGCCTAGGGGGAGTTTATAATGTTATATTAGAAGGTTGATGCACCCAAAGAACCCAAAACCACCAAGGAGCTTCCTGCATGCTTGCACTGATGTACAAGGTAGTAGTTGCTTAGGAAGTTTTACACTCTCCACATAAATTATTCTAAGTGTAAAATCTTACGAAGCCAAAGACCAAATCTTCCAAACCCAAAGATGTATTGTAGAAGTCTCTCGAAGATTAACATTTAGTCTTTATTGTCTTTATTAATAGTTTTGTCATAGTTTAGGGACTTATTTGTAAATATATGTTCCTTTTTGTTTTCGTTATTAGTATAAATAGCATAGATTAGGTATTGTGTAAAAAAGCACAAAGACTAGACTAGTGCACCTTAGAATCAGTTGAATGAATTGTAACTGTTCTCTACACTTGTATTTCTATGCTTTTTTTCAATGAGAAACTATGAATTTTTTTGATATGTTTGCATTGATTTGATTACTTGTGTTTGTTTTGATTCTATTGCATCACAATATCATCATAGATCGATCCATTTTGATCCTATCAAATGGTATCAGAGCTGTTGGTTCAGTGATTTGAGCTTATCGACATTTTGAGCTCTCTGAATCACTTGAATCTGTGATTGATAAGCAATTTGATCAAATAATTGTTGAATTCAGTTGTGTTTCATCAATAGAAACATGATTTTAATCACAATTTCATGTTCAATTCGTTTAAATCTGTGAATTTGACCTAAATTCTGTTCGAACTTGTTCTTCATATTCAGACTGTATTTCAATCAGAAGATTGAATTATTATTGTTGTTTGTTGAAATTGAAGAGAAGGATTGATTATCGACCTATAAACTACCTAATTGGAAGTTTTTAGATCAATTCAACAAGTTTTGAAGATTTCAAAAGATTTGAGTTCATATGAATCTGTTGAATTAGGCGCATTAGGTTTAAACACTGCTGAAAATTGCCTAAGTGTATAGGCTCTTGACAACTGTTTAGGCGTTCACTTTTTAGGCGTTTTTGGTGTAGGCGTTCGACCACTGTTGAGGCACATTACAACTGTTTGGACACTTTGAAACTTTTCAGAAACTAAGTAATTCTAGGTGCATAACCACTGTTTAGGCACATTAGAACTATTCTTGGCGTTCTACAACCCAGGTGCTTGACAACTATTTAGGTGCATTATCAGTTGGGCGTTTCGGAATTCTACTAAGGCAGTCCCTTAGGCGTTTCTACATCAAAGTTGGGTGTTTGAGAACTGACTCAACACTTAGAAATTTTTTCAAAATTTAAAATTCCAAAAAATATTTTCAATTCATTGTTTTTATTCAACAAATTTTATCTTAAAAACAACAATAAATCAAAAATGGTGAAATCTGAAGATTCTGATAACAGAGTTCCTAAGTTGAAGAACAAAGCTGATTTTAAGAACTGGTCTCTTAGATTGAAACATCATCTTAATTCTATTGACACTGACTTGTGGAAGTCAATAGAAAAAGGACCTCATAACCCTATTACATCATATGGTCCTGATAGAGGTTTTGTCTACACAAAATACTCTCCAGAACCTTATCCTGAAGATGGGTTATAAGGTGATGATCTAAGAAAAGTAAAGAATGACATTAAAGCATATTCATTGATGTCTAAAGGATTACCACTAGAAGTCTTAACTAGACTTGATGGATATCAATCTAGATATACTGTGTATAAAGCTTTGAAGATAATATGTGAAGGTGGTAAGGAGATTCAAGATCTCAAGAAGCAGAAACTGAAGAGGCAGTTAGAGCTGTTTGAGCATTTATCTGGTGAAACTATAAACCAAATGATGAATAGATTTGTGCAACTTACAACTGAGATGTCAACTGCTGGCATCAAAAATGATCTCAACGATCTAAATTTTAGACTTCTCAATGCTCTTCCATCCTCATGGAAACAAACAGTGACATTGTTAAAGCACACTAAAAAATTCCCTATGGATCTTGATCTATTGATTGCCAAAATTGAGTAGGTTGAGATTGATGAAAGCTCAAGAAACAATGATAGAGCAGCATCAATGTCTCAATCCAAATATGTTGCATCTCCAGCTAGCACAGTGGAGAATGCCTTTATGGCAAAGAATGAGAATTCGCCAGAAGAAGAGGGTGATCTGTTTGTTGGAGTAGGGTTCTTTATAGATTCTTCATATACAAGTGCTCCTGCTTATGCAACTCAACCACAACCTCAGTCTCCTTCTAAACCTCAAAACTCTAAACCTCAAACTGAGACTCCATCTTCTAACTCTACTAAAACTAGCAGAGTTAAAGATGTTATTAACATCCTATTACAGGATGAGGTGTCCAAAACTGCTTTTACTACTTTGATGGCTAGTTTTCAAGCTTATCAAGGTAGTCATTTAACACAATTAGATCTTGTCAACAGGAAAATTCGAGATGGATCCAGACGATGTAGAAGAGATGGACTTAAACTGGAAAATGGTGATGATTGCATATAGAACACAGAAACATTCTTATTTCAACAGGAACTACAAGCCAAGTACTAACAAGACTGTTGGATTTGACAAATCTAAGTCAAGGTGTTTCAACTGCAAAAGCTATGGCCACTTCTTATGGGAATGCAAAGCTCCCAGAAACAAAGGAGGGAATGGTCAAGCTAGTTCAAGTAATCAAAGATATCCACAATAGTCTCAGATGACATTCCAAAAGCCATATCAAAGTCTACCAATGCCTGAACTTAAAGATGAATCTAGGTGTTCTGAAGAGCCTAAGAAAGCTCTTGTCGTGAGCATCAAGGATGGATATGACTGGAGTGCGTATGCAGAGCAGTTTACAGCTGACTTAACTTCTAGTTTATCTCTTATTGTAAAGGTTCAAGGTGAAGATTGGTCAGAAGATAGTGATCCAAAGGCTGAAGATGACTCTGAAAATAAAGAAGAAAAGTATGAATGGAGTGATAAATCTGATCCTAAAGAGGATTCAAAAGAAGTTGCATTAATGGCACAGTCAGATCAACTAAAGGTTGAAAATTTATCTTCTAACTCTGAGACTACTTCACCTAAATATCCTGAAAAACCAGCTGAAGTAAGAGAAAAACTATGCACCAAATCTTGCTTTGAACATGTAGAATATTACCGAACTTACTCATACAAAATTTGTGAAAAGCTCAAGCAAGAGGAATTAATGCATAATAAACTTAAAAATGACAACAAAATATCAGATGAAAAGATCATTTCTTTACAAACTTCATGGAACAAAAATTTGAAAGAACTAGAAATTGTTTCCAAACAACTTAAAGAAATGACTAAGAACTTGGAAGAGGAAAAAATAGCACATGCTACTACACAAGTTGATCTTGCAAAAGTCAAAAGTTCGAAAACAATTGTGGAACAACTGGTAAGTGAACGAAAGGACAAACAAAAAGCAGGCTTAGGTTTTACACACGAACCAATGCCTGAATCTATAACAAACACTTTACCAGAGAACTTCAACACGCATGATCATTCTCCTGAAAATAAAGTTAAACGTAAAGCTTTCCAAAACAAAAACAACAAGATTTATGATAGTGAAGAAGAGAAAACCAATGTTGAAATCTTTGAAGAAAAAGATACTGAAAAGATCAAAAACGGTCATTCGGTAAAAGTAAAGTCATATGAACCACGACCGAAAAGTAAGAAAATATTTGTTCCCAAAGAATCTGTTTTGGAACAAGTGATCAATAAAAATAATAAACAAAACTCCAAAAACAAAGATAAAGCAAAACAAAAAGAAGAAACATCAGAAGATTCAAAATCTTATGGTCTAAATAATCCAGAGTTTATTAAATGGCAAAACGATCAGAAAGAGAAAGAAACTGAAAAAGAATCTTCTCCTGAAGATGTTCAATCTCAAATAAAATCAAGTTCTACAAAATCAAGGAACCAAAGAAGAACAAGAAAATTGACTAAAACAAAAATTGATCAAAATAAGAGTCAAGAAAATCAGACAAAGACAACAAATCAATCAACTCAATTTAAACCAATAAAATTTGTGTCTGCTGGTACTTTCAACATGAACTTAATAAACAGTTGTTTAAAACACCACAAAGGTACTGTGAAATTTGTGACGCCTAAATCTAAACAAGGATCAAACGTTGCATCAACATCAAAAGTTAATAAACAGTTGTTTAAAACACCATAAAGGTACTGTGAAATTTGTGACATGTATAATCATAAGACTGCTGAATGTTTTTTTAACAAGTACCGTCACATATGTGATATGAGAAATCACTCAACAACATATTACTACTTTAATAAGTACTGTACCTTCTGTGATGAAAGGACTCATAATACAGAAAATTGTTACTTTAGAAAGAGTTCGCCAAGGAAAGGATTTGCCAATACACAATTAGGCAAAGGCTATGTTAATCCTCAGTTTAAAAGAAATCAAACTGTTGGTTTTCAAAGATTAACTAACAACCTTCCTTAGGCTTGAGATCTTTCAAAAGAAATGACTCTATGAGACCAAAACAATACATTCAAGATCAATTCATTCCAAGGTCTGTGAGAATGAATGATAAAAATTTTGGAAATAAAATTTTTTAAAAAATTGGTCATTCAAATGGTATGAATTTTCTTAATAATGATCAAAAATTTGTGAATAATAGAATTGGTAAATTCATTAAAAACAAGCTTGATGTGAATAAACTCCATTTTAAACAATTCACCATTGTTGATAAGTTTGGCAAACCCAAGACCATCTCGGCTTGGGTCGATAACTCAACTTAATTTTCTTTGTCTAGCAAGTACGCCCGAGAAGACCTATAAACACATGGTATGTGGATAGTGGGTGTAGCCGGCACATGACAGGCAATATGCCTTACGTCAAGAATTTAAGTTAAAAGATGGTACACACGTCGCCTTCGTTGGTGGTGCAGGAGGAAAAATCACAGGCGAGGGAACAGTATCCAATGGGATAATAAGCTTTGATAAAGTCAACTACTACTCACATTTGAACTTTAATTTGTTAAGCGTTTCCCAAATTTGTGATAAATCGTACTCAGTTCTTTTTGATGATTATTTTTGTTACATTTTGAAGCCAAGTTTTCAGATTAGCAAAGACTAGGTGGTTGTTAAAGCTGTTAGGGATCGAGATGTATACAACCTGGATATGTCTAAAGTTGATCCATCTACAGAAACAACTTGCCTTATTGCCCAAGCATCAAATGACGAAAGTCAGCTTTGGCATAGACGTCTCAGGCATTCCATCTTCATGAACATGAACAAGCTTGTAGCAGGAAATCATGTTGTAGGTCTTCCAACAAAGAAGTTTGCCACTACTGATCTCTGCTCAGCATGTTTAAAAGGAATGCAACCCCGAGCGTCTTATAAGCCCAAGCAGATAAACTCAAATTCTAAACCTCTCCAGATGTTGCACATGGACCTATTCGGACCAACAAATGTTCGGAGTATTGGAAAGAAATCTTACTGTTTAGTTATCATTGATGATTTTACAAGATTTTCTTGGGTTTTCTTTTTGCATGCTAAATCCAAAATGGCTGAATTATTAAAAGAATTCATCATTAAAATAGAAAACCAATTAGTACAAAAGGTGAAAATAATTAGAAGTGATAATGGAACGGAATTTAAAAATGCTAATATTGATAAATGTTGTGCAGAAAAAGGTATTGCTTGTCAGCTCCGTGCTCCTAGAACTCCACAACCAAATGGAGTTGCTGAAAGGAAAAATAAAACTTTGATTGAAGCAGCACGGTCTATGTTAGCAGATGCCAAAATTCTAATCACTTTCTGGGATGAAGCCATATCCACAGCGTGTTTTGTGCAGAATTGTTCTTTGATTGTGAAAGATAAACAGAAAACTCCTTATGAGTTGATGTTTAGCAGGAAACCTAATATAGATTTTCTTAAATATTTTGGTTGTCCATTTTTGATTTTAAATTCAAGTGATCAGCTAGGAAAATTTGATGCAAAATCTGATGAAGTATTTTTCGTTGAATATTCATCCGTTTCAAAAGCTTTTAGTGTTTATAACTATAGGACAAATGTTATCCTTGAAACTTTTAACATTAAATTTCTTGAAAACTCTTTTCCATGAGTTGCAAATGGTCCAGCTTGGTTATTTGATTTAGATTCTTTGTCAAACTCTTTTAATTCTAACTTGTTTGAATCTACAGGTCAGAAGAAGAAACAAGAAGGAGATCTCGGATCATTCAGCGATGATTCTGATTCTGATGATATGGATGACTCAAGCCCAGATTATTCCTTTTTCTATTTTGTGAAAGATCCTATATTTTAGTTTGAAAATCATGATCAATCTCAACAAGCTCAAGAACATTCCTTGTCTGAAAATACCAATGTTTCACAACCTATTCCTAATGATGGTCCTGAAATTATACAACCTGAGTTCGGAATGACAGAATGATGAGAAGTAAATCACAACAAGCAAACCTTTGATTATACTCGTGTTTTCAATCTCAAATTGTTCCTAAAAACATCACCGAAGCATTAAAGGACAATGGTTGGATTGAGGCAAGCAAGAAGAATTATTGCAATTCCCCAAACAGGAAGTATGGAAGCTTGTGGATTTACCTGAAAGAGAAAATGCCATAGGCACAAATTGGTTGTTTAGAAACAAAGCAGATGATCGGGGAATTATTGTTCACAACAAAGCGAGACTCGTTGCACAAGGTTACACCCAAGAAGAAGGAATAGATTATGATGAAGTATTTGCTCCAGTTGCAAGACTTGAATCAATTCGTGTCTTCCTGGCTTATGCATCATTCAAAAAATTCAAGGTGTACCAAATGGATGTTAAAGGTGCTTTCTTGTATGGACCAATCACCGATGATGTGTATGTCAAGCAACCTCCAGGTTTTGAAGATTCAGAATATCCTCATCATGTGTCAAACATAGCAAAGCATTGTATGGTCTACATCAAGCTCCTAGAATCTGGTATGAAATATTATGACAACACTTAATCCATCATAGATACACGCGAGGGAAAATCGATCCTACTATGTTTATTAAGAAGGATGCTGATGCTCTCTTATGTGTTCAAGTGTATGTTGATGATATCATATTTGGTTCTACAAGTCCAAAGTTGTGCAATGAATTTGAAGAAATAATAAAGTCTCGTTTTCAAATGAGTTCTATGGGAGAAATTAACTTTTTCCTTGATCTTAAAGTGAAGCAATCTGCAGATGGAATTTTTATCAATCAAGAGAAATTCATTGATAGACTCTTGAAGAAATTTAAACTGCAAGATTGTCAATCCATAAGAACTCCAGGTGACATAAATTCCAAAATTGAACCTGATTCTAAAGGAAAATCAGTTGATCAAACTTTATACAGAGCTATGATCGGATCTTTGATGTATCTTACTGCATCTAGACCTGATATAATGTATGTTGTTTGTGTATGTGCCAGGTATCAATCTGAACTCAAGGAATCTCACTTAATTAGGGTTAAATGAATATTCAAGTATCTCAAAGGAAAACCAGCTTTAGGGCTATGGTATCCTTATGAAGGAAACTTCGAGTTACATGGATATACAGATAGTGATTATGGGGGATGTTGCCAAGAACGTAAATCTATGACGGGTGGTTGTCAGTTTTTAGGTCCCAAATTAGTCTCATGGCAATGTAAGAAACAAACAAATGTCTCTGTTTCAACCGCAGAAGCTGAGTATGTTGTTGCATCAGTAGGATGTTCTCAAATCCTTTGGTTACAAAACCAACTGTTGGATTACGGGTTTAATTTTCTAAAAACCCCTATTTACATTGATAACACTGCTGCTATGTTTATTACAACTAATCCTATCCACCACTCAAAAACAAAATATATCAAAATTCGATATCATTTTCTCAGAGATAACTCTGAAAAAGGTTTAATCATTTTGATTCAAATCGCAACTGAAAAATAGTTGGCTGACCTATTTACAAAATCCTTTTTACCAGGTCGATTTGAATATTTGGTCGAGTCAATTAGGCTTATTAATCATGTTTAAACACTGGTTTTGAGTTTAATTCAGTTGTTTGATTCATTAAAAATGATAAGAACCCTCCCTTAGCTTAATCTTGAATATAGAGAAACTATCAAAGTTAACTGCCTGATTGTATATATTATGTGTGTATGTTCAATAGAAATTGAAAAAGCAAATTCAAATATAGAAAATTGCAAAAGCAAATAGAAAAATATAAAACAAAACACAAAAATAGAGTTTTTCCTGTTAGTTAAGTGTTTAGGATTGAATTTGTCTTTGCAATTTGTGAGAAATGATAGATACATTAGTTATGATCAGTTGCATACTTCACTCACTACTAAAGTCTGACGTGATTAGATATGATGTGCAGGTAAACTCAAGCAATTATACTGAAAAAGTAAATTCTTGTGTCAAACTAAATCATTCATGCATTCATGTTTGTTCATTTTAGTACCAATGAATAATGTTGACTTCTCAAATTGATTGCTTGTTAAGTCGTAATCTCACACCTGGTGGTGATATGAATAACCATTGAGCTCTAATTAATTTAAAGCATCTAATCACTTCTCTATTATGACTCATCATAGACCTGAAGTGACGAGATATCCTTTGTTGTAAGTAATTACAGACCTGGATATTCTCAATTGGTGCAAAAAGATGCCAATGTGCACAATATCAACATGAGATCTGGTATAAGTATATGTCAGGTTAACAAGTTGAGAAAGGTGTATTCTTACAGATATTTATGAGAGTTGAACTCTCTAAGTCTAAGTGTGACTTACATAATGTCATATCTAATCATACCTTAATCAATCCAAGAATTGAAAAAGTAAGAGTGTTGAGTATCTTGTCAAAAGCAAACATTTTCTATCCTTAGATCTCGTGTCTCCTTTGCTGCAGAAATGCTGACCTGGAACACACTTGATCAGGATTTAATCACTGTCTATGACTATCCATCATTTTTTTTCTATTAATGTGCTGATCTAAACTGATATGATCTCACTGCAGGCATGTGATTCAATTGTATATAGTAGATTTTTATTCTGCTTTAATTTTGATTTTTTTGCATGATTTTCTGTGTGCAGGCATGTTGATAATGATTAGTTTTCTTTTCTTTCAAAATCAAAGAAACTTCTAAGTTTGTAAAACTTAAAAGTCTAGGGGGAGTAAAAATGAAAAAGAGAAAATAAAGTGTTTTGGATGAAAGGATGAAGCTGCAATTTCAAACATATGTGTGTTTGATATGATGTAAAAATGAACCTAAAAAAGAATTCAAATTCAGTGGAAAAGCTTCTTGTAAACAAAATGAGATCATTTGTTTTTGTAAAAATAAAATAGAGACTAAAATGAAGGAAAATTAATTTTTTTTTTAAATCTGAAATAAAATAATGGTCAAAAAAAAAATTTTGAGTGTAAAAAATGTTAAAATTGAGAGTCATTAATGAAAATTTGAGTGTTAGTCAAACAATTTTGACTAAGTGTTGAAAATTGAGTGTGAACAGTGCTAATGTGTTTAAATAGTGTTCAGATGGATGATGAGAAAAATTATAAGTGTCAAGACTTATGGAAGTATCCTCATGTGCCTGAACAGTTCTCTTAAGTCCAATTCAGGAGTATGGTGTTTTTTCAGAAATTTACACAAGTGTTGGGCATTTCAGACAAGCTCATGCGCCTAAACAGTTGTCATATGTCAGAAATTTTTAGTTAAGTGTTGGGTGTATCATCTTATGCTCATGCGCCTGAACAGTACCAGGCTTCCAAGGAGTCAGACGTTTGAAGTGAAAAATTTCCAAGCGTTAGGCGTTTCATCTAGTCACATGTGCCTGAACAGTGCCAAAGCTCCTAAACAGTGCTTATACGCCTGAACATTGCCCATGCGTCTAAACCTTATGCACACAAACAGTGCTCATGCGCCTAAAAAACTTAGGAAATTTAGTCTCATGCGACTGAATAGTGCTCATGCGCGTACATTTTCACTTATATATATATATATACAACACTTGTGATTTTTTCATTTATTCACTGATATCCCCTAAAACACTCTCGACACTCATACACTCATATCATTCAATTCATCATTATCGATTGTTTGGTGTTAATTCTTGTGATTCATAAGTAGATACACTAAATCTAAACTTCATTTCGAGATCATATTCATCAAATTTCAAGTTTACATCTCAAATTTAACCGGGCGTTTTAGATCTGTGTAGGCGTATGAACCCTAGTCAAATGAAAACTGAAATTTGTGAATATAATACGAACAATCAACTGAAATTGGACCTTGAATCATGATATACATATGTTTTCGAGCATATTGGTGTGATTAAATCAGTTTTTCATCAAATTGTGTTCTTGATGATTATGTTCATCAGTCGGTTTTGAATATGAATAATCAACTTCATGAAATTGTTAATAAGTGTCAAATTAATCACAAAATTTCATCCATTAATCTGATTGTGAGAAAAATTTCAATGATTTGGTGTGTTTAAATCATTCAAACATGAACTTGAATGCAATCTGCTCTTGACAAAGTATGTTGAACACTTAGAAATTTTTTGAAAGTTAAGTTTGAAAAATTTAAAAATACTAATTCGATTGAAATCTAATCAAAATTTAAGACACTTAACGTATTACTTGAATGTTATGAATTGTGTAAATCAAATTTGTAACCAATATACTCTTGTTCATGTAATGAGATATATATAAACACTTAGAAAAATTTTAAGTGTTTTGGTTCAAAATTGATAAATCATAATTTGTTTTTAAGTTTTGCAAATTCAAATGTGTCTAAATTTCTTTGTTTTATGCATATAGATGGATAAACTTAAGTTTGAACCTAAGCATAATGTAGCAGCATTTCTAAATGAAGATGTTCGGGATGCTACAGGCTAAGAAGAGATGATTAGATTCCTGTTAAGGACTAAGTATGTTTGATGAAATCAACTTTACAACAACATGTTGAACATGAACATATTAGAACAATATTCAACATGAACAAGTTGATTCCCCCAAGGACCTTTTTCAATATCTCTCAATAATCAACAAACAAGAACCATGGTGCTGAAACCCATGATTCAAGTGTATGAAATCAGTGTGTGTGTGTGTTTGTTTGTGTTTGAATGCTCGAAAATAATAATAACTATTTGATTGATTGATTGTTCAAAAGCTTTACAAAGGATTAGGGTATTGTGCTATTTATAGCCTATACACATAGCTATATACAATTACTGAACTACCCTTATGTAAACGAATATTACATAAATAATCCTAAGTGTGTAAGTTATCCGCTGTGGAATTAAGTCATCCGCTGTGGAGGTTTTCTCATCCGCTATGGAGAAGACTATTCATCCATTGTGCATACTTGGTTGTTCATCCGCTGTGGAATTAAGTCACGTAACTCTTGCAGCTTAGCAGAAGAGAATAGAAACTTTTCAAGTTTCACTTCTGTAGCTGAATACTCAGCTTGGATATTGAATCACCCTTGGTATGATGAAAGGTTTCATATTGGTTCATGATTTTGTCTTTGTTTATCGCTGTCACCTCACTGCTTCCTTCACACGTAATTTGTAGTGCATCCCGAACACCTTAGCATGTTCCATACTTTTCTAGTCTTTTGAGGACATCCATTTTCAAAGCCTGAGTATGAATAGAGTAGGCTTTGAGATCTATCTTGATTTTCTTGTATTCCTTATTATCAAGATTTAGATTAGGATCCTCAATGGGAATTCTAACAGTTTTGTACTGAGCAGCTTGATCAACATTAAGAGAAACAAGAATGTAGGTTCCTTTGCAGATTGATATCCAGTAGACGGGATCCACACCTGTAATGTAATTTCTAAACCTTATTTTCCACTGCTTAAACTCAAACTCATGTTTAAGCATTGGAGGTTTAGACGCATGACCAAGTTCAGAAAAGTTAACAGAATCCATTGTAATAAACTTGTTTTTTTAGATGGTTTGAATATTGATTAAGTTGATTTTGTTGGATCATATGAGGCTGGTGCAACCAAAACAACACATAGAATATTTTGAAGTACAAATTGAAGAAGTCTTCCAAAGCTAAAGCCGCTCTTCCAAAGACAAGTTGAAGATCTTTTGAAGCTTAAGTATGAAGAACTTCTGAAGGAAAACTAACTCTTCCTAAACTAAGTAGTTTTCCTTCAGAAGCACATGAACAACTTTCGAAGGTAGAACCAAGTCTTCCGAAGTATACGAAGACCAAGTAATTCTCCTTCTGAAGCATTCACACTTAGAAGATCCAAGACAAAGTCTTCCAAAGAATAAAGTCACGAAGACATGCAGAAGACTTGGAAGAAGTTGATTCTTCCGAAGTACAAATGGCCTCGGAAGAACTTATTCTTTCGAAGCCATTTTTCCTTCGGAAGAAAAAACTATGAACCAGTGGACATAAGTATGGGCTATCTGACATCTGCTGACAACTCTGATACACTACATGGCGCTTTCCCACTCCCATGTAGTTAACCATACTTTAATCCACTATTCACCTTTATCAGTTAGTATAGTTACCATACTTAGTTGGTGACAAAAGGTAAGTCATGGACCTATCATGACCACCTAATCTGGGATATTATTTTATTTTAGATACTTTACTTCTAGCAATGTAGCATTTGCTTAGCGGTAAATTCCAGCTGGTTTTTTAAGTATAACCGGCTGTAGATAGTAGTATATATAGTTTCTCATTGTAACTTAAGTAATCAAGCTTGTAAGAGTCTTGTAATACTAAATTGAGAAGTAATATATACAAGTATCTTGAAAACCATTCTTGTGTTCATTAACTTATTATATTATTGTCAACTTAGTTAGAGATTCTACTTTATCAACCGAGTGAGACTTAGCGAGTTTGTGACATACAAAACTTGTGTTGAGAAACCAACACCGATCCTGTAAATTTTAAGTCCAGAAAGTTCAAACAGTCTAATGTCAGGATTTTCTTATATAGTTTCGATGAACAGCAGCAACAATAGAGTCGATTTGATGAACAGTTCACTGTTGAGTCGATTTTAAGTTGATTTTAGGTTAATATTTTTTATTATGAGTGGTTTTTGTTTGATTTTTGTTGAGAATGAACAATCAAACAGTGTTCATATGTTTGTCGTACAGAAGAACATCAACGGTTGATGAAGTTTCAAGTATTTTCAGTATGAATGCTTATTAAAAGTATAAAACTTGCTAACAAACAATTCAATCACCAGTTCAAATGATTTTTGTTCAAGATCTGTATTGATTTTTAGATGAATTCAAGAGCCGAGGCTCTGATACCAATTGACCGGGTCCGAGATGTGAATCTGAGTTGAAGTGACTCAACTAGGATCGAATATGATGATTGAGTCAAGGATTATGTAGTGGAAATACAGAATCAAAGAACATCTAATGCTGAAAATACTAATTAATGCTTTGTATATTGATATTGGTAAACAAGATAAAAAGTGTGCTAGGGTTTATAGCACAAGAAACTTTTGTTTGTCGTCACTTTTCATTTAGTGTATAGTATTCTATTTATAGCCTGATACAATGCCTGTACAAAATAACTAAACTACCCTCATAACTATACATAAGAATACTAGTCTAAGTATAAAAGATAATCAGCATTTGTAAATTTTCATCCGCATTAACTAATGCAGATGTGTTGATCTTCATCATCATTTCTTCTTTTGAGCTTCTGCATTAAGTATGTCATCCGCATTGACTAATGCGGATGAACAAATACATAAGCGCATTTGTTTCTGCACATCTGCATTAGTAAATGCGAATGAACAAATACATAGTCGTATTTGTTTTGCCTGTCCGCATTAGTAAATACGGATGAAAAAATACTTGATCGTATTTGTTCATTTGTTATCCGCATTGACTAATGTGGATAGTCAACACTTGTCCTCTTTTTGTTCTGTTTTCTTCACCCGTATTATTTCTTCCACTTGTGGGGATTTCAAACCAGAACAACCTTCAACCACCTCTTCAATTGTCATGTATGATCCTTTCAGGGTCCAACAGCTTACTCTTTTAAAAATCCCCATAATCGCATCCCTTGGGTACTTCCCTGTCAGGCTCATCCTCACTATCATCACTGCGAATTAGCACCTTTGGTTCTAGCAATTTTACCTTAGACCCCTTTATTTCCTTCTCAGTCCTCCTCTTAATCACCCTGTCAACCTTCTTCTTTCCTTTCTTCTCAATCTTTTCATAATCCTTCACTATTTTAATCACTCCAATCACCATCATGGGTACGACATTTGGCATTACCTGATAGACCTCATCAACAATTGCTTCCTTTATAGTTGACCTGAGCTTTGCTTCTCCTTCACTGTCATAGTGACTGCTAATTTTTACTCCTGTTGAACTTTCACGATGACTTTAGCTTGGCTTTCGATTCCACGTGGCCTTGTAGTACACCCACCATGAGCACCCTTATGAGATGCTTATCCGGATTTCCTACGAGCCATAATTCCTACTTCTGATAAGATTTAAACACTAACAATGTTGTTCAAGGTAATAGGTCAGATCATTGCAAGTATGATAAGATCTTAATGTTAGTGACCAACTATCATTAACTACTTACCCTACTTTCATGTCTTAAACATTTCCTATCATCACACACACTATTATTCAAACCTACTAAGCACATAAATTCAAGCAGCATACACATATTGTTCTTATTGATATTAAGACCTTTACCATATGGCATATAGCTACTCGGGCTGGTACCCCTTCATTTGTTCTCATTTTTAGTTTATGTTTAGGTTTGGAAAATAATTTTAGCCAGTTATCTTAAACTTTAGCTATTATACCAACTTCTAAGGACAAAATCCCGAGAGTCCTCATAGCTAGCCAGTCATAGCATGAAACATTTGCAAAGTATATATTTAGAACTAAATGATTGGGTTAGAATCAGTATGGATCGAATATATTGAAGGAATTCTATGATGATTGTAGTTGAAATACAATAATCAATGATCAAACATAGTAGAAATACTCATAATGTTGATTGTATATTGATAAGAAGCATCCAATAATACAATTAGAGTTTTTGTGTAATCAGGGTTATGAAAGTTTCTAGAGTTTCAAAAGTTTTAAAAACTCTATTTATTTATAGGTCTATAGAATGACATGTACAATAACTTAACTACCCTGACATAAAATTTAGGTTTACAAAGTACAAGGTACAAAATTACTGTATCGGTATTTGTTTTTTTAGCAACATTTGTTTTCTTCAAATCCGCATTTGTCTTTACGAATGTACAAAGTCTTGGCTGCATTTCTTGTCTTAGGCATAAACATTTGTTTTCTTAACCTAAATTAGTCTATACGGGTAGACAAATGCTCATCCATATTTGTCTTTGTTCAGCCGCAAAGACTAATGCAATTGAACAAATGCTTAGCCTTTTCTTTAATCCGCATATCTATAGCCTTCATCCGCATTCAACCATAATTTGATGAATCAACCCAACAGTGTGATGTTTATAAACTTAGACAAATAATGAAGAACATAAACAGGTTGATTTCCCCAAGGATCTTTTCAAATCTCTCAAACAAGATATAACAAAAGATTGTTATATTTTGTATTCAACAAACATCAATCATGGTGCAGACACCCATGATAGATGCTATGATATCTGTGTGTGTGTGTGTGTGATCACTAGTGATTGAATGCTTGTATGATAATAACTGCTTGATTGTATTCAATGTTCAAAAGCTTACAAAGGATTAGGGTAGTATGCTATTTATAGCCTATACAAAGAGCTATATACAATTACTGAACTACCCTTATGTAAATGAATGTTACATAAATAATCCTAAGTCTATAAGCTATCCGCTGTGGATGATTAGCTGTCCGCTATGGATGTAAAGCTGTCCGCTGTGGAAGTCAGATAACATGTCCGTTGTGCCTTGGATGTTGTCCGTTATGAACACTTGTGTGTTTGCTTGTATGTTGTCCATTGTGGAATGTTCATCCGCTATGGATGAACATCCGCTATGAACACTTGTGTGTGTTTGCTTTGTATGTTGTCCGCTATGGAAATGTTCATCCGCTGTGGATGAACATTCGCTGTGGATAGTTCATCAGCTATGGACTTAGGCATCCGTTGTGTGTGTTGGTCATCCGCTGTGGGCACTTGGACCTGATCTTCATCCTCTGCATCTTCTTAGTCATTCGCTGTGGAGAACCCTTCATCTGCTGCCGACACTTAGCAAAAATTCCTTTTTATCTACAAACCTGAAAAATAAATTTAAGCAATATTAGTGCATGTTATGAGTGTTAATGATACAATGTGTTAGTTAATGATTGTTTGAATGTTAGAACACGTTATGTTTGATTATGGCAAGCATTATCCTTTTAATCTGTTAACCTATTAATGCACTTGTTGAGTCCAACAGTACTCCCCCTAAGGACGATGTTGCCATCTCTTTAATGTTTGCTTGTTAATGTTTTGTTTGTTAGTAACAGAGTGTGTGTGTTGATGCTTGTTAATGATGTTGCCATCTCTTCTGTTGATGATTGCATGTTTGAATGTTATGCATGATTGATTGTTTGACTTGTATGATTATATGATTGTCTCTTTGTTTGTTTTTGCATGATAGAATGATTGATTGTTTGTCTGATTACATGTATAATTGATTGTATGTTTACATGTATGTTTTTATGATTACACGTATGTTTCACTGATTTCTCATGTATAATTGTATGATTGAATGAATGATTGTTGTTGTCTGTTATGTATGTTTGGATGTTTGTTTGTTGAAAGGTTAGATTGTTTGTTTGTTTTTGTCTGTTTGTTTGTTAGAAACCTTTATGAGTGAAAAGGAACAGCTTCATCAACTTTCTTCTGAGCTTCAACTGTTGCCTTCCAGGATTCTTCAATATCTTTCTCAAGCTCTTGATCTTTGGTAGCCTCTATTACTTGACCAAATAAATGAGTAATCCTCAGTGCATTTCTACAGTTCACAATGTGCTCTATAAAATAATCAACTGCACTCTTCTGATCATCATATTTGCTCTCTTTTGTGAGATGAACCAGCTACTCCAGAGTTGATTGGTCTAGGCTCTGCACATCTATGTTACTAACCAGTGTGGTCACAACATGTTTGCCTTTCAAGATTTCAAGATTATTATTGTCTGATATCCTTATTCTTGTTATGCATTCTATGTGTGTTAATGGTTGTTGATTGGTTTCCAGTCTCGGTTTCAGTGCAGCCTTCTATAAACAGTACCCCAATATTCTAAGCATATGAATGAAGTAGCAACAATCTTCCTTGCATAACACATCTTTGATAGCAGGGAATGTCTTTGTTTTCAAAAATGAGACATAAGAGGGATGAAGAAGTTTGATTTCCATAGTGTCAAACAACCTTATGTCTGGTGCTTGTTTTCCCTCTAGTTTTCTCTCAAGTACAACCTCAAAATGGGTTTCATCATAATACCATTTTGTAATTGGATGATTGTACTGGTTACCTTCAATCTTCTTCATAATCAGTGTTAAATCATACGGCATCATAGGATAACCAACCCTTTCTAATAATTTTAGTTCAATATCAGAGGATGGTTCTTCACTTGTCTATTTCCTCTTGCTAGCCTTTTGTTGTTCTTTTCTTAACTTAGCAATATGAAGTTTATCTTCTTTATCAGCCTTTTGTTTTAATTCATGATGATGTTTGTTCATGTATGATCTTAGTATGTGAAAGAAATTGGCTCCTCTTGGATTGTTTGTGTGATTGACCATTCTTAACTGCAATAAGTTAAGATGGTCTTCATATGTTAATGATCCAAGCTGGGATATGTATGTTAAGTATTGGACATGTACAGATACTCTTTTGATCAGAACTGCATCCCAAGTTTCATCATACTTCCATGCCATAATTTTTCTTTCATTGGCATTAGCAGTGAGAGTAATTCTGTCATATAGCTTGACAAAATTTGTTTTCTCATTGATCATTTCTCTGACCTCATTGCCTTCTGGCCATAGCCTGTGAGGCATGAATTGTCTAGGCTCTTCTATAGGGTATAGCTCAGGAGGAGTTTGAATCCAAGGATCAAAACAGGAATTATCAGTTTGATTGCACAAATAATGATCGCGGAATTATCACAACTCGTTGTTTAATTAATTATTTATGAAATTGTAATTGTAACGTAAATCAATGAAGAACAGATGAGAGAAACGGAAAACAAGCAAAACAGGTGTTCTTGGTGTATTGTTGGTGTATATTGCTAGTCTATTATTTGTAATGATTCTGTTGCTATTGATCTAGTCCTCGAAAGTGTGCACCCATGCCTTCTATTTATAGGCAGACGGATTCACTTTTTACATGGGTAAGAGTAACTTTCCTATTGTGGTAAGAAAGTTACATAGATAACATTCTTGATGTGACATGAATTATTCATTTCTGATAGACGTGCAGTCTTCCACAGATGTTGACTTGATGACGTCACTCCAGAGAATTTTACTTGTTGACTTCATGAGGCTTCCTTGATGAATGGAGTTCATGCAAGTATTTTTTTCATCCTTAGGAGATGGCCTTCCATAGGAGTTAGCCTTTCGTAGGAGTTGGTTCTTTGATATTCATATTAAACTTCATCCACAAGAGCGAGCTTTCTTCTTCCGCAGGAGCAGCAGTAACTTGATCGCACAAGCAAACTTGGTCTTCCGTAGATATTACAATGCTTCCGCAGGAGATCCACGGATGCACATTCCTTGACTTGTTCTTCCGTAGATGTTTCTATACTTCGTCAAATTTCAAAATTGACCAAGTATGATGGTTTCTTGCAATTACACATATCATCAACACAAATAATAATTTAGGTTAACATATGTATATCTTGCATACAAAAAGATAAAGATTTACAAGAGTTCATTACAAGTGATGAATAATCTTCTAAACCTATACAATCAATTCTAGACCTAACAATACTCCCCCTTAGGTTTAGGAACTTGTAATTAATTATTCAATGTCTTCAACTCCTGAACTCTTTCCAAAATCTTTTTGTTGAAGTATGCATCTTCATTCTACTAATGTTTGATATGTATACTTGAGTTCTTCAAAGTCTTGAAATTAAGACAAGGACATCTTTTCTAGTCTGTTGCAACTCTTGTTGTTTGAGACTACTTCTAATTCATCTTGCTCAGAAATTCAAAGATCAGAGTTGACAGTTCCCATGAAGCTTTTTCTTCTTTTGTAAGCTTTGGCATCACTTGTATAATGTGCACATATAAACATATGTGACCTTGAGCAATATTATCAGACGACTTTGGAAAGTACTTATCATGCAAGTATGAGGAGTAAATTAGATGAGGAAGCTTTATTTCCATAGGATCAAACAGTCTGATACTTGAAGCTTTCTTGTTTGGATCATTTCTTTACAGCACCTATTCTTTTGTTCTTTCAACATATCCCCATCCGGTAATGGGATATGAGAATTGGTTTTCTTCAATGGTCTTGATGGATGCTACACTCTTCTTTGCATATCCAATTCTTCTCAAAAATTCATCATCAACAAGTTGAGAGGAGCTGGATTGAGACCTCTTCTGTTTTTGTTTTCTCCTTTTGTGATCTGCATCATCTCTTTTTACTTCCGTCATAACATCTCCTATAATTTTGTTTCTTAATTTTGCAATGATAACAGAGAAGTCTCTCCCTCTTGGATTGATTGGGTAATTAGTGATTGGGATGTTTTGTAGATCAGAGATGCCTGCATCTGGAAGTGAAATGAGAGTCTCCATCCATAGAAAGTATTGAATCATCCTAGATGCTCTTTTGATTGCTACACAATCCTAGTCTAGGTCAAACTTCCAATCTATGATTTTGTTTTCTTCTGCTAATCTTGGAGTTCTCAGATGATCATACAGTTGAATCAGAGTTGATTTTTGCTTAGTGATCTCCCTTACTGTTGTTCCCAAAGGCCAAATTTTGGTGGGAATTACATCTCTTGGCTCCTTGATCAGCTTTTCTTTCCCTTTGTGCATATCTTTACTTTCAACTACAATTGGCACAGCAAGGAATGGTTTTGTTTGTTGTTTGTATGCATGATTAGGTGCCCCAGTTCTGAATCTAACTCCAGTTTCCAATTCAACCTTCATCACATACTACATCATGCTTCTAAGCTCAGCCATAGTTCTTCCTTTCAGTTCATGAGACTTATAATTATGGCTTTGCAACCAACATGTCATGTTGTACTTAGTGAGATTTTTGGTGTAACGATTACCCAATTCATGCTTTATCTTCCAGATTGATTGATATTTTGTGATGGTTTCATAGTTATACACAGGTAACGCAAACCGTGCTACATCAAACTCTATCAAAACTTGCTTCATCTCATTCATATTCATCCTTTCCATTATGTCATAAGGAAAAGCATTGTTGATAAGATCCATGAACATGGAGCATTGGGCTCTTTCTTTGAATATGTCTTCAGTAGTAAGCAAGTCATCAGACCTTGCCTCTTCAACAGCCTTGGGAGACTCGTCCTTGGTTAAATCCTCCCACTTAGAATCACTTTCTTCTTTATTGTATTAAATTGGTTTGAGAGTAGATATATCTGCTAATGGAGTGTGCTCAGGAGATATGGTTTTTGTTTTCTTTGGAGAATCTTCAATCACAATTACTTCAGCTCTGGTTCCTCCCATATACTTTCTCTTTCTGTTATACTTGATGGTTGGTTCTTTTGGCTTCATCAAAGGAAGGTTAGCTGCAGTAATGATGTTGGTTGAGCAACTTCTTGGATTTGTTCTTGTACAGGCACCTTTTTCTTTAGAGCTTCTATCTCTTCATCTTTTGCTTTCAGCAGATCTCTTCATCTTGTACAGGCATCTTCTTCAGTTCAGACATAAAATTCTCCTTATCTTTTCTTTCTTTTTTGGCAGAATCAAGGGACTCAGTTATCAACTGATCCATAGTGTTAAACACTTCATTATTTGTTTGAATTTCTTCTCTTAGCTTTATGATGGTTGCTTCTTGAGTTGCAATTGTTTCATCTTTCTCCTTCATCTTCCTTTTCAACTCTCTCAACTTCTCCAACTTTTGATTACTTTTGATAATTAGATTGCTATATTTAGCAACAAGGAATCTTTTGCTCACATTAATCTCATCTTCTCTTAGATCATCTTCATCAAGAGCAGTGATATCAACAAAGTGAGTATCACTCTCATCTTATTGTTCTACACAAGGAGCTTCAGTTTGTTGATCCACTTCCTTGTCATTCTTCACCTCAGCTTCTAAACAGAGATCTTCTATTGCACCATCTTTCATTTCATCAACATTATCATTTTCAAGATTGATAATTTCAATGAGTGTAGGGCTTTCAGTTGGTGAGGTATGTTCAGGAAATGGGGATGAGGAAGTTTGTTGTGTTATTAGATAAGAAGTTATTTGATGGTGGTCAGGTGGGAATGGTTCTGTTCTAGTAGTATTGAGTGATGATTGGGATTTGGAATGGGAGAAAGGTTGTGTGTGTTCACTTGATGGTGAATTCAATTGAGCAGGTGGTGATTCTGGTAGATTTATCAAAGGAGTTGGTGGTGGAGAATGTGGGTCTTGTTATAGTAATGGATGTGGTGGTGATTGTTGAAAGTGATCAGGTAAGACTATTTCTATTGCAGCCGTATTCAATGACGATTAGGAATGGGAAGGGAGAAGGGTTGTGTGTGTTCACTGGTTGGTGAATTGAGATGAACAGGTGGTGTTTCTGGTTGGTTTATCAAAGATGTTGGTGGTGGAGAAAGTGGTTCTTGTTGTATTGGTTCAGGGGACTCAGCAGGTGTTGCTTGATGTGGTTCAATGTATGTAAGCTCTTGGGGAATGTTAGCATTTTCATCTATTACATGAGCAAACATCTCCATATCTTTTCCTTGATATTGTCCACTGATTTTATTAAGCACAAACCTCCTAATGTGAGGTTCAACAAAAACTCCACCTTCTATTTGAATGTTGGGCAGAACATCATTGATGATCAGTTGGAGAAATCTAGGGAGCATGTACATCATATCTTTTTTTTGTACCCTAATATGGTCACATAAGCATCCAAAGCTGTATTTAGCATAATTGTATCTTCTTCCCTCAAACACACCAATTATCCCAGATGAGATGTGCCTTGAAAATCTATCTAGCCCAGAATAAGTGTGGCACAGAAACCTATAAGGTTTGCACAACCTTCCTTTCTTGAATTCTCTATTCTTGTGATCTCCATCATAACCCATCAGATGAAAGATTCTCTTAATGTTGTCATGCTCAAACACATCTGGATGTGTCTCTTCTTGTTCTCCCAGCTGCAACACCCTCCTGATGATTCTTTCATCAATCCTTAACTCTTCATTTCTTACGGTTGAATAAATA
This sequence comes from Flaveria sonorensis, assembly GCA_025506505.1. Taxonomy (NCBI): domain Eukaryota; kingdom Viridiplantae; phylum Streptophyta; class Magnoliopsida; order Asterales; family Asteraceae; genus Flaveria; species Flaveria sonorensis. The sequence continues at coordinate 33,686,840 of CM046427.1, forward strand.
ACCTTTTCATTGTCCTCCTCCTCTATTCTTGCTGTGCTCCAAAAATCTATCATATCGGATTGATAGATGATTGCTTCCGCAGATAATGCATAAGATAATCTTGATCTTCTCAAATAATTGATTTTATCTTTGCACCCTTTGGTCACTGGGTCTTCGGCGTTAAGAAAAGCACAAACATTTTCTTCTTTTGCAAATCTGTTAGCCATCTTGAAAATGTTGTATGTTCGATGCTATGATGTTGAAATTTAAGTGTGGATGGTTGTGTGGAGAGGGTAATTTGAATGTTGGCTGAAAGAGGGGTTTATGGCATGAGAACGGTTTTCTAGGTCTGAAAAAGTGAATAAAAATGACAACGGTCAAGAACATCATTTATACTCCTTCAGAATATTTAAATCCTTTTATTTAATGATGTGGGACCCTCAATCCTCATTACCCTTCCGTGGTTGTTTGGATACACAATCAAGTCTATCCGTAAGTTAGTTCTTCCGCAGAACCACAAAACCACAAGTTAATTCTTCCGTAGAACAATAAAACCACAAATTAATTCTTCCGCAGAACATCTATGGAAGGCAAACTTGTTGTGTTTTTGTTGTGTTTTCCTAACATGTTGTTAGTTCATTTGTTGATTGCTATTGAACCTTGTTGACTTTGCTTCATGGCAAATGTGCAAGAGATTGATTTAGTTAAAAAACTTCAGATATCCTACAGTCAAGTTAGTGCTCAACCTCCAATTTTCATCATTTAAAAGTGATAAACTCATTTTTTTTGCTGATGACTACTCCCCCTAAATTTGTGATAAATCATGAACTTATGCATTTAGCAGAAATTTATGAAGAGAATAGCATGAAAAGCAATTATCTGTCCATCTTATTTGCAAAGAAAAGAACATAAACAAAATCTTTTTGTATTTTTGTTAATAAGCAAAAACTACATAAAACATATTTACAAGCATTTTAACCATAACATGGGATCATACTATGACACTAAGCAACTTCCTGAAACATTTTGTATGAGGATAGTAGACATAGATCTATTACTGATTGCAAGTATTATGATCCACATAAATTCTAGCAAGAGTATAGATTCAATTTGTCATGTTGTTTATCATGTTTTGGTATTGATTAAAGATAGACAAATATTGACTCCACATTTAATTCACATTAGAGTTTGCCTCCATTTATGAGTCAATTCATCACTTTTTTACACATGAAAACTATGTTCCTTAAATCATAAGCTCTGTCTTAAGAATTCTTTGAAATCTTATTAATGTTGTTGATATGATTTTTATGCTCTTTAAGATAATATACATTTGATCACATTGGATTCTTTTAGAGTTGTTCCTTTTTGGAACTTCTTGATGATCAGCATCAAGTCACCAGGTCTTTACTCACGTAAAACAAAGGTGCCAATGAACCCAGGTCTTTGCTCACGCAAAATAGAGGGTCCATGATGTGCAAAGATATAGGTTGTAAAGTGTCGGAACATAGTGTGCTTGGGTGACTAAGTTGATCACAGCAGGATAAGACTTATTGCTTGCTCTTCAAAATGGAATTGCCCACAATTAGTCACCTTGGCATTATGTTAAGCATGGACTTGTTTATTTTCCACTCAAGCTGAACCTACTCACATATCAAATCACATCTAATCAGTCTTTCTTGATTGTTTTAAAATAGGCAAGTAAACAAAGGTATAGTGTGCTATCATTTCCCATGATATGAATTGCTTTTTCAAGAAAACATATTAACAAGACAATATTTTTTGAAGTTTTATATGTTTTATGAAAGTTTTTGGCTTTTTCATAGTGAGAATTATAAAGGATAGATCATGCTTTTCTTTGTGATGATAACTAATCTAAGTTGATCATGTCTAAAGACTCAATTAAGAAATTAAATCTCACTGAGTCAAAGGCTTTAGTGAATAAATCAGCAAGCTAATTTGTTGTATCCACTTTGATTAACTTGATTATACCTTTTTCTAAACAGTCTCTCAGAAAATGATATCTAATTTCTATATGTTTTGTTTTACTATGTTACACTGGATTAGCAGTTATAAACATAGAAGCTAGGTTATCTATGTGAATTGGTGTTTGAAGAAAATTGTAACCATAATCAAGTAGTTGGTTTTGCAACCACAAAACATGAGAGCAACCAGCTAAAGTAGCAATGTACTCAGCCTCGGCTAGTGATACTGGCACATTTGTTTGTTTTTTGCACTGCCTAGAAACTAGTCTTGGTCCTATAAGTTGACAGCCACCGGTTGTTGATTTTATGTTGTTGTTGCAACCTCCAAAGTCAGTATTAGAATATGAATAGAGGTTGAAATCTCCTTCTTTGGGATACCAAAGTGTAAGGATCAATACAATACAATTAGATTGATCTAGTGATAAGAATGTGGAATGTAATCATCATGGAAGATAAGATTGAATATAGAAATGAAGAACACACGAGTAAATAAACTTCACAATCTATTGATCTCTGATTTGATTACAAGAACAGTAAGTACAAATCAGGAGAGTGAATAATGTCTCTATCAAAGTTGTTCATTTCTATATTCAATCTTATCTTCCGTGATGATTATATTCCACATTCTTATCACGAGATCGATCCAATTGTATTGTATTGATCCATACAATTGGTATCAGAGCCTGGATTCTCAAAATCAATTGATTGAAGTTTGAAGAAATGTTTTTGAAGATTTTGTGAGCATCGTATTCACTGTTATTCGAAGTTTTCTGCTTAACTTCTGTTGATTTTGATCATTATGAAAATGATAAAGCTGTCAAACTTGGTGTTTGTTGATTTGATGATCTTTTGAGCTTAAAATGAGATTAATTGAATCAATTAGAGACAATTAGGATCTTAATTGAACCTAAATCACTAATTGAACACTTAATTATCAAAGTTTAATCAATTTGGTGAAAAATTGAAGCTGAAACATTCAGAATCGAAGAGAACTGTTTAGGCGAAAAGTTGTTTTCCGTTCGAAAAGATACATTTCGCGCACGAAGTTGAAGATTTCACAAGAATTGGTTAAAAGTTTGTTATAACAGAATCAATTCGCGTGACAACTTTCAATTGTCGGAAAATTCAGTTACAAACGTTTCCGCACGAGAAGTTTGCATAGTTCGTGCGAGAACTTTGAAGACTTCGCGTGATAAGTTGATCATTCACGCAAGAACTTTGAGTTTGAGGATTTTGTGAAGAATTTGATTTGCAAAGTAAGGAAAATGGCTAATCTGAAGCACATCACTGCCACTTTGAATCTCGATAATGAGATTGGTACAAGCATAAAGCCACCTCGCCTACTCAGTGAAGAAGATTACCTACATTGGTCGTTTAGGTTTAAGAACCATGTTATGTATACTGAACCCCGGATGATGAGATCTATCAAGCAAGGTCCATATATTCCGGTGTATAAAAATGACAAAGTGACTTGGTTCCAAAACCTGAGCATTTATGGGATGAGGAGGACATGAAAAAGAAGGAACTTGATGATAAAGCTTATGCTGCCATCACAATGGCACTCACTACTGAGATTGCACAGAAGTTCAAATATTTTACAAAGGCTAAGGATCTATGGGATGCCATGGAAGAACAGATTATGGGAAATAAGGATATGAGGGAAAGCAGGAAAGATATGTTAAACCAAGAGTTTAATATGTTTAATCATATACTGGGTGAAACCTTGGAGGCATAAATGTCTAGATTTGTGAAGCTTACAACCAAGACAAAGAGTGCAGGGATCACACTGGAAAACATTGCAGTGAACAAGAAGTTGTTGAATTCATTCCTATATAGCAGGAATAACGCTACACTACAATCAAAAGAACCAAGGATCTGTTCACCTTGTCCCTCAGTGATCTAATTTCTACCATCAAGTCCTACGACATGGATGACAAACAAAGGGCTGCCAATTATATCAATTCAATGGGAGATGAAGCATCTGCTTTGTATGCTAAAATGGCTAGTAATCCGAATTACTATGTCAGCTATTCCAAGTTGTGTCATCAACAGCAACAAGGAACACCAGGTCATCAAGTTGTTAAGGATCAATCAGTGCTTCAAATTCAACCATTTATCATATCCTATTCTTAAAGTCAGTCATCTCCACTTGTACAACAAGCATTTATTTTTAATTCCCAACCCAGCAAACAGACTATCAGAATTGCAAAAGAGGACCTTGCTCTATTTACCTCTTTCATGAACAGCTATGAAGCTTTCTTTACTGGAAGACTTAATACACCCAACATCATGGTTGATGATCTGCAACAAGTCAACCCAGATGCTATAGAAGAAAATGACATCAAGTATCAGATGGCAATGGTGGTGCATCGTGCCAAGAAGTTTGCACGAAGAACTGCCAGGAAAGTTTTTGGTCTGAACAACTCTAGCAAAATAGGGTTTGATAACTCCAATTTGAGATGCTACAACTGTGACAAACCTGGTCACTTTGCTAGAGAATGAACTGAGGGAAGGTCTGTTCAAGCCAACAACGGGAAAAAGATGGTAAAAGTGGAGATTGAAACAAAGAAAGATTAAGCTAGTTCACCCAATAACAAAGCATTGGTATCTCAGAAAGATGGTGAGTATGACTGGTTTGATCAGTTAGAGATACTTGATATGAAGCTATCCACTACTTTGATAGGAGAGATTGTGTTGAAGAGAATGTTTTGGCTGAGTCTGTGTCTAAAGATGTGCTCGAAGGAGTTTTTGGGAAAGAAAAGTAAGTAGAGGTAAAGAAGGTTGAAAGTGTTAAAGAGAAAGTCGAACTGAAAGAAAGGACTGTTAAGAATACTTCAGTCCAAGTTGAAGAATCTATTGAAGTTATTGAGCTTGTTCCAGCATCTGCTTGTGCTAATAAGGAAAGTGTTGTTGAGATCACTCCAACAACAAAAGCAGAAGAAACAAGAGTTCTGAAGGCCTTCATGGTACAAGTTGTGCCTGAAGAGACAAAGAAATCAAAAGAAACCGAAGAGGTACATTATAATCTTTTTTTAGATGTTTGCATTGAAAAGGTAAATAGATATAGAGTTCACAATGAATGCCTGATATTAAAAGTTTAAAAACTTCAATATCAAGCATGTAAATATAAATCAGATGAGAAAATTTTCAAAAAAAAGATAGACGGATTAAACAAATCTGTTTACCAATCAAAACTAAATCTTCATGATAAAGATTGTAATATAAAAGATTTGAAAACACGTAATGATGAACTATCTTTGGAAATTAACAAACTTAATTGCTAACTCTTATCTGCAAAATTAGTTGTTGAGAAATTTGAATTGTCATCAAACATGGTTGAGGGTATAATCATGTCACAGATGACACAAAAGATTAATGGTGGAAAAAGTGGAGTTGGTTATGCTAACATTGCACCACCTATTAATCATGATTATACATCTATGCCTTCATCAATTATAACTCATGATAAAGAGACCTATGGTTTTGGTATTCAACCAAAATAAGACTTCACACCTCCAATCAATGTTTCACTGACTGTTGATCCTATCACAAACACTGAAATTAATATTAATAATGAGAATTCTTTTGCAGAAAGTATGAAGATAGAAGGTTTGGTTGAAGAGTGTAAAAGCGATGATGAATTAGATTTTATGGAAAATAAGATTTGTAATGAAAAATAGACTTGTAATTCATCATCTATGATAAATGAAAATTTTGAAATTTTTGTTGATTCAAATGATTGTCCAAAAATGTCAAATAAGGATAAGAAACGAGAATCGAAAATGAACTTTAAAAACAAGCAAAGTAAAAGTGTCACATCATCCATATCTGACTTGAAAACTGATTTGAAGAACCGATTTGTTTCTATAGGTAACATTGATAATGAGGATCATATTTTTAAAGAAACAAATGCTAGTTTATATACAAATAAATCTTCTATTATTACTAAAACTGTGAAACAAGATGTGTGTAGAACAGGTTTGAAAGACACTAGTCCTAATTCAGTAAAGACGGTTCATAAGGATAAAGTCACAAATCATGCTACATCAGCATCAATAATGAATCCAAAAGCTAAGACTAATACCTCAATTTCTCCAAAATCATCTCCAGCAATTCATAATGAGAGAAAGGAAAGAGTGACTGTTAAAGAATCAAAAGGCCAAGGATATACTAAGGCCAGATTCTGTGATAACTATGAAAGCTATCCAAAACAGTTTGTGCAAAACATAAGAGCGCCAAATACATATAATAAAATTTGTTGTTATATGTGTGGAAAGCCAAATCACATGGCTAGAAATTATCGTTATCAACATTAGTTAACAAGCAAACAGACTTTTCATAATTCCATTGCAAACAATAGAAAAATCTTTCTTTGTAAATGAAAATTTAAAAAGGAATTTAAATCAATCAAATATGTTTGCTAAAAATAATAATGATTTAAACAAAGGAAAGAAAAAAGTAAAATCAGTACAAGTTGATGATAACAATTTCACCACACTACCAAACAAACAAGTTCAAAGGTGGAAAATTAAAAACAATTCACCTGAGCCTTTTGTTTTTGAAAAATGCATTTTTGATGACAAAAGAGATATGATATTGTAAAATGTATCATATTTAGATGAAAAAAAAGAGCTCAAGTCATCCATGGCTTGGGTTCGTAAAAATGAATAAATTTGTCCAACTATGCAGGAACAACCCAGACAAGCTATCAACGGTGTTTGGCTTGTAGATAGTGGTTGTTCATGACACATGACAGTTCTGAACATTGTGAAGAATCCAATTCAGCATTCAAAGACAAAACACATCGACATCCGCATGCATTTCATTCGTGATTGTTTTGAATGCAAACTTATCCATTTGGAATCAATTTCCACAGATGATAACATTGTTGATTTGTTTACAAAGGCATTTGATCATTCTAGATTTGATTTTTTAGTTAAATCTTTGGGCATGATTAACTTTGGTTAACTTTTATTCTTACACCCTTTACAAAAAAAAATTTCTTCTTTATTTTTAGTTAATATTGTTATTTTCTATTTAGATAATCATAATTTTAGGGGGAGAAAATTTGAAAATAGTTAAAAAGATTTTGTTCTTAGGGGGAGTAAATAGTTTGAAGAAAAGTACAAAAAGATTTTGATTTACAAAAATTAAGAAAATTAAATTTTCAAGATTTTAAAGGAAATGAGAGTACATTTCTTAATTATGAATCGTTGCATCCTAAGACTTATAAGAAATTCACTTAGATTATGTTTGATATGTTGATAGGCTAGACATTCAGTTTCTGTCAAAGACATACATACTATATGATAAATATTTTTTCTTTTTGAGAATATGTTCTGACACAGGAGGCAAAATCAAAAGATAGTGCATGTAAGTCCGACTTGGCATGTAAGTCCTAAACGTCTTGCTAGGGCAAAAACATAAGTCCTACTGGCTGTTAAAAAGTCCTAAAATTTGTTAATATTCTGTGTTCAGAAACGTTTCTCAGGCTAGTTATGCTCATAATAGATATTATATTAGAAAATTCTTTCTTAAAAGGCTGATCAGAAGTGAAAGGTTTAAATCAAATTAGAGTGACTTGAAATCACGAGAGTGTCTTGAAGTTGGATAAGGTTCTACACGATTTTTGATTGTGGAACGCACTGAAGACATATAATTTAATCAAAACATGATAAAATCACAGCTTATGTGTCTAAGTAAACTTGAAGTTTAAGTTTAAATTGGACACAATATATTGACAATCAACATAGCCAGTTCCATTTATAATAAAGCTGGATGATGGTAATGATCGATTTCTAAGAAATATGATCCTGTACTTGAAAATTATCAAAATAGTAAAGTAATTAATTAGTCAATATTGTTTGTTTACATATGTCTTCTACTTGTTTCATTTCTATATCTTTTACAAAATTAAGGGTGTTAAATAATCGTAAACACTTAGTTAAACATAATCTTTTTCATAAACAACTTCAAAGACTTCAAAACTGCTAAATCTAAAGTCATTGAAGGTGAGACCCGGATTGACACAAACACAAACAAGCCTATGAAGATAAGGGTTTACAAGCTTCTGAGGTATGCTAATAAGATTCCTATTCACGCTCTGGTGCCATTTAATAGCTTGTCTAAGCTTAAGGGGTGGAGTTGTGAAAAAGAGACGGGTCACGCGTTGATTGAATGTGAAGACAAAGAGTACTGTATCATCAACCCTGTGGATTTGCTACAGTTTGGTAAAGAAGATTTGATTAAGTTGCAGGCATGTCCAATTACAGCTGATGAATCTGTACACTTCATAGCAGAATATTTCGGTTGGATGATTACGAAGTCCCTGAATAACAAGATGTATGCGTATGGGGGCAGCTATCAGGTTGCAGACGTGGACTTCTAACAGCGTTGATTTACCGAGACTAGGGGGAGATTGTAGGGGTTGAACCTAGAGGCTCAGGAAATCAAAATCAAGATGAAGATCAAGATCAAGTCCATGTGAGAACCTAGAGTTACCATGCGAAAATTGCTTCTCATGTGAAAACTGATCCTTACAATACAACTAGATCGATCTCGTGATAAGAATGCGGAATGTAATCATCATGGAAGATATGATTGAATATAGAAATGAAGAACACACGAGTAAATAAACTTCACAATCTATTGATCTCTGATTTGATTACAAGAACAGTAAGTACAAATTAGGAAAGTGATTAATGTCTCTATCAAAGTTCTATCTAATTACAACGCTAAACTTCTATTTTTATACAAAAAGAAGTTCTCGCGAAAACATCAGTTCTCGCACGACTAGTAGTTGTCATGCGAGAAGTAGTTTTCGTGCGGTAACTCTAGGTTCTCACATGGACTTGATCTTGATCTTCATCTTTATTTTGATTTCCCGAGCCACTAGGTTCAACCCCTACAATCTCCCCCTAGGCTCGGTAAATCAATGTTGTTAGAAGTCCACGTCTGCAACCTGATAGCTGCCCCCGTACACGTACATCTTGTTATTCAGGGCCTTCGTAATCATCCAACCAAAATATGCTGTTATGAAGTGTACAGACTCATCAGCTGTAATTGGACATGCCTGTAACTTCATCAAATCTTCAATCAATTGAAATAGAGCAACAAGGCTCTGATACCAAATGTAAGGTCATTATCACGATCGATTCCATATTTTGTTGCACTTGATAATCAAATTAAGACGAATGTGTGCGTGTGTAATATCAACGAACATTAAACAAACTCAATCGAATATTATTAATCAAATGATTACAATACCAAAGGAGTATACATCGTTTAAGCTCGATCCACCCGAGGTGAGCTCCCCTCGGCCGGCCTATCAAAACCTCTCTACTTTATCACCCTCGAAGTACTCTTACAAATGAACACACATATTAAAATATAAAGAAAAAATATCTATATATACTACCCAGATGTTCTCGCGTGGCAACTCCAAGTTTTCACGCGACAAGTTCTTCTTCAATAATCTTGAAGTTCTCGCTTCCTTATACTTCTCGCATGAATTACGTTTTTACTTTTCACTTGATATCATAATCCATAGGGGGAAATTGTAAGGACCTAGTCTTTATGGATTATAATATCAAGTGAAAAGAAAAAACTTAATTCATGTGAGAAGTACAAGGAAGCGAGAACTCCAAGATGATTGAAGAAGAACTTGTCACCCAAAAACTTGGAGTTGCCGCGCGAGAACTTCAAGTTCTCGCGCGAGAACATCTGCTTAGTATATATAGATGTTTTTCCTTTGTATTTTAATATGTGTGTTCATTTGTAAGAGTGCTCTTAGGGTGATAGAGCAGAGAGGTGTATGATAGGCCACCCGAGGGGAGCTCACCTCGGGTGGATCGAGCTTAAATGATGTATACTCCTTTGGTATTGTAATAATTTGATTAATAATATTCGATTGAGTTTGTTTAATGTTCGTTGATATCACACACGCACACATCCTTCTTAATTTGATTATCAAGTGCAACAAAATGTGGAGTCGATAGTGATCAGGACCTTACACAAAGTCCAAGAGCTGGATTCCCTTTGAGGTATCTGAAAATCCTCTTAACAGCATTCATATATGACTCCTTGGGGTCTGATTGGTACCTAGCACAAACACACACATCAAACATTATGTTAGGCCTGCTAGCAGTTAAGTACATCAAAGATCCTATCATAGATCTATACAATCTTTGATCAATTGATTTCCCTTTAGGATCAGGTACAATCTTATCTATTGTTGATGCTAGTGTTTTGCATGAAAAAGAGTCAGCAAGGTTGCACTTCTTCAAGATTTGGTGCACAAACTTCTCTTGATTGATTAAAATTCCATTTGATTTTTGATGAACTTGTAAACCAAGGAAGAATGTTAATTCTCCCATAGAACACTTTTGAAACTCAGATTTCATCAAAGATTCAAAGTCTTCATACAATCTCTTGTTTGTTGACCCAAAAATGATATTATCCACATAGATTTGGACAACCAAGAGGTCTTGATGATCATGTTTGAGGAAGAGAGTTTGATCAATGGTTCCCCTTTTGTAACCATGCTTGAGCAAGAAAGATGACAATGTTTAATACCTTTTTCTTAGAGCCTGATGAAGACCATACAAAGCTTTGTCAAGCTTGTATACACTGTGTGGGTAATCAAGATCTTCAAAGCCTAGCAGTTGGGCAACATAGACTTCTTTATCAATTTTACTATATAAGAAGGCACATTTTACATCCATCTGGAAAACTGTGAACTTCTTATATGAAGCATAGGCTAGGAAGACTCTAATAGCTTCAATCCTTGCAACTGGAGCAAAGACTTCATCATAGTCTATCCATTCTTCTTGAGTATACCCTTGTGCAATCAGCCTTGCTTTGTTTCTAACAATGATACCTCTATCATCTAGTTTGTTCTTGAAAAGCCACCTTGTACCAATTGGATATTGACCTTCAGGAAGATCAACTAGATTCCAAACTATTTGCTTTCTATTCAATCCAGCTGTTGTCTTTTAATGCAGCAATGATGTTGGGAGGAACCACTTGTGAAAGAAAACAAGAGAAAATACAAATATTGGCAGCTCCCCCTTGGCTTCTTGTGGTTCTTTCATTAAGATCACCAATGATGTTTTCTATTGGATAATACTTATGCATTCTTGATGTCGGAATTGATTCAACTGGAATGGATGATTCCAAGTTAGTGATATTGGTTAATGATGATGGAGATGGATCCAGCTGAGATGAAGAATCAACAAAGTGGTCGAAATCCTCATCATTTTGTTCTTCTGATGCTGAATGAAAACCATCTTCATGAGTTTGTGTTTCTACGGATGTAGGAATAACTTCCGCGGGTGTTACAGGAACAACTACGAATGTTGTAGTTTGTTGATCTGTTGATGTTGTGAATGAAGTTGGAATATCTCCTGATGGATTCAGAACTTCAGTTGAAGGCAATGAATCATCTCTGGAACTAGATGGGACATCTACGGATGTAGAAGGAACTGCTGCTGATGCATTGTTCACTACTCCGGATGCAGTAGTAACTTATACTGATGTATTAGTTGCTTATATGGAAGTTGAATTTTCATTTCCATCAGAATTTCCATTACTTGTTTGAGATGAAGGGCTAGGATTAGCAACACTTGAAGTGTTTGAATGTGATAATCTTGGAGGATTAGCAGTCAATGGCACTTCACTCATACATGGAGGTACATAAGGATAGCATGTATCCGAAGGACCTACAACATTCAAATAACCAGTGTTAAATGAATTTGTTAATGCATCTATATCAAACATCCAAGATGATCTTTTTACAAATTTTGGAAATAAGGATTCATCAAATGATACATTAGGAGTTTACTCTATAATGTTTTGATGTGGAATGTAGACTCTATATGATTTAAATGTTGATGAGTAACCAACAAAGAAACCATCGTAGGCTTTTTCAGCAAACTTTTGTAATTGATCTTTGGTTTTTAAAATAGACACATGACACCTAAATGCTCTAAGATATCCTATAAAAGGTTTACTTTTAAACAAAAGTTCATAGGGTGTTTTATTATGTTCTTTGACAGTTAAGGTCCTGTTTTGAACATTGCATGTTGTGTTCGCTGCTTCAGCCCAAAATGTGATTGGCAAATATGAGTCAGCTAGCATTGTTCTTGCTGCTACAATGAGAGTTCTGTTTCTTCTTTCAGTAACTCTATTTTGTTGTGAAGTTCTTCGTGCACTGAATTGTCTGCTATGCCTTTGTTCCTGCAAAAGGAGTCTAAAACATGGTTAATAAATTTAGATCCATTATCACTTCTTAAGATTTTGACTTTTAAATCAAGTTGATTTTCAATCTTAGTGATAAACCCCATTAATATTTCTGATGATTCACTTTAATTTTTTAAGAAAAAGACCCAAGTGAATGTAGTGAAATCATCAACAATCACCAAACAATATTGCCTTTTTTCAATGCTCATCACATTAGTTGGACCAAAAAGATCCATGTGTAGCATTTTGAGTGGTGTTGTGTTTGTGTTGATTGTTTTGGACTTATGTGACACCCAATGTTATTTTTCTTAATAACACGATGAACAATGATTAGAACAGTAAAATTCTTTCTTGGAAAGGACAATGACTAAGTCATTTTTTACCAGCTTATTCATGTTCTTCATGTTTGAATGAACCATCCTTATATGCCACAGTTGAGCTTCATCTTCTGATGACTTAGGAATCAAGCAGGTTTCATTGCTTGTCATTGAGGTGTTGTTCATGTCTAAAACATATGTGTTTTCTTTTCTTGGTGCTTTAAGAAGGATCCAATCTGCTAGGATTTGAAAACCTGTCTTAAGAATGTAACAGTAGGTGTTATCAAATAAAGTGGTATCATTTTGATCACAAATTTAAGATACACTCAGCAAGTTGTATTGTGAATTTTCACAAAAATTTACTTTCTAAAATTTGAGTACACCATTTGTTACCATTCCTTTACCAACAATTTTACCTCCCTTCTTATCCCCACCAAATGCCACATATGAAGCATTTTTGTTTTTGAAATCATAAAGGAGAGAAAAGTTTCTTGTCATATGCCTGGAACAACCACTGTCGACATACGACTTGTTGGCAGCCCTCCATGGATGTTCCTTCACATATAATGAAATCAATTAGAGTGTGGAGCCCAGGCCTTAAGGGTCTTGGGCTTGCCATTGGTATCTAAGATTGTTACTCCCTCATGGATGAGCCTAGATGTCTTAGGGTTGTTGTTAGACTCATTTGGTTCTTTATGTTTTATTTAGGGTGAGGATGATTCTATTGAAGATGAACTTGAAGCACTTTGTTCTTGATCCACCAGCACTTCCTCTGTCACCTCTTCTTTGAGAATCTTTTTCTTTGAACTTGATGATGATACTTGATTAGAGAAAGTTTATGCATCTTTTGTCTTTGATGGTGGTACTTGATTACCCTTTTCAAAGTTGTCAAAGAAGGCTTCATCTTCCTGCAAATCTACCTTCTTGTGTCTTGCTTTGAAAATGTTGCTTCTCATTCTTCCTCTTTATTTGATCATCAGCAGATGTTGGCCTATTTTCCTTTGGAACCTTTTTTTTGTTGCTGCTTTTTTTGCTTGGATCTTGCCTTGCTTTTAGTGGATTGTGAGTCTGATTCAACATTCTCAGATTGTTGCTTCTTTTAAACTTTTGATTTGTTCTTTTTGTTGAAGTAGCACTCTTGAGTAGAATGGTTGTTCTTGTGCAAATAGCAGAGTGTTTGTTGAAGTAACAATCAGCAGTCATGTGATTGTTCATGTTGCTATAGAGCAGTAGATTGTTTATGTTGCATATGGAGCAGTAGCTGCTGAAGTAATAATCATTTGTGTTGTGGTTGTACATGTCACACCACTTATAGGATTTTTCTTCAACTTCACTCCCAGACTCCATCACTTTCTTCTTCAATTCTCTCTCAATCTTTGCAGCTGAAGAATCTTCTTGTTACTGAGGATTCATAATTCTCTTCTGTTGCTTACCTTTCTTGTTGGCATTGTGTGATTCAGTAGATGATTGCTTCTTTCGTAGATCTTCTATGGATGTTCACTATTTTGAAAGAACATTTTTCTTCTTCTGTGGATTTTCTACGGATGGCTCTGAAACGATCTTCTTCTTCTGCATGTGTTCTGTGGAAGTGATTTTCTCTTCTTCCGTGGATCCAACAGTTCTTTTTGATGAATGAGTTTTGTGCTTCTTATTAAGCTCATGAATTCCTTCATTTAATTGAGCAATTCTTGTGTAGATGGTCTTCAACATATTTCTTTGTTTGGGAGGATAAGACAGCTTAATCTCCTCAAGAACTCTAGGAATTATAGGTTCAATTAACACATTCTTCCCCTTACCCAGACCAGCACTTTTTTGTTCATTCGGCTCATCAAACTCATCCAGGTCATTACAATCATCAAAATCAAGTTCTGATTCAATTTGTTTTAAACATTCTGATTCAGATGAATCAGTTTCATTGACCTCAGTATCTTCACCACTTATCAATTCATTAATTTCAATTTTTGGTTCGTTTTTGGTGCTTGATACAAAATGGTTTGACAAACTATTGGTCATTGACTCAGGTAAAGTGTTGTAGTTATCATTCAATGGGGGTGCAACAGCATGAAATCCTAACCTATACCTGTTCTTTATTTCAATATGAGTATTCAAAAGTTTCTCATATTGCTGAGATGATAATTGAAACTTCTAATGTTTCACTTCAGTGGATGCATGATCAGACATAGATTTTATTAAAAAGGTGGTCAGATGCTCAACTTGTGCTTTCAAATTATATTTTTCACATAAGAGTTTATCCAAATCCTTTTGTAATGAACTGATTTTGGCTTGATATAATTTGTGTTCTGTCACATGAGATTCATTCAAAATCATAGTTTCTTTGATTTTATCAGCCAATTGTTGAGCATGGACTCTATATCTTTCAACCTCTTCAACACATCTGGATGAACATAATCTATCCTTTACCTCTCTGGCCATAGGTGGAATTTTGTTCTCCATGTTAGCCATCAAAGCTTGATTCTCCTCCAGAACTTCTTTCTCATACCTGCTCCAATCACAAGTACCATCCTGCAATATAAATAACCCAGTTTCTTTAGTGTTACTTGTACCTGCTGAAGAACTTGTTGCTGATGGGGATGAGTTTGTAAGTTCAGGTTGCTTGAAGTTTCTTTGGTTTGCTTGTCTCAAGTCACTTGTTGATTCCTGACTGCATTCTCTTGAAAAGTGACCATATAAATTGCACGTGTACCATCTCACTTTGGATTTCTCAACAACAATCTTTGTAGTTCTCCCTGCAATAGGCAATCCCTTATTCCTTCTTAAATACATCTTGGCTCTGTATGCAATCATGGCCATTTTCCATTGTAAATCCATTTCCTCCACTTCATCAGGATGAAGTTCTTCAAAGTCTTGTTGACAAATATGAGTAGGGGTCAAAGTACTACCCATATAAGCTTGAAAGCTTGAAGAAAAAGCAGCAAATGCTGCCTGTTGCTCTTCTGATTCTAGTACCATAGTAATTGGTTCATATTGAGTGTTGCTTTTGTTTGTTGTGGAACCCTTTGTTGCTGTAGCATTTGAGGTTTTTGAATCATCATGTTTCCCTTTCATTTTCTTGTTTGAACTGCTTTGATAGTTTGATTTAGAGG
This sequence comes from Flaveria sonorensis, assembly GCA_025506505.1. Classification (NCBI taxonomy): domain Eukaryota; kingdom Viridiplantae; phylum Streptophyta; class Magnoliopsida; order Asterales; family Asteraceae; genus Flaveria; species Flaveria sonorensis. Next base: position 33,702,461 of record CM046427.1, read on the forward strand.
ACTTTGCTGCATAGAAAGCTGCTTCATCTTCATTATCACTCTCAACACAAGAGCTTCCATCATCATCAATGGAAATAAATGCATTTCCAGCACCCTTTGTTTCTTTAAATTGATATGGTGCAATTAGTGCTTTTACACTTTTGTTTCTTGTTTTCTCATCCAACTCTAGAGCTTCCACCTTTGCTACCAAGTATCTAGCCCAATTGCCTTTAGATCAAGGGTATTCTTGAACATAGAAAGAGTTTAAGTCCAACTATTTGGCAAAGTATTGAACATCTTTTTGTTCAACTCCTCATTACTATACTTCAACTCAAAGATGTTCATTTCAGTAACAAGTTGCATGTATCTCTGGAGTTGTTAAGGAACAGATTCACCCACAATATGATGAAAATTCTTATATTGTGAACAAAGGGTATCCTCCTAATGCTTCTGATCTTATCACTTCCTTCACACAAAGTGTGAAGAATCTTCCACAAAGAGTGTGCTGTTTTGTAAGATTCACATCTGATCAAGAGGTCTTCACGTAAAGCCATAGTAAGCGTACTATAGGCCTTAATATCAATTTTGACCCTCTTAGCATCTTTAGGAGACAGATCTTTCAAACTTATGGGTTCATTGTTGTCATTATTAATCAGGTCCAAGAGTAGGTGGAATGTAAGGACCTTCAGTCATAGACACCCATAAATCAGAATCAGTGTAGTTAACATGGTTCCTGAATCTAATTTTCCATGTTTTAAAATCAGCTTTGTTTTCCAATTTTGGGGGTTGATAAGCTGAGCCAACAATTGAATTACTCATTTTAGTTAACTTGGTAATTATCAAACTATCAACTGATCTAATACCCTATGAATGTGTAAAGTAAACATAATGCAAACACACTCACACAGCAAAAACAAATCACTGATAATACTGATATCAAATCAACTAAGACAGAAATTCCTTTGAATTAATGGCTTTTGTTAAGAATAAGCTAATTTATGACAAACTCTTAATTATCAGACAATTAAGCAGTTGTGGTCAAAATTAGTCAAACCTCTCAGTAAATTCTCAGATGATTTGAATTTGAGATGATAGATGATGGGATCTGTTCAAATTTGTTTGAACAAACTTCAAATATCAAACAACAACACAAATCCACAAATCAAAATGATTTTGATGTAGATAGGAGTTAATCGAGCAATGGAACAGTATTCAATGATCGATATATCAGGGTTTGATGATTTTAACAAGTTACACTAATTCGTTGAGTAAAATACCTTTGTTAGCTATTGATTAGCTAAACTCAACTTGTGTTTTGATTAAATTGTTCAACAACACGCTTAAATCTAAGTTATGAACTCTCAAGCTGTGACGAACACTCAAAAGCAATTTTAAGGAAAATTATCATATCTAATCAAAAACTGATAGATCTAATGAAATTAACAACTAATTAGACTAATCAAAACTGATAGATCAATTGATCTAGATCAATGAGCACTAGACTCTGATACCACCTATGAATCCAAGGATCAAAACAGGAATTATCAGTTTGATTGCACAAATAATGACCGCGAAATTATCACAACTCGTTGTTTAATTAATTGTTTCTGAAATTGTAATTGTAACGTAAATCAATGAAGAACAGATGAGAGAAATGGAAAACAAGCAAAAGTAATATGATAAACAAATTTGCTTTAAATGATTTCCATTAATACATAATTGGTTACAATCGGTTTTGATCTTTGTTGATATGATTATTGCTATGTGATGTTCTAGGTGTTCTTGGTGTATTGTTGGTGTATATTTCTAGTCAATTGTTTGTAATGATTCTGTTGCTATTGAACTGGTCCTTAAAAGTGTGGACCCATGCCTTCTATTTATAGGCTGAGGGATTCACTCTTTATATGGGTAAAAGTAACTTTCCTATTGTGGTAAGAAAATTACACACATAACATTCTTGATGTGACATGAATTATTCGTTTCTAACAGACGTGCAGTCTTTCGCAGATGTTGACTTGATGACGTCACTCCAGCGAATTTGACTTGTTGACTTCATGAGGCTTCCTTGATGAATGGAGTTCATGCAAGTATTTTGATCTTCCATAGGAGATGGCCTTCCGTAGGAGTTAGCCTTCCGTAGAAGTTGGTTCTTTGATCTTCATATTGAATTTCAACCGCAGGAGCAAGCTTTCTTCTTCCACAGGAGCAACAGTAACTTGATCTCACGAGCAGACTTGGTCTTCCGTAGATGTTACAATGCTTCCGCAGGAGATCCACGGATGCACATTCCTTGACTTGTTCTTCCATAGATGTTTCTGTACTTGGTCAAATTTCAAAATTGACCAAGTATGATGTTTTCCTACAATTACACATATCGTCAACACAAATAATAATTTGGGTTAACATATATATATCTTGGATACCAAAAGATAAAGATTTACAAGAGTTCATTACAAGTGATGAATAATCTTCTGAACCTATACAATCAATTCTAGACCTAACAAGGAGCTTGATGATAAGTTGATAGAGAAGATGTAGGATGAGGCTTAAAGACTAGTGGTTTCAATGCATTTACAAGCATGTTCTTGTAGATCTCTCTAGGCATTTCTTTCATTTGAGATTGAGATCTGCCTTCATCTGACCTCTATGGCACTCTTGTATGACTCAACCAGCTTTTAACCTGGGAGTAGGTCATCTTCTCTATCTGTGGATCTTTGGTAAGTTCTTTTGAAGCTCTTGTTGATCCTTGATTTCCTTATACCTTCTGTATGTTTGCTCTTTTTCATCTTTCATGACTTCTTGAAAGTCTTTGAGCAAGTCTTTAACCTTAGAGAGGTTAAGTTGTATGAATGTGTCATATGGAAATCCTCTTGTTACCTACTCAATTCCTATTAAGGTTTCAGGATCATCAGGGAAGAATTCTTGTATTTTTTGCATAACATTTTCATCAATGTCTACATCTTCTTCATCAGAATCACTCACGATTATAATAGTTTGTTGCTCAAGTGTTTGTTCAATTTCACCCACTTGTAGAACAGCCTTAGAACATGTCTATGGTGGTTCATCCTCCACTGGTTCAGCTTTGACTTTTAACAACTTCAGAGGAGGTGATTGAGGTTCTTTTGGTTCTTATGCTTGTTGTTTTCCCTTTATTAAAGAGGCTAGGTACAATCTTTTCCTCTTCTTTTCATATGTTTTTAATTTAGGTTGTGATGAAGATGAGGCTTGATCTTTCGATGGTATGGATTGTTCTGTCAAGGATTTAGCAAATTGTTTGATTAGTTCATTTTGCTTTTCAGAGAGTGTGTTCGCAGGAATAGTGTCTGTTTGAGCTGATTGGGTGCCTGGTTCATGAAAATGTTGTCTGAGGATTGGAGAATAGTGTATGTCCTCAAATGGGTTTGCCTCACCAAACAATTGGTCCATTGAGTATGACTCCTGAGGGATAATGAGTGCAAGCTCTGTATGATGTTCCTGAGTGCTTGTTTCTCCAATATGTGATGATGACTGATCAGTGAACTCTTCATTTAACTCATGTTGATGATCATATGAAGGTTCTTCCTCGTTCACTCTGTGTTAATCCATATATTCCAACTCTCTGTTTAGTTTTTGAATTTTTTTTCATTTTGAGCAGCCACAATCCTTTTGAGCTCATCAATTTTAGCATCTTTTGCATCTATCTGCTCAGTCAAATATGTCACATCTAGTCTTGTGCTGTTAAGGTCTTGATCTTTGGCTTTCATCTCTTCATTTGATTGATCTAGTTATTGTTCTAAGAATTGAACAATCAACTTTTGAGCTGTTTGATCAGCTGTGAGCTTATCTATTTCTTCATCTTTGCTCTTTAGCTTCTCTTTTACCATTTTTGCTCTATTGTTTGACTTCTTAATCAGTTTGTTGAACTCAGTGAATAAAAACACTTTAGAGTACTCAATTTCATCCTCAGTTGGTATTTCACTGCCCTGTTCATCTCTTTCAGCAGGTTCAGCAGTGTTTTGCTCTTCTTGTACATGTTCTTGAGATGAGGAAGTGCCAACTTCTTCTTCATTGCTTGTGTGTTCTTCCAAAGATGCATCAATGTCTCTCAACAATGAAGATAATGTTTGTTGATCTGAGAAAGTAAGGCTTTGTGGTGATGAAGGGATGTGATGTTCAAACTAAAAATGCCCTTGTTCTTGTGTTTCTTCTTATGCTATTTGCTCTTGAATGGGTGATGCTTCCTCTTCTTGAATGATGGGAGCCAGTTGTATGATTGGCTGTTGTAACAACTAACTCCTAGGTCCGACTTCAAAAACTTAAATTTAATCTAGCATTGTTTCATTTTCATTATTTTATTATATTTATGTATCTTCTTTCTTCTATGATTACTTGTTTGTGTGTTTAATTTCCTTAGATGATTCCATTAGGACTTGCCTTAGTCTAGAAACTAATTCCCGAGGCTAGAATATACTAATTGGCTAAACTACCCTAATAATTCTACATAAAAATTAAATCCTAGTCTTCCGCATTTTTTTTTCTTAGGCGCATAACCACTGTATAGGCGCATTTACACTGTTCAAGCGCATTGGCAATGGGCTCATTAACACTGTTCTGGCGCATGAGCACTGTGCGGGCACATTGGCTGTGGGCACATTAGTACTATTCAGGCCCATTGGCAGTGGGCGCATGGGCACTGTACAGGCGCATTGGCACTGTGCAGCCCAAAAATTTTCTATCTCCCGAAGTCTAACACTTAACATTTTAAAATGTTTTTTTCTCAAAACTTTCTAGAAGACTATTTGACTGGTCTGAGCACCACCTATATCACCCAATGCATGGGATTGTCAGCCCATGCATTCGGCCGCCCCACTCACTAACCACATTTCCCCTCGAATTCCCCAAAACCTGCTTACACACTCCACCCTCCCCATATTTTCTTTCTTTCTTTTCATAATCACACACACTCCACTATATCTTACACCCTCTCTCTCTTTCTCGAAAACTCTCTCTACCTCTCCTGCTTTCTACGACTTATTCACCATCTTCATCAAGTGTTCGAAAAGTTCTTCAAGCACAACATCGAGCAGGAGTTAAACCTGGCTAAGAGGAGGAGCTAAAGTGTGCCACCACATAAGATTCTCATAAGAACATGAAGTTTCAGCTCTAACTTGGAAACCAGCAGCCTGCAAACTCTTGGAGTCAACCTAAAAATGCCCCATCCTTGAAGTGTAAGGTTCAACTCTCCTGAATAAAACCATTCTTGTGATTTTCTCCACTTTTCAACCTTAAGTCTCATTTTTCTTACTCCTAAAACAGAATCTTGCGACCCTATCACTGTTTTTGTGAGACTCACGACTTCACAAAAGGTACATTCTTCTAAATACCCGCAAATCATGAGTTGGTGCACATGATTTCAACCCGAAAACCCTCTTTTTCAAGTGTTTGAACACCAATAACCTACTTGTTTTGAAAAACCATTCAACCAATGTTAAAACCTGCTCCAAAATAGTTTATTAACATCATAATAATCTGGGTTTAATGTTACAAAAAGGTTTCATGATGTTTGAGCACAAACTATGATGATTACACATGTGCAAATGATGTAAAGCACCCTCTAAAAAGCAACAATGGTGCTATGTATGTAAAATCCATGAGATATTGCTTTGTTCCAGTAGTTTTATAATATTAATCTTGTTAAATTCGTGGTATTTGTTGAATGGTAAAAAGTCATGGTAAAATGGACTCAAAGACCCTATTTAGTGACCCGAAAAGTAGTAAAATTCTTAAAATGGTCAAAACTTAAAAGATTGCAAGTCCTATAAATTCCAGGCCCTAAAATAAGTATTTTAGTGTTAAAAACCGAATTTGGTGAATTTTTGGGTTAATACGTGGTTTTATTAAATTATTTAACAAAAATAGCCTAAACCGAGAGATTTTGGATAAATTTCTAAAAATAGTGTAACAAGCCTAAGACCTATAAATACATACTATTTCAGTAATTTAGAAGACCTCAAAGTGAAATTTTGGTGGAAAGTTGAAAGAAAGTGGATTAGAGTGTTCGGTTTCGGGTAAAAATGGGTTTAACAGGTTAGTTTAAAAATGAAGCTTTTACTCAAATAACCCAGAAATCCTTTTTAAAACAGATTATAATCTGGGTTGGCAGTCCCTAAAAAGTAATACTTGAGTGTTATAGGTTGGAATTAAAAGATCTGAATCTAGGTGCCTAAATTGTCGGTTTTTACCGTAACCGGTAACTTGAATTTTGTGTTTTAAACCTCTCAAGATAAAATCTGGAAATATTAAGTTAAAATGGGCCTAAAAGTAATATAAAAACCCCTAAGATCTAATAAGGGCCATATTGGGTCAACAAATGAAAGAAGGCAAACTTTTGGGTCAAAATTGTAAATTTTGAAACTTGAGGGACCAAATTGTAAATTCTGTAAATATGACTAAATTTCAGTAACCATATGACCATAAAATATTAACAAACTTATTAGTATTATGCAAACAAATTTATGGGAACCACAAGACTTGTCATTCGTATGCCAAAACCCTAACTTTCATAAAAAGGAAACTTTTTGACGCAACTTCTAAGAAACGAAGTCACGTGAACTTATGACCATAGATTAGACTTAGTTACAATTCCAATAGTCTACAAACATTAGCTTATTACCTGTATCTTGATCATAGGGTGCTAGGACTTGAATCTTTCTGTGACTGAAGAACTGTTGAGTTACCTAAGGTGAGTTTTAGTGTTCCCTTTTTACTACTATTTTGGGATGAAGAATACTATGCTTGAACTAAAATTTATTTGTGTACTATTATCCGATGCTATTATATGTTGTGGCTAATGTTAGAACCTGTACCTACTTGTATCATAATCATTAATTCTTGTGTGAACCGCTTGTTTTATATGGGTAGATCTACTTGGGGAATCCCCCACACACAGTGCCTTCCGTCATAACCCAATGACATAATAGGATGGGTACCACACTGAGATCCTACAGGGTCGTTTGTGTCATGTAACAGGTTTTATAAGATACTATGGTGTACCACTCAGCAGGTATGGTACACTGTTTGAGGCTCAGTTTCCCCTATGGGATAACCGGCATAACACAAGTTTAGAAGAGGCTAGCCGGGGCTGAGTGCGGGGTTGATTATGACCCCACAATAGTGATACTTATGTTTTTAAACTTAACTTATGGATTATTAAGAGTCCTTTTGTTTTTAAACTTTAAGCACTTGAACTCACCAACTTTATAGTTGACACCAAAATCTTTTTGAGCATGTTTCAGGTAACCCTTGATGGAAGCTTGGATTTTAATGGAAACCCTTATGGATGGCTTAGCACCATGACTACCAATGGAATTACTTGATTTTAAAACATTATTAGACATTCGAATTGTTGTGTTAAATTTGGATAATTTGTTATGGGTGTTGATTTTACGTTTGGGCAAGACTTTCATAGCCCGGGTATGCTATTTATATGTAATGCCTTGCGATTTCTCTACTTGTGTGCTCTTGAGTGGTTAGTTTCTGCTGCCATAATTTTGCTAGTCTGTGACGTCCCACCCTCCTTGGGCCCCGGGTGTGACAGCTGTTGGTGAATCACATTTTGAATCATCGTGTTTGGTTCTCCCTGGCCTGGAATCCTCATGAACACATCAGGCACAGGAAGATCATGATCTGTCATATGAGTTGGAACTAGAACCTCATCTCCTTGATAAAGGCTGGACTTGATTCTGTTAAAGACATGTTCATTAAAATGAACAGGTTGGAAGATAGCTCCTTCTCTTGGTATGTTTGGAAAAAGATCATTAATGATCATCTGAAGAAACCTTGGATACATCTAAAACTTGTTTCTTACTTCAACCAAGTTGTTGATCATTCCATTTAGGATTTGAGCTGCAAAGTTGAAAGGTCTTCTAACAATGATACTTGCTATTGTAGAAGAGCTTCTCAAAGAAGTGCCATCCCAGCCAGTCTTCCTGTTTGTCATGGTTTTCTGGTATATGTGTACATTAGAAATCTGAATTGAGAACTTATGTAAGACTTCTTGATCTATTTCCTGTCAATGGTACTAGTGTAACCAATCTGCCTAAAAACATGTAATACATAATTTTCATCAAATTCCACTGGACCTTCAGCATCTTCATTACCCAGTTGTAATACAATCCAGATTACTTCTACATAGATAGTAATCTGATGATCATGAACTCTGGAGACTACTACTTGCTCATCATTCATTTTCTTTAGATGAGCATGACTCAAAAATTGGACTATCTGATCCTCATAAATCTCTGGTCTTGTTGTCATAGCATGAACCAGCCTGGTTTGCCTTATGGCATGAATGATATCGCTCTAGTTCTCAGCCTTACATGAATCTGGATTGAGAAAGTCATAGAGATTATGATCTCTAACACTAGGTTTGCCATATCTGCAATGATGAAAAAGAATGTGTTAGTAACTTGTATGATAGAGATGTATGATGTTTGAGATGATGAAATGTTGATCAAGTGTTCATTGACTGTTGTGATTGTTATAAAATGATGAATTACATATGCTTAACACTTGTGACTTGTTTCAAATGTATGTTTGAATGACTTTAACAAATTAGTCAGTTTGTCTTATCAAAAGTCAACTGTTTGATCAATTTTGATCATGAAAATGTTGTTTGATTCAATTTGTTTTGATTCAATTTGATTTTGCAATGTGTTTGTTCTGTCACAAAGACTTGTTTTGATCAATTCATACAATAATTTCAATTCACAACAACTTGTTCATGAATTTCAATTTGACTTTTAAGGTCAAAATCATTCATTGAATGTACATTACAGGAATATTAATTTAATTTTGATGTGTTCAATGCCATGCCAAATTAACTGATTTTGTGTGTTAGTTACAAACTTTTGAACATGTTTACCAAGTTATAACATATTTCAAGTTAGTTTAAACATTTTCAAAGATTGAAAATCAGTTTTTTGTATGATTTTGGCAAGAACATCATGACAGGTCATGAACCCAATGAACGCTTAATCAAATTACATCAAAACAATAGTCCTAATACATTCGACTATGTCCATCTAACACATATTCAGCGTTTGATTTGGTTTATAACATCAAATGATTCAAATTTTGATTTTGGTTCAATGTTCGACTTAAGTCGAACAATGTTCGAATAAAAAAAGATGAACCAGATGTTTTGATTAAGGTCTGATGATACGAATCATGTTGCTATACCTACTTGATCTTGAATTAGAAGAAAAATCAGATAGATTTTAGGTTTTGGATGATCTAGGGGTTTAAGGGTTTAACGCACTGTAGCAACGTTTTAAAATTTTTTGATTTTCTCTCTCTCACACGTGATGAATGAAAAAATCATAAGTGTTGAACTATATATACAACGGACAAAATGAATGTCCGCTGTGTAAACAGTTTGTTTGTCCGCTGTGTAAACAGTTTAAACTTAAAATTTTAATTTTAAGTGTCCCCTGTGAAATACACATGCGCTGTGTGAACAATGCGACCGCTGTACAATTTTAAACTTTTACGTTGTGGACCCTTTGGATGTTGTACTGTGTTTATAGTGGATGACTGCTTGGTCAAGTGCTTTGGGCACTGATTGATTTTCTTATGTTCACAGCGGATGACTACTTGATCATGCTCTGTGGACACTTGTTTGTTTGTTATACACAGCGGATGAGCATTTGTTCATGCGCTATGAAAACATTGATAGTTCAAGGTAAATTCACACCGGATGACTTATTGTCATCCGATGTGGTTACTTGATGATGATGTACACATGTATGTTCACCAGTGCATAGTGGATGTATGTTTGTTTTGTCCGCTATATACACTTCGTGTATTTTGCATGATATGATGGTACTGTAGCTACAGCGGATGTATGTTTGTGTGTCCGCTGTGATAACAGTGTTCAAATTTTTGTTTGTTTTCGAAAATGATTTCTTCCGAAGCATATGTTTTGTTTGTTTTTCTTTCGAAGCATATGTTTGTTTTGAAATGTTTTCTTCCGAAGCATATGTTTGATAAAATTCTTCCGAAGCAAATATTTTGTTTGTTAAAATGTATGTTAAAATGTTAAAATTTAACATGATCAATATATGAATGTTAAGATATGACTCACAAGCAATATTGTGCATATGTATGTGTGTCAAACTGCTGTGTTTGGGTGCTGGCTTGACTTGGCTTTATTTAAAACTCAAAATTTTGAAAATTTCAAATTTAAAAATGTATGGTTGTAAGCAAAACAGTCATTGCTTGCAGTCAATGTCTATTTTCTTGAAGTCTTCATCAGAGTAGTCTTCAACGGCCTTCTCTATCAAGGCACCGTTACACGTTGGGGCTGCTACCTTAGGAACGTAAGTACCATGAGTAACAGATTTCCACATGCGGCTATCTTGGTACTTAATGAAGCCTTCAATATGTTTGCACCAGGTTCCAAAATCATCAGGAGTGATGATATGATCCTTGGTCATGGTTCCCATTTTGGACTTAGAAAATTTCTGGTTAAGATCCATTAAAGTGAGGTGGGGGACTGAGTGTGAAGAAACAAGGGTGATTTGGGATGGTTAGATCTCACAATCAAGAGCCTGGGAGCTCTGATACCAATTACAGGATTGGTTTTGACTCTAAACACAAAACTCACTAAGTCTCACTTGATCGATAAAGCACAGAATCTCAAACTAAAGTTGATAATAATATACGAATTTATTGAACAGGAGAATGGTTTTCAAGATACATGTATATATTACTTCTCAACTCAGTATTACAAGACTCTTAAGCTTATCCTACATTAGTTACAATGAGAAACTATATATACTACTATCTACAGCCGATATACTTGGAAAACCAGATGAAATCTACTACTAGACAAATACTACATTGCTAGAAGTAAAATATCTAAGATAAAATAATATCCTAGATAAGGTAGTCATGACAGGTCCATGACTTACCTTTTGGCACCAACTAAGAATGGTATATGTACTAAGTTGAAAAGGTGAATAGTGAATTAAAATATGGTCAACTATATGGGTTAGGAAAAGCACCATGTAGTGTATCACAGTCTGTCAGACAGACCTTACTTTTGTCCACTGGTTCATAGTTGATTCTTCCGAAGCTAAATGGCTTTGGAAAAATAAGTTCTTCCGAGGCCATTTATGCTTCGGAAGAAACAACTTCTTCTGAATCTTCTACAGGTCTTTATGACTTTATTCTTCAGAAGACTTTGTCTTGGATCTTCTAAGTGTGAATACTTCAGAAGGAAAACTACTTGGTCTTCGGAAGACTTTGTTCAATCCTTTGGAAGTTCTTCATATACTTCAGAAGGAAAACTACTTGGTCTTCGAAAGACTTTGTTCTATCCTTCGGAAGGTTTTCATATACTTCGGAAGGAAAACTACTTAGTCTCAGAAGACTTAGTTCTATCCTTCGGAAGTTCTTCATATACTTCAGATGGAAAACTACTTAGTCTAAGAAAACTTAGTTTTCCTCCGGAAGCTCTTTAGACATAATGCTTCGGAAGATCTTTGACATAGCTACGGAAGAGTAGTTTTGTCTTTGGAAGACTTCTTCAATTTGCACACAAAATTTGTTTTAAGTGTTTTTTTGGATGCACCAGCCTCATGTGATCCAACAGACTTGGATTGGCAAGTGGCATGTGAACTAGAGGAAGACTCTCATACTACTTCAGGGTCTGAAAATTAAAAACTTATTGTTGCCCCTAAAGTCTAAGGAGTATGAGGGCTCTCCTATCAACATCATACCTCCGTCCTATTATTTTATTTTCAACATGATAGGATGGGGTAGACATAGCTCTTGGAATACCCTCCTCAAAAAGACTTTGAATGAGTGAGTCCACATCAATGTGGGCCTGAGGAGGTTGCTGAGTATGGACAAGTACAAGTGAGGGTGGTGAATCCTCTATGTCCATACTCTAAGAAGAACTCCTAGAATTATGATTACAGGTAGGACTTTATCCCCCTTTTTGGTAGCATCACCCTCTTGCACAAGGGAACTAGAGGTTAGGTCCACCACATCCATAGGTTCTTGTGGCCCTGGTTGAGTTCTCCTTAGGGGTCTCTCAACTAGCTTGCCCTTGAGATCGGTGATCTCAAGATGCTGGTTATTGACCCTCTTTTGTAAGGTAGCCACCTAGATTCCAGGTGATTCACCTTTGAGACTAAATAGGTGCAAGTTTTAGTCAATTTATACACCTTTAGTTTCAGACTCCCCTAATCTTTATTAGAAGAATCATGGGGGGTGAGATAATAGGACCAAAGTCTTCTTCCTTATCACCAGCACTGAGTTCTTGGCTACTAGATTTCCCCTCCACACTGGTAGATTCAAGATATGTATCAGTGGGCTGGGTTGCCATGGTTGAGGTCTTATGAATGTAATCACTTGCAAAAGTGAGAGCCTCTTCCATATGGACCTCCTGAACAGGTTCAGGGAGATCCACCTCAGTTGGGGGTAGATGATATGGGCTAGACATGGGTGAGTCAGGGGCAGTCATCTCTCCTTGAGCAGGGGTGGAGAAGAGAGACTCATGGTACTCACTGAATCCCATGTCTTCATCATCATAGAATTCAAGGTTGGGAATTGGTTGGTTGAGGTCTAGAGGCTAGCGATGGTTACTTTCCCCTGAAGGTTGTTCACGAGAGTTTTGAGACTCTGAGTGAAGGCTTAAGGCTGGTGTTATGGTTGTGAGCTCATCAGGCTGAGCATGAGGAACCTCAGCACTAATTAATGAAGTGATGGGAGTGGTTTGATCCTCAGGGGAAGTGGGAGCTCTATTGTCTAGTTCCTCCTAAATGGTTTAGTATATGGGGGCCTGCACAACCTGAGTAGTTTGTGCAGGGGTTCGTTTGGATCTTCTTGAGTAGGTGAGGGTGATTTGTGGTTCTATGGGTGGTGTTGAGGTAGAAGGTGTGGGTTCAACACTAGCTGGTGCTCCTAGGTTGTCACCTTGAGCAATGAGCTCTAACATTTTTAGGACTAGGGCTGTTTCTACCCCTGAGAAGCCCACAGTAGTCTCTCTAATAGTCTTAAAGATGTCAGGCTTCATCTGTCCCATTTTAAGAACATTACATGTTCCCCTTAACTGTGAGACCAGTTCACAGTTAAGAATGTGTTGAACATATCTAGGGAACATGTAATATTCTAAGTAGCCCAAGTTTGCAAGCACATTTGTATATACAAATTGAGAATACCTGAACTTGATGCTTGAACCATTACATGGACTATATAAGAAAGGTCCTCTGGAATTTGATCCCAATCTCCGTGCTTGTTTCATAGACAGTGAATGACAACACGGAGGAGGTACTTCCATTAGGAGGAGACCTTCCCTTTCCTGAAGGTTCTTACACAATAATCCCCTTCATTGTCCATCTGCCTGAAAGACTGGTACACAACAAATTTTAGGAAGGACAATTCACCTTCTTTTTCATCTAGACTTAAATGAGTGTTTATGGTGGCTGGAGTGATTAAAATTTTCCTGCCCTGCACTTTGGCAAACAGTGCCTTCTCCCCATCCATAATGACCTCCTGGCAGGTCCTCCAAAAATTTAAGAGTTGGCCTTCATACAGTGGAAGATATATGGTGAGGGAGGTTGTAAGGTTATAGTAAAAGGTTGATGCAACCAAAGAAACCAAAACAACCAAAGAGCTTCCTGCATGCATGCACTGATATACAATATAGTAGTTACTTCGGAAGTTTTACACTCATCATAGAAAATATTCTAAGTGTAAAATCTTCCGAAGACAAAGATCAAATCTTCCGAAGCCAAAGGTGAAGTCTTTCGAAGCTTCAAAGACAAAGTCTTCTGAAGCAAATGAAGTGAAGACTGATTTCTTCTGAAGACAGAGAAGACATGCTTTCTCTAATGTACTTTTACATAAAGCTGACTTACTTTCCGCTGCAACTCTGAAGACTTACCAACTTATACAAGTTTGTGAAAAGGTCCATGCTTTAGTAAACTGTAGATTATGGTCATTGGTCTGTAACTTTCTACTTTGTATCTTTTATCCTTTTTGTAATATATTAGGATGTGAGCTATGGCATGTCATAGTAACTTGTCAAAAGACAATTTAACTTTTGACTTTACATTGATCTTGTTGTCATGATTAGTGTTTCCAGCTAGCTTTCAAAGTATAGACAACTGTAGGATGTAGTATAGAGTATCTTAGGTTCTTGTATTTCTTTTCTATGCTTTATAACACTTGTAAGAGAACCATGACTCAACAATACTTTAGATATGTTGAGATTGTGGATACTCTAATGGATGTTGGAGTAACTCTTAAGAACAAGGATGTTGTGAGGAAGTTCATGTCCTCTCTTCCAAGACAATGTACATACTACTCTGTGGTCATTAAAAAGACTGAGAACCTCAAGACCGTTACTCTCATTGAGTTGTATGGTATTCTCAATGGCTACCAGATGGAGATGAACATGCAAAATCCATCTGGTAATTCCAACAATCAATAGAGTTCTACCTTTCATGTGGCTGAAAGGGATTGCAGAGAACCATAACATCATCTTATCTGCTACCCTGACAACTCACAAAAGGGCCCTTTCATCACCTTCTCGAAGACACCAAGAGAGAGCTACATCCAAGGAAGCCCATTCCAAGAGACAAGCTTTTCACAAGCCTTTGTGTCTACTGATGAAAGCAGTGGCAACTTTCTCATCACCCTTGAAGACATGGACTGTATCCATCCAGATGATCTGGAGTACATGGAGATAGTTCAACAGATGGCTCTTCTCACTCATAGAGCCAAGAAGTTCTACAAGAGGACAGGGAGAAAGTTTCCAAGCAATGCAACCAGTGGAAAGTTTGGGCTTGATAAAAGCAAAGTGAAGTGTTACAACTGTAACCAAATGGGACACTTTGCTAGACAGTGGAAGGCACCAAGGACAAATGGTGGCCAAGCACAAACCAAACCAAACTACACTGATGGAGCTCACCATAATAAGATGCCCAAGCAGCAAGCTGCAGTTGTTGTTGAAGAAGAAGGCTTTGACTAGAGCTTTCAGGTTGAAGATGCATCTCCAAACCAAGCACTGATGGCAGATCATGAAGAAGCCAAGGTATTGAAACATGTTTGTACACCTGAATGTATGGCTAAAGTGAACAGATATAGGTCCTACAACTTAGAGATGAGATCTGATCTTGAGTCCTTGAACATATTAAAAGCTGATTTCAAAAGAGCTAAAAATGATTATAAACTTAAAATAGAAGATTTAGAGAAAACCATTTCAACTCTTAAGCATGAACATACCAACTACAGAACTCAGATTAAAGATCTCATCACTAAGTTAATTGAATGCCAGGCTGAGCTTGTAATCAGCAAAGCCAAGGCAAAAAAATGTGTTCTTGAAGAAGAGACCTTCAAGAACATAATATCCTCATCCTTGCATGCAAAAGTGTGTTATCAGAATAAGCAGTAACTAGAATCTACTGAGATAGCTCCTTCACACACTTTACCATCTGTAAGATCTCCAAGGTGTGAAACTTGTCAAGATGAGCTTCCCCTTATAGATCCAACTGAAGAAGAGGATAAAGAGGAGATAATGAAGGATGGATCTAAGAGGAGTGATAAAGATCATCCTAAGAAGGGTCACTAAACTCCTGAGGAGAGAAAAGAATCCGGGATGACTAAGTCCAAGAGAAAGAACTTAATCAGAGAAGCAAAGAGAAGATCAAAGAAGGCTCAAGAGATCAAGGCCAATTTCAACTCCAAGCAAAAACAAGTGTTCATCTCTGTAGGTTTTGAAGTGGTAAAGACTAAAGACTCAACTATGAACTCTAGTACCAAGAGTTCTAATTCACGTTCAACTCATCCCTGTAAAGAGAAGAAGGCTGATCAGTTGTGTACCACTGCTACACAACCTGAACCATCCACCTCCAAGAGCAAGCCTCACCCTGGAAAGCCTGCTACTGCATCTGAGAAGATGAAGAAGGAGATGGAAAGTGATCAAGTTCAGCCTTCCTCCTATAAGAAGGCTCTTAGAAGGAAACAGATGGATTGCATCATGTGTGGTAGTACTTCTCATCTTGCAAAAGATTGTATCTACAATCCTAAAAGTACAATCCACATGACCAAGAAGAAAACCTTTGAGAAGAAAGAGAAGAAGAAATCTTTGGAAGGAAATCTTTTCCTTGCAGAAGCTCCAAAGTGAAGAAGAAGACAAGTGAAAACTTGCCTTCGGATGAAAATTTGGTCTTGGAAGAAAGGAATGCTTCCGAAGCAATGAAGCTTGCTGTAGTGAAAGCTAGATCTTCCAAAGGCTCAGTCTGCAAAGCTTCTGAGGTTGTTAAAACTTTTGAAGTGTTAAAGATAAAGTCTAATCCTCCAAAGATGGTGTGGAAGATGAAGGAAGACCTTGTGACTAAAAGTTCTTCATCAACAACAGGTGATAATCTTCAAATTCTGAATATAGGATCAATCACTGTTACATTGCCTTCAGATCACTTTAAAAAACCCAAGACCAATGAGGCTTTGGTTTCTAAATATAACTGATCATATTTTTTTGTATAGGATCAGCTAAAGACTATGAAGAATGTTTTGGATCATAGACAGTGGCTGTTCCAGGCACATGACAGGTAATGGCTCTTTACATCAAAATTTTGAGAAAAAATGATGGAGGGCCAGTTGCTTTTGAAGGAGATGCAGGAGGTTACATTACTGGAAGGGGCAAGGTCATAAATGGTAAGCTCAGCATTGAGAAGGTAAACTTTGTCAAAGAGCTTGGGTACAATCTACTAAGTGTATCCTAATTTTGTGATCAGAGACACAACATGCTCTTCACAAAGTATGTGTGCGTTATTCTTAAGCCCAGGGTGGTTTATTCCTCAAGAGCATATCCTACTCAGAACTCTAAGAAAAGGAACATGTACAACATGGATTTGCATGAAACATCTCCCTTAGGAGAAGTCTCTTGCTTTCTGTCTAAAGCCAATACTGATCGGTCTTTCCTCTAGCATAAAAGAATGTGCCATGTAAACTTTAAAAACATGAATAATTAATTAAGAATGATTTGGTAACTGGAATGCCAAAGAAAGAGTTTACAAGTGATGACCATTATATGGCATGCCTGAAAGGGAAGCAACACAAGGTGTCTCATAAGCCAAAGGAAAGAAACTCCATCACTACTCCCCTACACTTATTACACATGGATCTCTTTGGCCCTATAAGTGTAATGAGTCTAGGAAGGACCTCTTACTGTTTGGTGATCACAGATAATTTCATAGCATCACTTGGGTCTTTTTCCATAGAACTAAGGATAAAACACCTGAGATCTTGAAGAACTTCATTCTGAAAATTGAGAATCAATGTGATCATAAGGTCAAAACCATAAGATGTGATCAAGGAATAGAATTCAAGAACCAAATCCTTGATTCATTTATTGATGAAAAGGGTATTACAAGATAATATTGTGCTCCCAGGACTCCTAAGCAAAATGGTGTTGCTGAGAGGAGAAACAGGACACTTATTGAACCTGCAAGAACCATGTTGTCTGACTCTAAACAGCCTATCACCTTCTAGGCAGAGGCAGATAACACTGCCTGCTATGTGCAAAACAGAGTTTTAGTTGTCAAGACTCATGGTAAGACTCCTTATGAACTATGGCACAAAAGGAGACTGTTTAATGGTTTTCTTAGATCATTTGGATGTCCTTGCACCATCTTGAATACTAAAGATCAAGTAGCCAAATTTGTTAAGAAATTAGCTGATGGACATTTTATTAGAAACTCCTCCCAAGCCAAGACTTATAGAGTATACAATCTCAGAACTAGAGTAGTTGAGGAGTCAGCCAATATGACCTTCAATGAGTACACTCCCAGGAGAGCTTTAGATCACTTAATAGATCAAATAGGGAACTGAGTTTTTGTTTGAGATACTAAGAACACAAGCAAGTAATAGAGACAGAACAAAAGAACAAGAACAGGATGATGTTGGGTCTGATAAGTATAATCTATATTATCAACACAGTCAAAGTTAACAAAGGTTAACGTCACTGTCAAAAGGCAAACAGACGCGTTCGAAACGAAGAACCGAGACAAGATGTTGAAGATATAAATGACTAGGAGTTTACTGTTAATAAATATATTTTGTGTCAACAAAATATATTTATTTATGTTTTAATCATTTTTATGTTTTATATGTAATTTCTCTAATTGTCTAAGTCTAGGGGCTTAATATGTCATTAGTGAATATTATCACTATATATAAATTAGTGATAATTAGGTTTTGAGGGCTTGAAGGAGCCGTTGATTGAGGGACTTTCACTTTGTAATATCTTCAATAATCAATACAGATCAAAAAAGGGTTTTATTGAATGTTCTTGAGGTGTTCATCATTGTTCATCATTTTCGATCTGATCTAAGTGTTTTGGATATGGGAATTGATTGAGGATTGATCGATTTTGGTGTGGGAAGCTATAGGAGTCATCAGATCTCAAATCCAATGAGATTTGGATGAGTTTGAGCTGATTTCGTGCTGAAAAAGGCTGTCCAGATACATCAGGTTAATTTATAGCTCGTCCAACGAAATTACAGCATCTTTCAGCAAAACTACATAGTTTCGCATGGTGAAACTAGGGTTCCTTCAGTGAAACTAAGCTGTTCTTGGTTTTTGGATCTGGTTTCCTTGTTCCAGCGAAAGTACATAAGTTGAACAAAAGTTCATAGTGTTTGTGTGACAATCCCAGCGAAATTGCTTCCAAATTGTTCTCTGAACGAAAGTTCGACTAGTTTCGGGTGAAATTACCCTACGAAACTAGCATTTGTGTGCCATTGCTGGGCGAAACTGCTACCGAAATTACGAGTGAAATTACCAGCGAACTTGCAAGCGAAATTAGTGAAAATTCAGCGAATTTAGTGAAATTTCAGCGAAATTAGCCTCTGATCATTTCTAAATGTCTTCTTTAGAAGTAGCTAATTTCCATAAATCTGATAATCTAATATCAGCACAAAGTCGGTTTGATTCTTTTGAAGCCATAAAAGATGAAAAGATATCTGATTTTGTTGATCAATTTCTGATGGTGGCAAGCAATCTTAAGAAGTATGATGATCAGCTGGGGAACCATGAACAAGTCACAAAAATTTTGGACTCTCTTCCTCCATAGTGGAGTCCATAAGTTAGGTTGTTAAAACTAAGAAAGAAATTTTGCTGACTACAAACTCTTGGAAGTTATCAACAAGTTGAAGTTATTTGAATTGGATATGAAAAGAAGAGAGTACAATCAATACATGTATGGAGGTGCATCTTCAAGTACTAAGATCAATATAGAGTCTGAAGAAGAAGTGAACCATGCATTGATGGCTGAGGTGGAAAACAGCGATGAGGATTTTGTTGAGGATTTTGACCCTTTCAAAGAATTCAGGTGTGATACTAAAAGTGAGAGTTTTGGTGATGTTGGTGATTGTGCAAGCCGATGTAAAGTTCAGGATGAAGGAAAACAAGATGAAGGTGTAGCTGAAGAAGCTAATAAGAGAGTTGCTGACGAGGAAGAATACAAAAAGAACACTCCTGTCTGTCAATGTGAAAAAGCACTTGCTGCGGAAAAGATAGTTATGGGACTCCCCTATGAGATAGTTCAAGACATGTGTTCTCCTCCCTACAAAATTCATTTATTTGGGGTTTATAAAGCTAATAGGTTATTGTTAGAAAATGAAAAAGAATTAAATCGAATAAACAAAGAACTTAAAATCAATGATTCAAAATATTCTATCAAACTAAGGGAAGCTTTAAAAGAAAATGATCTTTTAAAAAGAAATCTTTTAGAAAAGAATGTCGAGATTAATGTTTGAGCGAACGAGTCACTTTAGTAGAATTTGAGACTAGCAAGCTTAAAACGACAAATGGACGATATCTGGGATGAAACAAGAAGAACTATTCTCTAAACAAAGGGGAGCAAGAATAAAAAAGGGTGTGGGATGTGGTGAAACTTCATATGTTTATCCTCCTCCTAACACTCATTGTTACTCTCCTATGCCTCAACCTCATCCATCTAATGATTTAATTAGAGCTGCAAATACTAACAGTTTACATGCAGGTTTAAGCAGCGTTAATCACAAAGAGGTTCGAGATGAATATGATTTTCCTGCAGGTTTGGGGCTCATTAAGCAAGGATCTAATCTACAAAATGATAATTCCACCTCTGATGCTTCAAAACCAGTATCAGTTGTTTCCAGTAACTTCTTTAACAAATTCAAGACAGGTAATATCCCTTCATTTGTCCCTGTCAAGTTTGTCAAAGAAGGAACAGCTGTGGAATCATCAAGCAATCAAAACTCAACAACACAAACCAACACAACTAGAGTTATCAACCAAGATCCATTGGAAGCTGACTTGTGTATACAAGACTGGACAAGCTCTGATGATAAATAAGAGATCATCAAGTCACCTGAAGTTATCTAGTGTCAAATGCTTCCAAAAGTCGAATGAAGACCTATACGGATCTCATCTCCAACTGCTAAGCAAATCAGTAGTTCCTCCAAAGCTCAGCAGAAGCACTCACCATTTTCATCAGCTATCCATCATGATCTTCACAAATCTGCTTCCAAGTCTAACAAGTCACCAGCCATACAAAAAGTTTCTAAGAAGACCGTTCAGATCTCAGCTCCCGGAACATCACAAATCAAATCACAGCCCAGTTCGAAATCCATATTGACAAAGCCTTAAAAAGTTCAATCTTTTGATATTCGAAAGAAGAAGCTTCAAGGTTGTCAACAACAAGCAACAACCTCCAAGCAGGCTCCAACCACTCCTGCTTTTCACGAGACTACAAAGAGCCAAAGCTTTTCAACGCCTGCTTTAGATGTGGAAAAGAAGGTCATGTGCTAAAGAAGTGCCCTCAAGTTCAAAGACAGGCTTGAGGCACGGGTTGCTTCTCTGGTTCAAAAAGTAAAAAGCACACATCTTTGAATGATTGGATGAAGAACAATCTATCCAAACCTTCTCATGTGAAGCCGGTTTCACATGATTCAAAGATGAAAAGGACCAATGTTTCAAACACGGGTCTTAAAAAGAAAATGATTTCCAAATTCAATTCTTTCAAATCTAAAGTAATTGAACAGAAACAAATTTGGAATGTAAAACAAAAGGTTAAAGAAATAAATGATTTTTCAAAAGGGTGTATGCTAAAGCAGATTATGTACACCGATGAAAAAGTAACTCCTAGGACCACGATGGTCTGGGTCCCTCTCTCTAACTAATATGTTAATGAGTGAAGGAACAGTTCAGGAGGACTATTAGTAATCCGGTTTACCGACAAAGATTGTTCCTACTTTTAATTTGAGGCTGAACAAACAGGTTATGGTTATGGTATCTCATCCACATTTGGATTCTTATCTACCATTCACAATCACTGTATTTTTCTTAGTACTTCATTTCTCATATTTTTGCTAGTATAATTTGGAAGACTTTCTTTAGTAAAATTCTATTTTCATTTCCGTTTATTATATACTTTAAAAAATAAATAAAAAATATAAAAAAGTTTTGTTTCATGGCAGTTAAAAAGAAATTTAGGGGAGAATAAAGATTTCACGGGAACTAAGAACTTGATTAGGGATGACTGTGAAATGATAGTATGTTTTCTTTGTATGCTTGGTTGCATGACTTGTACTTTTATGAGAAATGATAGTAACTGATGTAGATGTATGCATCACTTAAAATTCGATAATCTAAAAAGACAGTTTCATTATATGATATGCATGGTAGGCTCAGCCCGAAAACAAAGTAAACAATGATTATGTAGCCTAACTAAATCTTTAGAACTCGGTGATAAGGATCATTTCCATGACATCTCGGTCTCTATAAAGTTACAAGTCTCATTAAAAACGGGTTGAGAGTATCTGACTTCTGCCTTGATCCCTTCTTTTCCCAAAATCTCCCTATCCCCAAGTCCTGAATGTAGCTTCTCGTTAGCTCTTCAGATGTATATTTTATGCTTGTCTCCTCTGCTATGCAGAAGCATTGACCTGGAGCGATGGTCTTCTCTGTTATACGTGAGTACAGACCTGAAGCTCTGATCAGCATGCTTAGATGATCATCTCCTTTGTTATAAGTAAGTAGAGACCTAGAGCTCTCATCATCTGTTCCCTAAAATAAAAGCACAATGATTCTTAAACTAAGATCATTGTTGAACCTCAAAAGAAAATCAAGCAGAGTTAATCATATTATTCAATATGCCCTGATAACGGGATAAGTTCTTTGCCGGATGTATGTGGGAACCAAGTTACCTGAGCTTCTCTAATCGAACCTAAAACATGATAAAATCAGTTGCAGGTCACTCGTTGAAAAGAATAAGGCATGGGTTTAAATTGGACAAATATACCAACAATCATTCTTGAACTGTTTTTGGCTATCAAAATTTTAAAATCATGATCAGACTCTGTTTCAGTGTGATCTCACTAACTTGTCGATGTTTAAATACATCCTTGTGCTTAAGTATATCTTGAGGATGTGATCTCATGATCGAATTAGTTCTTGGTGCAAGGTGATTAAAAAATATATATATAAAAAAGGGGGGGTTTCATTTCAAATTATTTCAAGTCTTCCACATTATGCTATTAAAATGTTACTATTTTCACATGCATTTCACAGGAAATTGTACACATAGATAAACAAGGGTTTATTTGTTAACTGAAATGATCTGATAGGAAGTTGCGAGATTGTGGTTGTGACTGCGTTACAGATTTTTGCTTCAAATGATGGTCGATCATCAGCTGAGCAAAGTACCTGACTAGAGAACCTGTTCCTCAAGTTTCCAGAAGATACTTAGCTAGGATTCCTCCTCTTACATCTTCTGAAGCACTCAAGAATAGAGAGTTGGAAAAGTTTTTCCTGATCACTCATAAAGAAGGCACATGAAGAGGGGGAGCATACAAAAAGGGGGAGCCTGAAAGATGAAAAATCTTCAATACCAGATCATGAATCTAGGGGAAAATTGAAGATCATTATATGGTTGACTTATCAGTGTTGATCACGATACAAGACGTTGATAATGATAGACTAAGGGGGAGTATTTTTGGGTTTGATAAGGATAGTCTATATTATCAACACAGTCAAAGTCAACAAAGGTCAACGTCATTGTCAAAAGGCAAACAGACGCGTTTGAAACGAAGAACTGAGACAAGATGTTGAAGATATAAATGACTAGGAGTTTATTGTTAATAAATATATTTTGTGTCCACAAAATATATTTATTTATGTTTAAGTCATTTTTATGTTTTATATGTAATTTCTCCAATTGTCTAAGTCTAGGGGCTTAATATGTCATTAGTGAATATTATCACTATATATAGATTAGTGACAATTAGGTTTTGAGAGCTTGAAGGAGCCATTGATTGAGGAACTTTCACTTTGTAATATCTTCAACAATCAATTCAGATCAAACAAGGGTTTTACTGAATGTTCTTGAGGCGTTCATCATTGTTCATCCATATTTATAGTGTTTGATCTATATTTTACACAAATATCATTGATATCTGTGTTATCAGTGGGATTTGTTTGTGTTTATCAATCAAGTGCACTATTATATCAATCAGTAGGACCAACAGATGAGTATGGTTTTCAAGAATGTTGTATATTGCTCTCAAGTTCTCTTACAAGTGTTACAAAGCATGAAAAGAAATAAAAGAACCTGAGATACTATATACTACATCCTACATCCGGCTATACTTTGAAAGCTAGCTGGAAACATTAATCTAGACAACAAGATCAATATAGAGTTAAAAGGCAGATTGCCTTTTGACTAGTGACTATGACATGCCATAGCTCACATCTTAATACATTAAAAAAAGGATAAAAGGTACAAAGTAGAAAGTTACAGACCAATGACCATAATCTACAGTTTACTAAAGCATGGACTTTTTTACCAACTTATATAAGTTGGTGAGTCTTTAGAGTTTCAGTTGAAAGTAAGTCAGGTTTATGTAAAAGTACATCAGAGGAAGCATGTCTTCTCGGTTTTTAAAAGTAATAAGTCTTCACTTCATTGGCCTCAGAAGACTTTGTCTTTGAAGCTTTGGAAGACTTCATCTTTGGCTTTGGAAGATTTGATCTTTGGCTTGGAAGATTTGATCTTTGGCTTCGGAAGATTTTACACTTAGAATATTTTCTGTGATGAGTGTAAAACTTCCGAAGTAACTTCTACCTTGTATATCAGTGCATGCATGCATGAAGCTCTTTGGTTGTTTTGGTTTCTTTGGTTGCATCAGCCTTTTACTATAACCTTACAAACTCCCCCTAGGCTGATGCTTCCAAAATAGAGAGGGTTATTCAGATATTAACAGTCCTCATCAGGATCAAGACCATACATTTCTTCATCATCTGGTCAGGATCCTTCAGACTCTCAAAACACCTCCTTATGTCATAGAGATCATATAGAGGAAGATCAAGCATGTCTTGCTAGAAGTAGACATCTTGACCTCCTTGATCTCTTATGACATACCATCTGTCTTGATTTGGAGCAAAGGTCCAGGATAGAATTGGTCTTCTAGATGCAAAAGATTGTGTTTGAGTTGGAGTTGATTGGGCAACCTCTTCATGTACTTCCTTAGGATGCTTTGACTCTTCTTGAGGTGTGGAGGTGGATGCCTTTGTCTTTTTCTTCTTAAAAACACTTTTCATGGTCATCATTTTCCTCCTCTTTGTAGTTTTTAACTGAGAGTACTGGTCTTCAGTACCAGGCTGTTCTGTTGTGTCTCTCTCAGTTGGGTTCTCTTCTCTCATAGGTTCAGAAGGAGAGGGAAGAGGACCCTGCTATGGATTAGAAGATGAAGTTGGCAGAGATGTAGCTCTAGGTCTAGGTTGTGTTGTCTTAGTGGGTTAAACCTTGACCTTAACTTCAGGAAGAACTTGACTTGGTGGAAAATGCAAGTCAACAAGTTCTCCCTTCTTAATCTTCTGCTTGATCACCCTGATGTGCTCATCCATGGTGGATAGAGACATTGGACCAAGTCTCCTTCCTAAGAATCCATACAGCCTCAAGTAGCTCATCATCCTTTATCTGTGAGCTAACTTCTTTTGGCTTTTTTGGATGATGGCTCTTGACTTTGTAGCTTCTTCCCTTAATTTTCTCTTAGCAGCCTTTTGTTCTTTGATGACTTGTTGCTCCAGCTGCTTAAGATACTCAAATTCAACATACTCATAGGATAAGGGAAGAAGTACAGATTCTTGATAGAGTCTTGTGGCACTCAGGTAGTTAATCATATTCAGTCTATCAGCTTCCTTATCTACCTGAGGTTATGCAGTTGCCACAGGCTCTGTCTCAGGACTTTTCTGAACTGGAGAGAGGGTAGGACATGTTTGTAGAGCTTTTTCTGTCTCCTTTCTTCCTTGATCGTGAGGAACAATGCTGCATCCTCTGCTTCCTTCCACTCTTTGGACAACTCAGTGTCTGCCAGTTCATTCAATTCCTTAAAGGGAAGAGAGAGTAGTTGAACCAAAGATAATGTCATCTATATAAAGCTTTGGATTAGTTGAACCAAATATATTCTTCATCAGCTTCTCAAAGTCCTTACAAAGCTTTGGATTAGTTGAACCAAAGATAATGTCATCTATATAAACTTGAACCAGCATCAAGTCATTCCCTGTTCCTTTCATGAATAGAGTTCCATCTATAGTACCCCTCTTGTAGCCATGCTGACAGAGATACTTAGATAGTGTCTTATACCACTTTCTTGGAGCATGGTATAGCCCATAAAGAGCTGTATTAAGCTTGCAGACATAATCAGGATGATTTGGGTCTACAAAGCCAGGTGGTTGATTGACATACACCTCTTCATCAATCACCCCATAAAGAAAAGCACACTTGACATCAAGTTTGTAGACCTTGAAATCCTTTGATGCAGTAAAAGCAAGGAATATTCTGACAGCTTCAAGTCTTGCCACTGGAGCAAAGACATCAGTGTAGTCTATCCCTTCTTCTTGTGTGTACCCTTGAATAACTAGTCTTGCCTTGTTCTTGATGACAAGTCCTCTGTCATCTTTCTTGTTCCTAAAAACCCACTTGGTTCCTATTGTAGTCTTCCCTTAAGGAAGAGGAATTAGGTTCCAAACCTTTTGCCTTTTGAATTGAAGCAACTCCTCTTGCATAGCTTCAATCCAGCTTCCATCCTTTAAAGCCTCATCAACTTTCTTTGGCTCTATCTGGGATAAGAAACAAGAGTATATACAAACCATTTTGTCATGGGTTTGTCCTCTTGTTCTCACCCGTATGTCAACATCTCCCATGATGTTTATGGTGGGGTGTGACATGTGGATCCTGAGTTGAGGGATCACAACAAGTTGATTTGATAGATCTAAATTTATGAAGTTTAAATCTGGCAATAGAGTGTCACCCATCACATCAGCACACTTATTAAGAGAAGCTTGATCCAATGAGTGTGTGACATCATTGATGTTGTCTTCCATGGAGTGCTTAACAGCATCCAAATATTCTTGATCACTATCACCACCACCACTTCCTCCTACATGTGAAGTTCCTTCATTTGAGTTCTGTGCCTTTGAGCTGGAATATGTAGGCACCTCAGATGTATCAGCAGAGTTTGTCATGGTTGTGCTGATAGGAACTCCATCTACAGGGTTAGTTAGCTCCGGAGCTGAAGTAGTATTCTTATTTGGTCTTCTTAGCTCAAATCTTAGACTAGGATCACCTATTGATAAGTGACCTGTAGATCCTGAAACATTCTCTCTAGATTTGTTAAAACAGCTGGTAACTAAATCAAGATCAAATAGCCAATCAGGGTCGAAACCTTTCACACTGGGAGTGTGCTCATTGAAGGTCACATTGGTTGACTCCTTAATTACTTTAGTTCTGAGATTATATACTCTATAAGTCTTGGCTTGGGAAGGGTATCCAATAAAGTTTCGATCATATGATTTCTCTACAAATGTGGCTACTAGATCTTTGGTATTCAAGATGATGCAAGAACATCCAAATGATCTAAGAAAACCAATGAAAGGTCTCCTTTTGTGCCACAGTTCATAAGGAGTCATACCATGAGTCTTGAAAACTAAAACTCTATTCTTCACATAGAAGGCAGTGTTAACTTCCTCTGCCCAGAAGGTGATAAGCAGTTTAGAGTCAGAAAGCATGGTTCTTGCAGCTTCAATAAGTGTCATGTTTCTCCTCTCAGCAACACCGTTTTGCTGAGGAGTCCTGAGAGCACTATATTGTCTTGTAATACCCTTTTCATCACAACATGAATCAAGGATTTGGTTCTTAAATTCAGTTCCTTGATCACATCTTATGGTTTTGACCTTGTTATCACATTGATTCTCAATTTTTAGAATGAAGTTCTTCAAGATCTTAGGAGTCTCATCCTTAGTACTAAGGAAAAAGACCCAAGTGAATCTTGTGAAATCATCTATGAGCACCAAATAGTAAGAGGTCCTTCCTAGACTCATTACATTGGTGGGGCCAAAGAAATTGATATGTAATAAGTGTAGGGGAGTAGTGATAGAGTTCCTTTCTTTTGGCTTGTGAGACACCTTGTGTTTCTTTCCTTTCAGACATGCACACAATGGTCATCACTTGTAAACTCTTTATTTGGCATTCCAGTTACCAAATCATTCTTAATCAGTTTATTCATGTTTTTAAAGTTTACATGACACATTCTTTCTTGCAAATCCATCTTGTACATGTTCTCTTTCCTGGGGGCTCAAAGCAGGATATGATCTTGAAGAATGACAACCTAGGGCTTGAGAATAATTCACTCATGCTCTGTGAAGAGCATGTTCTATCTTAGATCACAAAATTAGAATACACTCAGTAGATTGTACCCAAGCTCCTTGACAAAGTTTACCTTCTCAATGCTAAGCTTACCATTTGTGACTCTGCCCCTTCCAGTAATGTAACCTCTTGCATCTCCTCCAAAAGCAACTGGCCCTCCATTAATTTTCTCAAAATTTTGAAGTAAAGAGCCATTGCCTGTCATGTGCCTGGAACAGCCACTGTCTATGATCCAAACATTCTTCATAGTCTTTAGCTGATCCTGCACAAACAAGAGATGATTAGTTACATTTGGAAACCCAAGCCTCATTGGTCTTGGGCTTTTCAAAGTGATCTGAAGGAAATGTAATAGTGATTGATCCTATGTTCAGTATTTGAGGATCATTAGCTGTTGTTGATGAAGAACTTTCAGTCACAAGGTCTTCCTTCATCTTCCACACCATCTTTGGAGGATTAGACTTGACCTTCAACACTTCAGAAGTTTAGGCATCTTTGGATGTTTTGAAGACTGAGCCTTCGGAAGATATTGCTTTCACTACAGCAAGCTTTAGTGCTTCGGAAGCATTCTTTTCTTCCGAGACCAAATTTTCTTCCTAAGGCAAGTCTTCACTTGTCTTCTTATTCACTTTGGAGCTTTCGAAAGGAAAAGATTTTCCTTCTGAAGCTTTCTTCTTCTCTTTCTTCTCAGAGGTTTTCTTCTTGGTCATGTGCATAGTACTTTTAGGATTGTAAATACAATCTTTTGCAAAATAAGAAGTACTACCACACATGATGCAATCCATTTGTTTCCTTCTGAGAGCCTTCTTGTGGGAGGAAGGCTGAACTTGATCACTTTCCATCTCCTTCTTCATCTTCCGAGATGCAGTAGCAGGCTTTTCAGAGTGAGGCTTGCTCTTGGAGGTGGATGGTTCAGGTTGTGTAGCAGTGGTACACAACTGATCAACCTTCTTATCTTTGCTGGGATGAGTTGAACATGAACTAGAAGTCCTGGTACTAGAGTTCATAGTTGAGTCTTCAGTCTTTACCACTTCAAAACCTGTAGAGATGAACATTGTTTCTGCTCGGAGTTAAAAGTGGCCTTGATCTCTTGAGCCTTCTTTGATCTTCTCTTTATTGCTCTGATCAAGTTCTTTCTTTTGGACTTAGTCATCCCAGATTCTTTTCTCTCCTCAGGAGAATAGGGACCTTTCTTAGGATGATCTTCTTCACTCTTCTCAAATCCATCCTTCACTATCTCCTTTTTATCCTCTTCTTCAGTTGGATCTATAAGGGGAAGCTCATCTTAACAAGTTCCACACCTTGGAGATCTTATAGATAGTAAAGTGTGTAGAGGAGCTCAACCTGGCATTTAGTTAACTTGGTAATGAGATCTTTGAATTGAGTCCTATAGTTGGTGTGTTCATGCTTAAGAATTGGTTTTCTCTAGATCTTCTATTCTAAGTTTATAATTATTTTTAGCTCTTTTAAAATCAGCTTTTCAGATATTTAAGGACTCAAGATCAGATCTCATTTCCAAGTTATAGGACATGTATCTATTACTTTAGCAATACATTTAGGAGTACAAAAATGATCTAATACCTTGGCTTCTTCATGATCAACCATCAGTGCTTGGTTTGGAGATGCATCTTCAACCTGAAAGCTCTAGTCAAAGCCCCCTTCTTTAACAACAACTGTAGCTTGCTGCTTGGGCTTCTTATTCTGGTGAGCTCCATTAGTGTAGTTTCATTTGGTTTGTTCATGGCCACCATTTTTCCTTGGTGCCTTGCACTGTCTAGCAAAGTGTCCTATTTGGTTACAGTTGTAACACTTTACTTTTCTTTTATCCAGCCCAAACTTTCCACTGGTTGCATTGCTTGGAAACTTCCTCCCTGTCCTCTTGTAGAACTTCTTGGCTCTGTGAGTGAGAAGAGCCATCTGTTGAACTATCTCCATGTACCCCAGATCATCTGGATGGATACAGTCCATGTCTTTAAGGGTGAAGAGAAAGTTGCCATTGCTTTCATCAATAGACATAAAGGCTTGTGAAAAGCTTGTCTCTTAGAATGGGCTTCCTTGGATGTAGCTCTTTCTTGATGTCTCCGGGAAGGTGATAAAAGGGCTCTTTTGTGAGTTGTCAGGGTAGCAGATAAGAAGATGTTGTGGTTCTCTGCAATCCCTTTCAGTCACATGAAGGGCAGAACTCTGTTGATTGTTAGAGTTACCAGATGGATTTTGCATGTTCATCTCCATCTGGTAGCCACTGAGAATACCATACAACTCAGTGAGAGTAAGGGTCTTAAGGTTCTTGGTCCTTTTAATGACCACGCCATAGTATGTCCATTGTCTTGGAAGAGAGGACATGAACTTCCTCACAATATCCATGTTCTCAAGAGTTACTCCAACATCCATTAGAGTATCTACAATCTCAATATATCTGAAGTATTGTTAAGTCATGGTTTCACCTGTCTTGAAGGTGAAATTCTCAAACTGCTGCTTCAAGAGGTCCTTCTTGTTCTCTTTGGCTTCAGTAGACCCCTCATACATGAGGTTCAGTGCATCCCATAGTTGCTTGGTAGTCTTACACTTCTTGAAGCCTCTGTAGATAGAATTTGGAAGAGCAGTTTGGAGAGCGTGTTGGCAACAGTCTGCCCAAGACACATATTGAATTGATGTGGTTAGTACGTTATGATCCAAGTCGGGTCATACCCAATAACAAACTAGACAAACACCTATAATATTTATTTTATGATATGATAATGTAAGTAAATATTGACACTTAAGTATTTAGAAATTGGGTTTCTAAATATTTGCACTAGTATTATGAATAAATTATATGGATAATTTATTCTAGAGAGAGAATACTTTGTATTGTTATTCAAATTGTTGAACAAATAATACAAGTGTTTTGTCTGCATTTCTTTTGTTCATCCGCATTTACTAATGCGGATGTGTTACTGAGGAAATACGGATGAATGTTCCTCATCCGCATTTACTAATACGGATGTGCATTTAGGGAAATGCTGAAAGAATTACTTCATCCGTATTTACTAATGCGGATGAGCATTTAAGGAAATGCTGATGAATCTAATCATCCGCATTTAAAAATGCGGATGTACATTTGGGAAATACGGATGAATTTTCTTCTTCCACACAAATGCGGATGAATTTTCTTCTTCCACATTTACAAATGCGGATAGAGTTTGTTCATCTGCATTTACTAATGCGGATGAATATTAGAGAAATGCGGATGGGTTAAAGGGATGGGTCCCACCCACTTTTCTCTCACTTTGAAATTCAGTTTCATAGGACGTGCAATATATATGATTGCATTCAACCACTCTCTCTGATAACTTACAAGACACACAAAGGTGCAATCGGTGTGCTACTGTAGCTTTTCTCTTGATCGATCGAGGAAATCCAAGAATAGAACCCGATTCAAAAAAAAAATCCTAGCAACCTGGTGTTTTGTTGGAGGCTTGGGGTAGACAAGCTTGAGGTTTCCTGCTTTGGAAGCTGCTGTTCAAAGATCTTCTTCCTCTGTCCTATTCAACAGGTAGAATTCTTAACATCCTATGGTTGTTTGTAAGCATGATTTTTCATATAACGATCCATTACGGGTTTTCTTTTACAGATATTATAAATTGGTTTTTATATTAACTGTAACAAGTTTTTCTTTCCCTTCCGCTGCGTTTTTCATTTTATAAGGATAAAATGACTCTGATAAACTTGTTAAAACCCAACAGAGTGGTCATGGCTTTCTGATCTACATCTATCTTCTTCCAGTCTTCTTCAGAGTAGTCAGCCACTTTCTTTGGTATCATGCCACCACCAGCAGCTGCTGAAGAGGTGGATGGTACATGAGGTCTAGAGATGACAAAACTCCATATCTTGGAGTCTTTAGACTTGATGAAGCCTTCCATTCTTTGGCACCAAGTATCAAAATTATCAGGAGTGATCCGTGGATACTTTGTCATAGTACCGGTTTCCATATCAGCTTTTGTGATAGCTGCCATTTGAGGTGTTAAGTGATTTGTGAAACTGAAGGATTTAAGATGGTGAGATCTTATCATGAAGAGCCTGAAATGTCTAATACCAATTGCAGGACCATTTGAAGGGTGGTCAATACAATCAGTCTCATAATAAGGAGAGCTTTAGATCACTTAACAGATCAAATAGGGAACTGGGTTTTTGTTTGAGATACTAAGAACACAAGCAAGTAATAAAGACAGAACAAAAGAACAAGAACAGAATGAGTAAGGTTTTCAAGAATGCTATATATTGCTCTCAAGTTCTCTTACAAGTGTTACAAATCATGAAAAGAAATACAAGAACCTGAGATACTTTATACTACATCCTACAGCCGGCTATACTTTGGAAGCCAGCTAGAAAAATTAATCTAGACAACAAGATCAATGTAGAGTTAAAAGGCAGATTGCCTTTTGACTAGTGACTATGACATGCCATAGCTCACATCCTAATATATTATAAAAAGGATAAAAGGTACAAAGTAGAAAGTTACAGACCAATGACCATAATCTATAGTTTACTAAAGCATGGACCTTTTCACCAACTTGTATAAGTTGGTGAGTCTTTAGAGTTTCAATGGAAAGTAAGTCAGCTTTATGTAAAAGTACATCAGAGAAAGCATGTCTTCTATGTCTTCGGAAGAAATTAGTCTTCACTTATTGGCTTCAAAAGACTTTGTCTTTGAAGCTTCAGAAGACTTCATCTTTGGCTTCGGATGATTTGATCTTTGGCTTTGGAAGATTTTACACTTAGAATATTTTTTGTGATGAGTGTAAAACTTTTGAAGTAACTTCTACCTTGTACATCAGTGCATGCATGCAGGAAGCTCTTTGGTTGTTTTGATTTCTTTGGTTGCATCAGCATTTTACTATAACCTTACAGAATGACTTGATGCTGGTTCAAGTTTATATAGATGACATTATCTTTGGTTCAACTAATTCAAAGCTCTACAAAGACTTTGAGAAGCTGATGAAGAATAGATTTGAAATGAGTGCCATGGGGGAACTCAATTTCTTTCTAGGAATTCAAGTAAAGCAAAAGGTTTGGAACATATGTCCTTTTCCTCAAGGGAAGACTACCATAGGAACCAAGTGGATTTTTAGGAGCAAGAAGGATGACAGAGGACTTGTAATCAAGAACAAGGCAAGACTAGTTGTTCAAGGGGACACACAAGAAGAAGGGATAGACTACACTGATCTCTTTGCTCTAGTTGCAAGACTTGAAGCTGTCAGAATATTTCTTGCTTTTGCTGCATCCAAGGATCTCAAGGTCTACCAACTTGATGTCAAGTGTGCTTTTCTTTATGGGGTGATTGATGAGGAGGTGTATGTCAAACAACCATGTGGCTTTGCAGACCCAAATCATCCTGATTATGTCTGCAAGCTTGATAAAGCACTTTATGGGCTGCACGAAGCTCCAAGAAAGTGGTATGAGACACTATCTCAGTGTCTCTGTTAGCATGGCTACAAGAGGGGTACTATAGATGGAACTCTCTTCATCAAAGGAACAGGGAACGACTTGATGCTGTTTCAAGTTTATGTAGATGGCATTATCTTTGTTTCATCTAATCCAAAGCTCTGTAAGAACTTTAAGAAGCTGATGAAGAATAGATTTGAAATGAGTGCCATGGGGGAACTCAATTTCTTTCTAGGAATTCAAGTTAAGCAGGTTGACAATGGCATCTTCACAAGTCAATCAAAGTATGTACAAGACATACTTACAATATTAAACATGACTGATTGTAAGGTTGCTAAGACACCCATAGCTAGAAACCACTCCCTTTGGCCTAATCTTGAGGGGGAGTATGTAGATGAACATCTTTACAGGGCTATGATTGGGTCTCTTATGTATCTTACTGCCAGCAGGCCTGATATCATGTTTCCCACATGCATCTGTGCAAGATATCAAGCCAACCCCAAGATGTCACATCTGGTTGTTGTTAAGAGGATTCTTAGATACCTCAAAGGTGCTCCTAAGATAGGCCTCTGGTATCTAAAGAATTCTGATTTCAATCTGTATGCCTATACAAATAGTGACTTTGGTGGCTGTAACATGACTGCAAAATCTACATCTGGGGGATGTCAATTCCTTGGTGGAAGGATAGTCTCTCAGCAATGCAAGAAACAATCCTGCATGTCTGCATCAACTACTGAAGCTGAATACATTATTGCTACAAGCTGCTATGCTTAAGTGCTTTGGATTCAGAATCAGATGTTGAACTATGGATTCAACTTCAAGAAGACTCCAATCCACATAGACAACAACAGAGCTATCTCTATCATAGAGAACCTGTACAGCACTCAAAGACAAAACACATCAACATCAGGTATCATCTTATTAGAGATAATTTTGAAAAGGGATTGATAAAACTAGTAAAAGTTAACACAAATAAACAATATGTTATCTGTTCACAAAGGATTTTGATGAGTAGAGATTTAAATATCTTGTTTCAGCTATTGTTATGATTAACTTTGAGTAGATTTTCTTAAAGTTAACTCAAAGACTATTTCTAAAATTTTTGTGTCCTAAGTTGTCTATTTTATCACCTTCATAAGCCCAGTTTACTTTGGAGGAAATTCTTTTTAAACAGATATTCCTTAGAATTGTTAAAATTTTTGAACATAACATCTTTTGGAAGACATTAACATTCCCTTTGGAAGAAAATTATATCTTCAGATCAGATAACTACTTATAATACATTTAGCTTCGAAAGAAATTCTTAAATATCTTCGGAAGGTTAAATATGCTTATAAGTACTTATATGCTTGTGAAGGACAATTATCTTCCGAAAGCAATTTACACTCGAAAGTTTTATTTCTTTTAAAACTTAAAAATCTTAATTTCCGAAACCAAATATGTCTATGAAGTAAAAATACTCTAAGTACTTTTCTTTCGAAGCAAAATTTTCAGAAAACTCAGGAATATCTTCTGAAGACAAATTTAGCTTCGGAAGTTTTAACAAAACTTCCAAAGGCAAATTACCAAGATTTTCGACTTCCAAGAAAACTACCTTTTTGGGCACTTTCTCAAAGGTGGGACCGACATCCAGATTTCAAAGTTTATCCTTTCATATTAACTTTGTCTCAAATCCATTTCGTATATATACACCCAACGGTTCCCCCCTCTTTCACTATCTTCTTCATATGTAGATTCTCTACCCTAAATTCACCCACAAACCGACTTTGTTCTAATTTTCCTTCACAGTAAAGCTACCTCAAATGGCCAACCCTGATCGCAGAAACCAACCCGATTTCTCCATGCATCTTCACAGGAAACATAATCAAGTTGCTCTGTTAGACTCTGAGAAAGATCCTAGTTTCTCAGAGGTTTTTCGCTTTTTTACACTGTCAAACTACTTCACCTCCCTCACCATAGATCCTCCACTTTATGAGGATCAACTTTTGGAATTTTGGAGGACCTTCCAAGAGGTCATCATGGATGGGGAGAAGGCACTGTCTGCCACAGTGCAGGGGATGAAAATCTTTATCACTCCATCCTCTATAAACACTCACCTTCAGCTGGATGATGCACAAGGTGATTTGTCTATCCCTAAATCTGCTGTTAACCAGTCCTTTGGACAGATGGGCTATGAAGGTGACTGCTAAGTCAGAACCTTCAGAAAAAGGAAGGTCTTCTGTCAAAGGAAGTACCTCCTCCATGTGGTTATTCACAGTTTATCTAACAAACATAGAGGATGGGACCAGATTCTTGAAGATCTTTTCTTTATAATCCATGGGATGGTACAAGGGGTCAAGTTCAGGTATTCACACTTTGCGTATACTAATTTGCTTGCAAACTTGGACTCCCTAGAATATTACATGTTTCCTAGATATGTTAGTACATTCTCAACTATGAACTGGGCTCACAGTTGAGAGGAACAGGTAAGGTTCTTAAATTGGGACAGATGAAGCCCGACATCTTTAAAACAATAAGAAAGCCTATTGTGGGTTTCTCTGGGGTAGAAACGGCCCTTGTCCCAAAAATGTTAGAGCTCATTGCTCAAGGTGACAACCTAGCAGCACCAGCTAGTGTTGAACCCATACCTTCTACTTCACAACAACACACACATCCACAAATAACCATCACCTACCAAAGAAAATCCAAACAAACCCCTGCACCAGTTACTCAGCTTGTGAAGGCCCCCATATCACCACCTATGTAGGAAGAAGTGGATAATGGAGCTCCCACTTCCCCTGAGAAGCAAACCACTCCCATCTCACCAATGATCAGTGTTGAGGTTCCTCATACTCTGCCTGATGAGCTCACAACCCCAACAGAGTCTCAAAACTCTAGTGAACAACCTTTAGGGGACAGTTACCATCACCAGCCTCTTGATCTGAACCAACCAATTCCAATCCTTGTCTTTGATGATGATGAAGATATGGGATTCAGTGAGTATCATGAGTCTTTCTTCTCCACCCCTGCTCAAGGAGAGATGAGTACTCCTGCCTCTAATGTCTAGCCCATATCACCCACCCATTACTAAGGTGGATCTTCTTGAATCTGTTCAGGAAATCCATATGGAAAAGGCCTTCACTTTAGCAAGTGATTACATCATTAAGACCTCAACCATGGCAACCCAGCCCCTTAACACTTCAAATAAAGTTGTCATAATGCACGGGGAAATCTAACAGCCAATAACAAAGTGTTGGTGATGAGGAAGAAGACTTAGGTGCTATTCTCTCATCCCCCAGTGATTCTTCTGATGAAGATGAGGGGAGTTTGAAACTAAAGGTGCAAAAACTGACTAAAACATGCACCTATTTAGTCTCAAAGGTAAGTCACCTGGAATCGCTGGTGACTGCCTTATAAAGGAGGGTCAATTACCAGCAACTTGAGATCACCGATCTCAAGGGCAAGTTAGCTGAAAGACCACTCAGGAGAACTCAACCAGGTCCATAAGAACCTGTGGATGTGACAGACCTAACCCCTAGCTCACCTATGCAAGAGGGGTGATGCTACCAAAAAGGGGGAGAAAGTCCAAGCAATCACAGAACCTAGGAGTTCTTCACAAAGTATGGACATTGAGGATTCACCACCCTCACTTGCAATTGTTCAATCTTAGCAACCTCCTCAAGTCCATATTGAGTAGACTCCCTTATACAGAGTCTGTTTTAGGAGGGTATTCCCAGAGCTATGCCTACAACATCTCATCACTCTGAGAATCTAATAATGGGATGGAGGTATGAAAGTGATAGGAGAGCTCTGGTCATCTCTAGATCTCAGGGGTAATAGGAAATCTTCAACTTTTCCAACCTGAGATTCTATGAGAGCACCTATCTGATTGACCTTCCACTTGCCAATCCAAGTCAAAACAGGCAGGCTGCTAGGTTAGCATATAGGATTCAAGAAAGGTTGCTAGAAGAGTTCAAACAGAGATCAAGACTATATAAATAAAGGCTAGCAGGTAAGACTATTGGTCAACTGGATGTTGAGGTGGACCCTAAGATTAGCTTCAAAAGGGAAGCCTTGATTGAAGGCCCAGTAATTGAACCTGTGAACCTTGAGACTGGAACTTCTTCATCACCTATTACCCTTTGTGAGGCACTAGCTGGTGAAGGTGATTCACAGCCTCTCTCTGGCCTGAGTTTGACTGCTGAACCAAGCAATGAAGGCCAAAGCTCTCTCCACCCTGAGTCACCAAGGCATGTCAGTGACAAAGGGAAAAGATAAATGACTCCTAAGGAGATTGAGGAGGAGAAGAGAGAGAGGAAGAGGAAGCTAAGGGGAGAGAGTTCAAGTGGTTCCCCAGGCATCATGGAAGCTGCTATCAATGCTACCCCCAGGCCAAACACTCAAGATGATGAGTTGAGGGCAACCAGAATAAACTACTTGGGGACCAGAAATTACAATATGGATGAACTACTCTCTCTTCCGTTAGAGGAATTGAATGAAATGACATACACTGAGTTGTCTAAAGAGAGGAAGGAAGCAGAGGATGCAGCATTGCTCCTCAAGATCAAGGAAGAAAGGAGACAGAAAAGGCTCTACAAGCATGCTCCTACCCTCTCTCCAGTTCATGAAAGTCCTGAGACAGAGCCTGTGGCAACTTCACAACCTCAGGTAGGAAGTTGATAGACTGAATATGATTAACTACCTGAGTGCCACAGGACTCTATCAAGAATCTACACTTCTTCCCTTATCCTATGAGTATGTTGAATTTAAGTATCTTAAGCAGCTGGAGCAACAAGTAATTAAAGAACAAGAGGCTGCTAAGTGAAAATTAAGGGAAGAAACTACAAAGTAAAGAGCCCTCATCCAAAAGAGCCAAAAGAAGACTGCTGACAGACAAAGTATGATGAGCTTCTTGAAGCTGTATGGATTCTCCGGAAGGAGGCTTGGTCCAATGTCTCTATCCACCATGGATGAGCACTTCAGGGTGATCAAGTAGGTTATTAAGAAGGGAGAGCTTGTTGACTTGCATTCTCCACCAAGTCAAGTTCTTCCTAAAGTTGAAGTCAAGGTTGAACCTATTGAGACAACAAAACCTGGACCTAGAGCTGCATCTCAACAAGCTTTATCTTTTGATCCATAGCAGGGTCCTCTACCCTCTCCTTCTGAACCTGTGAGAGAAAAGAACCCAACTGAGAGAGACATAGCAGAATAGCCTGGTACTTAAGAGTAGTCCTCTCAGTTAAAAACTACAAAGAGGAGGAAAATGATGGCCATGAAAAGTGTTTCTAAGAAGAAGAAGACAAATGCATCCATCTCCACACCTCAGAAAGAGTTAGAGCATCCTGAGGAAGTGCATGAAGAGGCTTCCTAATCAACTCCAACACAAACACAGCCTCTTACATCTAGAAGACCCATTCTATCCAGACAGATGGTATGTCATTAGAGATTAAGGAGGTTAAGATGTCTACTTCTGGTAAGACATGCTTGATCTTCCTCTACATGTTCTTTATGACATGAGGAGGTATTTTGAGAGTTTGAATGATCCTGACCAGATGATGTAAAAAGGTATGGTCTTGATCCTATTAAGGACTGTCAATATCTGAATAGCCTTCTCTGTTTTGGTAGCTTCAGCCTAGGGGGAGTTCGTAAGGTTATAGTAAAAGGCTGATGCAACCAAAGAAACCAAAACAACCAAAGAGCTTCCTGCATGCATGCACTGATGTACAAGATAGAAATTACTTTGGAAGTTTTACACTCATCACAGAAAATATTCTAAGTGTAAAATCTTCTGAAGCCAAAAATCAAATCTTTCGAAGCCAAAGATGAAGTTTTTTGAAGCTTCAAAGACAAAGTCCTCCAAAGTCAATGAAGTGAAAACTGATTTCTTCCAAAGATAGAGAAGACATGCTTTCTCTGATGTACTTTTACATAAATCTAACTTACTTTCCACTGTAACTCCAAAGACTTACCAACTTATACAAGTTGGTGAAAAGGTCATGCTTTAGTAAACTATAGATTATGGTCATTGGTCTGTAACTTTCTACTTTGTACCTTTTATCCTTTTTGTAATATATTAGGGTGTGAGCTATGGCATATCATAGTCACTAGTCAAAAGACAATCTGCCTTTTGACTTTACATTGATCTTGTTGTGTAGATTAGTGTTTCTAGCTGGCTTTCAAAGTATAGTCGGCTGTAGGATGTAGTATAAAGTATCTCAAGTTCTTGTATTTCTTTTCTATGCTTTGTAACACTTGTAAGAGAACTTGAGAGCAATATACAACATTCTTGAAATCCACACTCATCCTTTTCTTATTCTTTTCTTCTGTCTCTATTACTTGCTTGTGTTCTTAGTATCTCAAACAAAAATCCAGCTCCCTATTTGATCTGTTAAGTGATCTAAAGCTCTCCTCATTGTGAGACTGATTGTATTGACCACCCTTCAAATGGTCCTGCAGAGGTGAAGTAGTTTGAGAGAGTCGAGAACTTGCAAACATCTAAGAAACCAGGATCTTTCTTAGACATCAACAGAGCAACATGATTGTGTTGCCTATGAAGTTGCATGGAGAAATCGCGTCGGTTTTGTCAATCAGGGTTGGCCATTTTTGAGTAGCTTAGTGATGAAGGAAGATAAGAGCAAAGGCAGTTTGTGGGTGAATTCAGGTTAAAGAAGATTTGCAGAAAAAGAAAGTGAAAGAGGGGGAACCGTTAAAGGTGTATATATATGAAATGGATTTGAGACAAAGTTAATGGAAACGGATAAACTTTGAAATTCGGATGTCGGTCTCACCTCTAAAATGGTGCCCAAAAAGGTAGTTTTCTTGGAAGTCGAAAATCTTCCGAAGGTAATTTGTCTTTAGAAGTTTTTAAAATCTTCCGAAGCCAATTTGGCTTCGGAAGATATTCCTTAGCCGGATGAAAATTTTGCTTCGGAAGAAAAATAATTAGAGTATTTTTACTTTAGAGATATATTTGTTTTTAGAATATATTAAAACTAAGAAGTTTTATTCATAAGAGAATAAAGCTTCCAAGGCTTAATTGCTTTCAGAAGAAAATTGTCCTTCAAAAAACATATAAGTATTTAGAAGCATATTTAAGCTTCAGAAGATATATCAGAATTTCTTTTGAATGTAAATGTCTTATAAGTAGTTATTAGATTTGAAGACATAGTATTCTTCTGAAGAAACTTAATGTCTTCTGAGAGAAAATATATCTTAAAATTTTCAGAATTCTAAGGAACATCATTTTAAAAGTTTTCTTCCAAACTAAACTAGTCTTATATAGGTGATGATATAGACAACTTAGATATCTGTACATTAAAAGCTTTTATGAACATATCAACATATTATTCATTTGTGTTAACTTTGACCAGTTTTATCAACCCTTTTTCAAAATTATCTCTAATCAAATGATACATGATGTTGATGTGTTTTGTCCTTAAGTGCTACACATGATTCTCTGAAATAGAGAGAGCACTATTGTTGTCTATATGGATGGGAGTCTCTTTAAAGTTGAATCCATAGTCCAGCATCTTGAGTGGTTAGTTTCCGCTGCCATAATTTTGCTAGTCTGTGACGTCCCACCCTCCTTGGGCCCCGGGTGTGACAGCTGTTGGTGAATCACATTTTGAATCATCGTGTTTGGTTCTCCCTGGCCTGGAATCCTCATGAACACATCAGGCACAGGAAGATCATGATCTGTCATATGAGTTGGAACTAGAACCTCATCTCCTTGATAAAGGCTGGACTTGATTCTGTTAAAGACATGTTCATTAAAATGAACAGGTTGGAAGATAGCTCCTTCTCTTGGTATGTTTGGAAAAAGATCATTAATGATCATCTGAAGAAACCTTGGATACATCTAAAACTTGTTTCTTACTTCAACCAAGTTGTTGATCATTCCATTTAGGATTTGAGCTGCAAAGTTGAAAGGTCTTCTAACAATGATACTTGCTATTGTAGAAGAGCTTCTCAAAGAAGTGCCATCCCAGCCAGTCTTCCTGTTTGTCATGGTTTTCTGGTATATGTGTACATTAGAAATCTGAATTGAGAACTTATGTAAGACTTCTTGATCTATTTCCTGTCAATGGTACTAGTGTAACCAATCTGCCTAAAAACATGTAATACATAATTTTCATCAAATTCCACTGGACCTTCAGCATCTTCATTACCCAGTTGTAATACAATCCAGATTACTTCTACATAGATAGTAATCTGATGATCATGAACTCTGGAGACTACTACTTGCTCATCATTCATTTTCTTTAGATGAGCATGACTCAAAAATTGGACTATCTGATCCTCATAAATCTCTGGTCTTGTTGTCATAGCATGAACCAGCCTGGTTTGCCTTATGGCATGAATGATATCGCTCTAGTTCTCAGCCTTACATGAATCTGGATTGAGAAAGTCATAGAGATTATGATCTCTAACACTAGGTTTGCCATATCTGCAATGATGAAAAAGAATGTGTTAGTAACTTGTATGATAGAGATGTATGATGTTTGAGATGATGAAATGTTGATCAAGTGTTCATTGACTGTTGTGATTGTTATAAAATGATGAATTACATATGCTTAACACTTGTGACTTGTTTCAAATGTATGTTTGAATGACTTTAACAAATTAGTCAGTTTGTCTTATCAAAAGTCAACTGTTTGATCAATTTTGATCATGAAAATGTTGTTTGATTCAATTTGTTTTGATTCAATTTGATTTTGCAATGTGTTTGTTCTGTCACAAAGACTTGTTTTGATCAATTCATACAATAATTTCAATTCACAACAACTTGTTCATGAATTTCAATTTGACTTTTAAGGTCAAAATCATTCATTGAATGTACATTACAGGAATATTAATTTAATTTTGATGTGTTCAATGCCATGCCAAATTAACTGATTTTGTGTGTTAGTTACAAACTTTTGAACATGTTTACCAAGTTATAACATATTTCAAGTTAGTTTAAACATTTTCAAAGATTGAAAATCAGTTTTTTGTATGATTTTGGCAAGAACATCATGACAGGTCATGAACCCAATGAACGCTTAATCAAATTACATCAAAACAATAGTCCTAATACATTCGACTATGTCCATCTAACACATATTCAGCGTTTGATTTGGTTTATAACATCAAATGATTCAAATTTTGATTTTGGTTCAATGTTCGACTTAAGTCGAACAATGTTCGAATAAAAAAAGATGAACTAGATGTTTTGATTAAGGTCTGATGATACGAATCATGTTGCTATACCTACTTGATCTTGAATTAGAAGAAAAATCAGATAGATTTTAGGTTTTGGATGATCTAGGGGTTTAAGGGTTTAACGCACTGTAGCAACGTTTTAAAATTTTTTGATTTTCTCTCTCTCACACGTGATGAATGAAAAAATCATAAGTGTTGAACTATATATACAACGGACAAAATGAATGTCCGCTGTGTAAACAGTTTGTTTGTCCGCTGTGTAAACAGTTTAAACTTAAAATTTTAATTTTAAGTGTCCGCTGTGAAATACACATGCGCTGTGTGAACAATGCGACCGCTGTACAATTTTAAACTTTTACGTTGTGGACCCTTTGGATGTTGTACTGTGTTTATAGTGGATGACTGCTTGGTCAAGTGCTTTGGGCACTGATTGATTTTCTTATGTTCACAGCGGATGACTACTTGATCATGCTCTGTGGACACTTGTTTGTTTGTTATACACAGCGGATGAGCATTTGTTCATGCGCTATGAAGACATTGATAGTTCAAGGTAAATTCACACCGGATGACTTATTGTCATCCGATGTGGTTACTTGATGATGATGTACACATGTATGTTCACCAGTGCATAGTGGATGTATGTTTGTTTTGTCCGCTATATACACTTCGTGTATTTTGCATGATATGATGGTACTGTAGCTACAGCGGATGTATGTTTGTGTGTCCGCTGTGATAACAGTGTTCAAATTTTTGTTTGTTTTCGAAAATGATTTCTTCCGAAGCATATGTTTTGTTTGTTTTTCTTTCGAAGCATATGTTTGTTTTGAAATGTTTTCTTCCGAAGCATATGTTTGATAAAATTCTTCCGAAGCAAATATTTTGTTTGTTAAAATGTATGTTAAAATGTTAAAATTTAACATGATCAATATATGAATGTTAAGATATGACTCACAAGCAATATTGTGCATATGTATGTGTGTCAAACTGCTGTGTTTGGGTGCTGGCTTGACTTGGCTTTATTTAAAACTCAAAATTTAGAAAATTTCAAATTTAAAAATGTATGGTTGTAAGCAAAACAGTCATTGCTTGCAGTCAATGTCTATTTTCTTGAAGTCTTCATCAGAGTAGTCTTCAACGGCCTTCTCTATCAAGGCACCGTTACACGTTGGGGCTGCTACCTTAGGAACGTAAGTACCATGAGTAACAGATTTCCACATGCGGCTATCTTGGTACTTAATGAAGCCTTCAATATGTTTGCACCAGGTTCCAAAATCATCAGGAGTGATGATAGGATCCTTGGTCATGGTTCCCATTTTGGACTTAGAAAATTTCTGGTTAAGATCCATTAAAGTGAGGTGGGGGACTGAGTGTGAAGAAAAAAGGGTGATTTGGGATGGTTAGATCTCACAATCAAGAGCCTGGGAGCTCTGATACCAATTACAGGATTGGTTTTGACTCTAAACACAAAACTCACTAAGTCTCACTTGATCGATAAAGCACAGAATCTCAAACTAAAGTTGATAATAATATACGAATTTATTGAACAGGAGAATGGTTTTCAAGATACATGTATATATTACTTCTCAACTCAGTATTACAAGACTCTTAAGCTTATCCTACATTAGTTACAATGAGAAACTATATATACTACTATCTACAGCCGATATACTTGGAAAACCAGATGAAATCTACTACTAGACAAATACTACATTGCTAGAAGTAAAATATCTAAGATAAAATAATATCCTAGATAAGGTAGTCATGACAGGTCCATGACTTACCTTTTGGCACCAACTAAGAATGGTATATGTACTAAGTTGAAAAGGTGAATAGTGAATTAAAATATGGTCAACTATATGGGTTAGGAAAAGCACCATGTAGTGTATCACAGTCTGTCAGACAGACCTTACTTTTGTCCACTGGTTCATAGTTGATTCTTCCGAAGCTAAATGGCTTTGGAAAAATAAGTTCTTCCGAGGCCATTTATGCTTCGGAAGAAACAACTTCTTCTGAATCTTCTACAGGTCTTTATGACTTTATTCTTCAGAAGACTTTGTCTTGGATCTTCTAAGTGTGAATACTTCAGAAGGAAAACTACTTGGTCTTCGGAAGACTTTGTTCAATCCTTTGGAAGTTCTTCATATACTTCAGAAGGAAAACTACTTGGTCTTTGAAAGACTTTGTTCTATCCTTCGGAAGGTTTTCATATACTTCGGAAGGAAAACTACTTAGTCTCAGAAGACTTAGTTCTATCCTTCGGAAGTTCTTCATATACTTCAGATGGAAAACTACTTAGTCTAAGAAAACTTAGTTTTCCTCCGGAAGCTCTTTAGACATAATGCTTCGGAAGATCTCTGACATAGCTACGGAAGAGTAGTTTTGTCTTTGGAAGACTTCTTCAATTTGCACACAAAATTTGTTTTAAGTGTTTTTTTGGATGCACCAGCTTCATGTGATCCAACAGACTTGGATTGGCAAGTGGCATGTGAACTAGAGGAAGACTCTCATACTACTTCAGGGTCTGAAAATTAAAAACTTATTGTTGCCCCTAAAGTCTAAGGAGTATGAGGGCTCTCCTATC
Source organism: Flaveria sonorensis (assembly GCA_025506505.1). Lineage (NCBI taxonomy): Eukaryota > Viridiplantae > Streptophyta > Magnoliopsida > Asterales > Asteraceae > Flaveria > Flaveria sonorensis. The sequence continues at coordinate 33,747,364 of CM046427.1, forward strand.
AACATCATACCTCCGTCCTATTATTTTATTTTCAACATGATAGGATGGGGTAGACATAGCTCTTGGAATACCCTCCTCAAAAAGACTTTGAATGAGTGAGTCCACATCAATGTGGACCTGAGGAGGTTGCTGAGTATGGACAAGTACAAGTGAGGGTGGTGAATCCTCTATGTCCATACTCTAAGAAGAACTCCTAGAATTATGATTACAGGTAGGACTTTATCCCCCTTTTTGGTAGCATCACCCTCTTGCACAAGGGAACTAGAGGTTAGGTCCACCACATCCATAGGTTCTTGTGGCCCTGGTTGAGTTCTCCTTAGGGGTCTCTCAACTAGCTTGCCCTTGAGATCAGTGATCTCAAGATGCTGGTTATTGACCCTCTTTTGTAAGGTAGCCACCTAGATTCCAGGTGATTGACCTTTGAGACTAAATAGGTGCAAGTTTTAGTCAATTTATACACCTTTAGTTTCAGACTCCCCTAATCTTTATTAGAAGAATCATGGGGGGTGAGATAATAGGACCAAAGTCTTCTTCCTTATCACCAGCACTGAGTTCTTGGCTACTAGATTTCCCCTCCACACTGGTAGATTCAAGATATGTATCAGTGGGCTGGGTTGCCATGGTTGAGGTCTTATGAATGTAATCACTTGCAAAAGTGAGAGCCTCTTCCATATGGACCTCCTGAACAGGTTCAGGGAGATCCACCTCAGTTGGGGGTAGATGATATGGGCTAGACATGGGTGAGTCAGGGGCAGTCATCTCTCCTTGAGCAGGGGTGGAGAAGAGAGACTCATGGTACTCACTGAATCCCATGTCTTCATCATCATAGAATTCAAGGTTGGGAATTGGTTGGTTGAGGTCTAGAGGCTAGGGATGGTTACTTTCCCCTGAAGGTTGTTCATGAGAGTTTTGAGACTCTGAGTGAAGGCTTAAGGCTGGTGTTATGGTTGTGAGCTCATCAGGCTGAGCATGAGGAACCTCAGCACTAATTAATGAAGTGATGGGAGTGGTTTGATCCTCAGGGGAAGTGGGAGCTCTATTGTCTAGTTCCTCCTAAATGGTTTAGTATATGGGGGCCTGCACAACCTGAGTAGTTTGTGCAGGGGTTCGTTTGGATCTTCTTGAGTAGGTGAGGGTGATTTGTGGCTCTATGGGTGGTGTTGAGGTAGAAGGTGTGGGTTCAACACTAGCTGGTGCTCCTAGGTTGTCACCTTGAGCAATGAGCTCTAACATTTTTAGGACTAGGGATGTTTCTACCCCTGAGAAGCCCACAGTAGTCTCTCTAATAGTCTTAAAGATGTCAGGCTTCATCTGTCCCATTTTAAGAACATTACATGTTCCCCTTAACTATGAGACCAGTTCACAGTTAAGAATGTGTTGAACATATCTAGGGAACATGTAATATTCTAAGTAGCCCAAGTTTGCAAGCACATTTGTATATACAAATTGAGAATACCTGAACTTGATGCTTGAACCATTACATGGACTATATAAGAAAGGTCCTCTGGAATTTGATCCCAATCTCCGTGCTTGTTTCATAGACAGTGAATGACAACACGGAGGAGGTACTTCCATTAGGAGGAGACCTTCCCTTTCCTGAAGGTTCTTACACAATAATCCCCTTCATTGTCCATCTGCCTGAAAGACTGGTACACAACAAATTTTAGGAAGGACAATTCACCTTCTTTATCATCTAGACTTAAATGAGTGTTTATGGTGGCTGGAGTGATGAAAATTTTCCTGCCCTGCACTTTGGCAAACAGTGCCTTCTCCCCATCCATAATGACCTCCTGGCAGGTCCTCCAAAAATTTAAGAGTTGGCCTTCATACAGTGGAAGATATATGGTGAGGGAGGTTGTAAGGTTATAGTAAAAGGTTGATGCAACCAAAGAAACCAAAACAACAAAAGAGCTTCCTGCATGCATGCACTGATATACAATATAGTAGTTACTTCGAAAGTTTTACACTCATCATAGAAAATATTCTAAGTGTAAAATCTTCCGAAGACAAAGATCAAATCTTCCGAAGCCAAAGGTGAAGTCTTTCGAAGCTTCAAAGACAAAGTCTTCTGAAGCAAATGAAGTGAAGACTGATTTCTTCTGAAGACAGAGAAGACATGCTTTCTCTAATGTACTTTTACATAAAGCTGACTTACTTTCCGCTGCAACTCTGAAGACTTACCAACTTATACAAGTTTGTGAAAAGGTCCATGCTTTAGTAAACTGTAGATTATGGTCATTGGTCTGTAACTTTCTACTTTGTATCTTTTATCCTTTTTGTAATATATTAGGATGTGAGCTATGGCATGTCATAGTAACTTGTCAAAAGACAATCTGACTTTTGACTTTACATTGATCTTTTTGTCATGATTAGTGTTTCCAGCTAGCTTTCAAAGTATAGACAACTGTAGGATGTAGTATAAAGTATCTTAGGTTCTTGTATTTCTTTTCTATGCTTTATAACACTTGTAAGAGAACCATGACTCAACAATACTTTAGATATGTTGAGATTGTGGATACTCTAATGGATGTTGGAGTAACTCTTAAGAACAAGGATGTTGTGAGGAAGTTCATGTCCTCTCTTCCAAGACAATGTACATACTACTCTGTGGTCATTAAAAAGACTGAGAACCTCAAGACCGTTACTCTCATTGAGTTGTATGGTATTCTCAATGGCAACCAGATGGAGATGAACATGCAAAATCCATCTGGTAATTCCAACAATCAATAGAGTTCTACCTTTCATGTGGCTGAAAGGGATTGCAGAGAACCATAACATCATCTTATCTGCTACCCTGACAACTCACAAAAGGGCCCTTTCATCACCTTCTCGAAGACACCAAGAGAGAGCTACATCCAAGGAAGCCCATTCCAAGAGACAAGCTTTTCACAAGCCTTTGTGTCTACTGATGAAAGCAGTGGCAACTTTCTCATCACACTTGAAGACATGGACTGTATCCATCCAGATGATCTGGAGTACATGGAGATAGTTCAACAGATGGCTCTTCTCACTCATAGAGCCAAGAAGTTCTACAAGAGGACAGGGAGGAAGTTTCCAAGCAATGCAACCAGTGGAAAGTTTGGGCTTGATAAAAGCAAAGTGAAGTGTTACAACTGTAACCAAATGGGACACTTTGCTAGACAGTGGAAAGCACCAAGGACAAATGGTGGCCAAGCACAAACCAAACCAAACTACACTGATGGAGCTCACCATAATAAGATGCCCAAGCAGCAAGCTGCAGTTGTTGTTGAAGAAGAAGGCTTTGACTAGAGCTTTCAGGTTGAAGATGCATCTCCAAACCAAGCACTGATGGCAGATCATGAAGAAGCCAAGGTATTGAAACATCTTTGTACACCTGAATGTATGGCTAAAGTGAACAGATATAGGTCCTACAACTTAGAGATGAGATCTGATCTTGAGTCCTTGAACATATTAAAAGCTGATTTCAAAAGAGCTAAAAATGATTATAAACTTAAAATAGAAGATTTAGAGAAAACCATTTCAACTCTTAAGCATGAACATACCAACTACAGAACTCAGATTAAAGATCTCATCACTAAGTTAATTGAATGCCAGGCTGAGCTTGTAATCAGCAAAGCCAAGGCAAAAAAATGTGTTCTTGAAGAAGAGACCTTCAAGAACATAATATCCTCATCCTTGCATGCAAAAGTGTGTTATCAGAATAAGCAATAACTAGAATCTACTGAGATAGCTCCTTCACACACTTTACCATCTGTAAGATCTCCAAGGTGTGAAACTTGTCAAGATGAGCTTCCCCTTATAGATCCAACTGAAGAAGAGGATAAAGAGGAGATAATGAAGGATGGATCTAAGAGGAGTGATAAAGATCATCCTAAGAAGGGTCACTAAACTCCTGAGGAGAGAAAAGAATCCGGGATGACTAAGTCCAAGAGAAAGAACTTAATCAGAGAAGCAAAGAGAAGATCAAAGAAGGCTCAAGAGATCAAGGCCAATTTCAACTCCAAGCAAAAACAAGTGTTCATCTCTGTAGGTTTTGAAGTGGTAAAGACTAAAGACTCAACTATGAACTCTAGTACCAAGAGTTCTAATTCACGTTCAACTCATCCCTGTAAAGAGAAGAAGGCTGATCAGTTGTGTACCACTGCTACACAACCTGAACCATCCACCTCCAAGAGCAAGCCTCACCCTGGAAAGCCTGCTACTGCATCTGAGAAGATGAAGAAGGAGATGGAAAGTGATCAAGTTCAGCCTTCCTCCTATAAGAAGGCTCTTAGAAGGAAACAGATGGATTGCATCATGTGTGGTAGTACTTCTCATCTTGCAAAAGATTGTATCTACAATCCTAAAAGTACAATCCACATGACCAAGAAGAAAACCTTTGAGAAGAAAGAGAAAAAGAAATCTTTGGAAGGAAATCTTTTCCTTTCAGAAGCTCCAAAGTGAAGAAGAAGACAAGTGAAAACTTGCCTTCGGATGAAAATTTGGTCTTGGAAGAAAGGAATGCTTCCGAAGCAATGAAGCTTGCTGTAGTGAAAGCTAGATCTTCCAAAGGCTCAGTCTGCAAAGCTTCTGAGGTTGTTAAAACTTTTGAAGTGTTAAAGATAAAGTCTAATCCTCCAAAGATGGTGTGGAAGATGAAGGAAGACCTTGTGACTAAAAGTTCTTCATCAACAACAGGTGATAATCTTCAAATTCTGAATATAGGATCAATCACTGTTACATTGCCTTCAGATCACTTTAAAAAACCCAAGACCAATGAGGCTTTGGTTTCTAAATATAACTGATCATATTTTTTTGTATAGGATCAGCTAAAGACTATGAAGAATGTTTTGGATCATAGACAGTGGCTATTCCAGGCACATGACAGGTAATGGCTCTTTACATCAAAATTTTGAGAAAAATGATGGAGGGCCAGTTGCTTTTGAAGGAGATGCAGGAGGTTACATTACTGGAAGGGGCAAGGTCATAAATGGTAAGCTCAGCATTGAGAAGGTAAACTTTGTCAAAGAGCTTGGGTACAATCTACTAAGTGTATCCTAATTTTGTGATCAGAGACACAACATGCTCTTCACAAAGTATGTGTGCGTTATTCTTAAGCCCAGGGTGGTTTATTCCTCAAGAGCATATCCTACTCAGAACTCTAAGAAAAGGAACATGTACAACATGGATTTGCAGGAAACATCTCCCTTAGGAGAAGTCTCTTGCTTTCTGTCTAAAGCCAATACTGATCGGTCTTTCCTCTAGCATAAAAGAATGTACCATGTAAACTTTAAAAACATGAATAATTAATTAAGAATGATTTGGTAACTGGAATGCCAAAGAAAGAGTTTACAAGTGATGACCATTATATGGCATGCCTGAAAGGGAAGCAACACAAGGTGTCTCATAAGCCAAAGGAAAGAAACTCCATCACTACTCCCCTACACTTATTACACATGGATCTCTTTGGCCCTATAAGTGTAATGAGTCTAGGAAGGACCTCTTACTGTTTGGTGATCACAGATAATTTCATAGCATCACTTGGGTCTTTTTCCATAGAACTAAGGATAAAACACCTGAGATCTTGAAGAACTTCATTCTGAAAATTGAGAATCAATGTGATCATAAGGTCAAAACCATAAGATGTGATCAAGGAATAGAATTCAAGAACCAAATCCTTGATTCATTTATTGATGAAAAGGGTATTACAAGATAATATTGTGCTCCCAGGACTCCTAAGCAAAATGGTGTTGCTGAGAGGAGAAACAGGACACTTATTGAACCTGCAAGAACCATGTTGTCTGACTCTAAACAGCCTATCACCTTCTAGGCAGAGGCAGATAACACTGCCTGCTATGTGCAAAACAGAGTTTTAGTTGTCAAGACTCATGGTAAGACTCCTTATGAACTATGGCACAAAAGGAGACTGTTTAATGGTTTTCTTAGATCATTTGGATGTCCTTGCAACATCTTGAATACTAAAGATCAAGTAGCCAAATTTGTTAAGAAATTAGCTGATGGACATTTTATTAGAAACTCCTCCCAAGCCAAGACTTATAGAGTATACAATCTCAGAACTAGAGTAGTTGAGGAGTCAGCCAATATGACCTTCAATGAGTACACTCCCAGGAGAGCTTTAGATCACTTAATAGATCAAATAGGGAACTGAGTTTTTGTTTGAGATACTAAGAACACAAGCAAGTAATAGAGACAGAACAAAAGAACAAGAACAGGATGATGTTGGGTCTGATAAGTATAATCTATATTATCAACACAGTCAAAGTTAACAAAGGTTAACGTCACTGTCAAAAGGCAAACAGACGCGTTCGAAACGAAGAACCGAGACAAGATGTTGAAGATATAAATGACTAGGAGTTTACTGTTAATAAATATATTTTGTGTCAACAAAATATATTTATTTATGTTTTAATCATTTTTATGTTTTATATGTAATTTCTCTAATTGTCTAAGTCTAGGGGCTTAATATGTCATTAGTGAATATTATCACTATATATAAATTAGTGATAATTAGGTTTTGAGGGCTTGAAGGAGCCGTTGATTGAGGGACTTTCACTTTGTAATATCTTCAATAATCAATACAGATCAAAAAAGGGTTTTATTGAATGTTCTTGAGGTGTTCATCATTGTTCATCATTTTCGATCTGATCTAAGTGTTTTGGATATGGGAATTGATTGAGGATTGATCGATTTTGGTGTGGGAAGCTATAGGAGTCATCATATCTCAAATCCAATGAGATTTGGATGAGTTTGAGCTGATTTCGTGCTGAAAAAGGCTGTCTAGATACATCAGGTTAATTTACAGCTCGTCCAACGAAATTACAGCATCTTTCAGCAAAACTACATAGTTTCGCATGGTGAAACTAGGGTTCCTTCAGTGAAACTAAGCTGTTCTTGGTTTTTGGATCTGGTTTCCTTGTTCCAGCGAAAGTACATAAGTTGAACAAAAGTTCATAGTGTTTGTGTGACAATCCCAGCGAAATTGCTTCCAAATTGTTCTCTGAACGAAAGTTCGACTAGTTTCGGGTGAAATTACCCTACGAAACTAGCATTTGTGTGCCATTGCTGGGCGAAACTGCTACCGAAATTACGAGTGAAATTACCAGCGAACTTGCAAGCGAAATTAGTGAAAATTCAGCGAATTTAGTGAAATTTCAGCGAAATTAGCCTCTGATCATTTCTAAATGTCTTCTTCAGAAGTAGCTAATTTCCATAAATCTGATAATCTAATATCAGCACAAAGTCGGTTTGATTCTTTTGAAGCCATAAAAGATGAAAAGATATCTGATTTTGTTGATCAATTTCTGATGGTGGCAAGCAATCTTAAGAAGTATGATGATCAGCTGGGGAACCATGAACAAGTCACAAAAATTTTGGACTCTCTTCCTCCATAGTGGAGTCCACAAGTTAGGTTGTTAAAACTAAGAAAGAAATTTTGCTGACTACAAACTCTTGGAAGTTATCAACAAGTTGAAGTTATTTGAATTGGATATGAAAAGAAGAGAGTACAATCAATACATGTATGGAGGTGCATCTTCAAGTACTAAGATCAATATAGAGTCTGAAGAAGAAGTGAACCATGCATTGATGGCTGAGGTGGAAAACAGCGATGAGGATTTTGTTGAGGATTTTGACCCTTTCAAAGAATTCAGGTGTGATACTAAAAGTGAGAGTTTTGGTGATGTTGGTGATTGTGCAAGCCGATGTAAAGTTCAGGATGAAGGAAAACAAGATGAAGGTGTAGCTGAAGAAGCTAATAAGAGAGTTGCTGACGAGGAAGAATACAAAAAGAACACTCCTGTCTGTCAATGTGAAAAAGCACTTGCTGCGGAAAAGATAGTTATGGGACTCCCCTATGAGATAGTTCAAGACATGTGTTCTCCTCCCTACAAAATTCATTTATTTGGGGTTTATAAAGCTAATAGGTTATTGTTAGAAAATGAAAAAGAATTAAATCGAATAAACAAAGAACTTAAAATCAATGATTCAAAATATTCTATCAAACTAAGGGAAGCTTTAAAAGAAAATGATCTTTTAAAAAGAAATCTTTTAGAAAAGAATGTCGAGATTAATGTTTTGAGCGAACGAGTCACTTTAGTAGAATTTGAGACTAGCAAGCTTAAAACGACAAATGGACGATATCTGGGATGAAACAAGAAGAACTATTCTCTAAACAAACGGGAGCAAGAATAAAAAAGGGTGTGGGATGTGGTGAAACTTCATATGTTTATCCTCCTCCTAACACTCATTGTTACTCTCCTATGCCTCAACCTCATCCATCTAATGATTTAATTAGAGCTGCAAATACTAACAGTTTACATGCAGGTTTAAGCAGCGTTAATCACAAAGAGGTTCGAGATGAATATGATTTTCCTGCAGGTTTGGGGCTCATTAAGCAAGGATCTAATCTACAAAATGATAATTCCACCTCTGATGCTTCAAAACCAGTATCAGTTGTTTCCAGTAACTTCTTTAACAAATTCAAGACAGGTAATATCCCTTCATTTGTCCCTGTCAAGTTTGTCAAAGAAGGAACAGCTGTGGAATCATCAAGCAATCAAAACTCAACAACACAAACCAACACAACTAGAGTTATCAACCAAGATCCATTGGAAGCTGACTTGTGTATACAAGACTGGACAAGCTCTGATGATAAATAAGAGATCATCAAGTCACCTGAAGTTATCTAGTGTCAAATGCTTCCAAAAGTCGAATGAAGACCTATACGGATCTCATCTCCAACTGCTAAGCAAATCAGTAGTTCCTCCAAAGCTCAGCAGAAGCACTCACCATTTTCATCAGCTATCCATCATGATCTTCACAAATCTGCTTCCAAGTCTAACAAGTCACCAGCCATACAAAAAGTTTCTAAGAAGACCGTTCAGATCTCAGCTCCCGGAACATCACAAATCAAATCACAGCCCAGTTCGAAATCCATATTGACAAAGCCTTAAAAAGTTCAATCTTTTGATATTCGAAAGAAGAAGCTTCAAGGTTGTCAACAACAAGCAACAACCTCCAAGCAGGCTCCAACCACTCCTGCTTTTCACGAGACTACAAAGAGCCAAAGCTTTTCAACGCCTGCTTTAGATGTGGAAAAGAAGGTCATGTGCTAAAGAAGTGCCCTCAAGTTCAAAGACAGGCTTGAGGCACGGGTTGCTTCTCTGGTTCAAAAAGTAAAAAGCACACATCTTTGAATGATTGGATGAAGAACAATCTAACCAAACCTTCTCATGTGAAGCCGGTTTCACATGATTCAAAGATGAAAAGGACCAATGTTTCAAACACGGGTCTTAAAAAGAAAATGATTTCCAAATTCAATTCTTTCAAATCTAAAGTAATTGAACAGAAACAAATTTGGAATGTAAAACAAAAGGTTAAAGAAATAAATGATTTTTCAAAAGGGTGTATGCTAAAGCAGATTATGTACACTGATGAAAAAGTAACTCCTAGGACCACGATGGTCTGGGTCCCTCTCTCTAACTAATATGTTAATGAGTGAAGGAACAGTTCAGGAGGACTATTAGTAATCCGGTTTACCGACAAAGATTGTTCCTACTTTTAATTTGAGGCTGAACAAACAGGTTATGGTTATGGTATCTCATCCACATTTTGGATTCTTATCTACCATTCACAATCACTGTATTTTTCTTAGTACTTCATTTCTCATATTTTTGCTAGTATAATTTGGAAGACTTTCTTTAGTAAAATTCTATTTTCATTTCCGTTTATTATATACTTTAAAAAATAAATAAAAAATATAAAAAAGTTTTGTTTCATGGCAGTTAAAAAGAAATTTTGGGGGAGAATAAAGATTTCACGGGAACTAAGAACTTGATTAGGGATGACTGTGAAATGATAGTATGTTTTCTTTGTATGCTTGGTTGCATGACTTGTACTTTTATGAGAAATGATAGTAACTGATGTAGATGTATGCATCACTTAAAATTCGATAATCTAAAAAGACAGTTTCATTATATGATATGCATGGTAGGCTCAGCCCGAAAACAAAGTAAACAGTGATTATGTAGCCTAACTAAATCTTTAGAACTCGGTGATAAGGATCATTTCGATGACATCTCGGTCTGTATAAAGTTACAAGTCTCATTAAAAACGGGTTGAGAGTATCTGACTTCTGCCTTGATCCCTTCTTTTCCCAAAATCTCCCTATCCCCAAGTCCTGAATGTAGCTTCTCGTTAGCTCTTCAGATGTATATTTTATGCTTGTCTCCTCTGCTATGCAGAAGCATTGACCTGGAGCGATGGTCTTCTCTGTTATACATGAGTACAGACCTGAAGCTCTAATCAGCATGCTTAGATGATCATCTCCTTTGTTATAAGTAAGTAGAGACCTAGAGCTCTCATCATCTGTTCCCTAAAATAAAAGCACAATGATTCTTAAACTAAGATCATTGTTGAACCTCAAAAGAAAATCAAGCAGAGTTAATCATATTATTCAATATGCCCTGATAACGGGATAAGTTCTTTGCCGGATGTATGTGGGAACCAAGTTACCTGAGCTTCTCTAATCGAACCTAAAACATGATAAAATCAGTTGCAGGTCACTCGTTGAAAAGAATAAGGCATGGGTTTAAATTGGACAAATATACCAACAATCATTCTTGAACTGTTTTTGGCTATCAAAATTTTAAAATCATGATCAGACTCTGTTTCAGTGTGATCTCACTAACTTGTCGATGTTTAAATACATCCTTGTGCTTAAGTATATCTTGAGGATGTGATCTCATGATCGAATTAGTTCTTGGTGCAAGGTGATTAAAAAATATATATATAAAAAAGGGGGGGTTTCATTTCAAATTATTTCAAGTCTTCCACATTATGCTATTAAAATGTTACTATTTTCACATGCATTTCACAGGAAATTATACACATAGATAAACAAGGGTTTATTTGTTAACTGAAATGATCTGATAGGAAGTTGCGAGATTGTGGTTGTGACTGCGTTACAGATTTTTGCTTCAAATGATGGTCGATCATCAGCTGAGCAAAGTACCTGACTAGAGAACCTGTTCCTCAAGTTTCCAGAAGATACTTAGCTAGGATTCCTCCTCTTACATCTTCTGAAGCACTCAAGAATAGAGAGTTGGAAAAGTTTTTCCTGATCACTCATAAAGAAGGCACATGAAGAGGGGGAGCATACAAAAAGGGGGAGCCTGAAAGATGAAAAATCTTCAATACCAGATCATGAATCTAGGGGAAAATTGAAGATCATTATATGGTTGACTTATCAGTGTTGATCACGATACAAGACGTTGATAATGATAGACTAAGGGGGAGTATTTTTGGGTTTGATAAGGATAGTCTATATTATCAACACAGTCAAAGTCAACAAAGGTCAACGTCATTGTCAAAAGGCAAACAGACGCGTTTGAAACGAAGAACTGAGACAAGATGTTGAAGATATAAATGACTAGGAGTTTATTGTTAATAAATATATTTTGTGTCCACAAAATATTTTATTTATGTTTAAGTCATTTTTATGTTTTATATGTAATTTCTCCAATTGTCTAAGTCTAGGGGCTTAATATGTCATTAGTGAATATTATCACTATATATAGATTAGTGACAATTAGGTTTTGAGAGCTTGAAGGAGCCATTGATTGAGGAACTTTCACTTTGTAATATCTTCAACAATCAATTCAGATCAAACAAGGGTTTTACTGAATGTTCTTGAGGCGTTCATCATTGTTCATCCATATTTTATAGTGTTTGATCTATATTTTACACAAATATCATTGATATCTGTGTTATCAGTGGGATTTGTTTGTGTTTATCAATCAAGTGCACTATTATATCAATCAGTAGGACCAACAGATGAGTATGGTTTTCAAGAATGTTGTATATTGCTCTCAAGTTCTCTTACAAGTGTTACAAAACATGAAAAGAAATAAAAGAACCTGAGATACTATATACTACATCCTACATCCGGCTATACTTTGAAAGCTAGCTGGAAACATTAATCTAGACAACAAGATCAATATAGAGTTAAAAGGCAGATTGCCTTTTGACTAGTGACTATGACATGCCATAGCTCACATCTTAATATATTACAAAAAGGATAAAAGGTACAAAGTAGAAAGTTACAGACCAATGACCATAATCTACAGTTTACTAAAGCATGGACTTTTTTACCAACTTATATAAGTTGGTGAGTCTTTAGAGTTTCAGTTGAAAGTAAGTCAGGTTTATGTAAAAGTACATCAGAGGAAGCATGTCTTCTCTATTTTTAAAAGTAATAAGTCTTCACTTCATTGGCCTCAGAAGACTTTGTCTTTGAAGCTTTGGAAGACTTCATCTTTGGCTTTGGAAGATTTGATCTTTGGCTTTGGAAGATTTGATCTTTGGCTTCGGAAGATTTTACACTTAGAATATTTTCTGTGATGAGTGTAAAACTTCCGAAGTAACTTCTACCTTGTATATCAGTGCATGCATGCATGAAGCTCTTTGGTTGTTTTGGTTTCTTTGGTTGCATCAGCCTTTTACTATAACCTTACAAACTCCCCCTAGGCTGATGCTTCCAAAATAGAGAGGGTTATTCAGATATTAACAGTCCTCATCAGGATCAAGACCATACATTTCTTCATCATCTGGTCAGGATCCTTCAGACTCTCAAAACACCTCCTTATGTCATAGAGATCATATAGAGGAAGATCAAGCATGTCTTGCTAGAAGTAGACATCTTGACCTCCTTGATCTCTTATGACATACCATCTGTCTTGATTTGGAGCAAAGGTCCAGGATAGAATTGGTCTTCTAGATGCAAAAGATTGTGTTTGAGTTGGAGTTGATTGGGCAACCTCTTCATGTACTTCCTTAGGATGCTTTGACTCTTCTTGAGGTGTGGAGGTGGATGCCTTTGTCTTTTTCTTCTTAAAAACACTTTTCATGGTCATCATTTTCCTCCTCTTTGTAGTTTTTAACTGAGAGTACTGGTCTTCAGTACCAGGCTGTTCTGTTGTGTCTCTCTCAGTTGGGTTCTCTTCTCTCATAGGTTCAGAAGGAGAGGGAAGAGGACCCTGCTATGGATTAGAAGATGAAGTTGGCAGAGATGCAGCTCTAGGTCTAGGTTGTGTTGTCTTAGTGGGTTAAACCTTGACCTTAACTTCAGGAAGAACTTGACTTGGTGGAATATGCAAGTCAACAAGTTCTCCCTTCTTAATCTTCTGCTTGATCACCCTGATGTGCTCATCCATGGTGGATAGAGACATTGGACCAAGTCTCCTTCCTAAGAATCCATACAGCCTCAAGTAGCTCATCATCCTTTATCTGTGAGCTAACTTCTTTTGGCTTTTTTGGATGATGGCTCTTGACTTTGTAGCTTCTTCCCTTAATTTTCTCTTCGCAGCCTTTTGTTCTTTGATGACTTGTTGCTCCAGCTGCTTAAGATACTCAAATTCAACATACTCATAGGATAAGGGAAGAAGTACAGATTCTTGATAGAGTCTTGTGGCACTCAGGTAGTTAATCATATTCAGTCTATCAGCTTCCTTATCTACCTGAGGTTATGCAGTTGCCATAGGCTCTGTCTCAGGACTTTTCTGAACTGGAGAGAGGGTAGGACATGTTTGTAGAGCTTTTTCTGTCTCCTTTCTTCCTTGATCGTGAGGAACAATGCTGCATCCTCTGCTTCCTTCCACTCTTTGGACAACTCAGTGTCTGCCAGTTCATTCAATTCCTTAAAGGGAAGAGAGAGTAGTTGAACCAAAGATAATGTCATCTATATAAAGCTTTGGATTAGTTGAACCAAATATATTCTTCATCAGCTTCTCAAAGTCCTTACAAAGCTTTGGATTAGTTGAACCAAAGATAATGTCATCTATATAAACTTGAACCAGCATCAAGTCATTCCCTGTTCCTTTCATGAATAGAGTTCCATCTATAGTACCCTTCTTGTAGCCATGCTGACAGAGATACTTAGATAGTGTCTCATACCACTTTCTTGGAGCTTGGTATAGCCCATAAAGAGCTGTATTAAGCTTGCAGACATAATCAGGATGATTTGGGTCTACAAAGCCAGGTGGTTGATTGACATACACCTCTTCATCAATCACCCCATAAAGAAAAGCACACTTGACATCAAGTTTGTAGACCTTGAAATCCTTTGATGCAGTAAAAGCAAGGAATATTCTGACAGCTTCAAGTCTTGCCACTGGAGCAAAGACATCAGTGTAGTCTATCCCTTCTTCTTGTGTGTACCCTTGAATAACTAGTCTTGCCTTGTTCTTGATGACAAGTCCTCTGTCATCTTTCTTGTTCCTAAAAACCCACTTGGTTCCTATTGTAGTCTTCCCTTAAGGAAGAGGAATTAGGTTCCAAACCTTTTGCCTTTTGAATTGAAGCAACTCCTCTTGCATAGCTTCAATCCAGCTTCCATCCTTTAAAGCCTCATCAACTTTCTTTGGCTCTATCTGGGATAAGAAACAAGAGTATATACAAACATTTTGTCATGGGTTTGTCCTCTTGTTCTCACCCGTATGTCAACATCTCCCATGATGTTTATGGTGGGGTGTGACATGTGGATCCTGAGTTGAGGGATCACAACAAGTTGATTTGATAGATCTAAATTTATGAAGTTTAAATCTGGCAATAGAGTGTCACCCATCACATCAGCACACTTATTAAGAGAAGCTTGATCCAATGAGTGTGTGACATCATTGATGTTGTCTTCCATGGAGTGCTTAACAGCATCCAAAAATTCTTGATCACTATCACCACCACCACTTCCTCCTACATGTGAAGTTCCTTCATTTGAGTTCTGTGCCTTTGAGCTGGAATATGTAGGCACCTCAGATGTATCAGCAGAGTTTGTCATGGTTGTGCTGATAGGAACTCCATCTACAGGGTTAGTTAGCTCCGGAGCTGAAGTAGTATTCTTATTTGGTCTTCTTAGCTCAAATCTTAGACTAGGATCACCTATTGATAAGTGACCTGTAGATCCTGAAACATTCTCTCAAGATTTGTTAAAACAGCTGGTAACTAAATCAAGATCAAATAGCCAATCAGGGTCGAAACCTTTCACACTGGGAGTGTGCTCATTGAAGGTCACATTGGTTGACTCCTTAATTACTTTAGTTCTGAGATTATATACTCTATAAGTCTTGGCTTGGGAAGGGTATCCAATAAAGTTTCGATCATATGATTTCTCTACAAATTTGGCTACTAGATCTTTGGTATTCAAGATGATGCAAGAACATCCAAATGATCTAAGAAAACCAATGAAAGGTCTCCTTTTGTGCCACAGTTCATAAGGAGTCATACCATGAGTCTTGAAAACTAAAACTCTATTCTTCACATAGAAGGCAGTGTTAACTTCCTCTACCCAGAAGGTGATAAGCAGTTTAGAGTCAGAAAGCATGGTTCTTGCAGCTTCAATAAGTGTCATGTTTCTCCTCTCAGCAACACCGTTTTGCTGAGGAGTCCTGAGAGCACTATATTGTCTTGTAATACCCTTTTCATCACAACATGAATCAAGGATTTGGTTCTTAAATTCAGTTCCTTGATCACATCTTATGGTTTTGACCTTGTTATCACATTGATTCTCAATTTTTAGAATGAAGTTCTTCAAGATCTTAGGAGTCTCATCCTTAGTACTAAGGAAAAAGACCCAAGTGAATCTTGTGAAATCATCTATGAGCACCAAATAGTAAGAGGTCCTTCCTAGACTCATTACATTGGTGGGGCCAAAGAAATTGATATGTAATAAGTGTAGGGGAGTAGTGATAGAGTTCCTTTCTTTTGGCTTGTGAGACACCTTGTGTTTCTTTCCTTTCAGACATGCACACAATGGTCATCACTTGTAAACTCTTTATTTGGCATTCCAGTTACCAAATATTCTTAATCAGTTTATTCATGTTTTTAAAGTTTACATGACACATTCTTTCTTGCAAATCCATCTTGTACATGTTCTCTTTCCTGGGGGCTCAAAGCAGGATATGATCTTGAAGAATGACAACCTAGGGCTTGAGAATAATTCACTCATGCTCTGTGAAGAGCATGTTCTATCTTAGATCACAAAATTAGAATACACTCAGTAGATTGTACCCAAGCTCCTTGGCAAAGTTTACATTCTCAATGCTAAGCTTACCATTTGTGACTCTGCCCCTTCCAGTAATGTAACCTCCTGCATCTCCTCCAAAAGCAACTGGCCCTCCATTAATTTTCTCAAAATTTTGAAGTAAAGAGCCATTGCCTGTCATGTGCCTGGAACAGCCACTGTCTATGATCCAAACATTCTTCATAGTCTTTAGCTGATCCTGCACAAACAAGAGATGATTAGTTACATTTGGAAACCCAAGCCTCATTGGTCTTGGGCTTTTCAAAGTGATCTGAAGGAAATGTAATAGTGATTGATCCTATGTTCAGTATTTGAGGATCATTAGCTGTTGTTGATGAAGAACTTTCAGTCACAAGGTCTTCCTTCATCTTCCACACCATCTTTGGAGGATAAGACTTGACCTTCAACACTTCAGAAGTTTAGGCATCTTTGGATGTTTTGAGACTGAGCCTTCGGAAGATATTGCTTTCACTACAGCAAGCTTTAGTGCTTCGGAAGCATTCTTTTCTTCCGAGACCAAATTTTCTTCCTAAGGCAAGTCTTCACTTGTCTTCTTATTCACTTTGGAGCTTTCGAAAGGAAAAGATTTTCCTTCTGAAGCTTTCTTCTTCTCTTTCTTCTCAGAGGTTTTCTTCTTGGTCATGTGCATAGTACTTTTAGGATTGTAAATACAATCTTTTGCAAAATAAGAAGTACTACCACACATGATGCAATCCATTTGTTTCCTTCTGAGAGCCTTCTTGTGGGAGGAAGGCTGAACTTGATCACTTTCCATCTCCTTCTTCATCTTCCGAGATGCAGTAGCAGGCTTTTCAGAGTGAGGCTTGCTCTTGGAGGTGGATGGTTCAGGTTGTGTAGCAGTGGTACACAACTGATCAACCTTCTTATCTTTGCTGGGATAAGTTGAACATGAACTAGAAGTCCTGGTACTAGAGTTCATAGTTGAGTCTTTAGTCTTTACCACTTCAAAACCTGTAGAGATGAACATTGTTTCTGCTCGGAGTTAAAAGTGGCCTTGATCTCTTGAGCCTTCTTTGATCTTCTCTTTATTGCTCTGATCAAGTTCTTTCTTTTGGACTTAGTCATCCCAGATTCTTTTCTCTCCTTAGGAGAATAGGGACCTTTCTTAGGATGATCTTCTTCACTCTTCTCAAATCCATCCTTCACTATCTCCTTTTTATCCTCTTCTTCAGTTGGATCTATAAGGGGAAGCTCATCTTAACAAGTTCCACACCTTGGAGATCTTATAGATAGTAAAGTGTGTAGAGGAGCTCAACCTGGCATTTAGTTAACTTGGTAATGAGATCTTTGAATTGAGTCCTATAGTTGGTGTGTTCATGCTTAAGAATTGGTTTTCTCTAGATCTTCTATTCTAAGTTTATAATTATTTTTAGCTCTTTTAAAATCAGCGTTTCAGATATTTAAGGACTCAAGATCAGATCTCATTTCCAAGTTATAGGACATGTATCTATTACTTTAGCAATACATTTAGGAGTACAAAAATGATCTAATACCTTGGCTTCTTCATGATCAACCATCAGTGCTTGGTTTGGAGATGCATCTTCAACCTGAAAGCTCTAGTCAAATCCCCCTTCTTTAACAACAACTGTAGCTTGCTGCTTGGGCTTCTTATTCTGGTGAGCTCCATTAGTGTAGTTTCATTTGGTTTGTTCATGGCCACCATTTTTCCTTGGTGCCTTGCACTGTCTAGCAAAGTGTCCTATTTGGTTACAGTTGTAACACTTTACTTTTCTTTTATCCAGCCCAAACTTTCCACTGGTTGCATTGCTTGGAAACTTCCTCCCTGTCCTCTTGTAGAACTTCTTGGCTCTGTGAGTGAGAAGAGCCATCTGTTGAACTATCTCCATGTACCCCAGATCATCTGGATGGATACAGTCCATGTCTTTAAGGGTGAAGAGAAAGTTGCCATTGCTTTCATCAATAGACATAAAGGCTTGTGAAAAGCTTGTCTCTTAGAATGGGCTTCCTTGGATGTAGCTCTCTCTTGATGTCTCCGGGAAGGTGATAAAAGGGCTCTTTTGTGAGTTGTCAGGGTAGCAGATAAGAAGATGTTGTGGTTCTCTGCAATCCCTTTCAGTCACATGAAGGGCAGAACTCTGTTGATTGTTAGAGTTACCAGATGGATTTTGCATGTTCATCTCCATCTGGTAGCCACTGAGAATACCATACAACTCAGTGAGAGTAAGGGTCTTAAGGTTCTTGGTCCTTTTAATGACCACGCCATAGTATGTCCATTGTCTTGGAAGAGAGGACATGAACTTCCTCACAATATCCATGTTCTCAAGAGTTACTCCAACATCCATTAGAGTATCTACAATCTCAATATATCTGAAGTATTGTTAAGTCATGGTTTCACCTGTCTTGAAGGTGAAATTCTCAAACTGCTGCTTCAAGAGGTCCTTCTTGTTCTCTTTGGCTTCAGTAGACCCCTCATACATGAGGTTCAGTGCATCCCATAGTTGCTTGGTAGTCTTACACTTCTTGAAGCCTCTGTAGATAGAATTTGGAAGAGCAGTTTGGAGAGCGTGTTGGCAACAGTCTGCCCAAGACACATATTGAATTGATGTGGTTAGTACGTTATGATCCAAGTCGGGCCATACCCAATAACAAACTAGACAAACACCTATAATATTTATTTTATGATATGATAATGTAAGTAAATATTGACACTTAAGTATTTAGAAATTGGGTTTCTAAATATTTGCACTAGTATTATGAATAAATTATATGGATAATTTATTCTAGAGAGAGAATACTTTGTATTGTTATTCAAATTGTTGAACAAATAATACAAGTGTTTTGTCTGCATTTCTTTTGTTCATCCGCATTTACTAAAGCGGATGTGTTACTGAGGAAATACGGATGAATGTTCCTCATCCGCATTTACTAATACGGATGTGCATTTAGGGAAATGCTGAAAGAATTACTTCATCCGTATTTACTAATGCGGATGAGCATTTAAGGAAATGCTGATGAAACTGATCATCCGCATTTAAAAATGCGGATGTACATTTGGGAAATACGGATGAATTTTCTTCTTCCACACAAATGCGGATGAATTTTCTTCTTCCACATTTACAAATGCGGATAGAGTTTGTTCATCCGCATTTACTAATGCGGATGAATATTAGAGAAATGCGGATGGGTTAAAGGGATGGGTCCCACCCACTTTTCTCTCACTTTGAAATTCAGTTTCATAGGACGTGCAATATATATGATTGCATTCAACCACTCTCTCTGATAACTTACAAGACACACAAAGGTGCAATCGGTGTGCTACTGTAGCTTTTCTCTTGATCGATCGAGGAAAACCAAGAATAGAACCCGATTCAAAAAAAAAATCCTAGCAACCTGGTGTTTTGTTGGAGGCTTGGGGTAGACAAGCTTGAGGTTTCCTGCTTTGGAAGCTGCTGTTCAAAGATCTTCTTCCTCTGTCCTATTCAACAGGTAGAATTCTTAACATCCTATGGTTGTTTGTAAGCATGATTTTTCATATAACGATCCATTACGGGTTTTCTTTTACAGATATTATAAATTGGTTTTTATATTAACTGTAACAAGTTTTTCTTTCCCTTCCGCTGCGTTTTTCATTTTATAAGGATAAAATGACTCTGATAAACTTGTTAAAACCCAACAGAGCGGTCATGGCTTTCTGATCTACATCTATCTTCTTCCAGTCTTCTTCAGAGTAGTCAGCCACTTTCTTTGGTATCATGCCACCACCAGCAGCTGCTGAAGAGGTGGATGGTACATGAGGTCTAGAGATGACAAAACTCCATATCTTGGAGTCTTTAGACTTGATGAAGCCTTCCATTCTTTGGCACCAGGTATCAAAATTATCAGGAGTGATCCGTGGATACTTTGTCATAGTACCGGTTTCCATATCAGCTTTTGTGATAGCTGCCATTTGAGGTGTTAAGTGATTTGTGAAACTGAAGGATTTAAGATGGTGAGATCTTATCATGAAGAGCCTGAAATGCTCTAATACCAATTGCAGGACCATTTGAAGGGTGGTCAATACAATCAGTCTCATAATAAGGAGAGCTTTAGATCACTTAACAGATCAAATAGGGAACTGGGTTTTTGTTTGAGATACTAAGAACACAAGCAAGTAATAAAGACAGAACAAAAGAACAAGAACAGAATGAGTAAGGTTTTCAAGAATGCTATATATTGCTCTCAAGTTCTCTTACAAGTGTTACAAATCATGAAAAGAAATACAAGAACCTGAGATACTTTATACTACATCCTACAGCCGGCTATACTTTGGAAGCCAGCTAGAAAAATTAATCTAGACAACAAGATCAATGTAGAGTTAAAAGGCAGATTGCCTTTTGACTAGTGACTATGACATGCCATAGCTCACATCCTAATATATTATAAAAAGGATAAAAGGTACAAAGTAGAAAGTTACAGACCAATGACCATAATCTATAGTTTACTAAAGCATGGACCTTTTCACCAACTTGTATAAGTTGGTGAGTCTTTAGAGTTTCAATGGAAAGTAAGTCAGCTTTATGTAAAAGTACATCAGAGAAAGCATGTCTTCTATGTCTTCGGAAGAAATTAGTCTTCACTTCATTGGCTTCAAAAGACTTTGTCTTTGAAGCTTCAGAAGACTTCATCTTTGGCTTCGGATGATTTGATCTTTGGCTTTGGAAGATTTTACACTTAGAATATTTTTTGTGATGAGTGTAAAACTTTTGAAGTAACTTCTACCTTGTACATCAGTGCATGCATGCAGGAAGCTCTTTGGTTGTTTTGATTTCTTTGGTTGCATCAGCGTTTTACTATAACCTTACAGAATGACTTGATGCTGGTTCAAGTTTATATAGATGACATTATCTTTGGTTCAACTAATTCAAAGCTCTACAAAGACTTTGAGAAGCTGATGAAGAATAGATTTGAAATGAGTGCCATGGGGGAACTCAATTTCTTTCTAGGAATTCAAGTAAAGCAAAAGGTTTGGAACATATGTCCTTTTCCTCAAGGGAAGACTACTATAGGAACCAAGTGGATTTTTAGGAGCAAGAAGGATGACATAGGACTTGTAATCAAGAACAAGGCAAGACTAGTTGTTCAAGGGGACACACAAGAAGAAGGGATAGACTACACTGATCTCTTTGCTCTAGTTGCAAGACTTGAAGCTGTCAGAATATTTCTTGCTTTTGCTGCATCCAAGGATCTCAAGGTCTACCAACTTGATGTCAAGTGTGCTTTTCTTTATGGGGTGATTGATGAGGAGGTGTATGTCAAACAACCATGTGGCTTTGCAGACCCAAATCATCCTGATTATGTCTGCAAGCTTGATAAAGCACTTTATGGGCTGCACGAAGCTCCAAGAAAGTGGTATGAGACACTATCTCAGTGTCTCTGTTAGCATGGCTACAAGAGGGGTACTATAGATGGAACTCTCTTCATCAAAGGAACAGGGAACGACTTGATGCTGGTTCAAGTTTATGTAGATGGCATTATCTTTGTTTCATCTAATCCAAAGCTCTGTAAGAACTTTAAGAAGATGATGAAGAATAGATTTGAAATGAGTGCCATGGGGGAACTCAATTTCTTTCTAGGAATTCAAGTGAAGCAGGTTGACAATGGCATCTTCACAAGTCAATCAAAGTATGTACAAGACATACTTACAATATTAAACATGACTGATTGTAAGGTTGCTAAGACACCCATAGCTAGAAACCACTCCCTTTGGCCTAATCTTGAGGGGGAGTATGTAGATGAACATCTTTACAGGGCTATGATTGGGTCTCTTATGTATCTTACTGCCAGCAGGCCTGATATCATGTTTCCCACATGCATCTGTGCAAGATATCAAGCCAACCCCAAGATGTTACATCTGGTTGTTGTTAAGAGGATTCTTAGATACCTCAAAGGTGCTCCTAAGATAGGCCTCTGGTATCTAAAGAATTCTGATTTCAATCTGTATGCCTATACAAATAGTGACTTTGGTGGCTGTAACATGACTGCAAAATCTACATCTGGGGGATGTCAATTCCTTGGTGGAAGGATAGTCTCTCAGCAATGCAAGAAACAATCCTGCATGTCTGCATCAACTACTGAAGCTGAATACATTATTGCTACAAGCTGATATGCTTAAGTGCTTTGGATTCAGAATCAGATGTTGAACTATGGATTCAACTTCAAGAAGACTCCAATCCACATAGACAACAATAGAGCTATCTCTATCATAGAGAACCTGTACAGCACTCAAAGACAAAACACATCAACATCAGGTATCATCTTATTAGAGATAATTTTGAAAAGGGATTGATAAAACTAGTAAAAGTTAACACAAATAAACAATATGTTATCTGTTCACAAAGGATTTTGATGAGTAGAGATTTAAATATCTTGTTTCAGCTATTGTTATGATTAACTTTGAGTAGATTTTCTTAAAGTTAACTCAAAGACTATTTCTAAAATTTTTGTGTCCTAAGTTGTCTATTTTATCACCTTCATAAGCCCAGTTTACTTTGGAGGAAATTCTTTTTAAACAGATATTCCTTAGAATTGTTAAAATTTTTGAACATAACATCTTTTGGAAGACATTAACATTCCCTTTGGAAGAAAATTATATCTTCAGATCAGATAACTACTAATAATACATTTAGCTTCGAAAGAAATTCTTAAATATCTTCGGAAGGTTAAATATGCTTATAAGTACTTATATGCTTTTGAAGGACAATTATCTTCCGAAAGCAATTTACACTCGAAAGTTTTATTTCTTTTAAAACTTAAAAATCTTAATTTCCGAAACCAAATATGTCTATGAAGTAAAAATACTCTAAGTACTTTTCTTTCGAAGCAAAATTTTCAGAAAACTCAGGAATATCTTCTGAAGACAAATTTAGCTTCGGAAGTTTTAACAAAACTTCCAAAGGCAAATTACCAAGATTTTCGACTTCCAAGAAAACTACCTTTTTGGGCACTTTCTCAAAGGTGGGACCGACATCCAGATTTCAAAGTTTATCCTTTCATATTAACTTTGTCTCAAATCCATTTCGTATATATACACCCAACGGTTCCCCCCTCTTTCACTATCTTCTTCATATGTAGATTCTCTACCCTAAATTCACCCACAAACCGACTTTGTTCTAATTTTCCTTCACAGTAAAGCTACCTCAAATGGCCAACCCTGATCGCAGAAACCAACCCGATTTCTCCATGCATCTTCACAGGAAACATAATCAAGTTGCTCTGTTAGACTCTGAGAAAGATCCTAGTTTCTCAGAGGTTTTTCGCTTTTTTACACTGTCAAACTACTTCACCTCCCTCACCATAGATCCTCCACTTTATGAGGATCAACTTTTGGAATTTTGGAGGACCTTCCAAGAGGTCATCATGGATGGGGAGAAGGCACTGTCTGCCACAGTGCAGGGGATGAAAATCTTTATCACTCCATCCTCTATAAACACTCACCTTCAGCTGGATGATGCACAAGGTGATTTGTCTATCCCTAAATCTGCTGTTAACCAGTCCTTTGGACAGATGGGCTATGAAGGTGACTGCTAAGTCAGAACCTTCAGAAAAAGGAAGGTCTTCTGTCAAAGGAAGTACCTCCTCCATGTGGTTATTCACAGTTTATCTAACAAACATAGAGGATGGGACCAGATTCTTGAAGATCTTTTCTTTATAATCCATGGGATGGTACAAGGGGTCAAGTTCAGGTATTCACACTTTGCGTATACTAATTTGCTTGCAAACTTGGACTCCCTAGAATATTACATGTTTCCTAGATATGTTAGTACATTCTCAACTATGAACTGGGCTCACAGTTGAGAGGAACAGGTAAGGTTCTTAAATTGGGACAGATGAAGCCCGACATCTTTAAAACAATAAGAAAGCCTATTGTGGGTTTCTCTGGGGTAGAAACGGCCCTTGTCCCAAAAATGTTAGAGCTCATTGCTCAAGGTGACAACCTAGCAGCACCAGCTAGTGTTGAACCCATACCTTCTACTTCACAACAACACACACATCCACAAATAACCATCACCTACCAAAGAAAATCCAAACAAACCCCTGCACCAGTTACTCAGCTTGTGAAGGCCCCCATATCACCACCTATGTAGGAAGAAGTGGATAATGGAGCTCCCACTTCCCCTGAGAAGCAAACCACTCCCATCTCACCAATGATCAGTGTTGAGGTTCCTCATACTCTGCCTGATGAGCTCACAACCCCAACAGAGTCTCAAAACTCTAGTGAACAACCTTTAGGGGACAGTTACCATCACCAGCCTCTTGATCTGAACCAACCAATTCCAATCCTTGTCTTTGATGATGATGAAGATATGGGATTCAGTGAGTATCATGAGTCTTTCTTCTCCACCCCTGCTCAAGGAGAGATGAGTACTCCTGCCTCTAATGTCTAGCCCATATCACCCACCCATTACTAAGGTGGATCTTCTTGAATCTGTTCAGGAAATCCATATGGAAAAGGCCTTCACTTTAGCAAGTGATTACATCATTAAGACCTCAACCATGGCAACCCAGCCCCTTAACACTTCAAATAAAGTTGTCATAATGCACGGGGAAATCTAACAGCCAATAACAAAGTGTTGGTGATGAGGAAGAAGACTTAGGTGCTATTCTCTCATCCCCCAGTGATTCTTCTGATGAAGATGAGGGGAGTTTGAAACTAAAGGTGCAAAAACTGACTAAAACATGCACCTATTTAGTCTCAAAGGTAAGTCACCTGGAATCGCTGGTGACTGCCTTATAAAGGAGGGTCAATTACCAGCAACTTGAGATCACCGATCTCAAGGGCAAGTTAGCTGAAAGACCACTCAGGAGAACTCAACCAGGTCCATAAGAACCTGTGGATGTGACAGACCTAACCCCTAGCTCACCTATGCAAGAGGGGTGATGCTACCAAAAAGGGGGAGAAAGTCCAAGCAATCACAGAACCTAGGAGTTCTTCACAAAGTATGGACATTGAGGATTCACCACCCTCACTTGCAATTGTTCAATCTTAGCAACCTCCTCAAGTCCATATTGAGTAGACTCCCTCATACAGAGTCTGTTTTAGGAGGGTATTCCCAGAGCTATGCCTACAACATCTCATCACTCTGAGAATCTAATAATGGGATGGAGGTATGAAACTGATAGGAGAGCTCTGGTCATCTCTAGATCTCAGGGGTAATAGGAAATCTTCAACTTTTCCAACCTGAGATTCTATGAGAGCACCTATCTGATTGACCTTCCACTTGCCAATCCAAGTCAAAACAGGCAGGCTGCTAGGTTAGCATATAGGATTCAAGAAAGGTTGCTAGAAGAGTTCAAACAGAGATCAAGACTATATAAATAAAGGCTAGCAGGTAAGACTATTGGTCAACTGGATGTTGAGGTGGACCCTAAGATTAGCTTCAAAAGGGAAGCCTTGATTGAAGGCCCAGTAATTGAACCTGTGAACCTTGAGACTGGAACTTCTTCATCACCTATTACCCTTTGTGAGGCACTAGCTGGTGAAGGTGATTCACAGCCTCTCTCTGGCCTGAGTTTGACTGCTGAACCAAGCAATGAAGGCCAAAGCTCTCTCCACCCTGAGTCACCAAGGCATGTCAGTGACAAAGGGAAAAGATAAATGACTCCTAAGGAGATTGAGGAGGAGAAGAGAGAGAGGAAGAGGAAGCTAAGGGGAGAGAGTTCAAGTGGTTCCCCAGGCATCATGGAAGCTTCTATCAATGCTACCCCCAGGCCAAACACTCAAGATGATGAGTTGAGGGCAACCAGAATAAACTACTTGGGGACCAGAAATTACAATATGGATGAACTACTCTCTCTTCCGTTAGAGGAATTGAATGAAATGACATACACTGAGTTGTCTAAAGAGAGGAAGGAAGCAGAGGATGCAGCATTGCTCCTCAAGATCAAGGAAGAAAGGAGACAGAAAAGGCTCTACAAGCATGCTCCTACCCTCTCTCCAGTTCATGAAAGTCCTGAGACAGAGCCTGTGGCAACTTCACAACCTCAGGTAGGAAGTTGATAGACTGAATATGATTAACTACCTGAGTGCCACAGGACTCTATCAAGAATCTACACTTCTTCCCTTATCCTATGAGTATGTTGAATTTAAGTATCTTAAGCAGCTGGAGCAACAAGTAATTAAAGAACAAGAGGCTGCTAAGCGAAAATTAAGGGAAGAAACTACAAAGTAAAGAGCCCTCATCCAAAAGAGCCAAAAGAAGACTGCTGACAGACAAAGTATGATGAGCTTCTTGAAGCTGTATGGATTCTCCGGAAGGAGGCTTGGTCCAATGTCTCTATCCACCATGGATGAGCACTTCAGGGTGATCAAGTAGGTTATTAAGAAGGGAGAGCTTGTTGACTTGCATTCTCCACCAAGTCAAGTTCTTCCTAAAGTTGAAGTCAAGGTTGAACCTATTGAGACAACAAAACCTGGACCTAGAGCTGCATCTCAACAAGCTTTATCTTTTGATCCATAGCAGGGTCCTCTACCCTCTCCTTCTGAACCTGTGAGAGAAAAGAACCCAACTGAGAGAGACATAGCAGAATAGCCTGGTACTTAAGAGTAGTCCTCTCAGTTAAAAACTACAAAGAGGAGGAAAATGATGGCCATGAAAAGTGTTTCTAAGAAGAAGAAGACAAATGCATCCATCTCCACACCTCAGAAAGAGTTAGAGCATCCTGAGGAAGTGCATGAAGAGGCTTCCTAATCAACTCCAACACAAACACAGCCTCTTACATCTAGAAGACCCATTCTATCCAGACAGATGGTATGTCATTAGAGATTAAGGAGGTTAAGATGTCTACTTCTGGTAAGACATGCTTGATCTTCCTCTACATGTTCTTTATGACATGAGGAGGTATTTTGAGAGTTTGAATGATCCTGACCAGATGATGTAAAAAGGTATGGTCTTGATCCTATTAAGGACTGTCAATATCTGAATAGCCTTCTCTGTTTTGGTAGCTTCAGCCTAGGGGGAGTTCGTAAGGTTATAGTAAAAGGCTGATGCAACCAAAGAAACCAAAACAACCAAAGAGCTTCCTGCATGCATGCACTGATGTACAAGATAGAAATTACTTTGGAAGTTTTACACTCATCACAGAAAATATTCTAAGTGTAAAATCTTCTGAAGCCAAAAATCAAATCTTTCGAAGCCAAAGATGAAGTTTTTTGAAGCTTCAAAGACAAAGTCCTCCAAAGTCAATGAAGTGAAAACTGATTTCTTCCAAAGATAGAGAAGACATGCTTTCTCTGATGTACTTTTACATAAATCTAACTTACTTTCCACTGTAACTCCAAAGACTTACCAACTTATACAAGTTGGTGAAAAGGTCATGCTTTAGTAAACTATAGATTATGGTCATTGGTCTGTAACTTTCTACTTTGTACCTTTTATCCTTTTTGTAATATATTAGGATGTGAGCTATGGCATATCATAGTCACTAGTCAAAAGACAATCTGCCTTTTGACTTTACATTGATCTTGTTGTGTAGATTAGTGTTTCTAGCTGGCTTTCAAAGTATAGTCGGCTGTAGGATGTAGTATAAAGTATCTCAAGTTCTTGTATTTCTTTTCTATGCTTTGTAACACTTGTAAGAGAACTTGAGAGCAATATACAACATTCTTGAAATCCACACTCATCCTTTTCTTATTCTTTTCTTCTGTCTCTATTACTTGCTTGTGTTCTTAGTATCTCAAACAAAAATCCAGCTCCCTATTTGATCTGTTAAGTGATCTAAAGCTCTCCTCATTGTGAGACTGATTGTATTGACCACCCTTCAAATGGTCCTGCAGAGGTGAAGTAGTTTGAGAGAGTCGAGAACTTGCAAACATCTAAGAAACCAGGATCTTTCTTAGACATCAACAGAGCAACATGATTGTGTTGCCTATGAAGTTGCATGGAGAAATCGTGTCGGTTTTGTCAATCAGGGTTGGCCATTTTTGAGTAGCTTAGTGATGAAGGAAGATAAGAGCAAAGGCAGTTTGTGGGTGAATTCAGGTTAGAGAAGATTTGCAGAAAAAGAAAGTGAAAGAGGGGGAACCGTTAAAGGTGTATATATATGAAATGGATTTGAGACAAAGTTAATGGAAATGGATAAACTTTGAAATTCGGATGTCGGTCCCACCTCTAAAATGGTGCCCAAAAAGGTAGTTTTCTTGGAAGTCGAAAATCTTCCGAAGGTAATTTGTCTTTAGAAGTTTTTAAAATCTTCCGAAGCCAATTTGGCTTCGGAAGATATTCCTTAGCCGGATGAAAATTTTGCTTCGGAAGAAAAATAATTAGAGTATTTTTACTTTAGAGATATATTTGTTTTTAGAATATATTAAAACTAAGAAGTTTTATTCATAAGAGAATAAAGCTTCCAAGGCTTAATTGCTTTCAGAAGAAAATTGTCCTTCAAAAAACATATAAGTATTTAGAAGCATATTTAAGCTTCAGAAGATATATCAGAATTTCTTTTGAATGTAAATGTCTTATAAGTAGTTATTAGATTTGAAGACATAGTATTCTTCTGAAGAAACTTAATGTCTTCTGAGAGAAAATATATCTTAAAATTTTCAGAATTCTAAGGAACATCATTTTAAAAGTTTTCTTCCAAACTAAACTGGTCTTATATAGGTGATGATATAGACAACTTAGATATCTGTACATTAAAAGCTTTTATGAACATATCAACATATTATTCATTTGTGTTAACTTTGACCAGTTTTATCAACCCTTTTTCAAAATTATCTCTAATCAAATGATACATGATGTTGATGTGTTTTGTCCTTAAGTGCTGCACATGATTCTCTGAAATAGAGAGAGCACTATTGTTGTCTATATGGATGGGAGTCTCTTTAAAGTTGAATCCATAGTTCAGCATCTGATTCTGAATCCATAGCACTTGAGCATAGCATCTTGCAGCAGCAATGTATTCAGCTTCAACAGTTGATGCAGACACACAGTATTGTTTCTTGCATTGCCATGAGACTATCCTTCCACCAAGGATTTGACATCCCCAGATGTAGACTTTAAAGTCATATTGCAACCACCATAGTCACTATCTGTATAAGCATACAGATTGAAGTCAGAATTCTTTGGATACTAAAGGCCTAGTTTTGGATACTTTTGAGATATCTAAGAATCCTCTTGATAGCAACTAGGTGTGACATCTTAGGGTTGGCTTGATATCTTGCACAAATACATGTGCCAAACATGATCTTAGGCCTGCTAGGTGTGAGATACATAAGAGACCCAATCATAGCCCTATAGAGATGTTCATCTACACATTCCCCCTCAAGATTAGGTCCAAGGGAGTGGTTCCTGGCTATGGGTGTCTTTGCAACCTTACATTCAGTCAAGTTGAATCTTGTGAGTATATTTTGTACATACTTTGACTGATTTATGAAGATGCCTTTGTCAACCTGCTTCACTTGAATTCCTAGAAAGAAATTGAGTTCTCCCATGGCACTAATTTCAAATCTACTCTTCATCAGCGTCTCAAAGTCTTTACAGAGCTTTGGATTAGGTGACCCAAAGATAATGTCAACTACATAAACTTAAACCAGCATCAAGTCATTCCCTCTTCCTTTAATAAAGAGTGTTCCATCAATAGTACCCCTCTTGTAGCCATGCTGATAGAGATACTAAGATGGTGTCTCATATCACTTTCTTGGAGCTTGATGCAGCCCATAAAGAGCTTTATCCAACTTGCAAACATAATCAGGATGATCTGGGTCTACAAAGCCAGGTGGTTGTTTGACATAGACCTCCTCATCAATCACCCCATATAAGAAAGCACACTTGACATCAAGTTGGTAGACCTTGAAATCCTTGTATACAACAAAAGCAAGGAGTATCCTAACAGCTTCAAGTCTTGCCAATAGAGCAAAAACATCTGTGTAGTCAATCCCCTCTTCTTCTGTATATCGTTGAACAACTAGTCTGGCCTTGTTCTCGATGACAAGTCCTCTATCATACTTCTTATTCCTAAAAACCCACTTGGTACCTATAGTAGTCTTCTCTTAAGGAAGAGGACAGAGGTTCCCAACCTTTTGTCTTTTGAGTTAAAGAAGCTCCTCCTGCATTACTTCAACCCAACTGCCATCCTTCAAAGCTTCATTAACTTTCTTGGGCTCTACCTAGGACAAGAAACAAGAGTATAGACAAACAGTTTTGTCATGGGTTTGTCCTCTTGTTCTCACACCTGTCTCAACATCTCTAATGATGTTTGTGGTAGGGTGTGACTTGTGGATTCTCTGTTGAGGAATCATATCAAGTTGATTGGTCAGATCTAAATTGGTGAAATTCAGATCTGGCAATGGAGTGTCACCTACCACATCAGCATACTTTTTAAAAGAAACCTGATCCAATGAGTGTGTGACATTATTAATGTTGTCTTCTATGGAGTGGTTATTAGAATCAAGAAATTCTTGATCACTATCACCACCTCCATTTCCTCCTACATTGAAAGCTCCTTCATTTGAGTTATATGCCTATTTGATGGAATTTGTAGGCACCTCAGATGTATTAGTTGAGATTGTCATGGTTGTGCTAATAGGATTTCCACTTGTAGGGTTAGTTAACACTGGAGTTGAAGTAGTCTTCTTACTTGGTCTTCTCAGCTCAAATCTTAGATCAAGATCTCCTGTTGATATGTTACCTGTAGATCCTGAAACAACTTCACAAGATTTGTTAGAACTATTGGTAACTAAATCAAGATCAAACTGCCAATCAGGACTAGAACCTTCCATACTAGGAGTGTGCTCATTGAAGGCAATATTGGTTGACTCCTTAACTACTCTAGCTCTGAGATTGTATACTCTATAAGCCTTAGCCTGGGAAGAGTATCCAATGAAGTGTCCATCATCTGATTTCTCAGCAAATTTGGTATTTGATCTTTGGTATTCAGGATGGTGCAAGGACTTCCAAGTGATCTGAGAAAACCAATAAAAGGTCTCCTTTTATGCCGCAGTTCATAAGGAGTCTTACCATGAGTCTTGACAACTAAAACTCTATTCTGCATATAGCAAGCAGTGTTGATTGTCTCTGCCCAAAAGGTGATGGGTAGTTCAGAGTCAGATAACATGGTTTTGCAGCTTCAATACGTGTCATGTTTCTTCTCTCAGTAACACCATTTTGCTGAGGAGTCTTGCGAGCACTATATTGTCTTGTAAAACCCTTTTCATCACAAAATGCATCAAGGATTTGTTTCTTAAATTTAGTTCCTTGATCACAACTTATGGTTCTGACCTTGTGATCACATTGATTCTCAATTTTCAAAATAAAGTTCTTTAAGATCTTAGGAGTCTCATCCTTAGTTCTAAGGAAGAAGACCCAAGTGAATCTTGTGAATTCATCTGTGATCATCAAATAGTAAGAGGCCCTTCCTAGACTTATTACACTGGTAGGGCCAAAGAAATCCATATGTAATAAGTGTAGGGTAGTAGTGATAGAGTTCTTTTCCTTTGGCTTGTGAGACACCTTATGTTACATTCCTTTTAGACATGCAACACAATGGTCATCACTTGTAAACTCTTTCTTTGGCATTCCTGTTACCAAATCATTCTTAATTAGTTTATTCATGTTTGTAAAGTTTACATGACACATTCTTTTATGATAGAGAAAAGACTCATCACAATTGGCTTTAGACAGAAAGCAAGAGATTTCTCCTAAAGGAGATGTTTCTTTCAAATCCATCTTGTACATGTTCCTTTCCTAGGGGCTCTAAGCAGGATATGCTCTTGAGGAATGACCACCTCGGGCTTGAGAATAATGTATTAATGCTTAGTAAAGAGCATTTTGTGTCTCTGATCACAAAATTGGGATGCACTCAGTAGATTGTGCCCAAGCTCCTTGACAATGTTTACCTTTTCAATGCTGAGTTTACCATTTGTGACCCTACCCTTTCCAGCAATGTAACCCCTGAACCTCTTCTAAAAGCAACTGGCCCTCCATCAATTTTCTCAAAGTTTTGAAGCAAAGAGCAATTGCCTGTCATGTGCATGGAACAGCAACTATCAATGATCCATAAATTTCCTTTGATCTTTAGTTTTTCCTGCAGAAAAAAGAGATAGTTAGTTACATTTGGAAACCCAAGCCTTATTGGTATTTGGCTTGTCATAGTAAATTTAAGACAATGCAATAGTAATTGATCCTATATTCAAGGTTTGAGGCATCATCAGCTGTTGTTGATGAAGAACTGTCTTGCTTTATCATCCGCACCATCTTTGGAGGCTTAGACTTGACCTTCAATACTTCAGAAGTTTTTATAACCTTGGAAGTTTTGGAGACTAGACCTTCAGAAGAGTTTGCATCCATTACAACAGACTTCAGTACTTCGAAAACATTCCTTTCTTCCAAGACCAAATTTTCTTTCGAAGGCAAGTTTTCACTTGTCTTCTTTGGAGCTTCCGATAGGAAAATATTTTTCTTTCGAAGCTATCTTCTTCTTCTTCTTCTTAGTCATGTGGATAGTACTTTTGGGATTGTAGATGCAATTCTTAGCAAGATGAGAAGTACTATCACCCATGATATATTGAGTTGGCTTCTTTCTAAGAATCTTCTTTTGAGTGAAGGCTGAGCTTGATCACTTTCCACTTCCATCTTCATCTTCATAGATGGTGCAACACGCTTCTTAGGGTGAGGCTTGCTCTTGAAACTAGATGGTTCATGTTGCACAGTAGTGGTGCACAGCTGATCAGCCTTCTTTTCTTCATAGGGATGAGTTGGACATGAACTAGGACTCCTTGTACTAGAGTCCATAGTTGAGTCTTTAGTCATTACAGCTTCAAATCCTGCAGAGATAAAGACTTGATTCCACTTGGAATTGAAGGTGGCCTTGATCACTTGAGCCTTCCTTGACTTCCTTTTGGCTACTCTGATCAAGTTCTTCCTTTTGGACTTGGTCATCCCTGACTCTTTCCTCTCCTCAGGAGAATAGTGAACCTTCTTATGATGATCTTCTTCACTCACCTCAGATCCATCATTAACCATCTCCTCTTCATCTTCATCCTCTTCTTGAATAGGGTCTATGGAAGGAAGCTCATCTTAACAAGTTCCACACCTTGGAGATCTCACAGATAGTAAAGTGTGTGGAGGAGCTATCTCAGTAGATCCCAGTCCCTTCTTATTTTGATAACAAATCTTTGCATGCAAGGATAAGGATATAATGTTCTTTAAGGTCTCTTCTTCAAGAACACATTTTTCTGCCCTGGCTTTGCTGATCACAAGCTCAGCCTGGCATTCAGTTAACTTGGTAATGAGATCTTTAAATTGAGTCTATGGTTGGTGTGTTCATGCTTAAGAATTGAAATGGTTTTCTCTTGATCTTCTATTCTATGTTTATAATCATTTTTAGCTCTTTTAAAATCAGCTTTTAAGATATTTAAGAACTCAAGATTAGATCTCATTTCCAAGTTATAGGACATGTATCTATTAACTTTAGCAATACATTTAGGAGTACAAAGATGATCTAATACCTTGGCTTTTTCATGATCAGCCATTAGTGCTTGGTTTTGAGAAGCATCTTCAACCTGAAAGCTCCAATCTAAACCCCCTTCTTCAACAGTAACTGCAGCTTGATGCTTGGGTTTTTCAATGTGTGGAGCTCTATCAGTGTAGTTTGGTCTGGTTTGTGCTTCGCCACCATTTGTCCTTGGTGCCTTGTATTCTCTAGCAAAGTGTTCTATTTGGTTACAGTTGTAACACTTCACCTTGCTTTTATTCAGACCAAACTTTCCACTGGTTGCATTGCTGGGAAACTTCCTCCCTGTCCTCTTGTAAAACTTCTTGGCCCTATGAGAGAGAAGAGCCATCTGCTGAACTATCTCTATGTACTCCAGATCATCTAGATGGATATAGTCCAAGTCTTCAATAGTGAAGAGAAAGTTGCCACTGCTTTCATCAGTAGACACAAAGGCTTGAGAAGAGCTTGTTTCTTAGAATGGGCTTCCTTGGATGTAGCTCTCCCTTGGTGCCTCTGAGAGGTGATGAAAGGACCCTTTTGTGAGTTTTTAGGGTAGCAGATGATATGATGTTGTGGTTCTCTATAGTCCCTTTCAACAACATGAAGGGCTTTTATCGACTGATTGTTGGAAGAGTTTCCAAATGGATTTTTCATGTTCATCTCCATCTGGTATCCACTGAGGATACCATACAACTCAGTGAGAGTGAGGGTCTTGAGGTTTTCAGTCCTCTTAATGACCACATAATAGTATGTCCATTGTCTGGGAAGAGAGGACATGAACTTCCTCACATTGTCCCTGTTCTCAAGAGTTACTCCAACATCCATTAGAGTATCCATAATCTCAACATACCTGAAGTAGTATTGAGTCATGGTTTCACCTGTCTTGTAGGTGAATTTTCAAACTGCTGCTTCAAGAGGTCTTTCTTGTTTTCTTTTACTTCACTAGACCCCTCATACATAAGCTTCAGTGCATCCTAGAGTTGCTTAGCAGTCATGCACTTCTTGAAGCCTCTGTAAATAGAGTTTGGAAGAGCAATTTTGAGAGCGGTCATGGCCTTCTGATCTACATCAATCTTCTTCTAGTCCTCCTCTGAGTAGTTAGCCACTTCCTTTGGTATCAAGCCACCAGCAGTAGTAGTAGCTGAAGTAGTGCATGGAACATGAGGTCCTGAGACAACAGATCCCCACATCCTGCTGTCTTGAGACTTGATGAAGCCTTTCATTCTTTGGCACAATAGTATCAAAGTCATCAGGAGTGATCAGTAGAGATTTTTTCAAGGTACCTGTTTCCATATCAGCCTTAATAAGAGCTGCCATTTGAGTTATTAAGTGTTTTGTGAAACTAAAGGGATTTAAGATGGTAAGATCTTATAATCAAGAGCCTTAAATGCTCAAATGCCAATTGTAGAACCATTGAAGGGGGTCAATGCAACACTTTCATAGTAAGGAGAGACTTAGAACACTTAACAGATCAAATAAGGAACCAGGTTTATGGTGATGATACTAAGAACACAAGTAAGTATAAGATTGAACAAGAACAAGAACAAGATAATATTGGTTTTCAAGAATGATGTATATTGCTCTAAAGTTCTATTACAAGTGTTTCCAAGCATCATGATAAAGACAAGTACTTGAGACACTTTATACTACATCCTACCGCCAGCTATACTTTGAAAGCCAGGTGGAAACACTAATCTAGACAACAAGATCAATGTATAGTCAAAAGGCAGATTGCCTTTTGACTAGTGACTATGACATGCCATAGCTCACATCCTAATATATTACAAGAAGGATAAAAGTACAAGAGTAGAAAGTTATAGACCAATGACCATATACTATAGTTGACAAAAGTATGGACCTTTTCACTAACTCATCTAAGTTGGTGAGTATTCATAGGTGGCAGCGGAAAGTAGTTCAGCTTTTGTCAAAAGGTGATCAGAGAAAGCATGTCTTCTCTATCTTCGAAAGAAATCAGTCTTTGGCTTCGGAAGACTTTGTCTCTAAAGCTTAAGCTTCGGAAGACTTTGTCTCTAAAGCTTAAGCTTCAGAAGACTTCATCTTTGGCTTCGGAAGCTATGGTCTTTTGGCTTTGAAAGATTTTACACTTAGCATATTTTTCCTGAGTTGTGTAAAACTTTCGAAGTAACTTCCTTGTACTTTATGCATGCATGCTGAGAGATCTTTGGTTGCATCATCCTTAAAGTGTAAACCTTATAATGACCTTGATGAGAATCAAGTCACTCAATCCCATTAGGACTATCGTTAGTCATAAGCATAACATGATTCGATTTAAAATGTCAAAAGACATATAGGTGGTGACTCTATATCAAGTTATCTTAGTATAAGGTATAGAAAATAGTTCTAGTCTAGGTGTTAGTCATAGTTCACAAGAATAAAGAATTCATTTGTAGTGACTTTCTAACAAATAATCTTATTTCACTTGACATGGTATGATGTCACCTGACACATTTTAAGAATATGCATCTAGGGTTTAGTTTTTCCTCAAAGGTGAAAGTTTAAAATGAGCCAAAGAGTCCATACCTCCAAACAATCCAAACCAAATGAACAAAACAAGGTCTGGCTAGAATTTCAATACCCAACAAAAAATCTAACCAATCAAGGTATTAGTTTAAGTTTTACTAGCAAAAAAATAGGATTGAACTGCATGTTGGTCACGATTGTTATGAAATGCCATAGTCGTTGACTCTAACTTTTGGTCAACGGTGCATACATATGTTCCAAGGAAAAGTCTAGATGCATAGAGCGAGTAATGATTTGAAATTATGACTACAATAGTTGAGTTAAAGATAGCACATGAATTGCCTTTCACAAGGCATCCATACCTTATTACATTAACATAGATCAAGATTAGATTTGAAGGTTATGCCAAAAAAAAGGAAACAAACCTAATAGAGTCAAAAGATAGCTTTTAACATCAACATCTTTTTTTGATGAAAGCATAAATGTCTTGGAGTGATGACTTGTTTAGAGTCACGAGATTATATTTAGACATTTACATCCTCTTTGATGTAGTCTAGAATATCTTAGAGGTAATTATAGTGTTCTAGACAAGAGAAAAAACAACAGTGTCTTGAAATATTTTCACGAAATGGGGTCCTCTGAGGTAATTATTTGATGTATGATTTTAACTTCTCATCCAAGGTTACTCCACAGTCTGGTTCTAGGTTGTGCATCCAATTTATCATTAGTATTTGTATAGAGGGTCTACCACAGTTAACCCACCACACTAGCATCATTTTGAAAGCTTTTCCATCACCTCCCATAACTAACAATTATCTTAGATATTTTCAAGGATCATAAATTAAGATTAACATACATATGTGTATATTGTGTGTGTAATATATATCTGTGTGTGTGTGTGTGTGTTAGGGAGTGTATGGATTCACGTGTATATAATATCATAAGTGTGTTACATATACGTGTATTATTAAAGAGTTATATAATTAAAGTGTATAAAGAGTATCTTTACGCATGACCAAGTACACGTAAGGGTAATTGGATTTTTGGTTATGCATGCGTGAATTTGTGTATGATTTTTCTTGCATGGGAATGGGGAAGTACCGACAATTTGCGTCGTAACCGAGGTGTGATCGTGAGACCATAGTTAATTAAATATCAACATGGATTCAGATTACTCAGAAACCTAATCCTTTGTGCTTGTATTTACTGATCGATGTGCATTTAAGGTGAGTTTACTGCCCCCATTCTTATAATCTCTTTTGGGGAAGAGAAACATGTTCTTTTTAAATGTTTTTTCATTAGATCAATATTACTGTATTATCACCTATTTACTAGCATTGTACCAATTTAAGTACTCACTTTCAAACCGTTAATTTATGTATTTTAGCGAGGCATTCTCAGTAGATCTACTGGGTTTCATAAACCCCACCCGAGCTAGTCGCACTAGCATGACTGCTTGTCAAACAGGTGTTTAATTGACCTAATTTCTTTTGTTGTGGTCTGGTAACCATAGCTGAGGCATACATACATTTTTCAGCTTCGGTTGCAAACTTCATACACTATGCACCATGATATGTAGACTATCTATCTACTGATATACTTTATTTACTGAATTTGTTTTCGGATGCATTACAATTTAATTAAACCTGTGAACTCAGCAACCCCATGTTGACACTTAAGTATGTTTCTTTTAGGTTCCTAAGGTGCGCACAACTAGCAGCATTTCATCATTGCATGCATCATAGATTGATTTAAATGGTTAAACATTGTTTTCTACAAATTAATATTTATTTGGGTTGCACGTGTTTTGTGCTGTTTGAAGTTTTTAACTTTCAGTTGATTTCGCTTCAGTAATTGTTTTCTTGAAACTTATAATTAAATTATGTTTTGGTTTTATCTCATAATATTAACACTGTGTTTTGTAATTACTGTGTTGTTTGGTGTAACTATCGGTTGAGATCCTGGTATGTCACGCGTCTAACGGTAAAACCCAATTTGTTGAAATTGAGGGTGTGACATATTGGTATCAGAGCTAATGGTTATAGAAAACTAAACATTACATCTAATTTGCATTGCATTTAGACTATAGCATGTTGCCTTAGTTACATGCATGAAGACACTTTTGGATTTGCTTACTTTTGCTCATTCATGTGAACGGTTGATTGCAGGATGGCTTCTTCTTCTTCACCTTCTTCATCGTTGGGAAAAAGGCATGTTTGCCCTGATTCCCCGCCTTCATCCTCTGATCTAGATGAGTAGCCTATGATCGCTTCAGAGTATGATAGGTTTGATTATAATCAGCCTTTTGCTTTACCTCACATTCTTCCGACACATGACTAGTCATATTAGCCCCATTGTTGATTCAGAAGGAGCACGTTCTTCCTCCTCTTGCATGCCATCCTCAGACTAGATCTGCCCCTGTTATGTCTCATGAGCCTACTTTGACGGCCACTTTAGATGCAGAGCAAGAGCTTATCAGAGACCTGATGGATGATAACATGGCGCTTTCAAGGACTTAAGCAAGTAATGGTGGAAAACGCGGTGATCAAGGAGCAACTTAAGTAAGTATTCAAGCATCATAACCCCATGGCAGAGGGTGTGGTAGCCTTGTCAAATCGCGTGGCTAATGATGAGGAGAATATAACAACAAATAGACAACGGATTAAAGAAATTGAAGGTCATATCAACACAATAAATGATGCACCGGAACCTAAAGAGCAGCCCAAGGACAAACCTAAAGTGGAGCCAAGGAAGAACCTGAAAAGGAGCCCGAGGCACAGCTCAAGAATAGTGTTGCATCTGTTGCATCTTGTAGATTTCTATTTCTTTTCTTTCATTCATTTGTCTGACTTTCTACATATTTTACACCTAGATGGGAAGGGTTGTTTCTCATCCGACTGACATTTTTGAATTTTGATGTTTGGTTTAATTGATTGTAGATGTATGGACAATTTATTTTATCAGAGATTATTATTTGAACATTAAGTTATGGTTATGGTAAATTCTTTTAATTGCTTATACTTAAATAAAGTTGATATGGTAGATATTTACTTGTTTCTATATGTTATGATTGTTAAGAATGTCAGTACGTGGACGTGGTCATGGCACCATCAATATGACTCTGACAGAGCCGGTTGCTCTCATCAATGAGCACATGGCTGATGCATTGGCCAATCACAATCCATAACCTACTCTGATTGGTAAGTAATACTAGTTCAGTTTTGACATTAAAGTTCTTCGAAGATCCTGTTAATTATAACACTAGTTAAAATTCCAAGTCCTGATCTAAATCTATTATAGGTCAAGGGGTTTGTATCTACAATTCCTTCATGGATTGCAAACCTAACCCGTTTACTAGAGTTGAAGGAGTTGTAGGACTCCTGAGATGTTTCACGTAGCTCAAATCTGTATTCTATATGTGCAACAACTCGATGGCGAATCGGGTAAAATATGGTACTGTCACACTCGATGAGACTGCATTGACCCAGTAGAACACCTAGGTCCAGGTGTTGGGTGTGGAAGTTTCTAACCAAGCTTCATGGGATGATTTCAAGAATCTACTGAAGGAAGAATACTGCTCTAGGGATGAGGTGCAGAAACTTGAGATGGAATTTCAAAACTTGAAGATGACAGGTTCCGAGATAGATGCTTACACTACTTGCTCCCATAAGCTTGCCACCTTATGCGAGAACATGGTCAACCCTTCTCATATAAGGATTGAAAGCTTCTCATTGTTCTATGGTTGTAAGATAGGTTTATCTGGGCACGAATTTGACATTGACCTCCTATCTGTCACTCTTGGTAGCTTCAGCATCATTATTAGCATAGATTGGTTGTCTAGTAATGAAGCTAAAATCATATGCCAAGAGAAATTCATTAGACTCCGTCTTCCTAGTGGGAAAATACTCACAGTTGAAGGAGACAAGAGTGGTGTCGTTATTGGCATCATTTCTTAAATGAAGGCTTATAAATGCCTACGGAAGGGACATTCTGCCATTTTAGCCCTAACTAAGGGAAAGACCACAGAAGAGAAGAAGATTGATGACATCCTTAACGTTAAAGAATTTCCAGAAGTGTTTCCAGAGGACTTGTCTGGACTTTCTCGTCACAAACAAGTAGAGTTTCAAATCGACCTAACACCAAGAGCTGCCCCAATTGCTCGGTCACTGTATCGTTTGGCATCGAATGAGTTATAAGAATTATTGAAGAAGTTGCTAGAACTATTAGTCATATGAACTGTTAGAGAAGGGATTCATACATCCTAGTTCATCACCATGGGGAACACCTATGTTATTTGTGAATAAAAACAATGGAACCTTCCGTATGTGCATTGATTATCAGGAATTGAACAATCACCGTAAAGAATCATTATCCTCTCCTGCTTAGTGAAGTTACTACTCAATCGATTAAGATCTAGATATCGTCAGCTCAGGGTTAGAGAAGAAGACATATCCAAAACTGCATTCAAAATGCGGTATAGGCATTTTGAGTTTGTAGTTATGCAACTCGGATTAACCAATGCCCTTGTAGTCTTTATGGGCCTCATGAACCATGTCTACAAACCTTATTTAGACAAGTTTGTCATCATCTTCCTTAATGACATTCTAATTTACTCCAAGGATAGAGAGGAACATGAGGAACATCTTACACCTTATCTTGGACCTTCTAAAGAAAGAACAACTATATGCTAAATTTTCCAAGTGTGACTTCTAGGTGAGAGAAATACAGTTCTTAGTACATGTAGATAAGGAGAATGGAATTCACGTCGACTCGTCTAAGATAGAGGAAATCAAGAATTGGCATGCACTGACAATGCCCACTAAGGTGCAACAATTTCTTGGATTAACGGGTTATTACCTACGTTTCATTAAAGGTTTTCAAAGATTGCACTGCCTCTTACTACCTTAACATATAAAGGAACCATCTATAACTAGGGTAGTACAAAAGAAGCGACTTTCAAAGCACTTAAAGACAAGTTATGCAGTGCACCAATCTTAGCATTGCCAAATGGAACAAAAGATTTCATGGTGTACTATGATGCATTAATCCAAGGTCTGGGGGGTGTATTGTTACAACACGAGAAAGTGATAGCCTATATATCAAGACAGCTTAAGGTGCATGAAAACAGTT
Source organism: Flaveria sonorensis (assembly GCA_025506505.1). Taxonomy (NCBI): domain Eukaryota; kingdom Viridiplantae; phylum Streptophyta; class Magnoliopsida; order Asterales; family Asteraceae; genus Flaveria; species Flaveria sonorensis. The sequence continues at coordinate 33,788,480 of CM046427.1, forward strand.
ATACAACTCATGATTTGGAGTGGGGAGTTATGGTATTCACACTTAAGATCTCGGGGCATTACTTGTATGGAACCAAATGCACGATTTATATGGATCATAAAAGTATTAAGCACATCTATGCATAGAAGGAGTTGAACATGCAATAGTGATTATGGTTGAAATTACTAAATGACTACGACTGTGCCATCAAGTATCATCCTGGCAAGGCTAAAATGGTAGCCGATGACCTTAGTCGAAAGGAAACCCTATAACCTTGTCGTGTTCATGCATTGCAGTTGACTATTCGTTCAAATCTACCGTTATATATTAAGAATGCTCAGATTGAGGCAATGTAAGAAGAGAATCTTAAATTGGTATCTCTAAGAGGAGTAGAGAAACTATTTTAGGAGAAATCAGATGGACTCGTTACTATGAAGATTGGGTTTGGATCCTATTGTTTGGGACTATCAAGGAATTGATAATGGATGAAGCATACAAATCCTATTATTTTATACATCCTGGATCTAACAAGATGTACCAAGATTTGAAGGTCCTGTATTGGTGGCCTAATAAGAAGCTAAAATTACCACCTACGTGTGAAAGTGTTTGACCAATTTGAATGTTAAGGTGGAATATTAGAAACCTTTAAGATTACTTCAATGACCATAAATTCCAGTGTAGAAGTGGGAGAACATCTCGATGGATTTTGTTACCAAGTTACCTTGTTCTTAGATTGGAAATGGTACTATATGGGTGATAGTGGATCATTTGACCAAATCAGCACATTTCCTGGCTATTCATGAGAACTACAAGATGGATAAACTAGCACAGATCTACTTGAAGGAAATTGTGTCTCGACATGGCGTGCCACTTTTGATCATCTCTGATTGCGATAAGCGATTCACTTCTCACTTTTGGTAATCACTACAGAAATCCTTAGGGCATGCGTTATAGACTTATCATCCTTAGACTGATGGTCAGATAGAACGCACGATTCAACTCTGGAGGATATGCTTAGGGCTTGTGTTATAGACTTTGGGAATAGTTGGGAAATTCATCTTCCTTTGGTTGAATTCTCCAATAATAACAATTATCATATGAGTATCAAGAAGGCACCATTTGATGCACATTATGATAGAAAGTGTAGGTCACCTCTCTGTTGGACAAAAGTCTGTGGTAGCCAACTAACAAGTCCTAAGCTTATTCATGAAATCATTGAGAAGATTGTTCAAGTTCATAACCATATGGTTGCAGCTAGAGATTGTCAGAAAAGTTATGCCAATCAATGTAGAAAAGTTATACCTCACTATAATCTTTTTTGGAAAAGAGAAACATGTTCTTTTTAAATGTTCTTTCATTAGATCAGTATTACTGTGTTATCACATGTTTACTAGTGTTGTACCAATTTAAGTCCTCACTTTCGAACTGTTAATTTATTTATTTTAGTGAGGTATTTCTGAGTAGATCTACTGGGTTTGACAAACCTCACCTGGGCTAGTCGTGCTAGCACGACTGCTTGTTAAACGGGTGTTTAATTGACCTAATTTTTGTTGTTGTGGTCTGGTAACCACAACCAAGGCACACATACATTTGTTAGTTTTGGTTGCAAACTTCATACACTAGCTATCTACTAATATACTTTGTTTACTAGATCTTCTTTCTCATACATTACTATTTAATTAAACATGTGAACTCACCAACCCTATGTTGACGCTTTGGCATGTTTCTTTCAGGTTCCTAAAGTGCGCATGACTTGGAACATTTCATCATTGTATCATTTATTGATTTAAAAGGTTAAATATTGTTTTCTACATATTAATATTTTCTTGGGTTGCGCGTGTTTTGCGTTGTTTGAAGTTATTAACAATCAGCTGATTTCGCTATCGCAATTGTTTTCTTGAAACTTATTATTAAATTATGTTTTGGATTTATCTCATAATATTAAAGCTATGTTTTGTAATTACTATGTCGTTTGGTGTAACTATCAGCTGAGATCCTAATATGTCACACGCCTAACGGTAAAAACCTCGTTTATGGAAATTGAGGTGTGACATAAATGTTCTCGCTTAAGATTATGTTTTTCCCCGATGTTCTCGAATGCTGGAATGTTTTTGCTTATAAGTAATTTGAGGTGTAGGGGTCTCGGTTTGGTGATGTTCTCATATCTTGAAATGTTCTCGCATGTTGGAATGTTTTTTCTTATAAGTTCTTAGGGTGTAAGGGTCTTGGTTTACATGATGTTCTCGCATCTGGTAATGTTCTCGCTTGCAGTAATGATCTTGCATACAAGATGTTCTCGCATGCCATGGTGTTCTCCCATAGGGTGATGTTTTCGCTTACTAGTGGTTGTCGCTTAAGCCTTAGAGTTCTTGCATAATTAGGTATTGTTAAGTAAGCTCCCGTTTAACTATGTGTCAAGGAATGCATTAACTTATATGATTTGACATGTTATGACTTAAACTGTTTTCAAAACGATAAAATCTTTATGGTGAACTTTACATGGTATGTTTATGTACAATTACAAATAAAGTATTATGTAACGAAAGCGAAAGCTAGAGTAAATGAAAAGTGAAGCATAATGAATAAATGAAAGTCTTTCAAGCATTATGAATGGAGGTTCACTGCCCAATAAGGGGTTGTTAGCTTAATTGTATGCTACTTAGATAGCCCATAAGGATGCACACATGGTTATTTAATTATTATGATTGGACATGTATGAATGGCCGAAGGCTCACAATCAATGGATGGATTGTTTGCTCAACTATGTGTGGCTTAATTAGCCCACGAGGATACCCATAAGGGTCTAATCTTTATGCTTGACCAAGAATGAAAGGAGATCTTTATCTCTTGGCCTTGAGATTATGATTAGTCTCATAACTTATGTTGGGGATCTAGCTTATGACATTGATCCATCAGAATGAAAAATAATTATAAAATAAGAAGGGAATGATGTGAAAGGTTAAAGAAAGAAATGATCATATTAATATGTATGTATTAATGTGCTTTAGCAAAAAGCTAAGGTTTTAAAGTATGAAAAGTATATTTTATTATAAAACTAGAGCTCACTTAATGTTGCTTACTTTTATGTATAATAGTTGCTAGGCAATTGTTAATGATGAGGAGATGCAAGCAGGGACATAAAAGCTATTAGGATAGTCCAAGTTCGGCATCCATAGTTTTGAAATGATGTTTATACAATTATAGTTTGATGTTTCATTACACTTGAATGATCTTTTGAGTCAAGTTTTATTTTAATGGTTAAATATGATTTAACTGTAAAAGTTATATTTATAAATGTTTTATGCTATGAATGACTGACAGTGAAGACTTCGGGTTTGGGGCCATGAATGTATATATATGTAATATTTTGATTATTTTTACATTTTTATAATATATAGTATTTTAGTATTATAATTAGTTTTTATGATATTTCGTTTTTCTTTTATAATTTTTCAAATATATTGTTACGAAATTCTAAATATATCATGTTGTCATCTTTATTCTTATTTGTGTTTCGATATAACTTTCATTTAAAAGCGAATTGGCTCAAATACGTGATTACTTAAATACATGATTACTTTAATATTTAAGTTTAAATAAAACTTTTATTTGAAATTGCATTGGTTCAAATATCATAATTTTAACTTTTTATAATGTTATATATGATCATGCTTTTTTTTCAAAATGAAACTGTGTTAACGCTTAGTGAATTATCAAATACATATGTAACAACCACATAAAAAAACATGTTATCTATATATTAAAAACTGAATGAAATGAACAATAGCCTTTGCAATCTAGGTCGTCCATTTCGAAATCAATGGTTGTGCTTTTATCAATGGAACAATGAAGCCACGTATTAACTTTGAGCTTGCTTATTGCCATCACATATGCTCTCTTTCGGCCACCGCATTAAAAACACTACATTTTAGCCAGCCCTCATCATTTTTACCCTTCATGTCATCCTTGTAGGAACCTCTGAGGTTAAGAGGCTGATGAAACCAAAGGATCAATCAAAGATGCCAAAACAACCAGGTCTTCCAACATGCACTAAGGAACAAAGAAGAACTAACTTCGGAAGCTTTACACATACAAAGAAGAATGCCAAGTGTGAAATCTTCCGAAGGATAAGTTCTGAAGAAAATGATAAGGAAGCTTTACACCAAGTGTCAAGTCTTTCGAAGCCAAAGACTCAACTCTTCCGAAGTATAAAGATGAAGTCTTCCAAAGCTCTCAAGACAAAGTCTTCCGAAGCTGAATAAATACAAGACTGCTTTACCTTTAGAAGAGAGAGAAAAGTCACCTTTTTCATCAACTTTATCATAAAGCAACCATCTGTCTGCTGCCTACTCTGGTGGTTCACCAACTATCATCAGTTGGTGAAACTCCCATGCTTTATGATAAAGTAGATAAGGTCTTTGTCTGCAAGTTTCTGTATTTGTTTCTTTTTGGAGTTTTGTAGTAGAAAAGTCAAGTGAGCTATGGCCTGTCATAGTCACTCGTCAAAAGGCAATCTGTCTTTTGACTTTAGGCTGATCTTGTAGTCTAGATTAGTCACTTTCCAACTGTCTTTTGTAAATTGACGGTTGTAGGATTAGTATAAAGAGTCTAAGGCTCTTGTTTTTATTATGAGTGCAAACACTTGTAATAGAACTTGAGAAGCAATATACTACTTCCTTAAAAACTTATATCTTATGTTCTTGTTCTTTACTTAATTGTGTTGTGCATTGCATCATCGTTAAAGTTCTCAGTTCCCTATTTGAACTGTTAAATGATATTAATATCCTCCTAAGTGTGTTAACTAAGTGTAAGAACCCTTAACGGTCCTGCATTTGGTATCAGAGCATTTCAGGCTCTTGTTTTCAAGATCTCACCATCTTCAAAACCTCTTAGTAACACACATCACTTAACTCTTCAAATGGCAGCTATCTCAAAAGCTGATATGGAAAGTGGAACCATGACAAAATCCCCACTGATCACTCCTGAGGATTTTGACACTTGGTGTCAAAGAATGGAAGGCTTTATCAAGTCTCAAGATTCCAGGATGTGGGAGTCTATTGTCAACGGACCTCATGTACCATGCACCACTTCAGCTGCTGCTGGAGGTGGCATGATACCAAAGGAGAAGGCTGATTTTTTTGATGAATACTGTAAAAGAATTGATATTGATCAGAAAGCTATGACAGCCCTCCAAACTGCTTTCCAAACTCCATCTACAGAGGTTTCAAGAAGTGCAAGACCGCCAAACAGCTATGGGATGCACTGAAACTCATGTATGAGGGTTCAAATGAAGCCAAGGAGAACAAGAAAGATCTCCTAAAGCAGCAGTTTGAAAATTTCACTTCAAAACAGGTGAGACCATGACTCAACAATACTTCAGGTATGTTGAAATTATGGATACTCTGGCTGATGTTGGAGTGACCATTGAAAACAGGGATATTGTAAGAAAGTTCATGTCCTCTCTTCCAAGACAATGGACACACTATTGTGTGGTCATTAAAAGGACTGAAAATCTCAAGACCCTCACTCTCACTAAGCTATATGGGATACTCAGTGGATACCAGATGGAGATGAACATGCAAAATTCATCTGGTAACTCCAACACTCACCAGAGTTCTGCCCTTCATGTGGTTGAAAGGGATAGTAGAGAACCACAACATCATCTCATCTGCTACCCTAAGACTTCATAAAAGGGACCTTTCATCACTTCCCGGAGACACCCAGAGAGAGCTACATCCAAGGAAGTCCCTTCCAAGAGACAAGCTCTTCTCAATCTTTTGTTTCCATGATGAAAGTTCAGGCAACTTTTTCTTTACTCTTGAAGACCTAGACTGTATCCATCCAGATGCTCTGGAATATATGGAGATAGTTCAGCAGATGGCTTTCTTACTCACAGAGCCAGAAGTTCTACAAGAGGACTGGGAGAAGGTTTCCTAGCAATGCTACCAGTAGCAATTCAGGCTGGAAAAGAGCAAAGTCAAGTGTTACAACTGTAACCAGATGGGACACTTTGCTAGAGAATGCAAGGCACTAAGTCTAATGGTGGCCAAGCTTCTTCCAAGCCAAACTACACTGAAGAAGAGCACCAGAATGAGAAGCCAAGACAGCAAGCTGCAGTTGCTGTTGAAGAAGGAGGCTTTGACTGGAGCTTTCAAGCTGAAGATGCATCTCCAAACCAAGCACTCATGGCTGATCATGATGAAGCTAAGGTACTTGAACATCTTTGCTCTCCTGAATGTATTGCTAAAGTTAATAGATACAGGTCCTACAACTTGGAAATAAGATCTGACATTGAGTCTTTGAATATTTTAAAAGGTGATTTTAAAAGAGCTGAAAATGACTACAAACTTAAAATAGAAGATCTAGAGAAAACAGTTTCAACTCTTAAACATGAGAAAACAAATTACAGGACTCAAATAAGGATCTCATTACCAAGTTGACTGAATGCCAGGCTGAGCTTGTGATTAGCAAAGCCAGGGCAGAAAAATGTGTTCTTGAAGAGGAAACCTTCAAGACACGATATCCTATCTCTACATGCAAAAGTGTTATCAGAACAAGCAGGGACTAGGCTCTAGTGAGATAGCTCCTCCACACTCTCTACTATCAGTAGATCTCCAAGGTGGGAACTGGTCAAGATGAGCTTCATTATAGACCCCAGTGATGAAGAGGATGAAGAGGAGAAGGTGAGGGATGACTCTGAGGTGAGTGAAGAGAGTCAATCCAAAAAGGGTCACCATGCTCTTAAGGAGGAAAAAGAAGCTAGTTTGAGCAAGACCAGGAGAAAGAACTTGATCAGAAGAGCAAAAAGAAGATCAAGAAAAGCTCAAGAGGTCAATACCACCTTTGATCCAAAAAAAAACAAGTATTTGTCTCTACAGGGTTCAAGGTGATAAAAGTTGAAGATCTTGTTACAATTCAAGTACCAAGAGTTCTACTTCAGCTTCAACTCACTCCTCAACAACAAGAAGAAGACTGATAAACTGTGTGTCACTGCTGCACAGCCTGAATCACCCATCTCCAATAGCAAGCCTATCCCTAAAAAGCTTGATGTATCATCTGAAAAGATGAAAAGGAGAAGGGAAGTGTTTAATATCAGTCCCTTCAGACAAGAAGATTCCCAGAAAGAAGCAAATGATCTGTGTCATGTGTGGTAGTATCTCTCATTTGGCTAAAGATTGTATCTACGATCCAAGGTACTGTCCACTTGATAAAAGAGAAGACTTTGGGAAGAAGACAGAACAACAAGCTTCGGAAGGAAAATCTGTTTCCTTCGGAAGCTCCAAATAAAGAAGGCAAAGAAGAAATTGCCTTCGGAAGGGAAAGCTCCAAAATAAGGAATGCTTCTGAAGCACTAAAGCTTACTGTAGTGAAAGCAAAATCTTCCGAGGATCTATCTCAAAAGCTTCCAAAGCCACAAAAGCTTCCGAAGAGTTAAGGTCAAGTCCCATCTTCCAAGGGTGGTGGGAGATGAAGGAAGATCTTGAGATGGAAATTCTTCTGCAGCAATAGCCACAAATGATCCTTTAAGCTTGACATTGATCATTTACTATTCCATTGCCTTCATCTGAACTTAATAAGCCTAAGACCAAAGAGGCTTGGGTTTCCAAATGTAACTAAATCATCTCTTTTTGTGCAGGGACAGCTAAACCAGCAGAAATGTCTGGATTATTGATAGCGGCTGCTCCAGGTACATGGTGGCAATGAGTCCTTGCTTCAACACTTTGAAAGATTTGATGGAGGACAGTTTCTTTTGGTGGAGATGCAGGAGGTTACATTATTGGCCAGGGCAAGGTTACAAATGGTAAGCTCAGCATTGAGAAGGTAAACTTTGTCAAGGAGCTGGGATACATCTTCTGAGTGTGTCCTAATTTGTGACCAAAAAATCACATGCTCTTTACTGAGAATGAGTGCATTGTTCTCAAGCCTGGGGTTGACATTCCTCAGGAGCATATTTTGCTTAGAGCTCCCAGGAGAGGGAACATGTACAAGATGGATTTGCATGAACCCCTCCCTCTGGAGAAGTGTCTTGCTTTCTGTCTAAAGCAAATAGTGATGAGTCTTTCCTTGGCATAAAAGAATGTGCCATGTAAACTTTAAAAACATGAATAAATGATTAAGAATGATTTGGTAACTGGAATGCCAAAGAAAGAGTTTACAAGTCATGACCACTGTGTTGCATGCTGAAAGGTAAACAACACAAGTGTCTCACAAGCCAAAGGAAATGAACTCTATCACTACTCCCCTACACTTGTTACATATGGATCTGTTTGGCCTACCAGTGTAATGAGTCTAGGAAGGACCTCATACTGTTTGGTGATCATAGATGACTTCACAAGATTTACTTGGGTATTCTTCTTAGAACTAAGGATGAGACCCCTGAAATCTTGAAAAGTTTCATTCTGAGAATTGAGAATCAATCTGATCACAAGGTCAAGATCATAAGATGTGATCAAGGAACAGAATTTTAAAAACCAAATCCTTGATGCATTTGTGATGAAAAGGGTATATCAAGACAATATAGTGCCCCCAGGACTCCTCAGCAAAACGGTGTTGCTGAGAGAAGAAACAGGACTTATTGAAGCTGTAAGAACCATGTTGTCTGACTCTAAACTGTCCATCACCTTCTGGGCAGAGGCTATTAACACAGCCTGCTATGTGCAGATAGAGTTTTGGTAGTTAAGACACATAGTAAGACTCCTTATGAACTATGGCACAAAGGAGACCATTTATTGGTTTTCTCAGAACATTTGGATGTCCTTGCACCATCTTGAATACCAAAGATCAAATAGCTAAGTTTGCTGAGAAATCAGATGATGGACATTTTGTTGGATACTCTTCTCAAGCTAAGGCTTACAAAGTTACAATCTCAGAACTAGAATCATTAGGAGTCAGCCAATGTAACTTTCAATGAACACGACCCTGTGTGAAATGTTCTGGTCCAGATTGGCTATTTGATCTTGATTTAGTTACAACTGTTTTAACAAATCTTGTGAGAATGTTTCAGGATCTATGGATAACAGGTCAACAGAAGATCCTGACCCAAGATTTGAGCTGAGAAGACCAAACAAGAAGACTACTTCAGTTCCAATGGTGACTAAACCTGTCATAGAGGCTCCAATCAGCACAAGCATGACAAATACTGCTGATTCAACTAAATTACCTCAAAGTCCAGTTCAGAGGCTCAGAATTCAGGAGAAGGAACCTACAAATGCAGGAAGAACTGGTAGTGTGATAGTGATCAAGAATTTCTTGATGTGATAACCAATCCATTGAAGACAAAATCAATGATGTCACACACTCAGGATCAAGTTTCTTTATAAGTGTGCTGATGTGGTGGGGGACTCTTCTTTGCCAGATCAAAATTTCTCTAATCTTGATCTGTCCAACCAACTTGCTGTGCCCTCAACTCAGGATCCACAAGTCACATCCCCCACAAATATCATTAGAAATGTTGACTCAGGGGTGAGAACAAGAGCACAAACTCATGACAGTCATGTTTGTCTACATTCTTGTGTCTTATCCTAAATTGAGCCAAAGAAAGTTGATGAGGCTCTAAAGGATGGAAGCTGGATTGAAGTAATGTAAGAAGAATTGCTTCAAATCAAAAGACAAAGGTTTGGAACTTATGCCCTTCCTTAAGGGAAGACTGTTATAGGTACCAAGTGGGTTTTTAGGAATAAGAAAGATGATAGAGGGATTATCATCAAGAACAAGGCAAGACTAGTTGTCCTAGGATACACTCAAGAAGAAGGAATTGACTACACTGATGTCTTTGCTCCAGTAGCTAGACTCGAAGCTGTAAGAATATTTCTGGCTTATGTTGCATCTAAGGACTTCAAGGTCTACCAGCTTGATGTGAAGTGTGCCTTTCTCTATGGGTATGGGGTGATTGAAGAAGTCTATATTAGACAACCACCTGGCTTTGCAGACCCGGATCATCTGATTATGTATGCAAGCTTGATAAAGCTCTATATGGGCTACATTAGGCTCCAAGAAAGTGGTATGAGATATATCAACATACCTCTGTCAGCATGGATACAAAAGAGGTACTATTGATGGGACTCCTTCATCAAAGAAACAGGAAACGACACATTGCTAGTTCAAATATATATGGATGATATCATCTTTGGTTCAACTAATCCAAAGCTGCACAAACTTGAGATGCTGATGAAGAACAGATTTGAAATGAGTGCCATGGGGAAACTCAATTTCTTTCTGGGTATTCAAGTGAAGCAAGTTGAAGATGGCATCTTCATAAGTCAGTCAAAGTATGTTCAGGACATACTCACAAGATTCAAGATGATGACTGTAAGGTTGCAAAGACACCCATAGCCGAAACTCCCTTGGTCCTGATCTTAAGGGAGAGTCTGTTGATGAACTCTCTACAGGGCCATGATTGGGTCACTCATATACCTTAGCTAGCAGGCCTGATATTATGTTTGCTACATGCATATGTGCCAGATATCAAGCTAACCCCAAGATGTCACACCTTATCACTGTCAAAAGGATTCTTAGGTATCTCAAAGGTGCTCCAAACTTAGGCCTTTGGTATCCAAAGAATTCTGACTTTAGTTTGTATGCATATACAGACGGTGATTATGGTGGTTGCAATATGACTGCAAAGTAACTCTGGGGGATGTCAATTTCTTGGTAGAAGGATAGTCTCCTGGCAATGCAAGAAACAATCCTGTGTGTCTGCATCAACTGCTGAAGCTGAATACATTGCTGTTACAAGCTGTTGTGCTCAAGTGCTTAGATTCAGAATCAGATGCTTGACTATGGATTCAACTTCAAGGAGACTCCCATCCACATAGACAACACAGTGCTATCTCTATTACATAGAATCCTGTGCAGAAACTCAAGGGCCAACATATCAACATCAGGTATCATTTGATTAGGGATAACTTTGAAAGGGTTTGATAAAACTAATCAAAGTTACACAAAATGAACAATATGCTGATCTGTCACAAAGGCTTTTGATGAACAGATATTTAATATCTTGTATCAGCTATTGGGATGATTAACTTTGAATAGATTTCTGAAATAACTTAATCAAATTTTCTCCTAAAAATTATGTGTCCTAAGTTGTATTAGCTCACCTCATAAGCCCAGTTTTTTGGAAGAAAATAAAATTTTAAACTGATATTCGTTAGAATGATAAAAAATTTTACTTTCGGAAGAAGTGAAATTGTCTTCGGAAGAAATTTATTGACCTAAAAATCCTTCAACTTGTTTATCTAAGATTTACCTTCGGAAGAAATTCTTGAAGTATCTTCCGAAGCTTAAGTCTCTTATAAACAATTAAATGTATTTTAAGAATAAATTTCTTCCGAAAGCAATTTAGTCTCGGAAGACTTACTCATTTCTTCTAAAGTCAAATTTTCAAAATTTTGGGGATATCTTCCGAAGCATAATTTACCTTCGGAAGCTTTGTTTCAAATCTTCTGAAAGCCACAATTGTCTTCGGAAGTTATTTTCTACTTCCAAGAAAACTAAACTTTTGGGCGCTTTTTTTGAAAGTAGGACCCACATCCGGATTTCAAAGTTTATCTTTTCAATTAACTTTGTCTCAAATCCATTGTATATCTTTCCAAACGGTTCTCTTTCATCTCACCTCTCTCATTGATCTTTAACCTAACTTACCCCCAAATTCATCTTCTTCTACCTTCCTTCACTACAAAGCTTCCAAATGGCCACCCTAATCGTCGTAACGACCCGGATTTCTCCATGCACCTGCATAGGCAACACAACCAAGTTGCTCTGTTAGACCCAGAGAAGGATCCAAGCTTCTCAGACGTTGTAGGTCTTTCTTTGTCTCTACTACACCTCCCTTACAATCTATCCTCCTCTCTATGAGGATCAATTACTTGAGTTCTGGCTGACCTGTCAAGAGGCTACCATGGACGGGGAGAAGGCACTGTCTGCCACAGTGCAGGGGAGGACACTGTTCATCACTCCAGCCATTATAACACCCATTTCAGCTGGATGATGAGGAAGGTGAAATGTCCTTCCCAAAGACTGCGTAAACCATTCCTTTGAGCAGATGGGATATGGAGACTTCATAGTCAAGACCTTCAAGAAGGGTAGGGTCTCATACCAATGGAAATACCTCCTCCATGTCGTTATCCACAGCCTATCCAACAAACATGGAGGATGGGACCAGATTCCAGAAGGCATTTCCTTCATTGTCCATGGGATGGTTCAAGGGGTCAAATTTAGGTACTCTTAGTTTGTTTTTACAAATTTACTTGCAAATTTGGACTCCTTAGAATATTACATGTTCCCCAGGTATGTTCAACATATTCTCAACTGTGAATTGGGACCACAGTTGAGGGGAACAGGCAATGTTCTTAAACTTGCACATATGAGGCCTGGCATTTTCAAAAATGAAAAAAAAGCCATCTGTTGGGTTCTCAGGGGTAGAGAAAACCCTAGTTCCAAAAATGTTTGAGCTCATTGCTCAGGGTGACATCCTAGCAGCACCAGCTAGTGATGAACCAACACCCTCCACTTCTCAACCACCACAAGGCCAAACATTACCATCACTACACCAAAAATTCAAACAAACCCCTACACCTGCTATTGAGCATGGTAGGCCCCCATATCATAACCTACACAGGAGGAAGTGGACACTAGAGCTCCACTCCCCTGAGGAGCAAACCACTCCCATCTTTGCAACTATTAGTGCTGAGGTTCCTCATGCTCAGCCTGATGAGCTCACACCTCTCAAATAGCCTTAAGCCATCTCTGAGTCTCAACACTCTAGTGAATCAACCTTCAGGGGAAAGTTACCATCCCCAGCCTCTTGATTTAAATCAACCACTTCCTAGCCTTGACTTTTACTCTGATGAAGATTTGGGTTTCAGTGAGTACCATCGAGTTTCCTCTCTTCCCACACTCAAGAGCGATGAATGCTCCTGCCTCACCCATCTCTAGCCCACATCAGACGCCCCAAACTGAGGTGGATCTTCAGATTGTCCAGAAGATCCATATGGCAGGGCTCCACTAATTGCCAGTGATAATATCACTAGGACCTCTACCATGGCACCCAGCTCTTGACACTTCTCTTGAAGATGTCATGGGCAGGGAAATCCAGCAGCCAAGAAAACCTATGCTGGTGATGAGGGAGAAGACTCAGGTCCAATCCTCTCATCCCCCTATGATTCTTCATCTGAAGATGAGGGGAGTCTTGCAACAAAAGGTGCACAAACTTTCAAACATGTGCACCTACTTTGTGTCAAAGATAGCTCACCTGGAATCTCAGGGTGACTATCTTGTAGAAAAGGGTCAATGACCAGCAACTTGAGATCACCGATCTCAAGGGTAAGTTCGCTGAGAGACTAATAGATCACTCATCCAGTCCACAAGAACCTATGGATGTCATGGAATCAATCTCCTAGCTCACCAATGCAAGAGGGTGATGCTACCAAAAGGGGGAGAAAACTAACAACTCACAGAAACTTGGAGTCCTCTCAAAGTATAGACATAGAGGACTTACTATCCTCTCTTGCAGTTGTCCATACTCAGCAACCTCCTCTAGATAGTGATCTACCTTTGTTAATACTACAACTATTGAGGAGGGAGTACCAAGAGCAATGTCTGCCCCTTTAAGAACCCAATCTGGGTGGGGGTATGACAGTGAAAGGAAAGCTCTTGTACTCTCTAGAGCTCAGGTCAACTAGAAATCTTAAACATTTCAAAACTGAGTTTCTATGAGGGTAAAATCTGGTAGATCTGGCATTGTCAACACAAGCAATAACAGACAAGCTGCCAGACTAGCCAGAAAATTCAAGATTAGGTGCTGGAAGAAGAATTCAAAAGGAGATCAGCATATATAGACAAAGGCTAGCAGTGGAAGCCTTAGTCAACTGGATGTAAGGTGGACCCTAAGATTAGCTTCAAAGGGAAAGCCTTGACTGAAGGCCTAGAGGCTGAAACTGTGAACTTGAGACAACATCTCCTCCAGCACCCCCATACCTCAGTGAGGCACCAGGTGATGGTGCATCACAACCTCTCTCTGACAGAGCTTGTCTGCTGAACCAAGCAATGAAGGCCAAAGCTCTCCTCAGCCTGTGGCAGACAAAGGCAAAAGAAACTCACTGCTGAGGAGATTGAAGAAGAAAAAAGAAGAGAGGCAAGAGGAATCAGGGCTGCCCCTATTCTAAAACACTCAAGAAGAAGAGAACTAAGGGCAGCCAGACTCAATTATCTGGGGACCAGGAACTACAATGTTGATGAACCATCTCTCTCCCCTTGGATGATGTTAAATGAACTGGCAGAAACAGAGCTGTCAAAGGAGAGAAAGGAAGCGGATGAGGATGCAACCTTAAACATCAAACACAAAGAAGATTAAGGAGGAAAAGTCTTATAAGGACATTCCTATTCTCTCCCAGTTCAGGAAAGTCTTGAGGAAGAGACTGTGGCTGCTGAACAACCTCAGTAGTTGATGAAGAAGAAAGATAAAGATGATCACTACTTGAGTGCCACATGCTATCAGGCACCAGCACTTCTTCTCTTGCCATATGACTACATCTTATTTGAATATAACAAACAGCTAGAAGAGAGAGCTAAAAGAGAAACAAATGCTAGAAAAAGGCAAAGGGAAAAGACTGCTAAATCAAGAGACTATCCAGAAAAGTCTGAAAAAGTCTGCAGATAGGCAGAAGATGATGAGCTTCTTGAAGCTTTATGGGTTTCTCCAGAAGGAGGCTTGGTCCCATGTCTCTACTACAATGGATGAGAACATAAGGTAATCAAGCAGAAGATTAAAAGGGGAGAGCTTGTGGATCTTCATTCATCATCAAGTCAAGCTCAACCTGAAGTTGAGGTAAAGGTGGAACCTACAGAGACAACACCACCTGCACCTAAAGCTACAAATAGCCAACTTATCTTCTGACCCACACAGGGTTCTCCTCCCTCTCCTTCTGAACCTGGGAGAGAGGAGATCCCAACTAAGAGGGAATCCACTGAAGAACCTGGTAGAGAAAAACCAACCCTCTCAGTCAAAATCATCTGGGGAGAAGAAAGAGGATGGCCAGAAGAAGATCTCAAAGAAGAACAAGAAAAAGGAATCCTCCTCAAACCTTAGGAGAGTCAGAAATCTGAGAAAGTGCATGTAGAGGGCTCTCAACCAACTCCCATCATAGTAGAGCTTTCTCTGTTGAAGACCAATTCTATCCTGGGCATTCATTGAAAACCCAGATAGATGATATGTCACTAGAGATCAGGGAGAATAACATATCTACTTCACTAGTGACATGCTTGAACTCCCTCTGCATGATCTCTATGACATGAGAAGGTACTTCATGAGTCTGAAGAATCCTGATCTACTGATGAAGAAAGGAGTTCTGAAGATTCTCATGTGAACTATCCCAATCTGAAGACCTCTCTGTTTTGGTAGCATCAGCCTAGGGGGATTTTGTAGAAACCTCTGAGGTTAAGAGGCTGATGAAACT
Organism: Flaveria sonorensis; assembly: GCA_025506505.1. Lineage (NCBI taxonomy): Eukaryota > Viridiplantae > Streptophyta > Magnoliopsida > Asterales > Asteraceae > Flaveria > Flaveria sonorensis. The sequence goes on from CM046427.1 coordinate 33,803,914, forward strand.
AAAGGATCAATCAAAAGATGTCAAATATATCAACACCACAACAACATAGGTAACTAATAAAACAATTAATGCAAGCGATGAAACCCAAACAAACAAGACAATCAAGACTTGAGTTGATTTCGCCTACTACAACTTTATCTTTTTGCTATTGATGTTTTGAACTATCTTTTGATTTGGATATAATAAAAACAAGTCCAGCAATGCAAATATAAACTAAACACACATCCAGATACATATATACCGATGAATTTTGGTGTAGGTAATAGCATGCACATAAAAAATGGTTTCGCAGATATGTAAAAACACACTGCATTGAACAACAAAACAGCACTCGGGCTTCACACTCGTGCAAAGCGCGAAATAGAATGTTATAGTTTTACTAAAATTGCAATGGTTTATGGAATCTGAACATTAATAAATACTAGTAAAGTATTTAATGGATATAGAAATTCTCGTGGAATCAGGCGGAAGAATTCTGGTTGTTCTTTTAAATCGCGGAATGGTAACATCAGCGATTCCGCGGAAACCAAAAGATAGATAAACTTATCTATATTCTAGCGATTCCGCGGAAACCAAAAGATAGATAAACTTATCTATATTCTAGAGGAAAAAAGAAGATAACTTGCAGCAAGCCATCTACCATCTCTGAACACAAAATTGTTCCAAGAAGAAGAAATGACGATCCTTCACTCACGAATACCACCTCCTACCAAGCAAATCCCAGTAATTGGATCTCATGCTTCTCTCTTCATTCCCCACAAACTTCCCATCACCATCAACTTTACTCGTCAACATTTCTTTCTCCAGGTCTCTCTCTCTCTGTCTCTGTCTCTGTTTTTGTTTCTCTAACTGTCGCTCATAGTTTTGATTATCATATCATAAACTTGTGCTATGGCGTCAGATTGTCGATTAATTTGCAGCAAATGGGAAATTTTGGTACACCCTCTCTTTCAATAAACGAATGGTACACTTGACATACGAATGTTACTTTTAGGATTCGGAATCTGTAATGATTTCAAATCTCTCGAGAGTGAACTACATTAAATTCAGACTAAGTAAGGCTAATTGTATAGATTTTGTTTTGACGTTGCAAAATCCATATCAATTTAGAGTTTGGAAAAGGAAAAAACCTTGGTTTTCACAGAGAGTTAGGTCTGTAAATGGAGTTCCTTTATACCATATGTCAGAGATCCTCATAAGGCTTGCTTTGATTTTCATATTTCTCAATGGTTTTGGGCATGCTTGTAAATATTCTTGGTCATTTTAAGTCGATATCATTCCCTACAATTTAGATGGTGAAAATCTCAATTAAAAACCACATGAAGGAGGGGGATGTCACTACTGGAGCCGCCCCATTAGTGGTAGCATGATTGTCATTTTGTAGCACACACTGTATTGGGTTGATCAACAAACAATTCTTTTACATTTTTAAAATTATTTTATATGATCACTAGTACAATATTACTATAGTAATCAGCGATTCTTTGAATAAAGCAATTTATAAGGTTGTATTTATTGAAAATATGCTTCAGGAATTTCCCAACTGTCTGACACATTCCCCATCATGCTAACTTTTTAGTTTACCAGTTTGAGATCATACATAATCCGAATCAAAAGAACTTTCCAATGATAATTAGCACTATCAACCTCAACAAAAGGGTTATTAGGCACACACTGATGTGTAGCTACCAACAATTTTTTTCTTTCATCTTAAAACAGACATGCAGAAGAGAAATGGGAACTTTTCAGATACATATGTCAGCTAAAATCCATGGTAATTTCGTAAACCCTTGTCTTCTACTTCTACTTTGTTTGATTGTGCTATAATTTTATTGTAGAACGATACTTTATTGTTGTTTTCTTATGCATGTGTTGAGTGTGCACCAAGAATAAAGAGATTTTCAAAGTTTCAAATGCACATCACCCATTTACAGATCCAAAGATGGTTGAGGAATGCTCATAACATTATAACATGGCGTGGTCAAGCACCCTTATAAGTTACCTGATTTGTCACATAATTAGAGCCACACTTTCCATTTAGAGTTGTCCGCCAAAAAAAAAAAAAAGAAATATGCAACATTTTTCTTTTGATTTCGTTTGAAAACCTATTTCAAATATTTGGAACAAATTTTGGAAATTAATCATTGATTGAACATCTTTATTAAACTTCATGACATTGTTGTGAAAATAAAATGTACTATTATGTGCAGAATTTTGATATGTGTTGTTTATCTTTGTATCTGTGTCAGTTAACGGAAGGAGAACTATGTCATGTAATGTAATCATATTCTTTTATCAAATACCTTGTATATTTTTATTTTTTAATCAAGTTTTAGTCCTTTAACCAATTGAAGCAAATAGTTGTCATGCTCCAATGATGCCAGATGCTAAGTTCATAAAGACCTTCTTGAAGATCCATAAAATAATAGAAAGATTTTTAGGAAGCTTAAACTATCTTTCCATTAGTCGTCCATAATAGGCTATGGTATGATTAAATTGCTTGCCCTCTTTATTCCATTCAATCCACATAAATAGATATAATGAAATCCTTTATTTTATGATATAATACACATCCTAATTATAAATTGTATTCAAAACAATAAGTCTATCTATATCACTAATACATCAGCTCTTAAACTATCTTTCCATTACTCGTCCATAATAGAGTATGGTATGATTGAATGCTTATCCTCTCTATTCCATTCAATCAATATAAATAAATACAATTCCTTATTTTAGGATCTGATATACATGCTATTTATAAATTGTATTCAAAATAATAAGTCTATCTCTATCACAAATACATCGGCTATTCTAAGATGCCCTGCAGTCGAAACAGGAGGAGAATGTAAGTTCTATTGGAACGAAAATCTTCGAATAACACTCGTGGTGGACCTTTAGTAATATATCCGCAACTTGATATTGAGAGGGAATGTGATAAACTCGGATTTGCCCTCGTTGAACCTTCTCCCCAACAAAGTGAATGTCTAGCTCAATGTGCGTAGTTCGTTGATGTTAGACAAGATTAGCATGAGGTAAATTGCACTAATATAGACATTAGTCCAGTAGATAATGGATGCACGGGATGTTGGATGATAAAGTACAGGCATCAAATTTCAAAGCTAACAAAGTTTAGCCACGACAAGCCACTGCACAGTATTCGGCTTCTACACTAAAGTGGGACAAGCTTTGTCTTTTAGAGGACCGAGAAAGTAAGTTGTTTACCTAAGAAAACACAATAAACTTGTTAACCCCAAAGAAAATGTGCCTTTAATTTATCAAAGGATGCGTTTTAGAGCATGTAAATGAAGTGACCATGGGGCGTGCATGTACATGCACACTTGATGAACCGCATATGTTAGATCTGGATAGGTTAAAGTAAGAGATTGTAGGTTCGCGGCTAGGCCTCTGTAATTAGTTGGATCATCGATGAAGGACCATCATTTGCACCTGGCTTACCGTAATTGTCAACCGGTGTGGTGGGTTTACAACTAGACATCCATGATCTTTCTAATATCTCAAAAAAATACTTGTGTTGAGACCATAGTTGTCAAAGGCCCAAGGCGCACTCAAGGAGTGAAGGCCTCGCCTGTCGCCTTGGCGCAAGGCGCAAAAAAAGCTGACGCCCCAAACAAAAAGCACAGTATTACAAAACAGTAAAAATATATATAACAGACTTAGAGAAATAAAAATATATGTTCTTTAACATCTAATTAATAACCTAAAGTATACTAATTCAAATTTTTATTGACTTGGAAACCCCACACACTTCCTATTACCTTTTACAGTCACAGGAATTCAGTTTCTGTTTTTACTCACTTTGAAAAAGACACTCCATTCAGTTTATATTTTTAAAAATCACTCAGCTTAACACATAATCCACTCAACTCTCCTCCCAGTCTCTTCAAACCCCATTTCTCCACCACTACAAATATATTACTCTTAGTGGAGTAATTTTTCATCTTCTTCTTAATCTGTTCAAATTTATGCACTCTAGTGATGCAAATCAGTTTATTGAAAGTAATCGTAATTGTTATTCATGCAATTGAAAGATTACATCCTAATAATATAGAAGTAACTAAATACACTTAGCTACCCTCTACTATACAATTAATAATAATAAACAAACTACCACATAGTCTAATATTCCCCCTCAAGTTCAGGGCGGTTCGCGATCTGTAACTTGGACCGTAGAAACTCAAACTTTTGGATGACAAGGGCTTCGTAAAGATATCGGCTATTTGATCATCCTTTGAAATGATTTGACATTGAGATGACCTTGAGTAACCTGTTCACGAACAAAATTAAAATCAACCTCGATGTGTTTGGTACGAGCATGAAACATCGGATTAGCAGTGAGATAGTGGCACTAAGATTATCACACCAAAGTTTGGTGCTTCGCTGTGCAAACCAGCTCTCGAAGAAGAGACTTTAGCCAAATTATTCTGCAACAGTATCTGCAATAGCCTTGTACTCAGATTCAGTGGAGGAGCGAGAGACAGTTTTCTGTTTGCGAGCAGACCAAGAGATGATTTTGAACCCAAGTAGATAGCAAATCCCCCCTCGAGCGACGATCGATGGACACCAGCCCAGTCACAATCAGAAAAAGCTTGCAGCCGATAGCCTGTATTGTGACGGAACCAGAGACCATGTTCATTGTACCCTTTAAATACGCAAGATGCGTTGACAGCAACCCAATGGTTTTCTTTTGGGGCGTGCATGAACTGGCAAACCCGATTAAACCGCAGATGCAATGTCGGACGTGTAAGAGTCACATACTGGAGAGCACCAACTGTTTGTCTGTACCGAGAAAAATCATCCAAAGGAGGACTATCATCGGGAAGCAAGACATGAGAAGTAACCATTGGAGTGGAAATAGGCTTGCAATCTGTTAGACCCGACCGATGTAAAATTCTCCAATATATTTTCTTTGGGAAAGAACTAAATCAGATTTTTGTGAACGACTTCCACCCCCAGAAATATTGCAGTTGCCCCAAATCTTTGAGAGCAAAAAGAGAGTTAAGACTGGTGATAAGCTTGGACACTGCTTCAGTATTGTTACCGTTGATGATGATGTCATCCACATAACAAGGAGATACACCAATGAGCCCTGTGTATTGAGAATAAACAATGATGGATCAGTCGTTGACCCATGAAACCCCACTGATGAAGAGTATTGATAATTTGTTAAACCAGGCATGGGGAGCCTGCTTAAGGCCGTATAAAGATTTCTTCAAACGACAAATATGATCCGGTTGGGTAGGATCAACGAATCCCGGTGGTTGGCGCATATATACGGTTTCCTCAAGATCACCGGCAGAAAAGCACTGCATATCGAGTTGTCGCAGAGACCATTGTGTTGTAACGGCTAAGGATAAGATGGTCCGAATGGTAGCAGTTTTGATAACTGGACTAAACGTTTCATGATAGTCCACCCATGTTGTTGATGAAAACCCTTTGCAACCAAACGGGCTTTAAACCTGCTATGTTTCCCGTTTTCATCCGTTTTTAACCTGTAAAACCCACTTGCAATCAACAATATTAGCATTAGGAACAGGTGGCACAAGGTCCACGTGCCATTTTGTGCAGCGCGTCCAACTCTTCGGACATAGCATGGCGCCATTCAATATATTGTTGGCAATAGTGAAACTGGTTGGTTTCAATGGGTAAGGAGGAGCTAGTTTTGGCTGCATAGGCTGGCGGATTGTATCAATCGGTGTTTTGAGGTTCTGGAGGTTGGGGGGTCGGGAACGAGGAACCGTAGGTGGTGGGTTGTGAGGATGGGGGGCGGTGGATGGTTGGTGGTCAGTACGGGGTTGTTTCGTATGTGTGGGAGGGGCGGGAGAGGGCTGGTCAGTAGGGGGGAGGTCTGGGGATTGTGTTGGGGTGTAGGGGTTCGGTTATGGGAGTGGAATCAACATTTGGTTGCTGATGGGTTAAGGATGGTGGAGATAAAACAGTGGCAGTGGGTGTGTTGGGCTCGGTAAGAAACCAGGTGGTGGGTTGGAAAGATAGAGATGTACGGGGAGCGGGTGGTGCTGAGGGGTCGGTTGTGGTGAGGGTTTGTAGGGGAAGACTTGTTCATTGAATCGAACGTGTCGAGCGATATAGATCCTCAGTGGAGGGATCGAAGCAACGATAGCCATGGTGGGAAAGGCTATAGCCAAGAAGACACACGGAGTAGAACGGAATTCAATTTTGTGACGGTTGTAGGGGCGGAGGTAAGGAAAACATTGAGAGCCAAAGACTCTCAAGAAGGAATAATCAGGTTTGGGAGAAACGCGTGTTCAACAAAGGGAGATTTGTTGGAGGATACACGTGAGGAAGCCGATTAATTAGATAAACAGTTGTTTCGAAGGCAAAGTGCCAGAACGCTGAGGCAGGTTGAGTGGGCCAATAAGGAGACCTGTTTCAAGGACATGCGATGCCGGCGTTCCACAAACCCGTTTTGCTTACTGGTGTGTGGGCACGAGCGGCGATGGATGATGCCAAGGTTGCGACAGAAGCTGGTGAGAGGGCGGAATTCACCCCTTGTCAGACTGAATGGATTTTAATTTTCTGTTAAATTGGTGTTCAGCCATGGTGATAAAATTTGTTATATAGCATAACATCAGATTTTTGTGTTAAGGATAGAATCACATATAACGAGTACAATGATCAACACACAACAAAAAATACCGATGACCATCAATAGAGGGCTGCGGAGAAGGACCCCAAACATCACAATAAACAAGATCCAAATATTATAACTTCGAAAATTAGAATCAGGTAAATGCAATTTTGATGATTTTCCCATTTGACAAGAAGAACATAAATCGTTTGATAATTTGTCCGAAACTGGCAAAGAACAATGAGAAACAGTAGAATTAAAACTTGAGCGTGAGGGTGTCCTAGACGTGATGCCAAAGATTCGATAATCTTTGACAGCGTGAAGGCACCTTGGGCACGACTTGAGTTGTGGAAGACGGATAGAATACAAGCCCTGTTCACCGGACCCGTTAGGAGGGTACTGCGTGTAGACTCGTCCTTCACACAAAAAGGTAGAGTGAAATTCAAAGAATACATTGTTGTCAAGGGCAAATTTTTGTACAGATACAAAGATTTTGTTTGAGAGCAGAACATGAAGAATATCATAAGTTTAAAGGTTTTGAGTTTGGAGTGGATTTTGGATGAACCAATATGTAAAATAGGTATAGAATTACCATTGCCAACAGTAATGAATCATTACCATAATATGCCTCATAGTTGTCCAGGCTGGTTAAATCTGGAGTGGCATGATGAGTTGCACCCTTGTCAGGTTTCCAAGTAGTTCCAATGATGAAGCCGCGTCCCGAAAGGTAGTGAAGTTCGCCTGAGGTGGTGGCCGGTTTTGCTGAGAGGTTTGATTGGGGCATTGAGAAGGGAGATGCCCGATTCCGCTCGGTTACAGTGATGACCATAGACAGTGTTTTGAGTCGAAGCCCATTGAAATTGTCGAGTGCCACCCTTGCCACTGGGCGTGGAGTGAAGATCCACGAGATTTGCCTCGTCGAGGATACCCACGGTTGTTTCTTATGCCAGGGTTGGTGTTATAGGAGCGAGACCCAAAATTGGCCTGGTGTCGCGGTGACAGATTCGGGTTCAGTTGATAACCCAATTGAAGGCCATCAGTTGTATATTCTGAAGTTTTTGTTGCAACTGGTCAAGACTGGTGGTGTTGGTAGAAGACCAGGGGCAGCCGAGAAGTTGGAGGCTGCAGTGAGTAAGGCTTGTGGGTTGTTTTGCACCAGTTTAGTGACAACGTAATCATGATAGATAATAGTGATAGATTTCATTAAAAGAGACAGGTGTTGGCGGCCCAGCAGTGTTCCTTTCAGGCCGTTGTATTCTTCTCGTAACCCTGTAGAGTGAGCATAACAAGTTCTTTATCCTTTACCGGTTCGCCGATGTTGGCAAGAGCGGTCGCATATTCTTGTACCCTGCAAAGATAGTCAGCAGGTTTTTCGTCTCCCTTTCATAGTGATACGAAGAAGCTTTTCCCTGAGGGTGAATTCATGAGAGGCAGTAGCGGGTGCGTAGCCCGTTCCAAGGAAAGCCACTTCACGGGAAGTTTTCCCTGAACATGCTGATATGATTCTTCAAAAAACGTTGAGATAATTAAGGTGCGGATATGAGACTCATTAGAAACCAAGGAATGTAACCTGGGATTGTCAGTATTTGCAGCTTCAACAGTAACCTTTTGTGCGGGACATGGAATAGTTCCATCAACATACGAAGAGATTATGTGATGTAAGAAGGATTCGATCATGGATCTCCAGTAGCCATAATTGAGTTGTTTGAGAGAAGGCGAATTTGTGTGAGTTTATGGGTGGTCTTTTCTTGGTTTTGAGAAGAGAAGAATCGCTGCCATTGAAGAAGAATGGTGGCCGGAAGTATTGACGGCAGATTGTAGAGGGTAGGCGGCAAAGGTGATTAGGGTTGGAGAAAAAAAAAATTGGCTGATTTGGCTCTGATACCAAATCAGTTTATTGAAAGTAATCGTAATTGTTATTCATGCAATTGAAGGAGATTACATCCTAGTATATAGAAGTAACTAAATACACTTAGCTACCCTCTACAATATAACAATTAATAATAATAAACAAAACTAGCCGACATAGTCTAATAATGCAACACATTACAAATCTGTCCAGATGAATATACAAAAGTTCGTCGTAATCCGTTCGGAACTTGGCCAGAAAATGACCGGCCGGAAGGTCATTTTTGGCTGGAATCTTACAACAACAAAGCCTTTGACAGTGCAAGGCGTTTTTTGGTGCGCCTGGCTTGGCCTGAGCGCTTAGGCGAGCGCTTTTGGCGCTTTTGACGACATAGGTTGAGACAAGTGTAAACCATTGGGTGTTTTAGAAACCGAGATGCCAAGGAAAGAGTTAAGAGGACAGAGGTCCTTCAAAGCAAATTCATGGGCAAGTCGAGACATGAGTCTATCTCGGAGAGAGACGAATGATGTGGCAAGAATTATATCATCCACATAGAGTATAATATAAGCTATAACTGATCCATGATGATAAATAAATAGAGAATGATCCGACTAGCTATTTGTAAATCCCAAAGTAAGCACATAATCGGTGAACCGTTGATACCATGCTCGCAGAGCTTGCTTAAGCCCATAAGCTAGCGCTTAAGATGATAGACATGGTTTGTGCATCGAGAGTCACAAAAACCGACGTGTTGGTGCATTAAAATTGTTTTGGATAAGTGACCATGCAAGAAGGCATTCTTCATATCTAACTGATGGATATACCAAGAATGAGACACGGCTATGCTAAAAACCATGCGAATCGTAGCCGGTTTAACAACCGGGCTGATGGTCTCTCCACAATCAGTGCCTACCTGTTGGTACCTGCCATCACAAACAAGTCGGGCCTTATATCTTTCAAGAGACCCGTTTGCACTAGTTTTATCCGTTTATATTCACATACATTGTATAATATTCATGTTAGGGCGACGAGTAACAAGTTCTCACGTCTTATTTTCAACAAGAGCATAAAATTCATCTATCATGGCCGATTTCCAAACGGGAGTGGATAGGGCTTCTGATACATCTTTAGGAATTGGATAGATGGGTTGGGAAAAGGTGTATGTGGTGTAGGTGTTTAAGTTCATGGCTAGTTTGGTTTTTAAGGCTTTCGTTTTGCTATGTGTCTGCATGGGGTGGCATGGGTTATGTTGTTCAAGTATGAGTGGCGCCTCTTGTAAACCAAATGATGGGATGGGTTTACCCTCATCTTACCATCCCCAGACCTTACCGCATGAGTGTGATTTTAGTTGGACATGCCTGTTTGTTTGTTTAGTGGGGTGTTGGATAGAGACTCCTAGAGGAAGAAAGTAGATGGATGCTCAATGACTGATACTATCCCATGAAACGTGCTGCATAAAGTAGTAGATATGGGTGGAAAGGAATAGCTTTGACAAAGCAAGCTGGAAGTGCATTCATGGAGTCTTCAGTGGTGGTGATATTTGTAGATTGTGGTCGTATATGGCCGGAAAACTTTATAAGTCAATGGGTGATGCAAGTTAGACTGGCGTGAAGAAGATCTTGGCATGATATATCACAAAAGATTCCTAGATCTGGCGGCAATGGCTGCAGTTCATTTTTTAGGGATGGGTAGGGTTTTGACTTGTTGGTGCGGGGAATGGTTTGCCGGAATTGATAAATGATAGAGGGAGCTACGTCTCACTGTGTCACAAACTAAATCTGTGAGAAATTTCTCTTATGATTTAATACCATATGAAGGTAAAGGAGCTTATATTATTGAACAAGTTAACATGTTACAATGATAAATGCATATATAGAGATAAGGAAACAAACCTCTGCTTATACATTGTTGGGCCTAATCTATATTTTGAATGTCACATTTCAGAAAACTGCCACTAGCCTGGGGTGGGCTTAATGTGTGTGTGTGTACGTGTTTTTTTTATTTTTTATTCTTTTTAATTTTATTAATATTTTTAATGGGGGTGGGGTGGGGGTTGAAACATACGCTGTAGTTTCTGATGATTGTGATTGTAAACTATGATCCAAATCCATTTGTGGTGTTGCAGAATTAGCAGGTGAGAAAGATGTGAGAAATCCAAAATATAATTTGATTAGTATGGCCGTGAGTTCAAGTGCATCAATTACATGGGGAAATCCAGCAGCAGCAACAGCAAGTGAAAATCTGAAAATGAATCCTGTTTATGACATTGGGGAGTTATTTGAACTAGGAATCCAGCTGTCCTATCTTCTTTTGTTGTTAGGATTGCTTGGTGTTGGAACCTTTTTTGTCATACGACAAGTTCTTGTCCGCAGAGAACTTGATCTTTCTGCTAAAGAGTTGCAGGTACTTTGATTTGCTGATCATGAGTATATCTGTTGTAATCTATCTCATTTTCAACGCAACAACTCAAAGTAGGATTGTCGGGGCATGTTGGACTATGGGTCATTTAGGGTGTCAAGTATAAAAATTACATTATTTTATAAACTAGTCTAATTTTCCTAGAAAAAAATGTAAATTCAGTTAGTAATATTTATGCATTAAAAATACACTTGGGCGACTTGCAAACCATTCAACTCATTTAACCATTGTCTAAATATCCACCTCTACGCCATAATTTTTATTTTTCTATTGCTATAGTAATCAATATTACTTCCTAGTCAAAACTAAAGCCCACAGTTGGCTTTTTGGTAGCATAACAAATTCTTTTGTTCCTACTTATTTGGAAATTTTAGTTTCCAGGATCACAGTTTTCTTATTTCTATACTTAACGACTAAAATTCATTGGGAAATCAGAAAGGCTATGGTTTCTACTTTTGGAGTTATCATGCTCATATTAGCTTATGCATCATTCACAGGTCCCTGTTGATCGAGATATACTTCTACATATTTTAGATAATTATTAGTTTGTTATTATTGATATGTATTATAATTGTTATGTATATCTTTTCCTCATTAGTCTCCTAATTAGGTGAGACTCATTCATGTATATATAGTTGATTGAATCAATAGAATCTCCTAGAGAGTTTTGCAAACTTACATGGTATCAGAGCCTTTCAAAGGCTTCCTACCGAACCCTCTCCCAATCTTCGGCTTCGATCGACCATAATCCTCCCAAAACTCATCCTGTTTTTCGATTAACTCGTTACACTACGGCAAAAAGTGCACCATCCGAGCATTCTGCTGCCTCCCCCTCGGATTCGGCCCACCCTACTCTTCACCCCGTCTACATGGTCCCGCTACTAAAACGCCACCACCTTTAATCCACACCTACTCTAGACGTAATTGTCAACCCCCCATACACCTATTCCCGACTACATTCCACCACCCTCGTTCACCCAAGACACCCTTTCCCCACCAGCCACCTCTCCCTCGCCCACCGAACCCATTCCCACCCCTCCACCAATACCTGCTACTCGTGTAGTCCACCCTCCTACACTAAGCATGCTGCTCCCGTCCAGTCGAGTCCGACACCTACCCAGCGACCTATGCACACTACCCACTCAAACCAGCCACCCACATCTATATTCATTCACCCTATGACCTCCAGATGCCAAGTTGTCGCCATAGGACTCTTAAAACCCGACTCCTCGTCAACCTGAACACCACAACCTCCACCCCAATCTCACTTCTCCCAAAGTCCCACCTAACCGCCTTGTTCGGACCCACTCTAATATACGGCTATGAACAATGAATATAGAGCCTTAAAAGTCGATGAAACCTTGGAATTGGTTCCTAGGCCTACTAAAGACCAGATTATTAGGTGCATGTGGCTATTTTGTTTCAGGTTTAATGTTAATGGATCTTTACGGCGCTACAAAGCCAGGTTGGTAGTAAATGGCAAAAGGTCGGTTGTGATGCTACTTTTTGCCTCGTGGTCAAACCCACTACTATTCACACATTTTCTCATTCTTGCGGTGTTGAAATCTTGGCAATTCCACCAAATGGGCATTAAGAACACATTCGTACATAGTGATCTCCAAGAAACAGTTTATATGTTCCAACACATGGCTTTGTTGACTCCTCTAAGCCCAAACATGTTTGTCAACTTAAAAAATCACTATATGGGCTCAAACAGGCCCCGTGCACTTGGTACCAATGGTATGGAACTTATTTATATCGTTGTGGGTTTCGGAGGACCATGAGTGATACTTCTCTATTTCTTTTTAAAAAGAGGATCCCGAATGGCTTATCTTTTGCTATATGTCAATAATATCATAACAGCTTCTGATGACAGGTTATTAAAGCCAATCATGGCCTCTCTTTCTCGAGAATTTGCGATGACAGACCTGGGTAAGCTGCATCATTTTCTTGGCATTAATGTTGAACCTAAAAATGGTGGATTATTTGTATCCCAAGAATCCTATGCTTCTAATATCCTTGCTCGCTCAAATATGTTGGTTTGCAAACCATGCTTTACACCTACCGACACAAACTCCAAGTTAAGCGCGTGTTCAAGTTCTCCTGCAAAAAATGGCCCAGTATATTGAAGTCTGGCAGGGGCCTTACAATATTTAACTTTTACTTGGCCCGACATTGCCTGCGCCTTTCAACAAGTCTGTCTTATAATGCATGATCCTCGTGAGCTACACTTAGTTTTCTTGCATTGCGTTCTTTGCTATCTTAAACATATGTTGAATCATGGTTTACGATTTACCGCCTCAAAATCGTTTAAACTCGCGGCATATTCAGATGCCAATTGGCCCAGACTCACGGCGTTCCACCTCCGGCTATTGTGTTTTTATTGAGGATACTCTTGTCTCATGGTCTTTCAAAAGACAACTAAGCATGTGGAGATAGACATAAATTTTGTATGCGAAAAAGTTCGTGTCGGTGCGGTTTGAGTACTTCATGTTCCAGAAAATTACCAGTATGCTGACATATTCACCAAAGGGCTTCCCCGTTATTTCTTTCAGCGTTTCAAGTCCAGTTTGAGCATCCATCCTTCTACAGCTCTAACTGCGAGGGCCTATTCGCTTACGCATCATTCACGGGTCAACCTCTGTTGACAGAGATATGCTCCGGGATATACTTCTACTTAATTTAGATGTGGGGTAACTTTGTAAATTAGTAATCAAGTTTCAAGATTTATATGTATTATAATTGTTATGTATATCTTCCTCATTAATCTCCTAACTAGGTGAGACTCTTTCATGTGTATATACTTGAGTACTTGACTGAATTAATAGAAATCTCCAAGAGAGTTTTGCAAACTTACAGTTAAATGCCTGTTAGATGTGAGATGCATATTCTTTTTCTACAAGTTCCTCGTAATCATTTCACATGAGGTTCATATTTAGTGGGTTTTTATTTTGTTGGTAAGTCCCCCTGCATTCTAAAGATAAAATCTCAACATCTGACCTTTGAGTCAAAATACCCTAATTTTGTCATTTGCCTATAGCAAAATGAGATTTATATTTTTATTTCATCGATCACTTTAATCATCACGAAATACACCAACTGGTCATTTTGGCTTTTTATTTGTTATTTTGATAAATCTCAGGAACAAGTGAGGAGTGGTGATGCAAGTTCAATGGAGCTGTTTGAACTTGGGGCAGTGATGTTAAGACGGAAATTCTATCCAGCTGCTACAAAGTACTTGCTTCAAGCAATCGAAAAATGGGATGGAGATGACCAGGATCTTGCCCAGGTATTATGTCTTTCCTTTAAGTGGGCAGGATGGTCAAGATCAAGAAAGTAAATTTATGAAATGGTGGTACCGTGAAATGGGTCTTGTCTGGACCAGCAAGCACATTTTGCTTGATGTTTTAGCTAAAAAATTTCACAACAAATAAAATGTAATCCATAGTTCATAAATGAATGGATCACCATGAGGACTTTCTTTCACATAGCCTTTGGAGGCCGAAACAAGGACAGCTATAGCTGGTTAAGAAGGTGTTTGGTTATTTGTTTTTTTTTTGTCCAGGTTTACAATGCTTTGGGTGTGAGTTATGTTCGTGATGGGAAAACTGACAAGGGGATATCTCAGCTTGAAACAGCTGTGAAGATTCAGCCAGGATATGTCACAGCCTGGAACAACCTGGGTGATGCATACGAAAAGAAAAAAGAATACAAATCTGCTCTAAAAGCATTTGAGGAAGCCCTGCTGTTTGATCCTAACAACAAAGTAGCACGCCCCAGGCGAGATGCCTTGAAGGAAAAAGTGCAACTGTATAAAGGAGTTCCTTTCAAGTCTAAGCAGAAATGATTAGCACATTCCTTTTTTGAAAAGACAAAAAAAAGGTTTGCTTTGTTATTAGAATTTTTTTTTGCTCTAGAAATCTTCTTGTTACAGGTTCATGTGGTTTTAGCAACTTTATCATATAAGTTGTCTAGTGCCATCAGATCATGTAAAACTCATCAATTTCGCATGGTATAACCCTAGTGTATAAGTGATCCAATGATCATTTAAGATCACCGCAAATGGAAGGGACAATCTTAAAGTAGTTGTAAGATGAATATGAACTACCATGTCAGAGTAAGGTTCAATTACTTGAAATAGGCAAACACATCCAAACAACCCATCTAAAATCTAGATTGACAACATTCAAATTGATTCAAGCACATAAAATCCCTAAATCTTTTGTTGTTTGCATATACTTTTTGTCTTACAGGTCATAATGAAAAGAAATGGATGATGGATACTATTCATACTGAAATACATATATGTTTATAGGTAAGGAATATGATAGGAATACAAATTTGTGTTAAATCTATATGCCCAATAATAACATATTACAAAGATGTATTTAATGGTTAAGATTGTCGACTACAATAAATCGAGTAAGATATTCTTTCTTGAGTTCAATCAAGCCCCTTAATAATTGATGCTAGTTCGGGGTCATCTAGTAAACCCAACCCTGCTCTAAGTAAGTTAAGAGGCTTTGGCTCCAGGCTCCAACCTATTTGACACTCTAGTCGTAGTTATAGCTATTTAGGTTGTATCTTGAGATTGAAGATATTGGATTCCTCCTAGAGCACACGAAACAAAGATATGAACCGCAGAAATGAAAAAAAGATGTTTCCAATTTATCAAAATAGGGATGAGAAGTGCAGTCTTCAAATGCCAAGACGATAGAAAAAGGTAAAGGTCAAGAATAAGGTGGTTGATAGGGGTAAAGCTCTTGTCCTGAAGCAAGCTTCTAAGTGTTAAATTTTATAAACCTCTCTCACTTTCATTGATAGAAACATATCATATAAATAAAAGAGCTGTCTAGCCAACTTTGCACTAACTAAAGGAATATAAAGCAATCTATCTAAATTCAATCAATAATACAATATAAATAATAATCGTCTAATTGCCCCCTTAATCGTGACGGTAAATTATCGAATGCAAAGACTAGACTTGAAGCGATTAAATAGTTGTTTTGGAAGTCTCTCGGTAAATATGTCATCATATTGGTAGTCAGCTGGAATGTGTGGAATCCGAATAGCGCTAAGGCAAACCTTAACTTGAAAATAATAGATGTCGATCTTGGTGTGTTGATGTTGAACTGGGTTTGCTGAGAGGTACACGGCTGAAATGTTGTCACAGAAGATGATGGTGCCCGAATGAGTGGAAAGATGTAACTCGAGTAACAAATTGCAAAGCCAACTTGTTTCAACAATCGTGTTACCACACCCTGATACTAGGCCTGTGCATTAGATCCGAAGACATTTTTTGTTGTTTTGAAGAAAATACGATCAAGTTGTCATCCAAAAAGGCACGAAACCCGGATGTTGACCGACGAGTGTCGAGACAACCCCCTCGGCATCCAAATAGGTTGTTAGTTTCAATGACTTGGATGGTATGATAATGAGGTTGTGGGTTAGGTTACCCTTGAGGTATCGTAGCATTTGTCTTAGATACTGAAGATGTGGTTCTCTCAAGTCATGATTGCGTAAATATATGTGTTGTATGACATAAGATATGACATGTTCTCTTTAGATGTGGTTTTGTATAAGGTACTATCTACTTTAGGGTAGCTTGTGTGGGAGATTAATTTAGAATCAGAATTGGTCTAGGTGGAAATAGGTTAGTAGTTAGCCATGTTTGGCCTTGCTAGTATGTCATTAGCATATGTTTTGTGAAATAGAAAATAAACAACCATTAGAGTGTGTAACATGTATGCCAAGAAAATGATGCAATTTCCCAAGATCTATCATAGAGAACTTGGCTAAAAGGGATTTAATAATTTGAACAAGTAACCTGCCATCATATGCAGTTAGAATATTATCAGCAACGCATGCTAACAAATATGCCATCAGATGTCCCTTTCGGAACACAAAACGTGAGGAGTCACTTGTTATGCTATGAAAACCACATGACCAAATAAAGGTGGCAAAACAATGGTATCATGCGCATGGTGTCTGTTTAAGGTCATAAAGTAACTACTTGAGCGACGAACATGATTAGGATGTTCTTTGGCGACCAAACTTGGTGGTTGAAACAATTATATTGTTTCGTTAAGATCCTCATGTAAAAATGCATTTTTAACATCTAGTCGATAGATCAGCCATGAATGGTAGTTTCACAACAGGGCTGATGTAACACCCGAAAACTTCAAAAAAAAAAAAAAGAAAAGAAAAGTAAAGGGAGCAAACGGGATATCATATTGAGAGGCGAGGGGTAAAAGTGTACAAGGGCCAAACCGGCCCATAATGAGGTTTAAAAAGAAAATGGCCGCCCATACTTTCTTTCCTATGCACTCAACTTACGACTAGTGAGAGAAAGAATCTCCCATCCGGTTCTAGAAAGAGAAAGTGGAAAGTTCTTCAAGGAGGTAAGATTTTATGGTGTTTTCTCCTCGGATTCAGTTGGGTTTAAGCCTCTAGACAGTTTATATGTGTTTCTATGTGTTTAGTTGCTTCTTTACGTGTTCTTAGGTGTTAGAACTCCAGGTTTGCTCTCGGGTTTGTGGTGTTTTGCTTGAAGGCTGTTTAAGGTTAGTTCTAGATCCCCTCTTTTACTTGTTTGGGGCTGATATGTGTACTGAAAAGAATGTTTATTTACCAAACTATGTTTTTCCATGAAAATATGACTGTTTACGAAAGATGTTTGTTTCTAAAAGATCTCTATGATGTTGAATGGTTGCTTGTTATGTTTTAATTGTGTAACTGGTAGATCTATGCTAAGAATACACTTAAGATGATGTACGGAACTAGAAACTGGATAAGTTGGATCGTAGGTGTTGAACATGTTGTCCGCTGTGGACACTAACTGTCCGTTGTGGACACTTGAACATTGTTAGAATGTCCGTTGTGAACACTTTAAGTAATTAGACCGTCCGCTGTAGACACTTAAGAATGCATGCATGTCCGCTGTAGACACTTAAGAATGCATGCATGTCCGCTGTGGATCCTTTAAATACTTTAGACTGTCCGCTGTGGACACTTGTAATGTCTAATTCATCCGCTATGAACCTTAGTCATCCGCTGTGGACACACTTAGTGTCTTATTCATGCGCGGTGGACCTTTAGCCGTCCGCTGTGGATTTTGGTCTTCCGCTGTGGACTTTGGCTGTCCGCTGTGGGCACTTAGTACTTAACATCCGCTATATACCTTATTCATACGTTGTGAACACTTAGGTTTATTCTGAAATTTTGGGAATAGAATCTAAGTCATAAATACTTATGTATAAGGAACGATTATGCTTGTTTTATGTTTCTAATGTTTGATTATTTTCTTATGTGCTGCTATTTTGAATATTAATATTTCATGTTATGTGATTCTAATGACCGGATAACTTAAAAGTATTATGCATAATCAAGTGGTCACAAAGGAATAAAAGAAAGACAATGTAACCAAAAGAATGTTACCCCCAGGCCCTTATGATAAATGAAAAGCCTTGCAAGCACAATGAATGGAGGTGCACGACTTTGTTGTCGTTAGCTCAACTGATGCGTGGCTGTTTCAGGATGCACATTTGGGGTCTAATCCTTGTGATTGACCAATGAATGAATGGGACCCGTATTCATGAGCAGGCTTCGTGCTTAGCAGCGTGGGTCAACTGTCAGGGGTTAGCTACCACTTATAAATGTGTACTGGCAGGGGTTCGGCATTTGTTGCTAACCAACAATGTAAGCTCTTGCTTTGTGCAATCCTAGTTAATGAAAAAGAAAGATAATGAAAGAAAGAAAGATAATGAATCTCTTAACGAATGATTATCTATAATGATGGATGAACACCAAGTGAAGCTTACAAAATGTATATTTTTTATATTATCAAAACTAGAACTCACTCAGCAACGCTGACTTTTTATATGCATATCAGTTGGCAGGTGTTGATGTTCTGGGGATGGAATGAGGTTGAAGCTACTTGCCAAATAAAGACTGACATCCATGTTATGCAGAAATGATATTTTTGTGTTGTAATACAACTAAATGTTCTTTTTGAAACTTGTAACAACGATGTATTTCTTGGCAAAAGTTATTATTAATGCATGAAATGGTTTTTGTTTAACTATTCCCCAGCCATGTTTTCTTACTTCAATGTATTTTAATGTGTAAAGTGCTATGAATGATCAGTTGTGGGGTTTCCCGGAATCGGGGCCTTACAAGTTGGTATCAGAGACAAAGTTTAAGAGAATTGGGTAAATCATTTTAAAAACCTAAACTTAAACTAAAAATAGGACCAAATGAAGGATGTCAGCCCAAGTAGCTACGTGCCATCAGGTGAATTTTCTTAAAGTTAACAAGTATGATGTGCGTGTGCTATTTGAATTATGTGCTTTTAATAGATTTGTACGCTGATGTAGTCGGGATAGGAAATGCTTGGGGAATGAAGAGTAAAGTAAGTGGCTAATCACAACTGGCCACTGTAATTAGGGACTTACTATACTTGATATAATCCGAGCTATTGCCTTGAATGATCGTGTTGGTGTTTGGATCTTATAGTACTTAGGAGATGGCTGGTGGAAGGTCTTTGAAGGCTTCACGAGGTGGAGGCCGTGGTGGACATTGTGCTAGGCCGCGTGTCACGAAGAACAGGGCTAAGACTACCGAAATGGCACCAGAAAAGCCCGAGCTTCATCACCATGAAGGTGGGGATGAGAGCGCTAATCTGAAGGCCTTAGTGAAGGAGGCTATAGTTGAGGGGGTCCATCAAGTCATGCACACGATTCTGCCATCTGTGTTGACTGGGGTCATTAGGGCCGTAAGGGAAGATGAAAGGAGAGGGGATAACCGGAGTGGAAAACGTTTTGGTAGTTGTGGTTTTACTCCCACTGGCAAAAAGGCGAAGGTAGTGGGTCGTAAGGTGGCTGCAACCGATGTAGGGTGAAGGTGTGCAGCAAGTGTGGGAGACCATGCGGGAGAATGTAGGTGGGGATCGAACACCTGTTTCAGGTGTGGGAGGCCTGGTCATATGGCGAGGGATTGCGGGGTTAGGACGTGACACCCCACCCGAAACCCGGGCGGACGTGCACACTTGATACAACTTACAACGAAAGCAAACTGAGTTTTCATTACAACTTACAACATTCTGAGTACAATACATTATTTAATTACAATATCAACCAACTATAAACTTCTACAACTCCAGATTTCACCGTCTCCTCATTGTTCCTAGAGTAGTCTCACTGATTACCTGTGATATATATACTCAAAACGACATCAGCTAATGCTGGTGAGCTCATGCTATACAGTTTATAAAATTAACTTTGACATGCATACAATATGGGTTATGATATTTGGGTCCATAGGCACAATGCCTTCCCTGGTTTTACCACAACCATCGGCAGTGGGTTTGTCAGACCATCCCGGCCATCAAATAGGTATGAGCATGTGCTTGATGCATACGAGGAACCCTATCCTTTTTCCAGCTGGTTTGACACACCTCATTAAATATATCAGGATCCTGTATACCCCTACCGACCCGTGCATATTTATAAGCATTATAATTATTACCAGTACAGATAGAGCGAGTATATTATCACAGTTTTGAAAACAGTCATGATAACTCACCTGTTTAACGGTTGTTCAATAGTTGATAATCAATTCTTAGTATGATCTGGTGATATCTCAAGGTCCTGATACAGTTTAAGTAATCCTAGGTTAGGCGATGGTACAACTAACTAGTCATTGTCATGGTTGGATATTAGCTAGCGCTACCTTGTTTAAGCATGGGTGATCAGTCCATGCCTAACTAAGGCTAGGCTACCTAAAACCCAATCCTAACAATAACCCTAACGCCTAAAATAATAATACTATACTAATGCTAATCCTTATAATAACACTAAAATAAATGATAATTAACTTGACATAACTTAAATGAGAACATACCTTAAAACTATCTATGTCAATTTGATGTAGAGTCTCCCTACCCGTGCTCCTACTCTGGCAAAAACGACTATTAACAATACCCAGTGGGGTATTGAGAACTCGGGATTCTTTTTATAATAGAGCGTTCTCAAGAAAACTTATAATTCGAAGGAAACTTATGAGCTTCTATTTATAGCAAGCAGGCAGGCAGCTGAATTCCATTCTTCTGTCGATGTGGGATAAAAGTGAGCAGCCTGGCTGCTTGCTTACTTATTGACCAGCCTGCTTGCTTGCTTGCTTATAATTAAGTCAGCTGCTTACTTCGTTTTCCCCTCATAACTTTTAAACTATAAAGTTCTATAAAATTTCAAATACGTCGTTGGGACGACCTCAATTTTCTCTACGAATCTACCTAAGTTTCGTTAAAAACAGAGTAAGATCGAAAATTAAATAGTTTATTATTATTTAACTCTTTCTTGAATTAGTAAAATATTGACGTCACTTGTCATCATCCAAATAGTCATTTTACTTATACAACAATATATGAAAGAAAATTTTCATATTTCGCATGTACAACTATTATATTAAGGTTTGGGGTATTACATAGGAGGGGCTTTAACTGTGGTGTAGTGGGCCATATGAGCAGAGACAGCAAGAAGCCATGGGCTGAGAGCTCCAGGCAAAGAAGGGAATTAAGGAGTAGGAGGGGCAGAAAGCTTAAGCCAGGGCTTTCACGATGACCCGGGAGGAGGCTAGGGTGGACCCCAACGTCGTGTCAGGTACATTCCTAGTAAACCAAACTTGTGCCTCTATACTTTTTGACTCTGGTGCTAGTAGGAGTTTCATCTCTTCTGCCTCCCGTGTTAAGTTTCCCGTTAAGAGTAGAAAGATTGATGAGCCCTTTGATGTAGAAACTGACATTGGTAAGTCTACCAGGATGACTGATGTGGTAGAGGATGGTGACATAGAGTTGGAAGGCCATAGGTTCTCTGCTAGGTTGTTCGTGATGACCTTAGGCGGATTTGATATAGTCCTAGGGATGGATTGGCTAGCAACCTATGAGGCAAATATCATGTATCGCAAGAAAATGATTCGACTAACCGCACCCGATGGGAGTTCGGGATGATTTATGGCGAAAGAGTTCGTATGGTCCCGAAAGCATTTCGATGGCTATGGCGGAGAAGTGTATGAGGCGGAGATGTGGTGCCTAGCCAATGTGAAGGATGTGGATGCGTCGGTACCACGATTTTCGGACGTACCAGTCGTGGGTGATTTCCAAGACGTATTCCCAAAAGATCTATCAGGCGTGCCACTTGACCGCGAGATCAAGTTCACAGATCACAAGGGCCTAAAGTATTTCCTCAAGCAAAAGGATCTTGACATGAGGCAAAAGAGGTGGTTAGAGTTGATCCAGAGTTACGATTGCAAAATTCATTATCATCCAAGCAAGGCGAACGTGGTTGTTGATGCCCTCAGTAGAAAGGAACGACCTGAACCGATTCGGGTGAAGGCTTGTCAGCTGGTTGTGACGCCCGATGTGATTGGTCAGATTAGAGTGTTCCAAGACGAGGCACTGAAAGATGATAGGATGACCTCTCAGCGGATGAAAGGGCAAACATCAGATTTAGGAGAGAACGCCCTTGGTGGTAGAACCTGACCCGGGCGGATGCGGATTCCTCGTTATGGGGATTTGAGGGGATGGATTAAGGATGAAGCTCACAAAACTCGGTATTCCATCCATCCTGATGCTACAAAGATGTATCGTGACCTGAAGAAGGATTATTGGTGGCGAGGGATGAAGCGTGACGTAGTGGAGTACGTGAGTAAGTGCCTGACTTGCTTGCAAGTGAAGGCAGAGCATCAGAAACCATACGGGACTACCTAACCTTTGAATATACCCGGATGGAAGTGGGAACACGTCACCATGGACTTCATCATGAAATTGTCTCGTACGGCGAGAGGATGTGATACCATTTGGGTAATCGTAGACCACTTGACGAAGAGTGCTCACTTCTTGCCAATCTGAGAGACTTACTCATCGGAAAGGTTGCTGGATCTGTTCATCCAGGAGATTGTAACTTGTCATGACGTGCCGGTGTCCATTGTTCCTGATAGGGACACTCGGTTCATGTGCAAGTTTTGGAAGAAATTCCACGACGCGATGGGAACGAGGGTACACATAGCACAACTTACCACCCTCAGACAGACGGTCAATCAGAACGGACCATTCAGACTATAGAAGACATGCTCTGAGCATGCATCATTGATTTCGATGGAAGTTGGGATGAACACCTACCGTTGGCAGAGTTCTCCTACAACAATAGTTATCATGCCAACATAGGCATGCCACCCTTCGAAATGTAGTATGGGAGAGGATGCAGAACCCTGGTGTTAGGGTGATATCGGGCAGAAGGAGTTGGGAAGTATCGCGATCATTGAGGCCTTGTTGGAAAAGTTAAAAAAGATCAAGGCCTTTAGGAAAGCAGCAAAGAATTGGCAGAAGTCCTGCGCTGATAAGAGGAGGAGGCCAATTGAGCTCCATGTAGGAGATAAGGTGATGTTGAAAGTGTCTCCATGGAAAGGGATTATCAGGTTTCGAAAGAAAGGGAAATTGAGCCCAAGGTACATCGGGCCATTCAAAATCATTGCCAGAGTTGGTGAGGTGGCTTATAAGTTAGAGCTACCCGATGAGCTAAGTGGAATACGTCCGACATTCCATGTGTCTCATCTGAGAAAGTGTTTGGCAGATGATGATGTAATCGTGCCACTTGGAGACATCAAGGTTGGTGCAAGGTTGAATTATGTGAAGCAACCAGTGGCCATTTTGGACCGGAAGGAGAAACGATTAAGGAATAAAGTGATTAGTTAAGTAAATGTGCAATGGAAGCATTGCAAAGGAGCAGAGGCCAATTGGGAGTCAGAGGAAGAAATGAGATGGTACTACCTGACCTTTTTAAGGAGTGACAGGTTTCGGGGACGAAACCTTTATAAGGGGGGTGAACTTGTAACACCTGAAAACTTCAAAAAAAAAAGTAAAGTAAAATAAAGGGAGCAAACGGGATATTATATTGAAAGGCGAGGGGTAAAAGTGTACAAGGGCCAAACCTGCCCATAATGGGGTTTAAAAAGAAAATTGCCGCCCATACTCTCTTCTATGCACTCAACTTACGGCTAGTAAGAGAAAGAAGCTCCCATCCGGTTCTAGAAAGAGAGAGTAGGAAGTTCTTCAAGGAGGCAAGATTTTATGGTATTTTCTCCTCGGATTCAGTTGGGTTTAAGCCTCTAGATAGTTTATATGTGTTTCTATATGTTTAGTTGCTTCTTTACATGTGTTTAGGTGTTAGAACTCCAGGTTTGCTTTTGGGTTTGTGGTGTTTTGCTCGAAGTTTGTTTAAGGTGAAATCTCGATCCCCTTTTTTACTTGTTTTCTATTTGTTTGGGGCTGATATGTGTACTGCAACGAATGTTTATTTACCAATATTTGTTTTTCCATGAAAATATGACTGTTTACGAAAGATGTTTGTTTCTAAAAGTATCTCTATGATGTTGAATGGTTGCTTGTTATGTTTTAATTATGTAACTGGTATATCTATGCTAAGAATACACTTAAGATGATGTATGGAACTAGAAACTGCATAAGTTGGATCGTAATGGTTGAACATCTTGTCCGCTGTGGACACTAACTGTCCGCTGTGGACACTTGAACATTGTTAGAATGTCCGTTGTGAACACTTTAAGTATTTAGACTGTCTGTTGTAGACACTTAAGTATGCATGCATGTCCGTTGTGGACATTATTCGTCCGCCGTGGATCCTTTAAATACTTTAGACTGTCCGCTGTGGACACTTGTAATGTCTAATTCATCCTCTATGAACCTTAGTCATCCGCTGTGGACACACTTAATGTCTTATTCATGCGCTGTGGACCTTTAGCCGTCCGGTGTGGACTTTGGTCATTCGCTGTGGACTTTGGCTGTCCGATGTGGGCACTTAGTACTTAAGTCATCTGCTGTATACCTTATTCATACGTTGTGAATACTTAGGTTTATTCTGAAATTTTGGGAATAGAATTTAAGTGATAAGTACTTATGTATAAGGAAAGATTATGCTTGTTTTATGTTTCTAATGTTTGATTATTTTCTTATGTGCTGCTATTATAAATATTAATATTTCATGTTATATGATTCTAATGACCGGATAACTTAAAAGTATTATGTATAATCAAGTGGTTACAAAGAAATAAAAGAAAGACAGTGTAACCTAACAAATGTTACCCCCGGACCCTTATGGTAAATGAAAAGCTTTGCAAGCACAATGAATGGAGGTGCACGACCTTGTTGTCGTTAGCTCAATTGATGTGTGGCTATTTCAGGATGCACATCTGGGATCTAATCCTTGTGATTGACCAATGAATAAATGTGACCTGTATTCATGAGCAGGCTTCGTGCCTAGCAGTGTGGGTCAACTGTCAGGGGTTAGCTAGCACTTATAAATGTGTACTGGCAGGGGTTAGGCATTTGTTGCCAACTAACAATGTAGGCTCTTGCTTTGTGCAATCCTAGTTAATGAAAGAGAAAGATAATGAAAGAAAGAAAGATAATGAATCTCTTAACAAATGATTATGTATAATGATGGATGAACACCAAGTGAAGCTTACAAAATGTATATATTTTCTTTATTCTCAAAACTAAAACTCACTCAGCAACACTGACTTTTTGTATGCATATCAGTTGGAAGGTGATGTTGTTGATGGGGATGGCATGAGGTTGAAGCTACTTGGCAAATAAAGACCGGCATCCATGTTATGCAGAAATGATATTTTTGTCTTGTAATACAACTAAATGTCCGTTTTGAAACTTGTAACAACGATGTATTTCTTGGCAAAAGTTATTCATGAAATCAACTTTACAACAACATGTTGAACATGAACATATTAGAACAGTATTCAACATGAACAAGTTGATTCCCCCAAGGACCATTTCAATATCTCTCAATAACCAACAAACAAGAACCATGGTGCGGAAACCCATGATTCAAGTGTATGAAATCAGTGTGTGTGTGTGTGTGTTAGTGTGTGTTTGAATGCTTGATGATAATAACTGCTTGATTGTATTGATTGTTCAAAAGCTTACAAAGGATTAGGGTAGTGTGCTATTTATAGCCTATACACAAAAGCTATATACAATTACTGAACTACCCTTATGTAAACGAATATTACATAAATAATCCTAAGTCTATAAGCAATCCGCTGTGGAATTATGTCCTCCGCTGTGGTGGTTTTCTCATCCGCTGTGGAGAAGACTATTCATCCGCTGTGCATACTTTGTTGTTCATCCACTGTGGATGCTTGGTTGTTCATCCGTTGTGGATGTTCATCCGCTGTGGATGAACATCCGCTGTGGAATGTTCATCCGCTGTGGATTAACATCAGCTGTGGATGTTGTCCGCTGTGGAATGTTCATCCGTTGTGGATTGAACATCCGCTGTGGACAGTTGTGTGTTTTTGCTGTCTGTTGTTCACTGTATGTTCTTCATCCGCTGTGGGATTCTTTCATCCGCTGCACACACTTAGATGAATTTTCTTCATCCGCTGCTGATGATCTTCATCCGCTGTGGAGACTCTTCATCCGCTGCGAACACTTGGTCAAAATTTCTTTTATCTACAAATCTAAAAAAGAAATTTAAACAAATGTTAGTGATTGTTATGAATGATAATGATTCTAATGTGTTAGTAAACGATTGTTTGAATGTTAGAACACATTATGTTTGATATATGTCTGATATGGCAAGCATCATACTTTTATGCATTAATTCTAAATGCACTTGTTGAGTCCAATAATACTCCCCCTAAGTATGATGTTGCCATCAATTTAATGATTGTTTGTTACTGTTTTGTCTATTAATAATGAGTGTGTGTGTGTGTTTATTATGAATGTAGTTGTTTGTTTGTTTGTCTTGAATGTTATGCATGTTTAGTTGTTTGTTAAAATGGTTTGTTTGGTCACAGCGGATGAACATTTGTTCATGCGCTGTGAATCCTTGAAACATTTGATTGTTTGTTCACAGCGGATGAACATTTGTTCATGCGCTATGGACACATGAAATGTGGTGATAATTGTTCACAGCGGATGAACATTTGTTCATGCGCTGTGAACACTTGGATGTGATGTGTGAATGTTTACAGCGTATGATTACCTGTGTGCATATGCTGTATACACTTGCACTGTTTCTACAACGGATGACTTATGTTAGTCATGCGCTGTGGAATGGCACTGTACTCACAGCGGATGCCTTACCAAAGTCATGCGCTGTGAACACTTGTATGTTCACAAGTGCATAGCGTATGCTTGTTTGTTTAGTCCGCGATATACACTTGGTGAATTTTGGATGTTATGATGATTACTGTAGCTATAGCGGATGTATGTTTGTGTGTCAGCTGTGACAACAGTTTTTTTTTTTTAAATTTCAAATTTTTGTTTGTTTTGAACTAATGTCTTCAGAAGCATATGTTTGATAAAATTTTCTTCCGAAAGAACCTTTGTTTGATGAAACTTGTTTAAATCAAAATGTTTGTTTAAATATTTGATTTAAAATATATGTTAAAAAATTGAAATTTTAACATATTCAATACATGGATGATAAGATATCACTCATAAGCAATATTGTGCAATAAAATAAACAAATGTATGTGTGTCAACCCGATGTTTGGGTGTTGGCTTGACATGGCTTTGTTTAAAACTCAAAATTTAGAAAATTTCAAATTTTAAAATATATGAATACGCACAATTCTGCTGCCTTTGATAATTCTATGTTCAATTTCTCCCCCTAAATTTTTGCATAGTTATAAAAATCTTTTACAAAATGACAAAAATTTGTATGTATTTGAGTGGAAATTATCAAAGTCCAATTGATTGCTTGCTTGATAAAAGTAAGAAAGATAATGCCTTATCTAACTAATAATGAATGATTTTCATGTTTGAACATGAATCTTTTGCACATACCATGAGATCATAGTAGTCTACATTTCTCACTGAGTTGTTTGTATGGTTTTGAGAATAGACATAGACAAGTACAATGTTGATTGCAGATATTGTGATCCACTTAAACTCAAGCATGGTATTAATGATTGATTTAAAACAGTGAGTGATTATCATGTTTTGACTTGATTGACATGAGATATATGTACCCCACACCTGATTGTATGATTAATACAACCCTCCTCAAGATATGCTAGAAAGTACTTTCAATACTTAAAACCTAGTTACTTAGAAGTATAAATGCTCAATTTGATCCATGTTGGTTGATCCTCTTTGGGATTCTTTTTCACTTCACTTTGGAAGGTGATCCTCTTTGGGATTCTTTTGATTCATTCACATGGAATGTAGTCATAAAGACTTTATTGATGATTCATCCAAGATGGATGTGTTCCTCTTTGGGAATCTTTTTGAATCATAATTTAGGTCATTCAGGTCTGTGCTTAGCACAACAAAGAATGCCTAGGTGTACTCCAGGTCTATGATTATCATAACAAAGGAGACACTTGAATGATTGAGCAATTTATAAACTATTTCACTTGGTGTATTGTAGTTACTTTGAAAGCAACCTATATTGGATAGATCAATACTCACCATAAACTAAGATGTGTTGTTAACCACACTGTCATGAGAATTTAGTTCTTCACTGTTGTATCTGATTTTATGTGTCCCATGCTGAGCCTATCCACATATCAAACAAAGAATTTGTCAGTCTTTATTAATGGAAAAAGACTCAAGTGAAGAATTATGCTAGTGTACTATCATTTCTCATGAAATGTATGTGTGATTCAATATTATCAAAATGAATGATTTTCATGATATCTTGATTTTGAAAAAGGGAAAGCTGATGGTAATCATGGACTTTGACAAAATCAAGTATGTCTGATTTGAATGTTTTGAAAATATTAATTTGTTGTTTCATAGTTGATCATACCAAGAGATTGAACCAAAAATTAAAATCGTGTTGAATCAAATGGTTTTGTAAAAAGGTCAGCCAATTGGTTGTCTGTGTGGACCTTGATCAACTTGATCAGACCTTTTTCTGAGCAATCTCTCAGAAAGTGATATCTGTTCTCTATGTGTTTGGTTTTGGAATGTTGAACAGGATTGTCTGTTATAAACATGGCTACAGAATTGTCAATGTGTATGGGTGTTTTAAAAAAATTAAAGCCATAATTAAGCATTTGGTTTTGAATCCATAACACTTGAGAACAGCATGCAGAAGCAGCTATATATTCTGCTTCGGCTGTGGACACAGAGACATTTGTCTGTTTCTTGCATTGCCAAGAGATCAATATCCAAGAAACTGGCAGCCTCCACTGGTTGTTCTTAAAATCCCGAAGGAGGGAACAGTTGACTGTCATATGACGGGAGCATCCACTGTCAACATACCAAATGTTGTCAGGCCTTCTAAGATGTCCCTGAAAAACAAAAGAAATCAGTTAGTTGGAGCAACCCAAGCCAAGATGGTCTTGGGTTTTCCGTCTTTTCCAACAACACAAATTTCTTCCAAGACAACATTGTCTGAAGGTTTTGGATCTCTAGACACACTAGATTTCCTTTGGTTTGATTTAGCTTTATTTGGAGAAGTGCTTTGTGCTCTTCTCTTTTGTGAGCTAGTGTTAGTGGTTTGTCTGATCTGAGTCTTATGTCCTTTGATGGGTGTTGAAAATTGTCATAAAAGGTTTTATCATTATCTAAAACAATTTTTTGATGAGGAGTATGTTTAGGAACTCCTACTCTGCTCTTATTTTGAGCAACAGGTTGTTTTTCAGTAGTTTTCTCAACCTGAGCTTGTTTGTTTTGTTTCTTGTTTTTCTTGTTGAAAAAACAATTTGCCGTGCTGTGATTGTTTCTTTCACAAATGGAGCAATAATTGTGAAAATGACATGTTTTTGTACTGTGATTATTCATCTTACAGTACTTGCAGTACTTGCCATATCTGCACTTTTCAGTTGAATATGTGAATTGATCACACCATTCAGAGTATGGCAATTCTGTTTTTGTTTGTTTGCTAAAAACTTTTGATTTCAAATTAGATTTTGATGGAATTTCAAATGTTACACACTGTTGTTTTGGCTGAATTGTGGTTTTGCCTTTCCCTTTATTTACCTGTTTGGGAGGGGCAATGGAAGTTACAGCTTTCCTTCCACAGGAACAGATATCAAATCCTTGAATCTGTTTCGATTGTTTGTTTGATGTATCAGCCACACTTGAAACCTTTTGAGTTTCAGTAATTGGCTGATCAGACTCATCATCTAATAAATCGTCCTCATCATCATCTATTGTTTGATTATCAAATTGATTATTTTCTCCTTGATAAAAGTCAGTTGATTTGATTGATGATGGTGTTGAACTTTTAACAAACTTTATCAAGGGTGATTTTGATTTTAAAAGTGATTTTGATGATGATGATGATGATTGTTTAGAGTCATCAGTCTTTTCTTGAGAATCATGAGATTCATCCTGTTTGTTGTTCATGGAGTCAGGTAAAAGAATATAATTATCATTATAAGGTGCACTTACCTTATTATATTCTAAACCTGAAGGGTCTTTAAAGGTCTTTTGCTGAGGAAGAAGTTCTTCGAACTTCTTATTGCTCACCTGAAACTTCTGAAGTTTGACTTCAGTTTCAGCTTGAATTGTTTTTGACTCAGTTAATGAGATAGAGAGCTGCTCGGCCTGAGCTGTCAATGTTAATTTTTCAGAAAGTAGTTTGTCTATGTCTGATTGTAATGAAAGTATTTTTGTAGCATACTGCTTTTGTTCTGGTTTTAGACTTTCATTAAGAATGTTTGTTTCAATTACTTTCTTTGACAGCTTGTCAGCATGCTCTGTATACCTGTTTACCTCATCAATACATGCTTGACTGCAGAGGTTTTCTTT
Organism: Flaveria sonorensis; assembly: GCA_025506505.1. Lineage (NCBI taxonomy): Eukaryota > Viridiplantae > Streptophyta > Magnoliopsida > Asterales > Asteraceae > Flaveria > Flaveria sonorensis. The sequence goes on from CM046427.1 coordinate 33,834,589, forward strand.
TACCTCTTTCAGGATGTCTGTTAATTTGTCTTCAATATCAGCCATAAGGGCATGATATGAAGGTGATGGAATTTCAGCCTCATAAAGGCTCCAGTCACATTCTCCATCCTTTTTTATTATCATTGCAGAAGATGTTGGACGTTGAGTTAGACTGAATTGTGTGATCTGAGGTTGAGTTGGTGTATTTGAAATACTGATTGGTGGAGGCACATGTCTGTTTGAATTAATTCCACTTGAGTGTTGTGCCTGATGAGTATTTCTGTCAACTCTGGTCTGTTGACATTCTCTTGAAAAGTGCCCATAAAGCTAACTGTTGTAGCACCTAACTTTGGTTTTATCAAAACCAATTCTTGTTTTCTTGTCCATGGTTAAACCTCTATTTCTTTGCAGAAACCTTTTGGACCTGTATGCTATCATGGCCATTGACCATTGAAGATCCATGTCTTCTACCATATCTGGTGAAAGTTCATCCAAATCCTATTGGATGATCTGAGATGGAGTCACACTTGCTCCCAAGAATGCTTCAAAGCTTGTTGAAAAGGCTGCATAAGCTGCCTTTTGCTCTTCACTTTGTAGAATAATAGTAAGAGCATCCATAGGTTTTTCAAGCCTGTGTATGTTTGATGTTTAAGGTTTTGACTGTTTGTATGAGGTGGAGTTATAAGGGTGATGCTTGCTTTGAGGTGTGACTTCATGTGAAGCATGAACTCCAGTCTTCTTAGACTTGTGTTTGTTGTTGGATGATTCTGGTGCTGAGAAGAATGATGTATCATGAGAATCCAGAAATTCTTCTTCTTCATCTTCTCCAGTGCTTGTGAGGAAGGCACTGTCTGTGTGTTGTGGTTCTTTGAACTTGTAGGCCTCAACATGTCTGATTGGTTGTTGTTCCTGGATTTTTCATCCATTTCCAGTGCTTCAAACTTGGCTACAAGTGAGTCAAGGGATAGTCCCTCCAAATCCAATCTTGCTTTCATGAGAGACACTGACTGAGTCCAACTCTCAGGCAATGTATGCAACATTTTCTTGTTGATTTTAATAGTGTCATATTTAAGTCCATATACTATGATTTCATTGACCAATTGGACATATCTGTGTAACTATTGAGGAATTGATTCTCCATGGATGTGGTGGAAGGTTTCATATTGGGTCCTTAGTTTTTCCTTTTTGATTTCCCTAATTTTCTCACTTCCATCACACATTGTGTGAAGAACCTTCCATAGTTCATGAGCAGTTTTGAAATTTTCGACCCGTGTCAAAATTTCAAAAGGCAAAGTAATACCTAGAATATTGTATGCCTTCATGTCTGTTTTGACCCGCTTGAGGTCATCACCAGCTACAGTTTTCAGACTAACTGGTTTCTGTATGTTATAATCTGGTCCTAATTTCAGTGGGATGTAAGGACCTTCAGTAATTGATGTCCATAAATCTGGATCTTGATATGTAATCCAATTTCTGAACATGATTTTCCATTGCTTGAAGTCTGATTTGTTCTTCAACTTTGGGGGTTTTAGTCCACTGTTTGAACTCATCATATCATCAGCCATGTTTGTTTGATTTAAACTTAATAAATTTTAAGTTAAATTGATTTGTTTAAATTTTAGTCCGGTGCTAAAAAATTAATTAATCCTAATTGTCTCTAGGATTTGTTTGTTAATTTGATAAAGTAATTTGTTTTAATTGTTTACCAAATAAATGAATTAATTAATTAATTAATTAATGTCCTATGAAATGTTGCTTTCTAGGTTATGGTGACAAGAAAGATTGTGGATGATGGGAATATTTGTCCTTTTATGAAAAAGTCAATATATTTTTTGTAAAAACCCTACAAACAGATTTTGTATTTTGTAAAACAACTTTTTGGATCAAAAAGTTGATTCTGAAAATTTTCAAACAAGACAATTTGTTTTTGATGGTTTTATAAACAACTACAACAATTCCCGTGAATTGTGTTCTGCAAAAACTAAGGTTTTCCTAGGGTTTTTGCGGTGATGATTTTTCAAAATATTCAACCCGATGGTTGAACAATGAACAAAATATGTTTCTAGTGAGATTGTCACTAGTTTGTGATGATAATGAACAATCTGACCGGTTCCGAATGTTCAAATACTGATTTGTTTCAAAGAAAAATGAATGAAACAGTGTTTAAAAACAAAACCCTTAAAATCCGATTAGAGTTTTAAGGTTTGAATAATGTAAAAAGTTAAAAACCTTCTGTTTAAAGGTTGTTTAACAATGTATGAACAATACCCGTGTATTGTTTGTTGCAAAAACCACTGAAACTTGTGTGGTAGTGTGATGTTTAAGCAAAAATCAACAACACTTCTTCAAAATGCACAAAATGATTCAGTAATCATGATGTTTGCATTTAATGAATGTTTATAAGAAGAAGAAGATGAGTTTGATGCTTGAATGTGTGTTTTTGAAGCTACTGAACCACTGAAATCAATGTTGTTGAATGAGAGGATCGAAATCAATGAATGATTGAGCCAAGGCTCTGATACCACCTGATGAAAATCAACTTTACAACAACATGTTGAACATGAACATGTTAGAACAATATTCAACATGAACAAGTTGATTCCCCCAAGGACCTTTTCAATATCTCTCAATAATCAACAAACAAGAACCATGGTACGAAAACCCATGATTCAAGAGTATGAAATCAGTGTATGTGTGTGTGTGTTTGTGTGTGTTTGAATACTTGATAATAATAACTGCTTGATTGCATTGATTGTTCAAAAGCTTACAAAGGATTAGGGTAGTGTGCTATTTATAGCCTATACAGAAAAGCTATATATAATTACTGAACTACCCTGATCTAAACGAATATTACATAAATAATCCTAAGTCTATAAGCAATCCGCTGTGGAATTAAGTCATCCGCTGTGGAGGTTTTCTCATCCGCTGTGGAGAAGACTATTCATCCGCTGTGCATACTTGGTTGTTCATCCGCTGTGGATGCTTGGTTGTTCATCCGTTATGGATGAACATCCGCTTTGGAATGTTCATCCGCTGTGGATGTTGTCCGCTGTGGAATGTTCATCCGCTGTGGATTGAACATCCGCTGTGGACAGTTGTGTGTTTTTGCTGTCTGTTGTCCGCTGTATGTTCTTCATCCGCTGTGGGATTCTTTCATCCGCTGCACACACTTAGATGAATTTTCTTCATCCGCTGCTGATGATCTTCATCCGCTGTGGAGACTCTTCATCCGCTGAGAACACTTGGTCAAAATTTCTTTTATCTACAAATCTGAAATAGAAATTTAAACAAATGTTAGTGATTGTTATGAATGATAATGATGCTAATGTGTTAGTAAATGATTGTTTGAATGTTAGAACACATTATGTTTGATATATGTCAGATATGACAAGCATCATACTTTTATACATTAATTCTTAATGCACTTGTTGAGTCCAACAGTTATTATTAATGCATGAAATAGTTTTTGTTTAACTATTCCGCTGCCATGTTTTCTTACTTCAATGAATTTTAATATGTAAAGTGCTATGAATGACCAATTATGGGGTTTCCCGGAATCGGGGCTTTACAAGTTGGTATCAGAGCCAATGTTTAAGAAAATTGGGTAAATCATTTTAAAAACCTAAACTTAAATTGAAAATGGGACCAAATAAGGGATGCCAGCCCAAGTAGCTACGGGCCATGAGGTAAATTTTCTTAAAGTTAACAAGAATTATGTGTGTGTGCTATTTGAATTATGTGCTTTTAGTAGATTTGGACGCTGATGTAGTAAGGATAGAAAATGCTTGGGGAATGAAGAGTAAACTAAGTGGCTAATCACAACTGGCCACTGTAATTAGGGACTTACTATATTTGACATAATCCGAGCTATTGCCTTAAATGATCGTGTTGGTGTTTGTATCTTATAGTACTTAGGAGATGGCAGGTGGAAGGTCTTCAAAGGTTTCATGAGGTGGAGGTCATGGTGGACGTGGTGTTGGGCCTCGTGTCTGGAGGAACAGTGCTAAGACTGCCGAAACGGCACCAGAAAAGACCGAGCTTCATCACCATGAAGGTGGGGATGAGAGCGCTAATCTGAAGGCCTTAGTGAAGGAGGCTATAGTTGAGGGGGTCCATCAAGTCATGCACACGATTCTGCCATCTGTGGTGACTGGGGTCATTAGGGCTGTGAGGGAAGATGAAAGGAGAGGGGAGAATTGGAGTGGAAAACGTTTTGGTAGTGGTGGTTTCACTCCCACGGCCAAAAAGGCGAAGGCAGAGCGTCGTAAGGTGGCTGAAACCGAGGTAGGGGGTGAAGGTGTGCAGCAAGTATGGAAGAGACCATGCGGGAGAATGTTGGTGGGGATTGTACACCTGTTTCAGGTGTGGGAGGCCAGGTCATATGAAGAGGGATTGCGGGGTTAGGAGGTGCTTTAACTGTGGTGTAGTGGGCCATATGAGCAGAGACTGCAAGAAGCCAAGGGCCGAGAGCTTCGGGGCAAAAAGGGGAATCGAGAAGGAGTAGGAAGGGCGGAAAGCTTAAGCCAGGGCATTCACGATGACCCGGGAGGAGGCTAGGGTGGACCCTGACGTCGTGTCAGGTACATTCTGTGACATCCGTCACCAAAACAGGTACGTTATCTTTGGCATTGATTTGGATTGTGGCTTTTGAGTTTGATGTTAGTCATATTTGGGCTTGGTCGTAATTTATGGCTCTTACTTGGTAGGCCCAAAATTTAGCTTATCGGGCCTATGTTTTCGTGTTGGGCCTAGGGTTTCTATCATTAAGGTGACCATTGGGCTTGTAATCGTACGAGGTCCTTTGTATTGAGCCAAATCAAGGATTTTTCTAAAAGGTGAAACGCGAAATTTATATGGAAACCCAACTAATCTTAAATCCATGGGCTTTGCCTAAAGCCTAGTAAATACATTTAATTCAATCTAAAATTTTAAAACTAAATGATTTATAGGGCATGTGATAGATCGTTGGAACCGTTATTGCGCGCGGAATTTGAAAAAGTAAAAATTAGTCGACACGCGGTTCGAGACTTGACGGATTACGCGAGACCGGCCAAGGGCCCAAGGGCCCTTCTTCACTCCCTTGTTGCGGCCGCAAGCTAATAAGGGGGTATTCCCCTTTGTTTTGCCTCATTTTCACAATTTGGATTTTTCCATTGTAACCCTAGCCACCACCACACAAAAATCCTCTCTTCTTCTACATCTAACCATCGAAAATTCTGAAGTTCTTGCACCATCCATCAAGTATTTGGCAATCAAGTCAATCCAAGATCTCAAACTAGGCTAGATTCATTCATCTTCGAACCTACGGTAAGCGAAAATCGTTCTTGATGATTTAAATTCTAGTTTTACTCAAAAATCGATGATGTTCATCATCAAAATGTAAAATCTTCATCTAATATTCTCTTATTCTTGGTTTTGGGTGCTAGATCGTGAAGATCTAAGCGTTTCGATTGTCGGATTCGCCATTTGGTAAAAACCCTAATTCTTGGACTTGTATATTCTTTGAATCTATCAAATTGGGTTGTAATCTTGATTGACCTGCTCTAAATCGACATCTTGGACTTACAAAACGTTTTGGAGTCATTCAATTTGTTTCTTGAAGGAATAGATGTGTTTAATGATTGAAACAACGAAATTACCAACTACCGTTGTACACCGGGAGACTTGGAACCCAACAAACTGTTTGGGACTGAAAATTTAAGTAAACTAAGTGTTTAATTGAAGTTTTGGACAACTAGAACTGGAATGAAAGTATTTTTACATATTTGGGCTGTTAACGAGCTCATGTTGAAACTTGGGACGCAAAGGAACGAAGCTAACGAACTGGACAGCTTGCTGTCAGAAAAATGGGTCATCTTGTACATGTGATAACTTGGTAGAAATACGCCCAACTGGGGCAAAATCTGGGTCTGACTTAAAGCCCTATGAGTCCTCTAACTAACCCAAGTGGTCTCGTGTCGTTTCGACATCGTTTGGTCCTCCAAACGTAGCAAACAAAACTGAAGGTCAGAACTGACGAACTGGGCAGCAGATTAGCCTGTATTCTTCGAGTCATAACTTTCTCATATTTTGTCAAATGGATATTATTCTTTTTCTGGAGTTTAACTAAAATTCTCCTCTTTCAAATGATACCTTTTACGCAATGGCTCGTTATCGTTTCGATCTCCAAACAGCTTATACAAAACTGATGCGTAATCAGACATATGTGCTGAATTATCTTGGTAAACTTAAAAGTAAAAGTTGAAACTAAATAATCTAAATAAAGACAAGTGTTGCCTATAAAAGTGATTAAATGATTTTTTTAAAAGATTAAATTAATAAGAGGGTTAATGTAAAACCTTGATTAGCGTTAAGGGCTGGGTTAAAAGGATTACACCCATGTTGGTCATTTTATGCTATGGTACTCCTTTTGTGTATTGTACCTTTAGTGCTTGCTCTTCGAATTATGAGATTGGACTTTGGGAAATTGCTACTTTGAGGTGAGTTTCACGGCCCCTTTTGATATATTTTACTTGGGGGAAAAGCATGCTCATGGTTTTGGACTATGCCGTGTTTGATTTTCTTTTGAAATATTGTATGTGGTTTGGGTCATGGTATGAGTCTTGATATTCAATCATGAGTGTGTACTTATGCTTGTGCTTGTGCTTCAACTTGTGTACTTGGACGTTATGGAGAGATATTGTTAGTACTAACGGGTTGACACCCCCACCCATGTTGTCGGTATACTAGTCGAGACCGACTTGGCCGGGGCTTGCCCTTAGGTGAATATAATCCGGTTGTGTGCAATTTTGGAATGTCTTGGACTTGGGTTACTTTTGAACTTATGTTGATATCTTGACTGCTATGTATCTCTTTCACATACAATTTTCTATACATGTTATACACAGCAAAATATTTGTACTTATAAACCTGTGAACTCACCAACGTATGTTGACCTTTTTAGAGCATATCTTTTCAGGTAATGAAGTCTAGGTGTATGGCTGTGGACTTAGACGAGACCGCTCCTCTAGGAGCATTAGACATTTCAAGAGATATATTTTGGGACATGTTATGAATTGTTTGGTTTTATGGATTGTAATTTTGATGATTTTGAGATTTTTATTGTTTGACAATTGTGTTGATTTGTTTCTGTATGGAGCTTTGGTATGATTATGCATTTTGGTATGACGTTCTGGTAGTGACTATCCTTGACATGTGTTCCTATGTGTCGGGCGACGTCATGACCCATGTACAGAGAATACCTTTAGATATTCTCTTGAACCCCCAATGTGTTATGACGATCCCGTCCGTCGCATCCTCGTGTTTCCGCTTTAGCGAGGGTGTGACAGATTGGTATCAGAGCCATTGGTTATAGAGAATTAGGTGGATTATTCGACCTAGACTATAACCTAAGTAACCACATGTAGTATGCATCATAGGATTATGTGTGTACTGTTATACAGGTGAATGTTTTATGTGTATTATCCGTCATGCTATGTTGCCTGCCTTATGTGTTATCTGTGATCTTCTTATTTGGAGGGCTTTGGTCATCGTATTATCTATGCGTGCCTTGAGAAAGCATTAGGTAAGAACGTCCTCTCATTATGCGCTTGATTATTATTTGGTCTGGAGTGATAAGGCAGCTGTAAGGATTCTTTTAAAGGACTTTGGGCGTTAAGCCAACCTTTATTATGTGCGCCTGCTGGTGTTAGCTATGTTGTACGAGGTCTTATTTACAACTTGTGATTTGGATATTAGGAGACGGACATGCTAGCTTACTTGACAACAACAGATAAGGGCCATGGTGTATTCGGGTTAGATGGCAGCTTTATTGGATCTCGGTCTACACTAAATGGACTCGTTTGACCATCCCTTATCTAAGTGAATGCTTTCTCAACCGATTCCTCTATACAACCTCGATCACTTAACCTTCGGTTAGTGACCATATCCTTGATTTTTCCAATCATAGATAACACTCTGTACTTAACAAGACATGTTAACTCTGGTAGGAGGAGCTAGTGGTGACCATGCAATGCAAATTACCATTACGGGTGCACACGTAATTGCAATTTGCAGTGCATGCGAAATCTGGCAAACCTCTTCGTGAGATAACAGTCATAGTTAGTATGAATCTTCCACTTTATACATGGGACAGTGGAGTTCCTTTTATTATGATAATCTACGGTGTGGAAACACCAATCCCTTTTATACTTGAATCAATACAAATAGATCTAGAGCATTCATGGGAATCATAATGGACCTTTTAGCCCGGTATCTATGAGACGTTTCTCTCGCTTTTGTTTCTGTGATCGTGGAAGTTGACTACATGTTCAAAATGTACTTGGTCTTTAAAGAATTGAAGAAGGGAAGTGAGACTCCTTGTACCTATGCTGCTTTGTTCAAACTGGGCATAATACTTATAGCATTGGTTGTCGAGAGATCCTAGCATTACACTGGATGGAGTAAATGGATGTCATGTAACCAGTTTAGACGTCATCCTTGGTATATCATCGGTGTGGTGGGAACGCTGCGGGGAACCCTATACATAAACATCTTTGCTATGCTAGGGATGTGTCTGAACTGGGCTATGTGATGATCCGAGAGGATTAGAGATGGACATGGTGAGACTGATAGATTGAAAGAAAGTGGCACTGGAGGTAGGATTGGTTGTACGTGCACGAAGTTCATGACGTGCAAGCCAAAAGAGTTCGACAGGAAGTTGGAGCAATAGCTCTGACCCGTTGCATTGAGAAAACAGAAATGGATGTGAACATCAAGATCGGTGCTAAAAATCAAAATGAAAAGAGTGTTATTCGGCCACTAGTGGGCAAAGCACTAACATGGTGGAATATTCAAGTTCAAGTATGAAGTAGAAAAGTTGTGATGGTCATTACTTTGTATGGGCTAAGCAGTAGTAACTGAGAGGTACTACCTCATGGACAAGATGCAAAATATAGATCATTAGTTTTGGAATCAAGTAATGGTGGGATCTAGTCATGCGCTTATCCCTACCAATTCCATAAGTTGGCAAAGGTGGTGTCATATTCGTGGCACATAAATCAAAGCAAATGGAAAAGTACATCGGGGGGCTGGTTCTATAGTTTGTGAAATGGTGGTCGCTACTACACCCCCAACCATTTAGAGTGCAATACTAAAGACATGTATTCTAGTTGATGAGATGGTTCATATTAGACCCTTGAGAAAACTAGTGAGACGTAGAGGGATGTTAAGGAACTCGGTGAGCTAGCTGGTGTTAAAGTAGACAAGAAGGACAAGTTCATGAAAGGATATGTGGTTGTCGTACTGGCAATGAAGGGTTATGTTGGCACTTGTCTGGAGAGTAATAAGTGCAATCCACACCACCCAACTATGATGTCATGGCCTGTGTGGTTCAATTTCAAGCAATTGGAATGCTTAGCGAAGAGTTTTAAGGTATTTGTGAATCTAGTTGTGCCGATAAATATGGTCGAGTCGGAAGGAGCTTGACGTTGACATTATGAGTGCGGAGCCAGGAGCATTATCAAGATGCATATGAGTGATTAAATAGGGCTCTAGGACAAACGATCAATTAAAAATAAAAAAAATAAAAAACAACACAAATTTGGCCTGCAATTTGTGCAAACCCAGGGTAAGGCAAGATGGCAACCCTGCTCATAGAAAGGAATTTAGGATTGATGTCAATGATGTCCAAGAGGATCCTTACATAGTGACTTTGACTTTTGTAACTAAGTTGGACTTAACCCCAGTCACGAGGAATGTGTGTTATTAATGGGCTAAAGATAGACTTGTAAACACTAGAGAGGTAATAGGGGACTGTACTATGCTATTAGCAAATCATGCATTAGAATACATTTTGTACGATTTGGGCATGAAAGTTTCAACATGGTCACGGGGATAGATTGATCGTCAAGGAATAGTGCTAAGATCATCGGATGTGAGAAGTTTGCTGGCATACCATTGTCAAAGGGTGAGACACCTGACGTGTATGGTGAGAGATCAGAAGGGGACAACACGAAGATCTTGAGCATGAAGGTGGAGGAATAAGAGTTAAATGATATACCTATTATGTGAAAATTCTAAGAAGTGTTCCTGAAGGATTTGGAATGATTGTCCACTTCACAATACGAGGACCTTTGGATTGAATTGGTACATAAAGCGGTGTGTGTACCTAGGGCTTCTTATCAGGTAACACCATTGAAACTGTAAGACCTTTCTAATCAACTTTAGGAGTGGTTTGGTAAGAGTTTTATATGACCCACATGCACCATGAGGCACTAGTGCTTCTTCAGAGAAGAAGGATGGATCGTACAGGACGTGCATGGACTATTAAAAGCTGAATAAACTAACAGGCAAGAACCGTTATCATTTGCCCAGGGATAAATGACTCATTCAATCAGCTTCATGTATCGACGTACTTTTTGAATATTGATCTCCGTTCGAAAATCATCAACATAGAGTACATGTGGATGAGATATCGAAGAAAGCATTTAGAACTTGTTATAGACATTACGAGTTTCTAGTTATGAATTTTGGGATAACAAAGGCACTTTTGGTGTTCATGAATGTGATGAAATAGAGGTACATGTCATGCCCAAATAAATTGGTCGTAGTGTTCATTGAGGACATTCTGATTTATTTGAGGATAAGGAGGATCATGAGAAACATATGGTGATAGTCTTAGAAATGTTGAAAAGGAGAAACTATATGCTAGGTACTCTAAGTGTGTCATCTATGCTGACCACAAGAGTTTTCAACATATTTTTCACCAAAAAGAACTGAACATGAGACAGAGATGTTGGACTAAATTGTTCAGTGACTACGACTGTGTAATCTGGTATAACCCGGAAAAGGCAAATGTAGGTTCGGACGTGATGAGTTGTAAGGAAAGAGTCAAACCCATGTTCTTACCTCATTACCACTCAAGTCAAGTAAAATAAGAGAACTGAATGTGGAGGATAAGGCTTTAAGAGGTCTAAGCAAATAGTTTGTACAAATAAACGATACAGGATTGTACTTTATTAAGTGAATTTATGTTTCGTTTATGGGGTATGTGCAGACATTAGTGTGGACAAAGCACACACGTTAAGTATGTTGTTCATCCTGATGCTAACAAGAGGTGGCATGATCGTAAGGGCTTGTATTGGTTCTTAGAATGAGAGAAGACATAACGGACTATGTGTGCAAGTGTTTGACTAGTTCAAATGTTAAAGTGAAGCATCGAAGGCAACCTAGCCTATTATAATAGTTTGAGATTCTGGGTCGGAAGTGGAAAAACGTGATTGCGGACTTCATCATGAAGCTAATAATAATAACTAATAGTGTGTATGATTTGATTTGAGTCATTGTGGAAAACATGACCAAATTTGGTCATCTCCTGACAAATCGTGAGCACTACTAGATGTAAATGTTGGCAAGGAATTATGTTAGTGAAATTATGGATAGAAATGGAGATACCAGTAAATAGGTTCTAAAACCTAAAACGCCATCTCAAGAGACTTTATTCTTATGGGCAGTTCACGAGCTGTTGCCTTGGAATGACATTGTTTATCTTATCAAAAGGAGCAAATTTTCACCTAGATTTGCAAGTATAGTTAAGACTCCAGAATAATTTTGGTCCTGTGATTTATTGGATGGTCCAAGAATTTGAGCGGACGGCCAATTTTAAGTTGCCTATGTACTAGTATGGTTTGTGGTTAAAGAAGTCAAATTTTAGGAGGTAGTAGAAATCCTTATCGTAAAGACCAGGTGGAATTCAAAACGAGAACCTAAATCTTATCTTTTCATGGGACGTTTATTGAGGGCTAAGTACCCACCTGTTTGCCGATGGCATTGCAGTTGATAACTCCAGTTGAATTTCGGGACGAAATTCTCTCAACTGGGGGATACTGTGACATCCGTCACCAAAACAGGTACGTTATCTTTGGCATTGATTTGGATTGTGGCTTTTGAGTTTGATGTTAGTCATATTTGGGCTTGGTCGTAATTTATGGCTCTTACTTGGTGGGCCCAAATTTTAGCTTATTGGGCCTATGTTTTCGTGTTGGGCCTAGGGTTTCTATCATTAAGGTGACCATTGGGCTTGTAATCGTACAAGGTCCTTTGTATTGAGCCAAATCAAGGATTTTTCTAAAAGGTGAAACACGAAATTTATAACGAAACCCAACTAATCTTAAATCCACGGGCTTTGCCTAAAGTCTAGTAAATACATTTAATTCAATCTAAAATTTTAAAACTAAATGATTTATAGCTCGTTGGAACCGTTATTGCGCGCGGAATTTGAAAAAGTAAAAATTAGTCAACATGCGGTTCGAGACTTGACGGATTACGCGAGACGGGCCAAGGGCCCAAGGGCCCTTCTTCACTCCCTTGTTGCGGCCGCAAGCTAATAAGGGGGTATTCCCCTTTGTTTTGCCTCATTTTCACAATTTGGATTTTTCCATTGTAACCCTAGCCACCACCACACAAAATTCCTCTCTTCTTCTACATCTAACCATCGAAAATTCTGAAGTTCTTGCACCATCCATCAAGTTTTTGGCAATCAAGTCAATCCAAGATCTCAAACTAGGCTAGATTCATTCATCTTCGAACCTACGGTAAGCGAAAATCGTTCTTGATGATTTAAATTCTAGTTTTACTCAAAAATCGATGATGTTCATCATCAAAATGTAAAATCTTCATCTAATATTCTCTTATTCTTGGTTTTGGGTGCTAGATCGTGAAGATCTAAGCGTTTCGATTGTCGGATTCGCCATTTGGTAAAAACCCTAATTCTTGGACTTGTATATTCTTTGAATCTATCAAATTGGGTTGTAATCTTGATTGACCTGCTCTAAATCGACATCTTGGACTTACAAAACGTTTTGGAGTCATTCAATTTGTTTCTTGATGGAATAGATGTGTTTAATGATTGAAACAACGAAATTACCAACTACCGTTGTAAACCGGGAGACTTGGAACCCAACAAACTGTTTGGGACTGAAAATTTAAGTAAACTAAGTGTTTAATTGAAGTTTTGGACAACTAGAACTGGAATGAAAGTATTTTTACATATTTGGGCTGTTAACGAGCTCATGTTGAAACTTGGGACGCAAAGGAACGAAGCTAACGAACTGGACAGCTTGCTGTCAGAAAAATGGGTCTCTTGTACATGTGATAACTTGGTAGAAATACGCCCAACTGGGGCAAAATCTGGGTCTTACTTAAATCCCTATGAGTCCTCTAACTAACCCAAGTGGTCTCGTGTCGTTTCGACATCGTTTGGTCCTCCAAACGTAGCAAACAAAACTGAAGGTCAGAACTGACGAACTGGGCAGCAGATTAGCCTGTATTCTTCGAGTCATATCTTTCTCATATTTTGTCAAATGGATATTATTCTTTTTCTGGAGTTTAACTAAAAGTCTCCTCTTTCAAATGATACCTTTTACGCAATGGCTCGTTATCGTTTCGATCTCCAAACAGCTTATACAAAACTGATGCGCAATCAGACGTATGTGCTGAATTATCTTGGTAAACTTAAAAGTAAAAGTTGAAACTAAATAATCTAAATAAAGACAAGTGTTGCCTATAAAAGTGATTAAATGATTTTTTTTTAAAAGATTAAATTAATATGTAAAACCTTGATTAGCGTTAAGGGGTAGGTTAAAAGGATTACACCCATGTTGGTCATTTTATGCTATGGTAATCCTTTTGTGTATTGTACCTTTAGTGCTTGCTCTTCGAATTATGAGATTGGACTTTGGGAAATTGCTACTTTGAGGTGAGTTTCACGGCCCCTTTTGATATATTTTACTTGGGGGAAAAGCATGCTCATGGTTTTGGACTATGCCGTATTTGATTTTCTTTTGAAATATTGTATGTGGTTTGGGTCATGGTATGAGTCTTGATATTCAATCATGAGTGTGTACTTATGCTTGTGCTTGTGCTTCAACTTGTGTACTTTGACGTTGTGGAGAGATATTGTTAGTACTAACGGGTTGACACCCCCACCCATGTTGTCGGTATACTAGTCGAGACCGACTTGGCCGGGGCTTGCCCTTAGGTGAATATAATCCGGTTGTGTGCAATTTTGGAATGTCTTGGACTTGGGTTACTTTTGAACTTATGTTGATATCTTGACTGCTATGTATCTCTTTCACATACAATTTTCTATACATGTTATACACGGCAAAATATTTGTACTTATAAACCTGTGAACTCACCAACGTATGTTGACCTTTTTAGAGCATGTCTTTTCAGGTAATGAAGTCTAGGTGTATGGCTGTGGACTTAGACGAGACCGCTCCTCTAGGAGCATTAGACATTTCAAGAGATTTTTTTTGGGACATGTTATGAATTGTTTGGTTTTATGGATTGTAATTTTGATGATTTTGAGATTTTTATTGTTTGACAATTGTGTTGATTTGTAAGTATGGAGCTTTGGTATGATTATGCATTTTGGTATGACGTTCTGGTAGTGACTATTCTTGACATGTGTTCCTATGTGTCGGGCGACGTCATGACCCATGTACAGAGAATACCTTTAGATATTCTCTTGAACCCCCAATGTGTTATGACGATCCCGTCCGTCGCATCCTCGTGTTTCCGCTTTAGCGAGGGTTTGACACATTCCTAGTAAACCAAACTTGTGCCTCTATACTTTTTGATTCTGGTGCTAGCAGGAGTTTTATCTCTCCTGCCTCCTATGTTAAGTTGCCAATTAGGAGAAGAAAGATTGATGAGCCCTTTGATGTAGAAACTGCCATTGGTAAGTCTACCAGGATGATTGATGTGGTAGAGGATGGTGACATAGAGTTGGAAGGCCATAGGTTCACTGCTAGGTTGTTCGTGATGACCTTAGGCGGATTTGGTGTACTCCTAGGGATGGATTGGCTAGCAGCCTATGCGGTAAATATCGTGTATCGCAAGAAGATGATTCGACTAACCAAGACTGATGGGAGTTCGGTGATGATTTTTAGCGATAGAGTTCGTACGGTCCCGGAAGTAACTTCGATGGCTATGGCGGAGAAGTGTATGAGGCGGAGATGTGGTGCCTATCTAGCCTATGTGAAGGATGTGGATGCGTCAGTACCACGATTGTCAGACGTACCGGTCGTGGGAGACTTCCAAGAAGTATTCCCAGAAGCTCTATCAGGCGTGCGACCTGACCGCGAGTTCAAGTTCACAGATCACAAGGGTCTAAAGTATTTCCTCAAGCAAAAGGATCTTTACATAAGGCAAAAGAGATGGTTAGAGTTGATCCAGAGTTACGATTGCGAAATTGATTATCATCCAGGCAAGGCGAACGTGGTTGCTGATGCCCTCAGTCGAAAGGAACGACTTGAACCGATTCGGGTGAAGGCTTATCAGCTGGTTGTGACACCCGATGTCATGGGTCGATTAGAGAGTTCCAAGACAAGGCACTAAAAGATGATAGAATCAACTCTGAGCGGATGAAAGGGCAAACATCGAATTTAGGAGAGAACACCCTTGGTGGTAGAACCCTATCCGGGCGGATGCGGATTCGTCGTTATGGGGATCTAAGGGGAAGGATTAAGGATGAAGCTCACAAAACTCGGTATTCCATCCATCCTGGTGCTACAAAGATGTATCGCAACCTAAAGAAGGATTATTGGTGGCCAGGGATGAAGCGTGATGTAGTGGAGCACGTGAGTAAGTGCCTGACTTTCTTGCAAGTGAAGGCAGAGAATCAAAAACCATACGGGAAGACCCAACCTTTGGATATACCCGAATGTAAGTGGGAACACATCACCATGGTCTTCATCACGAAATTGCCTCGTACGGTGAGAGGATGTGATACCATTTGGGTAATCGTAGACCACTTGATGAAGAGTGCTCACTTTTTGGCAATCCGAGAGACATACTCGTCGGAAAGGTTGGCGGATCTATTCATCCAGGAGATTGTAACTTGTCATGACGTGCCAGTGTCCATTGTTCCTGATAGGGACACTTGGTTCACGTCCAAGTTTTGGAAGAAATTCCACGACGCGATAGGAACGAGGTTACACATAATACAGCTTACCACCCTCAGACAGACAGTCAATCAGAAAGGACCATTCAGACTTTAAAAGACATGCTCCGGGCATGCATCATTGATTTTGATGGAAGTTGAGATGAACACCTACCGTTGGCAGAGTTCTCCTACAACAATAGTTATCATGCCAACATAGGCATACCACCCTTCGAAATGTTATATGGGAGAGGATGCAAAACCCCGGTGTGTTGGGGTGATATAGGGCAGAAGGAGTTGGGAAGTATCGAGATCATTAAGGCTACGTTGGAAAAGTTGGAAAAGATCAAGGCCTTTAGGAAAGCAGCAGAGGATTGACAGAAGTCCTGCGCTGAAAAGAGGAGGAGGCCAATTGAGCTCCAAGTAGGAGATAAGGTGATGTTGAAAGTGTCTCCTTGGAAAGGGATTATCAGGTTTCGAAAACAAGGGAAATTGAGCCCAAGGTACATCGGGCCATTCAAAATCATTGACAGAGTTGGTAAGGTGGCTTATAAGTTAGAGCTACCCGATAAGCTAAGTGGAATACATCCGACATTCCATGTGTCTCATCTGAGAAAGTGTTTGGCAGATGAAGATGTAATCGTGCCACTTGGAGACATCGAGGTTGGTGCAAGGTTGAATTATGTAAAGCAACCAGTGGCAATTTTGGACCGGAAGGAGAAACGGTTAAGGAATAAAGTGATTAGTTAAGTAAATATGCAATGGAAGCATCGTAAGGGATCAGAGGACAATTGGGAGTTGGAGGAAGAAATGAGACGGTACTACCCTGACCTCTATAAGCAGTGACAGGTTTCGGGGACGAATTCTATATAAGGGGGGTGGACTTGTAACACCTGAAAACTTAAAAAAAAGATAAGTAAAGTAATGGGAGCAAACGGGATATTATATTGAAAGGCGAGGGGTAAAAGTGTACAAGGGCCAAACTGGCCCATAATGGGGTTTAAAAAGAAAATGGCCGCCAATACTTTCTCTCCTATGCCATTAACTTATGCTAATGAGAGAAAGAAGCTCCCATCGGGTTCTAGAAAGAGAAAGTGGGAAGTTCTTCAAGAAGGTAAGATTTTATGGTGTTTTCTCCTCGGATTCAGTTGGGTTTAAGCCTCTAGACAGTTTGTACGTGTTTCTATGTGTTTAGTTGCTTCTTTACGTTTGTTTAGGTGTTAGAACACCAGGTTTGCTCTCGGGTTTGTGGTGTTTTGCTCGAAGGATGTTTAAGGTGAGTTCTAGATCTCCTTTTTTACTTGTTTTCTACTTGTTTGGGGCTGATATGTGTACTGGAAAGAATGTTTATTTACCAAACTATGTTTTTCCATGAAAATATGACTGTTTACGAATGATGTTTGTTTCTAAAAGATCTCTATGATGTTGAATGGTTACTTGTTATGTTTTAGTTGTGCAACTGGTAGATCTATGCTAAGAATACACTTAAGATGATGTATGGTACTAGAAAATGAATAAGTTGGATCGTAAGTGTTGAACATGTTGTCCGCTATGGACACTAACTCTCCTCTATGGGCACTTGAACATTGCTAGAATGTCCATTGTGAACACTTTAAGTATTTAGACTGTCCGCTGTAGACACTTAAGTATGCATGCATGTCCACTGTAGACACTTCAGTATGCATGCATGTGCGCTGTGGACATTAGTCGTCTACTGTGGATCCTTTAAATACTTTAGACTTCCGCTGTGGATTATGGCTGTCTGTTGTGGACACTTGTAAAGTCTAATTCATCTGCTATGAACCATAGTCATCCGCTATGGACACACTTAATGTCTTATTCATGCGCTG
Organism: Flaveria sonorensis; assembly: GCA_025506505.1. Lineage (NCBI taxonomy): Eukaryota > Viridiplantae > Streptophyta > Magnoliopsida > Asterales > Asteraceae > Flaveria > Flaveria sonorensis. Next base: position 33,852,343 of record CM046427.1, read on the forward strand.
TGGACCTTTAGCCGTCCGCTGGTGGATTTTGGATGTCCTCTGTGGACTTTGGCTGTCCGTGTGGTCACTTTGTACTTAAGTCATCCGCTGTATACCTTATTCATATGCTATGAACACTTAGGTTTATTCTAAAATTTTGGTAATAGAATTTAAGTGATAAGTATTTATGTATAAGGAAAGATTATGCTTGTTTTATGTTTCTAATGTTTGATTTTTTTCTTATGTGCTGCTATTATGAATATTAATATTTCATGTTATGTGATTCTAATGACCGGATAACTTAAAAGTATTATGCATAATCAAGTGGTCACAAAGGAATAAAAGCAAGACAGTGTAACCTAATGATTGTTACCCCCGGGCCCTTATGATAAATGGAAATCCTTGCAAGCACAATGAATGGAGGTGCACGACCTTGTTGTCGTTAGCTCAACTGATGTGTGGCTGTTTCAGGATGCACATCTGGGGTGTAATCCTTGTGATTGACCAATGAATGAATGGGACCCGTATTCATGTGTAGGCTTCGTGCCTAGCACTGTGGGTCAACTGTCAGGGGTTAGCTACCACTTATAAATGTGTACTGGCAGGGGTTCCGCATTTATTGCCAACCAACAATGTAGGCTCTTGCTTTGTGCAATCCTAGTTAATGAAAGAGAAAGATAATGAACTAAAGAAAGATAATGAATCTCTTAACGAATGATTATGTATAATGATGGATGAACACCAAGTGAAGCTTACAAAATGTATATTTTTTATATTATCAAAACTAGAACTCACTCAGCAACGCTGACTTTTTATATGCATATCAGTTGGCAGGTGATGATGTTGCTGGGGATGGCATGAGGTTGAAACTACTTGGCAAATAAAGACTGGCATCCATGTTATGCAGAAATTATATTTTTGTCTTGTAATACAACTAAATATCCTTTTTGAAACTTGTAACAACGATGTATCCAAAAGTTATTATTAATGCATGAAATGGTTTTTGTTTAACTATTCCACTGCCATGTTTTCTTACTTGAATGCATTTTATTGTGTAACATGCTATGAATGACCAGTTGTGGGGTTTCACGGAATCGAGGCCTTACAGTAGAAAGTGTCAAACAGTCTATTCGTACCTGTTGTGATTTCCTGATAACTCCCAACCGAGCTTTGTACCATTGTAAGGGAACCATCTATGTGAAATTTGTGGCAGTATAGCCTCATGCACCTAATAATATGTATGTTAGTTGCTCTAGGAACCAACTAACACATCTTGTTTTCTATTAAAGCCTTGTATTTGTTAGTAATTGCCTTTTGCCAATTTGGATCCTAAGGCTAGAAGGTTAGATTTCGAAAGATGAGATATTGGTTTAGTGGAAGAGGTGTGGAGCTTACAGGGAACAAATTATTTTGTGATACCGACTTTAGAGCGGGTTATCATTTGGTATAATGGAGAAGCTAGTTATGGCAAGGAGGTAGCAGGTTGAAGGGGTGGGGGCTATATGGGCTATAAAGTGTGCTATGAAAGGACCTAAACAAAGGAAATTCTTTAGTTGGTCATTCATAGCATAAATGTAGTTCTTATACTTTAAATTACACAACCATTGCAACAGAAATAAATCTTTAAACCGTAAACATGAGGCAAACTAAAAACCCCATGTGTCTACTACTTAAAGGAAACTTATGTAAACGAGAATGCCAATCTTCTTAGAGCCAGGTAGCTTGGTAATCTAGCAAAGGAGGTCTCTATCTCAATACATACCTGAAATCAAACTGACATACGCACAAAAGTCAAGAAAGCTAAGTGAGCTCTAGTTTTATTAATGAGTCTTTGAAAAGCTAACTCATTTAAGAAACATATCATAGAATACAATAAAGTCAATGCACAAGGTCTTTTTAGGGTCCATCATTGCCCCAAACAAACCAAGCACTAAGTCATGCTCTATTACAGGACTTCCTCGTAGTTACCCCCACTTAGAGGACTTATACTAGAGGTTAACACCTACCTACAGTTAGAGTTCATAAAGTCAACCCCACCTATGCATGACCCTTAAAACTATAAGCATAACATTTTATAGAACATCCTTCTTCATATCTATATTTATGCTTAAGAGACATACATAAAATCACACGTTATTACTTAAAACAATGCATACATTCCATCATGTTATGTATATATTAATATACATTCACTTGAAAATTCATTTCCATGTTCATTATATTTTGAAACATGGATCAAATCATGAACCCTAATCATGATGATTATGAATATGTTTCCAACTCCGACTACAGCTCCACATATTAAATATGAAACTAAACATCAAAAGAATAAAACTTACTTGTGAGGGTAGTGATCTTTGACGAAGAGGTTGATGCCATGATCGATTGCTTCATTCCCTTTATAATGTCTAGAGGGATCGATGGATGATCTTAGAGAGAAAAAGTTATTGGTGTGTTTTTGGTTATCTCCCTACTACTCTATTTATAACATCTAAGGGGAAAGACTAATTATAATTATGGGGTATTTCCATCAAATAACACCCGCATACTTTTAGGGACTAATTATTTCATTTGGTTAAACTTATTAAAAATGATCCATAGGCCATATTTTACTTGCTATATCTAACATTCTCCCACTTGGCCAAGTAATCATTTGCGATAAGTATACATATGTTTGGCCAAGTTAAACACTTATCAAGTTTCATATTGAAACTTATTGCAAATAGTTCCAGTCATTCGAATTGAAGTTAATTCGAGACCCCCAACAATCATACTAAAGTCTCAATATAAAACATTAAACATAAAACTAAAATGACTAAAATAAACCTTGATGTACAGTATTCATCTTTTGGTAGTCTTGTCTTAATATTGTGTACCAAAGACTATTTAGGAAAGTTTTCTCCAAATCTGTTGAAGGATTCTTTGTTGGATATTCATCTACATCTAAAGCATTTAGAGTGTTTAATCCTAGGTTAAACATCATAGTTGAATCAACAAATGTTGAATTCATTGAGCATTCATTTCTTAAGTCCTCCAATGGTTCTGATTGGTTGTTTAATATTGACTCTCTAACAAAATCACTTAATCAATTCAACTTGTCTACTATCGAATATCAGCCAGGAACTACCTCATTTGAAGCTGTACAAGATTTTTTCTTATGATTCCTCCATTATCTACTCATGTACAAGTTCAACAAGTTCCTCTGCAAGCTGATCTAGCTAGACAACCTCAAATTTAAACTACATCAATTGAGGTTGGCCCAAGTTCATTGCCAACAACTTATCCAGATACATATCCAGAAGTGCAATAACATGGATCTATTCCAAATGATGTTGAAACAGTGGTGAATCCAACATATGAAACATGAAGAAGCATATGAGTACTTTCATGACTCACCCATTTATTTCAATCCATAAAATGATGCTGCTTACCAACCTAGCATGAATGTTTCCAATATGGAGGCATCCTTACAAGTAGATGCAATTCTTACTTCAAGGATACATAGAAATCATCCAGTTTCCAACATCATTACTGACCTTGATCAACGTGTGATAAGAACCAATTCAAGCATAACCAAATCTGTCTCTTTTCATGTTTTCTCTGTCATACTATTCTAAAGAGTATCAATGAAGCTCTTCAGGACAATAGTTGGATTAAAGCAATGCATGAAGAATTTCTTCAATTTAGGAAGTAGGAAGTATGGCAACTGGTTGACCTTCCCTAGGGACAATATCCTGTTGGAACCAGGTGTCTATACATGAACAAAACTAATGACAGAGGCATTGTTATCAAAAGCAAAGTAAGACTGATAGCCCATGCGTATACACAAGAAGATGGTACATATTATGATGAAGTGTTTGCACTTATTGCTAAACTGGAAGCAATCAGACTCATTCTTGCGTACTCTGCATCCTTGAAGTTCACCGTGTACCAAATAGGTGTGAAGTGTGCTTTCCTATACGAGAAAGTTTCCGAGGATGTTTATATCAGTCAACCATTAGACTTTGAAGACCCGGATCCTCACAAAGTGTACAAGCTTGACAAAGCTTTGTATGGTCTACATCAAGCCCCACAAAAGTGGTATGAAACATTATTGTCTTTTCTGCTTGAACACGGGTATGAGAGAAGAAAGATTGATCAAAACTTATTCAAAAAGATGAAAGGTCATGAAATGCTTTTGGTTTGGATTTATGTGGTAGATATCATCTTCGGCTCAACAAACAAACAACTCTACAAGGTTTTTTAAGACCTCATGCATTCAAAGTTTAAGATGAACGCCATAAGGGAATTGACTTTCTTTTCAAGGTTGCAAGTTCAACAAACAGAGGATGAGATCTTCATTAACCAGCCCAAGTATGTGGATACAATGTCAAAGAAGTTCCATTTCTCAGATTGTTAGTCTATACACACTCCTGTAGGTACAAAGATGAAGTTAGGTCCTAATCCAAATGGCAAGTCTATTGATCAAACACATTATCATTCAATGATAGGATAACTTATGAATCTGACATCAAGTAAACCTGACATAATGTTTGGATTATGCGTTTGTGCTAGATATCATGCAGACCCCAAAGAATCTTATGTCAATGATGTGGAAAGGATATTTAGACATCTCAAGGGCAAACCTGCACTTGGCTTACTATATCCAAAGGAAGGAAACTTCAACCTCTATGCATACACAAACAGTTACTACAGGGAATGCAACTTCAATCAAAAGTACACATCAGGTGGTTGTCAATTCATTGATCCACGACTAGTGTCATTAAAGTGCAAGAAGTAGACAAATGTGTAAGTTTAAATTACAGAAGCTGAGTACATAGGAGCATCTGCTTGTTGTTCTCAAGTTCTCTAGATTCAAACCAGATGCTTGACTAAGGTTTCAACTTTTTTGCAAACACCAATACACAATGACAACATAACTGCAATGTTTATCACAAACAATATAGTTTGGCACTCAAAAAACAAAACTCATGGAGATTAGAAATTACTTTTTGAGGGATTGTGATGAAAAAGGTTTAATCAAGCCGATACAAGTACACACAGACAATCAACTGGCTGATTTGTTTACTAAGGCATTTGAAACTAGTCGGTTTGCATTCATAGTTCAAGCAACATGCATGATTAACCTTCAATAACATGTAAATACAATTTCACTTTCTTTTTGTTAATGACATATCTTGCGTTTTACAATATCAAAACACAAAAACATTTGAAAACAAACAAAAGTACAAAAATATTTTATTTTCTTTTGAAAATATCAAAAAGACAAAACAAAGAAAAATCAAGAAAAATATATCTTTGAATTTCAATAACATAGAATATACCATGAGATATTATTAAACTACAGTCGGCATACCATTAGCAATGCAATTCAAAATCTATTAATGAATGATATATCTTATTTGATATGTGGGTAGGCTCAACTTGGAGTTAAAGATATATGCTTTTGTGACAAACTAAAGATTCTCATTCCATTATGGAGCTGTAATGTGTTTAGCATGACTTCTGATGCCATGTCTAAAGAGATCAAGAAGATGGAGAGATTACCTGATCCCATAGTAGAAATAGAGTATGAGTTGATAAAAACTGAAGAACACAAGAAGGGCAAAGCTAAAGAAATTTCCCCCTCAGCTACTTTCATTTCCTCATCTACTACTACACCACCTCCTCCAAGACAACCACCAGCCAATTATCCATTTCCTGATCCCTACAAGATGACAAGCAGGGAAATGAAGGACTTTCTTGCCAAAAATGGTTTTAGAAAGAAGAAGTTAGGTCTAATGAAGACTGATTTTATTATAGCCTCTATGCTAAGTATCATCAATGACATGAAAGAAAAGATGAAGGTTGTTAAAGAAGACATTATTCCTACTCGACCAACACAAGCAAAATTAGAACAACAAATTAAGTTTCTAGTGAAAATTATGACTCTCTGGCACCTCTATTGAGCAGACATTCAGAGTGGTTCAAACACCCATCCTAGTTACAAGTACAAAAGGGATTAACCACTTCTGAAATGCTCTAAGGTTTTCAGCTCTAAAAGGTAAAGTTGATGTGAAGATAAGTGCCTGAAAGTATGATTTTGATTGGGACATGTTCATGGTTAAGAGACTCAGGTTTAGTGTAATTTTGTACAGAATATATAGATCTAGTAAATTCCTAAAAGATTCATGACTTGAAAGAACTTGCTGATTTGGAACTCATCAATCATGTTGCAATGTCAAGGGGCATTAATTTAAGGAAATTTTGAAAATGTTCAAAAGGACTAATAACTTCAAAGCCCTTAAGGAGATATACATGAGAAAAGACGGATCATTTAGAAATCCCTTCAAGCAACAAAAGAAGAACCATAGAGTAGAAGAGTTGGTAGTCCCAAAGGGGAGCATAAATCCAACTAAAGAATTAAAGAGAAAGAAAGTTTCTAGTACACATCAAACATTGTCAATCTCTAATGTTAAGTATGACATAGAGACATAAATTAGTGATTGTAAGAGGTTGGGAAGGGAAAACTGGGCCAGAGATAAGATTGTTCAGTGCTTATGAAGTGCAGCTTCTAGATGAATCATATATTCACTATATGTCCACTAGACACTTTGAAAGCCCCATAAACAAGCTTGGAGAGGATGATCTTCTATTTTTCTTAAAGTGTATAAGGCTCTTGAAGATTGCTTATGATCGAATCAATAAGAAGAGAGAAACTAAGAAGAGAAAGAAAATACCATTGAACTTTGCTAACATAGTATGATGGAATCAACCTTTCTCCTACAAACTTGTTGTTTGTGTGACAAGGATGATCCTCCAAGGATCTTTTCAATCTCTTAACAATGAATCAACACTCAATCATCATGGTGCAAAAACCCATGATGAATGGCATGATCTCTTTATATGTGTGTGTGTGTGTTTGTGTGATTTTTTGCTTATGTGTGATTGTGTGATTCAATGCACAGAGTAACAAAATGCTTGTTTAATTGAAAATATATTCAAAAGCTTACTAAGGATTAGGGTACAAGGCTATTTTGTAACCCATATACATACTATGCATAACTACAAAAGTACACTTATGTAAAAAAAAATTACATAATAATCCCAAGTCTAAGTGTAGTCTACTGTGGACAACAAAGTGTCCACTAAGGATGTCAGAATGTCAGCGGTGGATGAGAGTTCGAGTTGTCCATTGTGTTTGTTGGTCATCCGCTGTGAACACTTGTGTTTTATTTGATGTTGTCTGTTATGGATGTTGTTCATCGGTTATGGATGTTGTGCATCTGCTGTGGACTTGGTTAGCACCTATGGACTTGTTCATCCACTATGATTTCTTGTACATCCATTATGGACCTTTCTTCATCCGTTGTTAACACTTGTTCAAAATTTCTTTTATCTACAAATCCTGTAAAAGAAATATAAATGATAATTAGTTTTTTTCTTGAATAATACTTATGTTTAGATGTTAGTATATGGCTGTTTGAATGCTACAACTTCTTTGATTGATTAAGACAAGAATTATCCTTTAATGAACTTGTTGTAGTCCAATAATACTCCCCCTAAGGATGATGCTGCCAATCTTGACATTTCTTAGTTGTTATTGATTTTATTTGTTAGTCATGATTTGTTCTGTTTGATTGACATGATTGATTATACATGATTGGTTGATTGATTTATTTTGATTGGTTGGATAATTGACTGATTGCATATATGTAATTAACTTGATTTGCCTACAATAATTCATATGAGTGATTGACTCATTATCTTTGAATGAATGATTGGTTAATTAATTGATTAAATTATTAACTGATTATGTTTGATTGTATGATTGATTGATTAATTGATTAAATGATTGACTAATTGTGTTTGATTGAATGATTTACTAACTAATTGATTGAATGATTTTCTGATTATGTTTATTTGAATGATTAGTTGATTAATTGATTGAATGATTGATAGATTATGTATGCTTGTGGTTGTTTTAGTCATATTTTTTATTGCTTGATTGGATTGTATGATTGGTTATTAGTGAACCTTTATTAAGAGTGAGAAGGTCCTGCTTCATCCAGACTTATCGGTATTTCTGATGAAGATTGGACTTGGTCTTGGATTCTCTTCTTTAATACTTTGATCTTGTGCTACTTGTTCTTCTTGTTAGGGAAGTGGAACTACTTTAAGAGCATTCAGACAGTTGATAATACGCTAACGAATGTATTGATCTATCTATTCAAGTGATGATCGATCTAGGCTTTGAACTTCAATGTTGCTAACTAGAGTGGTTACAACATGATCACCTTTAATCACATTCGGATTGTCATTTTTTTAACACCCCAAAATTTCAAAAAAAAAAAAGAAAAGAAAAGAAAAGTAAGGGAGCAAACAGGATTTTATTTCAAAAAGCAAGGGTTAAAAGTATGCAAGGGTCAAACCGGGCCATAATGGGGTTTAATAAGAAAGTAAGGCCGCCCATACCCTCTCTCCTATGCACTCGACCTACAGCTAGAGAGAGAGAAAAAGACTTCCACCGGTTCTAAAATGAGAAAGTAGAAGAAATCTTCAAAAGGTAAGATCTTAAGTTGTTTTCTTCTCGGTTTCAGTCAGGTTCAAGCTTCTGGACTGATTTCTATGTGTTTCTATGTGTTTAGTTGCTTGTTTTCATGTGTTTAGGTGTTAGAACTCTAGCATTGCTCTCGAGTTTGTGGTGTTTTGCTCGAAGGCTGTTTAAGGTGAGTTCTAGATCCCCTCTTTTACTTGTTTTCTACTTGTTTGGGGCTGGTATGTGTACTGAATAAGATATCGTTTTACCAAACTGTGTTTTTCCATAAAAAATATGACAGTTTTCGAAAGATGAATGTTTTTAAAAGATTCTATGATGCTGAATGGTTGTTTGTTATGTTCTAGTGTGTAACTGGTAGATCTATGTTAAGAATACGCTTAACATGATGTATGGGACTAGAAACTGCATAATTGGATCGTAAGTGGTGAACATACTGTCCGCTGTGCACACTTGAACATTGTTAGAATGTCCGCTGTGGACACTTTAAGCATTTAGACTGTCCGCTGTGGACAATGCATGCCCGCTGCGGACAATGCACGTCCGCTGCAGACATTTAAGTATGCATGCATGTCCGCTGAAGACGCTTAAGTATGCATGCATGTCTGCTGCGGACATTAGTCGCCCGCTATTGATCCTTTAAATACTTTAGACTGTCTGCTGCAGATTATGGCTGTCCGCTATGGACACTTAACATTTAAGTCACCCGCTGTGGACATACTTAGTGTTTTATTTATGCACCGTGGACCATTAGGCATGTGCTGTGGACTTTGGTCGTCCGCTATGGACTCTGGCTCTCCGCTTTGGACACTTGTGTTCTAGACCATTCGCTGTGGACATTGTTTGTCCGATGTGAACACTTAAGGTATTCATGACCGTCCGTTGTGAACACTTAAGTGCTTAACCCATCCGTTGTGAAACTTAGTCATACGCTTTGATGCCTTAATATTCCTTAGTCATCCGCTGTGGCCATTGACTGTCCACTGTGGACACTTAAATGTTTAATTCATCCGCTGTGGACTTTGGTTGTCCACTGTGGACACTTAAAATTTAAGTCATCTGCTGTATACCTATTTCATACGCTGTGAACACTTCAGTTTATTCTGAAATTTTGGGAATAGAAATTTACTGTCTGGACTTATGTTTTAATGGGAGAATATGTTTGTTTTATGTTTCTAATGCTTTATTTGCTTATGGGCTGCTGTTATAAATAAATAATATTTCATGTTATGTGATTCTAATGACCGGATGCCTTAAAAGTATTATTCATAAACAAGTGGTCACAAAGGAATAAAATAAAGATAGTGGAACTTAATGAATGTTACCGCCGGGCCCTTAAGATGAATGAAAAGCCTTGCAAGCAAAATGAATGGAGGTTCACGACCCTAGGTGCCGTTTGCTCAACTGATGTGCCACTGTTTCAGCCCAAAGGATGCACATCTGAGGTCTAACCTTGTGATTGACCTATGAATGAATGGGACCTGTATTCATGAGCAGGCTTTGTGCCTAGAAATGTTGGTCAACTGTCAGGGGTTAGCTACCACTTATAAATGTGTACTGACAGAGGTTCGGCATCTGTTGCCAACCAACAATGTAGGCTCTTGCTTTGTGCAATCCTAGTTAATGAAAGAGAAAGATAATGAAAGAAAGAAATATAATGAATCTCTTAACGAATGATTATGTATAATGATGGATGAACACCAAGTGAAGCTTACAAAATGTATATTTTCTATATTATCAAAACTAGAACTCACTCAGCAATGCTGACTTTTTATATGCATACAGTTGGCAGGTAATGATGTTGCTAGGGATGGCACGAGGTGAAGCTACTTGGCAAATAAAGACTGGCATCCATGTTATGCAGAAATGATATTTTTGTCTTGTAATACAACTAAATGTTCTTTTGAAACTTATAACAACGATGTATTTGGTGGCAAAAGTTATTATTAATGCACAAAATGGTTTTTGTTTAACTATTCCGCTTCCATGATTTCTTACTTCAATGTATTTTAATGTGTAATGTGCTATGCATGACCAGCTGTGGGGTTTTCCGGGAACAGGGCCTTACAAGTTGGTATCAAAGCCAAAGTGTAAGAGAATTGGGTAAATTATTTTCAAAACCTAAACTAAAAATGGGACCAAATGGAGGGATGCCAGCCCAAGTAGCTACGTGCCATTAGGTAATTTTCTTAAAGTTTACTGGTATTTTGTGCGTGTACTGTTTGATTTATGTGCTTAGTAGATTTGGATGCTGATGTAGTCAGGATAGGAAATGCTTGAGGAATGAAGAGTAAAGTAAGTGGCTAATCACAACTGGCCATTGTAATTAGGGACTTACTATACTTGACATAATCTGAGATATACCTTGAATGACCTTATTGGTGTTCGAATCTTATAGGAAGTAGATTTTATGTCGGGTAGAAAATTTAGGAAGGCAACCCGAGGTGGTGCTCGTGGAGGGCGTACTACTGGGCCACGTGTCACCAGGAGCAAAGCTAAGGCTCCCTAGACGGTTCATGAGGACACAGATCTCCATAGCCACCAAGAGGGTGAAAGATCAGCTACCCTCAAATCTAAGGTGAAGGAAGCTATTGCTGATGAGGTCTACAATGTCATGCAAAATGTGTTGCCTTTGGTGGTGACTGAAGTGTTGAGGGCTGTAAAGGATGGTGAAAGAGCTGAGGATATGGGGAAGAAGGAGGAAAGGAAGTCAAGAAAGTCCACAGAAAGGACTGAGGAAGCTAAAGAAGAGCCATCTAGCCCAAAGGTGGTAATTCATGATGTAGCGAGGAGGAGAAGGAGACTGCTAAAGGGTGCAGCTATGGGGCGTTTCAAAGATGCAAACCCCGACCTTCGACGGTAAAGGCGATGCTACTGCTGCTCACCGTTGGGTTCGAGAGATGGAAGCAGTCCTAGACATCAGTGAATGTCGAGAGGATCCGATGGTTAAGTTTGCCTCCCATTCTTTCGTTGACTCAGCTCTATGCTTATGGGACAACATTATCCAAGCTGAGGGAAAATAATCTATAGCAAAGATGAGGTGGTCGGATTTAAAGGAGCTGGTGCTGGAGGAGTATTGTCCGTATCGAGAGTTGGAAAAAATTAAGAGGGAGTTCCTGTATTTGGAGGACTGGAACATGACTCATCAAGAGTACACCTCCAAGTTCAACAAACTTGCAAGACTTGTGCCAGACCTAGTAACTCTTATGTCCAAGAAGACTAAGAGATACACATAAGGTTTGCTAGTGCACATTAGGAGGAACATGATAGCCACTAGACCGAGCATGTTTAGGTCAGTGATAGCTTTGGCGGGGAGAATGTATGATGAGAGGGACCCGGTGCCAATTCAGAGGAAGGTTGAGAAGAGTTGGAACAAGAATGGTAAAAGGAAAAGGTTCAGGAATGACAACTATGGAATTGAGGAGAAGAAGATGAGGGTTAGCGACCGTCGCCCAGAACAGAGGAAGGGGAATGACCGAAGGTAATGTAGGAAGTGTGGGAAGAGGTCACATGGGTGAATGTAGAGTGGGGATGAATAGGTGTTTCAAGTGTGGAGGCGAGGGCCATTATGCTAAAGAGTGCAGAGTACCGAGATGCTACCAATATGGAGAGGTAGGCCACTTGGGCCGGGAGTGCAAGAAGGTTGGAGTAGGAAGCTCAGGGACCCAAACGATGGGGGAGAAAGGGAAGGGTGAGAGCACCAAAGGAAAGGCAAGGGCACTCAACATGACCTGAGAAGAAGCTATAGTGGACCCTGAAGTAGTTTCAGGTATGTTTTTGGTAAACCAATTTTATGCTTCTGTGCTCTTCGATTCGGGTGCTAGTAAGAGCTTTGTATCTGTTGCCTTTTGTCATGTAATGCATGGTAAGAATAAGAAGATAGATGTGTATTTCCATGTAGAGACAATGATAGGAAAATCTACCAAGTTGTCTGATATGATTGACGATTGCCTCATAGAATTGGAAGGTCATAGGTTTCCTGCTAGATTATATGTGATGGCCCTAAGAGGTTTTAATGTGGTGTTAGGAATGGATTGGTTGTTGACTTACTAAGCGAATATCATGTGTCGAAAGAAGATGATTCATCTGATTGCACCCGACGGCAGATTGGTTACGGTTCACGGGGACAAGGAATGCATCACTCCACGAGTGATATCTATCATCATGGCAGAGAAGTTTATAAGGCGAGGGTGTGGTGCTTACCTGGCTTATGTGAAAGATGTGGATGCTACCGTGCCTCAACTATCGGACGTGTCGGTAGTATGTGATTTCCCCGATGTGTTTCCTGAAGACCTTCCAGGGGTCCCACCTGATAGAGAAATCGAGTTTCAGATTGACTTGATGCCAAGAGCGCAACACGTCACCAAGGCACCATATTGGTTGGCTCCATCTGAACTCAAAGAGCTGATGACGCAACTACAAGATCTTTTGGATATGGGCTTTATTCAGCCGAGTATCTCTCGATGGGGTGCTTCGGTTTTATTCATGAAGAAGAACGACGGTAGTATGAGGATGTGTATCGACTACCGTGAGCTGAACAAGTTGACTTTGAAGAACCGGTATCCGTTACCAAGGATTGATGACTTGTTTGATTAGCTCTAGGGTGCTAGTTGGTTCTCCAGGATAGACCTTCGATCAGGGTATCATCAACTGAAGGTGATGGAGCAGGACATCCCTAAGACAGCCTTTCGCACACGTTATGGGCAATACGAGTTTCTCGTGATGTCTTTTGGTTTAACCAACACGCCGACTGCCTTTATGGACATTATGAATCGGGTGTGCCAACCGATGCTAGACAGATTGATGATAGTATTCATTGATGTTATGTGATTCTAATGATCGGATGCCTTAAAAGTTTATTCATAAACAAGTGGTCACGAAGGAATAAAAGAAAGACAGTGTAACTTAATGACGGTTACCCACGGGCCCTTATGATGAATGAAAAGCCTTTCAAGCAAAATGAATGGAGGTTCACGACCCTAGGTGTCTTTTGCTCAACTGATGTGCGGCTGTTTCAGTCCAAAGGATGCACATCTGGGGTCTAATCCTTATGATTGACCAATGAATGAATGGGACCTGTATTCATGAGCAGGCTTCATGCCTAGCAGTGTGGGTCAACTGTCAGGGGTTAGCTACCACTTATAAATGTGTACTGACAGGGGTTCGGCATCTGTTGCCAACCAACAATGTAGGCTCTTCCTTTGTGCAATCCTAGTTAATAAAAGAGAAAGATAATGACTCTCTTAACGAATGATTATGTATAATGATGGATGAACACCAAGTGAAGCTTACAAAATGTATATTTTCTATATTATGAAAACTAGAACTCACTTAGCAACGCTGACTTTTTATATGCATATCAGTTGGCAGGTAATGATGTTGCTGGGGATGGCATGAGGTTGAAGCTACTTGGCAAATAAAGACTGGCATCCATGTTAATGCAGAAATGATATTTTTGTCTTGTAATACAACTCTTTTGAAACTTGTAACAACGATGTATTTCTTGGCAAAAGTTATTATTAATGCATGAAATGGTTTTTGTTTAACTATTCCGCTGCCATGATTTCTTACTTCAATGTATTTTAATGTGTTAAGTGCTATGCATGACCAGCTGTGGGGTTTCTTAGGAACGGGGCCTTACAATCTTCTGAGATCTTTAGGATTATAATTCCTTCAATATGAGTTAATGAATGTTGATTTCTTCCTAACATTTGCTTCATAGCAGCATTAACATATACTGTGCCTAGGATCCTCAGCATATGTATGAAATAACAATAGTCACCCTTGCATAGCATACCTTTAATTGGAGGGAATGACTTTGTTTTTATGAATAAGACATATGAAGAATGTAGCAACTTGATCTCAACAGCATAAAGAATCCTTATATGTTTAGCTTGTTTTCCTTCAAGCTTTCTTTCCAATACTACTTCAAAATGGTTTTCATCTTAATACTATCTTGTGATTGGGTAGTTATACTGATTGCCTTGTATATTTTTCATGATCAGCTTTAGATCAGTTGTCTTTAATGGATATCCAACTCTATTTAGTAATTTAGTATCTAGGCTTTCATTGTTTCCCTCTTATTGTAATGGTTGTTTGCATGCTAGTTTTTGTTCTATTCTAAGTTTTCCTATGTGAAGTTTGTCTTCTCTGTCTGCTTTCCTCTTCATCTCATGACATTGTCTGTTCATGTATGATCTCAGTATTTGAATGAAATCAGCTCCTCTTGAGTTATTTGTGTGGTTGACCATTCTCAATTACATCTGATCAAGTCTATCTTTATAAGATAGGGAGCCCAATTAGGATATGAATGATAAGCATTGGACAAGTCCAGATACTCTGTTAATTAGCTCAACATCCCACACATCATCATACTTCCATGACACTATCTTTATTTCACTTGTTGATGCTGTATGAGTGATTCTAACATACAACTTGACAAAGTTGGTCTTCTCATTTATCATCTCTCTTATTCATTTCCCTCAGGCCAGAGTCTATGTGGCATAAACTGTCTTGTTTCCCGAATAGGATGTAGTTCTGGTGGTGCTTGGTGATAAGTTGTCAGTTAAGTAGCAGGGTGTGGTCTGATGATTTCAGGTCTCACTGCATTTGTCAACATATTCTTGTACACACCCCTTGCTAAGTCTTTCATCTACGTGAGTGTTCTTCCAGCATATGATCTATAAGGAATCCATGTATGATTTAACCAACTTTTCACTTGAGCATAGGTCATTTTTTCTATTTATGGATCTTTAGGAAGATTCTTCTGGAATTCCTGTTGATCCTTGATTTCCTAATATCTTCTATAAGTTTGCTCTGATTCATTCTTCAACACCTCTTAAAAGTCCTTAAGAAGATCTTTAACTTTAGTCATGTTCAAATGAATGAATGAATCATAAGGAAATCCCATGTTTGTTAGCTTAATTGCTCTGATCATCAGGCAACATACTTTGGATGTCCTCTATTTCTTCTATTAGATTTAGAAATAATGACTGGTTCTTGTGTTTGCTCATGAGTTTTATCCATTTCTCCTTCTTCAAAATCAACCAACTCAGGTTGTTGCTTTTTGAATTCATCTTCATTAACTGGCTCAGCCTTCACCTTCAGCATTTTCATCAGGAGGTGATTCAGGCTCATCTTGTTCAATTATTTTTTCTTTTCCTTTGGCTAATGCTGCCAGGTGTTTCCTTTTCCTTTTATATGTTTTGATTATTGGCTGTGATGATGATGGTTCTTGTTGTGTTGTTTGTTCAGCTTGAGATTTTAATGATTCAGCAAATTTTCTAATAAGTTCTTTCTGTTCTTTTATCAGAGAATCCACAACAATAACTTCTGTCTTTGGTTGTTGATGAGGATCCTCTAAGTAGAAATGTTGCCTCAAGATTAGTGAGTAATGTATGCTCTCAAATGGATTCACATCACCAAATAATTGATCCATTGTGTATCTTGCTTTAGGGATGATTATTGATTGTTCTATTTGTTGTTCATGAGAGCTTGTTTCTACATATACTGTTTAAAGAGGTTCAAAAAATTATTCTATGCTCACGTCTTCTATTTCATCTCCATGACCCTTAGATTGATTATCATCTTCTTCATTCAATCTATGTTTTTCAACAACCTTGAGCTCTTTATTTATCCTCTTAATCTCTTCTGCTTGTTCAGAGATGATTCTTTTTTGGGCATTAGTTTTATCAACTTTAGCTTCTGTTTGATTAGTCAAGTAAGCAACATCAAGCTTTGCAATGTTTACTTCTTCAGATTTTGCTTTCACTTCATTTCTAGTTTGATCAAGCTGTTGTTTAAGGAATTTAACAATCAACTTTTGAGCTTTCTAATCAGCCTCAAGCTTTTGTAATTTTTTCATCTTTGGCTTTAAGCTTGTCTTTGAGTCTCTTTGCCCTTTGATTTGACTTTTCAATCAATTTTTTGTATTTAGTGACCAAGAACACTTTTGAGTAATCAATTTCATCTTTAGTTAGTATATCATCAGATTGACTTGCTGTTGGTTCAATTTGCTCAGATTGAGTATGTGGTTGATCTTGCATAGCTTGTTCATCTGTTTGATATCTAGATGATGTTCCCACTTCTTGTAAGGCCCCTTTTAAGGAAACCCCACAGTTGGTCAATCATTACATAAAAACATTTAAAAGGTACATCATTATCGTAGCGGAATTTAAAAACTTCTCATTTATAAGTTAAAACATATCATTTCATTACATCATTCATGTAAATTTCAAAATACAACATCATATCAAAATGTGAATGCTATCCTCAAAACGCTCCCAGTAGCTTATGCATCCATGCCTGCACCTCCTCAGCATACAAAAAGTCAGCGAAGCTGAGTGAGTTCTAGTTTTATAATTAAAATACTTTACTTTTGTTAAAACAAACATTTTACATTCGTTGGTGATCACACATCATACGTACACCTTGGTAGTAATTATTATTATCTTCGTCATCGTTCAACATCATTCAATCATTACATCTCTCACCATCATCTAGATCCTGTCTCATGCAAGACCCCCGACTCATGCTCGAAAGCTGATACTGTGTCGGGGCCTGTAAACAAACCCCTGACTCATGCTCGAAAGCTAACATAGTATCGGGGTACGCGACAAGGATCCCATCTCGTATGCAACACCCCCGACTTATGCCCGAAGGCTGATACTATGCCGGGGCCTGTAAACAAACCCCCGAATCATGCTCGAAAGCTGACACAGTACCGGGTTGAGCAACAAAGATCTCATCACTCTCACATGCCACACCCCCGACTCATGCTCGAAAGCTGATACTATGCTGGGGCTTGTAATCCTGTCTCATGCAATACCCCCGACTCATGCTCAAAAGCTGATACTGTGTCGGGGCCTGTAAACAAACCCTCGACTCATGCTCGAAAGCTGACACAGTACCGGGGTATGCGACAAGGATCCCACCTCGTATGCAACACCCCCGACTCATGCCCGAAGGCTGACACAGTACCGGGGCGGGCGTCAAAGGTCTCATCGTTCATTACCTCCATTCGCTGCATTCGTTATATTTCAATTTCATTACATAATACTTTACTTATGCACTCATACATGATAGGTAAAGCCTTCACATACACAACACAAACATCGTCAACAACACACAAACATGCATAACACAACCGGCATAACCATCACATCACAACAGAACTTAGCACAACCACCTACCTCTCAGAATTCGCAGAAATACCTAAGTCTACAAAGAAAAGCGGATGAACATCTTAGGCGCATGAGCATCTAAATTCGGATGAAAACAGTCTAGGCGCATGAGCACTGCTTACCATACATAGGCATTTGGGCAGTAGGAGCATGGGGTACTCTGGGCGCATGGGCACATCCTTGGCGCATGAGAACTGCTGGGGCGCATGAGCCTTACTTGGGCGCATGAGAACTGCCGGGGCGCATAAGCCCTGCTTGGGCGCATGAGAACTGTTGGGGCGCATGAGCCCTGCTTGGGCGCATGGGGTACTTGGGCGCCTGGGCAACTCTGGGCGTATGGGCACTAGTTGGACGCATGACCAAAACTTAGGCGCATGGGCAACTCTGGGCGCATGGGAACTCTGGCCGCATGAACACTTGGGCGCATGAGGTCAGTTAGGCGCATGGAAAACAATCTGGGTGCATGGAAACAATCTGGGCGCATGGAAACAATCTGGAATATAACCTATGCTACAAACAACTCCCAAACATCATTCTAACACATCCTAACATGAATCTACAATGCTACAAACACTAAAACATTCTAAACATCAAACATAATCCAAGAACCACCTCTAAAGCAAGCATCAACAGGGCACAGTCGAACATCATGCTGAAAACTCATGGTTTGTTTTAAAAACCTCTGCTCGGTATGCATAATAGCCCCAAACACTTAGAAAACCAGTCAAAAGAGGGGATCTAGAAACTCCCCTTGAACATCATGCTGAAAACTCATGGTTTGTTTTAAAATACTTCCTTTTCATAAATCCGTTACTTCCGTACGTGATCACACATCATACATACAACAAGATAATATTCATTATTATCCTTCATCATTCTTCTCATTCATTTCGTACTTTTATCATTATCTTTCACTTTATACCAGACCAATGTGCAATACCCCGAATATTATGAACGAAGCTGGTACTGGGCCTGAGGTCTATAAATAGACCCCAAACATTATGCACGAAGCTAACTCCAGTACCTGGGGCAAGCAACAAGGGTCCTGTCAATCTCAAAGATTGACCCTACATGCATCCTCATGGGGTAGCTAACCCACACACAGTTGAGCTGCCAACCTATGGCTGTGAACATCCTTTCATTTTGCTTGCAAGACTTTCACTCATTCGTTAAGTTCCACTTTTCATTATCATTAATCTTTCACTTCATTTATGATAATACTTTACGTATACGAGCATAAACACACCATGTAAACTCACATAATAATACATAATATGGAACATAAGAATAGGCCACAAACAAGCATAACATCAACAAACATAACCACCAAAACATCCCAGGGTTAAGTATTAAAATTTTAGATTTCCAAAATTCTAGAAATTTTCTAAGGCAATTAGGCGCATTTACACTATGTAGGCGCATGAGTACTATGCAGGCGCACCAACACTTAGGCGCATGAGTACTATGCAGGCACACCAACACTTAGGCGCATGAGAAAACTTAGGCGCATGAGCACTGCTTGGGCGCATGAGCCTTACTTAGGCGCATGAGCAGTGGACGCATGAGCACTTGGGCGCATAAGCGGTGGGCGCATGAGCTGGTACTTAGACGCATGGGCAAAATTTTAGGCGCATGAGCCCTAGTTGGGCGAATGTGAAGGGACTTAGGCGTCTGAGCAAAATTGCAAGGGTATGAGCAGCAGTTATATTATAACTTATAAAATTTCAGCCCAAATCATCATCCTAATATGTCCTTAACTTAAATCTAGCATTCTAGGCACCTAAAACAAGCATAACCCCACAACATACAAGAATCCATACATACATACATACGGTTAACATACATATAAGTCGTAAAACATTTCTTTACATGCATTTTCAGCCACAAAAGAAGTTTAAAACACAAAACTGGGGATCTAGAACTCACCAATTGCAGCCTTCAAGTAAAACTCCACCAAACTTGAGGGCACAAAGAGTTCAAACAACCTAAACACACCAAAAACACATAACCAAGCACAAAAACACATAAGAATCGGTCCACAAGCAGAAAATTCAGCTGAAACCAAACCAAAAACAAAAAAAAAATACCTACCTTCTAAAATTTCAGCTTCTTCTTGAAAAACCCAAGAGAACTACTCTTCCTTCTTCTTTCTTGTTTCCCGCCAAAAGTGGGTGCAGAAAAAGTAGATGCATGGGCGACCATACCCTTTTAAACATAAAATAATAGTGTTTTGCACCTTGTACCCTTTACCCCCGTCCACTTGTGCCCATTATCTTTTCTTTCAAGATACTTTTCTTTTTCTTTATTTTAAACAAATTTTCGGGTGTTACATTATGATCTCTAACAAAAATTATGTTTGCCATATCTGTAAAACAAGACATTTGAATTAGTATTTGTGAAGTTTAAAGAATGAATGATTTTGATTTTATGCAAATTGAATTTAGTGTTCATGAGTGTTGTGTGATGATTTGGGGTTTGAATGAGAACACATGTTTTTTAGCATGTTACAATGACAAGTCTGTGTCATTTGGATGATATTTATCATGTGGGTGTTTGACTTTGATGAAATTGTGCAAAGAGTCAATTTTAGTCAACTTTTAATGTGCAAAAATCATTGATTTTATGTTGTTTTGATCAAAATTCAATGTAATCATCTTTGTTTGATAACAAAGTGTCAATTTGTTTCAAAATGACTCATGTTTGATGTTGATAAAAAATTTCAAAAACTATAGTTCACTTTTGGTGAAAAAGTGTCATTAATGTCAATTGAATGTTCAATATTGTTGTGTTTTAGACTATTTTAGCTATCAAACAGTGTTTGGTATTGAAGTTATAAAATGTTTGATAAGTTATGTCATATTTGACACTTTTTGAAATAGATTCAAGAACCAAAATCTCAAATTTATGAATTTTGGTCATGAACATCTTGAATATTCATATACTCGATGAACACTTAATCAAACTCAATAAAATGAATTGATCTAATACATGCCTCTATGGTTGTTATACATTTATTCACTATTTGATTTCAAAAATAATAATATTTGATAAGATTTTTGGTCCAGTTCATTACATAACCTAGGGTTTCATAATGTTCAGATCAACACAGATTTAAAGATTAATATTTTGGATGTTTAATGATTTAGAACATGTTATTATACCTATTTGATTAATTAAAACTTGTGACATCAAATAGATTATGGTTGATAATCAAAGTCAGTGAGTACAGTAGCAACATTTTAAAACTTTGAATTTATGTATGTCTGTTGTGTATACAGCTTTTTCATGTGCTGCACAAACAATGCTGAGTTAAATGTATTAACTCATACGCTATGTGTATCATGTGCGTTGTGACTACAATGCTTCCCCTAAACACTTTTGTGTGTACGCTGTATGGATGGTTGACAATCAAAATCACTTGTATGTTTTGAAAATTTGTTCATAGTGGATGGTTGATGAAACATGCATTGTGGACACATGGATGTTATTTCAAAATTCACAGCAGATGATTGATTTATCATGCGCTGTATAAACACTGTATCAATAGTGGATGAATATTATTCATGTGCAATGCATAGTTGATTGCTTGTTTTGGTTATTCATAGTGGATGACTGATTGTTATGCACTGTGTATGCACTGTATTCATAATGGATGAATATTATTCATATGCTATGCGTACTTGGTGATTTGTGTACAATGTATGCTTACCAGTGTTCATACACTGTATGCATTTGAACTATTTTCACAGCGGATGATTACCTTTGGTCATGCGCTATGAACATACATGGTATTCAAGTAGATGTTTTGCCATTGAACATGCATCGTGAACACTTTCTAAATGTGCTCATTGATGTGCAACGAATGTGATTTTGTGTATCTGTTGTAAACACTTGGTGTTTACAACTTTTCTGGTTAACTATGTCAACAACGGATGGCTGTTTGTGTGTCTACTAAACAAAAGTTGTTTAAACTTGATAAATTTTCTGGTTGTTAGAAATTTTGTTCATCAACTATGTAGTTTAATACATATGCTGTGAACACTTGAATAAAATTTATGAAAGCATGCACTTTCAATAACAAAAAATTTTATTTGTTAAAACATACGCTGTGAACACTTGAATAATATTTATGTGTTTGGTCACGCGCTGCACATACTTAAAAAAATTGTTGAATGATTTTCAAAAATTATTTGTTAAATTTTTAATAATTTTAACATGATTGCTATATGGATAGTTAATTTTCATTTAAAGGCAATAATGTACATGTATATGTGTCAACCTATCGTTTTTTGCATGCTTGCTTGACTTGGTTGATTTTTATTGTTTAAAACATAAAATAATTAAGATTTTAAAAGCTCAAAAATATCAATATTCCAAATTTTAATATGTATGATGGTTAACATATACTGCTGCCTTTGATATTTTCATATTCATTTTCCCCCTAAATTTTTCCATATTTATTAAACCTTTATATAGTAAAAAAATTTTGATTTTGGTTGATGTAGTTATCAAAGTCCAATTTGTTTGCTTACAAAAAGTTGGTTTCCATTAGTAAAATGAGACTTCATCAAACTAAAGAATAAATGATTTGAAAACCTTTGAATGAATCAAGTTCACTTGCCATGAGATCATATTAGTCTTAAGTCCTCATTGACTTGATATGTTGTGTTTGAGAATAGACATAGACTAATACAATGTTAATTTTAGATATTATTGTCCACTTAAACTCATGCATGGTATTAATGGTTGTTTAAACAGTGAGTGTTTATCATGTTTCGGGTATGATTAGATGATATGCATGTACCCCACACCTAATAATATCTTAAGATCAACCCACCTCAAGATATTAAAGAAAGCACTTTCAATAACTTTGAGCCTAGTTACTTAGGAGTATAAATGCTTAATTTGATCCACTATGGGATTCTTTTGATTGATCCTTATTGATTGATCCTTATTAGGATTCTTTTGCATTTCACTTTGGAAGGTGATCCTCTTTGGATTCTTTTGATTCATTCACAAGGAATGTAGTCTATAAAAGAATTTATTGGTTTGGCATCCTAAATGGATGTGTTCCTCATTGGGAATCTTTTTGGATCATGATATATGTCATCCAAGTCTGTGCTTAGCACAACAAAGGATGCCTTAGTGTATTCTAGGTCTTTGAATCATAACAAAGGAGACACTTATGTTTGATTGAGTAGATTATAACTACTTCACTTGGTGTATATGAGTGACTTTGCAAGAAATCTATATTGGTTAGATCAAAACTTACCATACACCAAGATGGTTGTTATGATTACCACACAATCATGAAAACTTTAATTCTTCACTATTTAATATGATGTTATGTGTCCCGTGTTGAGCCTATCCACACATCAAACAAAGTATGTGAGTCTTTATTGGTGGAAAATGAATAAAGTGAAGAAATCAAACTAGTGTACTATCATTTCTTATGTTTGTCCAATGTGTGATTCAAAATTATTTGATTTGATTGGAAACATGAATGTTTAATTGATATTCTTGATTTTAAAAAGATTGAATGCTTGTTATGAAGCTTGGACTATAACAAAATCAAGTTTGGATGATGTTAATATGTTGAAAAACATCATGTGTTTGGTTCATAATTGATCATACCAAGTGACTGAACCAAAAATTCAAATCTTGTTGAATCAAATGGTTTAGTAAAAATATAAGCCAATTGGTTATCTGTATGAACCTTGATCAATTTAATCATTCCCTTTTCTGAGCAATGTCTCAGAAAATGGTATCTTATGTCTATATGTTTCGTTTTTAAGTGTTGGACTGGATTATCAGGTATGAACAAGGTAGTAGAATTGTTTATGTGTATGGGTATTTTTAGAAAATTATGACCATAGTCAAGCATTTGGTTTTGTATCCAAAGCACTTGAGAACATCAAGTAGAAGCAGCTATGTATTCTACTTCAACTATTGACACAGAGACATTTATTTGTTTCTTGCACTGCTAGGAGATCAATCTTGATCCAAGAAACTGACATTCTCCTATGGTTGATTTTTTGTTGTTGTTACAGCCACCATAGTCACTGTCTGTGTAGGCATATAGTGAGAAGTCTCCATATTTTGGATACCAAAGGCCAAGATTTGATTTGCCTTTCAATGCTTTTGTGATGTTCTTTGGGACCGTAAGGGATAAAAAGCTAGAGAACAAGCAAATGTTTTCTACATCAGATTGACTTTTTGTCAATCTGATTTAAAGTCACCTATAATGTTCTCTAGTGGATGATATTTATGAAATTTGGTTGTTTCAATCTAATTAATAGGTATTGTTGAGTCAATTTTGTTAATGGTGAGGTCTGGTCTGGATGGTTGGGCAAGAGTGATGGTTGTGTCTGGTTCATCTATCTGTTGGTTATCAAGAAAAGTATGAGGAGAATCATGAAAGAAATCTAAGATTTCATCCTCATGATGTGTGTCTGAGAGAGAATGCTAATCATCATCTTCTTTTGTGGCTTCATGTTGATTTGACTTGGTTTCTTTACTTGGTTGAGAATCAACTTGAGCTTGTGATTGATTATTTACTCGTATAAAGGATGATGGTGTGGGGTGTCTTCAACATTTGGTGTTAATGTTGTTATGGATGATGTTCATTTGGATGTGTTAATTTGACCTAGTGGTGTTGTAACAGTTGTGCTTGATGGAGTTGTTGTTCTTCGTGGGCAATCTGCTGTTAATGGAACATCTATGCTTGTTGGTGGAACCATTGGATATTCAATATCTTCTTTGGTACCTGAAACATCAAAATAGGATATGTCAAATGATTTTGTTAATGAATCTATATCAAACAATTAGTCTGATCCAATGACTTTTTTAGTGAAAGAATATTCATTAAAAACAACATCAGTTGTTTCTTCCACTATGTTACATCTTGGATTGTATAATCTATAAGGTTTTGAGCTTTCGTAATATCCAACAAAAAATCCAACATCTGCTTTAGGAGCAAACTTTGATAGATGTTTCTCTGTTGTTTAATATAGACATAGAACAGCCAAGCGCCTTAAGAAATCCTATAGACGGCTTTCTTTTATACATAAGTTCATAATGTGTTTTAGTGTGTTCTTTAAAGATTGTTTTGAATGTAGCAAACTGTATTGATTGATTCTACCCAAAAGGATATGGGTAATAGAAATTCTAAAGCATAGATCTTCCTACTTCTATTAATGTTATGTTTCTGCTTTCAACAACTCCATTCTACTGAGGAGTCCTTGCTACACTAAGTTGTTGACTTATTCCTTTTTCTACACAGAAAGTAGAAATAATGTCATCCTTAAATTCAGTTCTATTATCACTTTTCAAAGTTTTTACTTTAAGATCTAGTTGGTTTTATATCTTGGTGATAAAGGATTTGATGATTTCTAGTGTTTCTGACTTGTGTAGTAGAAAGAATACCTATGTAAATCTTGAGTAATCATGTACTATCACTAGACAGTATTACTTCTTACCTATACTTAAAATGTTTTTTGGTCCAAATAGGTCCATGTGAAATAATTTGAGTGGTTTTTGATTAGAGTTTACCAATTTAGAATGAGGAGACACTCTATATTATTTGCCTTTCAGACATGCAGTGCAGTGGTCTATACAAAAAAAATCTTATTAAGGTAACCTATTACTAGATCACCTTTAACCAATTGATTCATTCTATTAAAATTAAAGTGTCCCAATCTTCTATGCCATGATTGGGAAACATCTTCTTTTGCTTTTAATAATAAACAAGTTTCAGGGGTTGAAGCTGAAATTGTATTTATATCAACTATGTATGTGTTGTTTTGATAAGGAGGTTTCAAACGGATAAAATCTTGTGGAATCTGAAAACTCATCTCAAGGATTTAGTAGTTGTTGGAGTCAAAGAGTGTGGCATATCCTTTGTCACAAATGTGAGATACACTCAATAGATTGAATTGGAGGTTGGAGTAGTATTTGACAATTTCAAAGCTTATCAACCCATTGGATATTGTTCCTACAGTAGTAATCTTTCCTCTTGTTTTATCTCCTCCAAAGGCGACATTTCCTCCATGTTTGTTCTTAAAATCCTAAAGGAGGGAACAATTTCTATTCATATGGTGGGAACATCCACTATCAATGTACCAGATGTTGTAAGGCCTTCTTTGATGTCCCTACACAGACAATGAATTTAGTTAGCGTGTGCAACCCAAGACAAGATGGCCTTGGGTTTTCCTTCTTTTCTTCAAACACAAATCTCTTAAAAAGATGCATTGTCTGCTACTTAGGAACTCTAGGAACACTAGATTTCCTTTGTTTGGTAATAGCTCTTTTAGGGGAGGTGCTTTAAGCTATTCTCCTTTGATTGCTAAGGTCACTTTGTAGTCTGATTTGAGACTTATGTCTCCTGTTTGGTTGTTTAAAGTTGTCATAAAGTGATTTATCAGAATTTATAACAACTTTGGTGTGTGGAGTTTGTCTAGGTGCTCCACCTTTGTTTTTGTTAGAAACAATTTGTCGCTTCTTAGTTGAATTCTTAGGGTGAGATTGTTTGTTTTGCTTCCTACTCTTTTTATTGAAAAAGCAACATCTGGTGTTGTGATTGTTTCTATCACTAATTAAATAGTAGTTGTTAAAATAACATGTTTCAGTACCATGGTTGCTCATGTCACAGTACTTACAATACTTTCCAAATTAACACTTTTTAGTACTTGAGTGTATTGATCCCACCATTCACAATAAGGTAAATTGGAGGTATTTTAAGTGCTTGCAACTTTTGCTTTGATGGATGATTTTGATCACACATCAAAAGTGAGACTTTGTTGCTTTGGTTGAGTGGTGGTTTTGCCCTTTCCTTTATTTATTCTTTTAAGAGGGGTAGTGGAAGATTCACCTTTCCTTCCACCCAAGCAAATGTCAAATATTTGCTCTTGTTGTGATAGTTTGGGTGAATGTTCGGCAATCACAAACACATTTAAAGTATGTGTAGTTTTAGTGGATGGTTAATCAGACTCATCATACAACATATCCTCATCATCATTGGAAGTATGTACATCAAATTTATATATTCACCTTGGTAAAAATCTGTAGATTTAATTTGAGGTTAATTTTGACTTTTTACAAACTTAATTAAAGGTGACTTTGATGATGATGAGGTGGGTTTTGGGTCATCAGTTCCATCATGAGGATCAAGCGAATCCCCATGCTCTAATACCACCTGATGGAATCAACCTTTCTCCTACAAACTTGCTGTTTATATGATAAGGATGAGCCTCCAAGCATCTTTTTCAATCTCTCAACAATGAATCAACACTCAATCATCATCGGAAAACCCATGATGAATAGCATGATCTATTTGTTTGGATGATTCTTGAGCTGCGAAGAATGATGTTTCACTTGAGTCAAGGAATTCTTTATCTTCATTCTCTCTAGTGCATGTTAGTAATGCATTGTTTTTTGATTGCATGTCCTTAAATTTGTACGATTCAACAAGCCTCATTATGCTACTGTTTCTTGATCCTTAAATTTGATAATGCTTCAAGATCAAATGTTGCTATCATGAGAGACACTAACTTAGTCTAGCTCTCTGGAAGAGTGTGAAGCATCTTCTTGTTCATTTCCACTGATTCATACTTAAGTCCATACACCATCATTTCATTTACTAAATGTACAAATCTATGGAGTTGTTGTGGTATTGATTCACCTTGGATGTGATGAAAGGTTTCACACTATGTTCTAAGATTCTCCTTTTTGATAGCTATGATTTCATCACTTCCTTCACACATGGTGTGAAGAAATTTTCAAAGTTCATTGGTTGTTTTAAAGTTCTCTACCCTAGTCAGTATCTCAATAGGAAGAGTCATGGCTAGGATACTATATGCTTTCATGTCTTTTTTGACTATTTTAAAGTCATCACCAGCTACACTCTTTAGGCTAACTGGTTTCTATGCATTGTAATCAGGACCTCGAGGTTCTGGTATGTAAGGTCCTTCAGTGATTGAAGTCCATCGATCAGGATCATGAAAGATAATCCAATTTCTAAACACTATCTTCCATTGTTTGAAGTCCACTTAGTTTTTCAATCTCTATGGTTTAAGTCCATTGTTTGATCCAGAAACTTCATTAGACATGTTGATTGTTTGATTAACTCAACGGTTTAAGCCCACTATGTGCACTTCCAAAGGGGAATGCTATAATAGGGACTAAATGGGTTTTTAGAAATGAGAAGGATGACAGGGTCATTGTTATCAAGAACAAACCCAGACTTCTGGTACAAGGGTACACATAAGAAGAAGGGATTAATTATGAAGAAGTCTTTGCTCCTGTGGCCAGGCTTGAAGTAATTAGAATTTTTTTAGAACTTTCAGCCTCCAAAGACTTCAAGGTGTGTCGAATGGATATCAAGAGTGCATTCCTCTATGGTGAGATTGATGAAGAAGTTTATGTCTTCCAACCTCCAGGCTTCAAAGATCCCAAGTATCCAAATCATGTATATAAACTTGATAAAGCCCTTTATGGTCATCACCATGTACCAAGGAAATGGTATGAGACACTCTTTATCTTTCTCTAGAAAAATGGATACATCAAAGGATCCATAGATACAACTCTCTTCACCAAGAAGATTGATTTGGATATAATTTTGGTACAAGTATGTGTTGATGATATCATCTTTGGGTCTACAAATAAGAGCTTGTTCAAAGCCTTTGAAAGTCTCATGATGCCAAAGTTTGAGATGGGTTCAATAGGAGAGCTCACTTTCTTTCTAGGGCAACAAGTAAAACAAACCTCTGATGGCATCTTCATAAATCAATCTAAGTATGTTTAGGACATCTTAAGCAAGATTTCAAGCTACTAATGCTAAGGCTGCAAAAACCCTAATGTTAAAGACATGTTCATTAACTCCTGATCTTGAGGGGAAAGCAATTGATAAGCAGCATTACAGAGCCATCATTGGATCTCTCATGTATCTTACAGCCAGCAAACTAGATATCATGTGTTAAAGTCCATACTAATAAACAATACACATATTTATTCACAAAGGCTTTTATGAAACAAGATTTAAGTATCATGTATCTACTATTGGAATGATGAAATTTGAATAATTAAATGATTTAATGATATCTAAAAATATTGTAAAGAAATGTTTTCTTTTAAATGGGCAAAACTGTGTATCTACCGAACATTGAAAATCAGGAGATAAATAGGTATCTGCCGAATATCTGTAGATAACTAGGTATTTGCTGAATTTTGCAAATCAGTAAATAACTAGGCAAAACAAGGCATCTGCCAAATCAGACAGTTAGGCACATAGGATGTTTTCGGCACATGTCTTTGAAAAAGATTCGGTAGGTCCCACTTCTATATTCCGATACGAAGTGATGTTGGAGAAGTTACCTGAATAGACTTTTCCATTATCACACGTCGTCAATTTCATAGTTACGGTGGTAAATAATTTTAGAATTAACATTGTTATATATCATCCATAACTGTTAAAATCTAAAGTTTTTTCTCTATTTTCATCTTCAATCTTCTTCACAAAGCAAACCCTTAAATCTTCAATCTCTTACGTATTACCAAAATCAATCAACTTTTACTGGCTGCTCAAACTCAAACCCTAGAATTCCGACCTAATCACAACATCAATGCCTGACTTCAACCTATTGGTGATCTAGTCTATAATCAACTACTTCAATTTCTACATAATAGCAATTATGCTTTTGTGATATCTGTAGACCGAGTGATTTATGAGACACATATTCAGGAATTATGGAGTACATGTTCCATTCAAAGGGAACATGGAACAAAGATCCTTAGTGAAATAGTACAGGGACTCAAGGTCATCGTTTCATGCGCCAAAATTTGTCAACATCTGAGGTTGAATGACGCAAACGGTGAATCTTCTATCTCCAAAGAAATGGAAGTGCCATATTCAAGGATATGAGATATGAAGGACCCCTTCCAACATCCACCTTCTCCAAATCTTAGCTATATCATAATTAGAGAATCATTCTTCATATCTTCCTTCATTGCTTATCAAACAAGTCAGGAGGATGGGATCAAGTACCATGGGATTTAGTAGGGGCTATCCATGGGTTGGTCAAACAGTAGCATTACGATTTTTAGAACATCATTTGTCAAAATTTGTGTATAAATGTTACAGCTACCGCAGAATTTATGTTTTTAATGTACTAAAGATTCCTTCAATAAATTTTACAAGAGGAATTGGCTGATAAACTTAAAATGGGAGGAGTTATCCATGCCTTAGGAACTTTAAATAAAGCAATATTTTCAAACTTCAAGGCCACTCCTAAATTCTTATCTGGGAAGGAAACTCCCCTATTCGCCCATATGCTTTGAGGTCACCGAGCTTCAGGGTGGCACCATGGTAACACCCACCGCTGCTGATCACACACCATCTACATCAAAACAAAAGGCACGAAAGCAGAGACAACATCACTAAGACCTCAACCATGGCAACTCATCTTGAGAATGTCTCCTTGGAGTCATTTCTTGAGGAAAGGAATGCAGGGCGCCAAGAAACCACATCTAGTGGTAAGGGTGTAGAGGCTCGTCCTAGGACCTCATCTCCAAAGCATTCTACATCTGTGGATGACGGTATGGAACGCACACATGAATCGACGGCCCATACCCTTAAGCTTGCTAAAAAACTTAATGCTTTACAAGTTGAGAATGCAAGGCTTCAAGGTTATACTGAAAGAACCACAACTCTCAAACTCGAGAAATGCCCGCTGAGATCTTTGGTAGATAGAGTCTTTGAGGTGGGAGCACAACTCAGAACTCTACAACTACAAGTTGCAACCATCATAGAAGAAAAACTTACAATTCTTCAACAAACTATAACAATGGTATTGGATCTTGAACATAAAGTTTAACAACTTCAAGAGACCATTGACCTTCAACAATCAATCATCACAAATCGTCTACTCTCAGCACGACAAGAACCTTTGAATGTGCCTTCCTCCACCAACATGGTGTCATCTAGAATCTTAGATGATTCTAGGAAAAATAGGGAAGATGAGCCCAAAGAAGTTGTTTTACATTTTGTACAGCCAATGTCCTTCTCCTCCAAGTGGACTGACCTATAGCAACCTCTATCCGAAGTTGAAGTCAAAATGAATGAGCTTCTGGATAGATATGGCTATGATAGTTCAAAAGAGAAAGAGATAGAAGCAAGCAAGGTGATAAAAAGGATGAACTAAAAGGTTCTACTTGGGAAGAGGAGAATGGTAGTGATTAAAAGATCTGACACTTCTTCCTTGATGTATATAAAAAGAAAGAGATCTGATGAGGAATCATCAAAGAGAGAGATTGAGTTCGGACTTGAAGTTTCTCCTAAGGTATCTACTGACGAAGAAGTACCATTACTAAAATTGTTGTTATTAGCTGTGGATGAGCTGAATAAATTAGCTCCTGATGCAACTGCCAAAAGTACAAGACAAGAGGCTTTTTGAGCAGATGAATCCTTAGAAAGAATGGTGGTTTACAAAAGAGGCACTCAAACCATGGAGGAGGATATGGAAAGGCATGGGGTCACTCTTGAAGTTGAACCAACCCAACTTCATATACAACAAAAGGACACACCTGAGTCTAAACTTGGAAAATCAGTTATAGTGATATTTTGTCAACCGGAGGTGGAAGCTAAAACCATAGTTAACTCTGAGGTGAATATGGAAACTGATGGCCAAGAAGTCACTAAGGATGCTGAGAGAGCTCTGACAACTACTGATGATACCAAGTCAGCTGGTGAGGCATCAGGTGTAACCATCAGACTTTCAGCACTCAGCACTACAATATCTACATCTGACAAAGGTAAGAGACCTATGACTACTGAAGAGGAAATTGCAATTTAGTCACAGAAATCAAAGGCTAGATTTTTGATGACTAAGAAGGTGGTGTTGTTCCCATAAAGTGTTGAAAGAGAAGTTGTAGAACTAAAGGCATGTAGATCTCCATAGTCCTCAATTAAGAAGAACAACATTGCACTAATCAAAAGGGCAAAGGAATCGAGTGCTGCAAGAACTACAACAAAATATTTCAACCGTGATGGTGAACCCAGCAGAACAACATCAAAAGCTCCACATAAACCAAAGGTTAAAGTTGTAAGGCCCCGTTCTCGAAAACCCCACAGTTGGTCATTTATAGCACTTTTAATATTTTAAACACATCCAGATTCATCAAAACAAGAAGGCTTTGCAGCGGAATAGTTTAATAAAAGCCATAACATTCATTATCCCTTACTTTTGTCCAGAAATACATTGTTATGCTAGTTACAAAAGAGAATCTAGTAGCATTTTAAAACAAAATAAAATTTTAGCGTGCCATGGATGCCAGTCTTTATTTTCTAGGTAGTTTCAATCTCGTGCCATCCCCAGCAACTCCATTACCTACCAACTGATATGCATATAAAAAGTCAGCGTTGCTGAGTGAGTTCTAGTTTAATAATATAGAAAATATACTTTTGTAAACTTCACTTTGTGATCATTCATCAATATACATAATCAATTATTAAGAGATTCTTTATCATTCTTTCTTTCATTATCATTCACTTTCATTATCTAGGTTTGCACAAAGCAAGAGCCTGCATTGTTGGTTGGCAACAAATGCCGAACCCCTATCGGCAAAAGTTTATCATGGTAGCTAACCCATCGACAGTTGACCCACACAACGAGGCACGAAGCCTGCTTATAAATACAGGTCCCATTCATCATACATTGGTCAATCACAAGGATTAGACCCCAGATGTGCATCCTCATGGGCTGAAACAGCCGCATATCAGTTTAGCTAATGACAACATGGTCGTACACCTTCATTCATTGTGCTTGCAAGGCTTTTCATTCATCATAAGGGCCCGAGGGTAACATTCATTAAGTTTCACTGTCCTTCTTTTATTCCTTTGTGTCCACTTGTGTAGATGCTTCTTTAAAGATTAACATTTGTCTTTGTGTGTCTTTTACATTTTTGTCATAGT
Source organism: Flaveria sonorensis (assembly GCA_025506505.1). NCBI lineage: Eukaryota > Viridiplantae > Streptophyta > Magnoliopsida > Asterales > Asteraceae > Flaveria > Flaveria sonorensis. Next base: position 33,885,005 of record CM046427.1, read on the forward strand.
ATAGGGACTTTTTATGTAAATATGTTCCTTTGTTTTCTTGATTAGTATAAATAGCATAGATATGTATGGTGTAAGTAGGTTTTTTTAGGTTGAGATGTATTATAACTGTTTACTACACTTTGTATTCTTCTATGCTTCTAATCAATGAAAACTCTATGAATTTTTGTTGATTTCTTGTGTTGAATTGAATACTTGTGTGTTTCAGATTGAATTGTATTCATATATCATCACAAATCGATCCATTTTGAGCTCATCAAATGGTATCAGAGCTTTCGGTTCAGTGATTGAAGTTCTTCAACTATCGAACTCTCATAATCACTTGAATCTGTGATTGATAAACAATTCAGTCGTATAATTGTTGAATTCCTTTGTGTGTCATCATCAGGAACATGATTTGATTCACAATTAGCAGTACAATCCGTTCAACTCAGTGAATTTGAGCAAAACGCTCTTCGAACCTGTTCTTCATTTGTCGAACCTGTTCTGGAATCAAAAGATCAATTTTGGCTGTTAATTGAAGAAATTGAAGTTGAAGGATTGATTATTGATCAATTTCCTACATAATTTGAGGATTTCAGATCCATTAGTCAAGTTTTGAAGGAATTCAGAAAATTTAAGTTCGTATGAAACTGATGAATGTGGCACATTATGTCAAAAACACTGCTGAAAATTGCCTAAGTGCTAGGTGCATAACAACTGTTTAGACGCTTCTCCACTGTTTGGGCGTTTTTCAGTTAGGCGTTTTTCTACTATTGGGACACATTTCAACAAAGGAATTCCAGGCGTTTTACAACTGTTGAGGAGTTTTTGAACTATTTAGGCGTTTTACCAACCTGGCGTCTGACAACTGTTCAGGCGTTTTGATACTGTTCAGAAGCTTTTCAACTTGGGCGTTTTGGATTTTTTCTAAGGCAATCCCTTGGACGTTTCAAAGTCAAAGTCAAAGGAAGTACCTCAACTGTTTGGGCGTTTTTCCACTATTTGGACGTATCGCTTCAACACTTAGAAAATTTTTAAAATTTTTCGAAACTTAAAAAATCCAAAACTATTTTCAATTCATTGTTTTAATTCAAAAAATTAAAAGCAACAAAAACAAATTTCTTTTAAAATCAAAAACTAAAAATGGTAAAATCAAAAGACTCAGAGAACAGAGTTCCCAAGCTGAAGAATAGAGCAGATTTCAAGAATTGGTCACTGAGATTAAAGCATCACTTGAATTCTATTGATACAGATCTATGGAAATCAATAGAAAAAGGACCTCATATTCCTATAACTTCAGATGGTCCTGATAGAGGTTTTGTCTACACCAAAGAATCTCAGGAACCATATCCTGAAGATGGATTACAGGGTGATGATCTCAGGAAAGTTAAAAATGATATAAAAGTGTATTCTTTAATGTGCAAAGGACTGCCACTTGAAGTCCTTACAAGGCTTGATGGTTATCAGACGGGAGACACCATGTATAAGGCATTAAAAATAATATGTGAAGGTGGAAAGGAGATCCAGGATCTGAAAAAGAAAAAGTTAAAGAGACAATTAGAACTTTTTGAGCATTTATCCGGTGAAACAATCAATCAGATGAAAAACAGATTGTTCAACTGACAACTGAGATGTCGACTGCAGGCATCAAGAATGATTTAAAAGATCTTAACTACAGGCTTCTCAATGCTCTTCCATCTTCATTGAAGCAAACAGTCACTCTGTTAAAGCATACTGAGAAATTCCCAATGGATCTTAATCTCTTGATTGCTAAATAGAATCTGTTGAAATTTATGAAAGTTCTAGAAACAATGACAGAGCAGCTTCGATGTCACAATATAAATATGTTGCTTCTCCTGCAAGTACTGTGGAGAATGCATTCATGGCTAAGAATGAAACTTCACCAGAAGATGAGGGTGATCTATTTGTTGGCGCAGGGTTTTTCACTGATTCCACTTACACAAGTGCTGCTGCCTATACAACTTAGAATCAACCTCAATCTCCTCCTATTCCTAAAAGTTCTAAATCTCAAGCAAAGACTCCATCTGCTAACTCTGCTAAAACTAGCAAAGTTAACGATGTAATAAACATCCTATTACAGGATGAAGAGTCTAAAACTGATTTTACTGCATTTATGGCAAGCTTTCAAGCTTATCAAGGTAGTCATCTAACTCAACTTGATTTTGTTTTGCAGGATTTGTTTGAAATGGATCCAGACGATGTTGAAGAAATGGATCTCAATTGGCAAATGGTTATGATAGCTTACAGGACTCAGAAACACTCGTATGTCAACAGAAACTACAAGCCGAGTGCAAACAAGTCTGTTGGATTTGATAAGTCCAAATCCAGGTGTTTCAACTGTAACAGCTATGGTCACTTTTCTAGAGAGTGTAAACCTCCAAGGAATAAAGGAGGAAATGGCCAATCAAGCTCAAGTAATCAAAGGTTTCAGCAATCTTCACAGAAGTCATTTCAGAAACCTTATCAAAGCCTACCAATGCCAGAATTGAAAGATGATTCTAAGTCATCAGAGGAGCCCAAGAAAGCTCTTGTTGTTAATATTAAAGATGGTTATGATTGGAGTGCATACGCTGAGCAATTTACTGCTGATTTAACCTCCAATTTATCTCTTGTTGCAAAAATACAAAAAGAAGATTGGTCTGAATTTAATGATCCAAAAGATGATGGAAACTCTTTGAACGAGGAAGAGGATTATGACTGGAGTGATAAGTCTGATCCCAAGGAAGATTCATAGGAAGTTGCATTGATGGCAAAATCTGATCAACCAAAGGTTGAAAGCTCTAACTCTGAAACGTCTCCTCCTAATATTCCGAAATTCTATCAGAAGTCAGAGAAATATTATGCACAAAGTCTTGCTTCGAGCATGTCGAATACTACAGAAATTATTCTTACAAGATTTGTGAAAAACTTAAGCAAGAAGAACTAATGCATACCAAACTTAAAAATGATCATAAAGTATCTGACGAAAAGATTATCTCTCTTCAAAATTCATGGAACAAAACTCTAAGAGAACTTGAAATTGTATCAAAACAACTTGAAGAGATGACAAAAAATCTTGAACTGGAGAAGATAGCTCATGCAACAACTCAAGTTGATCTCGCCAAAGTTAAAAGTTCTAAAACCATTGTGGAAAAGCTGGTAAATGAACGAAAAGATAAACAAAAGGCAGGATTGGGTTTCACTCATGAACCGATGCCGGAATCAATAACAAATACTTTACTAGAAAATTTTAACACTCATGATCACTCTCCAGAAAACAAAGCAAAATTAAAAGCTTTTCAAAACAAGACCAAGATGTCGGATGCTGAAGAAGAGAAAACAAATGTGGAAATTTTCGAAGAAAAAGATAACGAAAAGATAAAAAATGGTCATCCTGTTAAAGTAAAATCTTATGAACCAAAGCCTAAAACAAAGAAAGTTTTTGTTCCTAAAGAGTCAGTTTTGGAGGAAGTGAATATTATATCTAATAACCAAAACTTAGATTTTCAAAACAAAAATGATGAAGAAACATCAGAAGATTCAAATTCATTTGGTCTAAATAATCCTGAATTCATTAAATGGCAAAAATACTAGAAAAAGAAAGAATGTGAAAAAGAATCTTCAAATGAGGATGTTCAATCTAAACCATAAATTGAATCTACTAAATCAAGGAACCAGAGAAGAAGAAGAAAGATAAATAAAGCTAAAAATGAACAAATAAAAATTCAGGAAAATCAGATAAAAGAAACAAATCAAGCAACAAAATTAAAGCCAATTAAGTTTGTATCTGCTAGTTTATTGAATGCGAAATCCATTCAAGATGTTAAAGAAAATCCTAAGAACAAATCAACCTCTGATCAGAAAACGGGTTCAGATTCTAAGACTTCCGCTGTATCTAAAAGATTTGTATCTAAGGAAAACAAGAATGAAATTCATGTTCAAAAACAAAAACAAATTGTGCAAAAGAAAAGTGGTTTAAATCAAAAGCATAATTCTTCAAATCAAAAACAACAAATTAACTCTTTGACACCTAAAAGTAAACAAGTTTCTAATGTTGCGTCAACGTCAAAGGTTAATAAGCAATTATTCAAGACTCCACAGAGGTATTGTAACATATGTGTCATGTATAATCACAAAACGTCTGAATGTTTTTTTAACAAATATTGTCACATTTGCGATATGAGAAACCACTCAACTTTAGAGTGTTATTTTAACAAATACTATACTTACTGTGATGAGCAAACTCACAACACTAAAAATTGTTACTTTAGAAAGAATTCACAAAGGAGAGGATTTGCCACCTCAACAGTAAGCAAAGGATATCTTAATCCACAATATAAAAGAAACCAAAATGTTGATTTTCAAAGATTAACACACCAACCCTCCTTAGGCTTGAACTCTTTCAAAAGAAATAATTCAGTGAGACCTAAACAATACTTCAATGATAAATTCATTCCAAGATCAGTGAGAATTAATAACAAAAGTTTTGAAAATAAAAGATTTTCAAACAATGGTCAGTCAAAGAGCATGAATTTTCCAAACAAGCATAATTTTGTTACAAATAACAGAATTGATAAATTCATAGAGCATAAACCTGATGTCAACACACTTCACTTTAAACAATTTACTATTGTTGACAAGTTTGGAAAACCCAAGACCATTTCGGCTTGGGTAGATAATTCACCTTAAATTGTTTTGTTTTTGCAGGTACTCCCGAGAAGACCAATCAATACTTGGTATGTGGATAGCGAGTGTAGCCGGCATATGACAGGCAATCAGGCCTTATTACAAGATTTTAAGTTAAAAGATGGAACGCATGTCGCCTTTGGTGGTGATGCGGGAGGAAAAATAACCGGAGAAGAAACAGTATCCAACGGGATTATAAGCTTTGATAAGGACAACTTCTGTTCACAGTTGAACTTTAGTTTGTTAAGCGTATCCCAAATTTGTGATAAATCCTACTCTGTACTTTTTGATGATTCTTTCTGTTATATCTTGAAACCAGGATTTCAGATAAGCAAGGATTGCGTGGTTGTTAAAGCTGTCAGAGATCGAGACGTATCTCAAGTTGACTCTTCTACAAAAACAAATTGTGTCTTTGCTAAAGCGTCAAATGATGAAAGCCAGCTATGGCATAGATGTCTCGGACATTCTAACTTCAAGAATATGAACAAGCTTGTAGCGGGAAATCATGTTATTGGCCTTCCATCAAAGAAGTTTGCCACAACTATTTATACTCAACATGTTTAAAGGGAAAACAACATAGAGCGTCTTATAAGTCCAAGCTGATAAACTCAAATTCCAAACCCCTTCAATTGTTGCATATGGACCTTTTTGGACCAACCAACGTGAAGAGTATTGGAAGAAAATCTTACTCTTTAGTTATCATTGATGACTATACAAGATTTTCATAGGTTTTCTTTCTAAATGATAAATCTAAAACAGCTGAATTAATAAAAGAATTTATCATAAAAGTAGAAAACCAACTTGAACAAAAAGTAAAATTAGAAGTGATAATGGGACGGAATTCAAAAATCTAACTCTTGACATGTTTTTTGTAGAGAAAGGAATAGCTCATCAGTTCAGTGCTCCCAGAACTCATCAACAAAATGGAGTTGCTAAAAGGAAGAACCGAACATTGATTAAAGCAGCACGATCCATGTTAGCCGATGCTAAAATTCCGATCACATTCTGGGATGAAGCAATATCAACTGCATGTTTTGTTTAGAACCGTTCATTAATTGTTAAAGACAAACTAAAAACTCCATATGAGTTAATGTTTGGTAGGAAACCAAACATAGATTTTCTTAAATCTTTTGGTTGTCCGGTTATGATTCTGAATTGAAGTGATTATTTAGGAAAATTTGAATCAAAATCTGATGATGGATTTTTCGTTGGATATTCATCTATTTCAAAGGCCTATCGAGTTTATAACTCTAGGACTAATGTTATAGTTGAAACATTCAATGTTAAATTTCTTGAAAACTCTTTTCCATCAGTGTCAAATGGTCATGCATGGTTATTTGATTTAGATTCATTGTCAAACTCTTTTCAATCTAACTTGTTTAATCAATCTAACTTGCTTGATTCTACAGGTGAAAAGAAAATTCAAGGAGATCTCGGTTCATTCAGTGACAATTCGGATTCTGATGATGCAGATGATTCAAGCGCAGACTATCCCTTCTTTTCTTTCGTTAGAGATTCTATTTTTTAGTCTAATAATGATGATCAGTCTCATTAAGATAATGATCATTCTATTTCACAAAACCAAGATGTGTCACAACCAATTCCTAATGATGGTACAGAAATTGTACACACTGAGTCTGGAACGTCATCTATTTCTGGTGATTTAGTTGATTCGGTAATCTTGATTACTTTATCAACTCACCGACTCAAGTTCCCAATTTCAATCCACATTCTTCAAGCCTATTGCATCAGCTTTCCAACATGAATCAAACCAATCTAGATGTTCATGTTCAAGGAGATGAGATTCCGACATCTCGTATTCACAAGAACCATCCAACATCTCAGATTATTGGTCCTTTGAGTGAGAGAACAACGAGAAGTATATCAGAACAAGCAAACGTATGCTTATACTCTTGTTTTCTTTCTCAAATTGTTCCTAAAAATGTTACCAAAGCGTTAAAGGACAATGGTTGGATCGAGGCTATGCAAGAAGAATTATTACAGTTCCGAAAACAAGAAGTATGGAATCTGGTGGATTTACCTGAAGGAGAAAATTCTATAGGCACCAAATGGTTATTCAGAAATAAAACTGATGATAGAGGAATTGTTATCCGAAATAAAGCGAGATTAGTTGCACAAGGATACACTCAAGAAGAAGGTATTGATTATGATGAAGTATTTGCTCCAGTTGCAAGACTTGAATCTATTCGTGTCTTCCTGGCTTATGCCTCATTCATGAAATTTAAAATGTATCAAATGGACGTAAAGGGTGCATTTTTGTATGGTTCTATCACCGATGATGTGTACGTGAAGCAACCTCCAGGATTTGAAGATGCTACATATCCACATCATGTTTACAAGTTGAGCAAAGCTTTATATGGACTACATCAAGCCCCTAGAATCTGGTATGAGACATTGTCACAGCACTTAATCCAACATGGATACACGCGAGGGAAAATCGATCCGACTTTGTTTATCAAGAAGGATGCTGATGATCTTTTATGCATACAAGTGTATGTCGATGACATCATATTTGGTTCTACAAGCCCAAAAATGTGCAATGAATTCGAAGAAATCATGAAATCTTGATTTCAGATGAGTTCTATGGGAGAGATAAATTTCTTTCTTGGACTACAAGTTAAGTAATCTGCAGATGTATTTTATCAACCAAGAGAAGTTCGTTGACAAACTCTTGAAGAAATTTAAGCTGCAAGATTGTCAGTCAATTAGAACTCCAACTGATGTGAACACCAAGATTGAGCCTGATCCGAAAGGAAAATCAGTAGATCAAACATTATACAGATCGATGATTGGTTCTTTGATGTATCTACTGCATCTAGACCAGACATTATGTATGTTGTTTGTGTATGTGCAAGGTATCAATCAGACCCGAAAGAAACCCACTTAATTGCTGCCAAAAGAATATTCAGGTATCTCAAAGGTAAACCGGCTTTAGGGCTATGGTATCCTTACGAAGGTAACTTCGAGTTACATGGGTATACTGATAGTGATTATGGCGGATGTTGTCAAGATAGAAAATCAACAACGGGTGGGTGTCAATTTCTAGGACCCAGATTAGTCTCATGGCAATGCAAGAAACAAACAAATGTCTCTGTTTCTACTGCAGAAGCTAAGTACATTGCTGCTTCAGCAGGATGTTCTCAAATCCTCTGGTTGCAAAACCAACTGCTGGATTACGGGCTCAACTTTCTTAAAACACCTATTTACATTGATAACACAACTGATATGTTCATTACAGCTAATCCTGTCAAACATTCTAAAACAAAACATATCGAAATTCGATATCATTTTCTCATAGATAACTCTGAAAAAGGTTTAATCATTCTGATTCAAATTGCTACTGAAAAATAGTTGGACGACCTTTTTACTAAAGCCTTCTTACCAGGACGGTTTGAGTAATTGGTTAAGTCGATTGGTCTTATTAACCACACTTAAAATTGGTTTTTGAGTATTTTAGTTAATTGAGTCTAAATATGATCAGAACCCTCCCATATATGAATAGGACACAGTCAGAGAACCTATCAAAGTTAATTGCATGATTTTATTTTTGTGTGTGCATGTTTTTTTTAGAAAAACAAAAGCCAAATACAAAAATAGAAAATTGAAAAAAAAAAGATAAAAATATAAAACCAAAAATCTCAAAAATAGTGTCTTTCCTTATAAATTATATAGGAATGAATTTGTTTTGTAATACGTGAGAAATGATAGTACATTAGTATGATCACTTGCATACTTCGCTTTGGATTACAGTCTGACGTGATCAGATATGATATGCAGGTAAGCTCATGCAATTATACTGAAAAAGTAAATTCTTGTGATTAACTAAATCACTCATGCATTCATGTATGTCTATCTTAGCACTAATGAGTAGTGTTGATTTCTCAAATTGATTGCTTGTTAAGACATAATCTCACACCTGATGGCGATATGAATAACCATTGAGCTCTAATTATTTAATGCGTCTAACACTTCTCTGTTATGAGTCATCATAGACCAGAAGTGATGAGATATCCTTTGTTGTATGTAATTATAGACCTGGATATTCTCACTGATGTAACAAGATGCCAATGTGCAAAAACACCAAATGAGATCTGGTTATAGTATATGTTAGGTTAACAAGTTGAGAATAGTGACTTCTTGCATATCTTTATGAGAATTAACCTCTCTAAGTCTAAGTGTGACTGCATAATGTCATATCTAATTGTACCTTAAACAATCCAAGAATTGAAAAAGTAAGTGTGCTGAGTACCTTGCCAAAAGCACTCATTTTTCTGTCCTTAGATCTCGTGTCTCCTTTGCTACAGAAATGTTGACCTGGAATACACTTGATCAGGATTTAATCACTGTCTGTGACTATCCATCAATTTTTTATTTTAATGTGCTGATAGCTACTAATATGATCTCACTGCAGACATGATTCTTTGTGAATATTAGGATTTTATTCTACTTTCATTTTGATTTTTGCATGTTTTTCTGTGTGCAGGCAATTTAACACTGATTAGTGTGCTCTTCATGTGAAACAAACTTCTAAGTTTTATCAAACTTAAAAGTTTAGAGGGAGTAAAAAGAGTTAAAACAGTGTCTAAGAAAACCGATTGACAAATTTCAAGACATGAAAAATCATGAAAAATCAAAATCTAATGGTTGGATGGAAAAGATGATGCTACATATGTTCAAGTATGTGTTTAACAAATGTAAAAATGAACCTGAAAAACATTTTTAATGGAAAAGCTTCTTGCAAAAGTTAAATGAGATTTTTTGTTAAAAATTAGAGACTAAAATGACGGGAAATTATTTTGAAAAATTTAAACAAAAATAAAATGGTCAAAAATAAAAAAATAATAATAAAAAATAAAAAAAATATAAAAATTTTAAAATAAAATTAAAAAAATTTCAAAATTGAGGGTATATTGTGAAATTTTGGGTGAAAGTCAAAATTTGACTAATTAAAGTCAAAAATTGATTAACTGTTTTAATATTAGTAAGTGAACAGTGTTAATATGTCTAAACAGTAAAGAGGTGGAAGATCTGAAAAATTACAAGTGTTGCGACACATGAAAGTCATCTCATGCTCCTAAACAGTGTTCATAAGTCCAGGATTAGGAGCATGATGATTTTTCAAGATTTGTACAAGTGTTGGACGTTTCAGACAACCTCGTGCCTCTAAACAGTTGTCATGTGTCTAAACAGTTGTCTTAAGTCTGATAATGTGGTTAAGTGTTGGGCGTTTTATCCTTCACATATGCCTAAACAGTTCCCATGCTTCCAAGTGTAAACAAGTGTCATTGGGCATTTCAGCTAAGCTCATGCGCCTAAACAGTGCTAAAGCGCCTACACAGTGCTTATGCATCTGAATAGTCCTCATGCGCACAAACAGTGCTCATATGCCTAAATACTTTGTAAAAATCGTCTCCATGCTCACAAACAGTGTTCATGCGCCTGACCTCATGCGCATAAACAGTGCTCATGCGCCTAAAATTTTTCACTTAGTATATAAACAACACTATGTGTTTTCAGATTTCATTTTCAAAATCTCCCCTGAACATAGAACACTCTCAAACCCAATCACTAGATATACCACTGATTCACTCATTTTGATTGATTTTTTATCTTGTGTTGCATTCTATAGTGATATTATTCGATTCTAAATGTAAGTTGATGATCAAAATTTCAGAAATTTCAGTTAACAGGTTGATTGATTTGGGCGTATCGGACCTATTCGAGCGCACGAACCCTTGTCTAATGAATCTGTTAAGATTGGGAATGAAATGAGAATAATGAATTGAAATTGATGATTAAATGATGATACAAACATGATTTCGATCTCATTGATGCATTAAAATATGTTATTCATCAAAGTTGATTATGTGATGAATCCTCATCTTCTGAGGCTGAAGATGAACAGTCATTCAACATATTTTTTAAATAAAAATGAAAATTGATTAAAAATTCACATTTAAATCTGTTTTAAAATAAAAAAAATTTGAGAATTAAATTGTGTTAATCATAATGAAACTAAACTTGAAAGAATTTCTGATTTTGAACAGAATGTTCAATTCTTAGAAATTTCAAGTGCAAATTGGTAAAATTGGTTAAAATACACAAATTCTTAAAAAGTCAATAAACTTTCAATTGAGTTAATTTTCAACATTTGAAAGTCTAAATTCTTGTTCATTTTGCAGATGGCTGATTTAAAGTTCGAGCCGAAACACAACGTTGTTGCGCTATTAAACGAGGATATTCAAGATGCTGCATGATACGAATATATGATCAGATTTTTATTACGAACGAAGTACTTATATGCCATGTGCTACCAACCGATTATCTATGCACGTTTGATTAAGAAGTTCTGGAGCACGGCATATGTTGATGTTGATGATCATGGAGCTACAGTGGTTCGAGGCTTTATAACAAATTTTAGAATGATTGAAGTCTCTGAAGACTCAATTAGACAAGCCTTGAGGTTAGGACCTAATGATCCAGAAGATTTATCCGAGCTAACGTTTGATGAATGTAGACAAACATTCATGGAAATAGGACATCCTGACCATTTTCCTAAGAAACAATTCTTTCATGCTCGTGTGTACAACCATTGGAAGATTATATGCTACATTTTCCAACATTGCATGTCAAAATGAAGTGCGGGATGGAATTCTTTCCCTGTTGACATTGCATCATCCATTGTAGCACTGACTACTAATAGACGATTCAATATGTCTAAGTGGATTCTAAATGGTTTTATCTTTAATCTTGAAAAAGGAATTAGGAACAAGTATCTCATGTATCCTCGATTTCTTCAAATGATCACAAATGAAGAGTATCCAGACATACGTGTGTATGGTATGAGTGGTGAAACTATAATGCTAGAGCATATGTCTGATGTATCTTGTAAGAGATTGGCAATGGTTACTAGAGCTTAGAATGTTCCATTATTTGATTATATTCTCAATGTTGCTAATAATGAAGTGGATATCACTATTGATCATTATCATTTAACTGAGGACGAACCTATTGACCCAGCTGATTTGATTGAGGAAATACCAGCTGAAGAGGATGATGAAGATGATGATGATAATGAAAATATTGATGATAAAGAAGATAGTTCTAGCTCATCTGATTCTGATAATGATGATGATGGTGGTCATGATGGTGATGGAATGGGAATAGATCGTGATGTTGGTATACAAGAAGAATCTGAGCATGTTGTTGAAGAAGCTCATGAAGAAGAGCATGATAGTACAGAAGAAGTAAATTCAGCTACGGAAGAAGTGAATGAAGAAATGGATGAAGATGTACAAGAAATTGATCAAGCTACTAAAGAGATTCATAATGAGGATACTGAGGATATTAATCAAGGTGAAGAACAATCTATTGAAGAAATTACAAGTATGATTGAAGAAATGGTAGAGCATAATGATCAGTATGTATTAACTGAAGAAGAAAATTTACAAAATAAGATTTACGAATTGCATGAAGAAAAGTTGAATCAATTAAAGATAATTGAAAAGTTGAAAGCTGTCAATGAAAGTTTAATTGAAGAAATGAAAGAGAAAGACAAGTTAATTAAAGAGTTGAGAAAAAGTCGTGATGATAATATGAAGACTTTTGAGGTAACGATGATAGAATTTGATTCCATGGAAGAAAGATTAAAGAAAGCAAATGAAGAAAATGAAGCATTGAAAGAAGAGTTAGAAAATTTAAAAGAAAAGACCAAGTCTCCATCTCCTGAAGTGATGATTATTTCTGAAGTTACACCTATTAATGTTGAAAGAATACCTGTTTTAGATAAAGGAAAGAGGAAATTAGATGATATTGATGTTTTAGTACTACCTGAATCACCATCCAAAGTGCAAAAGATTATTGATGAACCTGCTAGAGAAGAGGAAAAAGAATATGATATTTATGAAACCATTAGAGCTCTTGATGATATTAAAGCTAAATATGGTGATGATTGGTACAATGAAGTGCTGGATGATGAAGATATCCAAGATGTTAATATTGATGAACATTTCTCTCCAATTGACATAAGTCATGATGAGGTTCCTGTTGATGTTAAAGAAAAATACAATTATTTGGTGAACATGAAATACAATAGAGTGTTTCTTGATGGTTTGACTGTTTCTCAAATTCATGAAGAATATGAAAAATGTGTTATAGCTGAATCCGTTGCTCCTGTGATCCAAACAAAATTGTAGTTGAACATGGAGAATGGAACCCATTACAAGAAAGCATTAACATTGAAGAACTGTCTACATCTGAGTTGCATCATCCTAACCCTGATGATATGAGCATTACTGCACTCAGAATGTGGTTACAGTCGCGTAATTATCCACGAAAGAAATTGAACAGATTGCAAGGTGAATCATTAAGGAACTTAGTAAGAAGTTTCCAAGAAACTAAAAGACAAACAAACAAGATGATTGTGCTTGATATGGATAATCCTCAATACTTGGAGATAACAAAGAGGATGAGGATGTTGAAGCCTCAAGAAATCAAAGCAATGGAGAAAAAGAGTTCTGCTTACGAGAGAAGAAGAGAACTGATAAAGATGTTTCCAGAAACAGAAAGAAAAGGATATCAAGTATCAATGGAACAGAAGCAATTGTGGAACAAAGCACGATCCGCTGGTGACCTTGTGCGTAATGTATTATAGAAAGGATAATCTATTTCAGATTTGTTGAATGATATGATTGTTCCTGATACCACTAAGGAGGTCAAGATCGTAGCTTGGAAGTATGATGAAGTATTTGATGCATTCTTGATCAAAAGAATCAATGCAATTTGTGATGTTTATCATTTCTTTTCAAGTATTATTAAGCTGCCAGTTCAAGACTTGAAAGAATTAGACAGATTGCCTTTGATCAACCATTCAAAAGCTAAACATGGAGAATTATTTGTTGAGTTACTTCACAGAGGGATAAAAAGAATGAGTTCATTCTTACAAATAAGGTGTGATCAAGAAGATAAGAAGTATTTTCAATCATTAAAGAAGAAGAGAAAAGGAGTTGATAAAGATGTTGGTGAAGAAAAGTTTTTGGATGCTTTAGTGATGAGTATTTTGAGAAAGTCACAAATCCTGGATTAAAAGTGATAGATGGATCTCAACAATCAAAACGATTCAAAGATGGTTTTATAATTCTGAATCGTATGAATTGAAGTTGGTCAGAAATGTGGATGACTGGGATAATGATATGATTACTTTATTCGGTGTTTTGAGCTGAAATTACTACATCCTAGTTATATTCTTTCTTATCAATTCAAAGTTTGAGAAAGTGATTCCAGAAACGGCAGAGAATGACAAGAAATATTTTCTATCGATAATTAAAGTGATGAATGCAGCAATGGAGAGGATATCATTAAGGAAAGCATTGGCTTATGCTAACATAGTGAAAAAGGACATAAAGGACATTGAATTCATGAGAATTTCAAGCAAAGGGGTATTGGAGATTTATTGCAAAGACAATTCTAAACCTATAGAATGTTTTGCAAATATTGATATAGTAGGGCTTTCAAAGCAAACATTGGAATTAATGAAATCCATGGAAATCAAAACAAATGAAGGTAAGCCTGAACAAGGGATTTTAGCAGAAAAATTCAAAGCAGCTATTGCTAAAGCTCTAAGGGAACAAGAGCTATATAAGGAAAAGCTAGTTTTCAAGATAAAAGAAGAACCAGAAGACTTTTTTGCCTGTGAAGACTGAAGATCAAAGCTGGAGATAGAGAATGAAGATTGATAAAAGAGATAAAGAAGAAGACTGAAGTTTAAAGAATGAAGATCAAAGAAGATTAAAGATTGAAGACAAAGTCAGAAGAAAAAAGACTGAAGAAAGAATATTAAAGATTGAAGACAAAGATTGAAGAAAGAGATTTGAAGACTGAAGATTTTGAAGACCGAAGACATGTAAATCTTAGGGGGAGTATTGTAGATGCTTCTTTAAAGATTAACATTTGTCTTTGTGTGTCTTTTATATTTTTGTCATAGTATATGGACTTTTTATGTAAATATGTTCCTTTGTTTTCTTGATTAGTATAAATAGCATAGATATGTATGGTGTAGGTAGGTTTTTTTAGGTTGAGACGTATTGTAACTGTTTACTACACTTTGTATTCTTCTATGCTTTTAATCAATGAAAACTGTATGAATTTTTGTTCATTTCTTGAGTTGAATTGAATACTTGTGTGTTTCAGATTGAATTGTATTCATATATCATCACAGATCGATCCATTTTGAGCTCATCAAACACTGGTTATGAATAATACTTTTAAAATATTCACAGTTTAATAATCACATAACATGAAACATAGCAAATATCATCCATAACAGTGGGCCATAAGAAGAGAAATAAACATTAGAAACATCAAACAAGCATAATCCTTCCTTATTCATCAATACTTAACACTTCTATTCTATTCCCAAAATTTCAGAATAATTCTAAGTCCCAAAAGAAATGCGGAGGGAACTATGGAAAATGCAGATGAACACTATAGCAATTGCGGGTGAAGTCTTCAGAAAATATTCTAAGTGTCCAAAGAAATGCTGGTAGAACAAATGCGGATAAGCATAAACAGATGCGGATGAATTGTAGCAAATGAGGATGAAACTATAGCAAATACGTATGAACACTTAACAAATACTGATGAATACTTAACAAATGTGGATGGACTTAGCAAATGCGGATGAACAAAAGACAAACTGTTAAATGCGGATGAACACTTATCAAACACGGATGAACAAAACTAACCTGCAATGCAACTTATGCCATTACCAAATCCCAATCATCATTCTAACATGACCATAGCTTAGATCTATCAGTCTAACACTTAGAACATCATAAACATTAAACGATCATCAAGAGAATCATATAACATAAGTATATCATCATAATCATCCGTACCATACATGGAAAACCATAACTTGCTTCGAAAACATCAATTAAATATGCATACCTGCCCCAAATAAGCAGAAAACATTTAAAAGAGGGGATCTTGAACTCACCTCTAATGCTTTCGAGTAAAACTCCTCCAAACCCGAGAGCAACCTGGAGTTCTAACACCTAAACACACAAAAACACACAACCAAGCACATAGAAACACTTAAGAATCGGTCCAGAAGCTGAAAACTCAACTAAAACCAAGAAGAACACCATAGAATCTTACCTTTGAAGACTTTCTCTCACTAAAACCGGGTGAAACTTCTGCTTCTTTCTTCAGCCAAGATTTTCTTTCTTGAGAGAGAGAAGCATGGGTAGCCTTAACACCTTTTAAACCTATTATAGGCAAGTTTGGTCCTTGCTTGCTTTTAGTCCCTTGACTTGGAATATTTCACTTTTCTTTCTTTTTTTTTTCTTTTGCTGAAATTTTCCGGGTGTTACAAGTCCACCCCCTTTAAATAGGTTTCGTCCCTTGAACCTATCACTCCTCAAATAGATGCAGGTAATGTTGTCTCATCTCTTCCTCAGTCTCCCACGTATACTCGGATCCTTCCTTATTCATCAATACTTAACAATTCTATTCTGTTCCTAAAATTTTAGAATAGTTCTAAGTCCCCAAAGAAATGCGGATGGAACTATGGAAAATACGAATGAATACTATAGCAAATGCGGGTGAAGTCTTCAGAAAATAAACTAAGTGTCCAAAAAAATGCTGGCAGAACAAATACGGATAAGCATAAACAGATGCGGATGAATTGTAGCAAATGCGGATCAAACTATAGCAAAGGTGGATGAACACTTAACAAATGCGGATGAACAAAAGACAAACTGTTAAATGCGAATGAACACTTATCAAACGCGGATGAACAAAACTAACCTGCAATGCAACTTATGCCATTACCAGTTCCCAATCATCATTCTAACATGAACATAGCTTAGATCTATCAGTCTAACACTTAGAACATCATAAACATTAAACGATCATCAAGAGAATCACATAACATAACTATATCATCATAATCATTCGTACCATACATGGAAAACCATAACTTCCTTCGAAAACATCAGTTAAATATGCATACCAGCCCCAAATAAGCAGAAAACATTTAAAAGAGGGGATCTTGAACTCACCTCTAATGCTTTCGAGTAAAACTCCTCCAAACCCGAGAGCAACCTGGAGTTCTAACACCTAAACACACAAAAACACACAACCAAGCACATAGAAACACTTAAGAATCGGTCCAGAAGCTGAAAACTCAACTAAAACCAAGAAGAACACCATAGAATCTTACCTTTGAAGATTTTCTCTCATTAAAACCGAGTGAAACTTCTGCTTCTTACTTCAGTCGAGATTTTCTTGCATGAGAAAGAGAAGCATGGGTGGCCTTAACACCTGTTGAACCTATTATGGGAAAGTTTGATCCTTGCCCGCTTTTAGTCCCTTGACTTGGAATATTTCACCTTTCTTTCTTTTTCTTTTCTTTTCTTTTGCTGAAATTTCCGGGTGTTACAAAAGTTGTCAAGAAGGTGCCATCTAAGTCATCTAGGCCATCTTCTGAAAGCACCCAAAGGATAGCTACTCAGAAGGCTTCAACAACTACAACTGCCAAACCCAAACCCATGACCTCCACTAAAAAAAGAGAAAAGAAGGAACAAGAAAAATGTCTCCTACCAACTCAGCTTAAGTTTAAAGGATTCAATTTTGATAAGGTCATGGATTGGAGCACTATTGAGATGGCATCTAAACTAGTAGCTGCAACTAATGTTGAGATGGAGAAAATAGCTAAGTCAGCTAGAAGAGAGAAGGCTGAATCAAAGAAGAAACAAGGAGGCAAAGTTTAACTAGAGTTCAGGAACAAGCAACAAATAAAGAATATTCTCAAGTATTACGGTTTCTCTAGAAACAGTAGGACCAATGAGTAACTCTTGATCTGAATATCAAAGGAATCAAACAAAAGGTTGTAGCTGGAGAGCTCCCTAAGTTTGAATAAGCCGGGGAGCAATGGGAAATACAACATGACAAAAAAAGAAAGTCACTTGACAGGATCAGTGATCTAAGTTTGATCAATTAGAGTTGAATTGCAGCGGAATTAGAATAAGAATTAGACAAATATAGCAAGAACACAATAGATATTCAATGGAACAGTACACGGTTATAGAGAAAGAGGGTTTTCTGCCAAAGGGATAATATCATTCATGCACAAATGCTTCGGTATATCAGCCGCTAAGCTTCGCAGGTTACAATAAGGTCAACATTCCTTATATAAAGGAATGTGACGTCTGCTGATGTCACTTGATAGTGACATTTAACAGAATTATTACAAACAACTGAAATTAAGCAAACTACTGAGAATGTTCACAACAACTGAGAACATCTCAGAGTATGCTAAGTACAAGATGAAACTAAAACTACTGAAACTACAAGTACTGATTACAAGAAACATAAAACTACTGATTACAAAAGAACTGAAAGGAAAATATAACTACTGAAAGGAAACCATCACAACTACTGAAGAGGTCTTCAGCTGTTTGACAACATCTGAAACTTGTCTTCAGTCTTTGTCTTCAGCTTTTGTCTTCAGACTTTGTCTTCAGTTCTTTAACTTCAGACTTTGTCTTCAGACCTTGTTATCAGTTGATGTCTTCAGCTGTTGCAGACTACTTTAGTTGTTGTAATGTCTGTGGGACTTAAAGGTTTTTCTGATCAGGCTCATTGGTTCTTTTGGTCCAACAAACTCCCCCTGAACCAATGCAGCCAAAACCTTTAAGCTTATTGAGGTCCCACTTATTCTTGGCAGAAATACTCTCTTGATCAGCTTCAGAGATATCAGATAAGCACAGGCCAGGGAACAGGTTTCAGTAGATGTGAATGTCAAAGGATGGAAGGGAACTTTGTCTTGGGGAACTGGACACAGAGCTGTTATCCCAACCATGAAACCTACTTCCCATTGATGAGTCTATAAGACTCTCTGACGTAGGCCTAATAGAGAACAACTTGTTCCTCCTTAGTGAGTTCTTCTGCTTCTCCTTCGAAGAAGAACTCTGGGCCATAGTACTCTGATAGGTACTTTACTGTCTTTCCATTTTTCAACTCAACAGTTGTTATCTCTCTGTAAGCAAATTCATCTGGGTGAGTCCCTTCTAATAACAACTGGAGTTCATTTTTCTTGATCTCTTCAAGCCTCTTGTATAACAACCCCTTCTTGACCATTTTGTTCTCCATTAGAGTTTGAGGGGTCATCTTTGACTTGTAGGCTCTCTTGAAGTCTTCAAGTATCTCCAGGGTGAGACTACAATGGCCAACATAATAACAGCATCTATGGTCTTTCTCACTTGGCCATTGTATCTACTTGGTATGGATTTCTTATGAATTCTAGAACTAACCCTGGGGTCTGGCCAAATCCTTACTCTCTCCTTTTGATATTGAAAGGTATGCCTGAGAGCATACAGCCTTTGAGCGTGTTTCTTCATGGCTTGTATAGATGATGACTGAGGAAACTCTTTGTCAACCATCTTCAAAAGTTGCTCATCGTGCTGTTTCTGCTGTTCTTCTTCTTCAATCTTAACTTTCACCATTTGCCTCTGAAAGTCTGGTGTGATCATTTGTTGACTTCTGGGCTCAGGTATTTTTAGAACAGCAGAGATTGGCAGACTGTCTTCTTCATCATCATCTTCTTCTTCTTCTTCCATCCTCAACACCCTTCACCTCCTTCTGGGTGCATCATTGGATGTGGTTTGAGGTGGTTTTTGGGGTAAGGGAGTTGGTTTTGAGGGTTGAGTTGGTTTAAGTTTAGGTTTAGGGATTGGTGTTTTTGAGTGGGAGTTTGGGAAGGCTGATCTAGCATTTTTGTGGTAAGTTTGGCTTTGGAAAGCTTGGCCATATCAGTTCTCTTCCCAGCACCTGCTTCATCTAAGGCTTCGATAATCAACCCCTTATTGAATGCTTCAGAAGCACAGATTCTGGTGGTTATTGCCAGAATACTGTCTCTGGTCCATGATTTAATCTCAATTAATGATCTTCCCAAGTATTTTGCAATAAACCTGATCATTATCTCCAACCTCTCCCTTTCCATCACACTGTAACTGGCCCATCTCTCTTGTATCTCTTTAATCTCCAGCCTTCTGATCTCAGTGTCTAATGTAGCTGTATCAAAGCCTTGTCTGAAGAGTTGGTCTATTATTCTGTCCATTGATCTGCTGTGAGCTTCATCAGCTTCTTTAACCAGATCTTCCAATGATTTCTCTTCATCAGGCTTTTGAGTTTCAGCACTTTTCTTTCTCTTGTATGTGATCAGCTGTTTTTCCTTTTCTAACTCCTTTTCTTTCTCTTGTTGTTTCTCATCTTCCACTCTCTTTCTCTTTTTTCTTTCACTGCCTTAGACTCCCCCTTTTTGGGTGCATTGGGTTCAGGGTTTGAATGGCAGAAAGCTTCTTTTGCACAGCATCATCAACAAGTGTTTGTAGATTTGAGGAGATCCTCTCATCAATGGCTTTATGCACAATCTCATTGATGATGGGAGTGATGAGAGGTAAGGAATGTTGAAAGGTAGCAACCATCTGCTCAGAGGGGTTCTGTCCCTGAGAGGTGGTGCCAAAAGCAGTGGCTGGTGGCTCAGTTGAGTGTCGTGGCTGAGTGTTTGGTGAACCTTCAGATGAAGGTGCCATCTGTGGGTGTTGGGGCTAAGACATCGAAGAAAAAGCCCAGGTCATCATCAGTCTTTGCTGAATCACCTGACCTCCTGATTGAATCAGGATGTACATGCCCTGAGTGTAGATCAGTTGTAGCATGTGCCCCTTGTTCTTGGTTCTGGGGACTTCCTGCCTCAGGACTGAGTCCTTCATCGGCAGTTGCCTCTGGTGAGGTCTTAGAGATGTTACCAACTGCATCCTGTTCATTTGCTGAATCAGTAGAAGTGGCAGCCTCACCAGATGTTCTAACCTCCTCCTCTACACGGGGAGATTGAACATTATAACCCCTGTGCTGTGGGTTATCAGCAGCATTTTGGTCCTTTTCCTCAGCTGTTGAGGTTCTCCCCATTGTAATTGGTTTCTGGGGAGGAGGAGAGGAATGCAGCTGACTCAGCACTTGTGCAACTATAATGGTTGGGCTTTGAGGGGCGGTTGCATTTGGAGATAGGTTTGAAGCAGATTGCACCGGGGTGACTGGTGCTCTTCAATGGTAACCTTCTCAATTGAGATAGGTTCCAGCATTGTGGTATCCCCAATTATGGTTGCATCAGGATCCTGTTGAGAGGATGCCTGAGCGGCTAGGGCTGGTGGAGTCTTTGACACTACTGGGGGGTTAGAACCAGTAAGTGTTTCCTGTATTGGTGGTACAGGGGCATCCTCAGGGGACTCATCTCCCTGAGTAGCCTTTTTGGGCTTTTTGGTGTTGGGTTTGGTGGGGACTTTGGATCTGGAAGTGGAGGCTGTGGGTTCCCGCTGCTTGGGTTTTAGCAGCCGGGCAGCCCCTTTCAGTGTAGGGTCAGAGTTGTGCCTGGAGTATACTTCAGGCAATACAGCCGGAGCAGGGACTCCAAGGCCAACAAGGCCGTCTGATTTTAGCTGATTTAAAATTATGGCCATGAGAAACCTGGGATATAATATCCATCTGTTTGCCACAGGTTTCAAAGCCAGATCCTTTAGTTCCATGAAAACTATCTCAGAAAAATTTAGATTTTGTCGTTCAAAGATAGAGTATAATACCTGTTGCCATCGGGAGGACATCTGATCCCATGAGGAGGTTTTTGATGCAAGGCAGACATTCACCATGTGGAATATAAGACGTTCAGCATCATGGAAGTGCTTCTTCAGAATGGTGGTAGCACTTAAGTCTCCTTCATACCCGTTATTGATGAAAGACATATCAGTTGTGCCTTTCGGGTATTCTGTGACACAGGTGGCATCATGTAGATTAGGGTTTGTCGAATGATGTCTGGAGTGATGACCACCTGTTTCTGGTTAACCAACGACTGGAGAGTGATTTGGCTATCATTCTCACCAGTTTGCACAGAGACGTTGGTCCAGAATTGGCTTAGGGAATCGGGGTATATGGTAGGATTCAGAAGAAAAGCGGTTCGGTACTGGGAATCTACCATAAGATCGATGGCATTATCAAATTTGTTCCAAAAGGCCGATTTCGAGAGGTAGGCAACACAGTTGTGTCTGGGTTTGAGTTTCATGGTCGCCATTGTTGAGAGAGTGAAGGACATAAAACGGCTAATGAAACGTTTGAAAGTAGGTTTAGGTATTTATAGGGTAAGAAAAGGCTGATATAAAACGACTGAAAGTGTTGGTGCTGTCATCAGTTGTTTGAAAACAACTGAAGACCTGTTTTAACTTTCAGAAGTTGTAACAACTGAAGACTTGGTATTAGTCATCAGTAGTTGTGAAACTACTGAAGACATGGTTTTGGCTTCAGGTGTTGTAAACAACTGAAGATTTGGTGTTAGTCATCAGTAGTTGTAAAACTACTGAAGACATGGTTTTGGCTTCAGTTGTATGAAGTGAAACAGCAGTTGTAGAAACAACTGAAGAGAAAAGTTTCTCATCAGCTGTTGTCGTCAATTCTTAGCTCATCAGCTGTTTCATTCTGACCTCAACACTTATCAGACTTTTTGTCTGATTTTCAGACGTTTCATTGGTCATCAGTACTTATACTGTCAGTAGTTGTAACTACATCAGTAGTTGTAACTACATCAGTAGTTGTAACCACATCAGTTCTTTTCAACAGATAGAGTACTTCAGTACTTTTAAGTAATTTAGTCTTCAGTAGTTATGAAAACTACTGAGGATAAAAGAACTTATCAGTACTTATTTGTGACAATAGTATACGAATGCTCATCAGTACTTGTTGACTGAGATCATCAGTAGTTGTCACTTATTCTAGCTGCAGCATACCAAGCCTTAACACTAGGTTTTGGAAAGTTGAACTGTCCAAAGGCTTAGTAAATATGTCTGCAAGCTCATCAGCACTAGGAACAAACTTTGGATCAATCAGACCTTTTTCAAAACAATCCCTAATAAAATGGTGTCTGATCTCAATATGTTTGGTCCTAGAGTGCTGGACTGGATTCTTGACAATACAAAGAGCTGAAGCACTATCCATTAGTAATGGAGTCTTAGTCTCTGTAATGCCATAATCCAATAATTGATTCTGAAGCCAGAGTACCTGAGATGTACAACTTGCAGCAGCAATGTACTCGGCTTCAGCAGTGGATGTAGCAACAGATGTTTGTTTCTTACTCTGCCAAGAAACCAAACAGTTGCCTAGGAATTGACATCCACCAGAAGTTGATTTTCTAGTTAATTTACACCCTGCATAGTCACTATCAGAAAAAGCAACTAATTTGCAAGAGTGCCCAGTGGAATACCAAAGACCTAGAGATTGAGTACCTTGCAGATATCTAAAGATCCTCTTGACTGCAATCAAATGAGACTCTTTAGGAGCAGCCTGAAATCTAGCACAAACACAAGTTGCAAACATAATATCTGGTCTAGAAGCTGTTAAGTACATCAAGGACCCAATCATACATCTGTAAAGTGTTTCATCAACAGCTTTACCTTTCTGATCTGCATCCAGTTGTGTGGTGCTGCACATGGGAGTAGAACAGGGCTTACAGTTTTGTAAATCAAACTTTTCCAAAAGACTCTTTGTGTATTTTGACTGATGAATGAAAGTTCCATCAGCCTTTTGTTTGATTTGCAAACCTAGAAAGAACTGTAATTCTCCCATGGCACTCATTTCGAATTTTTGTTGCATCAACTTTGTAAATGCATCACACAACTGTGGATCAGAGGATGCAAAAATAATATCATCAACATAAATTTGAACAAGGAGCTTATGCTGACCCACTTTCTTAATGAACAAAGTTTTATCTATGGAGCCTCTAGTGAAATTATTCTGAAGAAGAAAATTTGACAGTGTTTCATACCAGGCTCTAGGAGCTTGTTTCAACCCATAAAGAGCCTTATCAAGTTTATACACCCAATCAGGATGTTTATTATCCTCAAAACCTGGTGGTTGACACACATAAACCTCTTCTTTTATTTTACCATATAAAAATGCACTTTTGACATCCATTTGAAAAACTTTAAGATTGTGGAATGCAGCATAGGCTAAGAACAATCTAATTGCCTCCAGTCTGGCTACAGGGGCAAAGGTTTCATCATAATCAATACCTTCTTCTTGTGAAAACCCCTGGACAACCAGTCTGGCCTTGTTCTTGACAATTTGCCCATTTTCATCTGTTTTATTCCTAAACACCCATTTAGTGCCTATTGCACACTTACCTGGGGGTAGAGGAACCAGTTCCCACACTTGCTGCTTTTTGAACTGAAGAAGCTCAAGCTGCATGGCATCAACCCATCCATTGTCTCTTAATGCAATATGATAGTTCTTTGGCTCTTGCTGACTGATGAAGAGAGCATAGAAGCAGAAGTTGGACAATTGACTTCTAGTTGAGACACCAGCATTGATATCACCAATGATTTGAGACATTGGGTGATTCTTCAGCTCTTGGTACACTATGAGATCTGTGCAAGTGTTTGTAGCACGCTCAGCAGCAACAGATGTTGATCCAGATTCTTGAAACCAAGTATTAGATGGCAAGTCAAATGAAGTAGAGGATTCAGAAATCTCATCAGCATTTGTTGTGGATGGTGCTACTGAAGCTACAGGAACATCAAGTTTAGTAGACTCAGGCAGTTGATCACTAAACTTGAATAGGTGAGTACTGGGATCATCATCAACATCAGTACCACCAGATGGATGACTAGCTGCAGAAGGTGATGAATTCACATGATCTGCAACAGCTGGAGGCTGATAAGGAACATATTGCAGTATGTCCAGATCAAACAACTCCACAGGGTTTTGTGGGATTTTGTCCTTAGGAGATTCATTGAACTTCACATGCAAGGTTTCTTCAACCATCTTTGTTCTGCAGTTGAACACTCTGTAAGCCTTGCAAGTGGATGAATACCCAACAAAATACCCTGCATCCACCTTAGAATCAAACTTTTGGAGTTGATCCTTTGTGTTGAGAATGTAACAAGGACACCCAAATGCTCTGAAGAATGAAATTAGAGGAGCCAAATGATGTAGAACTTCATAAGGAGTCTTCATCAACCTCTGATTCACTAAAGCTCTATTTTGCACATAGCATGCTGTGTTGACAGCTTCAGCCCAAAAGGTCAGTGGCAAACCAGAGTCAGCCAACATGGACCTTGCAGCTTCAATTAGGGTCCTGTTCTTTCTCTCCACTACTCCATTTTGTTTTGGAGTCCTTGGGATGCTATACTGCCTCTTGATTCCTTTTGAAAGGTAGAAATCATCAAGTGTATGGTTTCTAAATTCAGTTCCATTATCACTTCTTATACACTTGACTGATAGGGAATACTGCTTCTCAACATACAACACAAAGTTAATAATTGTCTGAGCAGCCTCATCCTTTGAATGCAAGAAGAAGGTCCATACAAATCTGGAGTAATCATCCACAATTACCAGACAGTATTTCTTCTTTGCCATGCTCATTACTCTCACAGGACCAAAGAGATCCATGTGCAGTAATTGCAAGCAGGCAGTGGACTTGGTTCTTCTATAGGAGGGAATGAAACTTTGTGTTGTTTTCCTTTTAAACAAGCAGTGCAGGTTTCATCACAGTGGAACTCCTTTATTGGTAGACCTCTCACTAAACTATTGTGGATCAGCTGATTCATGTTTTTGAGATTAACATGACCCAGCCTTCTATGCCACAGTTTAGATTCCTGAGGAGAGGCCTTGGAGAACAGGCAAGGATGACCTTTTAAATCAATCTTCTTTGACAAATCCAAGGCATATACTCTTCCTATCCTGTTGCCTTCAGGAGAGTATGTTCATCCAATACCTTGTCAATCAGCCTCAGAACTTTGGAAGACAGAATCCGGCAGTTCTGGCTTGTGAAAAGTGCAACATGCCCTTTATCACACATCTGACTGACACTCAGTAGATTATACTTGAGATTCTCCACATGGTTAACATCATCAAATCTGATTTCTCCATTTGACACAAATCCTTCCCGATGATGTAACCCTTAGCATCATTTCCAAATGAGACAAATCCCTTCTTTCCTTGAGAGTAGTCATTAAGAAGAGAACTGCTCCCAGTCATATGCATAGATCCTCCACTGTCTACATACCAGATGCTTCTTTGGCATGCTGAAGAACCCTGCATTTATCATAAGAAACTAGTTAGCTTTAGAGACCCAAACCTTTTTGGTTTTGGGTTGTTTTCATCAACAGATTTAACCATAACTTGTTTCTCATGATTAACAGCTGATGAAGGTGGAGATGGTGCTGAAATGGATTTCTTAGATTTGGGCTTGGATTTCCTTTTCAGTGGTTTGATCACAGGTGCATCTAGTTGGTTAACTCTCCCCAACAAATGCTGAACCATCATAACAAGTTGTGTCTGATTTGTTGCTAAAGCCTTCAGCTCATTTGACACATCAGTACTTGTTTTTGATGAGTTCCTGTGACCCACCATTTCCTCCTTCTTGAAATTCACAGACTTAGTCTGATGTTTATCATGAGGAACACTATCAGCTGTTTTCTGATAAACCCCATCCTTCTTTTGGATTTTGGTGAGGCCTTGGGTTTATCAGTTTGAGATGACTGTGGTACAAACTTGGTCTCAAACTCATTTTTATTTTATTAATCTCTTCTTTAATGAGCTTATCTCTGTTGAGTTTGGAACCCTTTTGTACCAGCATTCATCAGATAGATGATTGAATTTACCACATATTTCACATGGCTTATTCTTCATCTTGGATTGATCAACTGCTGAAGTGGAAACTACTGAAGGTGTGATCTTCAGTACTTTCCTCCTTTCAGTACTTGTGTTAAGTACTGAAGGATCGGTAACAACTGAAGACTTGAAGACTTGTTCTTCAGCTGTTCTCTATCCGTCCTGAAAGACCGTATGATAGATTCCTCAGCAGTTGTTAATCCTTTTATTTCAGCAGATTTGAAATGCTTTTCAGATGTTGTGACTTGCCCTTCAGTACTTGGAGTACTTTGAGGGACAACATCTGAATTGCTCAGCTTCATGTGTTTATCAGCATTTAAACCATCAGGCAATTGATTTGCTGAGATCTTAACACTGACTTCATCCTCTAATTTTGTATTATCATTTGAGGATGAATCACATGATGATGTGGTTTGGAAATTACTTTCACCTTCAGATTTTACTATTGATTTTGAAGTAAAATCAGTAGGTGGTGCAGTATGATTGTAACCTATTCCAAACTTCACATTTGAAGCTGTTTGCTTGCTGAGAAGCATTTCAAATCCCTTGCAGGATGTTACCCAGCGGTCACACTCAACTTGGGTAGCTGCAAGTGTCTCTTTGAGACTTCTGTGGTTCTCAAGTATGACCTCTACCTTAGCCTTTTCATCATTAAGTTGGCATTTAAGCTTGTAAATCTCATCATCTTTGTCATTAAGAGCAGACTCATACTCAGCTTTTCTTTTGGAAATAGTTTTCTCAAGCTCAAGATTTTGATTGATTAAAGCTACATTTGCCTCTCTAATAGAGACAAAGGCAGCTATGCATGATTCAGAACATAACTTGGCTTTAGCCTCAGAAGATACCTGGGTTACCTGTGAAGATGATGCATTGGAGCAGGAACCCTCAGTAGACTCCAGGGCCATGAGAGCAAGATTCCCAAAAGGATGTTCACCACCATGTTGACCAGCACCAGCAAATAATTGCTCATTGAAACCAGAAAGATCATCTGGTAAGCTGCTCCAGTCAACAACTCCTGGTGTGAAGAAGCTGTGATGAGGTTGAGGCTCAGGTAGGGCTTGAGGTTGTTGTGCTATAGGAACTTGAACTGGATTTGGCTGTGGCATGTAATAGCAGGGATATGGATATGGCCTTGGACCCTAAGGGACAAAATATGCAGGAGATTGAGGTTGTGAGTGATGACCAGAACTAGCAGGATGTTGCCCTTTGTTTTGTGAACTATTGCTTGGAAAGGTCACAAAGGGTGTAGAGGAGTTAGATCCAGTTGATCTACACTCTCTTGCAAAGTGCCCAAGCCTGTGGCATTTGTGACACCTCAACTTACTCTTGTCAAAACCAACTTTGGTTTTGCCAGAGAGTCCTGGAAATTTCCTACCAGTTCTCTTGTAGAACTTTTGAGATCTGATATTGATCAAGGCCATTTGGCTCAAAATATCCATCTCTTCTAAATCATCATCAACAATACCCATCAAATCATCCATGATAAAGCATAAATTATCACTATTACACCCAGAATGACTGTCAACACCAACAAATGCATGATCAGAACTGTTTGAAGAGAAATCTATATGCTTATCATAATGGCTTTCTGATCCAGCATATTCTGACTCATGACCGACCAAGGCAGTGTTCCCTGGTACAAAGTCATCAGTGAGCTTTCCTGATGATGCCAGTTTCCTTTTCTGCTCTATCTCTCTTTCAAATGTAAGCAGTTTCCCATGGAGTTGGGTGAGAGATAGGCTATCCAGATTTGCACTGGAGCGTAGGACAATGGTGTATGTGTCCCATCTCTCAGGCAGTGATCTGAGGAATCTGTTGTTCATCTGGTGTTAGTATACTCATGCTTGACCATTTTCAGCTCAGAGATCAAGCAGGAGAAACGCTCAAACTGTTGAGTCAGTGTCTCACCCTTCCTATGAGAGAATGTCTCATATTGTTGGGCGAGGATTTCTCTGTTGTTTGCTAAGACCTCATCAGTTCCTCCGAATTGTTCCTTCAAAGCATTCCAGAGGTCATGAGCAGTTTCATGATGCATAAGCCCAGAATAGATTTCATTAGGAGTACCATGGCTAGAATTCCATGGGCTTTAGCATCAATCTCAAACAGTTTATGATCTTCATCTGAGTATTGCTCCTTCTTCTTCAGAACCATTTGGTTGGTCTCCGGATTGTTCACCATAGGCTTGTGTGGACTGTGAACCACAGATGTCCAACAACCTGAACTGTTAACAGACAGGTGATGGAGCATTCTTCGTTGCCATATGTTATACTCACTCCTAACCAGCATCGGAGGCTTGGTTGAGGAGCCAGTATTGTAAGGGTCATTAGATGGAGTAGTCATTCTCAGATTCAAACCAATTCAATCAAGTTTCAACAGATTTAGCACAAAAACACAACAAACTCAGTATGAACCAAGAAGAAACTCAAATTGAATAACCAGAGCAGCAGAAGATCAATCTCTATAACCAATTCTTGCAAATATGCTAATTCGATCAAACATTAGATATCGAAATAGCAGTTTCAATGATCAATTGTTAAACCGATCAATGATGATAACCTGCTCTGATACCATTTGACAGGATCAGTGATCTAAGTTTGATCAATTAGAGTTGAATTGCAGCGGAATTAGAACAAGAATTAGACAAATATAGCAAGAACACAATAGATATTCAATGGAACAGTACACGGTTATAGAGAAAGAGGGTTTTCTGCAAAAGGTATAATATCATTCATGCACAAATGCTTCGGTATATCAGCCGCTAAGCTTCGCAGGTTACAATTAGGTCAACATTCCTTATATAAAGGAATGTGACGTCTGCTGATGTCACTTGATAGTGACATTTAACAGAATTATTACAAACAACTGAAAGTAAGCAAACTACTGAGAATGTTCACAACAACTGAGAACATCTCAGAGTATGCTAAGTACAAGATGAAACTAAAACTACTGAAACTACAAGTACTGATTACAAGAAACATAAAACTACTGATTACAAAAGAACTGAAAGGAAAATATAACTACTGAAAGGAAACCATCACAACTACTGAAGAGGTCTTCTTCAGCTGTTGTGACAATATCTGAAACTTGGTCTTCAGTCTTTGTCTTTAGCTTTTGTCTTCAGACTTTGTCTTCAGTTCTTTAACTTCAAACTTTGTCTTCAGACCTTGTTATCAGTTGATGTCTTCAGCTGTTGCAGACTACTTCAGTTGTTGTAATGTCTGTGGGACTTAAAGGTTTTTCTGATCAGGCTCATTGGTTCTTTTGGTCCAACATCACTCATAACTCTTCCTATTTTTGGATTGAGCCTTCAGCATCCCCTGACTCTAAATCAACAACCTTTGATGATAGTTAGGCCATCTCCATAATCATTGAAAAGAAGAAGATAGCACCAAAGAAAGTTATAAAAGCAAGGATTATTGATCCGGAAGTAGAGGAGAAGATTCTCAAAGGAACAAAGGTGTTGGCTGCTGGGTTGCAAGACTGGTTAAGGGTGGTCAATACAATCAGTTTCACAATAAAAAGAGACTTAAAGCACTTAACAGATTAAATAGGGAACAGGGTATTTAATTGATGATACTAAGAACACAAGTAAGTATGAGACAGAACCATGAACAAGATAAGTTTGGTTTTCAAGAATGCTGTATATTGCTCTAAAGTTCTATTACATGTGTTACAAAGCATACATAGAAATACAAGAACCTGAGGCACTTTATACTACATCCTATAGTCGGCTATACTTTGAAAGCCAGCTGGAAACACTAGTCTTGACAACAAGATCAATGTATAGTCAAAAGGCAGATTGCCTTTTGACTTGCGACTATGACATGCCATAGCTCACATCCTATATTACAAAGAGGATAAAAGGTACAAAAGTAGAAAGTTAGAGACTAATGACCATAATCTATAGTTGACAAAAGCATGGACCTTTTCACCAACTTATCTAAGTTGCCAAGTCTTTAGAGTGGCAGAGGAAAGTTTTTCAGCTTTTTGTCAAAAGGTGATCGGAGAAAGCGTGTCTTCTGTGTGTTTAGGAGAAATCAGTCTTTGGCTTTAGAAGACTTTGTCTCTGAGGCTTTGGAAGACTTCATCTTTGGCTTCGGAAGATTTTTTCATTTGGCTTCTGAAGTTTTACACTTAGCTTATTTCCTTGAGTTGTGTAAAACTTCCGAAGTAACTCTACTCTGTACTTCATGCATGAATGCTGAGAGCTTTTTGGTTGCTTTGGTTGCATCAGCCTTTAATTGTAAACCTTACAAACTCCCCCTAAGCTGATGCTACCAAAACAGAGGAGATTACTCAAATATTGACATTCCTCATCAAGATCAATACCATTCCTTTCTTCATCATTTGGCCAGGATCCCTCAGACTCTCATAATATCACCTCATGTCATAGAGATCATGTAGAGGAAGATCAAGCATGTCTTGCTAGAAGTGGACATCTTGACCTACTTGATCTCTAATGACATACTATCTGTCTGGATTTGCAGGTCCAGGACAAGATGGGTCTCCTAGCTGCAAGAGGCTCTACATGTGTTGGACTTGGTTGAGCAGTGTTGGTCCATTTGATTGTTAATCAGTGCAAATGATTTAGGAAAACACACCAATCCCACTATATTAGCAACAATCTATCAATAATGAAAAGATAAGTTTCAAAATTTTTCTATAATCTCCAAACAAATGCAATGAAGATGAAACAAAGGCTCAAGTATGATAACAATAGACTTCCATCCAACAAACTACAATCAATACGATCTCTCTATTAGGGTTTACTAAAATCTACCTTACAATGAATGAAACTTACAATATATAAGCTGAATTGTAGTTTCGCTGGACAACGAATCTGTCTAGACCAACATCTAGTTTCGCTCAGCGATGAAACACAGTTTCGCCGGGTGACCTGGATCAGCTGACTACGAGTGAAACTCAATTTCGCTCGTAGATTTGCTGGGTACTAAAACTACAAAATACAAATACAAACAAAGTAAACTAACATTCATCCTTTTACATTGATAAATAAAATAAACATTATAAACAATGGTGAGTCCAACCTATTCTAGAGCATCAATACTCCCCCTAAGTTGGACCTCACCTACTTGATTTTCTGGATCAGCTCTGGCTTTTTCTTCAGCTTGATGAACATCCTCTGCAGCTTTATCTGATGTTTCCTTATTAGCTCCGGCTGTACTCTCTTCCTATCCGCATGCACTGGCCTTTTCAAATTGCTTTGTCAAATCCTGCACTTCCATTCTTAGTTTGTCAGCTTTAAGTACTTTCTCTGCTAGCTCCCTGACTTCAGCCCTTACCTCGCGAGCCTTGTTTGCAGCCCTCATGAATAGGATTGCTTCATTCCTTGTTTCAACTCTGGCTTCAGCTTTAATGTGGTTTCCACACAGAACCACCAAATCCTCATCACAGAAAGAACACACCTCCATTGGATCAAATAATTTGATTTCCTGGCCATCCTTCACTCTAACCACCGCTTCTCCCATGTTGTTGTCATAGAACCACTTCTCAAACTTCTGCAATCTTGGAGGCTATGGATTGGGCACCCTCACTCTATCCACAGTCTTTACTGGTTTCAAATTCAATACAATTTTTCCTTTTCCGGTAACCCAATCCATGTCCTTCTTCAATGTTCTCCTTTCAGTCTTCATGTATCCAAATGTTTCAAAGTTATCATTGAGCCCCTTTTTAATTTCTTGTTCCAGCAACATAGCCCTCTCACTTAGGTTTGAATTTAGTAGAGGAATCTCAGCTAATCTTTTTAAATCCCATCTCGACAAGGTCTTGAATGCCTTCTTTTATGTCGGTATGAAATCGCCCCTCCTTTCCTTTAGATCATAAACATTTTCAATTCATTGTTTTACTTCCAGCTGATTATCTTCTTATCAGATTGTTTTCAGCTCGGTTCTTTAATAATTTGAAATAGAGGGGTTAGTTGTTCTAGTTCTTTTTCTTTGATGAACCATTCTTCCTTGTCTATCTCTATGATATCACCCTCAATGGAACTCCTCTAAGCCACATATGTCATCGGTCGCTCGTCCACATCATAGTATTCGGGCTCTAAGTCATAATCCACTAATTGCTCCTCAATCTCCTGTTCTTCGTCTATAAACTTCAAATCAACATCTTTCTTTCCTGCTCCATCTCTTTCTTCTCTAATCACTTCATCACTGGTCAAATCTACATTTATGTCAAATCCAAAATCAACAAAACCTGCTTCTACAACTTCACTTTCATTTCCTTCAGCACCTCCTGCACCACTTTTTTTCACAACTCCTGCCTCTGGATCAATATCTCCAGCTCCAACTTTTTCTCTGTCAACTCCCGACTCATCGACACCCCTCACATCAACACTTGAGACACCAACACTAGAACCACCAGCACCAGTACTAGTAGCATCCAATCCTACTCCACTTGAGCCCTATCCTAACCCAGCTAAACTTCCCACTTTTAGAAATTTAAACTTCTCGACATTGGCTTAAAACTAATTCACTTCCTTAAGTAGCCTCTTGATTAACTCCTGTTGGTCTAACATCAAGCTCTTCATGCTCTCTATCATATTATCTTTCTCTTTTTCTCTCAGTTCTTGATTAACCAATTTAGTTTTGATCATCCCTATTTCATTTGCCAAGGATGCATTCAGATTTCTAATAACATCTTAGTCTAGCTCTGATCTAGCATCTCTTTTTTCAGGAGTTTTAGAAAATGTTGGTTTTTTATGCTTTGTTCTCCTTTCAGTAACATTAGCTGGCTCTCCCTGATCTGCCTTCTTCTTCGTTCGTTTCTCCCTTTGCACCCTCAGTTCCTCTTCAACCTCATCAATCTCATCGTCCAAATTGTACTCTTTTTCTTTAGCATACCTTTTCCTCTTCTTAATTTCTTCAGCCTATTTTTCTTGATTCTCTTCAGCATTTTTGTTTTCAGTCTTAATCAATCTCCTGATGTAATTCCACCTATCAGCAGGGTACATGTTTTCCCATGGATTTGTGATCACTGAAGTCGTGCCTTACAGCTGTGCAATCTGCAAGTATCCTGGTATTCATCTGAACCAGTCTCTTTATCTCTCCATGTCTAGGCATATTTGGTATCAAATCGTTTATCAACATCTATACAAATCTTGGATATAACAACCATTTATCCTTCTTTAATGCCATTATGTTTTCAGACATGCAATCAAATATCAGTTTGGCAATGTTGGCCTTCTGTCCTCTGTAGAACACGATCATCGCCCTGGCCCAATGCAAGTTTAGCCCATCAGACACTCCTTTTCTATGGTCCAGGCACATGATAAACACGTGTGCTATGTATCTCCATACCATAGATAGGAAGGACTTCTTGTTCTCTTTTCTGGAGCCAAAAAGAGGTCCTTCATAACCGATGCTCCTGAATG
This sequence comes from Flaveria sonorensis, assembly GCA_025506505.1. Lineage (NCBI taxonomy): Eukaryota > Viridiplantae > Streptophyta > Magnoliopsida > Asterales > Asteraceae > Flaveria > Flaveria sonorensis. The sequence goes on from CM046427.1 coordinate 33,918,798, forward strand.
CATCTAGCACCTATGTCTCAGATAGCACCACCTCATCTCCATAGTCATCCTCAAGCCTTAACACCCTGGCTATAGTCTCAACAGTAATTGCTATGTCGTTGCCATGGATTCTAGCTATAATCCGATGTGGATTAGACCCAAGGTCATACTCAGTAGTTCTCTAAAAGTCTTTAACGTGAAGATCATAGATAGTGGGCATATGAGATATGGCATAGCATATAGGGGACTCCTTCAGCCATTTGATGCAGTCTTTAAAACCAACAGCTTTTGGGTTGCCATCATCCAGTAGTGCTACTATGTTGTTCCTCTTGCCAAACTTTAAGTTTTCCATCTTAACTGAAAAACAAATAGAGGTGGGTTAGTTAAAGAATTGATATAAGAATTAACAATGAAATGAAACAAAACAAAAGAAAATTTTGAAATTTCAACAGTTCCGCCAACAGTTTCGTAAAGGCAAAAGTATACATTCGTTGTTACTCAGACACAAAATCACGTGTCCGAGCGATTCTATAGTTTCGCTAATGTCGAAATTATAGTTTCTCAGTAGAGAAATTATAGATTCCCTGAGACTTAGACATAAAATCATATGCCTAAGCGAATCTATAGTTTCGCTGAAACTATCCTGGTGAAACTGTTAAGTACGTACGGATAGCGTAACTAGACAGTTTCACTCGGAACTTTGAACTTTCGTTTAGATTTTCTAGTTAATCTCATAGTTCCGCTGAACGAAGTAGCAAAACTCTGACCCAGCGAATCAACCTAAAACCAAAATGCATTGGTCAAAATCGCGATTAATGTGGTTGAATGAGATCGAAACACTAACCAATACCACAAAATTGCAACGGAAATCAACAAAATAGCAGTTCAAATTAAACGGTTCAGAACTAGGGCTAGTTTCAAAGGTGAACGAAAGTAAGAAACTAGTCTCACACTGTTCTATATATCCATCTTAGATTTGCTTATAGTTTCACTAGAAAAATATATGAAATCAATATGCTCAAAACTGAGCAAATGTGTCCGAGCGAATCTATAGATTCGCTAAGCGAAAGAGCCAGCAAAACTTAGTTTCGCTAAGACCTAACACTTAACAAATTTTGAATTTTTTTTAAGTATTAAGCTATCGAGAAAAAAGCTTATTCGCCCCACAAAACCAACACAGAAACAAAATAAAAATAATAAAATAAAAATAAAAATAAGAAATAAGATAAAATTAAGAATAAAAGGATATAGCCACTTCTTTTTCAAGAAGTTTTTCTGAGAGTCATAGATTGGCAGGATTGCTGATATGTTTGTCCTTTCAAACTCATGCCTTATTCTTTTCAATGAGTAGTCTGCAGTTGCCTTTATCATATTTTGGGTTAATTATAGAAACTCTAGTGACTTGGTTCCTACAGACATTTGGCAAAATACTTATCATATCCTCGTGGTTTATTGAGCAATATGATTAACTCTGCTTGATTTTTCTTTTGGGATTTCAATAATGATCTTAATTTAAGAATCACTTTGCCTTTATTTTAGGGAACTGATCATGAGAGCTCCAGGTCTATACTCATGTATAACAGAGGAGATGATCATTTGAGCGTGCTGATAAGAGCTCTAGGTCAATACTCACACATAGCAGAATAGATAAGCACAAGATATACTTTTGAAGAGCTAACGAGAAGCTTCAATTCAGAGACTTTTCTGAAGAGCTAGACTAGAAGCATTTATTGTGCTAACTAGAAGCATCATTCAGGACTTGGGGATAGGGAGATTTTGGAAATTTTTGGTAATATCAAAGCAGAGATTTGAAACTCTAAACCTGTTTTTGACAATGACTTGTAACTTTGTGAAGGCCAAAATGTCAATGGGATAATCCTTATCACCAAGTTCTTAAACTTTAATTTAGCTACACGATCAATGTTTACTTCATTTTCGGGCTGAGCCTACTATGTATATCCCAACACAAGACTGTTGACCTCCTTCGAACTTCTTTTTCTGGGGTTCCTGAAAAGACAAAAATCAAAAAAAAATTAAGAGTTTAATCTTTATTCTCTCCTGAAATTTATATTTAACTGCCATGTAAGAGAAATTTCTGTTTTTTATATTTTTAAGGATCAAGAAGTGAAGACATATGGGACAATGAAGTTTTTTAGAAAGACTTTATCAGAAAAATAGAAAATGAACAAAAAAAAGTTATTTACAGTATTTACACAATTTTGTTATGAAAAGAGTTTTCAAAAAGATATTAAACCCAACATTGAGTTTAATTCATAAAAACAAGGTTTATCAAATGTTTTTATGAAAAGATTTGCTCCTAGATTCTTTCTGTCAATTGGAATAATATCAATGAAACCCTTTTCCTACGCATCCCGGATTGCATGAAACCTTGTTTTAATGTGCTTGGTACGAGTGTGATGAGTTGGATTTTTGGCCATTCCAATAGTTGTTTCATTATCACAAAAATCAAAAAACATTAAGAGTTTAAGAGTTTAATATTTATTCTCCCCCGAAATTTATATTTAACTGCCATGTAAGAGAAATTTATGTTTTTCATATTTTTAAGGATCAAGAAGTGAAGACATATGGGACAACGAAGTTTTTCAGAAAGAGTTTATCAGAAAAATAGAAAATGAACAAAAAAAAGTTATTTACAGTATTTACACAATTTTGTTATGATAGGAGTTTTCAAAAAGATATTAAACCCAACATTGAGATTAATGCATAAAAAAAGGTTTATCAAATATTTTTGTGAAAAGATCTGCTCTTCTATTCTTTGTGTCAATTGGAATAATATCAATGAAACCCTTTTCCTGATCATCCCGGATTGCATGAAACCTTGTTTTAATGTGCTTGGTACGAGTGTGATGAATTGGATTTTTGGCGATTTCAATAGTTGTTTCATTATCACAAAAATCAAAAAAACTTTAAGAGTTTAAGAGTTTAATCTTTATTCTCCCCCAAAATTTATATTTAACTGCCATGTAAGAGAAATTTCTGTTTTTCATATTTTTAAGGATTAAGAAGTGACGACATATGGGACAATGAAGTTTTTCAGAAAGAGTTTATCAGAAAAATAGAAAATGAAAAAAAAAAGTTATTTACAGTATTTACACAACTTTGTTATGAAAAGAGTTTTCAAAAAGATATTAAACCCAACATTGAGATTAATTCAAAAAATGAGGTTTATCAAATGTTTTTGTGAAAAGATCTGCTCTTTGATTCTTTGTGTCAATTGGAATAATATCAATGAAACCCTTTTCCTGCGCATCCCGGATTGCATGAAACCTTGTTTTAATGTGCTTGGTACGAGTGTGATGAATTGGATTTTTGGCGATTCCAATAGTTGTTTCATTATCAAAAAAGAGTGGTGTATGAAGAAAAATGATTTCATAATCCATCATCTGATGTTGAATGCAGAGCACTTGGCAATATTAACCAGAGGCAGCAACATATTCAGCTTCCCCTGCAGATAGAGATACTGTTGTCTGCTTCTTGCTCTGCCATGAAACAAGACAATCCCCGAGATGTTGACATCTGCCAGTGACAGATTTCCGGTTAATCCTGCAACCACCATGATCACTGTCAGAATATGCATGTAAATCAAAGTTCCCTCCTTTTGGATACCAAAGACCCAAACGAAAGGAACCCTTTAAGTAACAAAAGATGCGTTTAACAGCTTTTTCATAGGATTCTTTTGGGTTGGCTTGATAACGGGCACAGTAGCACATGGCGAATGTAATATCTGGACGGCTAGCCGTGAGATACATGAGAGATCTAATCATAGAATGATAGCGATGAACATCCATGGATTTCCCATTATCATCAGGAGTAAAGCATGTTTGAGCAGTGAATGAAGTGAGTTCTGGAAAAGCATCATCCATCTTGTACTTCTTGAGAATCTCTTGAATGTGCTTTTCTAGGTTAATAAGAATACCATCAGGCTTTTATTCAACCTACAACCCTAAGAAAAAGCACATCTCGCCATCATGCTTATTTTAAAGCGATCCTTCATCACTTCTTCAAATTCTCTACGCAGTTTCTCATTTGATGACCCGAAGATAATATCATCAATATACACTTAAACAATCAACATCTCACCATCGAGCTCCTTCTTGAATAGTTTCATATCTATTGTACCATAAGAGAAACCTTTGCTGAGCGGATATTGTGTCAGTGTGTCATACTAGATACGGGGAGCTTGATGCAATCCATATAATGAATTATCAAGTTTATACACTTTCTTCTAAAAATCTGGATCCTCGAAACCTAGAGGCTGATAAACATAAATCTCGTCATCAATGTTCATGTAGAGAAATACACACTTCACGTCCATCTAAAAAACTTTGAAGTTTTTGTGAGCAGCGTGAACAAGAAAGATTCTGATGGCTTCAATGCGCAAACACTTCAGTGTAGTCAATTCCCTCCTCCTTAGCAAATCCCTGAACAACCAGTCTTGCTTTGTTTCGTATTACCACACCTCGATCATTTGGCTTGTTCCTGAATACCCATTTGGTTCCAATGGGAAATTCATTTGGAGGAAGATCAACTAACTCCCAAACTTTTAACTTCCTGAATTGCTGAAGCTCCAACTGCATAGATTCAACCCAACTAGAGTCTGGAAGTGCTGTTGAGATATTTTGGGAACAATTTGAGATAAGAAACATGCATAAAGACATTCATTGATCAATCCAGACTGACACCGAGTCCCCATACCATTTGTAATGGATCCAATGATATAAAAATATGGGTGATCTTTTAAAGTTTTGAAGGTAGTGGTAAGGGTTAATGGGTTTGATTAAGATGATGATGCAGTTTGTGATGGTTATGATGGTGAAGGTGTAGGTGGAGGATTAAATAGAGGTGGTGGGTAAATTGGTGGTTCTGGATGAGGTTCAGGTGGAGGAATGATTTGCACATTGGTTTGAGGAACGACATCATCATCAAATACTAGAAGGTTGAATGATTTGAAAACATTGTTAGAGTCATAGAACCATTCTGGGTTAGACCCCATGTTTGGTGAATTTGACTCCTGCCAATCAACATAAAAGGATTCATGCACGATACGCGTTCTTATGTTGTACACCCTATATGCCTTTTGTGAGGTAGAATAACCAACGAAGAAGCATTCATAAAAACCTACACCAAACTTTGACTTCTGAGCTTGAGTATTCAGCAAAGTGCATGGACAACCAAACGGACAGAAGAAGTCAATCAAGGCTTTCCTTTTACGAAGAAGCTCATAAGGATTATTCATCTTGTCTTTCATAATTAGAACCCTTTTTAGTACATATGATGCACATTGGAAGCTTTGGCTCAATTAGCATAGTTCTTCCATACCATTTTTTTGAGGTATCCTAGCAGCACTGAACTGTCTGAGAATCCCTTTGCTTGCATAGAATGAGTCAACGATATGGTTTTTGAATTCAGTTCCATTATCACTTCTGATGGCCATAACCATCCTTTTGTTGATGGTTTCAAATGAGAGGATCAGCTTCTGCAACTCTTTTACGGTGTCTCCCTTGTGTGCTAGAAATCTTACCCAAGAATATCTTGAATAATCATCTGTGACAACCAAACAATAAGACTTCTTAGAAATGGATTTAACACTAATAGGACCAAATAAGTTGGTATGTAACAATTCAATGGGTTTTGAAATAGAATTTTCAAGCTTAAGCTTATGTGGCCTTTTGTGTTGTTTTCCTTGAGCAGAAGCCATGCACTTTTCTACCACTAAAAACTCTTTAAGTGGTAGCCCCCTCACAAGATTTTTCTTAACCAACTTATTAATATTTTTAAAATTAACATGTCCTAATCGTCTATGCCACAAAAAGGATTCAGAAGATGAAGCTTTGGATAGGAGACATGTCACAGTTGAGGTGGATTCTTTTGATCCCATATCTAGCAGATAGGTATTATTCTTCCTTGGACCACACATGATCACTAAATCCTCTGGGATAATAAACTTGGGTTTAAAAAACAAGCATTCATTGGACATAAACAGCACTGGAATGTCTTTATCACAGATTTGTGATACACTCAACAGATTGAATGCCAGCTCTGGGACATAGTTCACTTTCTCCAAAGTCAAGGAACCATTTGATACTTCTCCCTGATCGATCATCTTTCCACCTTTCTTGTCTCCAGCAAAGCCAACATATCCTCCATTTATTATGCGATAATTTGAAAGCCAGTCCCTTAACCTGGTCATATGCCTGGAACATCTGCTATCAACATGCCAATAGCTATTGACAGCCTTCCTGGAATGATCCTAGCATTAGAACAAAGATTATTAAGATTTGGAAAATGGGACCCAAGTTTTGACTAACTTAGGTCTCGAAACAGAAGATTTTTTACGGAAAAAATTATTTACAAAATGATTTAATATGCTTCCTAAAGACCTATTACTTACATTTCTACGAATATTCTTAAGGCAATGTCTAACTACATGATCATCCATCCCACATCTACAACAATGAGATTTTAAACCTTTCTTCTTATATTTTGAAACAGGAGTTTGATCTATTGATCTCTCTTCCTCACATTCAGACATGCGTGAATCAGAATCGCTATAAGAGTCATATGATTCTTTTGATTTTTCCTTTGTGACCTTAATTTTAGAAGGTTTTGGTTCATTTCATTAATGTTACTGGCATTTGAGGAAGTTGTGTCATTTTTTTTAGGTTTAGAAATCCTAATTGGTGTAAAAGATGGAATTGGATGAGAAAAGAACTTTTCAAAACAATTTGATTTTGTTTGTCTTTCTGAAACTTTACTTGACCAAGCATCACTTTCATTAACACAAGCATTTGAAACATCACGATTTGATTCATAAACATCTGAAGATGAACAAGCTGGACTTGAGCTAGAACTACGCACACCATTGTCTATAATAGACTTTTGGGAAACAAATCTACTTAAGCTATTGTCTAATGAAGACTTTTTGGAATCAGAAATACTAATGCTAGAGCTGCCCAGACCACTAATTGCACCATAATCATACTACTCTCGAATCTCATTATGATTTCTCCCTCTAAACTTGCATACAATAGCTTCCTATGAAAATACCAGATGATTCTCAATCGATTTCCATACCAAAATCACACAAAATAAAATCCAAAATGAATGGAATAGTGGCTAAAAACCCATCAAAACTCAACAACTCAAGAGCATTAAGGCTCTAATACCATATTGTTGGTCCATTTGATCGTTAATAAGTGTAAATGATTTGGGAAAACACACCAATCCCACTAAATTAGCAACAATCTATCAATAACCAAAAGATAAGTTTCAAAAGTTTTCTATAATCTCCAAACAAACACAATAAAAATGAAACAAAGGCTCAAGTATGATAACAATAGACTTCCAGCCAACTCACTACAATCATAGAATCAAAATAATACAATCTCTCTATTAGGGTTTACCAAAAACTACCTTACAATGAATGAAACTTACAATATATAAGCTGAATTGTAGTTTCGCTGACAGCGAAACTATCTAGACCAGCATCTAGTTTCACTCGATGACGAAACACAATTTCGCTAGGTGACCTAGATTAGCTGACGACAAGCGAAACATAGTTTCGCTCATAGTTTCACTGGCTACTAAAACTACAAAATACAAAATACAGACAAAGTAAACTAAAATTCATTCTATTACATTGAAAAAAAAATAAACATAATCAACAATGGTGAGTCCAACCTATTCTATATCATTAAGCAGCCTCTTCTTATGCTACCTCAGGATGCTTTGACTCATCCTAAGGTGTAAAGGTGGATGCCTTAGACTTCTTCTTCCTTTGACTATCCTTCTTTATGGCCATCCTTTTCTTCCTCTTTCCAGATTTTAATTGAGAAGACTGGCCTTTAGCACTAGGTTGTTCTTGTTTTTCTTTCTCAGTTGGGTCCTTTTCCCTTACAGGTTCAGAAGGAGAGGGATCTGGTCCCCCTTGCAGATCAGAAGATGAAGTTAGCTATGATCCAGCACTAGGTCCAGGTTGTGCTATCTCTAGGGGTTTAACCTTGACCTCAACTTCAGATGCAACCTGACTTGGTGGAGAATGCATGTAAATGAGCTCACCCTTTTTAATCTTTTGCTTGATCACCCTAATATACTCATCCGTAATGGATAGAGACATTGGACCAAGCCTCCTTCTGGAGAATCCATATAGTGTCAACAAGCTCATCATCCTTTGCCTATCAGCAGACTTCTTTTGACTCTTTTGGATGATGGATCTTGACTTTGTAGCTTCATCCTTTATCTTCCTCTTAGCAGCCTTTTGTTCTTTCATCATTTGTTGCTCAAGCTGCTTGAGGTACTCAAATTATATATATTCATAGGATAAGGGAAGAAGTGCAGATGCCTGATAGAGGGTTGTGATACTCAGGTAGTTGATCATATTTTGTCTGTCTGCTTCCTTGTCTACCTGAGGTTGTTGCTCAGTTTCCACAGCCTCTGTCTTAGGACTTTCTTGAACTAGGGAAAGGGTAAGAGCATGCTTGTAGAGTCTTTTCATCCTCCTTTCTTCCTTGATCTTGAGGAGTAATTCTGCATCCTCTGCCTCCTACCTCTCCTTTGACAATTCATTGTCAGCCAGTTCATTTTACTCTTCTAAGGGAAGTGAGATGAGTTCATCAATGTTGTAGTTCCTGGTCCCCAAATAGTTCAATCTTACTACCCTTAACTCATCATCTTAAGTGTTTGGCCTGGGGTCAGCTCTAATTGTAGCTTCCATGAAGCCTGGGGGCCCACTAGAACTCTCTCCCCTTAGCCTCCTCTTGCTCTCTCTCTCCTCCTCCTCAATCTCCTCATGAGTCATCTTCTTTTTCCCTTTGTCACTCACAGGCTATGGTGACTCAGGGTGGAGAGAGCTTTCTCCTTCATTACTTGGTTTGGCACTTAAGCTCTGGCTAAACAGAGGTTGAGAAGCACCTTCACCAGCTGGTGCCTCACTGAGGGTAATAAGTGCTGAAGAGGTTCCTATGTTAAGGTTCATATGCTTAACTACTGGGCCTTTAGTCAAGGTTTCCCCTTTGAAGCTAATCTTAGGGTCAACCTCAACATCCAATTAACCAACAGTCTTGCCTGCTAGCCTCTATCAATATAATTGGATCTCAGTTTGAAGTCTTTCCAGCACCCTGTCTTGAATCCTATTTGCTAACCTTGCAGCTTCCCTATTTTGACTTGAATTGGCAAGTGGAAGGTCAATCAGATAGGTGCTCTCATAAAATCTCAAGGTGGAGAAGTTAAAGATTTCCTGTTACCCCTAAGATCTAGAGATTACCAGGGCTCTTCTATCATTGTCATACCTCCATCCCATAATTGGATTCTCAGAAGGATGAGATGGGGTAGTCATAGCCCTTGGTATACCCTCCTTAAATAGACCTTGTATGAGTGAGTCCATATAAATATGAACTTGAGGAGGTTGTTGAGTATGGAAAATTGCAATGATGATGGTGAGTCCTTAATGTCCAAACTCTAAGAAGAACTCCCAGGTTCTGTGATTGCTAGGACTGTCTCCCCCTTTTTGGTAGCATCACCCTCTTGCATAGGTGAGCTAGAGGTAAGGTCCACCACATCCACAGGTTCTTATGGACCTGGTTGAGTCCTCCTAAGTGGTCTCTCAGCTAACTTGCCATTGAGATTGGTGGTCTCATGTTTCTGGTCATTGACCCTCGTAAGGTAGACTGACCTTTTAGACTAAATAGGTGTAAGTTTTAGTCAATTGTTACACATTTAGTTGTAGACTCCCCTCATCTTCATCAAAAGAATCACGGGGGGATGAGAGAATAGGACTGGAGTCTTCTTTCTCATCACCAGCACTAAGCTCTTGGCTACTGGATTTCCCCTACACCATGACAACTTCAGTTGAAGTATAAAATGGATTGGGTTGCCATGGTTGAGGTCTTAAAGATGTAATCACTTGCAGAAGTGAGAGCCTCTTCCATATGGACCTCCTGAACTTGGTCAGGGAGATCCACCTCAGTTATGGATGGATGATTTGGGCTAAACATGGGTGAGTCAGGAATACTCATCTCTCCTTGAGCAGGGGTGGAGAAAAGACACTCATGGTACTCACTGAATCCCATGTCTTCATCATCATAGAATTCATGGTTAGGTATGGGTTGATTGAGATCTAGAGGCTAGGGATGGTAGCTTTCCCCTAAAGGTTGTTCACTAGAGTTTGAGACTCTGAGTGAAGGCTTATGGCTATTGGGGCTGTGAGCTTATCAGACTGAGCATGAGGAACCTCAGAACTGATCCTTAAAGAGATGGGACAGTGTCCACTTCCTCCTGCATGGGTGAGTATTTGGGGCCTACACTACCTGAGTAGCTTGTGTAGGGGTTTGTTTGGATTTTCTTGTGTAGGTGATGGTTATTTGAGGTTGTTTGGGTGGTTGAGAAGTAAAAGGTGTGGGTTCAACACTAGCTTGTGTTGCTAGGTTGTCACCTTGAGTAATGAGCTCTTATATTTTTGGGACTAGGGCTATTTCTACCCCTGAGAAGCCCACAATATGCTTTCTCATTGTTTTGAAGATATCAGGCTTCATCTGTCCCATTTTAAGAACATTACCTGTTCACTTTTCTTGTGAGCCCAGTTCGCAGTTAATAATGTGCCACATATCTAGGGAACATATAATATTCTAAGGAGTCTAAGTTAGCAAGTAAATTTGTATATATAAATTTGGGGTACCTAAACTTGACACCCTGAACCATCCCATGGACTATATAGGAAAGGTCTTCTGGAATTTGGTCCTAACCTCGATGCTTGTTTGATAAACAATGGATAACTATGTGGAGGCGGTATTTCCACTGTGAGGAGACCTTACCTTTCCTGATGGTTTTTACAAAGTAGTCACCTTCATAGCCCATTTGCCTAAAGTACTGGTTTACAACAGACTTTAGGAATGACAAGTCGTCTTCTACATCATCCAGCCTGAGATGAGTGTTAATAGAGGCTGGAGTGATGAAAATTGTCCTCCCCTGCACTGTGGCAGACAGTGTCTTCTCCCCATCCATAGTGACCTCTTGGCAAGTGCTCTAAAACTCCAAAAGTTGATCTTCATATAGTGAAGGATCTATGGTGAAGGAGGTGAAGTAGTTGGATAGAGTCAAGAATCGACAAACCTCTGAGAAACCAGGATCTTTCTCAAAGTTTAACAGAGCAACCTGATTGTGTTGCCTGTGTAAGTGCATCGAAAAATCTAGTTGGTTTCGAGGATCTAGGTTGGCCATTTTTGAATAAATTTGTGGTGAAGAAAGGTAACAACAAAGGCAGTTTGTAGGTGAATTTAGGTTAAAGAGATTTGCAGATGAAGAGGAAAGTGAAAGAGGGGGAACCGTTGAAGTTATATATATATATATATATATATATATATATATATATATGAAATGGATTTGAGACAAAGTAAATGGAAGGGATAAACTTTAAAATCCAGACGTTGGTCCCACCTCTGAATAGGCACCCAATAAGGTAGTTTTCTTGGAAGTCGAAAATCTTCCGAAGGTAATTTGTCTAACATTCGAAGCCAATTTTAGCTTCGAAAGATATTCTTGAGCTTTATGGAAATTTTGCTTCAGAAGAAAAATACTTAAAGTATTTTTACTTCTCAGACATATTTGGTTTCGGAAGAGATTAAAACTAAAAAGTTATATTCACAAGAGAATAAATCTTTCGAGGCGTAATTGCTTTCGGAAGAAACTTGTCTTTCAAAAACATACAAGTACTTAGAATCATATTTAAACTTTGGAAGATACATCAAAATTTCTTCCGAAGGTAAATTTCTTGTAAGTAGTTATTTGTTTTAAAGATATAATGTTCTGCCGAAGACAACTTAATGTCTTCCGAGAGGAAATATGTCTAAAATTTCCAAAATTCTAAGGAGTATCATTTGAAAGTTTTCTTCAAAAGTAAATTGGACTTATGTAGGTGATAAAATAGACAACTTAGGACACACATGTTTTAGAAATACTCTTGAGTTAAATTTAGAAAATCTACTTATTGTTAATCATCCCAATAGCTGATACAAGATATTTAAATCTCTGCTCATCAAAAGCTTTTGTGAACAGATCAGCATATTGTTCTTTTATGTTAACTTTGAGTAGTTTGATTGAGCATATTATTCATTTATGTTAACTTTGAGTAGTTTGATTAAACCCTTTCCAAAATTATCTCTAATTAAATAATACCTGATATTGATGTGTTTTGTCCTTGAGTGTTGCACATGATTTTCTGTGATAAATATGGCACTGTTGTTGTCTATGTGATTGAAGTCTCTTTGAAGTTGAATCCATAGTCTAGCATCTGATCTGAATCCAAAGCACTTGAGCACAACAGCTAGCAGCGGTAATGTATTCAGCTTTAGCAGTTGATGCAGACACACAGGATTGTTTCTTGCCTTGCCATGAGACTATCCTTCCACCAAGGAAGTGACAACCCCCAGATGTGGACTTTGCAGTCCTATTACAGCCACCATAGTCACACTCTATATAAGCATACAGATTGAAGTCAGAATTCTTTGGATACCAAAGGCATAATTTAGGAGCACCTTTGAGATATCTAAGAATCCTTTTAATAGCAACTAGGTGTGACATTTTGGGGTTGGCTTGATATCTTACATAAATACATGTCGCAAACATGATATCAGGCCTGCTGGCTGTGAGGTACGTAATAGACCCAATCATAGCCCCGTAGAGATGTTTATCCACACACTCCCCCTCAAGATCAGGTCCAAGGGAGTGGTTTCATGATATGGGTGTCTTTGCAACCTGACATTCAATCATGTTGAATCTTGTAAGTATGTCTTGTACATACTTTGACTGACTTATGAAGATGCCATAATCAACATGCTTCACTTGAATTCTTAGAAAGAAATTGAGTTCCCCCATGGAACTCATTTCAAATATATTCTTCATCACCTTCTCAAAGTCTTTGCAGAGCTTTGGATTAGGTGACCCAAAGATGATGTCATCCATATAAACTTGAACCAGCATCAAGTCATTCCATGTTCCTTTGTTGAAGAGTGTTCCATCTATAGTACCCCTCTTATGGCCATGCTGACAGAGATATTGAGATAGTGTCTCATACCACTTCCTTGGAGCTTGGTGCAGCCCATAAAGAGCTTTATCAAGCTTAAAGACATAATCAGGATGATCTGGGTCTTCAAAGCCATGTGGTTGTTTGACATACACTTTCTCATCAATCACCCCATATATAAAAGTACACTTGACATCTAGTTGGTAGACCTTGAAATCCATGGATGTAGCAAAAGCAAGGAATATCCTAACTACTTCAAGTCTTGCCACTGGAGAAAAACATTTGTGTAGTCAATCCCCTCTTCTTGTGTGTATCATTGAACAACTAGTCTGGACTTTTTCTTGATGACAAGTCCTCTATCATATTTCTTGTTCCTAAACACCCATTTGGTACCTATGGTGGTCCTCCCTTGAGGAAGAGGACATAAGTTCCAAACCTTTTGCCTTTTGAATTGAAGTAGTTCCTCCTGCATGGTTTCAATCCAACTTCCATCCTTCAAATCCTTATCATCTTTCTTGGGCTCTATCTGGGATAAGACACAAGAGTATAGACAATCATTTTTGTCATGGGTTTCTCCTCTTGTTCTCACCCCTGTGTCAACATCTCCAATGATGTTTGTGGTAGGGTGTGACTTGTGGATTCTGAGTTGAGGAATCACAACAAGTTGGTTAGATAAATCCAAATTTGTGAAATTTAGATCTGGAAATGGTGTGTCACCTATCACATCAACATACTTATCAAGAGAAGCTTGATCCAATGAGTGTGTGACATCATTGATGTTGTCTTCCATGGAGTGGTTAACAACATTAAGAAATTCTTGATCACTATCACCACCACTATTTCCTCCTACATTTGAGACTCCTTCATTTGAGTTTTGTGCCTCTAAGTTAGAATTTGTAGGCACCTCAAATGTATCAGTTGAATTTGTCATGGTTGTGCTGATAGGAAATCCATCTGCAGGGTTAGTTACCAATAGAGCTAAAGTAGTTTTCTTGCTTGGTCTTTTCAGCTCAAATCTTGGATTAGGATCTCATGTTGATAAGTTAACTGTAGATCTCGAAACACTCTCACAAGATTTGTTAAAACAGTTGGAAACATAGTCAAGATCAAATAGCCAATCAGGACCAAAACCTTTCATACTGGGAGTGTGCTCATTCAATGTCACATTGGCTGACTCTTCAACTACTCTAGTTCTGAGATTGTATACTCTATAAGCCTTAGCTTGAGAAAAGTATCCAATGAAGTGTCCATCATCTGATTTCTTAGCAAATTTGGCTACTTGATCTTTGGTGTTCAAGATGGTGCAAGAGATCCAAATGATCTGAGAATGCCAATGAAAGGTCTCCCTTTTTGTCACAGTTCATAAGGAGTCTTACTATGAGTCTTAACCACTAAAACTTTGTTTCGCACATAGCAGGCAATGTTGACTGCCTCTGCCCAGAAGATGATGGGCAGTTTAGAGTCAGACAACATGGTTCTTGCAGCTTTAATAGTGTCATGTTTCTACTCTCAGCAACACCATTATGCTGAGGAGTTCTGGGAGCACTATATTGTCTTGTAAAACCCTTTACATCACAAAATGTGTCAAGGATTTGGTTCTTGAATTCAGTTCCTTGATCACACCTTATGGTTTTGACCTTGTGATCGTATTGAGTCTTAATTTTCAGAATGAAGTTCTTCAAGATCTCAGGAGTCTCATCCTTAGTTCTAAGGAAAAAGGCCTAAGGGAATCTTATGAAATCATCTATAATCATAAAACAATATGAGGTTCTTCCTAGACTAATTACACTGGTCGGGCCAAAGAGATCCATTTGTAATAAGCGTAGGGTGTAATGATGGAGTTTTTTTCCTTTGGCTTGCGAGACACCTTGTGTTGCTTCCCTTTCAGGCATGTAACATAGTGATCATCACTTGTAAACTCTTTCTTTGGCATTCCTGTTACCAAATCTTTCTTAATTAATTTATTCATGTTTTTAAAGTTTACATGGCACATTCTTTTATGCCAAAGGAAAGACTCATTATTATTTTCTTTAGATAGAAAGCAAGAAACTTCTCCTGAGGGGGATGTTTTCTACAAATCTATCTTGTATATGTTCCCTTTCCTAGGGGCTCTGAGCAGGAAATGTTGTTGAGGAATAACCACTTCGGGCTTGAGATCAATGCACTCATTCTTAGTGAAGAGCATGTTGTGTCTTTGATCAAAAAATTAGGACACTCTCGGTAAATTATACCCAAGCTCCTTAACAAAGTTTACCTTTTCAATTCTAAGCTTACCATTTATGACCCTGTCCCTTCTAGTAATGCAACCACCTGCATCTCCTCCAAAAGCAACTGGCCCTCCATGAATTTTCTTAATGTTTTGAAGTAAGAGCCATTGCCAGTCATGTGCCTGGAACAACCACTATCAATGATCGATACATTTCCTTTGGTCTTTAGCTATTCCTACATAAAAAGAGATGGTTAGTTACATTTAGAAACCCAAGTCTTATTAATCTTGAGCTTGTCAAAGTGAACTGAAGACAATGCAATAGTAATTGATCCTATATTCAGGATGTGAGGATCATCTGCTGTTGTTGATGAATTACTTTCAGTCACATGGTCTTCCTTTATCTTCCACACCATCTTTGGAAGATTAGACTTGACCTTCAACTCTTCGGAAGCTTTCGTAACTTTAGAAGTTTTCGAGACTAGACCTTCAGAAGATCATGCTTTCACTGTAGCATGCTTTAGTACTTCGACACCATCTGCTGTCAAAGTGAACTGAAGATAATGCAATAGTAATCGATCCTATATTCAGGCTGTGAGGTTCATATGCTGTTGTTATTGAAGGACATTCAGTCAGATGGCCTTTCTTCATCTTCCACACCATCTTTGGAAGACTAGACTTGGCCTTCAATACTTTGAATGTTTTGATGACTTTGGAAGTTTTGGAGACTGGACATTGGAAGCTTTTGCATCCACTACAGTAGATTTTAGTACTTCGGAAGCATTCCTTTCTTCCGAGACCAAAATTTCTTCCAAAGGCAAGTTTTCACTTGTCTTCTTTTTCAATTTGGAGCTTTCGAAAGGAAAAGACATTCCTTCCAAAGTTGTTTTCTTCTTCTTCCTCCGCTCAAAATTCTTCTTCTTTTTTATGTGGATAGTACTTTTAGGATTGTAGATGCAAGCCTTTGCAAGATGAGAAGTACTACAACACATGGTGCAATCAATCTGGCTTCCTTCTCAGAGTTTTCTTTTGAGTAGAAGGTTGAGCTTGATAAATTTACACTTCCGTCTTCATCTTCAAATATGATACAGCAGGCTTATTAGGGTGAGGCTTGCTTTTGGAATTGGATGGTTCAGGCTATGTAGCAGTGGTACACAACTGATCATCCTTATTTTCTTCACAGGGATGAGTTGGACATGAACTAGAACTCCTGGTACTAGAGTCCATAGTTGAGTCTTCAGGCTTTACCACTTCAAATGTTGCAGAGATAAAGACTTATTTCTACTTGGATTTGAAAGTGTCCTTGATCTCTTGAGCATTCTTTGATCTTCTCTTGGCTGCTCTGATCAAGTTCTTCCTCTTGGACTTTGTCATCCCTGATTCTTTCCTCTCCTCTCCTCAGGAGAATAGTGACCCTTCTTAGAATGACCTTCTTCACTCATCTCAGATCCATCCTTCACTATCTCCTCTTCATCCTCTTCTTGAGTGGGGTCTATGAGGGGAAGCTCATCTTGATAAGTTCCACACCTTGGAGGTCTTACAGATAGAAGAGTGTGTGGAGGAGCTATCTTAGTAGATCTCAGTCCCTGCTTATTCTAATAACAAACCTTTGCATGCAAGGATGAGGATATAATGTTCTTGAAGGTCTCTTCTTCAAAACATTTTTCTGACCTTGCTTTGCTGATCATAATCTTAGCCTAGCATTCAGTTAACTTAGTGATGAGATCATTGATTTTACTCCTGTAGTTGGGGTGTTCGTGATTAAGAGTTGAAATAGTTTTCTCTAGATCTTCTATTTTAAGTTTAAAATCATTTTAGCTCTTTTAAAATCATCTTTTAAGATGTTTAAGGACACAAGGTCAGATCTTATCTCTAAGTTATAGGACTCGTATCTATTAGCTTTAGCAATACATTCAGGGGTACAAAGATGTTCAAATACCTTGGCTTCTTCATGATCAGCCATCACTGCTTGGTTTGGAGATGTATCTTCAACCTGGAGACTCCAATC
This sequence comes from Flaveria sonorensis, assembly GCA_025506505.1. Taxonomy (NCBI): domain Eukaryota; kingdom Viridiplantae; phylum Streptophyta; class Magnoliopsida; order Asterales; family Asteraceae; genus Flaveria; species Flaveria sonorensis. The sequence goes on from CM046427.1 coordinate 33,936,027, forward strand.
AAAGCCTCCTTCTTTATCAGCAACTACAGCTTGCTATTTGGGCTTCTTAGTATGTGAAGCTCCATCAGTGTAGTTTGGTTTGGGTTGTGCTTGGCCACCATTTGTTCTTGGTTCCTTGCACTCCCTAGCAAAGTGTCCCATATGCTTATAGTTATAACACTTCACCTTGCTTTTATCCAGCCTAAACTTTCCACTGGTTGCATTGCTAGGAAACTTCCTGCATGTTCTCTTGAAAAACTTCTTGGCTCTGTGAGTGAGAAGAGCCATCTGCTGAACTATTTCTATGTACTCCAGATCATCTGGATGGATACAGTCCAAGTCTTCAAGAGTGAAGAGAAAGATGCCACTACTTTCATCAGTAGACATAAAATCTTGAGAAGAGCTTGTCTCCTGAAAGGGCTTCCATGGATGTAGCTCTCCCTTGGTGTCTCCAGAAAGGTGATGAAAGGACCCTTTTATGAGTTTTCAGGGTTGCAGATGAGATGATGTTGTGGTTCTCTGCAATCCCTTTCAACCACATGAAGGGTTGAACTTTGTTATTTGTTAGAGTTACTGGATGGATTTTGTATGTTCATCTCCATCTGGTATCCACTGATGATACCATACAACTCAATAAGAGTAAGGGTCTTGAAGTTTTTAGTCCTCTTAATGACCAGACAATAGTGTATCCATTGTCTAGGATGAGAGGACATGAACTTTCTTATAATGTTCCTATTCTCAAGAGTTACTCCAACATCCATTATAGTATCCACAATCTCAACATACCTAAAGTATTGTTGAGTCATGGTTTCACCTGTCTTGAAGGTGAAGTTCTCAAACTATAGCGCATGATGTTTGTAAAGCATTCTCATGAATACAGTAACATTTTACTGCCCATGACTAAACTTAGTCATCCATTGTTGAAATAGGGTAAGCATATACAGTGTATGCACACATGTAATTGTATGCTATACATAACTACATAACCACAAAAAGTATTCATAACACATGACAATAAGACATCCTTTGTGAATGTCTTGAAAATATAGATCAAGTGTCCATAGAGCATGATCAAATGGCCATCTACTATGAACAACCAAACAACTAGTCTAAGTATCCACACCGCATGAACAAATGTTCATCCGGTTTGGAAACAGTGGTCAAACACAACGTATGAATTTTTAGTCATCCGTTTTGAATTTTCAAATATCAAACATATCAGAACATCAATCATACCTCAATATCATGCATACATTCACATATAACAACAATCATGCAAGTAATAAATCATACAATTAATCACTATGAATCAAAACAAAAAAAGGTAATCTGGTTACACATGTGTAATTAGGCAAACAGCCAATCATTCAATCATGCAAATCATTCAAACATGCAATCATACATTATAAGTCAATCACATAACCATGCAATCATTCTAATCTAATACAAACACACACATTATTACTAACAAATAACTGTAACAAGCAAACATTAAAGTTGGCAACATCATCCTTAATGGGAGTATTGTTGGACTCAACAATTGTATTGAAGGATAATGCTTGCCATAATCAAACATAATGTGTTCTAACATTCAAACAATCATTAACTAACACATTAGTATCATTAACATTCATAACATACACTAATTATTGTGTAAATTTCTTTTTTAGGTTTGTAGATAAAAGAAATTTTTGCACAAGTGTCCACAGTAGATAAGGAACTATCCATAGCGGATGAAGGACAACTTCCAAGTGTCTATAGCGGATGAAAATCAACATGCAGCGGATGACCAATGTCCACAGCTAATGAACATTCTATACCAGATGTTCATCCACAACAGATGAACACTCCACAACGGACACCAACTGTTCATAGCGGACAGCATCCAAGACACAGACAATAGCTTATTCAACATCCACAGCAGATGGCTTATCATTCACAGCAGACAGCCTATCATCCATAGTGGATGACTTATAGACTTAGGATTATATGTAATTTTATTTTACATAAGGGTATTTTTGTAACTGTACATTGCCTTTTGTTTAGTCTATAAGTACCAATATACCCTAATCTTTTGTAAGCTTTTGAACAATCAATATAAACAAGCATTTATTATTATCATTCAAGCATTCAAACACACACATAAAATCATACACACACACGGATATCATATCACTAATCATGGGTTTCCGCACCATGATTATTGACTATTGAATATATAATAATCTAATGATATATTTTGAGGGATTGAAAATGATCCTTGGGGGAATTCATTGAGTTTGTTCTTGTTCTAAGTTCAAACCCCTTTGAGTTTTCATCAAACTAAATCTTATGGTAAAGTGATGATGAGAATGTTTTTGATGAAAATAAAAATAAGAAATGTAAGGGAAATGAATTCATATGGAAACATCTCATGTTTTGAATAAAAAAGTTATTGTTTCCGATATCAAGCCATCATGTTCAAAAATGTTGTCAAAATCAGACAAATTGAAGGCTAAATTCTACACAGTGATAATAAAACCAAACCTAACCAAATAAATCAAAATAAATCTTATTCTAAAAGGGATTTTAAGAAACAATTTCTCTCTAAGGGCAATATTAGTAAGGTTGTAGATATTTCTAAAAATTCAAACACTCGATTCTTTAAAGATAAACTTTCTCATAATGCTCACTCTGTGAAACAAGATCTGTCTAGCATAAGCATTTTAAAGACGAGTCCAATTCCAGCATCACTCCCGAAAGCATTAATGTTATCAACAAATCAAGCCACATCGACAAAAGATCAAATTTCAAAGAAAAAGGATCAAGTATTATAGGATAAAGTTCAAGTCAGAAAAGATAACACTCAAAATGAGTGCATCTCTACTGTTAGAGAGTCTAGTAGGCGAACATATACTAAAGCTGGATTTTATTATCCTCTGAATATAACATAGCAAATTTGTTCACCAAGACGTTTGATCATTTTCAGTATGACTTTTTAGCTCAAACTTCGGGATGATTAACTTTAGATAATTAGATAGGAATTTATTCCAAAAATATTTTTCTTTCATTTTATAGGTTAAAAGTGATCTTTTCTAAAAGTAATTACAATTATAGGGGGATAATTTTGAAAAAGAAAAATACAAAAAGGTTTTAGGACTCAGGGGGAGTTAGATGAATGTTGAGAAATATGAAAAAACATATTTTCAGTCAAATAAAATTTTATTTTGAATTATTTCAGACTATCATTGAATGGGAATACCCACACAATTAATTAAAATAGTAAAACATAAAGAAAATATAAAATTCTAGTAGCCTAAGGATGTTAGGAAGTGACAACAATTAAATCTCAAACTTTTTAAAATTTATTTACATGAAAAAAATACAACTGTTAAATATGTGAAAAATATAAAAAATTATTAAAATCAAGCTTCATTCCCAAAATTATTAAGACGCCGTAGTTTACTATGTAAGAATCCAAGTTTAATATAAAAACGTTCAGAAACTAATATCACAAAAACCAACACATCAATCCTACAAGCATAACATTAATATTTTAGGGAATAAATTATACCTAAAATAAATTTTAGAAAATATGAGTACATATTAAGACACCCGTAGTTTATTATGTAAGAATTCACGTTTAATCAACAAATAACGGCATATTTGAAATTAAATCATTAAAACCAACAAGGGAAGTCAAATAACTTAAAAAGTAAATCATTCGAGTATCATAACCCACCTAATAAGAATGGATATCATCATAACTAAATTTTGGGTAAAAATCAATACTTTAAAGTTAAAAGTGTAAATTCAACAAAGTCTAGGGACAAAAATTGCCAATAATTAGAACCTTAATTTTTTGAAAATAATTTACTTAAAATGGAAGTTACAATCTGAAATTATAATATATAGACTTATACTTAGATAATACACAAGATTAAGACTTCAAGAACTCAAGACATAATGATCAAATTACACATGTGTAATAAGAACCAACACAACATTTAAAGTAAACTTAACGCACAAGGATTGGACTTAGGTAACTACTTAATGAGATTCTAATACATACAAAATGAACTTAGGAACCTTGCTAGTTGGTAGCACTTTAGATCCTGATCATCCATCAAAACCACGACACGAACAACATTTAGGTGAGTCTCATGAACCCCCTTTTAATATTAACATTTTTGGGGTGGAATACATATTCTTTAAATCCTTTCTTATGGTGCAATATTGCCTCCTGTTATCCCCTAATGGTGCAAATCCATTAGGAGCCTCATGATTTGTCGATAGTACTATTTAGGGATTCCCCAGCACACAATGGGCTCTTAAGACAGGGAAACCACTGAATCAGATTCAATAATCATTGTGTTAAAAAATTAATACATCTTAATCATTCATAGCAGGGCATAAGTAAACTTAACATTATAGGGTAAGGGTTAGGGAATATTTTAGCACTCGGGCAAGTAAGTCCACGTTAGGCTTGATTGTGATACATTCTCCAGTGCACCTTTAATATTACTAAGTGTTATATTTTATTCTTGAAAGGTCAAGTGGCATAAACTTATGAGCTCACCAACATTATGTTGACATATTTTGGGTGTGTATTTTACGAGAAGAATAATTAGTAGGTCATAGATAAGAATCACCTTAGTTGGAAATTTGGAGATTTAGCCACTACCCTATTCATATTATAGTGATTTAGAAAATTATATAAAATATGTTGTTTGCATTTTAGACAATTATTAATTCGGATTCTTAATATCAATTTTATTCCATTTACATAATAGAATTTAAGATTCATGATTACGTGTAAGATTAAATTATTATTTCTGCTACATTGTATTGTTATTAGTAAGTCATGCCCAGTCTTGGTCAAGGGGTGTGACAAATTGGTATAAGAGCCAATGAATTCAATGAATTAGGATCTTACATTAAAATACCTAAGCTTTAATCACGTATAAGGACTAAGGAAATTAGGAAATAGATTCCCTGAAGTTATAACAAGTAGGAACTTCTAATACATACAAAGTATTTACACTAGTTTGTAATGTTTTTTGTATTTCCTTAAATTTTATTAATTTATTATACCCTGTAATTTCATGTAAAATTTTACCTTGATTGTTCATCAGATGGATGGAAACCAAGATAGGGAAAAAGAATTTACCTTAGTGACTCTTCCAATATACCACTCATGCACTACCATAAGACCATTCCACCACCCACGTTCTTACCAGATGTGGGTGCGGGACTCTCGAGACTCACCAACCTTATAAGATTGGGGATATGCCCCTATCAAGCTAGAGTACAGGGACTGTTATTGGTACCCAATGGCCCTCTATGAGGGCATGATGCCTGATCCTATCCAGTATTAGAAAATGGAGGAAACAGAGCCTACTGAGGATTCGTCCGGATCATTGGCATTCGTTCGCATTAGTTGCATACGACTTGACGGGATTGACGACATGGCACCTTGTTCAAGGCAAATTGCAAGGATGTCTATCCAACCCATCCCTAAATTCCAACATGAATGGGGTAACTTGGTTAAAGGACTGTTTGGAGCACCACCACATATAGGTCCTACCGTCACTACCATCAGCGCCACCGCCGGGCAGGTGTATCTGGCCTGGCCCTATGGACATGACGGGGCTACATGTTATAATTTCCACACGGCTCCTTTTGTGTACTTTACTACCTGTTATGTGGAGTCAACGTCCTATTCTAGTGCCTTACATAAGATAGTTGCAGATCCGCCCTAGTATAAGTTTATGCCATTGATGGGAGATCTTGCCATGGAGTATGTGTGGCCTGGACATCAACTCTGTTAGTATACCTTCTGTTTAATGTTTATGATTGTATTGCAACCTAATTGTAATTTCCTTGATGTATGACTTGTATGTAACTTGTTTTTGTATTTGTAAATTTATTCCACTAATTATGGAATTCACTCCAAATTAATATTATAATAGTATCATTCGTCTATTTCTAAGACCTTATCCCTCCCTTGCGATCTTTCTCCCTTCCCCAGCATCTCTTTTTCTGCCGGGTCCTTTCCTCTTCTCCGATCACTTCCATGGCAACCTCCACCTCCAATGATTTTGATTTACCTATGAACACTATTCTTCACATGCTCACCATCAAACTATCCTCTTCTAACTCCCTCCTATGGAAAAATCAAATGATCCCTCTCTTCTCTTATCAAAATCCTCTCCTAATATAGATGGTTCTCAACCCTCTCCTGCGCCAAAAATCACCCGCGATGGCAAACCGGTTCCCAATCCTTTCTACTCTGATTGGTTCTTGCCGAACAACAAGCCATCATAATCCTCCATTCATAGCTAACTAAGTAGGCTATTGTAGAGATCATTGGCCTTACCACAGCTCAGGCAATTTGGTTAGCTTTTGAAGCCGCGTACAACAATTCCTCTGTTAAGAGGATTCAAAATCTACGAGATACATTACGACAATAAACTAAGGGAACGGATTGTTGCTACTTTTGGTCTAACATTCAAAGGTCTATATGATTAGTTGGGTGTGGTTGGTGCTCCAGTTAATTTGACTGACCAGTTGCATTGGTTTTTGTGTGGTCTCGGACCCTCCTTTGAGACATTTTCTACATCTCTACGTACCTCTAGGCAAGTACCGGCTTTTTGTGACTTATTGGCTCAATCTGAAAGTCATGAAATTTGTTGGGTTTGAAAAAGGATAGTCTATATTATCAACACAGTCAAAGTCAACAATGGTCAACGTCACTGTCAAAGTCATCGGAAAAGACAGACAGACACGTTCGAGACGAAGAACCTAGACGAGACGTTGAAGATATATTTGACTAGGAGTTTATTGTTAATAAATATATTTTGTGTCAACAAAATATATTTATTTATGTTTAAGTCATTTTTATGTTTTATATGTAATTTCTCTAATTTTCTAATTCTAGGCTTAATATGCCATTAGTGCATATTATCACTATATATAGATTAGTGACAATAAGGTTTAGGAGCATGAATGAGCTAGATTTGAGGGTTTTCATGTAACCAATATCTTATGCAAATCAATATAGATCAAACAAGGGTTTTATTGAATGTTCTTGAGGTGTTCATCTTGTTCATCCTTATTTTATAGTGTTTGATCTATTTTGTACGCAAATATCATTGATATTTGTGTTTTTCAGTGGGATTTGTTTGTGTTTATTAATCAATTGCACTGTTATATCGATCAAGTTGACCAACAATATGGTATCAGAGCCTTTGTGCTCTTGATTATTTGAGTTTTGTTTGGTTTTCAAGTTTTAAGTCACTATTCCATTCATTTTCGATATGATCTGTGTGTTTTGGATATGGAAATTGATTGAGGATTGCTCGATTTTGGAGTGGAAAGCAATAGGAATCATCAGATTTCAAATCCATTGAGATTTAGATGTGTTAGAGCTGATTTCGTGCCGAAAAGGCTGTCTAGATACGTCGGGCGAATTTACAGATCGTCCGGTGAAATTACAGCATCATTCAGCGAAACTACACAATTTCGTCGGGCGAAACTAGGGATCATTCAGCGAAAGTACACAGTTCTTGGTTCTGGATCTGATTTCTTTGTCCTAGCGAATGTACATGTGTTGAACAAAAGTTCATTGTGTTTGTGTGCCAAACCCAACTAGTTTCGGGCAAAACTATCCAACGAAACTAGCATCTGTGTGCCATTGCTGGGCGAAACTGCTGCTGAAACTACCAGCGAAATTAGGAGAGAAATTACCAGCGAACTTGCCAGCAAAATTAGTGAAAATTCAGCGAATTTGTTAGTGAATTTAGTGAAATTTCAGCGAAATTAGCCTCTCATCATTTCAAAAAAAAAAAAAAAAAACAAGCTGACCTGGCAGCTTGACCTTAGTTGCTTAGAAACCATTTAGTTGACATTAAAAGTATTTTTTCTGGGGGAGAATATCATTCAACAATTTTTGGAAAAATAATTTTAGTCTTGGGTGTTAAAGTGAATTTTAATATTTTAAAAGAAAATGTTGTTTTCTGCCGATTTCGAATCAGACAACGCCAAAATGGCACAAAGTCAGTTTGATTCTTTTGCAGCCATAAAAGATGAAAAGATATCTGATGTTGTTTATCGATTTCTGATGGTGGCAAACAGCCTTAAGAAGTATGATGACCAGCTGGGAAACCATGAACAAGTCACAAAACTTTTGGACTCTCTTCCTCCACAGTGGAGTCCACAAGTTAGGTTGTTAAAACATGAAAGAAATTTTGCTGACTACAAACTCATGGAAGTTATCAACAAGTTGAAGTCATTTGATTTGGATATGAAAAGAGGAAAGTATAATCAATGCATGTATGGAGGTGTATCTTCAAGTACTAAGATCAATATAGAGTCTGAAGAAGAAGTGAACCACGCATTGATGGCTGAGGTAATAAACAGTGATGAGGATTCTGTTGAAGATTTTGATCCTTTTAAAGAATTCAGCAGTGACACTCAGGGTGAGAGTGTTGGTGATGTTGGTGATTGTGCAAGTCGGTGTAAAGTTCAGGATGAAGGAAAGCAAGAGGAAGTTGAAGCTGCAGAAGCTAAGAAGAGAGCTACTAATACAAAAAGAACACTCCTGTCTGTCAATGTGAAAAAGCCCTAGCTGCTGAAAAGATAGTTATGGGGCTTCCTTATGAGGTTGTTCAAGACATGTGTTCTCCTCCCTGCAAAATTCGTTTATTCGGGGTTTATAAAGCTAATAGATTATTGTTAGAAAATGAAAAAGAATTAAAACGAATAAACAAAGAACTTAAAATCAATGAGTCCAAATATTTCATTAAACTAAGAGAAGCTTTAAAAGAAAATGATCTTTTAAAAAGAAATCTTTTAGAAAAGAATGTCGAGATTAATGTTTTGAGCGAACGAGTTATATTAGCAGAATTTGAGACTAGCAAGCTTAAAACTAAACTTGATAAATGGATGATATCAGGGATGAAACAAGAAGAACTATTCTTTAAGCAAAGGGGAGCTAGAATCAAAACGGGTGTGGGATGTGATGTTCATATGTTTATCCTCCTCCTAGCACTTACTGTTACTCTCCTATGCCTCATCCTCATCCATCTAATGATTTAATTGAAGCTGAAGATACTAATAGGTTACATGCATGTTTAAGCAGCGTTAATCACAAAGAGGTTCGATATGAATATGATTTTCCTACAGGTTTGGGGCTCATCAAGCAAGGATCTGATCTACAAAATGATAATTCCACCACTGATGCTTCAAAACCAGTATCAGTTGTTTCTAGTAACTTCTTTAACAAATTCACGACAGGTAACATCCTTTCATTTGTTCCTGTCAAGTTTGTCAAAGAAGGAACAACTGTGGAATCATCCAGCAATCAGAACTCAACAACCCAAACTGACACTACAAGAGTCATCAATCAAGATCCATTGGAAGCTGACTTGTGTATACAGGAGTTGACAAGTTCTGACGATGAACCAGAGATCATCAAGTCACCTGAAGTTATCAAGTGTCAAAAGCTTCCAACAGTTGAATCAAGACCTATACGGATATCATCTCCAACTGCTAAACAAATCAACAGTTCTTCCAAAGCTCAGCAGAAGCACTCACCATCTTCATCTGCTATCCATCAAGCTCGCCATAAATCTGCCTCAAGTCTACCAGATCACCAGTCATACAAAAGTGTACTCAGAAGAATGTTCAGATCTCAGCTCCCGGAACATCACAAATCAAATCACAGCCCAATTCGAAATCCATATTGACAAAGCCTCAAAAGATTCAATTTCCTGATATCCAAAAGAAGAAGCTTCAAGGTTGTCAACAAGCTGTAACAACCACAAAGCAGGCTCCACCCTCTCCTATTAACCACGGGACTATAAAGAACCAAAAGCCTTTCAAGGCTTGCTTTAGATGTGGAAAAGAAGGTCATGTGCTAAAGAAGTGCCCTCAGGTTCAAAGGCAAAGTTCGGGAGGTAAAGATAACACAGGTTGATTCTCGGGTTCAAAAGGTAAAAAGCACATATCTTTGAATGGTTGGATAAAGAAAAATCTATGCAAACCTTCTCATGTGAAGCCATTTTCACATGATTCAAATATGAAAAAGACCAACGTTTCAATATTAAAATCTCTTCCTTCGGGTCTTAAACAGAAAATGATTTCCAAATTCAATTCTTTCAAATCAAAAGTAATTGAATAGAAACAAATTTGGAAAGTAAAACAAAATGAAAAGGATAAAGAAATAAATGATTTTTCAAAAGAGTGTATGCTTAAACAGGTTACATACATTGATGAAAAAGGAACTCACAGGACCACGATGGCCTGGGTCCCCCTCTCTAACTAATCTGTTTATGAGTGCAGGAACAATTCAGGAGGCCTATCAGTAATCCGATTTACTGACTGGGATTGTTCCTAATTCAAATTTAAGGCGGAACAAACAGGTTATGGTATCTCATCCACATTTTGGATTCTTATCTACCATTCACAATCACTGTATTTTTCTTGTTACTTCATTTCTCATGGTTTTGCTAGTATAATTTGAAAGACTTTCTTTAGTAAAATTCTTTTTTCAATTCCGTTTATTATATACTTAAAAAAAAGGGGGAAATTTATTTTTATTTTGTTTCATGGCAGTTAAAAAGAAATTTCGGGGGAGAATAAAAAAAATTTCACGAAAACTAAGAACTTGATTTGGGTTGACTGAGATATGATAGTATGTCTTCTTGGTTTGCTTGTTTGCATGACTTGTACTTTGTGAGAAATTATAGTAACTGATATAGATGTCTGTATCACTGAAAATTCTAAAATCTAAAAAAGACAGTTTCATTATATGATATGCTTGGTAGGCTCAGCCAGAAAACAAAGTAAAAAGTTATTTTGTAGCCTAACTAAAGCTTTAGAACTCGGTGATAAGGATTATTCTCCTGACATTTTAGCTTGCACAAAGTTCTATGTCTCGTCAAAAATGGGTTGAGAGTATCTGACTTCTGCCTTGATTACTTCTATTCTCAAATTCCCTAACCCTTGCTTCTGAATTAATGCTTCTTGTAAGCTCTTCAGAATCCTTTTCATGCTTATCTCCTCTGCTATACGGAAGCGTTGACCTGGAGTGATGATCTTCTCTGTTATACATGAGTATAGACCTGAAGCTCTCATCAGCAAGCTCAGATAATCATCTCCTCTGTTATACGTAAGTATAGACCTGGAGTTCTCATCATCTGTTCTCCAAATAAAGGCATAGTGATTCTTAAATTAAGATCATTGTTGAAAATTCAAAAGAAAATCAAGCAGAGTTAATCATATTACTCAATAAGCCCTGATGATGGGATAAGTTCTTTGCCGGATGTCTATGGGAACCAAATCACCTGAGCTTCTCTAATTGAATCTAAAACATGATAAAATCAGTTGCAGCTCACTTGTTGGAAAGGATAAGGCATGGGTTTAAATTGGACAAATATACCAACAATCATTTTTGAACTGTTTTGGCTTTCAAAAACTTAAAATTGTGACCAAACTCTATATCAGTGTGATCTCACAAACTTGTCGATGTTCAAATACATCTTTGTGCTTTCGTATATCTTGAGGATGTGATCTCATGATCAAATTAGTTCTTGGTGTAAAATGATAAAACAAAATAAAATAAAATATTCATTTCAAATCATTTTTCAAGTCTTCCATATTATGCTATTAAAATGTTATCATTTTCGCATGCATTTCACGGGAAATTTCACATTCAGATAAACACGGGTTATTGTTGAAATGATCTAACGAGAAATGCGTAGAATGTGTTTGTAATTGTGTTATAGATTCTTGCTGTAAATGATGGCCGATCATCAGCTGAGCAAAGTACCTAACCAGAGAACCTGTTCCTTAAGTTCGCAAAAGATACCGAGCTAGGATTCCTCCTCCAACATATTCTAAAGCACTCATGAATAGATAGTTGGAAAAGTTGTTCCTGATCATTCATAAAGAATGCACACGAAGAGGGGGAGTATACAAAAAGGGGAGCCTGAAAGATGAAAAATCTTCAATACCAGATCATCAATCTAGGGGAAGATTAAAGATCATTTTATGGTTGACTTATCGGTGCTGATCATGATACAAGACGTTGATAATGATAGACTAAGGGGCAGTATTGTTGGGTCTGAAAAAGGATAGTTTATATTATCAACACAGTCAAAGTCAACAATGGTCAACGTCACTGTCAAAGTCATCGGAAAAGACAAACAGACGCGTTCGAGACGAAGAACCATGACGAGGCGTTGAAGATATATTTGACTAGGAGTTTATTGTTAATAAATATATTTTGTGTCACCAAAATATAGTTATTTATGTTTAAGTCATTTTTATGTTTTATATGTAATTTCTCTAATTCTCTAATTCTAGGGGCTTAATATGTCATTAGTGCATATTATCACTATATATAGATTAGTGACAATTAGGTTTAGGAGCTTGAATGAGCTAGATTTGAGGGTTTTCATGTAAACAATATCTTATGCAAATCAGTATAGATCAAACAAGGGTTTTATTGATTGTTCTTGAGGTGTTCATCTTGTTCATCCTTATTTTATAGTGTTTGATCTATTTTGTACACAAATATTATTGATATTTGTGTTTTTCAGTGGGATTTGTTTGTGTTTATTAATAAATTGCACTGTTATATCGATCAAGTGGACCAAAAAAATGTTTCTAAAGTCTTCACATGGCACCTAAACACCTACAGTTGCCTTAAATGCAACCACCTTTCACTAAACCAATAGATCCAATAACTTTTGTGGTGGTAATGGCCGGAATACCCGTGGTAGCGGCGGCCGTGGCCATGGTCGTCACCCTCTGCACTGTCAACTATGTCACCTTGATGGGCACTATGCAAATCAATCTCCTCAACTATCTCAGTTTGCTACCAAAGCCCCCTCTACCTATAGCGATATTGCCAAGGCATTTCATGCTCAATGTCAAGTTGGTTCCTCTACCCCTGATTGGTTTGTTGATACTGGTGCTACCGATCCTATGACTAACAATATAGGTGATGTTCCTAATGCCACTACTTATCCGGGTCAAGGTAATGTTACCTTCGGTAATGGTGGTAAACTTCCTGTCACACATATTGGTTCTTCTATTATTGCTCCTAATATTCATTTGAATGATGTTTCAATCGTTCCTGATCTTCAAAAGAATTTGCTTTCCACTAGTAAATGAATAACTGATAACGATTTAGATGTGTTGTTTTCACAACCAAACTTTTACATAGAGGACCGCAAGACGAAACGGATAATGGTACAAGGAAGATGTGACTTTATGTTTTGTAGTCTGGTCATCAAGCTTTTGTTACTCTCTCCCCAAATAAAGAATCGTGTGAAATTTGGCATCAACGGTTGGGTCATGTGTCGTTTGACACCATTTTGGACTTAAATAAAAATGGCTATTTACATGTAACTTCTGTTTTGCCAAAACCGGGTTTATGTTCGGCTTGTCAAATGTCTAAATCGACTCGTTTATCTTTTACTATTAATGATCAATGAGCTTTATCTCCTTTGGACCTTGTCCATTATGATTTATGGGGGCCAGCACCTATGAAGTTAAATAATGGTTGTAGATTTTATGCTTTGTTTGTGGATGATTACTCTCGGTCTAGTTGGTTATATCCGTTACGGATGAAATCAGAATTTTATCCTATCTTCTTTAACTTTATAAAATTTGTGCAAACCCAGTTCTCCAGGAAAATAAAAACACTGCAAACGGATGGTGGTATGGAATTTTTGAATCATAATGTTCGTAGTATTCTTCAAGAAAATGGTACTTTTCATCGCCTTTCTTGCCCATACACTCCTCAACAAAATGGTCGGGTTGAGCGCAAGCATTGACATGTGGTCGAAACCGGCTTGGAAATGATGTTTAATGGATTTGTTCCCCCCGTCGTTTTGGGTTGAAGCCTTTAGTACGGTTGTTTATATTATCAATCGGTTACCGTCACATGGTTTGGCTCATAAGTCACCATTTGATCACATGTTCTCTCGCAAACCGACATATGCTAATCTCCGTGCCTTTGGTTATCGGGTTATCCCTACTTACGTGATTATGCACCTCATAAACTCTCACCATGAAGTCTCCCATGCATATTTTGGGATATTCATCTCAATACAAAGGATATTGTTGTCTCAATCCTTCCACTTCTCGAATCTATATTACAAGACATGCGCGGTTTGAGGAGTACTTGTTTCCTTTTTTAGAAAATATTTCAACTATTAATCCCTCATGCTTACCTCTGTCTACATTTTTGGAAGATCATCATAGCGTCATGAATCCCGCTCCTCTAGCATCGGCCCACCCTAAAAACCCACAATCATCATCAAGTTCCAGCTCCCAAATACCCACTACCAAACCTTGTGGGCTTTGCAGTGAGCCCAATCCGGCCATCGACCACTCTCAAACCCACAACCCACCGGTTCCATCTGCCATTGATTTACCCAACCCTGCTACTACACATCCCTTTACCACTGAGCCCATCTCTTCTCCACTTGAGCCCACTACAGACCAGCATGCCCCAACCAAACCCACAAGCCTTTACCTCCCCCTATCTCCTCCTCTACCTCTCTTCTGCCACCTAACACTTCCTCCTCACACCCTATGAAAACAAGATCTATGTCTGGGATTTCTAAACCAAAATATCATGCTAATCTTGCACGTAAGTCTCGTCATGCTCTTTTTTCTGCTTTGCTTTCGTCTCATGACCATAAGGGATTTAAAAATACAAGTGAGAGCCCTCATTGGATGGATGCAATGAACAAAGAATTAAGTGCACTTGCTAAAAATAAGACATGGACTCTCGTGCCACATCCACGAGATCATAATGTTGTTGGGCCCGAATGGTTATTTCGAATGAAGTTTCAAGCTGATGGTTCTATTGATCGCCATAAGACAAGGCTCATTGCTCAAGCTTTCAGTCAAGTTTCTAGTCTTTATTACTTTCACACATTTAGTCTAGTGGTTAAAGCCACAACTATTCGCATTGTTCTCTCACTTGTAGTTATAAATAATAGGACTTTTCATCAACTTGATGTGAATAATGCTTTGTTGCATGGACGGCTCTCTGAATTGGTTTATATGGAACAACCACCTGGGATTGCTGACCCTCATTACCCTCACCATGTGTGTCACCTTAACAAAGCCATCTATGGCTTAAAGTAGGCACCTCGTGCTTGGTTTCAACGCTTGACTAATTTTTTGGTTCAGAATGGCTTCACTTGTAGTCGATCACATCCATCCTTATTTGTTTTCAGTCGGGATAATTGTCTTATGTACTTTTTAGTATACGTCAATGATCTCATTCTCACTGGTAACCAACCAACGCTCCTCAAATCTTTTATTGCTCTGTTGAATTGGGAATTTGCAATTAAGGAGCTTGGAGATTTAAATTACTTCCTTGGTCTTGAGGTGACCCATTTCTCTAATGGGTTGTTCCTATGTCCATCGAAATATGCTCATGACATACTCTAATGATTGGACTTTCTTGACGCTAAGCCTGTTCATAATCCTCTTGCAACCAATGTCATCCTTAGTTCACATGTAGATCCTTATAAAGACCCTAAACATTATCAGCCTATTGTTGGTGCCTTACAATATTTAACAATCACTCGTCTAGATATTTCTTATGCTGTGAATCAGGTCAGTCAGTTCTTACAACAACCTACTGACATACACTTTCAACATGTTAAAAGGATTCTCTGGTACATTGAAGGCACTCTCTCCTATGGTCTATCTTTTACCAAACCTTCTTGCACGTCCATCATTAGGTATTCGGATGCTGATTGGGCTCGCTGTTTGGAGATGCGTCGGTCTACTTATGGTTATTCTATTTTTCTTGGAGGAAACTTGGTCTCCTGGAGTGCTAAGAAACAACCAACCGTTTCTCACTCTAGTTGTGAGTCGGAGTACCGTGCCATGGCTAGTGCTGCTGCTGAGATTATTTGGCTAACCCACTTGATTCGTGAACTTCATGCTTTACCTTTTGATCACCCAATGCTTCTTTATTACAATCAAAGTGCTCTGTTCATGACTTAGAGTCCGGTTGCTCATAAACGAGCCAAACATACTGATTTGGATTACCACTTCATCCGTGAACTTGTCCCTTGTGGCAAGCTTCACACCAAGTTTGTCCCAACCAAGCTTCAGGTTGCTGATATTTTCACCAAAAGTCTCAGTCGATCCCAATTTGTATACTTCCGTTTACAGTTGCGTCTTGGTCCACCACCCTTTCGCTTGAGGGGGGATGTTAGTGTAACTTCTTTTTAATGTTTATGATTGTATTGGTACCTAGTTGTAATTTCCTCATTGTTGTATGACTTGTATGTAACTTATTTCTCTATTTATATACCTGTTCCACTAATTGTGGAATTCACTCCAAATTAATATTATCAAACTCTATGATACGCTAAAGAAGGAGAGGGATTAGGCGGTGTCCATAATAGCTAGGATGAGGAGGAAACTATACAAAGCCACCCAAATATGTGTGTTGGATCCTTTCTCCCACCGTTGCCACCATTGATGTTATTTCCATTTATTTTTATTTTGTATTGTCTAATTTTAGAAAAACTATGTATTCTATAACACATGAGTGATTATTCACTCGTGTCGCACCATATTATACTTTCGACTTATTTTTTTTAATTTGTACACATAGCGGGTTCGCTATGCTAAAACTATATATGGTTTTTTGATTTGATATCTTTGGGATATCTTGATTAAATTTTGGACATAGTGATGCCCTTGGATATAATAGTGTTATAATTATGAATAATTAATCCATGAGCTTTAAACATATAAATTGTCTATCTTATAGCCATGCAAAGAGGAAGAGGACATGGATGTGTCCCAAACGCAAGGGTTAGTGTCACCACCTGATCAGGAGCTCGCACTAATCGACATAATGAAAACTCAATTTCTAACACTAACAACACTTATGCCAACAACAAAACCAATCACAAAGCTAAACTCCAACAATAGTTGTTTGCCTTACCCACTATCACCTCACACGTCAATGTCTAACATAACCACAAGACTCCCATTGGGGGTGTGGAAATAGGAGGTGATGAAAATCATGGACAAAATAACAAGGTAGAAGGTGTAATGGCATGTGTGTGAACTAGGTGTGCCTATAAGGCATTCATGGCATGCAAACTAAATGACTTCTTTGGAATAGACGATGCTTTAGGAACGATACATTGGTTGGAGGAGATGGAGGCAGTACTCGATGTTATCGATTGTGCTGAGGGAAACAAAGTAATGTTTGCTACTCACTTAGTTAAGAATAAAGCATTGAACTAGTGGAACAACCTATTGGAAACTTGATGGAGGAATACAGCTAACTGGATGAGATAGGTAGAATTCAAGAGATTGATGGTTAGACGTTATTGCCCGATTAATGAGATTGAGAAAATGGAAGGTAAGTTATTAAGTTTAGAGGTGGATGGAACCACACATTTATAGTATACTAGCAAGTTCAATGAGTTGCCACTACTAGTACCACATTTAATTACACTGAAGCCAAGAAATTTGGTTGTTATGTGTGAGGTTTGACCATCAAAGATTAGAGGACTTTCCAAGAGATGATGGAGATTTCAGCAACGTTGAATTATAAGGTTTTTAGATGAGAAGGCGTTATGGCATCATAAAATGTGGGAACTAAGAGATAATGGGATAACTTCCAGATGTTAAGCGGAAGTTCAAGTAGGAAAGCTTTTGGGACTAAACCGACGAAGGAAAGAAACCTTATTTGGGGAAACATCCATTTTGTTGGAAGTGTGGTTGTTAGAGCCCTTAGAAGATTAACATTTGTCTTTTGAGTTTTGTCATAGTATAGGGACTTATTTTGTAAATATATGTTTCTTGTTTTTTCTTTAATAGTATAAATAGGATAGTTTATGTATTGTGTAAAGATAGAGAGAGAAACAGTTAGAAAAATCTGAACGATTGTAACTCACTCATACACTTTGTATCCTAAGCTTTTGCTATCAATGAAATCTATGAATTTTTGAAGTAATTGCTTGTGTTTGATTACTTAGTGTTTGAATTGATCACTGCATTACAATATCATCATAGATCGATCCATTTGAACCTATCAATTGGTATCAGAGCTTTCGGTTCAATGATCAGAGCTTATTATCAGCATATTGAGTTCTTTGAATCACTTGAAATCTGTGTTGATTGCAATTTGATTGATTAATTGTTGTTTTCAGTTGTGTTTCATCTATAGAAACATGAATTGAATCATAATTTGGTGTTTAATAAATTTAGATCTGAGTATTGATCAGATTTGTGTGCGAAAAGTTGTTCTTCATTTTCGGACTGTAATTCAATCAGAAAACAAATTTGTTGTTGTTGTTTGATCAAAATGTTGATTGAAGATTGTTAATCGATCTATTTAATACCTAATTGGATGTTTTTAGATCAATTGAACAAGTTATGAAGAATTTCATAAGATCTGAGTTTGTTGAAGACGATGATTTAGGCACTTGTGTTATCAAAAACTGCTGAAATTCACAAAGTGTTCAGATGCCTTGAAACTGTTTAGGTGTTTTAGCACTGTTAAGGCGTTTTCAGAATAGGTGTTTTTCAACTATTGGAACGTATTGTGACTGTGTGGTCGCATTGAGACTTTATTGAAACTTAAGCAATTCTAGTCGTTTGAGAACTGTTTGGGCGGTTTTACCTCAGGCATTTCTACACTGTGGGCGTTTGAGAACTGTTCGGACGCTTCATCAGTCAGGTGTTTTAGAATTCATCTAAGGTATTCCCTTAGACGTTTCTTGTTCAAAGTCAGGCGTTTCAAAGTTTCAAACGCATCAGTATTCAGACTTTTCATTAAACACTTAGAAATTTTTCAGAAACTAAAATCCAAAAATATTTTTATCATAGTTTCATTTTAAAATTTAAAAACAACAAAAACAAGTATTTTTCATTAATTCAAAATACAAAATGGTTAAGTTTAAAGATTCTGAGAACAGGGTTCCCAAACTCAAAAATAGAGCTGATTTTAAAAATTGGTCTCTAAGATTGAAGCATCATCTAAACTTCATTGACACTGACTTGCGGAAGTCAATAGAGAAAGGACCACATATCCCAATTACATCCGATGGTCCTGACAGAGGATTTGTTTATACAAAAGACACTCCAGAACCTTATCCAGAGGATGGTCTGCAAGGTGATGACTTAAGGAAGGTTAAGAATGACATCAAAGCTTACTCACTGATGTGCAAGGGGTTACCATTGGATGTCTTGACTAGACTTGAAGGTTATCAAACTGGTTACACTATGTATAGACCTTTGAAGATTATTTGTGAAGGTGGTAAAGAGATACAAGATCTCAAAAAGCAAAAACTCAAGAGACAATTGGAGTTATTTGAGCATCTTTCTGGTGAAACAATTAATCAAATGATGAACATATTTGTGCAATTAACTACTAAAATCTCAGCCGATGGTATCAAAAATGATCTCAAAGATCTAAATAACAGACTTCTCAATGCTCTTCCATATTCATGGAAACAAACAGTCACTCTATAAAAGCATACTGAAAAGTTTCCCACGGATCTGGATTTTTTTATTGCCAAAATAGAATTAACAGAAATTGATGAGAGCTCCAGAAACAATGATAGAGCTGCATCAATGTCTCAGTATAAGTACATTGCTTCTCCAGCTAACACAGTGGAGAACGCTTTTCTGGTAAAAGATGATAATTCTCCAGAAGATGAGGGTGATTTGTTCGTTGGTGCTGGTTTCTTCATAGATTCTTATTACTCAAGTGCTCCTGTTTATACAACTCAACCTCAGTCTCCTTCTAAAAGTCAAACTCCTAAATCTCAAACTGAGACTTCATCTTCTAACTCTGTTAAAGCCAGCAAATTTAAAGATGTTATTAATATCCTTTTACGTGATGATAAGTCTAAATATGCTTTTACTGCTTTCATGGAAAGTTTTCATGCTTATCAAGGTAGTCATCTAACCCAGGTAGATCTTATTTTGCTGGATTTGTTCGAGATGGATCCTGATAATATGGAAGGATGGACTTGAATTGGCAGATGGTAATGATTGCTTACAGAACACAGAAACACTCAGATGTTAACAGGAATTACAAGCCCAGTGCAAACAAAACTGATGGCTTTGATAAATCAAAGTAAAAGTGTTTCAATTGCAACAGTTATGGTCATTTCTTAAGGGAATGTAAAGCTTCTAGAAATCAAGGTGGAAATGGTCAAGCAGGTTCTAGCAGTCAAAGATACTAACAGCAGTCTTAGAAAACCTTTCAAAAGCCTTATCAAAGTCTTCCCATGCCAGAACTTAAAGATGAATCAAAATCATCTGAAGAGCCAAAGAAAGCTCTTGTTGTTAGCATCAAAGATGGCTATGACTGGAGTGCTTATGTTGAACAATTAACAGCTGATCTAACATCTAGTTTAGCTCTTGTTACTAAAGTTCAAAATGAAGACTGGTCTGAAGAAAACGATCCTAAGGCAGATGGTGATTTTAGAAAATGATGATGAAGATTTGATTGGAGTGACAAATCTGACCAAAAGAGGATTCAAAAGAAATTGCACTCATGGCTCAGTCTGAACAACCAAAAGTTGAGCGTCCATCATCTGACTCTGAGACTTCTTCTTCAAGTTATCCTGAAATTCCTATTGAAGTCAGAGAGAAAATGTGCACAAAAGCATGTTTTGATCAAGTTGAGCATTACAGAATATATTCATTTAAAATCTGTTACAAACTTAAACAAGAAGAAGAAATGCACAACAAACTGAAAAATGATCACAAAGACTTTGATGAAAAGATCTTATCTCTACAAACCTCATGGAATAAAACTCTAAAAGAACTTGAACTTGTTAAAAAACAACTTGAGGAGATGACAAAAAAATTAGAAGAAGAAAAAATAGCTAATGCTACAACACAGGTGGATCTAGCTAAAGTTAAAAGATCTAAAACAATTGTAGAATAGTTGGTAAGTGAGAGGAAAGATAAAAACAAAACAGGTCTAGGTTTCACACATGAGCCCATGCCTAAATCTATCACAATCACTTTACGAGAAAACTTTAACACACATGATCACTCACCTAAAAACAAAGCTAAGCTGGAAGCCTTTCAAAATAAGAAAAAGAATTCTAAAAGTGATAAAGAGAAAACTAATGTTGAGATATTTGAGGAGCAAGATTCTGAAACGATTAAAAATGGTCATCCTGTGAAAGTTAAATCTTACGAACCATGACCAAAGAATAAGAAAATGTTTGTTCCTAAAGAGTATGTTATTGAAGAAGTCATTGTAAAGAATGACAAACAAAATCCAAAGAATAGAGAGAAAAACAGTTAGAACAGATCTGAACGACTGTAACTCACTCTTACGCTTTGTATCCTAAGCTTTTGCTATCAATGAAATCTATGAATTTTTGAAGTAATTGCTTGTGTTTGATTACTTAGTGTTTGAATTGATCATTGCATTACAATATCATCACAGATCGATCCATTTGAACCTGTCAAATAGTATCAGAGCAAAGGAACAATGTCCAATGGGATTATTAGCTTTGATAAAGTCAACTATTGTTCAAAGTTGAACTTTAATATTTGAAGTGTTTCCCAAATTTATAACAAATCTTATTCTGTTTTATTTGATCATTCTTTTTGTTATATTTTTAAGCCAGGTTTTAAGGTAAGCAAAGAATGGGTAGTTGTTAAAGTTGTACGAGATCGAGATGTATACAAGTTAGATATGCCTCAAGTAGATCCATCTATAGAAACAACATGCCTAATTGCTCAAGCATCAAATGTTGAAAGCCTGTTATGGCATAGACGTCTCGGGCATTCCAATTTCAAGAACATGAACAAGCTTGTAGCAGGAAATCATGTAGTAGCTCTTCCAACAAAGGAGTTTGCTACAACAGATCACTACATAACATGTTTAAAAGGAAAGCAACACAGAGCGTCTTATAAGCCGAAGCTGATATACTCAAATTCCAAGCCTCTCCAGATGTTGCACATGGATTTATTCAGACCAACAAATGTACAGAGTATTGGAAAGAAATCTTATTGTTTAGTTATCATTGATGACTTTACAAGATTTTCATGGGTTTTCTTTTTGCATGCTAAATCTGAAACTGCTGAATTGTTAAAAGAATTCATCATTAAAGTAGAAAATCAATTAGAATAAAAGGTGAAAATTATCAAAAGTGATAATTGAACTGAATTTAAAAATTCTAATGTTGACATGTTTTGTGTAGAAAAAGGAATTGCTCGCCAGTTTAGTGCTCCTAGAACTCCACAACAAAATGGAGTTGCTGAAAGGAAAAATAGAACTTTGATTGAGGCCGCACGTTCTATGTTAGCATATGCAAAGATTCCAATCACTTTCTGGGATGAAGCCATATACATTGCATGCTTTGTACAAAATCATACATTGCTTGTGAAAGATAAACAGAAAACTCCTTATGAGTTGATGTTTGGCAGGAAACTTAATATAGATTTTCTTAAATCTTTTGGTTGTCCACTATTGATTTTAAATTCAAGTGACCAGTTAGTAAAATTTGATACAAAATCTGATGCTGGATTTTTTATTGGATACTCGTCTATTTCAAAAGCCTTTAAAGTTTATAACTCTATGAAAAATGTTATACTTGAAACTTTTAATGTTAAATTTCTTAAAAAGCTCTTTTCCATCAGTTTCAAATGGTCTAGCTTGGTTGTTTGATTTAGATTCTTTATCAAACTCTTATAATTCTAACTTGTTTGACTCTCTAGGTGGAAAAGGAAACAAGGCGGAGATCTTGGATCTTTCACTGATGATTCTGATTCTGATGATATGGATGATTCTCGCCCAGATTACCCATTCTTCTTATTTGTTAAGGATCCTGTATTTCGTTCTGAATCTCATGATCAATCTCAATCTCAACAAGCACAAGAACATCCAGTTTCTAAAAATTCCAATGTTTCACAACCAATTCCTAATGATGGTCCAGAAATTGCACAACCTGAGTCCGGAACGTCATCGTTTTATGATGATGTAGTTGTTACTGATAATCTTGATTACTTTATCAACTCACCGACTCAAGTTCCTAATTCCAATTCACATACTTTGCACTTATTGCATCAGCTTTCTGACTTGAACCAATCTAATCTGGATGTTAATGTTCAAGGAAATGAGATTACTACGTCTCGTATTCACAAGAACCATCCAACGTCTCAGATTATCGTCCATTGAAGGAGAGAACGACAAGGAGTCATTCAGAACAAGCAAACCTCTACTTATACTCGTGTTTTCTATCTCAAATTGCTCCTAAAAACATCACCGAAGCGTTAAATGACAATAGTTGGATTGAGGCAATGCAAGAAGAGTTATTGCAATTCCGTAAACAGGAAGTGTGGAAGCTTGTGGAAAATTGAAGGAGAAAATGCCATAGGCACAAAATGGTTGTTCAGAAACAAGTCTGACGATCGAGGAATTGTTGTTCGCAACAAAGCGAGACTCGTTGCACAAGGTTACACCCAAGAAGAAGGAATAGATTATGATGAAGTATTTGCTCTAGTTGCAAGACTTGAATCAATTCGTGTCTTCCTGGCTTATGCATCATACATGCAATTTAAGGTGTATCAGATGGACGTTAAAGGTGCTTTCCTGTATGGACCAATCACTGAGGATGTGTATGTCAAGAAACCTCCAGGTTTCGAATATTTAGAATATCCTCATCGTATGTAGAAGCTTAGTAAAGCATCGTATGGTCTTCATCAAGCTCCTAGAATTTGGTATGATACGTTATCACAACATTTAATCCAGCATGGATACACGCGTGGGAAAATTGATCTGACTTTGTTTATAAAGAAGGATGCTGATGATCTCTTCTGTGTTCAAGTGTATGTTTATGATATCATATTCGGTTCTACAAGTCCAAAATTATGTAATGAATTCGAAGAAATCATGCAGTCTCGTTTCTAAATGAGTTCTATGGGAGAAATTAACTTTTATCTTGGTCTTCAAGTGAAGCAGTCTGTAGATGGAATTTTTATTAATCAAGAGAAATTCATTGAAAAACTCTTCAAAAAATTTAAACTGCAAGATTGTCAACCCATCAGAACTCCAGCTGACGTCAATACCAAAATTGAACCTGATCTGAAAGGAAAATCAGTTGACCAAACTCTATATAGATCTATGATTGGATCTTTGATGTATCTTACTGCATCTAGACCTGATATAATGTATGCTGCTTGTGTCTGTGCTAGGTATCAATCTGACCAGAAGGAGTCTCACTTAATCGCTGTTAAACGCATATTCAGGTATCTTAAAGGAAAATCGGCTTTAGGGTTGTGGTATCCTTACGAAGGAAACTTCGAGTTACATGGATATACAGATAGTGATTATGGAGGATGTTGCCAAGATCGTAAATCTACGACGGGTGGTTGTCAGTTTTTAGGTCCCAGATTAGTTTCGTGGCAATGTAAGAAACAAACAAATGTCTCCATTTCCACCACAGAAGTTGAGTACATAGCTGCTTCAGCAGGATGTTCTCAAATCCTTTTGTTACAAAGCCAACTGCTGGATTATGGGTTTAATTTTCTTGAAACTCCTATTTACAGTGATAACACTGCTGCTATGTTTATTACAATTAATCCTGTCCAGTACTCAAAAACACAACATATTGAAATTCGATATCATTTTCTCAGAGATAACTCTGAAAAAGGTTTAATCATTTTGATTCAAATCGCAACTGAAAAATAGTTGGATGACCTATTTACAAAAGCCTTTTTACCAGGTCATTTTGAGTATTTGGTTGAGTCAATTGGACTTATTAACCATGTTTAAAAACTAGTTTTGATCGTGTCAAGAGTCTTTTACAAAGTCGTTTTTATCACTTGATCAAGTTTATTTTAGTTTTTTGAATCATAAATATGAAAAGATCCCTCCCCTACCTGAATAAGAAAAATAAAAGAGAAACTGTCAAAGTTGACTGTCTGATTGTATATATTATGTGTGCATGCTCAAAAGAAAAAGAAAAAGCAAATACAAAAAAAAATAGAAAATTTCAAAAAGAAAAGTGAAAATTATAAAATAAAAACCCACAAAAATACAGTTTATTTGTTAGTTTATTATTTTAGGAATGAATCTGCCTTTGCAATTTGTGAAAAATGATAGATACATTGGTTTTGATTGGTTGCATACCCCGCTCGCTACTAAAGTATGACGTGATCAGAAATGATGTGCTGGTAAGCTCATGCAATTATACTGAAAAAGTAAATTCATGTGATTAAACTAAATCAATCATGCTTTCATGTTTTTCCAGCTTAGTACCAATGAGTAGTGTTGACTTTTCTAATTGATTGCTTGTAAAGTCACAAACTCACACCTGGTGGCGATATGAATAACCATGAGATATATTTATAGCATCTATTCACTTCTCTGTTATGAGTCATCATAGACCTGAAGTGACGAGATATCCTTTGTTGTAAGTCATTACACACCTGGATATTCTCACCTGATGCAAAAGATGCCAATGTGCACAATCTAAACATGAGATCTGGTTATAAGTATATGTCAGGTTAATAAGTTGAGAAAAGTGCTTTCTTGCATATCTTGATGAGAGTTGAGCTCTCTAAGTCTAAGTGTGGGTTACATAATATCATATCTAATCGAACCTTAAGCAATCCAAGAATTGAAAGAGTAAGTGAGCTGATTATCTTGCCAAAAGCACTCATTTTCTGTGCTTAGATCTCGTGTCTCCTCTGCTGTGGGAACGCTGACCTTGAACACATTTGATAAGGATTTAATCACTGTCTATGACTATCCACCATTTTATCTTATTTTAATGTGCTGATCTAACTGATATGATCTCACTACAGGCATGTGATTCAAATGTGTATAGTAGATTTTTATTCTACTTTAATTTTGATTTTTGCATGATTTTCTGTGTACAGGCATGTTAATACTGATTGGTTTGCTGTTCTTGCAAAATAAAAGAAACTTATAAGTTTGTGAACTTAAAAGTTTAGGGGGAGTAAAAATGTAAAAGTGAAAATCAATGGAAAGTGTCAAAATGTGAAAAAGAAATAAAAAATAAAGTGCTTTGGATGAAAAGGATGAAGCTAAAAATTCAAGCATGTGTGTGTTTGATATGATGCAATATGAACCTGAAAAGAATTCAAAATAAGTGAAAAAGCTTCTTGCAAACAAAATAAAAACAAAAATTAGACTATTTGTGTTGTAGAAGTTTCAAAATAGAGACTAAAATGATGGAAAATTGTTGGAAAAACAAAAATCGGTTCAAACTTTTATAAATTGTTGTAAAAATGATGTGTGATGATTTTCAACATAAACAATTTGATATTGTTAAAATTTGAGGGTAATTAATGCTTATTTCGAGTGATAGTAAAAAAATTGACTAAGTGTTGAGACGATGTGCATGAACAGTGATAATGTGCATAAACAATGTTCAGATGAGTATTGTGAAAGTTTCCAAGTATTAGACTCATGGAAGGTTTCTCATGCGCCTGAATAGTGCTCAGAGTATGATGAATTTCAGGAATTGGTACAAGTGTTAAGCATTTTGTTCAAGTACATGCGCCTAACGGTTGTCATGTTGCTGAAAATGGTTAAGTGTTGGGCGTATCAACTTATGCTCGTGCGCCTGAATAGTTCAGACTTTCCAATGTGGTTAGACGTTTGAAGGTGATGTTTACTCTAAGTGTTAGGAATTTCAACAAGTCTCATGTGCCTGAATAGTGCCCAAGCGCCTGAACTGTGCCCAAGCTTCTGAACAGTGCTCATGCGTCTGAAGATTTAATGTGAAACTTAGCCTCATGTGCCTTCACAGTGCTCATGCGCCTAACAATTTTGACACTTGTATATATTCAACACTTGTAGTTTTCATTCACTCATTCATAAACTCAAACACTCTGATTCACTTATTCTCTCACCCGACACATTCTTTCACTCAACATTCGATTGTTACCTGTTAATCCGTGTGATATATAGGTATAGTCAAAGAATCTAAAAAAATGATATGAATGAAGATACTGATGAAGTAATGAACAACAACAAATGGAGTATGATTTTCTTGTTGTACAATCACCAAAATCGTCAGCACAAGAGAATGTGATTGCCGAGGAGTCTTCCCTCGAGGCTATCAAAGTTGTTGCTGATTCACATATTCATGTGTTAGATGAAGGTGAAAACTCAAAACAATATGCTACAGTCCTTTCTGAGAACTTGAACGCTGAGCAGATCCTAGAATCTTTGAAAGAAGTTAAATTCTGCGATCAGGAAAGCTTTGAGAGAGTTGGAAAAAAGAAAAGCCTATGTTCAAGATCAAAGATGAGCCAGAAGGGTTTAATATGGATTGAAGACAATGTCAATCTTAGGGGGAGTATTGTTAGAGCCCTTAGAAGATTAACATTTGTCTTTTGAGTTTTGTCATAGTATAGGGACTTATTTTGTAAATATATGTTCCTTGTTTTTTCTTTCATAGTATAAATAGCATAGTTTATGTATTGTGTAAAGATAGAGAGAGAAAAAGTTAGAACAGATCTGAACGACTGTAACTCACTCTTACATTTTGTATCCTAAGCTTTGGCTATCAATGAAATCTATGAATATTTGAAGTAATTGCATGTGTTTGATTACTTAGTGTTTGAATTGATCATTGCATTACAATATCATCACAAATCGATCCATTTGAACCTATCAGTGGTTACATCATGTGGATCAATGTCAATTCAAGTCCAGAATAATACCCCAAGAGAAGTAGGTCAAAACTAATGTGTGCTATAAATGCAACCTGACCAGGTAATTTAGCTACGGAATGCAAGTCTTCTATTCTAGGGCCTGCGAGGTTTCATGAATATGGAGATGTCAGGCATCTCCACCCTGATTTCCCTTAATTGGAAGCCAAGAAGCCAATAGTTGGTCGCCCTAATGGAAGGGTATTAGTGATGAATGCCGAGGTTGTTATGGAGGAGCCCGAGGTGGTAACACGTACGTTCCTAGTAAACAATCATTATGCTTATGATAATTAATCAACTAAAAACTCATTAAATTATATGGGTAGTCAGATCAAAGATTAGTAACTTATCATAATTAACTATTAATTTAGGTGAGTCTTATAAAATCTAGCCAAAATATATTCCAAATCCTATCAAATTTATGTAAACAATGTGCACACATTATATATATGCATGCACAAACATAAACAAATATATATACAAATAATCATGCATTCACAGACTTCCATGTTATTAATATTTCATGCCCCATACATAACACATACTTACATACTCATGCATGCACATATATAAAACCTATATACACTTACACTCACATAACACATATAACATACATACAACACCATGCATGCATCCATACACCCACATCTAAACTCTCATGCATACATTACACACACCCTCACTTATACATGCATACACGATATTTATATCTTCATACGCTCGTACTCACATACATGTATATATATACATATATATATATATATATATGTATATGTATATATATATACATATATATATATATATATATGTATATATATATACAGGTATATATACATGTATATATATATATATATATATATATATATATATATATACACTACACACACTCACACTCATGACATTCAAATGCACACCTGAATAAATACATATAAGCTTTGTGTAATTTAATAGAAAATAAAACCAAAACCTTTATGAATATAAATCTTTTAATTTCTATAAATTTGTAGAAAAATTTATAAAACAAACTAATTTTTTAAAAATGAAAAGGTATAGTCTCATCACCACCGACATAGGCCATTGCTTGAATTTGAATCCATGCAAAAATCTCGTGACTTGCATCCTTGACCAAAATCCAGAGCAAATCTTAACATGATCTTATGGTAACCAAGAAATATGGGACCCAAACTCCTCCCCCTACCTCTTTTTCGGCCAATCCCCTCCCCATTAACCATCAAGATTCTTCACCCAAATCCCCTACTACACAATCATACTCTCTTTAAACACATCTCTCTTGAAACCTCTATCAATCATTTCTCTCATGCACTCAAGAAAACCAAACTTTTAGCCATTTTGGAGCTAATAATTTATCAACAAAAAGAGCCAGATCAATCCTCTCAAGCTAAGGAAATAATACATACACACACCTAAACTTTGTCCTTCATAAGCTCACATCTTCTTTTCTTTTTGAAGCTGAACTAATCCATTATTTTGGTCAGCTTATATTACTCATATCAAGTACCTATAGCAGCCCTTGAACTCTCTCAACCATCCCTCACACCATCTTAACCCGTCATGACCCGAAAACACGAGAAATATCACGTATCATCACCTTAATCACACAACAAACCCATGACACCCCTAACATATTATGAACCCTTAAAACATCTTACTTTTTGTAACTAAAAGATATAAAAGTTTATATCTACCGCGTTGGTCATAAACACATTTTTAGCAAAACTAGTTCACCAGAAAAGCCTAGTTTTCACTTAATATGTATAAGTATATATGATGAGATCGAAACCATAGTCTCAAAATTTATCAAAGTTTATGATGACTAAAAAATTTAGTTATAAATTTTATGGTTTGTAGGGTTGTATTTTATTAGCTACATAGGATTTAAAACCTTTAAAAATATATATTTATTAGAGAAATACAAAAAAGTGCGTTTTAAACATACTAGAATATGGGGCTATTTCTTTGGTATTAATATGTAGGATTGATTGGGAAAGGAAACAACAAATTAAAATGCTTAACATACCAACACTGAGTGTTATCTAGCATTGAACCGGACTAACAACACATATTAATGAAAATAGTAAAACTGTAAATTTTATAAAATATAAAATTCTAGTAGCCTAAGATGTTAAGAAATGACTTCAATTAAATCTTATTATTATTAGACTTATTTACATGATAAACAAAACTACAACAGTTAAATATGCAAAATATTAAAAATGGCCATTTTTGCCAAAATGCGGAATACTCCAAAACCTAATAATGCTATTAAGAATATTAAACTAACCCATGACCAAAAATATGACCAAAATCTACCCGAACCCGAAAGAGCGTTAAAATCAAAACCGCGAACATTAAATATAAAACTAACATGAATAACTTCGAATCTTAAATTCACTGAACTAATGACTTTGTTTTGTTAAAAAAATAAGTTAAGAACTATATATTATACAAAAATTGTCAATATATTAAAATTGGTTAAAATAAAAATATTAAAAAAAGTTATAAAATATCCAAAAAAACAAGAAATTTGGACATATAAAAGTAAGTTATAACCCTTAAAGATAACCCATGACTTAATTTAATAAAGCAAATTATTTTAATATATCTTACATAACGTGTCCGAAACACGGTCTAATACGCCCTTTAAATACAAATACTAACAGATCAATCCTACGAGCATAATATTAATATTTTAGGAACTAAATTATACCTAAAATAACTTATAAACAAAATATGAGCATATAGTAAGACACCCGTAATTTACTAAGTAAGAATTCAGGTTTAATCAACATAGAACATATATTTCAAAATATGAGCATATAGTAAGACACCCGTAAATAACTTAAAAAGTAAATAATTTCACAAATAACTCAGTAGTGGACAGTATTATTTAGGAAATCCACTACACACAATGGGCCCTAGAAACCCCACATGGATATTCAATAATCTTTGTGTCATAAACTAGTGCATCTTAACCGTGCATAGCATGACACAATTAAACCCAACATTCTAGTGGTAAAAGGCTAGGCGATATTTTAGCACTTAGGAAGGTAAGTCCGGTCAGGATTGATTGTGATACATTTTCTAGTGCACCATTATTATTATTTATTGTTAAAATTTATTCACGAAATGTCTAGTTACATAAACTTACGTGCTCACCAACATCATTTTGACGTATTGTGAGTGTATATTTCAGGATAAGAATAATTAGCAGGTGACATATGGATAGGAGCCACCTTAGTTTAAAATTTAGTTATTTAGCCATGGTCCCAATCATATCATGATATTTTAGACAATTTAAATAAATATATTGTTTGAGTTATAGACAATTGTTAATTTGGATATCTTAAATCAATGTAATGTCATGTAGATGGTTGACTTTAAGATTCTTAATCACATGTAAGTTTAAATTATTATTTCTACTGCATTGTGTTGATATGAGTTAGTCATGGCCAGTCCCGGTGAACGGGGTATGACACTAGTAGCCAAAGTCAAGGATATGAACATGACTATTGCAGCTGAAATTCTAAACAAAGTGTTACACTTTAGAGATCTAGCATATGTTCTAATCAAGATAGATGATGCATTGGTGAAAAATTGCTTGAACAGAAAGGGTTATGAGTTTAAATACCAATCTCTCGAGAAGAAGTATTTACTTCCACTATGGAAGTATATCTTTCATGTGATGGTACACTGTTTGAGTAATTTGAAGACTGGAATGGATAGCTTGAGCTCTGTGTTTGGTTCTTTGATGAAATCTTTGTTTGGTTCTCTTATATTTTGCAAGAGATACCAGTGTATCCTCCTCCATCCGATGTTCAGAAGAGAACTGCTAAAGAGAGACATGTTGATTATGTTGGTCCAGATGATGGTTTAAATGTGCTTTTAATAATGATTTCACTCTAGAATCCTCAAGTTATCACTATGTCTAATAACTTAGGAACTAAGTAATGATAGAAAAATGAATATAAATCAAGCAAGACCCATTTGTAAAAGGATTTGTAAAGATGAAGAAGAATAATGCTCAAATATCACAAAGATAAGCTCCTAGCAATACACAATCAATCAGTTAACTCAAATTAGTAATTTCATTAAAGTTCCAAGAGTTAAAAGATGATCAACAAAGAAACATATTTATACAGGACTAGTTTCGCATATAGTTTCGCATACTACGAAACTGTATGCACTATGACATGTGAAACTACCGGGTGAAACTGTAGTTTCGCATGCCATAAAATACAAAACTAGACAAAAGTAAGCCATAACGAAACTATAACAAAGAAATAACTAACAGCAAGGTGAATACCACCCTATACATGATCATCAATACTTCCTCTCAGGGGGTATTCACCTACCGGGTCTTCAGGGTTAGCTCTAGCCTTTGCTTTCTCCATCATCTTAGCCAAATCTCTTACTTTAGCCTCCAGATCCTCATGTTCCTGCATACTCTTTTTGAGCTGCTTAATCTCCGATCTCACTCCCCGAGCTTTGTTTACTACCCTCTCAAACAAGCTGGCCTCAGTCTTAGTCTCTTCTCCTGCCCCAAACTTTATCTGATTCTCACACAGCACCTTCAGATCATCGTCATTAAATGAGAATAACTCCATAGGATCAAACAACCTTATTTCATCTCCATCCTTCACCCTCACTACTTCCTCACCTGTTTGGTTATCATAAAACCACTTTTTGAACTTTTGCAGTTTAGAAGGTTGTTGATCTGGCATCGTCATCCTGTTGACGGTCTTGCAGGCTTTAACTTCAGCACAGTTTTTCCTTTACCCATCCCCAGTCCAAATCCTTCTTCGTCCTCCTCCACTCAGGCTTCATGAATCCAACAGCTTCAAAGTTGTCTTGAACGCCCTGACGGATCTCATGTTCTAACATCATGGCACATTCGCTCAAACCCGAATCTAGGAGGGGGATCTCTATCAGTCTTCTCAGATCTTACTTAGGAAGAGTTTTAAACACCTTCCTTTAGTGCAAATATGAAATCCCACCTCCACGCCTTTTGATCATGAACATCTTTAGCTTCGAGTCGTACTTCCAACTTACAATCTTGTTATCCATCTCCTTCCTCGTCGGTTCTTTAATATTTTGGAAGAGTGAGGTTAGTTTCTTTGGCTCTTCCTCCTTAGAGAACCGGTCCACTTTATCCATCTCAATTACAACACCTTTAGCTGAACTCCTATGAGCCATATAAGTCATTGGTCTCTCCTCAACTACATAGAATTTCAGCTCAGAATCATAGTCCACTAGATGCTCTTCCACCTCTTCCCCCACATCTATCAAGTTTAGCTTAACATTCCCCTTTTCACCTCCTTGTCTCTCCTTCCTTATCACCTCACTCACGGTAAGATCAACATCCATATCAATCCCCATATCAATAAATCCTGCCTCAATCACCTGATCAACATTTTCTCGAACAACAACTCCTTCACCACTACCTACACAAGTCGCAATTCCAGTACCACTACCACCAACATCACCTGCACCAGCCTCAAAACCACTTATACCACTGCCACCAGCTCCTGATCCTCCTACATGACTACCACCAGCTCCTGATGTTCCAACACCACTACCACACGCTCCTGATGTTCCAACACCACTACCACCCACTCCTGATACCTTGTGAATGAATGGGAACTTAGATGTGTTAGTCATTTCCCTAATTTACTCAATAGTTGGAACATCATCTTCATTAGCATTTCTCCTCAACTCACTCACCTCTACTAACAATCTCCTTATCAGATTCTGTTGACTCAACATCACTTTCTTCATCTTATCAATTTCCAAATCCTTAGTTTCTCCCTTTCTTTTGAGTTTACCAGCTTAGTCTTATCATGCTCAGCTTATTTGATAAGGATGTGTTGACATTCTTGATCACATCCTCATCGAACTCTGATCTTGTCTCCTTCCTAGGCCTCTCAGATTCTCTTGCAGACCATGTCTCAGGAATGACTGGCTGCTTACTTTTGCTCCTCTTTTCCCATATGGGAGAATCAACTCTATCATGAGAAGAATGTTTCTCTACTCCCTTCTTATTCCACTTTTTCTTTATCTCTTCCTCTATCTCATCAAATTGCTCTTCAAATGTCTTATATCAGTCATATTCTTTCCTAATCATGTAGCCTGGAGGCAGCATAATCAGCAAAAATCCTTGGATTCATCAGGGTCAGCTTCAGTTCATCTCCAAGCTTGGGTAAGTTTGGCTCAAATAGTTTAGAATAATATGAATGAATCTTGGATATAGCATCCGTTTATCCTTCTTCAATGCCATGATATTCTCCAATAAGTAATCATGGATAATCTGGGCTATGTTTGCCTTCTCTCCTCTACAAAACATAATCATAACTGTCCACCACCTTAGATTTAGTCCATCTGATGCTCCCTTACTATGATCTAGACAGCTGATAAAGACATGAGCATATAAACTCCACTCCTTAGAAAGAAATATCTTTTTGATCTCCTTTCGATTCTCGAAGTCAGTTCCCTCATATCTAATATCCTTAGAAGTTGTAATAACCTCTGAATCAGTCATCTCTACACTCTCCCCCATGTCATCCCCCAGTCACAAGGCGTTAGCCAAGTCTCAGCAGATATCTCAAACAGTTCTCCCTAGAATGTAGTGTTAAGTTCAGGAATGTTTTGGTTGCTTATGCCTATTGATGTTATGTATGATTGTGGGCTGTGGTTGATATTCTATATTATGTATTAATGAAAGTGGTTGATGTGACTTTACGTGGTGTGTTAATACTCTTGTACGTAAAGTATTATCTTAATCAAAGAGAAACACGAAGTTAATGAAAGTGGAACGTAATGAATGAAGAAGGAAAGTCTTGCAAGCAAACGAAGGGGAGGTTCACAACTTGTGTGGTAGTTGTTTGCTCCAACTGTGTGCGGTTTAGCTAACCCTTGAAAATACGGACAGGGGTCTAATCTTTATGATTGACGATGATTTGATGGAATTCTGGTCGCGTACCCCGATACTGTGTCAGCTTTTTAGCATGACGTGGGGGTATGGCATGTGATAGGTGTTGGACTCAACAAGTGCATTAAGAATTAATGCATAAAAGTATGATGCTTGCCATATCAGACATATATCAAACATAATGTGTTCTAACTTACAAACAATCATTTACTAACACATTGGCATCATTATCATTAATAACAAACACTAATATTTGTTTAAATTTCTTTTTCAGGTTTGTACATAAAAGGAAATTTTGAAAAGTGTTCGCAGCGGAAGAAGAAAGTCTCACAGCAGATAAAGATCATCATTAACAGATGAAGATTTGCTTCCAAGTGTGTGCAGCAGATGAACAACCATCCCCCTGTGAATGAACAACACACACAGCGGATGCCTAAGTCCACAGCTGATGAACTGTCCACAGCGAATGTTCATCCACAGCGGACAACAGACAAGCAAACACACACAACTGTCCACAGAGGATGTTCATCCACAGCGGATGAACATTCCACAGCAGACAACATACAAGAAAACACACGCAACTGTCCATAGCGGATGTTCATCCACAGCGGATGAACATTGCACAGCGGACAACATACAAGCAAACACACAAGTGTTCACAGCGGACAACATCCATGGCACAACGGACTTACTATCTGACTTCCACAGTGGACAGCTTAACATCAATAGCGGACAGCTTATAGATAGGATTATTTATGTAATATTCGTTTACATACGGGTAGTTCAGTAATTGTATATAGTTATGTCTATAGGCTATAAATAGCATGCTACCCTAATCCTTTGTAAGCTTTTGAACGAAATCAATACAAATAAGCAGCTAATTATCATTTTGTTCTTACACACACACCATACACACACAAACACACACATACAGTGATTTCATACTCTATCATTATAGGTTTCCGCACCATAATGTTAGTGTGTTGAAGTTGAGAGATATTGAAAAGATCCTTAGGGGAATCAACCTTTTATTCATGTTCATCATGAGTTTAAGCTGATTTCATTCGGTGGTATCAGAGCCTTGGCTTAATCATTCATTGATTTCAATCCTCTCACTCAACAACCTTGATTTCAGTGGTTGATTAACTTCAAACCGACATTCATAAGCTGAAAGATCATCAAACTCATCTTCTTCTACTCATAAACATTCATTAAATGCAAAAAAACATGATTTCAGAATCATTTTGTGCATTTTGAAGAAGTGTTGTTGCTTTTTAGCTTGAACATCACACATAACACAAGTTTTCTGTGGTTTTTATGATAAAACAATACACGGGTATTGTTAAGCATTTGTTAAACAACATTCTACAGAAGGTTTTGAACTGTAAATCTTCATCAAAACCTTTAAAACCCTATCAGATTTAAGGGGTTTTGCAAACATTTCAAGTGTTTATTCACTGTTTTATTGGTTTTCAATCGAAACCAATCATTGTTTGAACAATCTAAACTGGTTATATTGTTCATAATCATCATAAACTAGTGACAATTTCACTAGGAACACATTTGTGTTTTTAAATTTAACAATCTGTTTTGTTGAATATTTAAACAGTTGTTTTTTCAAACAAACCCTAGAAAAACCTTAGTTTTTATTTAGAAAAACTCATACACAATTCACGGGATTTGTGTTTGTAGATTTGAAGAACCGAAGAAGAACAGTTTTCTTCTTTTAAAAGTTCTCAAAAATCAACTTTTTGATCCAAAAAGTTTTCTGCAAAAGGCAAACTTAGTTTTTTTAGGCATTGTCTATATGTTGGGTTTATTTGAACTTATAAGCCTCTACATGTCTGATCTGGTTATTGTTCCTAGATTTTTCATCCA
The DNA here is from genome assembly GCA_025506505.1 of Flaveria sonorensis. NCBI lineage: Eukaryota > Viridiplantae > Streptophyta > Magnoliopsida > Asterales > Asteraceae > Flaveria > Flaveria sonorensis. The sequence continues at coordinate 33,972,538 of CM046427.1, forward strand.
TTTCCAATGCTTCAACCTTGGCTACTAGTGAGTCAAGGGATAGGGCCTCTAAGTCCAATGTTGCTTTAATGAGTGACACTAACTGAGTCCAACTCTCAAGCAATGTGTGCAACATTTTCTTGTTGATTTCAATAGTGTCATATTTAAGTCCACACACTATCATTTCATTGACAAGTTGGACGTATCTATGTAACTGTTGAGGGATGGACTCTCCATGGTTGTGGTGGAAGTCTCATATTGGATCCTCAGTTTTTTCTTCTTAATTTCCCGTATCTCCTCACTACCTTCACATATGGTGTGAAGAACTTTCCACAGATCATGTGCTGTTTTGAAATTTTCAACATGAGTTAAAATTTCAAAAGGTAAAGTCATTGCAAGAATGTTGTAAGCCTTCATGTCTTTTTGACCCGTTTCAGGTCATCACCAGTTACAGTCTTCAGACTAACTAGCTTTTGGATGTTGTAGTCAGGTCCTAATGTTAGTGGGATGTAAGGACCTTCTGTGATGGATGTCCATAGATCTGGATCTGGATATGTAATCCAGTTTCTAAACATAATTTTCCATTTCTTGAAATCTGATTTGTTCTTCAATTTAGGGGGTTTTGATCCACTGTTAGAACTCATCATTTCATCAGCCATGTTTGATTAATTTTTTAACTTAATAATTTTCAAGTTAAATTTGTTTGTTTAAATTTTAGTTCGGTGCTAAAATTTAATTAATCCTAATTGTCTCTAGGATTTGTTTGTTAATTTGATAAACTATTTTTTTAATTGTTTACTAAATAAAGGAATTAATTAATATTAATTAAATATCATCTGATTTGATTCTTTCTATGTCACGGTTGACAAGAAAGGTTGTGTGAAAAGGAATATTTGTCCTTTTCCTGATTTAATGAATGGTAAAATCTTTTAGTCAAAACCCTAAAAAAACTAAGTTTGTCTTTTGCAGAAAACTTTTTGGATCAAAAAGTTGATTTTTGAGAACTTTTAAAAGAAGAAAACTGTTCTTCTTCAGTTCTTCAAATCTACAAACACAAATCCCGTGAATTGTGTATGAGTTTTTCTAAAAAAAAACTAAGGTTTTTCTAGGTTTTGTTCGAAAAAACAACTGTTTAAATATTCAACAAAATAGACTGTTAAATTTATAAACATAAATGTGTTCCTAGTGATATTGTCACTAGTTTGTGATGATTATGAACAATGTAACCGGTTCAGATTGTTCAAACAATGATTGGTTTCGATTGAAAACCAATAAAACAGTGAATAAACACTTGAAATATTTGCAAAAACCCCTTAAATCCAATAGGGTTTTAATGGTTTTGATGAAGATTTGCAGTTGAAAACCTTCTGTAGAATGTTGTTTAACAAATGATTAATAATACCCGTGTATTGTTTAATCACAAAAACCACAAACAACTTGTGTTATGTGTGATGTTCAAGCTAAAAAGTAACAACACTTCTTCAAAATGAACAAAATGATTTTGAAATCATGTTTGTTTGCATTTAATGAATGTTTATGAGTAGAAGAAGATGAGTTTGATGATGTTTCAGCTTGTGAATGTCTGTTTTGAAGCTAATGAACCACTGAAATCAAGGTTGTTGAGTGAGAGGATCGAAATCAATGAATGATTAAGCCAAGGCTCTGATACCACCTGATGAAATTAGCTTAAACTCATGATAAACATGAATAAAAGGTTGATTCCCCCAAGGATCTTTTCAATGTCTCTCAACTTCAACACACTGACATTATGGTGCGGAAACCCATAATGATAGAGTATGAAATCAGTGTTTGTGTATGTATGGTGTGTGTGCAAGAACACAATGAAATTTAACTGCTTGTTTGTATTGATTTCGTTCAAAAGCTTACAAAGGATTAGGATAGCATGCTGTTTATAGCCTATACACATAGCTATATACAATTACTAAACTACCCTTATGTAAATGAATATTACATAAATAATCCTGTCTATAAGCTGTCCGCTGTGGATGATTAGTTGTCCGCTGTGGATGTTAAGCTGTCCGCTGTGGAAGTCAGATAGCATGTCCGTTGTGCCGTGGATGTTGTCCGCTGTGAACACTTGTGTGTTTGCTTGTATGTTGTCCGTTGTGGAATGTTCATCCTCTGTGGATGAACATCCACTATGGACAGTTGTGTGTGTTTGCTTGTATGTTGTCCGCTGTGGAATGTTCATCTGCTGTGGATGAACATCCGCTGTGGACAGTTGTGTGTGTTTGCTTGTCTGTTGTCCACTGTGGAATGTTCATCCGCTGTGGATGAACATCCGCTGTGGACAGTTCATCAGCTATGGACTTAGGCATCCGCTATTTGTGTTGTTCATCCATTGTGGGATGGTTGTTCATCCGCTGCACACACATGGAAGCAAATCATCATCCGATGCTGATGATCTTCATCCGCTGTGAGACTTTCTTCATCCGCTGCGAACACTTGTCAAAATTTCCTTTTATGTACAAACCTGAAAAAGAAATTTAAACAAATATTAGTGTTTGTTATGAATGATAATGATGCTAATGTGTTAGTAAATGATTGTTTGAATGTTGCCAACTCTTTATATTTGCTTGTTACTGTTTTGTTTGTTAGAAACATTGTGTGTGTGTGTGTGTGTTATCTCTAAAACTGTTTGATTGCATGATTGTATGTTATTGAAATAGTTTGTTTGTTCACAGTAGATGAACATTTGTTCATGCGCTAAGGATCCTTGAAACATTTGATTGTTTGTTCATAGAGGATGAACATTTGTTCATGCGCAGTGGACACATGAGATGTTTTGATGATTGTTCACATCGGATTAACATTTGTTCATGCACTGTGGAGACTTGGATGTGATGTGTGAATGTTTACAGCGTATGATTACCTGTGTGCATACGCTGTATACACTTGCACTGTTTCTACAACGGTTGACTTATGTTAGTCATGCTCTGTGGATTGGCACTGTATTCACAGCAGATGCCTTACCAACATCATGCGCTGTGAACACTTGTATGTTCACAAGTGCATAGCGAATGTTTGTTTATTTTGTCCATGATATACACTTGGTGTATTTTGCATGTTATGATGGTTACTGTAACTACAGCGGATGTATGTTTGTGTGTCCGCTGTGACAACATTTTTCAAAAATTTTCAGATTTTTGTTTGTTTTGAACTAATGTCTTCCGAAGCATATGTTTTATAAAATTTTCATCCGAAAGAACATTTGTTTGATGAAACTTGTTTAAATCAAAATGTTTGTTTATATCTTTGATTTAAAATGTATGTTAAAATATTGAAATTTTAAGATATTCAATATATGGATGATAAGATATCACTCACAAGCAATATTATGCAATAAAATAAACAAATGTATGTGTGTCAAACTGCTGTGTTTCGGTGTTAGCTTGACATGTCTTTGTTTAAAACTCAAAATTTAGAAAATTTCAAATTTTAAAATGTATGAATATGCACAATTCTGCTGCCTTTGATATTTCCATGTTCAATTTCTCCCCCTAAATTTTTGCATAGTTATAAAAATCTTTTACAAAATGACAATAATTTATATGTATTTGAGTGGAAATTATCAAAGTTCAATTGATTGCTTGCTTGATAAAAGTTAGAAAGATAATGCCTTATCTAACTAATAAATGAATGATTTTCATGTTTGAACATGAATCTTTTGCACATACGATGAGATCATACTAGTCTACGTTTCTCACTGAGTTGTTTGTATGGTTTTGAGAATAGACATAGACAAGTACAATGTTGATGGCAGATATTGTGATCCACTTAAACTCATGCATGGTATTAATGATTGATTGAAACAGTGAGTGATTATCATGTTTTGAGTTGATTGACATGAGTTGTATGTATCCTACATCTGATTGTATGATTGGTACAATCCTCCTCAAGATATGCTAGAAAGCACTTTCAATCTTAAAACCTAGCTACATAGGAGTATAAATGCTCAATTTGAACCATGTTGTTTGATCCTCATTGGGATTCTTTTTCACTTCACTTTAGAAGGTGATCCTCTTTGGGATTCTTTTGATTCATTCACAAGGAATGTAGTCTAAAGACCTTATTGATTTTTTCATCCAAACTGGATGTGTTCCTCTTTAGGAATCTTTTTGGATCATGATGTAGGTCATTCAGGTCTGTGCTTAGCACAATAAAGAATGACTAGGTGTACTCCAGGTCTATGATTATCATAACAGAGGAGACACTTGTATGATTGAGCAATTTATAAACTGTTTCACTTGGTGTATTGTAGTTACTTTAAAAGCAACCTATATTGGATAGATTAATACTCACCATAAACCAAGATATGTTATTGACCACACAATCATGAGAATTTAGTTCTTCACTGTTGTATGTGATGTTAGGTGTCCCATGTTGAGCCTATCCACATATCACACAGAATACAAGTTAGTCTTTATTAGTGGAAAATGACTTAAGTGAAGAATTAAGCTAGTTTACTATCATTTCTCATGAGATGTATGTGTGATTCAATATAACAAATGAATGATTTGTATGATTTCTTGATTTTGAAAAAGGTAAATTTGGTGTTAATCATGGACTTTGACAAAATCAAGCATGTTTAATTTTAATGTTTTGAAAAACATTAATTTGGTGATTGATAGTTGATCATACCAAGTGACTAAACCAAAAATTGAAATCTTGTTGAATCAAATGGTTTTGTAAAAAGGTCAGCCAATTGATTATTCGTGTGGAATTTGATCAACTTGATCAGACCCTTTTTTGAGCAATCTCTTAGAAAATGATATCTAATTTCTATGTGTTTGGTTTTTGAATGTTGAACAGGTTTGTCTGTTATAAACATGGCTGCAGAATTGTCAATATGTATGGGTGTTTTAAGAAAGTTAAAGCCATAGTCAAGCATTTGGTTTTGAAACCATAACACTTGAGAACAGCATTCAGAAGCAGCTATGTATTCTGCTTCTGCTGTTGACACAGAGACATTGGTTTGTTTCTTGCACTGCCAAGAGATCAATCTTGATCCAAGCAACTGACAGCCTCCACTGGTTGATTTCCTGTTGTTGTTGCATCCCCTATAATCACTGTCTATATATGCATATAAAGAGAAATCCCCATCTTTGGAATACCACAAACCAAGTGTTGGTTTGCCTTTCATGTATCTAAAGATTCTCTTCACTACATTAATGTGTGATTCTTTGGGATCTGCTTGATATCTTGCACACATGTAAACTGCATACATGATATTTGGTCTGCTTGCTGTAAGATACATCAGTGAACTATCATAGATCTGTAAAGTTTCTAGTCAACTGATGTTCCTTCTGGATCTGGTCCAAACTTCAATCCAGTTGCAAATGGTGTCTTGCTTGAAGTCCAATCAGCCATGTTATACTTCTTGAGTGTTTGATGCCCATATTTGCTTTGATTGATGAAAATTCCTTCTGTTGATTGATGAACTTGTAGTCCTAGGAAGAATGTGAGTTCTCCCTTAGAGCTTATCTAGAATTTTGATTGCATAAGGGTTTCAAACTCTTTGGAAAGCTGTGTGTTTGTGGATCCAAATATTATTTCATCCATATAGACTTGCACTACTAGCAAGTCTTGTTCTTTTCTCTTTAAGAACAATGTCTGGTTAATTTTCCCATGGGTGTAACCATTCTGTAGTAGAAACTTTGATAAAGTTTCATACCACTTTCTGGGAGCTTGATGAAGACCATACAAAGCTTTGTCTAACTTGTAGACTCTGTGAGGGAAATCTAGATCTACAAACCCTGGTGGTTGAGCAACGTATACCTCTTCATCTATCTTAACATAGAGGAATGCACATTTGACATCTATTTGGTAGAAAGTGAACTTCTGAGATGAGGCATAAGCAAGGAATACTCGGATGGCTTCCAGTCTTGCTACAGGAGCAAAGACATCATCATAGTCAATGCCTTCCTCTTGAGTATAACCTTAGGCTATAAGCCTTGCTTTGTTTCTTATGACAATCCTTCTGTCATCTGCTTTGTTTCTAAATAACCACCTTGTGCCAATTGCATATTGACCTTCAGGCAGATCTACCAGCTTCCAAACTTTTTGCTTCTTGAATTGTTATAGTTCCTCTTGCATAGCTTCTAACCAACTGTTGTCCTTTAATGCTTCAGTGATATTTTTAGGTACAGTTAAGGATAAGGAACCGGAATACAAGCAAATGTTTGCTGCATCAGATTGACTACAAGTCAATCTGGTGTTGAGGTCACCTATGATGTTTTCTATTGGATGGTCCTTGTGAACTCTTGTGGTTGTAATCTGATTAACATGTATTGTTGAATCAAGATTGGTGATTGTCTGATCATGTGATGATGGTTGAACAAGAGTATTAGGTAATGTGTGATTGCCTTGTTGAGGTGGTTCAGTAAATGTTTATAGTGAATCATGAAAGAAATCTAAGATTTCATCTTCATGATGTGTATCTGGTACTGAATGGTAATCATCATCATCTTCATGTTGTTTTGGTTTGTTGGTTTTTTATGATTGACTTGGTACAGGAGATGAAGATGCTGGAGTGTCTGGTGATGTTCCTCTTGATGTGTTTGGTTGATCAGCTGGTGTTGATACAGTTGTGCTAGGAGTGTTAGTGGTTCTCCTTGGAGGATCAGCTGTCAATGGAACATCAATGGTTGTTGGTGGAACCATTGGATATTCATTGTTATCCTTGGAACCTGAAACATCAAAATAAGATGTGTCAAATGATTTTGTTAACGCATCAATATCAAACAGCTAGTTTGATCCAATCATTTTCTTAGTGAAAGAATGTTCATTAAAAACAACATCAGTTGTTTCTTCCACTATATTTAGCCTTGGATTGAATACTCTGTAAGCTTTTGAGCTTCCAGAATATCCAACAAAGAATCCATCAGTTGCTTTTGGAGCAAATTTGGATAATTGTTCTCTGGTGTTTAATATGGAAACAGAACATCCAAAGGCCTTAAGAAATCCTATATATGGTCTTATTTTAAACATTAATTCGTAAGGTGTTTTGGAATGTTCTTTAATGATTAATGATCTGTTTTGTATGTAGCAAGCTGTGTTTATGGCTTCAGCCCAAAAAGATATGGGCAATAGAGAGTTAGCTATCACGGTTCTAGCTGCTTCTATTAATGTTCTATTTCTCCTTTCAGCTACTCCATTCTGCTACGGAGTTATTTCTACGCTGAATTGATGACTTATTCCTTTTTCTACAAAAAAAGAAGAAACATAGTCATTTTTAAATTCAGTGCGGTTATCACTTCTTAAAGATTTAACTTTAAGGTCAAGTTGATTCTCAATCATTGTGATAAAGGATGTAATGATTTATGCTGTTTCTGTCTTGTGTAGTAGAAAGAAAACCCATGTGAATCTGGAATAATCATCTACTATGACAAGACAGTATTGCTTCTTTCCTATACTTAGGATGTTAGTTGGGCCAAAAAGGTCCATATGAAGCAATTTGAGTTGTGTCTTATTAGAGTTTATCAATTTTAATTTATGTGAAACTCTATGTTGTTTGCCTTTCAGACATACTGTGCAGTGGTCTGTATAGAAAAATTCCTTTTGTGGTAGACCTATGACTAGATCATTTTTAACAAGTTTGTTCATTCTGTTAAATCTAGAATGACCTAATCATCTATGCCATAGTTGTGAGACATCTTTTGTAGCTTTTGATATTAAACAAGTTTTAGGGGTTGAGGCTGAAACATTGTTCATATCAACAATGTATGTGTTGTTTAGACGAGGAGTTTTCAAAAAGATATATTCTTCTGGAATCTAAAAACCCTTCTTAAGGATGTAGCAGTTGTTGGAGTCGAATAAGGTGGCATATCCCTTGTCACAGATTTGGGATACGCTCAGAAGATTGAACTGAAGGTTGGAGCAGTAGTTGACATTCTCAAAGCTAATCAACCCATTTGTTACTGTTCCTTCGTTGGTTATCTTCCCACCTATTTTATCTCCTCCAAAGGCTACATTGCCTCCATGTTTGTTCTTAAAATCCAGAAGGAGGGAACAATTACCGATCATATGACAGGAGCATCCATTGTCAACATACCAGATGTTGTCAGGCCTTCTAAGATGTCCTTGTATAACAAAAGAAATCAGTTAGTTGGAGCAACCCAAGCCAAGATGGTCTTGGGTTTTCCATCTTTTCCAACAACACAAATTTATTCCAAAACAGCATTGACTGCTGGTTTTGGAACTCTAGAAACACTAGATTTCCTTTGGTTTGTTTTAGCTCTGTTGGGAGAAGTGCTTTGTGCTCTTCTCTTTTGTGAGCTAGTGTCAGTGTTTTGTATGTTTTGAGACTTATGTCTCTTTGATATGTGTTGAACATTGTCATAAAAAGTTTTATCATTATCTAAAACAATTTTCTAATAAGGAGTTTCTTTAGGAACTCCCATTCTGCTCTTATTTTGAACAATTGATTGTTTTTCAGTGGTTTTCTCAATCTGAGCTTGTTTGTTTTGTTTCTTGTTTCTCTTATTGAAGAAACAATTTGTAGTGCTGTGATTGTTTCTTTCACAAATAGAGCAGTAATTGTGAAAATGACATGATTCTGTACTATGATTATTCATCTTACAGTACTTGCAGTACGTACCATATCTACATTTTTAGTGGTGTGTGTGAATTGATCACATCACTCATAGTATGAAAACTCTGATTTTGTTTGTTTGCTGAAAACTTTTGATTTAAAATTAGATTTTAATGGAATTTCAAAAGTTACTGATTGTTGTTTTGGCTGAATTGTTGCTTTACCTTTTCCTTTATTTACCTGTTTGGGAGAGGCAATGGAAGTTACAGCTTTCCTTCCACCGAATCTGATATCAAATCCTTGAATCTGTTTTGATTGTTTGCTTGATGTATCAGCCATACTAGAAACCTTTAGAGTTTCAGTAATTGGCTTATCAGACTTATCATCTAATAAAGCATCCTCATCATCATCTGTTGTTTGATTATCAAATTCATTATTTTCTCCTTGATAAAAGTCAGTTGATTTGATTGGTGGCGGTGTTGAACTTTTAACAAACTTTATCAAGGGTGATTTTGATTTTAAAGGTGATTTTGATGATAAATCATCAGTCTTTTCATGAGAATCATGTGATTCAACCTGTTTGTTGGTCATGGAGTCAGGTAACGGAATATAATTATCATTATAAGGTGGACTTACCTTATTGTGCAAGAAGTTCTTCGAACTTCTTGTTACTTACCTGAAACTTCTTAAGTTTCACTTTAGTTTCAGCTTGTAATGATTTTGACTCAGTTAATGAGATAGAGAGTTGCTCAACCTGAGCTGCCAAAGTTAGTTTTTCAAACATTAATTTGTCTAAATCTGTTTGTAATAAAAGTATTTTAGTTGCATATTGTTTCGGTTTAGATTTTAAACTTTCATTTAAAATGTTTGTTTCTATGACTTTCTTTGACAGTTTATCAGGATGCTCTCTATACCTATTTACCTCATCAATGCATGATTGACTACAGAGGTTTTCTTTTCCTTTTTTGAAATGTTTGTTAGTTTGTTTTTAATATCAGCCATAAGGGTATGATATGAATGTGATGGAATTTTAGCCTCATAAAGGCTCCAGTCACATTGTCCATCCTTTTTGATGATCATAGCAGAAGATGTTGGATGTTGAGTTGGACTGAATTATGTTATTTGAGGTTGTGTTGGTGCATTTGGAATGCTAATTGGTGGAGGAACTTGTCTGCTTGAATGAATTCCATAAGAGGGTTGTGCCTGATGTGTATTTCTGTCAACTTTGGGCTGTTGACATTCTCTTGAAAAGTGCCCATAAAGCTGACAGTTGTAGCACCTAACTTTGGTTTTATCAAAACCAATTCTTGTCTTTTTGTCCATGTTTAATCCCCGATTTCTTTGTAGACATCTTTTAGACCTGTATGCTATCATGGTCATGGACCATTGCAGATACATCTCTTCTACCATATCAGGTGGAAGCTTATCCAAATCCTGTTGAATGATTTGAGATAGAGTCAGACTTGCTCCTAAGAATGCTTCAAAATTGGTGGAAAAGGCTGCATATGCTGCATTTTGCTCTTCACTTTGTAGAATGATAGTAAGAGCATCCATTGGTTTTTCAAGTCTGTGTATGTTTGATGTTTGAGGTTTTGGCTATTTGTTTGAGTTGGAGTTATGAGGGTGATGCTTGCTTTGGGGTGTGGCTTCATGAGAAGCATGAACACCAGTCTTCTTAGACTTGGGTTTGTTGCTGTATGATTCTGATGCTGAAAAGAATGATGTGTCATGAGAATCCAAGAATTCTTCTTCTTCATCTTTTCCAGTGCTTGTGAGGAAAGCATTGTCTATATGTTGGGTTTATTTGAACTTACAAGCCTCTACATGTCTGATCTGGTTATTGTTCCTAGATTTTTCATCCATTTCCAATGCTTCAACCTTGGCTACTAGTGAGTCAAGGGATAGGGCCTCTAAGTCCAATGTTGCTTTAATGAGTGACACTGACTGAGTCCAGCTCTCAAGCAATGTGTGCAACATTTTCTTGTTGATTTCAATAGTGTCATATTTAAGTCCACACACTATCATTTCATTGACAAGTTGGACGTAACTATGTAACTGTTGAGGGATGGACTCTCCATGGTTGTGGTGGAAGTCTCATATTGGATCCTCAGTTTTTTCTTCTTAATTTCCCGTATCTCCTCACTACCTTCACATATGGTGTGAAGAACTTTCCACAGATCATGTGCTGTTTTGAAATTTTCAACATGAGTTAAAATTTCAAAAGGTAAAGTCATTGCAAGAATGTTGTAAGCCTTCATGTCTTTTTGACCCGTTTCAGGTCATCACCAGCTACAGTCTTCAGACTAACTAGCTTTTGGATGTTGTAGTCAGGTCCTAATGTTAGTGGGATGTAAGGACCTTCTGTGATGGATGTCCATAGATCTGGATCTTGATATGTAATCCAGTTTCTAAATATAATTTTCCATTGCTTGAAATCTGATTTGTTCTTCAATTTAGGGGGTTTTAATCCACTGTTAGAACTCATCATTTCATTAGCCATGTTTGTTTAATTTTTTATGTTAATAATTTTCAAGTTAAATTTGTTTGTTTAAATTTTAGTCCAGTGCTAAAATTTAATTAATCATAATTGTCTTTAGGATTTGTTTGTTAATTTGATAAACTATTTATTTTTAATTGTTTACCAAATAAAGGAATTAATTAATATTAATTAAATATCCTATGACTTGATTCTTTCTATGTCACGTTTGACAAGAAAGATTGTGTGAAAAGGAATATTTGTCATTTTCCTGATTTAATGAATGGTCAAATCTTTTAGTCAAAAACCTAAAAACACTAAGTTTTTCTTTTGCAAAAAACTTTTTGGATCAAAAAGTTGGTTTTTGAGAACTTTTAAAAGAATAAAACTGTTCTTCTTCGGTCCTTCAATTCTACAAACACAAATCCCATGAATTGTGTATGAGTTTTTCTGATAAAAAACTAAGGTTTTTCTAGGGTTTGTTCGAAAAAACAACTGTTTAAATATTCAACAAAACAGATTGTTAAATTTAAAAACACAAATGTGTTCCTAGTGAGATTGTCACTAGTTTGTGATGATTATGAACAATATAACCGATTTAGATTGTTCAAACAATGATTGGTTTCGATTGAAAACCAATAAAACAGTGAATAAACACTTGAAATGTTTGCAAAAACCACATAAATCCGATAGGGTTTTAAAGGTTTTGATGAAGATTTGCAGTTAAAAACCTTGTGTAGAATGTTGTTTAATAAATGATTAACAATACCCGTGTATTGTTTCATAACAAAACTGCAGAAAACTTGTGTTATGTGTGATGTTCAAGCTGAAAACAACAACACGTCTTCAAAATGCATAAAATGATTCTAAAATCATGTTTGTTTGCATTTAAAGAATGTTTATGAGTAGAAGAAGATGAGTTTGATGATGTTTCAGCTTGTGAATGTGTGTTTTGAAGCTAATGAACCACTGAAATCAAGGTTGTTGAGTGAGAGGATCGAAATCAATGAATGATTGAGCCAAGGCTCTGATACCACCTGATGAAATCAGCTTAAACTCATGATGAACATGAATAAAAGGTTGATTCCCCCAAGGATCTTTTCAATATCTCTCAACATCAACACACTAACATTATGGTGTGGAAACCCATATTGATAGAGTATGAAATCAGTGTATGTGTTTGTTTGTGTGTGTATGGTATGTGTGCAAGAACATAATGAAAATTAACTACTTTTTTGTATTGATTTTGTTCAAAAGCTTACAAAGGAATAGGGTAGCATGCTATTTATAGCCTATACACATAGCTAAATACAATTACTGAACAACCCTTATGTAAATGAATATTACATAAATAATCCTGTCTATAAGCTGTCCGCTATTGATGATTAGCTGTCCGCTGTGGATGTTAAGCTGTCCCCTGTGGAAGTCAGATAGCATGTCCGCTGTGCCGTGGATGTTGTTCGCTGTGAACACTTGTGTGTTTGCTTGTATGTTGTCCGCTGTGGAATGTTCATCCGCTGTGGATGAACATCCGCTATGGATAGTTGTGTGTGTTTGCTTGTATGTTGTCCGCTGTGGAATGTTCATCCGCTATGGATGAACATCCGCTGTGGATAGTTGTGTGTGTTTGCTTGTCTGTTGTCCGCTATGGAATGTTCATTCGCTGTGGATGCACATCTGCTGTGGACAGTTCATCAGCTGTGGACTTAGGCATCCGCTGTGTGTGTTGTTCATCCACTGTGGGATGGTTGTTCATTCGCTGCACACACTTGGAAGCAAATCTTCATCCGCTGCTGATGATCTTCATCCGCTGTGAGACTTTCTTCATCCGCTGCGAATACTTGTCAAAATTTCCTTTTATGTACAAACCTGAAAAAGAAATTTAAACAAATATTAGTGTTTGTTATGAATGATAATGATGCTAATGTGTTAGTAAATGATTGTTTGAATGTTAGAACATATTATGTTTGATATATGTCTGATATGGCAAGCATCGTACTTTTATGCATTAATTCTTAATGCACTTGTTGAGTCCAACAATAGGATCCATATAAGAAGGTGGAACAATGTTAATAAACGAAAGAATGAATGATGACAAATGATGATGAAAGATAATAATAATTATTATCTAGATGTACGTATGATGTGTGATCACAAATAAAAGTATAGGAAGTTTTTTTGTAAAGGAAGTATTTTATTTATAAAAACTAGAACTCACTCAGCAACGTTGACTTTTTATATGTATTTTCAGTTGGCAGATAATGTTGTTGCTGAGGATGGCACGGGGGTGAAGCTATTTGGGAAGCAAAGACTGGCATCCATCTCATGCAAAAATAATGTTAAAAATAATGTTGTTGTTTTGTAATATAACTAAGTATTCTTTTGTAACTTTAATCTACGATGTATTACTTGGCAAAAGTATTTATTAATGCAAGAATTGGTTTTAGATAATTATTCCGCTATGATCCTTTCTATTGTTAATATATTTTAAATATGTTTTAATGATAAATGACGCTATGAATGACCAACTGTGGGGTTTCCGGGAACGGGGACTTACAATTTAAGCCCATGCCATATTCTTTTCAACGTTGACTTGTAACATATTTTATCATGATTTGGGTTCGCTTAAGAATGCTCAAGAGACTTGGTTCCCATAATCATTCGGCAAAGAACTCATCTCGTCATCATGATTTATTAGGTGTAATCATTGATTCTGCTTGATATTTTCTAAGATGGACATCATACAGAGCATTTGACATCCATAGATATACATAATGATGGATGATGGGTGGATGATCAGAGCTCTAGGTCTATACTCACGTATAATAGAGGAGATTATTATTTGAGCAAGTTGATGAGAGCTTCAGGTCTATACTCACGTATAACAAAGAAGATCATCATTTTGAGCATGTTGATGAGAGCCTCAGGTCTATACTTACGTACAGGGAAGATCATCACTCCAGGTCAATGCTGACGTATAGCAGAGGAGTTTAACATGCAATTTATTCATGGCATAAGGATGAGTGAAGATTGGAAATGCTAGAACCAAAACAGAAATCGGCCACTCTCAACCAAGTTTTTGACGAGACTTGTAACTTTGTGCAAGCCGAGATGACATGGGAATGAACCTTATCACTAAGTTTTGAATCTTAGTTACTGTCTAATTCGTTTTAGGCCACTGAGTCTACCGACATATCCCAACACAACACCTCTAACCTCCTTAAGACACTCTCCATGCTTCCTGAATCCTACACCAAAGGTTAGATAAGTTTATATAAACGAAAACTTTAAAAGAGCCAACTTAAATTTAAAAGTCAAAGTATTCTCCCCCGAAATTTCTATTAAAGTGCAATTAAAGAATTCATTTTTTTATTTTTTTTTTAAACTGGAAGATACTTTGGGGAAGTGTGGGTCTCGAAGCTCCTTAGCACATAATTTTTTTTAACTTAAATAAGATATGAAATATTTACAAATCATCACCAGAATTTGCTCTTAGAAAGATATTAGACCCAACATGTTGATCAATTCATTAAACCGAGGTTTATCAAAAGTTTTTGTGTAAAGATCGGCCTTTTGACTTTTGGTGTCAATGAGAATAATATCTATAAACCCTGTTTCCTATGCATCTCAAATTGCATGAATTCTTGTTTCAATATGCTTGGTGCCTGATGATGAATTAGATTTTTGGCAATTCCAACAACCGCTTCATTATCGTAGAATAACGGTGTGTGAAGAAAATTAATCCCGTAATCCATCATTTGATGTTGAATCCATAGCACTTGGTAGCAGCAGCTTAAAGCAGTAATATACTTAGCCTCACCTATAGATAGTGAAACTGTTGTCTACTTTTTGCTTTGCCATGAAACAAGTCGATCCCCAAGATTGACATCCTCTAGTAACTGACTTTCTATCAAGCTTACAACCTCCATGATTGCTATCAGAGTACGCATGAAGATCAAAATTTCCTCCCTTTTAGTACCAAAGACCCAATTGGGGAGAGCCCTTCAAGTAGCGGAAGATTCGTTTAACAGCTTTCTCATGAGATTCCTTTGGATTGGCTTGATATCGAGCGCAATAACACACAGCAAATGTAATATCTGGATGACTTGCGGTGAGATACATTAGCGATCTGATCATTGAATGATAACGATAAGCATCAACTGGCTTTCCATTGTTATCAGGGGTTAGGCAGGTTTGTGCAGAAAATGGAGTGAGCTCGGGAGAAGCATCATTCACGATGTAGTTCAATAGGATTTCCAAAATGTATTTCTCTTGATGAATGAGAATCCCATCTGGCTTTTGCTCGACCTGTAATCCTATGAAGAAGCATATCTCCCCTATCATGCATATTTCAAAGTGTTCTTTCATCACTTCTTCAAACTCTCTACACAACTTCTCATTTGTTAATCCGAAGATAATGTCGTTGACATATACTTGGACAATGAGTACATCTCAATTAACCTCCTTCTTGAGAAAAGTCATGTCTATAGTTCCAAGTTTGAAGCCTTTTCCAAAAAGATACTGTGTTAGAGTTTTGTACCAGATTCTAGGAGCTTGATGTAATCCGTACAAGGATTTATCCAATTTGTAAACTTTTTTAGGAAAATCTGGATCTTAGAAACCTAGTGGTTGACAAACATAGATCTCTTCGTCGATGGCTCCATATAGGAATGCACACTTTATGTCCATCTGGAAGACTTTGAAGTTTTTGTGAGTAGCGTGAGCGAGAAAAATATGAATGGCTTCAATCTAGGCCACCGGGGCAAACACCTCAGTGTAGTCGTTCCCCTCCTCTTAAGCAAATCCTTGAACAATCAACCTTAATTTGTTTCTTATTACAACCCCATGATCAGCTGGTTTGTTCTTGAATACCCACTTTATACCAATCGGATACTTATTTGGAGGAAGATCAACTAATTGCCACACCTTCAATTTTCTGAACTGTTGAAGCTCTAATTGCACTGACTCCAACTAGCTTGGGTCTTGAAGTGCCATGGCCATATTTTTTGGAACAATTTGAGATAGAGAATAAGCAAAGAGACATTCATTGTCCAGCCCAGATTGGCTTTGAGTCTTGACACCATCAGATATTGATCCAATGACATAATCATATGGATGGTCTTTTAGGGTTTTGAAGTTAGTGTTTAGGGTTGAAGAATTGTATGAAGTGGGTTGTGGTGATGATAGTTATGAGGTGAATGATGGTAAAGTGGAATGTTGATTAGAAGGAGGATTCTGTGACATTTGTGATGGTGTTGAAGGAATTTGGTGATCAGGTTCAGCTTGAGCTTGAGGTGGGGGATCTGGTTGTAGTTGAGGTTCTGGTTCTGGTTATGGTTGAAGTTCTGGTTCTGGTTCTGGTTGTGGTTGAGGTTGTGGTTGAGCAGAAATGAAGAGTTGACCACTTGATGAAGGATTGTCAATGTCAGGAAAGGATGGTAGATTGAATGAATTAAAATGGTGTTTGAATCATAGACACAATCTGGATCAAAACCAACGTTGGAAACATTGGACTCTTGCCAATCAACATAGAAAGATTCTTGCACAATTCTTGTTCGTTTGTTGTATACTCTATAAGCCTTTTGAGTTGAAGAATATCCGACAAAGTAACATGATTGGTTCCGAGAATAAGAATCTCAGTTGATATGACTCAACTTAGGGTCGAATATGATGATTGAGTCAGTGATTAAGTAGCGGAAATACCAAATCACAGAACATTTAATACTGAGAATGATAATAAATGCTTTGTATAATGATGTGTGTCATACCCCAGGCCCAGGTAGGGTAGGACGTCACAGACTAGCAACAACATATGGCAGCAGAAACAACCATCATAAGAGCACAAAAGGAGAGAACATCACATGGCATTAATGTTTAAAGAAAAATCGGGCTAGAAGTAGGTCTAGCCACCAATACAAGTACATAATTCATCAATACAAATTGTTTCTAACAATAACAAATTTAAATTGTTTAAATTGTTTTAAAAACAAAACAAGCCAATGCCATGGGTCACGGTGCTAGGTCGTCATAAGTCTTCTACAAAAGCCAGACCTTCATCACGGGTTACCTGAAACATGCTCAAAGAAAATTTTGTCAACTAAAAAGTTGGTGAATTCAAATGCTTAAAGTTTAACACAAAAGGATTCAATAAAATCCACATTTGATTTAAAAATCATAGTTTCATTGTGGTAGGGATCACAATCAACCCTGCACTCAGTCCCGGCTAGCCTCTTCAAAAGTTATGTTGTATCGATTAATCCCGAAGGAAGAACTGAGCCTCAAACAGTGGGCCATACCTGCCAGATGGTTCACCCTAGTATCTTATAAAAACCTGTCACATGAAACAAACAACCCCACAGGATCTCAGTGTGGTACCCTTCTCGTTCATCACGGAAGGCACTGTGTGTGGGGGATTCCCCAAGTAGATCTACCCGTATAAAACAAGTGGTTCACATAAGAATTAATGATCGTGATAAAAGTAAAAGCAGGTTCTAACATTTCCACAACATATAGCATCATAATATAAAATAGAAATAGTTCAGTTTTAAACAGAGCATACTTCATCCCAAAAACAGTAGTAATATGGGAACACTAGAACTCACCATAAGTTTCAAGCAACGGGTTCTTCGAGTATCGGGAAAGTTTCAAGTCTAGCACCCTACCATCAAGATTAAGTGATAAGCCACTAGTTCTAAGGTCACACGAGGTGGACAAAGTGTGTTAAGAAGTTAAATGTTCAACAAGCTTATATTTGCTAAGGCTTGCATTTAAAAGTTTCCTTTTATAGAAAGCTAGGGTTTCTTAAGGGGAATTCATGTTTTTACACTATTAGGTCATTGAAACAAGTTAAATTAAGTTTATCAAGTGATTACCAGTCCAAGGGGGTCGGTGTATTGAAGTTTGGCAGACTTCACAGTTTAGTCCTTCAAGTTTTAGAATTTACATTTTCTACCCTAAAGTTTGCTTCTTTACATTTAATGACCTTTATGACCCATAACCAACTTTTCATAAGTTTTATAATCTGTTGAGAACGTATTTTAAGCCTCTTTTAATTGAAAGCTTCATTTTTATGTTTAACTCGTTAAAACGCGTTTTTACCCAAAATTGACCGTTTAAAAACTTCTTTGACCACTTTTTCACCATCATTAAGTGTTATAGTTCCTAAATTACTGAAATAACATGGTTTCCATGGGTTTTGGTTTTATACCATTATTTCCAAGACTTTCCTCCAAACGTTACCCGGTTAATAACCGTTTTTAACTAAAAATTCCATTTAAAGCATTTTTGACCATTTATTCAACAAATCTGATTTAAATCACTTTATTAACTCTTTTAGAGCCTGTAATTCTTTTTAACTTGGTTATACTCTAATTTCTCTTACTTTTATGGTCGTTTTACCACCTTTCGGGTCTCCGAATATGTTCAAAATGCTTACAATCCCTACTATTATTATTTTTCAGCCTTTGACATCACCTCATACACCCAATAACATCCAAAACCTACTGAAATAATGATTCTAACTCACATGTTTAACATATAACCAAAGAACAAGTTGTAGAAATATGATTTCACCATTTTCACCCATTACACATATGTAAAACGTTATAGATCATGCTTAAACATTACCAAATCCTTTTTTAACTTTAAAAAAAGGTTATTAAAAGGTTAGAAAACTATTTTTGAGCAGGTTACAATCTTTAATTCGGAGGGTTACAAGATGTGCAAGTTAGATGGTGCAAACATCACCCAAAAAGAGGGTTTTCATGGTGTAAATCGAGTTCCACCCATAGAATCACTAACATATCGATTGAGATACCTTCATGGATGTTAGAAGCTCCTCAAGAACAAGGTGATAGCAGTAGAATTCTCTTAGAACAAAGAAAGTAAGGTTTTTGGTTGATAAAAGAAAGAATACCATATGACATAGCTTGTTTCGGGTATGATGAAGCTTACTCTTTGAATGGTTCACGATTTGGAGAGTGTAGCGGGACAAAATGATCTGGAAAGCTTCAAACAAGGGCTGGAGAAGTTGAACTTGATGAAACCGTGTATCAAAAGCTCCCAAGATAACTCCCCACTCCCTCTTGCTAGTTTGATGCTTGACCGATGATGTTTGATGACGTTCTTTGATGATTATGGATAAAATGGTGTTAGAACCATGGGTGTGTATGTGTTTTTGCTAGAGAGAATCCAAGATGAGAGAAGAGAGAATGAGAGGTGAGAATGAGGGTGGAGTGTGTTCAAGTTTGCATGCAAAGATAGTGGTGGAGGATGGTGGCAATTGTGGGTGGTGTAGAAGGGAATGGATTGGTGGAGAGGGTGGTGAGAGGGGTGGCTGAATTCAGAGGCTTGTGGAGTGATTTAATTTAAATTTTTATTAGTTATTGTTATTATGTAGTATTATATTGTAGTGTAGTATTTTTGATGGTAAACACTAGTTAGTTGTTAAGCATTAAACATGCATAAGTATGTTTCAACCGTGAATTATGTGTATATATAAACATTTTAATTGTTTCAATTAAGATTAAATTTTTGCAAGGGTGACTAATTAACTTTCCCGGAACACTAAGTTATTCTATGCAAAGGCTAGACTTAGCTAAATCATCTCAAATAGCACATAAAATAATAAGAATGACCATAGTAGCAGTAACAATAATAACACTACTACTAATAATAATAATGATATTATCATTAATATTAATTATATGAATAGTGATGCAGGAGGTTAAAGGTTAGAATTATGACATAGAGGTCGGTTGTCACATTCTCCCACTGTTTAGGAAATTTCGTCCCGAAATTTTTAGCTCGATAAATTCCAGAACGAGTGGGTTTGAAGAGGTGCGGATAACTCTTTCTCATCTCATCTTCTTGCTCCCAAGTGAATTTAGGTCCTCGCCTAGAATTCCATCTTACCTTGACCTTGGGTATGCGACTTCGCCTGAGTTTCTTGACCAGCCGGTCGATGATCTCTATAGGCTCTTCCACGAAGTTCAACTTGTCATTAAGCCTCGCTTCTTTCAAAGGTAACTCCATGGTCTTATCTACCATGCACTTCTTCAAATTTGACACATGGAAGGTGTCATGTATGTAACTTAACTCTTGAGGTAGCTTTAATTTATACGCCACGGGGCCAATTCTCGCTAGTATCTCGAATGGTCCTATGTATCTCGAGCTTAGCTTTCCTTTCTTTCCAAACCTCACAGTTCCCTTCCATGGTGCTACTTTTAGCATTACTCTGTTACCCATTTGAAATTCTAAAGGTTTTCACCTTCTGTCAGCATATTTCTTCTGACGGTCTCTGGCTGCTCTTAAACGCTCCTTGATTTTAAGTATTTTTTCGGTGATCTCCATCACGATGTCGTGTCCCATTACTTGGCTATCACCGATCTCATTCAAACTCAACGGTTATCGGCGTTTCCTGCCATATAGGGCCTCATACGGAGCTGCTTTTATACTTGCGTGGTAACTATTATTATAGGAGAACTCTACTAGAGGAAGATGGTTATCCCAGTTCCCACCAAAGTCAATCATGTAAGCCCTTAGCATATCTTCCAAGGTTTGGATGGTTCTTTCACTCTGACCGTCAGTTTGTGGGTGGTATGCAGTGCTTAAATCCAGACGGGTTCCTAGGGCCTGCTAGAGTGACTTCCAGAAATGAGAAGTGAAACGACTATCATGGTCGGAGATGATTGATAGTGGCACCCCATGCCTGGTTACTATTTCATCGATGTACAGTTAGGCCAGCTTTGTCAGGTCGTAGTCTTCTCGAATCGGCAAGAAGTGAGCTGATTTAGTTAACCGATCCACTATTACCCAGATAGCATCATGACCTCTGAAAGTTCTGGGTAACTTTGTAACAAAATCCATTGTGACGTTATCCCATTTCCATTTTGGAATTTCAGACTGTTGTAATGTCCCTGATGGTTTTTGATTTTCAGCCTTTACCATGGCGCACGTCAGACACTTCCCAACATAAATGGCGATTGATTTCTTGATTCCAGGCCACCAGAAAAGTGCCTTTAGATCTTGGTACATTTTGTCTCTTCCGGGGTGAACCGAGTACCTAGATTTGTGGGCTTCGTCTAGGATCACCTCTCTAATTCCCCCGTATTTTGGTACCCACGTTCTCCCTTCATGTTTATATATACCATCATTACTCATCTCAAATAGCTTCTCCATTCCTGTTAACGATTCCTCTACTAAGTTATCTTCCTTTAGCGCTTCACCTTGTGCTTCTTTTAGTTTCGTGATGAGGTCGGTATACACCCTCATCCTTAATGCACGGACACGGAGGGGTTTTTCTCTTTCTTTCCTGCTCAACGCATCTGCCACTACATTGGCCTTGCCGGGATGGTAGCGAATCTCGCATTCGTAATCATTTAGTAGCTCAACCCATCTTCTCTGACGCATGTTTAGCACCTTCTGATCAAGAATGTGTTGCAAACTTCTACGGTCAGTGTAGATAATGCACTTTGTGCCATAGAGATAATGCCTCCACATTTTGAGTGCAAACACCACGGCACCCAATTCTAGATCATGCGTTGTGTAGTTCTTCTCATGATCGTTCAGCAGTCTTGATGCATAAGTAATTACCTTGTTGCGCTGCATTAGCATGCATCCTAGTCCCTAACGCGAGGCGTCATAATAGACCATGAAATCTTCAACTCCTTCTGGGAGGGCGAGGATAGGTGCACTGCACAGTTTTTCCTTGAGTGTTTCAAATGCTTCATTATGCTCTTGTTCCCACACAAAAGCTGTATTCTTCTTAGTCAAAGTAGTTAACGGTTGCACAATATGCGAGAAGTCCTTGATAAACCTTCTGTAGTATCCGGCCAATCCAAGGAACTGCCTTATCTCGGTAGGAGTTTCCTGAATTTTCCAGTTCTTAACAGCCTTTATCTTTGAAGGGTCCAATCGCATCCAATCTTTATTTACAACATGTCCTAGAAATTGGATCTCTCACATCCAAAATTCGCATTTGGAGAACTTGGCATATAGTTGCTCATTCTTGAGCAACTCGAGAATCAGCCTAAGGTGCTTCTCATGCTCCTTCTCATGCTCTTCCTTACTACGAGAGTAGATCAGGATGTCGTCGATAAACACAATCACACATTTGTCTAGATATGGGCGGCACACTCGGTTCATGAGATCCATAAATGCCACTGGTGCGTTAGTCAGTCCAAAGGGCATGACCAAGTACTCATAATGTCCATATCTAGTTCTAATGGCTGTTTTGGGTATGTCTTCCTCTCTTATCTTTAGTTGATGGTACCCTGATCTTAAATCTATTTTGGAAAAATAGCTTGCCCCCTGCAGTTGATCGAATAGGTCATCGATTCTCAGAAGAGGGTAACGATTCTTTATTGTCAGCTTGTTTAGTTCCCGGTAATCAATACACATACATAGGGTTCCATCCTTCTTCTTCACAAATAGTACCGGGGAACCCCATGGAGAAACACTCAGTCGTATAAACCCCTTGTCTAGTAGCTCCTGGATTTGTAGCATTAGTTCTTTCATCTCGGGAGGGGCAAGTCGGTACGGTGCCTTAGCTACTGGTGCAGCACCAGGTAATAGATCTATTTGGAACTCAACCTGTCAAGTCAGAGGGAGTCCAGGTAGGTCTTTGGGAAATACTTCCAGATATTCAGAAGCCACTGGAATATCCTCAATCTTCTTTTCCTCTTTGGCTTTCATTACATAGACTATGAAAGCTGGGCATCCCTTCATGAGACTCTTGGTTGCCTTTAAATGGGATATCATAGGATATAGCGTGTTACTTCTTTCACCATGATTAACTTACACCTTCCTATCATTCAATGGTATCTTAAGTAGGCGTACATCACACACGATTTCGACTCTATGCCTAGCCAGCCAATCCATACCAACAACCACATCGAATCCTCCTAGATAAATAGGCAACAGGTTTATCTTAAATGTACTTCTTTCTAGATTCATTAAGCAATGTTTGATGACTTCATTAGTTTCTAAGATGTTACCGTCAGCTAATTCTATAGTAAACATATTAGTCAGGACACATGCACTCAAGTCAATCAAAGGCCTAAAAGTACGAGAGAAAAAACTAGCAGTTACTCCAATATCAAATAAAACGGTAGCAGGATGGTTGTTTATAAGGAACATACCATTGACCACATCAGGTTCCTTACGATCACCAGCTGGATCCATCACAAATGCTCGTCCCTTGGGCTTGTTAGGTCTTGCTTCCTTATCTCTCCCCAGCTTAGGACACTTATTCCTCATGTGCCCTGGATCTCCACACTAATAGCATTGTTTACCTGGCGTATACGTATAATTCTTAATTAAATGACCTGGTCGTTTGAATCAGAAGCAGGGCATCGGGTTACACTCCCCTTGATGATGCAGTTTGCACTTGTTGCAGAATGGGCTTGTACCCGAGTATAGCTTCCGAGTCCTTCCACCCTGGTCATCACGCCTCAAACCTTCAAAACCCTTCTTGCTTGACCCACTACTGCTACCAATTGCTTTGCACTTGTTCAGCCATGGTTTGTTCAGTCTATCCAGCCCTGACTAAATCATCAGTCAAACTACTGGTGAAGTCAACTGCAGCTTGAAGGGTTGAGGGCCTGGAGGATCGAACCATACCCCTGACTCTAGGATGTAGTCCCCAAATGAAACATGCTACGCCATTGGATTCCGGTGTCACCAGGTGTGGCACTAGTCGAGACAGGGCTAAGAAGCGGTTGATGTACTCAGGGTAGTTAGGACCTTTCATTTCTAAGCTCAGGAATTCAGACTCCAGTTTCTCTAGTTGCTTGATTGGGCAGTATTTGTTGGTTATCAATTCCCTGATTTCGGTCCAGCTTATTCGGTTAGCAGCGTTTCTTGCCCGGGGTTGAGTAACAGTCTTCCACCATTCCAGTGCTGATCCCTTGACTGATTGGGAAGCAAACCTCACCATGTGTTCCATCTTACATTCGCTGATATCTAAAACAACTTACATTTCGTCGATCCATCGGTAGGTCTCTATCGCACCCTCAGTACCATATAAATCCTTTGGCTTGCACGCCATGAAGGTTTTGTAGGAGCATCCATTCCTTAATGCTTCAGCTTCATCATTGTTGCCCTCATCATTCCCGAATCCATCATTACCATCGGGGTTGCTCCGGTCCGCATTGATCTGAGCGATAATGGTTGGAATGGCGTTAGCAATTTGTTGTGCTACGAGGTTGGCAATTCTCTCATCATTCCCCTGATTGGCATTCTCTCCACGTGGAGTTCCTGGTGGAGTAGGGGGTTGGTTTCCGGTCTGTCTAGCTCCCTCACGACAACCTCTGGTAGCTCCTTCTCTTCCAATACGGGTTCCTTGTCTGGTCGGCATTCTGATAGCATCATAGATAAATTCGTTTAGCATCTCATAATTGGTTTCAATTAGCCCATGCATCACTTATCCTAATATACCGCGTTCTAATAGGAGGGAGTGTAATATACACACCACTAAATACCTCTAAATATGTTCCATTAAATTAATTTAGGACAATTCACCCAGAATGGACACAAGTCAAAATTCCCAACGCCTAACATGACACATTGCAATTCAATACAAATTACACTGCGAAATTTAGCATCAATAGAAATAGTTTCATAGATAGATTGGGTTAATAGTATCAGCAAAACATAATTGGATCAGAGTTATACTCTTACAAGTTGGAAGGTGCCATCACCCCCTATAAAAATAATATTAGTATCTGATAATAATAAAAATTGTTTCCTTCAACTGTCTAAAAGACAGACAATCCCACTTCTTCTCCACGCTCTCACATCCACTTCTTCTTTAGCCACCCTATCCACCCTGAGTTTTTCTTCCTTTCCTCTTGCTCCAACCACTGGACCCCATATGAAGCCATCATGGCCTGAAACTGGGCGGACAGAGAGGTCCGAGTGGCGTGCTGGAGTATCAGCTCTTGACGATGGAAGGTCTTCAGAATCTCGTCCAATGCAGCATCAGAGGGACCTACGTCGCTTGCCCGGCGGCTAGACTGGGAGTACCGGTCACCAACTAGCACACTAGGGCCATCATACATGCTGTGCCTTGGAGGCATCCACTGCTCATCATGTGGGTGGTGTCGGAGCGGGTCAAACAACGTTGGTGTAGGAGGAGGTGGCATCCTAAAGGAGACTGAGGGTCCTGGCCTAGTACTTTTGCGTGGACAGGTGATAACACTTGCACCCCTATCCCTGATAGGTGGGATAGGTGAGTGGGTAGGAGCTGCGACATGTGGTGAATGGGAGCGCGTTCGGCTCCTGGTGGGGGATGTCGAGGAAGAGACCTCTGATAGCTCAGTGTCGTTGGATGTAACGGATATCCAACCCGGATGTCCGCATCTCCTCAGGTATTCTTCATATTCCGTTCGCGGCGTCGCCTTCTTATGGTTCCCAGCTAGTGCAGTACCGTCAGTTGGGTACGCAGGTGCCTTCCCTTCATCGGCCATAGCTTTGATTTCCTATAAGAAATATCATGAGTAATTTGGTTTCTCATAGCTCATGATTGTAATAATAATAGTACTTATAGTAGTAGTGATGGCAATAGTATTAGATATCCCAACAGTATCAATAACCAGAGGTATCAGTAATCAATAGTATCAGAAATCAATAGTCTCTTCAAATAATAACAAGTAAAGTAGTTTATTTTAGGAAAAACCTTTAGGCCACTCAAAGTAAGTTTTAGAAATCATAAATCTCAAACGAAAATGGTCCAATCATTACCTAAAGGTCCATGCTGGAATTTACGCGTCTGGTAAATTAATGATTACGTTGATCAAGTGTAATCATCAATTTGCCCAACCCGATCATCCCAACACTTTCCCACAAGGATGGTCCTAAGGTATCAGGGTTGTAGCCTAGGGTCTATTATGGTATTCCCGACTTCTCTACAACCTTTGGCTCTGATACCAATCTATCACACCCCGGGCCCAGGTAGGGTGGGACGTCACAGAATAGCAATAGCATATGGCAACGGAAACAACCATCACAAGAGCACAAAAGGAGAGAACATCACATGGCATTAATGTTTAAAGAAAAACCGGGCTAGAAGTAGGTCTAGCCACCAATACAAGTACATAATTCATCAGTATAAATTGTTTCCAACAATAACAAATGTAAATTGTTCAAATTGTTTTAAAAACAAAACAAGCTAATGCCATGGGTCACGGTGCTAGGTCGTCATAAGTCTTCTACAAAAGCCAGACCTTCATCTCGGGTTACCTGAAACATGCTCAAAGAAAATTTTGTCAACTAAAAAGTTGGTGAATTCAAGTGCTTAAAGTTTAACATAAAAGGATTCAATAAAATCCACATTTGATTTAAAAGTCATAGTTTTATTGTTGTGGGGATCATAATCAACCCTGCACTTAGTCCCGGCTAGCCTCTTCAAAAGTTATGTTGTACCGGTTAATCCCGAAGGAAGAACTGAGCCTCAAATAGTGGGCCATACCTACTGGATGGTTCACCCTAGTATCTTATAAAAACCTGTCACATGACACAAATGACCCCGCAGGATCTCAGTGTGGTACCCTTCCCGTTCATCACGGAAGGCACTGTGCGTGGGGGATTCCCCAAGTAGATCTACCCATATAAAACAAGTGGTTCATACAAGAATTAATGATCGTGATTAAAGTAAAAGTAGGTTCTAACATTTCCACAACATATAGCATCATAATATAGCACATAAATAGTTTAGTTTTAAACAGAGCATGCTTCATCCCAAAAACAATAGTAAAAAGGGAACACTAGAACTCACCTTAAGTTTCAAGCAACGGGTTCTTCGAGTACCGGGAAAGTTTCAAGTCTAGCACCCTACCATCAAGATTAAGTGATAAGCCACTAGTTCTAAGGTCACACGAGGTGGACAGAGTATGCTAAGAAGTTAAATGTTCAACTAGCTTATATTTGCTAAGGCTTGCATTTAAAAGTTTCCTTTTATAGAAAGCTAGGGTTTCTTAAGGGGAATTCATGTTTTTACACTATTAGGTCATTGACACAAGTTAAATTATGTTTATCAAGTGATTACCAGTCCAAGGGGGTCGGTGTATTGAAGTTTGGCAGACTTCACAGTTTAGTCCTTTAAGTTTCAGAATTTACATTTCCTACCCTAAAGTTTGCTTCTTTACATTTAATGACCTTTACGACCCCATAACCGACTTTTCATAACTTTTATAATCTGTTTATAATGTATTTTTAAGCCTCTTTTAATTGAAAGCTTCATTTTTATGTTTAACCCGTTAAAATGCGTTTTTACCCGAAATTGACCATTTAAAAACTTGTTTGACCAATTTTTCACCATCATTAAGTCTTATAGTTCCTAACATATTATTGTTACTACCCGGTTAATACCCGTTTTAAACTAAAAATTCCATTTAAAGCATTTTTGAACATTTATTCAACAAATCCGATTTAAATCACTTTATTAACTCTTTTAGAGCCTGTAATTATTTTTAACATAGTTATACTCTAATTTCTCTTACTTTTATGGTCGTTTTACCACCTTTCGGGTCCCCGAATATGTTCAAAATGCTTACAATCCCTACTATTATTATTTTTCAGCCTTTGACATCACCTTATACACCCAATAACATTCTAAACCTACTAAAATAATGATTCTAACTCACAAGTTTAACATATAACCAAAGAACAAGTTGTAGAATTATGATTTCTCCATTTTCACCCATTACACATTTGTAAAACATTATAGATCATGCTTAAACATTACCAAATCCTTTTGTAACTTTAAAAACAGGTTATTAAAAGGTTAGAAAACTATTTTGAAGCAGGTTACAATCTTTACTTCGGAGGGTTACAAGATGTGCAAGTTAGATGGTGCAAACATCACCCAAAAAGAGGGTTTTCATGGTGTAAATCGAGTTCCACCAATAGAATCACTAACATATCGATTGAGATACCTTCAAGGATGTTAGAAGCTCCTCAAGAACAAGGTGATAGTAGTAGACTTCTGTTAGAACAAAGAAAGTAAGGTTTTTGGTGGATAAAAAAAGAATACCACATGACATAGCTTGTTTCGGGTAAGACGAAGCTTACTCTTTGTATGGTTCACGATTTGGAGAGTGTAGTGGGACAAAACAATCTGGAAAGCTTCAAACAAGGGCCGGATAAGTCAAACTTGATGAAACAGTGTATCAAAAGCTCCCAAGATAACACCCTCTTGCTAGTTTGATGCTTGACCGATGATGTTTGATGATGTTTTTTGATGATTATGGCTAAAATAGTGTTAGAACCATGGGTGTGTGTGTGTTTCTGCTAGAGAGAATCCGAGATGAGAGAAGAGAGAATGAGAGGTGAGAATGAGGGTGTAGTGTGTTCAAGTTTGCATGCAAAGATAGTGGTGGAGGATGGTGGCAATTGTGGGTGGTGTAGAAGGGAATGGATTGGTGGAGAGGGTTGTGAGTGGGGTGGCCAAATTTGGAAGCTTCTGGTGTGATTTAATTTAAATTTTTATTAGTTATTGTTATTATGTAGTATTATTTTGTAGTGTAGTATTTTTTATGGTAAACACTAGTTAGTTGTTAAGCATTAAGCATGCATAAGTGTGTTTCAACCGTGAATTATGTGTATATATACACATTTTAATTGTTTCAATTAAGATTAAATTTTTGCAACGGTGACTAATTAACTTTCCCGGAACACTAAGTTATTCTATGCTAAGGCTAGACTTAGCTAAATCATCTCAAATAGCACATAAAATAATAAGAATGACCATAGTAGCAGTAGCAATAATAACACTACTACTAATAATAATAATGATATTAACATTAATATTAATTGTATGGATAGTGATGCAGGAGGTTAAAGGTTAGAATTATGACCTAGAGGTCGGTTGTCACAATGTGAGTAAACAAGATATAAAGACAGCTGGGGTCACTATTGAAATGAGTAATATTATCAATGTTAAAAGAAAAACTTACAAACTTAGGTCATACGATTCTATTTATAGGCATACATATTGCATGTACAAAATGACTAATCTACTCTGACAACTATGCATCAGAATACTAGTCTAAGTGTACAATATCATCGGCATTTCTAAGTGTTCATCCCGTATTAGTTAATGCGGATGAGAAGTCTTTATCAGCGTTTGTTCTTGTTAGTCTTTAGCATTAGCTTAACTCATCCGCATTAGTTAATGCGGATGAACAAGTTCTGGAAAGCATTTCTTTTCTTCGTCCGCATTAGATAATGCGGATGAACAAATACTTGCAATCATTTGTTCAATGGTCATCCGCATTAACTAATGCGGATACTTCAACACTTGTTCTTTTCTTCTGTTTCTTTTTCCGTATTTCTTCATGAATGGTCTTCTATATTTCTTCTTAGTCTTTGGTGTTTTCCAACCAGAACAACCTTTAACCACTTCTTGAATTGGCATGTATGATCCTTTCAGGGTCCAACAATACTCCCCCTAAGGATTATATAGCCTTTGTACTTCAAGAGTTTGATGGTGGTGGAGGTTGTGATGATTCTGGTGGTTCTTCATGAGCTTGTCTTGGTTGGACTGTAGATGGAGAAGGTGCTGATGCAGTAGCTGCAGAAGGTTCAGGTTCTGTCAGTGTAGGATTCAGAATTGCCTTGTTCATGTTGGAGAAGTCTTTAGCCTCATTCATCTTGTCTCGGCTAAGGACATGTATCTTCATTTGGCTCATAGTATGAATTGCATCAATGGGCATTTGTCTCAAGGAGATTGGTTCCCACACTGAAACATTAGAAAGACAATCTCTATAAATCAGTAAGGACCTATCAGGATCTACCTCTAACTTCATAATGTTGCCCATTTGGAGAGGCACCTTCTTTCTCTTTCTTTGTTCTTTTTTCTTGTGTATTCTGTCATAGGCCATCTTTAAAAGTTTGACATATTTCAGAATGAAGTCTAAATCATCTTCTTCTAGTTTGTTGTTGAGTGTTCTGAAGTGCCTTGTGAATATGTAGTGAACATAAGATTCATCCAACAGTGTTACTTCATATCCACTAAACAGCCTAATTTATGGTGCTTCCTTTCCATTCCATTTCCTTTCAATTACCAACTCATAGGACTTTTCATCAGAATACACATTAGAGATTGGCTTTGTCTTATGAGATCCAGCAACCATCTTCCTTTTTAAAGATTTAGTTGGCTTTATATTCAATTCAGGAAATATCAACTCTTCTGCTTCTCTCTTTTTCTTCTGTTCCAGTGGATTTCTAATTGATCTATCTTTTCTCAAACAAATAGCTTTCAGAGATTTGAAGTTGTTTGTCTTTTTAAACATTTTTAAAATGTCTTCAAATTCATATCCTCTATACATGGCATCATGATTGATCAATTCAAGATCTACCAATTCCTTTAGATCATGAATCTTCATGGAGTTCACCAGAGCAGAGTACTTTATGAAGAATTAAACAAGCCCAGAGATCCTCTTCACCATGAACATGTTCCAACTACTGTCATACTTCCAGGCAATGATTTTAACATCAGTTTTGCCTTGAGGAGCAGACACACCTATAATCATCTCAGAGGTGGTTAACCCTTCCTATAGCTTTAGTTGGGAGGGTTCAATGAACCATTCTGGAATCTTGTGTAACATGGGTCCCAAGACATCTTGATCCTTGGAAGTAAGTTGAACATCTTATGCTGAAGTTCTTGTTCTTGGTTTTCTCCATGTCACCTCTTCTTCAATAGACTGCAGTCTTTCTTTCTTTTCTTTTATTAACTTCAAAGTTGCAGCTCCGAGGGAGTTTGTTTTCATGTTGCCTAGATTTTTTGTGAACCCTTGCTTGGAAAAATAATCCTTTATTTCCCTATCAGTCTTACTATAGGGATCAGGATATGCTGATTGTGGTTCTTGTTGTTTTATAGACTGAGCAACACTTGTAGGGATTTGAGCAGTTTCAATCTTCTTCTCATAATCAATGGCAAAAGTGGTATCAAGTCGCTTTTCTATCTTCTTCACCTCATCAACCATGCCCTCATAAGTCATGCTAAACACTTCATCTGCCTCATGTCCATGATTAATCAGATACATTGCTTTAATCATGAGATCATCTGATTGTGCTTTTTCTACCATTTCTTCAACTGATGACTCAACCTTTACAGGAGTGTCCCTGGTCAAAGGGTCATCAACTAATGTTTCATCATAACCTCCTTCAATCTTTCCTTCTTCTAGCATAATTGCCTCAAGTATCTCTTTCAGTTCTTTCTCAGCTTTCTCATGCTCTTCTAAAAATTAAGCTATAGCTGCAAGGCTTCTCGGATCATCTTTTTGTTTCTTAATAGGCTGTTCTTCTTCTACCATTGGTAGTTTGCCTTTGGCCTTCTCTGTTAACTATTTCCTCTTTCTTGAATAAGTGTGCAATCTAGGACCCGATGTTGATAGGACAGAGGCTTCCATTTCTTGTTTCTTTCTTTCTAGTTCAAGTTTTTCAGCTTCCCTCTTTAGTTTTTCAGCCATTTCTTTCTGTTTTTCAGCTTCAGCTTTCTTTAATTATCAAAGTTTGATTTTGCACAAAGCATGATGTGTTGACAGCTTCAGCCCAAAAGGTAATTGGCAGTTTGGCATCGGCTAGCATTGTTCGTGCTGCTTCAATTAGTGTTCTATTTCTTCTTTCAGCTACTCCATTTTGTTGAGGAGTCCTAGTTGCACTGAATTGATGAGCAATGACTTTTTGTGTGCAAAATGAACTTAGATCTTCAGTTTTGAATTCAGTCCCATTATCACTTCTAATTGATTTTACCTTTAGATCAAGTTGATTTTCAATTTTTATGATAAAATCTTTAATTATTTGGGATGCTTCGTTTTTATGAAGTAGCAAGAAGACCCATGTGAATCGTGAAAAGTTATCTATGATCACCAAACAATAATGCTTCTTTCCAATACTCATGACATGAGTTGGACCAAAGAGATCCATATGAAGTAACTTCAATGGAGAATTGTTTGTGTTACCCAGCTTTGGCTTATCGGAGAACTTATGTTGTTTTCCTTTGAAACATGCAGAACAGTGCTCAACAAAATGAAATTCTTTTTGAGGTAAACCAAGTAAATGATTTCCTTTGACCAATCTATTCATGTTTTTGAAATTTATGTGTCCTAAGCGTCTATGCCAAAGTTGTGACTCGTCAAAAGATTCTTTAGACAAAAGACATGTCTCTTCTGAAGGATAAGAAGAATTAAGGTTCAAAACATAGCTATTATTCTTTCTCGGAGTCTTCAAGACAACCCATTCTTCAGGAATTTGAAATCCTGGTTTCAGAATATAGCAATGAGTGTCTATGAAGTGAGTGGAATATTTCTTGTCACATATCTAAGACACGCTGAGCAGATTGAAGTTCAGTTGCGCGTAGTAGTTCACTTTATCAAAACTCAACAATCCATTTGTCACAGATCCTTACCCTGTAGTTCTACCACCTTGTGAATCTCCAATAAATGCCATAGTAGTTCCTTGAATATGCTTGAAGTCATGAGGGAGGGAACTGTCTCCAGTCATGTGTCGGGAGCATCCACTGTCCACATACCATAAGCTGTTGGACCTGTATGGACGACCCTGCATGCATAAACGAACTAGTTAGATTGTGGAACCCAAGCCATGATGGTCTTGGGTTGTCCGTTTCTATCCATCACTGTGACCTCTTGATATTTTCCTCTTAGTTGTGTTTTAGAGGAGGATGCTTTGACTAATTTTTGTGGATTTCTTTTTGGTTTCATTTCATCAATTTCAACTGAACTGTCAGAAGAATATGCAAATCTTTGATCACGGTTTCTATGTAGAAATTAGGCATGTTTTTTTTTTTTTCAGAAATCACTTTTTTATATCTTGGATGAGAACTCAGTGATTGTTTCATATGATTATTAAGGTTCTTTTTAGTACTCTTTGACTGCCATTGATCAGAGAAGTCCTTGTCAGTGTTTGAGACCCGTGAATGTTTAAGGTCTGTTGGACTTCTAATTTTGACCTTCTCAGATGAAATTGTTGAAATAGGCTTGTTTTGAGGAATTCTCAAGCCTTTTTGGTTAAAGTAACAATCAGATGTGTTGTGATTAGTCATATCATATACAGAACAATACTTGTTAAAATAATAGTTTTTGGTTGAATGATTGTTCATGTCACAGACAGAGCAATACTGATTAAGTAACACTCATCTGTATTGTGATTAGACATGTCACAAATGTCACAATATATTTGTTTGTCCTTTGACTTTGATGAAGAAGCCAAATCAGTTTTCTGGGTGGTAGTAGATTGTTTCACAATTCTGCCTTGCTTAAGTTTTGCTAACTGATTTTGCTTCTTCTTGCTCTTTTTCAACTCACTTTCAAATTGTTCCACATGTTGTTTATTGCAAATGTCAAAACCTATCCCTTGTTTATTTTTAGATGATGATGATGAATGTGGTTATACATTTGGTTTTTGAATCAAAGTGGATTTCCCTTTGGACACTGAGGGAACTGTAGCTTTCTCTTTGAAGTTTAATGAAACCTTTTCTGATTTGCTGGAAGTTTTAGGAGATTTGATCTCACTATCAGATCTGCTTTTAGCAGAGGATTTCACAGAACTTTCAGCAGTTTTATTCATCT
Organism: Flaveria sonorensis; assembly: GCA_025506505.1. Lineage (NCBI taxonomy): Eukaryota > Viridiplantae > Streptophyta > Magnoliopsida > Asterales > Asteraceae > Flaveria > Flaveria sonorensis. The sequence continues at coordinate 34,006,136 of CM046427.1, forward strand.
TGATATTTTCAGGAACAAACTTTACAAATGGCACAATGGCTTTGACTGGGCTGTTAGTTTTCTGGAGAACTACAGGTTAGTAGGAGCACTTTTTGATCTTAATTGGATGACCCAATTTGATTTTATCCTCATTAGTTTCAATGTAAACACTCGTTTTGTTTTGAGGATTAGTCGTTTGTGAAACCATTGTTTTAGTTTCACTAACTTTAGATTCAGTTGAATCAAATTAGGTGAGTGACTTGGGCATAACCGTGTAGTTGTCATTATATAGAGGAGGACAAGTATTGTAACCTATCCCAGTCATATCCTTGGCCCCCTTTTGGGAATCAAGCAACTCTTGCAGCTTGACAGATGAGAATTGAAACTTTTCAAGTTTCACTTTAGTAGCTGATTGCTCAGCCTTTGTTTTGATCAACAATTCAGTTAACCTCTCATTCTTAACTGTAAGGGTAAACTTTTCACCTTTGAGTGTTTCCATGTCAGAAGGAAGGGATTTGATTTTGACTTCAAAAATTCTCATGTCTTGTTTTAGCATCTCAGTTTTCACTTTCTTTTCTTTTATTTTATTAGCCAATTTATGATTGTGTTCTCTGTATCCCTGTACTTCAAGAGCACATTTATCAAAACATAAATTAGATTTTTACCTCAGATGGCATTGGAATTGGGCTATCATTAATATGAGCCATAAGTGCATGATTTTGAAATTGAGGTTGAACTTTCTCTGCATACAGGCTCCAATCACACACTCCATCTTGTCTGATGACGACTGCATTGGATGTTGGTTGGCTACTTCCTTGAGCTTGATGATCCAATTGAGGTTGTCTTTGATAAATTGGATGTTGTTGATTATGATGCTGATTTTGATGATGAGTAATTGACTGAAAGCTTGAATTGGGTTGAGATGAATGCTGACCATGTGAGGTTCTTTGATAGATGTTGTTGCTTCTTCTGGGAGCATTACATTCCCTACAGAAATGGCGAGTCATTCCACAGTTAAAACACTTAACTTTGGATTTGTCATATCCAAACTTTGTGTTCTCATTCAGACTCAGTTTCTTCCCTTTTCGGAAGAATTTCTTGGCTCTTATTATCATGGCCATCTTCCATTGCAAGTCCATTTCTTCAACATCATCATGATCCATTTCTTCTAGATCTTGCTGAATTAAATGAGCGGAAGTGAGTCTGCCCCTAAGATAAGCCTCAAATCTAGCAACGAAGGCATTGTAGGTTGCCTTTTGCTCTTCAGATCTTTGCTCACTAGTCATACTAGTGGGTGTTACTGTGGGTTGAGCAGAAGATGATGGTTTATGTTATTGTGGAGCAACACAGAATCCAGTTGTCTTTGCTTGATCTCTTGATGAGAGAAAATCATCTTCTTCAGTCACAAAAGCATTCTCAACAGAATGATTTTTAGATGGAAACTTGTATGCCTCAATGACTTGAGGTCCGCTGAGAATTCTGCTTCATTCATCCAACTCTAGAGCTTCAATTTTGGCAATCATAATATCTAGGCTGGTACTCTCCAAATCAAGAGTGTTCTTTAACATAGTAACATTTTGTTTCCAACTTTCTGGCAAACTGTGCAGCATTTTCTTGTTCATTTCTTTCTCTTTGTATGTAACCCCCATAATCTCAAGATCATTCACCAGTTGTACAAATCTATGCAACTGCCTAGAGTTTGACTCTCCTTTGGTATGTTGAAAGGTATCATATTGGTTTATCAGTTTATCCTTATTAATTTCAGTAACTTCACTGCTTCCTTCACACATCATCTGCAGTGCATCCCAAAATGCTTTGGCTGTTCCATATTTTTCCAGCCTCTTGAGAACATCCATTTTTAAAGCCTGAGTTAGAATGGAGTAGGCTTTAAGGTTTATCTTGATTTTCTTATATTCTTCATCATCAAGATTTAAGTTTGGATCCTCAATGGGGATTCTTGCAGTCTTGTACTAAGCAGCTTGATCAGCAGTGAGTGATTGAGGAATGTATGGCCGTTTGCAAATACAGATCCAATAATCAGGATCCACACCTGTTATGTAGTTTCTAAACCTGATTTTCCACTGCTTAAACTCAGATTTATGTTTAAGTATCGGAGGTTTAGAAGCATGACCAAGTTTAGAAAAATTAGTAGAATCCATTTTGATTTATTGATTTTAGATGTTTCGAGTATTGATTAAGTTGATTTTATGCTTGGAATGTTCAAACAGTCTATCGTCCAGGTGTTTATGATTATCAGTTCTCAGAGAGGTTGCAGTTAGACTGATTTGAAGAAGTTTCTTTGTAGTTTCAGTATGTATATTTATTAGAAGTATAGAACTTGCTAATAAACAACTCAATCACCAGATCAATTGATTTTCGTTCAAGATCTACACTGATTTTGAGACGATTAGATTGACAGCGCCCGACGGAAGTCTAGTGACAATGTTTGCCGCAAGAAGATGATTAGATTGACAGCGCCCAACGGAAGTCTAGTGACAATGTACGGTGATCGAGTTACGATGATTCCGAAGGTGATTTCGATGGCGGTGGCGGGAAAGTGCATGAGGCATGGATGTAGTGCCTACTTGGCCTACGCGAAGGATGTAGATACGCCAACACCACAACTGTCGGATGTACCGGTTGCGTGTGAATTCTCAGATGTGTTTCCCAAAGACTTACCAGGTGTGCCACCGGACCGCAAGATCGAGTTCCAGATTGACTTGATACCGGGTGCCCAACCTGTTGCTAAGGCACCGTATCGGTTGGCTCCGACCGAGATGAAAGAATTGATGGACCAACTACAAGAGTTGCTTGATAAGGGGTTCATTAGACCGAGTATCTCTCCTTGGGGTGCTCCGGTCTTATTCGTGAAGAAGAAGGACGGTAGTATGAGGATGTGTATTGACTACCGTGAGTTGAATAAGTTGACGGTGAAGAATCGGTACCCGCTACCGAGGATTGATGATTTGTTTGATCAGCTCCAAGGTGCCAGTTGGTTCTCAAGGATAGACCTTCGATCTGGTTACCATCAGTTGAAGGTGAAAGAGCAAGATATTCCTAAAATAGCTTTTCGCACCCGTTATGGACACTACGAGTTTCTCGTTATGTCTTTTGGTTTGACCAACGCACCAGCTGCTTTTATGGACCTGATGAATCAAGTGTGACAGCCGATGTTGGATAAATCAGTGATTATGTTTATCGATGATATCTTGATTTATTCGAAGAGCGAGGCGGAGCATGTCGAACACATTTGCGAGGTGTTGGAGACGTTGAGAAAGGAGAAGTTGTATGCCAAGTTCTCCAAGTGCGCGTTCTGGTTGCGCGAAGTTCAGTTCTTGGGTCATGTAGTGAATCCCGAGGGGATTATGGTAGACCCGGAAAAGGTGGAAGCGGTGATGCAATGGAAGTCTCCAAAGACGCCGTCCGAGATCCGTTGTTTCTTAGGGTTGGCTGGATATTATAGGAGATTTATTCAAGACTTCTCTAAGATAGCTTCTACGTTGACTAAGTTGACCCGCAAGGATGTGAAGTTTGTATGGGGTCAAGATCAAGAGAAGGCCTTTGAGGAGTTAAAAGCAAAGTTGACTCAGGCTCCTGTCTTATCATTACCCAAAGGAAGCGAGGACTTAGTGGTCTTTTCAGACGCTTCTTACTCGGGGTTGGGTTGCGTGTTGATGCAGTGAGGAAATGTTATAGCTTATTCATCCCGACAATTGAAAGTTCATGAGGTTAATTACCCTACACATGACTTGGGACTTGCAGCTGTGGTCTTTGCACTAAAGATTTGGAGGCACTACTTATACGGGACAAAGTGCACCATATTCACTGACCACCAAAGCTTGAAGTACTTCCTCGAACAAAAGGATTTGAACGTGAGGCAAAGGAGATGGTTGGAGCACATAAAGGATTATGATTATGAGATCCATTACCATCCGGGCAAGGCCAACGTAGTGGCAGATGCCCTTAGCCAAAAAGAGAGACCCGAGCCAATTCGGATGAAGGCTTGTCAGTTGATTATGACCTCTGATGTGATGAAGCAGGTCAAGGAGTTTTAAGACGAGGCATTGAAACAAAGATCGTCTTAACTTCGAAAGGATGAGAGGTATGGTTGCGGAATTGGGTGAAAACACTCTTGGTGTTAGAACCCGATTCGATAGGACGTGGATTCCTCGTTATGGGGATCTACGTGGGAAGATAATGGATGATGCTCATAAGACTCGATACTCCATTCATCCTGGTGCTACAAAGATGTATCAAGATATGAAGAAAGATTATTGGTGGCCGGGTATGAAGCACGATGTAACGGAGTATATGGTGGCCGGGTATGAAGCACGATGTAACGGAGTATATGAGTAAGTGCCTTACTTGCTTGCAAGTGAAGGTCGAGCAACAGAAGCCGTACGGGAAGATCCAACCGTTGGATATACCGGAGTGGAAGTGGGAGCATATCACCATGGACTTTATCACGAAGTTACCGCATACCGTGAGAGGGTATGATGCCATATGGGTGATAGTTGATCGTTTAACAAAGAGTGCCTACTTTCTAACGATCTGCGAGACGTACTCCTCTGAAATATTAGCGGATCTATTCATCAAAGAGATTGTAACTCGTCATGGTGTGCCGATGTCTATTGTTTCTGATCGTGACACTTGGTTTACATCTATATTTTGGAAGAAGTTCCATGATGCGATGGGGACGAGGTTACACATTAGCACTGCTTATCATCCACAGACGGATGGTCAGTCAGAGAGAACCATTCAGACGCTAGAAGATATGCTTTAGGCATGCGTCATTGACTTTGGAAGAAGTTGGGATGACCACTTACTGTTAGCTGAGTTCTCGTATAATTAGTAGTTATCATGCCAGTATTGGTATGCCCCCTTATGAGATGCTATACAGTAGGAGGTGTAGAACACCCGTTTGTTAGGGTGATATTGGATAGAAGGAGTTGAGAAGTATTGAGGTGATTGAGGCTACGACTGAGAAGCTCGAAAAGATCAAAGCCTTTATGAAGGCAGCTAAAGATAGGCAGAAGTCGTATGCCGACAAGAGACGTGGACCGATTGAGTTCGAGGTGGGTGACAGAGTTATGCTGAAGGTCTCACCTTGGAAGGGTATCATTCGGTTTAGAAAGCAGGGAAAGTTGAGCCCGAGGTACATATGGCCTTTTCGAATCATTGCTCGAGTAGGAGAGGTGGCCTATAGATTGGAGTTACCTGATGAGTTAAGTGGAATTCATCCTACATTCCATGTATCTCATCTACTGAAGTGTTTAGCTGTCGAAGATATGGTCGTACCACTGGAAGATATTGAAGCTGATGAAAGGCTCAATTATATGGAGCAACAAGTGGCAATCATTGATCGTAAGGAGAAACGGTTAAGGAATAAAGTGGTTCCCCTTGTGCGTGTACAGTGGAAGCATAGGAAGGGATCTGAGTCTACGTGGGAGACTGAAGAAGAGATGAGGCAGCATTACCCACATCTGTTTGAGGAATAACAGGTTTCGGGGACGAAACCTATATAAGGGGGGTGGACTTGTAACACCCGGATATTTTAAAGTGGTGCAAAATGAAGAATAAAACTGGAGTTTAAGAAAGAAATGCAATAAAACCCAAGTAGAGGGGTTAAACATGTAAAAGGTTCGAAATTTATTATTATTTTGTACTAAAGTAGCATGGCCGCCCATGCCATGCCACTTTTCACCTTTCTACCGATTCTAGAGAGAGAAAGCAGAGAAAACTTCGGTTCTAGAGAGAAGAAGATGAAGGATTCAAATTCAAGGTAAGAATTTGGTGTTTTTAAATGTTCTTGGCCGGCCTATGCCTCGATTATATGCTTATGTGTTTGTTTGTGTGTTTGGTTGTGTGTTTTGGTAGGTTTTAGGTGGTTGAACTGATTGTGCAAACGGGTTTGAAGGAAGTCATACTCGAAGGCTACTAAGGTGAGTTCTAGAACCCCCTTTTTACATGTTTTAATTGATTTTGGGGCTAGAAATGCATGTATGTATGTTTTACGAAAATGGGTTTTGTACCCGTATGTATGTGTATGTGTGAATGTGAGTGGGTTATGATTTTGGTGATTTATGATGTTATGATTGAGTTATGTTCATGTTATGATGCTTAGAATGCTAGAACTAAGTTAGAACATGATGAATTGATGAATTGGGACAGATTATGGTGTTATTTGTATGTGCTGGAAACCCGTGCGCCCGAATATTATCCATGCGTCTAGAATATGCTGAATCTGACTAAGTGTTCCATGCGCCCAAAACTGCCCATGCGCCTAGGCACTCATGCGCATGCATAGTGCCCATGCGGCTAGAAATTTGCCCAGGAGACTAAGTGTTGGGTCATGCTCCCGAATTGTTCCCATGCGCCTGAAAGTTCCCCATGCGCCTGTGTTCCCATGCGCCAAGAAGGCCATGCGCCTACATAGTGGCCATGCGCCTAGGACTTAGAATATTTTCTGAATTTTGGGGAAAATGTAAAGTGTAGGCTTTGACTTGGGATGTTCCCGGGGGTAATGTAAGTTGACTTTATGATGTCATATGTGATGTGATGATGATGTTATGTATGGTATGGTTCCTTATTACGTATATTATTTCTGTGGCATTACGTGGTATGATTATGAAAGTAAATGGAAAGTATTATGTAACGTAAAGCGGGAAGATAATGAAAAGTGGAACGTAAAGTATGAAAGAATGCATGCATTAATGAAAGGATAAGTTTTTCCCCGGTACTGGTGCCAGGATTTGTGCGCAATGAATGGGGGTCTATTTATAGACTTCGGCCAAGTACCCGCTTTGTGCCTACGTTTGGGGTAAACTTATGTATGGGATCCTTGTCGCTTGCCCCGGTACTGGTGCCAGGCTTTGTGCGCAATGAATGGGGGTCTATTTATAGACTTCGGTGAAGTACCCGCTTTGTGCCTACGTTTGGGGTATAGCTGATGACATTGATTCGGAAGGAATGAACGAAGAAAGGTTAATGAATGAAACGATGACGTACATTGAATGGAAGTAATGAATGGTAATGGAAGATAATAATGATATTATCTATGTGTACGTATGATGCATGATCGCAAATGAACGTAAAGAAAAGTTTTAAACGAAAGAAAAGTATTTTATTTTATAAACTAGAACTCACTCAGCAACGCTGACTTTTATGTGTTTCCAGTTGGCAGGTGAATGTTGCTGAGGAAGGCACGGGGCAGCTACTTGGCATTTTGGGATGGCATCCATTTGTTTAAATTATGACGCTTTTGCATTGTAATGCGAACAAACAATATTTTGTAACGCTTATGAATGTTGTATTATTTTGCAAAAGCAATTATAATTATATGAAATAGTTTCAAAATATTCCGCTGCAATGTTTTTAGAAATTGTATTGTATATTATATGTTTTATGTGCGATGATTGTCCAACTGTGAGCGTCCCGGGATCAGGGTCTTACATTAGAACATAGGAAGCAAAGTTGACTGCTTCTGCCAAGAAAATAATAGGAAGTTTAGATTCTATGAGCATAGTCCGGGCTACTTCAATGAGATTGTGATTCTTTCTTTTAGCACTAGCGTTCTGCTGAGGTGTTCGTGCTGCGCTGAATTGTCTAAGAATCCCTTTGCTTGTACGGAATGAATCAAAGATCTAATTTCTAAAATCTGTTTTGTTGTCACTTCTGATTGCCAAAACCTTCTTGTTGCTGATATTCTCAATAGTTAGCATCAGCTTCTGCAAAACCTCTGCTATTTCCTCTTTGTGTGAGAGGAAACGGACCCAAGAATAACTTGAAAAATCATTTGTTACACAAGACAGTAAGATTTTTTAGCAATACTTTTCACACTTATTGGACAAAACATATCACAATGTAATAGCACAAGAGGATTAGAAATGGAATTTTCTTGTTTAAACTTGTGTGATTACTTGTGTTGTTTACTTTTAGCACAAGACATGCATTTTTCAATTATAGAAAAATCTTTTTGAGGTAATCCTCTGACAAGATTAGTTTTAACTAATTTGTAAATATTTTTAAAATTCACATGACCTAAACGTCTATACCAAAGAAAAGACTTAGAAGAGGAAGCTTTTGACAAGAGACAAGTCATGGTGGAGGTTGATTCTTTGGAGTTCATATCAAGCACATATGTGTCATTTTTCCTTAGAGCTCGCATAATCACCAAATGATCTAGAACTGAAAATTCTGGCTTAACAAACAAACATTCATTAGACTTAAAAAGCACAAGAATATTCTTATCATAAATTTATGACATGCTCAGAAGATTGAATGCCATTTCAAGCACGAAATTTTCCTTCTCAAAGGTTAAAGAACCATTGGATACCTTACCTTGACATATCATTTTACCTCCTTTCTTATCACCCGCAAAAGCAACATATCCTCCGTTTATTATCCGATAGTTGGTAAGAAGGTCCTTCAATCCGGACATATGCCTGGAGCATCCACTATCAATGTGCTAAATGCTATTGATAGTCCTTCTCGAATCTTCCTGGCAAATGAATTAGAGAAAATCATATAGACATGGGGACCCAAACCTTAACCGGATTGGTTCTTTGAGGAGGTACAAAAGAAATTATCAACAAAATGTTTTATTCTATTTCCTAAAGAACGGTTATCTACATTCCTATTTAGAACCTCTAGGCAATGCTTAACAACATGATCATATTTTCCACAGTTTAAACAACGAGATTTTAAACCTTTTCTTTTATCGTTTTGAATTGGAACATGATCCATGATAATCTCTTCCTTACACTTAGACATAAGAGAATCACAATCACTGTAGGTGACGTGCACTTCCTGTGATTTGTTTTCTAATTCAATTGATCTGTCATGATTTGTGGATTCTCTTATCTCTGAAATTTTACAATCATGTGAGGATGTTGTTTCACTTGGAGTAGAGATTCGAATAGGAGTGAAGGTGGGGATGGGAAGAGGGTGTATTTTTCAAAACAATTTGTTTTTGAAGAATTTTTATGGCCTAGACTGAGAACACCAACTTTTTCATTAATACTTGAAACATCAACTCCATTTGATTCAAACATTTTGTAATGAGAACAACCTGAATGTAAACTATCCAAACTACAATGTATGCTACTGAAACTATTTTCTACAAAAGACTTTTTGAAATATGAAGAACTAGAACTACAACTTCAAAGACCTCTACTTCTTCCATAATCATAATCTTCCCGAACCTCTTTATGATTCACCCCTCTTAAACCTACAAACAAACTGTTAGTGTTCTTTTCAATTAAATAATTTGTAGGGTGAGGTGTAGGCATTGGAGACTAGCAAAAGGTGCTAGGAGGTGGGTAAACATAATTGGTTTCAGCATAACCCAACCCTGTTTTAATTCTAGCTCCCCTTTGTTTGCTATAGAGTCCCTCTTGCTTCATTCCAGAAATTGTCCATTTATCAAGTTTTGTTTTAAATTTAGTAGTCTCAAATTTAGCCAAAGTTACCCTCTCAGTCAAAGTATTAATTTCCATATTTCTCTCAAAAATGGTTCTTTTTAAATGATCATTTTCCTTTAAAGCTTCATTTAATTTTACAAAAAAATTTTCTTTATTCTTTTTATGTTTCTCGTTTATCCTTTTTAGTTCCCCTTTATTTTCTTTTAATATTTGTTCAGTATATGGATTCCAAACAAATGAATTTTCCTAGCAGATGAGCACATATCTTCAATTACCTCATATGGAATCTCCATCACGTTCTTCTCAGCAGCTAGGGCTTTTTCACAGTTGCAAACCCTTGATTCACCTTTCAACTCCTCCTCACTCACAGCTTTTGCAGCTTCACCCTTTTCCTCCCTTTCACAATAATTCTTCATGCCGACATTCACCGCACTCTCCTCCTCTCTCTTACAGACATTCTTTAAGTTGTCTTTCACTTCACTCTCCTTCCTTCTATCTGCTTCACTTTTCATTACCTCTACAATTTCAGCTAGCAGGGCATGATTGATTTCTTCTTCAGTCTCGGCTAACTCAGCACTCCAGTCAAAGTTCGTTCTTCTTGTTCTCTTCTTTATCATCAATTGGCATGACATTGTTAACCCCCGTTCCTGGTTTTGTGAAAATGGGAGATGGACATTCTCTCTTGAAATGCCCGAGCTGTTTGTAGTTGAAACATTCTCTCTTCAACAGTCATTCTCCTTCCCTTCAATTAACCAGTCACCAGAGCGTCATAATTGTGCACTAAAAGACCAAATAAAACCATACTCTCCGATGGAATCTGTGGGAGATTTGGTGATATTGATGTAAATCCATTGCCGATGGTCTTATCAGAAGTGCCAGTCATTCCATTATAAACTGACATGTGCATTGATGAATCTGAACTGGATGAAATAAGAGCAGCATTCTGTGAGTAAGCTTGAGATGGAAGCATTTCTTGGTTGTATTCTCTCCGTTTCAGGTCTAAATCGAAGGACTTCAACTTGTAGATTATTTCCATGAGCTTGGAATCCAAAAATTCCCTTTCTTGGCTCAACATGCTCACTTGCAAACTCTATTGAGGTGGTAAAGAATCCAACAACATTGTTACTTGTTCATTGTTTGACAGCTTCTCATCATACTTCTTCAATGTGCTTGTAACAGACAGAAAACAATTGGTGAGATCAGTGAGACTCTCATTCTTGTGTCCAACAAAAGAGTTGAATTCCTTTTCAGCTTGAGCACCTTTATCCTTGACCATTCTTCATTACCATCAAAGAATTCACACAAAGCATCATACAAAGCCTTTGCACTTTTATATTCTCCAAATATGTTGTAAATCTCTATTGATAGACACAAGGTCAGAGCACCAAATGCCTTTTGATCCCGATCAATCAGCTTCATGTCTCTCCCTGAATATTTTGTCGAATCTGTAATTTGAATAGTCATATTGTAGACAAATGCCAGTAGGATACAATAGAGAAAAGAAAAATAAAAAAGCTAGCACTATGAGTAGTTCTATATATGACACGTCTTAGACCCATCAACTCAACCACATCTTGCTGACAAAGGTGAATCACCCACCTTTCTTGTTGGCATCTCATATGCTATAATCAGTGTAGTTAAAAAATTAGTTCTCAAGATGCTTCTCGCAATGGAACTCTATTGGTCATCTCATCGAAGAATGCATTCCTACAGGCCTCAAGTCCTGATCAAGTGTGCCTTTACAAAGGACATTGGTATAAGCAACAATAAACACACCCATATCAAGGTATCTAACATAAAGTATTTACTATGAGTACTTCTTGCACTTCAGGAACAAAGCCATTATATCAAGAGTTAAAGGTAGAAATGTCTTGAAAGAAATCATAAAGGTGGTCACTGAACAAGGCATTAAAGAAAGGTCCCTCCTAAATTATAAGGCTTTCCTCACCCTCACATTTAAAACCTATGGCACCTTGATGAAAACAATTAATTTACATCCAGACTATCCTTTTTCTGAGTATTCACCATATTAGCAACCGGGGAAAGTTATGAAAAGAGGCATTATCTTTTTACAAATATCTTTTAGAGGCTTTCACCATACCCATGTCATTTAATTGTACCAAGTTGGTTGAATACCCATTTGAATCCCAGTTTAGTATGACCACTTAAGATAACAATAATACCCTTAAGGTGCTTGAGTGGTTCCTTCCCGCTAAAAATGGATCAACACATTGAGATATTGTTTTAAGACACATTGTTAGTCCTTTTGAACAAAACCCACTAAAATATTAAAAAAAAATTATATGGGCCCCACATAGCTACATTCATGCATGGTTAGTATGAGTCAAACAAGCTACTACTACAAGATCAGTTATCCTGAAAAATGGATGCACCTTTGCAAGTCCCATACCAGATGAAAATGTTTTCGAGGAAGATGATCCACAAGCTACTGCTACAAGTGAACTAAGAGGATTTACATACCATTCCCCCTAACATCCTAAAAGATGAAAATGTATGGTAGAAAAATGATCCATAAGTACGAGAATGGGAAAATGACATCATTGATCACAACAATAAGCTCTTATTCTTTAATTAGGTTCATAAACTTGTATACCATTCCCACTAACATCCTGAAAGACGAAAATGTTTGAAAGGAAGATGATTTAAAAGCAAGAAAATGGGAAAATGCCATCTTTATCACTACAACAAGCTGTCGTTCTTTAGTTAGCTTCATAAATTTAAGTACCCTCACATAAAAATAGAATTTGATCTCCTGCCAGATGAAGATTCTTCTTCAGTCCAAGACAAGAACAAGGTTCCACAAGACTAGAAGACCTAATCACTATGAACATTTAGAAACCACTAAAAGAAACCATAAATGTCTAAAGGTCCTATTAAAATATGAAGGACTGCTTCAAGGAGAAATAATCATGATCCATCATACCCAAATTATCATAGGAAATGATCTGGTGTATCAAAGAATGATGAATAAGGTTCTAATGTATTTAGTTATGTATGTTTAAGTTTAAGTGTGTGCTCTAGAATAATGTAAAAGTAAAGTCACTTCAACATGAAGTGCACTTTACTTAGTGCGTTAGGTTCACATTATGCGTTTTTTAGTAAGTTAGGATAGACAAGTAATGTTTTATACTTTACTTTGTGTGTAATGATGCCCTTTCCTTGTATAGAAAAGGAAAACTCCCCCTTGTTTTCATTCAAGCTTTTAACCATAAAGCCTCTTCTGTACTAAGTCTTAGAATTACTTAGCCAAGTATCATATCTCTTAGAGTCTATCTTTCCTAGAAGTCCTGAGTCCCCCTTAAATTTGTTATAACAAAGCTCCTCCTCCTTTCAATCAGAACAACACTATGATGCTTGATTACCTAAAAAATCCAGTAGACCAAAAAGCTACTAAATCTCCATTAATTGTTTGTGAAAAACGTTTTAACTACACCAAGGTTGTATAAAGAAACTGACCAGATAAAGATTGATGATGGTTATCCTCTTGAAATAGAAATGGACAAAGCTCAAGTGACAACATTGATCAAGAATGTCAAAAACAAAAGGTATCGACAAAAGCAATGCCTCGTAAAAAGAACAAGACTCTTATTCTTTATGAGAAATTCAAACCTGTTGAATATCGTGAACAAGAATTGTCAAAGGCTGAATTGTAAGAAAAGGTGAAAAAGGAGTTGAAAAGCAAGCAGAAGAAGGACATTAAGGAAAAAATGAAACAGTAAAAAAAGCCAAAACAAAGTAAAAGAAGAATAGTTGTTTAAAGTATTTATCAAAATATCCTAATTAACCTTTCACATCCAAAGTTAAGTCAAAAGATCATAAACAAAAGAAGTTAAAGAAGCAACAGATTCCTAAGGCTGTGAAGTTTAAATTAAATCAAACTTCATCAAGCATTATGAAAGAAAATCAATATTTTTTTTGTACTGCATAGTTTGTGGCATGGAAAATCAAATTACTTCATAATGTTACTTGAACAAGTATTATGCAAATTATGATATGTGCAATCATGACACTTTTGAGTGTTATCATAACTATTCTACAAGGGCACAAAACAGAAGAAGGAAAAGATCTTATCACTCTATAATTTTGTATTCTCCAAGGTTAGAGTATAGTATTTCAATGACTATCACAACTACTTTTCTCCACGACATCATAGAAATGAGTATGATTTTAATTTTTGTGATTTAAATGATTATTGGAGACGAAGTCATTATCCTAGGTTACACAGACAATAAAAATATGGCATGTATGATGATTGGTATCATGATTATCACAGAATGCCAAGACGGCTACAGACTCATAGATATAACTCTAATAGAACACCCCAACCTCATAAAATAAATCGAAACATGTTTTCTACACCAATTAAAAATGTTTCAAAACCAAAACTGAATCCTGCTACATTAAAGCAAAGTGCATTTGTAGGTTTAAATTTTAAGAAATTTTGGAAAAAGAAACATGTATTAGGAGGTGTATCTGATGTACATTTAGATAATACAAAGGTGTAAGAGTTACACTTAGAGGCTGATGCAACCAAAGTTCTATCCGCATGCACAACTGAAGTACAAGGAAGTTAATTCGGAAGATTTGAAACAACTCAATGAAATTTTCTAAGTATCAAATCTTCCAAAGCCAAAAGGCCATTCCTTCCAAATCCAAAGATGAAGTCTTACGAAGCTTCAAGACAAAGTCTTCCGATGCCAAGAGACTGATTTCTTCCTAAGACAGAGAGAACATTCCACTCTTGTACTTTACATTTATCTTGTTGTCTAGATTAGTGTTCCAGCTAGCCTTCAAAGTATGGCCAGAGTTTACTTGGGAACATGAATATCAGATGAAAAAGAAGTACCCACAACTGTTCAAAGATCAGGCATCCATTTCCTAAGGTATCCATTCTTGAGATATCTTTCAGTTAAATTTCAAGACGAATTTCCCTTCAACAAGCGGATGATGTCGCAACTCTCGCGAAACCTTACGTTTCTTTGTTTTGGGTTTGTTTTAGAAACTCTAGAAACCCTATCCTATATGCGTTACAGATCGAGGAGTCTGGTGTCCTTCTTAAATCTAATGTTCTAATTTTCGGGACGAAAATTCCTTCAATAAGGAGATGATGTGACAACCCGTGTTTTCGGATTAACACCGTTTCCGTAACTCCATCTCTCTACTATTTTATAATAAATAAATTTCATCATTATTAAATGAAAATAATCATTTTTATATTATTACTAATAATAATATTTTTTTTATGTAAACTAGTCAACCCAACCCATAATCGGCCCACCCCGAAAGCCTGCAAAGGACCCTTTTAAACATGCAAACTAATTCAACCTCCATGCAAACCCTAAACACCCCTTCTCCCTCTTCCATTCGGCCGTGAGCCCTCTCCCTCACCCTCTCCATCTCGATCGACCTCTTTCTCCCCAAAGTCGTCGCCGATCACCACCTTTCATCTCCAATCGACCATCTTCTCTTCCAATACGCTTACCCTTTTGATCCTCAAGCCTCTACATCATGATTTTCCTACTGCCACTTCGAGTTACAAGGTAAGAATCGAACCCTAGGGGCTGCGTTTTCCTATGTCATGCGTGTTACGTGTGTTACACCTAGATTTGATCATGTCTTGTTACGTTGCTTGTTAAAAATCATTACTTTGGTGCTATGATCTATATAAACCCAGATTAGGGTTGTTTAGGAGGCTGGAAATTGATTATTGTGGGGGAAAATGGTTGTGTTGGTCGATTATTATGAGTAAGCAAAGTTATCGGGTCGGGTCATAATCATTGGAAAGAGTTTGAATATGAATCGTATGGTTTGGGTTTTGCTAGAGCCTACGAATGTGAAAAAACACTTGGATGAGTGTCTAAACCTTTTGTTAATTGATAACATGGCCTTGTGAAGTCATTGAACATTGTTAGGATGCACGTTTTGTCTAAACTTTATGTTTTCTGATTTTGGCAGAATCAGTTAGTCAACTTGTGCACGATATAACTTGATGATAATAAACTCAATCACTGTGTTTCTTGGGTGCAAATTGTGTATTTTTGAGTGTAGTTTCGACATAGTCCAACCACACTTAATTTGGAAAAACTTGAGTTATTGCCTTTTTAGTGAATGGTCGTGTTCCATGAGTCTTAAAACACCTCCAAGTGAATTCAACTGAGTGTATCGTGAATTTTTCTTGAATGGTTGCCAAAGCTGAGTGTTGAGCTTTGTGGGTTCTGACTTGGGCAATGTAAGCATATTTGGTGCACAAAATTATAAACCTATTTGTGTAATAGGTTGAGGTTACTGTTGTGGTATTTGGTTTCATTGTCTGCCGTGCATCCTAAGCTGAGTTTACAGTCCCACTTTTCATACTATATTCTTTTGGGGGAGAGAAACATGCTGTTTTTCATAAACTATACGTTACTTTAGATTGGTAATATTGCATGTACTGGTTTACTATTGTGATACTACTACGCCTCATTTGGACCATTAATATGGTATTAGCGAGGTGATTGTTAGTAGATCTACTGGGTTTAACAAACCCCGCCCGGGCTAATCGCGCTAGCTTGACTGGAGGTCAAACGGGTGAATGGTTAGTTTGTTTTACTGTGTTGTGGTTTGGTACCCATAGCCGGGGCATTCATTACATTATTACTTTCAGCTCGGTCAAAAAATTCATTCACATAGTGACTTGTTGTGGGCTAGCTACCTACTTATATGCTTTGATTACTGAATCTGGATTTTCATTACTATTACTTACTGTTTTCTGTTAAACTTGTGAACTCACCAACTTTGTGTTGACACTTTAGCATGTTTCTTTCAGGTTCTCAGGATTCGCACGCTTAGGATCATATCATTCATGCATTTATCATCTCATGTGATACATTACGTTTTTCCATGAACTTTATTTAATTGGTTTGCGCGTGTTGAGCCATTTAAGAATTAAAATTTATTATGCTTCTGCAACTATTATTATGTTTACATAAATGAATCTGTCTTTGGAAATTTCAAACGTTAACAAATAATTATGTTTTGTAATTAACATGTCGTTTGGTGTAACTAGTGGCTGAGATCCTGGGTATGTCACACGCCTAACGGTAATACTTTGTTTATGGAAATTAAGGGTGTGACAGATTGGTATCAGAGCCATTGGTTATAGCGAACTAAATTAACATTGCATTTTATTTGCATTGCATTTAGACTATAGCCTGATGCCTTAGTTACACGCATATAGACATAATTTGCTTTATTAGTTGGCCTTGTTTTCTTTGCTTTGCTGGACTGCTTGCTTTTGCTCATTCCAGTGATTGTTCGACTAAAGGGATGGTGTCATCATCTTCTTATGTTAAGTCTAAGGGGAAAAGGCCAGTTCATATTGATTCCCCGTTGTTACCGCCTATTCCTTAACGCGGGTGACTCCGAGTTACTGTGAGTCACGAGAAGGTTATTTACGATTAATGATTTACCTTACCTTTTACATCATACCTTTTGGAATCGGATACAATACCATTGGTACCTGACTTGGATGGTTAATCAGGAGTATGTTCTGCCTCCTGTTGAATGATTTCTCAAACAAGAGTTATTTCTATCATACTTTCTTTACCTACCTTTCCACTTCTCTTCCCTGCCCTATGGAGCAGGAAATAGCTGCACCGGTGATTATCATAGACAATGGGAGACAACTTATCAGGGTTTACTAACAATAATACCATCTTACCCATCTAACCTGAGTACATTGATGGTTTCTTGACCAAGCGAATGTTTTCCTTATTGATTCCTTCATACCACCTTGGTTAATTAACCTTTTGTTTAATGACAATATCTTTGATACTTCTACCATTGATAACACTCTGTACTTGACAAGGTATGTTAGCTCGGATAAGAGGAACCAGGGGTGACCATGCAAAGCAAATTACCAATAAGGGTCCACACGTAATTGTAATTTGTCATGCATGAGACATCTAGCGAACTCTGTCAGGTGATAACGATCATAGTCAGTACAAATTTTCATTTCTATACTTTGTGACATGAGAGTCTTGATTCTCATAAAACTTCACTATTGATATGGGACAATCCTTCATTTCTACTCGTATGAAAGTTCTCATCTACCTCGAGCCCTAATGAGATTCATATTATGGTATTAGTCCTAGTCTCTATGAGATGTTGCTCTTTCAAGTATTTCAGTGATCGTGTAATACTATCTATCTGTAACGTGCAAGGTCGTTGAAAAGTAGTATTGGAGTGATGATACTCTCTGCACATGTATCTTCTAATCATTGGATTGACCTTAAGACTTAGAGTCTAGGCAGATTGAATATTCTAGCATTCATTTCATTTGGTATTTATCATGTTTCAGCATATGTTACCTTTCCGAATGGTGGGATTCAAATTGGATTTTCTTGGTTGACAACATTTGGCGTATGATCGACTGGCAAGGTGTTGTGACGACCCCATCTACCTATCTATTTTTCTATTTGCAACAAGTGCATCTAGCATCACAATGGGCCATGCAATAAGAACATCTGTGAGCGCTGTAGCAAATTTGGTCATGCCATTAAGAACCTTCGTGTGAACGTCCCGGCCAAATCACCTCAACCACAAGAAGCATAAAGAGATGTTATGAGTGCAAACAATCTATGCGTTCCAACAAAAACTATCCAAGGCTCAAGAAGAGGGAAAACCAATAGGAATGGTTGGTTTGCCTCAGTATATTTTGATTGGATGCCAACAGAAGCTACGTATCAAATAAGTTTAGTAAGCTGCTAGGGGTAGTGCCTACTGACTTTAGTTCTGAATTTACCATAGAGATAGCTCATGGTAGAATTACAGTGGCTACCCAGGTATATAGCAGATGTAAACTAGGCTTAGCTGGACATTCATGCGATATGGATCTGATTTCCTGATACACTCGGTAGATTTACTGTTGCGGTTGGTCTCCAAGAAGGACGCAGAGATCGTTTCTGGAGACAAACTCATTAAGTTACCTCTTCCTAGTGGCTAGACACTTGTTGTGGAAGGTGACAAGAGGGATGTTGTAATCAGCGTCATCTCATACTTGAAAGCATAGGAATGTTTTCGGGAGGGATAATTCGACCTCCTGGCAGTAGTGACAGAAAAGACAGTGGATGAGAGAGAGCATTGAAGACATTCCAGTCATCAGAGACATCCTAGAATTATTTCCAAAGGACTTACCTGGTCATCCTCCACACAGGCAGGTAGAGTTTCAGATTGCGCTGACACCCGGAGCTGCTCTGATCGCTCGAGCGCCATACCAGTTGGCACCGAATGAATTACAGGAGTTGTCTAAGCAATTGTAGGAATTGCTAGACAAGAGATTCATACGTCCCAGCTTTTCACCCTGGGGAGCGCCAATACTTTTTGTGAAAAAGAAAGATAGAACCTTCAGAATATGTATTGATTACTGGGAGCTAAATAAGGTGACTATCAAGAACAAGTATCCACTTCCACGCATTGACGACCTATTTGACCAGTTGCAAGGGTCAAGTTTCTATTCCAATATTGACCTGAGATCAAGCTATCATCAATTACAAGTTTGAGAGGAAGACATCCTGAAAACAGCATTCCGAACTCGCTATGGACATTTTTAGTTCGCGGTTATGCCTTTTGGATTGACCAATGCCCCAACAGTTTTCATGGATCTCATGAATCGTGTTTGCAAGGCTTATTTGAATATGTTTGTCATTGTCTTCAATGATGACATACTAATCTACTCTTAGAATAAGGAAGATCATGAGGAACACTTGAGAATCATTCTGGATTTGTTGAAGAATGAACAACTTTATGCAAAATTCTCAAAAAGTGACGTTTGGATACAGAAAGTGCAATTGCTTGGACACGTGGTGAACGAAAAGGGTATACATGTAGATCCTTCAAAGATTGACGCAATCAAGGATTGGGCGACGCGAAAAACGCCTGCTGAAGTGTGGCAAGTCCTTGGTTTGGCGGGCTATTACAGACGATTTATTGAAGTATTCTCAATGTTGGCACAACCTCTGACTTCCATGAATCATATAGGAACCATCTACAAATAGGGTAGCAAAGAGGAATCAGCATTTCAGGCACTTAAGGACAAACTCTACAGTGCGCTGATCCTAGCGTTGCCAGAAGGGACTGATGATTTCAGTGTTTACTGTGATGTATCCATCCAAGGTTTGGGATGTATACTGATACAACGCAACAATGTCATTGCTTATGCATCTAGACAGCTCAAGGTGCATGAGAAGAACTACACGACGCATGACCTAGAACTGGGAGCTGTAGTGTTTGCCTTGAAGATCTAGAGGCACTACTTATATGGAACCAAGTGCACGATTTATACAAATCATAAGAGCTTCCAGCAGATATATGACCAGAAAGACCTGAATATACGACAACAACGGTGGTTAAAATTGCTCAATGATTACGATTGCGCAATCAAGTACCATTCGGGTAAGGCTAATATGGTAGCCGACGCCCTCAGTCGAAAGGAAACATCGAAACCCTGTCTGGTGTGCGCATTGCAAATGACCATCCATTCAAATCTGCTAGTGCAAATCAAGGCTGCTCAATCTGAGGCATTGAAAGTTGAAAATCTAAAGGCAGAATCCATGCGGGGCATGGAGAAACAATTAGATATAAAGACCGATGTAATCCGTTATTTCATGGAATGGATCTGGGTACCAAGATATGGGGACTTCCGAGAGCTGGTAATGGATGAAGCTCATAAGTCACGTTACTCAATTCATCTTGGTTCAGACAAGATGTATCAAGATCTGAAGGAATTCTACTGGTGGCCAAACATGAAAGCTAAGTTTGCCACCTACTTGAGCAGAAGCCTAACTTGTTCTAAAGTTAAGGAGGAATACCAAAGACTGTTCAATTTACTTCAGCAACCGGAGATTCCAGTGTGGAAATAGAAGCAGATCTCAATGGACTTTATCACGAAGTTACCTAGGACTCCCAGCGGATGCAATACCATTTGGGTTATAGTAGATCGCTTAACAAAATCCGCACATTTTCTAGCAATTCGAGAGACTGATCGAATGGAGAAGTTGACACAGATTTATTTAAAGGAAATAGTCTCTCGGCATGGTGTGCCCGTATCTATCATATCGGATTGTGACGCTCTGTTCACTTATCATTTTTGGCGATCCTTGCAACGATCATTGGGAACGCGGCTGGATATGAAAATTGCGTATCATCCACAAACCGATGGTCAAAGTGAGCGTACGATACAGACACTGGAAGATTTGTTGCGTGCCTGTGTGATCGATCTCGGCAGCAGTTGGGAAACTCATCTACCATTGGTTGAGTTCTCCTATAATAACAATTATCACACTTCAATCAAAGCGATACCATTTGAGGCAGAAGTTGGGGAAAGCCAACTTACTAGTCCTGAACTTGTGCACGAAACAACTGAGAAAATCATGCAAATTCGTAACCGTATGGCAGCAGCACGTGATCGACAGAAGAGATACGCAGATAAACGCCGTAAACCATTGGAATTCCAGATTGGTGAGAAGGTACTTCTGAAAGTCTCACCTTGGAAAGGTGTAATCTGGTTTGGAAAATGGGGAAAGTTGAATCCATGCTATGTGGGACCATTTGAGATTATTAAGAGGGTTGGTCCAGTAGCCTATCAGTTGAATTTACCTGAAAAGCTCAGTGGAATACACGATGTGTTTCATGTATCAAATCTGAAGAAATGCCTAGCTGATGAATCACTGATTGTACCCTTGGAGGAAGTGGAGATTGATGAACAGTTATGTTTCATTAAAGAACCAATTGAGGTCATGGATCGAGAAGTCAAAACCCTAAAGCGTAGCAAGATCCCTATTATGTGTGTTAGGTGGAATTCAAAGCGTGGACTAGAGTTTACTTGGGAACGCAAAGATCAGATGAAAAAGAAGTACCCACAACTGTTCAAAGATCAGGCATCCATTTCCTAAGGTATCCATTCTTGAGATATCTTTCCGTTAAATTTCGAGACGAATTTCCCTTCAACAAGGGGATGATGTCCCAACTCTCGCGAAACCTTACGTTTCTTTGTTTTCGGTTTGTTTTAGAAATTCTAGAAACCCTATCCTATATTTGTTATAGATCGTGGAGTCTGGTGTCCTTCGTAAACCTAATGTTCTAATTTTCGGGACGAAAATTCCTTCAACAAGGGGATGATGTAACAACCCGAGTTTTCGGATTAACACCATGTCCGTAACTCCATCTCTCTACTATTTTATAATAAATCAATTTTATCATTATTAAATGAAAAGAATCATTTTTATATTAGTACTAATAATAATAATTTTTTTATGTATTCTAGTCAACCCAACCAATAACCGGCCCACCCCGAAAGCCCGCAAAGGACCCCTTTAAACATGCAAACTAATGCACCCTCCATGCAAACCCTAAACACCCCTTCTCCCTCTTCCATTCGGCTGTGAGCCCTCTCCCTCACCCTCTCCATCTCGATCGACCTCTTTCTCCCCAAAGTCGTCGCCGATCACCACCTTTCATCTCCAATCGACCATCTTCTCTTCTCATACGCTCACCCTCTTGATCCTAAAGCCTCTACAACGTGATTTTACTACTGCCACTTAGAGTTACAAGGTAAGAATCGAACCCTAGGGGCTGCGTTTTGCTATGTCATGCGTGTTACGTGTGTTACACCTTGATTTGATCATGTCTTGTAACGTTGCTTGTTAAAAATCATTACTTTGGTGCTCTGATCGATATAAACCCAGATTAGGGTTGTTTAGAAGGCCAAAAATTTATTATTGTGGGGGTAAATGGTTGTGTTGGTCGATTATTATGAGTAAGCAAAGTTATCGGATTGGGTAATAATCATTGGAAAGAGTTTGAATATGAATCGTATGGTTTGGGTTTTGCTAGAGCCTACGAATGTGCAAAAACACTTGGATGAGAGTCTAAAATTTTTGTTAATTGATAACATGGCCTTGTGAAGTCATCGAACATTGTTAGGATGCACGTTTAGTCTAGACTTGATGTTTTCAGATTTTGGCAGAATCTGTTAGTCAACTTGTGCATGATATAACTTGATGATAATAAACTCAATCACTGTTTTTCTTATGTGAAAATGTGTAACTTTGAGTCTAGTTTCCTGAAAGTCCAACGACACTTATTTTGGACATGTAAAACTTGAGTTATTGCCTTTTTAGTGAAGGTAGGTCGAAACTGTTCTTTATGACAGCAAACAAAGGGCCAAGTATTTTAACACATGGGTCGTATTTTGTTGAGTATATGGTTAAAATAATTAATTTGGGAAGTAACCCATGAGTCTTAAAACACCTCCAAGTTAATTCAACTCAAGATAGTGTACAGATGAATCGTAACGAATTTTTGTGTAAATGGTTGCCAAAGCTGAGTTTGTGCATTGAATATTGTTGAGCTTTGTGAGTTTTGACTTGGGCAATGTAAGCATATTTGATGCACAAACTTATAAACCTATTTGTGTAATAGGTTGAGGTTACTATTGTGGTATTTGGTTACACTGTCTGCCGTGCACCCTAAGGTGAGTTTACAACCCTACTTTTCATACTATACTCTTTTGGGGGAGAGAAACATGCTATTTTTCATAAACTGTACGTTACTTTAGATTGGTAATATTGCATGTATTGGTTTACTATTGTGATACCACTACGCCTCATTCGGACCGTTAATATGGTATTAGCGAGGTGATTGTTAGTCGATCTACTGGGTTTGACAAACCCTGCCCGGGCTAGTCGCGCTAGCTTAACTAGAGGTCAAATGGATGAATCATTAGTATGTTTTACTGTGCTGTGGTTTGGTACCCATAGCCGGGGCATTCATTACATTATTACTGTCAGCTCGGTCACGAAACTCATTCACATAGTGACTTGTTGTGGGATAGCTACCTACTTATATGTTTTGATTACTAAATCTGGATTTTCATTACTATTACTTACTGTTTTCTGTTAAACCTATGAACTCACCAACTTTGTGTTGACACTTTAGCATGTTTCTTTCAGGTTCTCAAGATGCGCACGCTTAGGATCAAATCATTCATGAATTTATCATCTCATGTGATACATTACGTTATTCCATGAACTTTATTTAATTGGTTTGTGCGTGTTGGGCCATTTAAGAATTAAAATTTATTATTCTTCTGCAACTATTATTATGTTTACATAAATGACTCTATCTTTGGAAATTTCAAACATTAAAATAATAATTATGTTTTATAATTAACGTGTCATTTGGTGTAACTAGTGGCTGCGATCCTGGTATGTCACACGCCTAACGGTAATACCCCGTTTGTGGAAATTGGGGTGTGACATGTGTTGGTATTGTAATCTTTACATTTGTTCTTTGTTTCATTCAACTGGTAGAATTCTAGCCGCTCCATCCTTTGTGAACTGTTGTATTGCTCCCCTGCCCCGGTTCTACAATTGGTATCAAAGCATTTCAGGCTCTTAATTGTAAGATCTCATCATCTTAAATCCCTTTAGTTTCACAAATTAATTACCAGCTCAAATGGCAGCTTTCTTAAAGGCTGATATGGAAACTAGTGCCATGAAAAAATCTCCACTGATCACTCTTGATGACTCTGATACTTTGTGCGAAAGAATGGAAGGCTTCATCATCTCTCAAGACAGGAGGATGTGGAAAATGTTTTGACATGTTTTAATTATTAATGAAAAGTTTAAAGTTCCACTGCAAAATCATGAATTTTATATGTTTTATGTGATGATAGACCGACTGTAAGCGTCCCGGGAACGGGGCCTTACAAGTTGGTATCAAAGCCAATGTTTAAGAGAATTGGGTAAAATATTTTCAATGAACCTAAACTTAAAATGAGAATTGGACGAAGGGAAAGGAATGCCAATCCTAGTAGCTACATGCCTACAGGTAAAGGTGCGAACACGCTTAGGCTTATCATTCTGTGAGTACAAGACCCGAATGAATAGTTAGCTCTAAGGTGCGAACACACTTAGGCTTATCATTCTCCTTCCTGCTCGATGCATCAGCCATAACGTTATTGCTTGGTTGATAGCGGATTTCACAATCATAATCATTCAACAACTCTACCAATGAACGTCGCCTCATGTTAAGCTCCTTTTGATCGAAGATATGCTGAAGACTCTTGTGATAAATAGTACACTTAGTACCATATAGGTAATGCCTCTAAATCTTGAGTGCAAAAACCACCGCTCCCAACTCGATATCATGGATGGTGTAGTTCTTCTCATTCACCATTAAATGTCTAGATGCATAGGCTATGACCTTATCTTTCTGCATCAACACACAACCAAGACCTAAATAGGACGCATCACAATACACAACGAACCCTTATGTTCCTTCAGGAATAGATAGAATAGGAGCACTACATAACTTCAGGTTTAGTAACTAAAAAGCTACCTTTTGCTTATCAGTCCAGTCATACTTTCTATCCTTCCAAGTCAACAGCATCAATGGCTACGCTATCTTCAAGAAATTTTCAATGAATCTTAGGTATTCGTCGGCCAATCAAGGAAACTGACGCACCTCGATCGGAGACTTGGGTGCATCCCAGTTCTAGATTGCTTCTGTCTTCGCTGGATCCACATGTATGCCTTTATCACTAATGAGATTTCGAAGAAAATGAACCTCTTGAATCCAAAACTCGTATTTCGAGAACTTTGCATACAACTTCTCTTTCCTCAACATCTCTAGGATGATCTTCAGATGTTGTTCATGATCTTCTTTGGTTCTTGAATAGAATAGTATATCATCAATGAATACTATTACGAACTCATCTAAGTAAGGTTTGCATACTCTATTCGTAATATACATGAACACAGTAGGCGCATTTGTCAGACCAAATGGCATAACCAGAAACTCATAATGGTCGTAACATGTTCTAAATGCTATTTTTGGAACATCTTCTTCAACTATCAGCAACTGATGATAACCCAACTGTAGATCAATCTTCGAGTACAAATCGGTTCTTTGCAACTAATCAAACAGATCATCGATTCTTGGTAATGGATATAGATTCTTGATAGTGAGTTTGTTCAATTCTCGTTAATCGATGCACATTCTACAAGACCCATCCTTCTTTTTAACAAATAAGACTGGTGCTCCCTATCAAGAGAAGCTTTGTCTTATAAATCCTTTATCCATCAGTTCTTCTAATTTCTCAGACAATTCTTGCATTTTCGAAGGCACTAATTGATATGGTGAATAGAGCAATAGGAGCAGCCCCTGGTACCAAATCGATTCAAAATTCAATTTGTCCTGGCGGGGGTAATCCAGGAAGATCATCAAGGAAAACATCTAGATAGTCTCGTAACACCGGTATAACATCAAACTTTCTCTTCTCGTTCTTAGTATCCACAACTTTGTCAAGAAATGCCGGATACCCTTCTCGTAGATACTTGCAAGCCGTCATTACATTGACAATCTTCAAGGTAGGCTTCCCTTTATCACCTTGGATAGTTAAGGTTCTACTGCTTGGAATAGGGAGATGAATAATCTTCTCGTAGGACAGCACCTCAGCATGATGCTACGACAGCCAATCCATGCCCACGACAATATCAAATAACATAAATGCGAAATGGTTGTTGACAAGGAATGTACCAGTAACGATGGACGGTTCCTATCTTGCCTCCTTGGCATTCATCTCAAATGCCATGCCCCTTACACTAGATCCTTTCAGCTAGGTGCAATTCCTCTTTTAATGTCCTTCGGATCCACATTCAAAACATTCTCACCAGTTCTCTCCGGCTTCTTAATCAACCTCACTCAACAAGTCTGATGAAAGACACATTCTCATATAGTGAATGGTGAGAAGCTGGAGTGTGGTGTTGGTTAATATAGAAATGATTAAATGTGATTAATTTGTGATAATCATATGGTTTAACTAATGGTTGGTGGGTCCCCTAGTGGGATGCCACCTGGTGTAAGACGGGTGTCGATCTCGTTTTTAAACAATTGGGTTTTTAAGTGAATTTTTTTTATAAAATTAAAATATTAATTTGAGGCTTTCCAAGGGTTAACAATATTAATAATGATGATCAATAATTAAAAAAATAATTTATACACAGTTTAGCACAACATGCAACAGACTGTATATTGCGTCAAGGCAATATTTAATAAGTCTAAATTTTGCGCAATCAAGGTTAATAAAAATAATTATTATTTTTCATGAGCAATAATATTTTCACTTATAATGCATTAAATTATAAAGAAAATCAAAAAATATTGACTAGATTTAATTAACCAAATTGTCACTAACGCTCGTTAATAGTTTTTATCGCAACGGGACCAGGTAATTCTCAAAATTACCAATCATAAAATTTTTGCATAAAGAGGCTTTGATAGACATTAGATGACCTTAATTATCAGAAAATTAAGTCTTATAACACATTTAATTAATTTAGCATTTTTTATTAGCATACGAATACTAACCTGGAAACACGGGATGTCACACAATACTTATCTTGATCTAGAATAATACCTTGAATAATAATGTTAGTGTTTTTTATATTGTAGAATGGCTGGTAGAAAAAGTGGTTCACATGGTAGTTGTCTCAATTATCCAATGGCTACTAGGCGTAGAACTAGGGCATATAATCGAGGAAACCCACAGCTGGCAATCACGGGAGTATTGAGGATGCAAGATTCACCTTGGAATCCGTAGTTTAAGAAGCTATAGCCAATGTGGTGCATCAGTCTTGCATGCCATAATGCCCTATGTTCTAGCCAATGTATTCAAAGACCCTACCAAAGGAAGGAATAATAGATTGAAAGAGAAGTCAAGTGAAAGAAGCTAATATGACTATAATAAGGACACTGTATATCTAGAAATCAGTGATGGTGATGATTCTAACAAATCACTATTTATAAGTGGCTTACTAAGATTGAAGTGGTGATTCGCATCAATTAGTGCCGAGTTGATCAGGTCATCAATATGTTACTCGGTCGTTTATATATGAGGCATTCACTAGTAGAGCATAAAGAAACAAACTAAGAAGAGTATGAAGATGATGGTTTAGGAGGATTTATAGATAATAATTATCAAGAAGTTCTACCCATAGAACAAGATTAACAGGTTTAAAGATGATTTGTTAAGTCTAAAGGTTGGTGCTAATACTTATCACTAGTATACTGCCAAGTTCAACGAACTGGCTGAACAAGTGTCACATCTTGTTATTATAGGATAAGGAAGGATAAATTTTTATATAGAAAGTTTGCACTGAAGGTTCGTACTCATGTGAATCCCACACACCATCTACTTTGCAATCTATGATAGGTGAGAATCGTTTATGATGATGCGGCATTAGAAGTGATTGTGGTTAGTTAACCAAAAAGGAAGTGGGTTGGAGCATCAACGATGTTTTTGAAGCCTAAACTTGGTTAACAGTAGTAAACAATTAAGGCAGGGGAAGTAGAAGTGTCTCTAAAATATAACCGACCATCGCCCTCTTTTAGGCACCTAATTTTCTTGTACTACTTGCCCTCCTTTCCAATGTAGCAGAACACATTAGTGGTTAGTTTCCTATAATCTCCACTACGTTAGAATCAACTTCCATGTTAGGAGCATTACAATACATTCATCAAGAGGAAGCATCCTCAAACTCATTAAGGTGCCTTTTTTCCTCAAGGAATTGAAGAATGGGCACTAACTTGTGCTTTTGATGTTTTGCATCTTGGGCATTATTCTGATGAGTGCCCAAGAAGGCTAAAGTGCTATAACTATGGAGATCTCACACCCTTGTTGGTAGTGAAACATTAGATTATGACAGACGGGATCATCATAACACATTGGGGGTCTAAGAGAATCACTGAAGAATTTTTTTGGCAATGGATCATCACATCGCCAAAAGAATGAGTGGCAAGAACAATCAATCCATAAAGTCATTCCATAATGCAAAAATGATCCAAGAGTTACAAACTAGAATGATCAAGAACTAACACGAGTCCAAAAAAATACAATTCCAAACTAACATACTATCCAAATAATAAACATAATCGAAAACCAAAAATTCCAAATAATCCAATTTGTCTTGCTCTTGCATTGTCCACTATCCAGCTACTTGAGTATTATCACCTAATAAGACATGTTCTAAAAAGTCAACATACGTTGGTAGTTCACATGTTTATAAGTACAAAATATGGTGACATGTAAGTCATGTATAAAATATGTATGTATAAGAACATAGAAGTCATAGAAACCAACATAAGCTCATGACCGGTCTAAATAACAATATTATATTCACCAAAGCACACACGCTGGCCATGTAAGTCTTAGCTATCACACCGACAACAAAGTTGGGGTTGTCAGCCCATTATTACCAGCAATATCTCTCCACAACAGTCCAATCCAAGTCAAAAATAAGCATCAATAGCTAATAACTTTAGATAATTAGTCGCAAACCTTCACATTTAAGTTTATATAAACATTTTAGCTTGTAGATCTTATCGCTCATCACTTGAAAGGTAAGACCTTAAACTAACTTCCCGACAAAGAATCGCTTAAGTTGGATGAAGTATGAGAGATATATAACCTTACGAACACAGATCAACATTCTGCCTGAACGTATCATCTTTGACATTCACTTTCGTTTGTTTTGTTTAGACAACAAAATGATATCGGATTGATGCAAGACCACATGGGTTAGGTAGATACTCTTTGAACTTGCTTTTAGATATAATGTTTGACCCATCTGGACTATGTTTGACCACATTATGACTTGTACATAATGTTTTATTTTTCGGACAACAAGCTGTCCAAAATTGCAACCCTATCTTTGTACCCCAAATGCCAAATTTTGACCACCATTGACCCGAGATCTAGACCATTATTTATTGCATGAACTATTTGACATATCCATTCTATTATACCATTAGTTTCATAGATTTTAATCCTAATTTATTTGATTGTAGTATTGACGATTCGGTTTGCGTTTCAAGTCGATTATAACCAAAATACAATTCCTATGACGTCTAATCGCATTTTATCATTCCATTAACATTCTTTTGATATTTTTATGAATAGTTCTTCTAATTTGTCCATAAAGACCAGAGCACTATGAACTAAAAATCAAAGGAAAAAATTACTAAAACAGTCCAACATTAGGGTTTACTGGCTTATGGCAGTGCAATCCTCAAAAGTTTTGATTCCTTCGCGATCCATGTGCAATAATCAATAAAAAATGAACGTTAGAGAATGAATTTGATAAATCTTGATGAATAACATCAAGAACATGAACAAACAAGAACCAATCATCAAAACAAAACGATTAAACTTACCCGTACCCATAGATGATCAAAGCATTATAAAAGTCAAAGCGTGATTACTTGATCAACATCAAAATCAATATAGATGGAGCTTGATGAAATTGATTATGAAGAAAGAATAAGGAGAAGGTGTGTAGTGGCTAGGGTGGTTTCTCTAGAGAGAAAACTTAAGAAATAAGTTTTGTGAAATGATAGGAACATAAGGGGAATCCCCCTTTTGTGTTGTTCTTAGCCAAGTAATGCTTGGGGTTGGTCTCCCCGGACCCTTGTCCAGTCCCATCCAAATCCGTCTTTTCCCATTTGAAGTTTCATCTAATTTTTACATTTTTATATTCCTTGCATTTTTACGATTCCAACGACCTATTATACGATATATTAATTACTTAAATTCTATTTTTTGACTAATTTAATACCATTTAGAAGACTCTAGGTTGAGTCTACTAATGACTGAATTTTATTACATTTTTTCTATAAATTTATATTTTTGCATTTTCTAATACATTAATCCAATTCTAAGAACGGAGACATCATGTTATGTCAACTATCACCATATCCAAGGCCCGTTAGTTCATTCTAGGATGAAATCCTATGTTGCAAGTACCACATGTGTCCACACATGTCTAAAGTAGTATACAAAGTCCAAGTCAACTTTTAAGTCAAGGTCCATATGTGCAACACCAACCATGAACAAGTGAGGGCTCTTAGTCCTCAATTGATCTTCGTATTCATAGTTAAAATCTAGATCCTCGCTTGTGTTTTGTCATACATTTATGATTGGGATTCTAAGACTCCTAAAAGTCCTAATTTCCATATCCATAATTTTAACTAGTTGTTAGATGAATCCAAATTTACCATCCACTTGAATTTCTTCGAGCCTTACATATATGGTCTCATTAGCATGACACTACTTGAGAGTTTCAGCATATAGGCTTGCCATGCACCCTACTAGGTTCTTGGGTTATCATCCAATAATCCACAGAGCAAAACGGTTTGATAGTCTTAACCATACTTATATATCTAGGTGTCAATTTGCTCATTTCGCCAAAGTGAACAACACCTGTAGGAGTTATCTTAGAGGCTGATGCAAACCAAAGAGCTCTAAGCAAGCACGCTGAAGTACAAGGAAGTTACTTTGGAAGATTTGATAAGTGCATAAGGAAAATGCCTATGTGTCAAATCTTCCAAAGCCAAAGACCAATTATTCCGAAGCTAAAGATGAAGTCTTCCGAAGCTTCAAGACAAAGTCTTTCGAAGCCAAGAGACTAACTTCTTCCGAAGACAGAGAAGACATGCTTTCTCTGAAATACTTTTGACAGGAGCTGAACTACTTTCAGCTGCCAAATCTGATGAACAACCAACTTATATAAGTTGGTGATATCTCCATACTTTTGTTAACTGTAGATTATGGTCTTTGAGTCTCTAACTTTTCACTCTTGTACTTTTATCCTTTTTATAATAGATTAGGATGTGAGCTATGGCATGTCATAGTCACTAGTCAAAAGGCAATCTGCCTTTTGACTTTACATTGATCTTGCTGTCTAAATTAGTGTTTCAGATGGCCTTCAAAGTATTGCCCGCTATAGGATGTAGTATAAATTATATCATATAACCAGTCCAATGGAATAAGCCTTGTAACAATTGTAATACACTTGAGAGCAGCATACATCATTCTTGAAAACCAGATACTTGTGTTCTACTGATGTTCTACTTTTGTTCTAAGTTTCATTTGCCGTTTCCCTATTTGACCTGTTAAGTGTTAAACTCTCCAACCTTGTGAAACTATTGCATCACCTTTCTGCTGGTCCTTTAATTGGTGTCAGAGCTTTTTAGGCTCTTGATTGTAAGATCTCACCATCTTAAATCTTTTTAGATTCAGAAAACACTTACTAGCTCAAATGGTAGCTCTAACTAAGCCTGACATAGAAACCAGCACCATGACTAAATCTCCATTGATCACTCCTGATGACTTTGATACTTGGTGCCAAAGAATGGAAGGCTTCATCAAGTCTCAAGACAGTAGGATGTGGAGATCTGTTATCTCAGAACCTCACATCCCAACCACCACTTCAGCTACTACTGGTGGTGGAATGATTCCAAAGGAAGTGACTGACGATTCTAAGGAAGATTGGAAGAAGATTGATATAGATTAGAAGGCCATGACCACTCTTCAAATTGCTCTTCCCAACTCTATCTATATTGGCTTCAAGAAGTAAAAAACTACAAAGCAACTTTAGGATGCCCCGAAGCTTATGTATGAAGGGTGTTAGGACGCGAAAGAAAACAAGAAGGATCTTACGATGTAGCATTTTGAAAATTTCACCTACAAAACAGGTGAAACTTTGACTCAACAATACTTTAGATATGTTAAGATTGTAGATACTCTGATAGATGTTGGAGTTAAACTTGAGAATAGGGACATACCATTGTATGGCCATTAAGAGAATTGAAATCCTCTCTACCCTTACTCTCACAGAGTTGTATGGTATCCTAAGCGGTTACTAGCTAGAGATAAACATACAGAATCCATCCAATAGCTCTTCCAGCAATTAATAGAGTTCAGCCCTAGCTCCATGTGGTTGAAAGGGATAGAAGAGAACCATAGCATCATCTCATCTACTACCCTGACAACTCACAAAAGGGGCTATATGCATGAAGTTCTACAACAGAACCGGAAGAAAGTTTTTCAGCAATATAACTAGTGGAAAGTTTGGACTGGATAAAAGCAAAGTGAAGTGTTACATCTGTAACCAAACGGGACACTTTCTAGGGAGTTTAAGGAACCAAGGATAAATGGTGGCCAAGCAAAATCTCGACCAAGCTACACTGATAAAGCTCCTAGATCTAAGAAGCCAAGCCAATCAAAACAACAAGCTACTGTTGCTATAGAAGAGGGAGGCTTTGACTTGAGCTTTTAGGTAGAGGACATTTCTCCAAATAAAGCATTGATGACTGACCATGATTAAGCCAAGGTATTAGAATATCTCTGTACACCTAAATGCATTGCTAAAGTAAACATGTGTAGGTCCTATAACTTGGAAGTGAGATCTGACCTTAAGTCTTTGAATATTTTAAAAGCTAATTTTAAAATAGCAAAAAATGACTATAAACATAAAATAGAAGATTTAGAGAAAACAATTTCTACTCTTAAACACGAGCACACAAATTACAGAGCAAAAACTGACTATAACTAAATAGCAGGCTAAGCTTGTGATCAGCAAAGCCAAGGTAGAAAAATATGTTCTTGAAGAGAAGAACCTTCAAGAACATCATATCCTCATCCTTGCATGCAAAGATTTGTTATCAAAACAGGCAGGGACTGGGATCAAGTAAGATAGTTTCTCCACACACATTATTTTCTGTAAGATCTCCAAGATGTGGAACTAATGACGATGAGCTGACCCTCATTGATCCTATCGAAGAAAAGGATGAGGATGAAGAGGATATAGTGAAGGATGAACCAGAGTTGAGTGAGGGGGTTTATTATAAGAACCCGGTCACTATATTCCGGGAGAGAAGAAAGAGCCAAGGATGGTTAAGTCAGCTAGGAAGAATTGAATCAAGGTAGCCAAAAGAAAATCAAAGATAGCCCAAAAGATCAAACCCACTTTCAATCCCAAGGAAAAACAAGTCTTTATCTCCTTTGCATTTGAGGTATCGAAGATCTAAGACTCAGCTTGGACTCTAGTATCGGGAGTCCTAGTTCAAGTTCAAACCATTCTAGTCAAGAGAAGAAGGTTGTTCAAATATGCACCATTTCAGCACAGCCTGAAACATCCCACTCCAAGAGCAAGCTTAACCCTCAGAAACCTTCTACATCATCTAAGAAGGTGAAAAAGGATCTGGAAAGAGATCAAGCTCAACCTTCTCCTCATCTGAAGACTCTCAAAAGTATGCATGTTAATACATCATGTGTGGTTATGCTACTCATTTTGCTCAGGATTGCATCTAAAATCCCAAGAGTACTATCCACATGACCAAGAAGAAAACTTCTGAGAAGGAAAAGAAAATAGCTTTGAAAGGCAAACTCAACTTTCCTTTGGAAGCTCCAAGGTGAACAAAATCAAGATAGGTGGAAAACTATCTTTAGAAGCAAGTCTGTTCTCACAAGAAAGGAATGCTTCCAAATCACTAAAGTCTGCTGCAGTGGATGCAAAAGCTTCCGAAAGTTCAGTTTCCGAAACTTACAAACTCAATAAAACTTCCGAAGCTTTGAAGGTCAAGCCTAATCTTTCAAAGATGCTGTGGAAGATTAAGGAAGGCCATGTTACTCAAAGTTCTTCATCAACAATAACAGATGATCCTCAATGCCTGCATATAGGATCAACAACTATTGAACTATCTTAAAATTCACTTGGATTAGCCTAGACCAACAAGGCTTGGGTTTCCAAATATAAGTAACCATCTCTTTTTCATGTGCATGAACAACTAAATACCAAGAGAAATGTATGGATCATTGATAGTGGCTGTTCAAGGCACATGACTGGATATGGCTTTTTTTTGCTTCAAAACTTTAAGAAAATTGATGGAGGGGCAGTTGCTTTTGGAGGAGAATTAGGGGGTTATATCATAGGAAGGGGCATGGTTACAAATGGTAAGCTCAGCATTGAGAAGGTAAACTTTGTCAAAGAGATTAGTTACAATCTCTTGTGTGTATCCTAATTTTATGACCAGAGTCATAACATGCTTTTCACCGAGCATGAATGCATTATTCTCAAGCTCAAGGTGATGATTTGTCAAGAGCACATCCTGCTCAGAGCCCCAGGAAAGGGAACATGTTCAAGATGGACTTGCAAGAAACTTCCCCATAAGGAGAAGTCTCTTGCTTTTTATCTAAAGCCAATAACGATGAGTCTTTCCTTTGGCATAAAAAAATGTGCCACGTAAACTTTAAGAACATGAATAAATTTGTTAAAGATGATTTGGTAACTAGCATGCCAAAGAAAGAGTTTACAAGTGATGACCACTGTGTTGCATGTCTGAAAGGAAAGCAACACAAAGTGTCTCACAAGCCAAAAGAGATGAACTCCATCACTACTACCCTACACTTATTACATATGGATCTCTTTGGTCCCACCAGTGTAATAAGTCTAGGAAAAATTTCATGTTGTCTTATGATCACAGATGACTTCACAAGATATACTTGGGTCTTCTTTCTTAGAAGTATGGATAAGACCCCTAAAATCTTGAAAAACTTCATTCTGAAAATTGAGAATCAATGTGATCACAAGATCAAGATCATAAGATATGACCAATGAATTGAATTCAAGAAACAAATACTTGATACATATTGTGATGAAAAGAGTATTTAAAGACAATATAGTGCTCCTAGAACTTTATAACAGAATGGTGTTGCTAAATGAAGAAATATAACACCTATTGAGGCTGCAAGAACCATGCTCTCTGACTCTAAATTGCCCATCACCTTCTGAGCAGAGGCAGTCAACACTACCTCCTATGTGCAGAATAGAGTTTTAGTAGTCAAAACTCATGGTAAGACTCCCTATGAACTATGGCACAAAAGGAGACATTTCATTAGTTTCTTCTGATCATTTCGATGTCCATGCACCATCTTGAATACCAAATATCATATAGCCAACTTCATTGGATACTCTTCCTATGCTAAGGCTTATAGAGTATACAATCTCAGAACTAGAGTAGTTGAGGAGTCAGCCAAAGTGACTTTTAATGAACACACTGAACAAACTCTTAAGCTGATAAATCTAAGGTGCCAACTATTTTAACAAATCTTGTGAAGTTGTTTTAGGATCTATTGGTAATTCATCAGCTGGAGATCTTGATCCAATATTTGAGCTGAGAAGACCAAATGATAATATTCCTTCAGCTCTAGTGGTAACAAACCATACAAATGGAAATCCTTTCAGCACAACCATGACAAACTCTTTAACTAATACATCTAAGGTGCCAATCAATTCTAGCAATGTGGCACAAAACTCAAATGAAGGGATTTCCAATGTACGAGGAGATGGAGGTGGTGACTGTGATTAAAAATTTCTTGATGCTGACAAAAACTCCATAGAAGACAATATCAATGATGACACACACTTTCTAGATCAAGTTACACTTGACAAGTATGCTGATTTAAAAATTTCTCAATCACAAGACCTAAACTTCACTAATTTAAATCTGTCTAATCAACTTGTTGTGCTTCCTCAACATTGAATCCATAAGTCCTATCCTACCACAAACATCATTAAAGATGTTGAAATGGGGGTGATAATAAGAGGACAAACCCATGATAAAAAAATTTGTATGCACTCTTGCTTCTTGTCCCAGATTGAGCCAAAGAAAGTTGATGAGGCTATGAAAGATGGAAGATGAGTTGAAGTAATGTAGGAGGAGCTGCCTTCAATTCAAAAGACAAAAGGTTTGGAACCTATGTCCTCTTCCTCATGGGAAGAGATCAATAGGTACCAAGTGGGTTGTTAGGAAGAAGAAGGATGATAGAGACTTGACATCAAGAACAAGGCAAGACTAGTTGTTCAAGGGTACACTCAAGATGAAGGAATTGACTACACAGATGTTTTGCTCTTGTGGCAAGACTTAAAGCTGTTATGATATTCCTTGCTTTTGCTGCATCCAAGGATTTCAAAGTCTATCAACTTGATGTCAAGTGTGCATTTTTATATGTGGTGATAGATGCGGAAGTGTATGTCAAGCAACCATATGCTTTGCAGACCCAGATCATCCTGATTATGTTTGCAAGCATTACAAAGCTCTTTATAAGCTACATCAAGCTCTAAGGAAGTGGTATAAAACACTTTGACAGTACCTAGCCCAACATGGTTACAAGAGAGGTACTATTGACAGCACACTTTTCATTGAAGGAACATGAAATGACTTGATGCTAGTTCAAGTTTATGTAGATGATATTATCTTTGGGTCAATTAAACAAAAGCCCTGCAAATAGTTTGAGAAGCTGATGAAAAATAGATTTTAAATGAGTATCATGGGGGAACTTAATTTCTTTCTAGGAATTCAAGTGAAGCAAGTTTACAGTGTCATCTTTATAAACCAGTCAAAGTATGTGCAAGACATACTAAGTAGATTTCATCTAACTAAGTGCAAGGTTGCTAAGACTCCTATAGCCAAAACCACTCTCTAGGACGTAATCTTAAGAGGGAGTATGTTGATGTTCATCTTTACAGGGCTACGATTCGGTCACTTATGTACCTCACAGCCAGAAGGCCTGATATCATATTTGCCACATGAATATTAATGAAACTCACTTATTTAAATTTTATGAATAAGAACAAGATCAAACAAATTTCCCCAAGGATCATTTTCAATCTCTCACAATATAACAACAGATTGTTATATATTCAATACTCAATAATCATGGTGCAGAAACCCATGATTAGTGATATGATATCCATGTGTGTGTATGATTGTGGTTGTGTATGTTTGAATGCTTGAATGATAATAGTAATGTTGGGTTTTAACAAGTTTATCAAAGTCATTTTATCCAAATAAAATAAAAATGCAACGGAGATTAGATTCAAAACTTGTTCAAGTAAGCATATATATAAACCATTTTATATGTTGAAAAACCCATTATGGATCGACATATGAAAGTACATGATTACAAAACAACCATAGGGTGTTCCAGTAGACTACCTTTTGTAAGGAATATGAGGAAGATGATTGTTGAAACTTGAATGGCTGCCTCCAAAGAGAAGACCTCAAGCTTGTATACCCTTCAAGCTCCCAACAAACACCCCTATTGCTAGGATTTTTCACACTTTTAGAAGAACCCTTTATACTTTTGTTCTAGGTTATTTTTTAAAACCATAAAAAAACATAAACCGAAAACCCAAAAGAACTCACTTATAGGTTCTGCACTTTGCGTGTATAGTTGAAGAAGGAAGAGAGAGTGGTTATTGGTAATCATTATCATTTGCATGCCTGGGAAACTAAAATTTCAAATGAGGAGAGAGAAAGCAAGGGCGGGGCCTAGCCCCTTATCCTATCCGTATTTCTTTAAACATTCACCCGCATTAGTAAATGCGGCTGAATGGTCTCCTTCCGTATTTGTAAATGCGGATGAAGAATATCCATCCGCATTTCCTCAAATGCACATCCGTATAAGTAAATGCGGATGAGTAATTTCCATCAGCATTTCCTCAAATGCACCTCCGCATTAGTAAATACGGATGAGTAATTTCCATCAGCATTTCCTCAAATGCACATCCGCATTAGTAAATGCGGATGAGTAATTTCCATGATTTCCCCAAATGCACATCCGCATTAGTAAATGCGGATGAGTAATTGTAAATGCGGACATAAACCAATATACATTGTTATTCAACCATTTGAATAACAATGTAGAATACTCTCTCTAAATATAAATTATCCATATAATATATTTACAACACAAGTGCAAATATTTAGAAACTCAATTTCTAAATACTCTAAGTGTTAATATGTATTTATATGATCATATCATAAAATAAATATTATAGGTGTTTGTCTAGCTTGTTATTAGGTATGACCCGACTTGGATCATAACGTACTAGCCACATCAATCGTATATATGTCTTGGGCAGACCTTGTCCAACAATCTCCTACTTGCACAAGATACATAGAAGATTGATGCAAGTAGCAAATACCTCCTAACAATGGTTTACTACCCCTAATACGCATGACGAAGTGCCATTCAATAACATCATCTTCTTCAAGTCCCTTACTTGAAATGATTTAGGTGACTTTATCATTTATCCTTTTGTTACAGATGTCATGTAAAATCCAAAGACACAATGTGAACATTCCCTATTGATTTAACTTTATCTGGCCTTAGACATCTTACTCTCAATGAATAAGAGGAACAAATCCCATCTTGACAACATACGTTTCTCACAATCACCTTGTATCACACCTGAACTTAGCCTTGTGTACTGTCCATATTTCAGAACAGCGAAGACTAGGTCAAAGTATAATATTTGGTGAATATCAAAACCCAATATGTGTCTCAGGTCGAAGGATACTATGATATTCGCCTTTACTCAAATTCACGTATGATCAATTACAAAGATTCCATGAAGTAACATTTGAGAGCGGGTCAGTCCAATATTTGAATCCCACAAATATCATTGAACTTTGGTAGCAACCTTTTGTTCTATATTCATACTTATGAATATGCACCAATCCAAGCTCATAATAGTCTTGCCTTCTTATTTGTTCCCTTAAATATGATCGATTAAGGACATTTAGAATAGTTAACATATTCATGGATTTAAACATGCTAAAATGGAACATAACTCAAAATATCATAATTATATAAAAGAGTCAAAATAACAATTGTTTCGTTGTTCAAATACTAAATAGATCAAATCCAATCACTAGAATATCGAAGTCCTAAGGCACAAGTATAACTCTCATGCTTTGGCCTTTCAAGGAGCTTTGTGAGTGGATCCACAAGTTTTTGATTGATGTGAACTTTGCAAATACATATCTTTCCTTTTTCAACTTCGTCCCTTATGTAGTTGAATCTCTACTCAATGTGCCTTGTCTTTTGATGTGCACGGGATTCCTTGATTTGAGCAATCGCACCCTTGTTGTCACAAAAGATCTCTAGGGGATTTTGAATGGTAGAGACCACCCCTAGATCGGTAATGAATTTCTTTAACCATGCAGCTTCTTGTGCTGCCAATGAAGCGGCGATGTATTCCGATTCTGTAGTGGACAATGCTACCACATCCTGCTTTGAGCTCTTCCAGGACACTGGCCCTCCATTCATAATGAGGACATACCCCGATTGTTATAGAGAATCATCTCGATCTATTTGGAAACTCGCATCCATGTAACCCTTTACAACGAGCTCCTCCTTACTAGATCCATATATTAGAAACATATCCTTAGTCCTCCTAAGGTATTTCAATATACTTTTAATAGCCATCCAATGGTTATTTCCTAGATTCTGCTGATATCTACTCGTCATGCTTAAAGCGCATGACACGTCCGGTCTAGTGCATATCATTGCATACATGATGGATCCTATAGCAGACGCATACGAGACTTCCTTCAACCTTTCTTGCTCATCCTTTGAGCTTGGACATTGAGATACACTCAATATTGTCCCTCTTTGAATAGGTACTAGACCTTTCTTAGAGTTCTCCATCTTGAACCTTTTCAAGATTTTGTCAATGTATGCACTTTGGTTTAAATCTATCAACCACCTTGATCTATCCCTATAGATCTTTATTCCCAAAATGTAGGAGGCTTCACCAAGATCTTTGATGGAAAAACAACTTCCAAGCCAGGCTTTAGCTCCTTCCATGGTTGGAATGTCATTTCCAAATAGTAGTATATCATCAACATACAATACTAAGAATGTGATGATGCTCCCACTAGCCTTCTTATACACACATGCTTTATCAGTGTTCTTGATGAATCCAAATTTTTTAATCTCTTCATCAAAACGTTGATTCCAACTTCTCGATGCTTGTTTCAATCCATAGATTGATTTCTTTTACTTGCATACTTTGTTAGGATATTATGGATTGACAAAACCATCAGGCTGAACCATAGAGACATTCTCTTCGAGATGTCCATTAAGGAAAGCGGTTTTGACATCCATTTGCCAAATCTCATAGTCATAATATGCGGCTATGGCAAATAATATCCTAATTGACTTTAGCATTGACACAGGTAAGAAGGTCTTATCATAATCAACCCCTTGAGTTTGAGTGAAACCTTTTGCTACATGTCTTGCTTTATAAGTATCCAAGTTTCCATGCATATCGGTTATCTTCTTGAAAACCCACTTACATCCAATCGGTTTAGAGTTAAGCGGTGGCACAACCAATTCCCATACTTGGATGTCATCCATGGATTGCATCTCTACGTTCATGGCTTCAAGCCACTTGTCACAATTGGAATTTGACATTGCATCAAGGTATGTAGTTGGTTGATCTGAGTCAACTACATAGCATCCATTCATGAAAAAACCATATCTTTCGGGTGGATTGCTAATTCTACCAGATCTACGAACATTTTGTGTGTATTGATCAACCACTTGATCATTTTCAATAACCTCTTATTGATTGCTAATATCAACCAAATGTGTATTGGCTTATGGTTCTCGATCCTCATCAACTTCCATTGTTCTATTGGTTGTTACTTCCATAAGGAACTTAGTTTCCAAGAACACAGCCTTTCGAGCAATAAATACCTTTTTCCTTATTGGATTGTAGAAGTAATATCCCATGGAGTCTTTAGGATATCCTACAAAGATACACTTAGTAGATCAGCCTTCTAACTTGTTTAGGGTGTGCTTAACATAAGATTCACAACCCCAAACTTTTAAATATGATAACGATGGAACTCTTCCATGCCATATTTCAAAAGGTGTCTTGTCCACTTTCTTGGTTGGGGCCATATTCAGAATACGGGCCATGGAGAGCAATGCAAAACCCCAAAATGACAGAGGTAGTGTGTTTCTAGCCATCATAGATCAAACCATTTCCAATAGGGTTTAGTTTCTCATTTCAGACACACCATTATGTTGTGATGCTCTGGGTGGAGCATGTTGTGAGATAATCCCACAACTCCTAAGATGATCTTGAAAGGCATCACTAAGGTATTCACCTCCTCTATCCGAACAAAGAACTTTGATTGTTTTGTTGAGTTGATTTTCAACTTCATTTTTGAAGATTTTGAACATTTCAAAAGCTTCATCTTTGTGTCTCAACAAGTACACATAACCATAATGACTATAGTCGTCGATGAAGGTAATGAAGTATCTTTTACCATTGCTTTAAAAAGACCACATACATCTGAATGTATGATTCCTAATAAATCTTTTGCCCTCTCGTTAGTACCACTAAAGGGTTCCTTGGTCATATTTCCTAGTAAACAAGATTCACACTTATCAAATGAATCATCTTCATTTGCTTCCAAAAGACCATTCTTTTGAAGTTTTTAAATGCGATTCTTGTTTATGTGACCAAGACGACAATGCCAAAGATATGATTCACTTAAACCCATTTTAAGTTTTTTGGTGCTTGATTGGGATAACGAGTTATTAAAGGACGGTCATTATGAACCAATTCATAAATTCCATTAAAAGGCATAGCCTTAAAATAAAGCATTTTATCCATGAAAACACAAATACCATCATCAATAAACTTTAATACATAACCATATTGTCTTAGAAGGGAAACTGAAATAATATTCCTAGTCAAACTAGGATCATGCAAATTGTTCTTTAAGATGACTTCCAAACCACTTGGAAGCTTCAAAGTATATTCTCCTTGGGCTTCGACTTCAACCTTTGCTCCATTGCCCATGTAGAGACCGGTGTCTCCCTTCTTAAAATGCTTATTTCTTTTGAACCCTTGCAACGAATTACAAATATGAGTTCCACATCCGGTATCCAATACCCATGTGTTTGAAGAAATAACATTAAGTTTATTATGAATCATGAAAGTTGTACCTGAGGTCTGCCCTGCATCCCTCTTGTTCCTTAACACTTTGAGATAGGTTGGACAATTCCTCTTCCAATATCCTATTTAACCACACTCAAAGCATGGATCGTTCTCCGTAACCTTTGGCTTCTTAAGCTTCGGTTTTGGGGGTTCCGCTTTAGCCTTTCCCTTACCCTTCCATTTGATGTATCCCTTGCCTTTAGCAATATTTGCCTTGGGTTCAGGGTGATGCCTTTTCTTATTGCCACCCTCATTGATTGTGAGAACCGATAAAACCCTCTTTCCTATCCCCGCTTTGGCTGTTTTGAGCATTGCATGAAGTTCCCCAATGCTCTTGTCCCATCTGTTCATATTATAATTCATGATGAACGTCTCAAATTTCTTGGTTAGACCATTGAGGATAAAATCCGACAGCAACTCTTTAGAGACGGGACAGTTCAGCTTTTAAGGCAATCAATGTGGCTTTTCATCTTGAGCACATAAGATGACACCGATTGGGTTTCTTCCATTCGACACGCATGAAGCGCTCGAACCATTTCAAAGCGTTCTACCCTTGTTTATTGAAGGAACATTTCCTTCAATTGGGTAATCATTTCGTATGCCCCATGATGTTCAAAGTCCTTTTGAAACTCGGGAATCATGGTTCGCAACATGAGGCAAGAAACTTGCATTGAATCCTTAGTGTGCTTAATCCAATCGTTGTAGGCATCTACATCATCAATGTTGGGTGCATCGGGAATAGGATCGTCCAACACTTAGGATTTCTTCTCTTGCTTGAGAACAATTCTCAAGTTTCAAAACCAATCCATGAAATTGTTGTGCTTGAGACGATCCCTTTCCAGGATAGTTCTTAGATATAGGTTATGGACTGTCGGGGCGGTAGCGTTGTTGTTCGCGGCCATTTCTACAATTTTAACAAAGTTCAATTTTAGTATTTACGATTATGCAATTTTAATTATTAATACCCTTTTATGTCTCATAGAAAATTAATAATTAAAATCTAGAAACCAACGTTACATTTAAATATTGGTTAGGTGACCTTTATCCCATTATTTAAATTAACAAGGTAGTCAACATTTGACAATTGCAACCCTTTGCAACTTCTAGTTTTATGGGATCGGTTAAACATCTTTATGTTTAGTTGGCATGTTTAATCCCATCAACACCTTTGCACGCCATTCTTCGGTGACCCTATTGACATGGTTTCCAACTCAAGTCATCTTACTTACACACACGTCTGAGTTTACACATACCAGTGGTTAGGTGACCTTTATCCCACAAATATGTTAACCCCACCTCAAACACACAAGTTCCCTAAATGTGTTTTGGTGATCTTTATCCCATAAATAGTTCCCAAGTGATTTGAGTGTTGTATAAAAGGATGGTGTTAAATTTGTTTTAAAAGGGATTTTTGTTTTCATTGATTGTAGTTTTGAAAACTTTATGTACCTTACATTTGCATGCATTCAAATGCGTGGTACTTTAGTGAAACCAACTTTCAAGGATCTTTTAATAAAACCAATTTTATTGTGAAAACATTAACCTTTAATAAAACCATTTTATTACCCATGTTAATGTTTCCAAAAGAACTGTTTTTAAGCTTGTTGTTGATATTAAATTGTTTAACAATGAATATCCAAATATCATACAAACAATAAAAGTAAATCAACCACACAAGCCTAACATACAACAATAAGTTCATAACCATAGCCAACTAATTTAACATCACTTGTTGACCGAAATAAGTAAGTTAATTGGGTCTTTTGTTAAGGGTAAAATTTGACACAAGTGTTGTGTTGGTGAACTCCCACTTGATCCCGCATCCAAATGCTTCAAGTGTCCACTTTGTGTTGTGATTCTTCCATTCGATTTGGGCTTCCCGATGGGCTTTAACTTCTGCTCCAAACTCCTTTGGGCCTTATGTTAATGTGTTTTCGGTTATTGGGCTTAAATCCCATTAAGAGCTATATGGCCCTTTGGGCTCAAAGTTGGCCCAACCCGAAATCCCACCTTGTTACATCTTGTTTTACAAAATATATCCTAAATACATTTTTCTAGTAAAATAAAATACGACTAACCTATTTATTTTACATACCAAATGATAAATAAATAAATTACATACCCAAAATGGATGAACAAATACATTTAATTATTACAACCTTTTGAATAATCAAATACAAATCCAAACACAAGGTCTCGGCTAGGTTATGAACATCAAAATACATATCCAAATATGCAAGCAGAAAATCCGAGAGCTTTCCCTTTGAGCCACTAAC
Source organism: Flaveria sonorensis (assembly GCA_025506505.1). Taxonomy (NCBI): domain Eukaryota; kingdom Viridiplantae; phylum Streptophyta; class Magnoliopsida; order Asterales; family Asteraceae; genus Flaveria; species Flaveria sonorensis. The sequence goes on from CM046427.1 coordinate 34,050,518, forward strand.
TTTCGGTTAAGGTATAAACAAACTGAATATCATGGTTTTGTCCAAACAACTAAATCATCCAAATGATTAAATTTTTCAAGATTACAATATGCATGTAAACTAAAATCTTGAAAAACCAAGGGGAAACTTTGACCAAAACTTTGCCTGTTAGGGAATCAACACCAAAAAACCCGAAATTTCAGTTCAATCAAAGCACGTATCCATATAACCGGCTCTTGATGCCATTTTTGGGTTTTAACAAGTTTATCAAAGTCATTTTATCCAAATAAAATGAAAATGCATTAGAGATTAGATTCAAAACTTGTTTAACTAATCATATATAAAAACCATTTTAGATGTTGCAAAACCCATTATGGATCGATATATGAAAGTACATGCTTACAAAACAGCCATAGGGTATTCCAGTAAACTATCTTTTGTAAGGAAAACGAGGAAGATGATTGTTAAAACTTGAATGGCAGCCTCCAAAGAAGAAGACCTCAAGCTTGTATACCCTTCAAGCTCCCAACAAACACCCCTGTTGCTAGGATTTTTCACACTTTTAGAAGAACCCCTTTGTTCTTTTGTTCTTGGTTATTTTTTAAAACCAAAAAAAACTTAAACCAAAAACCCAAAAGAACTCACTTATAGGGTCTGCACTTTGCGTGTATAGTTAAAAAGGAAGAGAGAGTGCTTATTGGTAATCATTGTCATTTGCATGCCTAGGAAACTCAAATTTCAAATGAGGAGAGGGAAAGCAGGGGTGGGGCCCAGCCCCTTCTCCTATCCGCATTTCTTCAAACATTCACCCGTATTAGTAAATACGGATGAATGGTCTCCTTCCACACTTGTAAATGTGGATGAAGAATATTCATCCGCATTTCCTCAAATGCACATCCGCATTGGTAAATGCAGATGAGTAATTTCCATCACAATTTCCTCAAAAGCACATCTGCATTAGTAAATACGGATGAGTAATTTCCATCAGGATTTCCTCAAATGCACATCCGCATTATTAAATGCGGATGAGTAATTTTCATCATTTCCTCAAATGCACATCCACATTAATAAATACGGATGAGTAATTGGAAATGTAGACATAAACCAATATACATTGTTATTCAACCATTTGAATAACAATATAGAATACTCTCTCTCTATATATAAATTATCCATATAATACACAAGTGCAAATATTTAGAAACCAAATTTCTAAATACTCTAAGTGTTAATATTTATTTATATGTTCATATCATAAAATAAATATTATAGGTGTTTGTCTTGCTTGTTATTGGGTATGACCCGACTTGGATCATAACATACTAGTCACATCAATCCTATATGTGTCTTAGGCAGACCATGTCCAACAAGTAAATGCTTGATTGTATTGATTGTTCAAAAGCTTACAAAGGATTAGGATATACCGCTATTTATAGCCTATACAAAAAGCTATATACAGTTGCAAAAATACCTTTAAGTAGAATAAAATTACATATAATCCTAAGTCTATAAGTCGTCCGTTGTGGATTAAACACTATCCACTGTGCATGATAAGTTGTCCGTTGTGTCTTGGATGATGTCCATTGTGAACACTTGATGTATGTTTGTCAGCTTGGGTACAATTTATCGAGGGTATCCTAATTTTGTAATCAGAGACACAACATGCTCTTCACTTAGTATGAGTGCATTGTTCTCAATCCCGGGGTGGTCATTCCTCAAGAGCATATCCTACTCACAGCCCCCAGGAAAGTGAACATATATAAGATGGATTTGTAAGAAACATCTTCTTCAGGAGAAGTTTCTTGCTTTCTTTCAAAAGCAAATAGTGATGAGTCTTTCCTCTGGCATAAAAGAATGTGCCATGTAAACTTTAGAAAATTGAATAAATAAATTAAGAATGATTTGGTAACTGGAATGCCAAAGAAAGAGTTTACAAGTGATGACCATTGTATGGCATGCCTGAAAGGGAAGCAACACAAGGTGTCTCACAAGCCAAAGGAAAGAAACTCCATCACTACTCCCCTACACTTATTACACATTGATCTCTTTGGCCCCATAAGTGTAATAAGTCTAGGAAGGACCTCATACTGTTTGGTGATCATAGATGATTTCACAAGATTCACTTGGGTCTTCTTCCTTAGAACTAAGGATGAGACTCCTGAGATCTTGAAGGACTTCATTCTAAAAATTGAGAATCAATCTGATCACAAGATCAAGACCATAAGATGTGATCAAGGAATAGAATTCAAGAACTAAATCCTTGATTTATTTTGTGATGAAAAGGGTATTAAAAGACAATATAGTGCTCCCAGGACTCCTCAGCAAAATGGTGTTGCTGAGAGGAGAAACAGGACACTTATTGAAGCTGCAAGAACCATACTGTCTAACTCTAAATTGCCTATCACCTTCTTGGCAGAGGCATTTAATAATGCCTGCTATGTATAGAATAGAGTTTTAGTTCTCAAGACTCATGGTAAGACTCCTTATGAACGGTGGCATAAAAGGAGACCATTCATTGGTTTTCTCATATTATTTGGATGTCCTTGCACCATCTTGAATACCAAAGACTTATAGAGTAAACAATCTTAGAACTAGAGTTGTTGAGGAGTCAGCGAATGAGACCTTCAATAGTGTGAAGGTTCTAGTCCTGATTGGCTGTTTGATCTTGATTTAGTTACCAACTGTTTTAACAAATCTTGTGAGAATGTTTTAGGATCTATAGGTAACTTATCAATAGGTGATCCTGATCCAAGGTTTGAGCTGAGAAGACCAAGCAAGAATACTACTTCAGCTTCAGGGGTAACTAATTCTGTAGATGGGGTTCCTATCAGCACAACCATGACAAACTCAGCTGATACATCTGAGGTGCCTACAAATTCCAGCCAAGAGGCACAGAACTCAAATGAAGGAACTTCAAATGTAGGAGGAAATGGTGGTGGTGATAATGATCAAGAATTTCTTGAGGCTGTTAACCACTCCATAGAAGAAAACATCAATGATATCATACATATTGGATCAAGCTTCTCTTGATGTGGTGGGTGACACTTCACTGCCAGATCTAAACTTCACAAATTTAGATCTGTCCAATCAACCTGCTGTGATCCCTTAACTCAGGATCAACATGGCACACCCCACCACAAACATCATTAGATATGTTAACATAGGGGTGAGAACAAGGGGACAAACCCATGATAAAAATGTTTGTCTATGCTCTTATTTCTTATCCTAGATAGAGCCAAAAAAGGTTGATGAGGCTTTGAAGGATGGAAGTTGGATTGATGCAATGCAGGAAGAGCTACTTTAATTCAAAAGGCAAAAGGTTTGGAACCTATGTCCTCTTCCTCAAGGGGAGACTACTACAAGAACCAAAAAGAAACATGATAGAGGACTTGTCATCAAGAACAAGGCTAGGCTAGTTGTTCAAGGGTACACACAAGAAGAAGGGATAGACTACACACATTTTTTTACTACAATGTCAAGACTTGAAGCTGTCACCATATTCCTTGCTCTACCATCCAAGGGTTTCAAGGTCTACCAACTTGATGTCATGTATGCTTTTTGAAGAGTTGTATGTCAAACAACCACCTGGTTTTACAGACCTAGATCATCCTGATTATGTTTGCAAGCTTGATACAATTCTTTATGGGCTGCACCAAGCTCCAAGGAAGTGGTATGAGACACTATCTCAGTATCTCTGTCAGCATAGGAACAAGAGAGGTACTATTGATGGAACACTCTTCATCAAAAGGACCGGGAATGACTTGATGCTTGTTCAAGTTTATATAGATGACATTATCTTTGGGTCAACTAATCCAAAGCTTTACAATGACATTGAGAAGCTGATGAAGAATAGATTTGAAATGAGTGCCACGGGGGAACTCAATTTCTTTTTAGGAATTCAAGTGAAGCAAGGGGACAATGGAAACTTCATAAGTCAGTCAAAGTATGTGCAAGACATACTTACAAGATTCAACATGACTGGATGTAAGGTTGCAAAGACATCCATAGCCAGAAACCACACCTTTGGACTTGATCTTGAGGGGGAGTGTGTGGATGAACACCTTTACAGGGCCATGATTGGGTCTCTTATGTACCTCACAGCTAACAGGCCTAATATCATGTTTAACGTATGTATTTGTGCAAGATATCAAGCGAACCCCAAGATGTCACACCTGGTTGCTGTTAAGAAGATTCTCAGATATCTCAAAGGTGCTCCTAAACTAGGCCTTTGGTATCCAAAGAATTCTGACTATAATCTGTATGCCTATACAAATAGTGACTTTGGTGGATACAACATGACTGCAAAGTCTACATTTGGGGGATGTCAATTCCTTAGTGAAACAATAGTCTCATGGCAATAAAAGAAACAATCCTGTGTATCTGCATCAACTGCTAAAGCTGAATACATTGCTACTACAAGCTGTTATGCTCAAGTACTTTGGATTCAGAATCAGATGCTGGACTATGGATTCAACTTCAAGGAGACTCTAATCCATATAGACAACAACAATGCTATCTCTATCATAGAGAATCCTGTGCAGCACTCAAGAACAAAACACATCAATATCAGGTATCATTTAATTAGAGATAATTTTGAAAAGTGATTGATAAAACTAGTCAAAGTTAACACAAATGAACAATATGCTGATCTATTCATAAAAGATTTTGATGAACAAAGATTTAAATATCTTGTATCAGCTATTAGGATGATTAACTTTGAGTAGATAATCTTAAAAAAACTTAACGCAAGACTATTTCTAAAATACGTGTGTCATAATTTGTCTAATTTTATCACCTTTATAAGCCTTGTTTACTTTGAAAGAAACTCTTTTTACTGATATTCCTTAGAATTGGAAATTATAAAACATATTTTCTTTCGGAAGACATTAACATTGTTTTCGGAAGAACATTATGTCTTCAAAATCAAATAACTACTCAGAAGACATTTACCTTCGGAAGAAATTCTGAAATATCTTCCGAAGTTTAAATATGCTTCTCAGTACTTATATGCTTTTGAAGGACAATTTTCTTTCGAAATCAATTTACACTCGGAAGATTTATTCCCTTGTGAATAAAACTTCTTAGTTTTAATTTGTTCTGAAACCAAATATGTCTAGCAAGTGTGAATACTCTAAGAAATTTTTCATCCGATGCAAAATTTCCACGAAACTCAGGAATATCTTGCGAAGCCAAAATTGGCTTCAGAAGTTTTATCAGATAAAAAACTTCCGAAGACAAATTACCTTCAAAAGATTTTTAGAGGTGGTATCAACCTCCAGATTTCAAAGTTTATTCTTTCATATTAACTTTGTCTCAAATCCATTTCATATATATACACTTAACGGTTCCCCCGTCTTTCTCTATCTTCTTCATCTACAAATTCTCTAACCTAAATTCACCCACAAACCGCCTTTGTTCTTACCTTCCTTCATCACAAAGCTATCTGAAAATGGCCAACCTTGATCGCAGATACCAACCTGATTTTTCCATGCATCTACACAGGCAACACAATTAGGTTGCTCTGTTGAAATCTGAGAAAGATCCTGGTTTCTTAGAGGTTTGTCGCTTCTTAAATTTGTCTAACTACTTCTCCTCCCTCACCAAAAATACTCCACTCTATGAGGATCAACTTTTGGAATTTTGGAGGACCTACTAAGAGGTCACCATGGATGGGGAGAAGGCACTGTCTGCCAGAGTGCAGGGGAGAAGAATCTTCATCACTTCGGCCTTCATCATCTTCAGCTGGATGATGTAGAAGGTGATTTTTCCTTTCACAAGTCTGCTTTTAACTAGTCCTTTGGATAGAAAGGCTATGAAGGGGACTTCTCAGTCTGTACCTTTAGAAAAGGAAAGGTCTCCTCCAAATGGAAATACCTTCTTCATGTTGTCATCCACAGTTTATCCAACAAGCATGGAGGATGGGACCAAGTTCTAGAGGACCTTTCTTACATAGTCCATGGGATGGTTCAGGGGGTCAAGTTCAGGTATTCAAAATTTGTATATACTAATTTATTTGCAAGCTTAGACTCCTTAGAATACTACATGTTCCCTAGATATGTGCAGCATATTCTTAACTATGAACTGGGCTCATAGTTAAGGGGAACAGGTACTGTTCTAAAATTGGGACAGATGAAGCCCGACATCTTTAAGACCATGAAGAACCCAACTGTTGGCTTCTTAGGGGTAGAAACAGCCCTTGTCCTAAAAATATCAGAGCTCAATTCTCAAGGTGACAACCTAGCAGTACCAGCTAGTGTTGAACCCACACCTTCTACTTCTCAACATCCCACACAGCCAAAAATAACCATCACCTACCAAAGAAAATCCAAACAAACCCCTACACAAGCTACTCAGCTTGTGCAGGCCCCCATATCACCACCCATGTAGGAAGAAGTGGACACTGGAGCTCCTACTTCCCCTATAGAGCAAACCACTCCAATCACACCAAGGATCAGTGCTGAGATTCCTCATGCTCAGCCTGATGAGCTTACAACCCCAATAGCCTTAAGCCTTCACTCAGCGTCTCAAAACTCTAGTGAACAACCTTTAGGGGAATGTTACCATCCCCAGCCTCTAGATCTTAACCAACCCATTCTTAACCTAGAATTCTATGATGATGAAGACATGGGCATCAGTGAGTATCATGAGTTTCTCTTCTCCACCCCTGCTTAAGGAGAGATGAGTACTCCTGCTTCTCCCATGTCTAGCCCATATCATCCACCCCAAACTAAGGTGGATCTTCCTGAATAAGTTCAGGAGATCCATATGGAAGAGGCCTTTTCTTTAGCAAGTGATTACATCATTAAGACCTCAACTGTAGCAACCCAGCCCCTTGATAGTTCAAGTGAAGCTGCCATGGTGCTGGGGAAATTCAGCAACCAAGAACATAGTGCTGTTGATGAGGAAGAAGACTTAGGTCCTATTCTCTCATCCCCACATGAATCTTCTAAATAAGATGAGGGGAGTCTAAAACTACAGGTGCAACAACTGACAAAGACATGCACCTGTTTAATCTCAAAGATTAGTCACTTGGAATCTCAGGTGTCTTCCTTACAAAGAAGGGTCAATGACCAGCAACTTGAGATCGCTAATCTCAAGGGTAAGTTAGCTGAGAGACCACTTAGACAAACTCAACCAGGTCCACAAGAACCTGTGGATGTGATGGACCTAACCTCCAGCTTACCAATGCAAGAGGGTGATGCTACCAAAAAGGGGGAGAAAGTACAAGCAATGATAGAACCTAGGATTTCCTCTCAGAGTTTGGACATTGAGGACTCACCACCCTTACTTGCATTTATTCGTACTTAGCAACCTCCTCAAGTATACATTGATATGGACTTACTCATACAAAGCTTGTTTGAGGAGGGTATTCCAAGGGCAATGCCTACTCCATCCTATGATGCTAAGAATGAAATAATAGGGTAGAGGTATGATGCTGATAGAAGATCCCTAATACTGCATAGACTTCAAGGACAGCAAAAGGTGTTCAATGTTTAGACCTTTAAGTTCCATGACAGTCTCCCTCTAGTCCATATGTCACTTGCCAACCCAAGTCAAAACAGGCAAGCTGACAGACCGACTGAGAGGATTTAAGACAGGATTGTTGAAGAATTCAGATAAAGAAGAAGACAAAGGTAAACATGCAATGTCATTGGTCAACTGGAAGTTGAGGGGGATCCTAAGATTAGCTTCAAAGGTGAAACCTTGACTAAAAGCCCAGTGATAGACCCTGTGAACCTTGTCACGGGAACTGCTTCAACATCCTCTTCCCTCAGTGAGGCACCAGCTGGTGAAGGTACTTCACAACCTCTCTCTGGCTAGAGTTTGACTATTCAACCAAGCAATGAAGGCCAAAGCTCTCTCCATCCTGAGTCACGAAGGCTTGTGAGTGACAAAGGAAAAGGTAAACTGACTCATGAGGAGATTGAAGAGGAGAAGAGAGAGAGGAATAGGAAGCTAAGAGGAGAGTTTTCAAGTGGGTCCCCAGGCTTCATGAAAGCTACAATTAGGGCTGCCCCCAGGCCAAATACTCAAGATGATAAGTTGAGGGAAGCCAAACTAAACTACTTAGGGACTAGGAACTACAACATAGATGAACTCATCTCTCTTCCCTTAGAGGAACTCAATGAACTGGGAGACTTAGAGCTGTTAAAAGAGAGGAAGGAGGCAAATGATGTAGCATTGCTCCTCAAGATCAAGGAAGAAAGGAGACAGAAAAGGCTTTACAAACATGTTCCTTCCCTCCCCCTAATTCAAGAAAGTCCTAAGACAGAGGCTGTGGCAACTGAACAACCTTTGGTAGACAAAGTAGTAGCAGACAGAACATGATTAGCTACCTGAGTGAAACAGGTCCCTATCAGGCATCTGCACTTTTTCCCTTATCATATGAGTATATAGAATTTGAGTATCTTAAGCAGCTTGAGCAACAAGTACAAAAGGAACAAAAAGCTACTAAGAGAAAGATGAGGTAAGAAGCTGCAAAGTCAAGAGCCATCATCCAAAAGAGCCAAACGAAGTTTGCTGATAGGCAGAGGATGATGAGCTTCTTAAAGCTGTATGGATTCTCTGGAAGGAGGCTTGGCCTAATGTCTCTATCTAATATGGATGAGCATATTAGGGTAATCAAGAAGAAGATTAAGAAGGGGCAGCTTATTGACTTGCATTTTCCACCAAGTCAAGCTCCACCTAAAGTTAAGGTCAAGGTTGAACCCCAAGAGACAACACAAGCAGGACCTAGAACTGAACCACAGCCAACATCATCTTCTGATCTATAGCAGGGTCCTGATCCCTCTCCTTTTAAACCTGTGAGGGAAGAGGACCCAACTGAGAAAGACACAATAGAATAATTTGGTGCTGAAGGCCAGTCTTCTAAGTTAAAGTCTGCAAAAAGGAGGAAGAGGATGGCCAAGAGAAGTGACAAGAAGAAAAAGAAGTCCAAGGCATCCACCTCCACACCTTAGGATAAGTCAGAACATCTTGAGGTAGCTCAAGAAGAGGCCGCTCAATCAACTCCAACACAAGTAGAGCCTTTTGTAGTTAGAAGACCCATTCTATCCTGGACTTTTGCTGAAAATCCACACAGATGGTATGTCATCAGAGATCAAGGAGGTCAAGATGTCTATTTCTAGAAAGACATGCTTGATCTTCCTCTGCATGATCTCTATGACATAAGAAGATACTATGAGAGTCGGAGGGATCCTGACCAGTTGATGAAGAAAGGTATGGTCTTGATCCTAATGAGGTCTGTCAATATCTGAGTATCCTTCTTTGTTTTGGTAGCATCAGCCTAGGGGGAGTTTGTAAGGTTGTACTTGAAAGGCTGTTGCAACCAAAGCAACCAAAGAGCTTCCTGCATGCATGCATGTAGACAGTAGAAGTTACTTCGAAGGTTTTTGACTCCTCATAAGAAAATGTTCTATGTGTAAAATCTTTCGAAGCCAAAGATCAAATCTTCCAAAGCATCAATGACAAACTCTTCTCAAGCCAAGAGACTGAAGACTAATTTCTTCAAAAGACAGAGAAGACGTGCTTTTTCTGATCAACTTTTGCATAAAGCTGACCAACTTTCCGCTGCCACCCTGAAGACTCACCAACTTATACAAGTTGGTGAAAAGGTCCATGCTTTGATAAACTGTAGATTAAGGTCTGGAGTCTGTAACTTTCTACTTTGTACCTGTTATCCTTTTTGTAATATATTAGGATATGAGCTATGGCATGTCATAGTCACTAGTCAAAAGGCAATCTACCTTTAGACTTTACATTGATCTTGTTTTCTAGATTAGTGTTTCCAGCTAGCCTTCAAAGTATGGCTGGCTGTAGGATGTAGTATAAAGTATCTCAGGGTCTTGTATTTCTTTTTATGCTTTGTAAAACTTGTAAGAGACCTTAAGAGCAATATACAATATTCTTGAAAACCGTACTTATCTTGTTCTTTTGTTCTATCTCATTATTTGCTTGTGTTCATAGTATCTTAATACAAACCCGGTTCCCTATTTGATCTGTTAAGTGTTCTAACACTCTCCTCATTATGAGACTGATTGTATTGACCACCATTCAACCGATCATGCAACAACCACCAGTGTTTGAAGACCTATACTTTCCTCACAGAGTCTACAAGTTAGATAAAGCTCTATACGGTCATCATTAAGCACCTAGGAAATGGTATGAAACGTTATCTAAGTTTCTACTATAGAATGGGTACACAAGAGGAAAGATTGATTAGACACTATTCCTCAAAAGAAAAGGACAAGACTTGCTTGTTGTACAAGTCTATGTGGATGATATCATTTTTGGATCCACCAACATACAACTTTGTAGAGAGTTTGAGGCTCTCATGCAATAAAAATTTCAAAGGAGGTCAATGGGAGGACTTATATTCTTTCTTGGCTTACAAGTTCAACAATCTGTTGAAGGAATTTTTACCAACCAAAGCAAATATGTGAATCAGATCTTAAAGAAATACAATATGACTAATTTCACATCAAGCAAAACGCCATTTGCAACTGGATTAAAGGTTGGCCCAGATCCAGAAGGCACATCTGTTGATCTGAAGCTTTATAAATCTATGATAGGCTCCCTAATATACCTAACTACAAGCAGACCAGACATCATGTATGCAGTTTGCATGTGTGTAAGATACCAAGCAGATCCAAAGGAATCACACATCAATGCAGTAAAGAGAATTTTCAGATCCTTAAAAGGAAAACCAGCACTTGGTTTATGGTATCCCAAGGATGGAGATTTCTCTTTATTTGCATACACAGATAGTGATTATGGTGGATGCAACCAAAATAGAAAATCCACAACATGAGGATATCAGTTTCTTGGATCAAGATTGATCTCCTGGCAGTGCAAGAAACAAACAAATATGTATGTGTCAACAATTGAAGCAGAGTTTATAGCTACTTTTGCATGCTATTCTCAAGTTCTATGGATTCAAAACCAAATGCTTGACTATGGCTTTAATTATCTTAAAACACCCATACACATTGACAATTTCAATGACATGTTTATCACTGAAAATCCTGTTCAACATTTAAAAACCAAACATATAGATATCAGATATCACTTTCTGAGAGATTGCTCAGAAAAGGGTCTGATAAAGTTGATCAAAGTCCACATGAACAATCAATTGGCTGAGCTTTTTACAAAACCTTTTGATTCAACAAGATTTGAATTTCTAGTTTAGTCACTTTGTATGATCAACTATGAACCAACCAAGTAATGTTTTCAAACATTAAATCAAACAAACATTCATGTTTTCGAAATAACAAACAAGTTTGAATCATACATGACCAACACATAAGAAATGATAGTACACTAGATTACTTCTTCACTTGAGTAATTTTTCACTAATAAAGATTGATAATATTTTGTTTGATATGTGGATAGGCTTAGCATGGGACATATAAATTCACATACAATAGTGAAGAACTAAATTCTCATGATTGTGCGATAAGAAACAACCATCTTGGTTTATGATATGTATTGGTCTATCCAATAGACGTTGTTCGTAAAGTAAATACTATACACCAAGTGAAACAGTTTATAAACTGCTTAATTATACAAGTGTCTCCATTGTTATGATTATCATAGACCTGGAGTACACTCAAGCAATCTTTGTTATGCTAAGCATAGACCTAAATGACCTATATTATGATCCAAAAGATTCCCAAAGAGGAACACATCCTTTATGGATAAACAATCAATAAAGTCTTGTAGACTACATTCCTTATGAATAATTCAAAAGAATCCCAAAGAGGATCACCTTCCTAAGTGAAGTGAAAAAGAATACCAATTTGGATCTAACAATATGGATCAAATTGAGCATTTATACTCCTAAGTAGGTAGGTCATAAGTATTGCAAGTGCTTTCTACATATCATGAGGAGGATTGATATTAACATACAATCTGGTATGGGGTATATACATTTCATGTTAATAAACTCAAAACATTATTAATCACTCATTGTTTCAATCAATCATTAATACCATGCAAGAGTTTAAGTGGATAACAATATCTGCAATTAACATTGTATTAGTCTATGTCTATTCTCAAAATTATTCAAACAACTCAATGAAGATTTATGTCTAGTATGATCTCATGTCATGTTTACAAGATTCATGTCAAAACATGAAAAACATACATTTCTTAGTTAGATAAGGTGTTATCTTTCTAAAAGTTTATCATACAAGCAATCAAATTGGACTTTGATAATTTTCATTAAACCAATTTCAAATTTTTTTCATTTTATAAAAGGTTTTTATAAATATGAAAAAACTTAGGGGGAGAAAAATGAACATAAAAATATCAAAGGCAGTAGAATATGTGCACTGTCATACAGTTTATAATTTAAAATACTAAAATTTTTAATTTTAACTAAAGCCAAGTCAAGACAGCACTTAAACATAGTTGTTTGACATATACATATATATACATATGCACAATATTGCTTGTGAGTGATATCTTATCATCTACATATTAATCATGTTAAAATTATAAAATTTTAACAAACATTCAAATTTTGAAACATTTCAAAACAATTTTAAAGCAAAAATAAAAATTTTAAGTCTTTACAGCGTATGTATTAAGTTACAAAACGGATGAGCAAAAGTTTCTAAACAAACAAATAAAGTTTTTGAAAAATTTGCCCTGTTGACACAACGGAGATTCAAACAAGCATTTGTTGTAGCTACAGTGAATCATTATCATGTAGAACACACAAGTGTTCATAGCGCATGATGTTTGTAAAGCATCTACTGTGAATACAATAATATTTCACAGTGTATGACTAATTTTAGACATCCATTGTTGAAACAGTGCAAGTGCATACAGCATATGCACACAGGTAATTATACGCTGTATACAATTACACAATCACACAAAAGATTCACAGCGCATGACAGTTAGGCATCCGGTGTGAATATCATGAGAAACAATCAAGTGTCCACAAAGCATGACCAAATGGCCATCCGCTGTGAATAATCAAACAATCAGACTAAGTATCCTCAACGCATGAACAAAAATTCATCCACTTTGGAAACAGTGGTCAACTACAGCGTATGACTTTTTAGTCATCCGTTGTAAATTTTGAAATATCAAACAAGTGTGCTCAACGCATAACCAAATGACCATCCGCTGTGTTCACAGCAACATTCAAGAGTCCATAGCGTAGAACTTTAAAATTGTACAGCGGACGCACTGTTCATATAGCGCATGTGTATTTCACAGCGTATGACTTAAAATTAAATTTTAAGTTCAAACTGTTCACACATCGTACACATACACTGTACACATAGCAGTCAGTCATTTTGTCCATTGTATATATATATCAACACTTGTCAATTTTTCATTCATCACGAGTGAGAGAGTGAAAATTAAAATTTCTAAAACGTTACACAGTGCTATAAACCCTTAAACCCTTGTTCATCCAAAAACCAACATCTGTTTGATTTCACTACTAATTCTTAATCAAATAGGTATAACAACATGATTCTAATCTTCAAACAATCATCAAAACATCCTGTTCTTTGATTTTGATTCAGAGAATGTCAAAACCTAAGTCGAACAATGAACCGTGACCAAAAATGAATCATTTGATATTTTAAATGAAATCAAACATTGAACATGTGTTAAAGGATCTTAGACTAATGTGTTATAGCTGTTGATTTGATAAAATTTAATTAAGTGTTCATCGGTTGAAGAACAGTCAAGTGTTCATGCCAAAATCAGTCAAAATTGATTTTTGATCTTTGAAATTGTTCAATATAACTTAAAATATGTTATAACCTTTCAAATATGTTCAAAAATCAGTTGTAAACATGTATAAACAGTTAATTTGGCATAACATTGATCATAACATCATTAAATGAATAAGCATTCAATGTGCATTAAGTGATAGTTGTTGACCTTAAAAGACAAACTGAAATTCATAAGTTCAAGTTGTTAGGTAATACAATCAGTACATGATATAAAGAAAACAACTCATTTTGATGAAACAAACATCATACAAAACAATTTGAATCAAAACAGCTTGAAACAAACAAGATTTTCATGACCAAAATTGACTAAAAGTTGACTTTTGAAAGGTCAAACTTATTCATTTTGATAATGTCAAACAAACATACACTTTGACAAACTCATTGTGTTCAACATACATGATTCATCATTTCATAACACTTATAAATGTTCAGTGAACACTTGATCAACATTTCATCATATTCAACATCACACATTATTATCATACTAGTTACTAACATTACTCTGTTAGGTCTAGATCCATTATGTAGGTTTAGATGATTAGTCATCTCTTGTAATGAACCTTTTTAAATCTCTTTCTTTTGTATGCAAGTTGTATATATGTTAACTCAAAATATTATTTGTGTTGATTGTATGTGTAATTACAGGAAAACATCATACTTGGTCAATTTGGAAAATTGACTAAGTACAAGAACTATCTGTGGATGAACAAGTTTGTTCTTCCATAGATGTTCTATGAATCATAAAAGAAACAAGTCAACATGCATCCGTAGATCTCATGCGAAAGCACACCATCTACTGAAGAACAAGTCCAAAGATCAAGTTGCTGCTGCTGCAGAAGAAGGAAGTTTGCTCCTGAGGATGAAGTTCAAGATGATGATGAGAAAGACTCCTATAGAAGACCAATTCCTATGGAAGAATAACTTCCTACGGAAGAAAAACTTGTATGAACACGCATCAAGTACAACACATGAAGTCAACAAGTCAAGCTAACTGAAGTGATGTCATCGGTCAACATCTACGAGAGACTGACTTTCTTTCAGAGGATTTATGATGTCACATCAGGAATTTCACTGCTGTAACTTTCTTACCACGATAAGAAAGTTACATTTACTATTGTAAAAAGTGAATCCCTCTGCCTGTAAATATAAGGCATGGGTGCACTTATTTAGGGGAGATTAAGAGATATCAATACACAAATAGAGATTCATATATTCATAGAAATGATATCAATCAATATAGCAACATAGCAATCACAAGAACACCAAGAACATCCGTAACAACCAACTCCTAGGTTCAATTTTAACTTTAATTTAGTCTAGCACTATTTTCCATTCTTATTATTAATATTATTCTTCTTCCTTGTTGATTGATTTCATGTTTTATTGCCTTAAAAGATCCCGTTATGTCTAGCCTTAGTCTAGAAATTATTAAGCGATTCTAGAAAATAATAAATCTATACTAAGTTAAATATTTAACTAAAACAAATATATGTGTGTCTACACAATTTTCGGCCATGAGTATAGAAGTATACATAATGCTTGCAAAGTTTTATAAAAATACATCACTTGTACCTTTTATTTAGAACAAAAGCTTTATAAAAAAAATTCAAATAAACCCCTCCCCCACACCCTATTCGGCCGCCCCCTCCTCTCCACTCACCACTCTCCTTGAAAAACTTAAAACCTAGTTTAACACTCCATATCCTTTCCCTATACATGCAAATCACCCATCCCTTTCACTTTATCTCCCTCTTTTCATGAAATCACTCTCTCCCTCTTCAATATTTCTGCAGTTTCTCTCCATTCCAGCCATATTTGAAGAATTTCTTCAAGCGTAACATCGATTACTACAAGCTCAAGCTAGAAGGTGACCAAAAGGTTGAGTTTCTTGCAAGAACCTGCAAAATCCAAGAAGTTTCAGCTCCAAATCGAGATTAAACAGCCCATCAACTCTTGGAGTCAACATATAACCATCACATCCTCGAAGTGTAAGATTCAACTCACCCGAATAAAGCCATTCTTGTGATTTTCTCCACTTTTCTACCATAAGTCTCACTTTTCTTGTTCAAAACATAATATTGTGGCCATATCACTATTTTTGTGAGACTTACAACTTCACACAAGGTATCTTTTGAAGGTAGATCGTGAACCATGGTTGGTGCACTTGTTTGCACCCCCGAAAACCTTCTTTTCCATGTGTTTTAGCACCAATAAACCAACCGTTTTGAAAAGCCTCTGAACCAATTTTAAAACCTAATAAAAAAAAGTTTATTAACATCATTATAATCTGGATTAAAAGTTTCAAAAAGGTTTGGTAACATTTATTCTCAAACTATGATGATTACACATGTGCAAATGATGTAAAACACCCTCTAAAAAGCAACAATGGTGCTATGTATGTAAAATCCGTGACATAATGTTCTGTTTCAGTAGTTTGATGATATTAATCTTATAAAATTCGTGGTAGTTGTTTAATAGGTAAAAAGGTATGGTAAAATGGACTAAAAGAGCTTGTTTAGTGACCCCGAAAAGTGGTAAAATCCAAAGATATGACCAATCTTAAAAGATTTAAATTTAAAAAAGTTTCAGGCCCTAAAATAAGTATTTTAGTGTTAAAAACAGAATTTGGTGAATTATTGGGTTGATAGGTGATTTCTATGAATTTATTTAACAAAAATAAGCATAAATCGGGAGATTTTTGGAAAAAATATTAAAAATAGTGTAACAAGCCTAATTCCAATAAATACATGTTATTTCAGTAATTTATAAGACGTGAAAGTGATATTTTGGCGAAAAGTTGAAAGAAATTGTATTAGGGTGTTCGGTTTCAGGAAAAACGGGTTTTAATGGTTTAATTTAAAAACGAAGCTTTTTACTCCAATAACCCAAAAAAAACTTCTTTTAAACAGATTATAGAGCATATTAGAATTCCTTAAAAAGTAATACTTGAGAGTGATGGGTTGGAGTTAAAAGATTTAAAACTAGATGCTTAAATTAACGGTTTTACCGTAACCAGTAACTCAATTTTTGTGTTTTAAATCCCTCAAACTAAATTCTAGAATTTTTAAGTTTAAAAAGGCCTAAAATTAATATAAAAAACACCTAGGAGCTAATAAGGGCCATAGTGGGTCAAGAAATGGAAAGAAAGCAACTTTTGGGTAAAAATTGTAAATTTTGAAACATGAGGGACCAAAGTGTAAATTCCATAAATATAACTAAATTTCAGTAACAATATGACCAGAAACTCTTATTAAGCTTATTATCATATAAACAAATTCATAAGAGTCATATAACTTGTCATCCATGAATCAAAAACCCTAACTTTCCTAAAAAGGAAACTTTTTGATGCAACTCCTAAGAAACGAAACCACATGAACTTATGACCATCAAATGCACTTAGTTACACTTTCAATAGTCTAAGAACCTATAGCTTACTACTTGTATCATGATAATAGGGTGCTAGGACTCGGACTTGTTGGTAGTTGAAGGACTTTTACTTGATTCTAAGGTGAGTTTAGTGTTCCCCTCTTTACTACTATTTAGGGATGAAACATGCTGTAATTGAACTGAATTTATTTACGTGCTATAATATGATGCTTATATGTTGTGGTGATTGTTAGAACCTTCTCTTATATTGTATCACAATCATTAATTCTAGGTGAACCGCTTGTTCTATATGGGTAGATCTACTTGGGGAATCCCCTACACATAGTAACTTCCGTCATAACCCAATGACATAATAGGAAGGGTCCCACATTGAGATCCTGTGGGGTCGTTTGTGGCATGTGATAGGTTTTATAAGATACTATGGCGTACCACTCGACAAGTATGGTACACTGTTTGAGGCTCAGTTATTCGTATGGGTTAACCGGTAATAACACAAGTTTAGAAGACGATGGCCGGGACTGAGTGCAGGGTTGATTGTGATCCCACAACACCGATACTTAAATTTTAAAATTAACTTATGGAATCTAAAGAGACTTTTGTTATAAACTTTAAGCACTTGAAATCACCAACTTTTAGTTGACACAAAAATATTTTTGAGCATGTTTCAGGTAACCCTTGATGGAAGCGTGGATTTCGTTGAAAACCTACTTATGGATGGCCTAGCACCGTGACTACCAATGGCATTACCTGAATTTATAACATTAATAGAAATTTGGATTGATGTTGTTAAAATTTGGATATTTTGTAATGGGTGATATTTTATGGGCAAGACTTTTATAGCCCATATATGCTATTTAAGTGTAATGCCATGTGATTTCTCTCCTTGTGTACTCTTTAATTGTTAGATTCCACTGCCATGTGTTTTACCAGTCTGTGACGTCCCACGCCCCTTTGGGCCCAGGGTGTGACAACATCATAGGGGATTACCGTGTCATCCAAGCATCAATATCAATTGTAATGGATTCATTATCAATGAACATCAATTGAAACAATCTTTTTGTGCATTATTTTATCCTATTTTCAGTTTGTTTCATCTGTTCTTCATCGATTTCAATTTCATAAACAATTAATTAAACAACAAGTATTGATGATTCCGAGATCTTTATTTGCTAAATCAAACTGATAATTCCTGTTTCGATCCTTGGATTCACAGGTGGTATGAGAGCCTCGTGCTCATTGATCTAGATCAGTTGATCTATCAGTTTGATTATTTTAATTGGTTTTTTGTTTCATTAAATCCTCAAAATCTTGTTATATCGATCATTAATCACTGTTCCAATGCTCGATTAATTTTGATTTGCATCAGAATTGCTTGCGATTCATGGATTTGTGTTATTGTGCGATATCCCAAGGCTGTTCAAACAAGTTTGAGCAAAACCCATCATAATCTAACATCTTAGTTTCAACTTAACTGTGAATATATTGAGCGGTTTGACTAATTTTGACCATAACTTCTTAATTGTTAAGAGTTTGTCATTAATTAGCTCAATCATAACAGAAGTCATTAATTCTAAGGAACTTTTGTCTTAGGTGATTTGAATATCAATATTATCAGTGATTTTTATTGATGTGTGAGTGTGTTTGCGTTTCATTTACTTTTCACATTCATAAAGTATCAAATCTATTGATATTTTGATAAAAACAAAGTTAATAAAAATGAGCAATTCAGTGGTTGGAGCTTATCAGCTTCCAAAGTTGGAGAACAAAGCTGATTTTAAACCATGGAAAATCAGATTCAGGAACCACGTTAATTATACTGATTTTGACTTATGGGTGTCCATTACTGAAGGTCCTTACATTCCACCTGCTCTTGGACCTGATTAAAATGACAACAATCAGCTCGTAAGTTTGAAAGATCAGTCTCCTGATGATGTTAAGAAGGTCAAAATTGATATCAAGGCCTATAGTATGCTTACTATGGCTTTACCTGAAGACCTCTTAGTCAGATGTGAATCATACAAAACAGCCAACTCATGAAGACCTCTTCTGTCACAATTTGTGTGAGGGAAGTGATGAGATAAGAAGCATCAGGAAGGATACCCTCCGTTCACAGTATGAGACATTTCATCATATTCAAGGTGAAATTCTTCCTCAACAACTCCACAAATACATGCAACTCATTACTTAGATGAATATCTTTAAGTTGAAGTATAGTAATGAGGAGTTGAACAAAAAGATGGACCACTCCATGCCTGAAAGTTGGATTCAAACTGTGTCTATGTTCAAAAATACCCTTGATCTAAAGACAATTGGACTAGATACTTTGGTAGCAAAGGTAGAAGCATTGGAGTTGGATGAGAAAACAAAAAGGTGAAAGGGAAACCTGATGATTCAAAGAGCTCAAATGCTAAAGCAACAAAGGGATCTTCAACCAACAAAAGCAACACCAAATCTGAACCAATTACTGTGGTTCTAGAATCAGAAGAATAGAAAGCAGCATTTGCAGCCTTCAGTTCAAGCTTTCAAGCTTATTTTTGTAGTACTCTGACTCCTGCTCACATCTGCCAACAAGACCTTGAAGAACGTCATCCTGATGAAGTAGAAGAAATGGATTTACAATGGCAAATGGCCAAGATTGCTTACAAAGCCAAGATGTATATGAGAAAGAACAAGGGACTATCTGTTGCATGATGAACAACCAAAACTGGTGTTGATAAATCAAAAGTGAGGTGCTACAAGTGTAATCTGTATGGTCACTTTTCAAGGGAGTGCAATCAGCAATCCACAAATGACCAGTAACTCTAAAGAAACTAGGTTGATTATTTAGCAGGATGGTACCTGTGACTGGAGCATGTATGAGAAAGAAGTCCAGGAAGAGAATCAAGCATTGATGGCTAATATGGAAAACAAAATTCCACCTATGGCCACAGAGGTAAAGGGTAGGTTATGTTCTTCCAGATGTGTTGAAGAGGTTGAAAGATACATGGTCCATGCTCAACAATTGGCTGATAAAGTCAAAGAAACAATGATTTTGAATGTATCTCATGTAAGAGAACATAAACTGTATCAGGTCAAAATCACTTCCTTACAAAAGGATTTAGATAAACTTGTGTCTGAAAATTACAATTTAAAAGCACAAGTTGAGCATCTGACTACCTCTTTAACCAAATCAATGTCTGATCATGCATCTACTAAAGTTCCAATTATCATCATAGCAATATAAGAAACTGTAAAATTCTCATATTGAATCAAAAAACAGGTATGGGTTGGGATTTCATGCTGCTGCACCACCAGTGAATGATAACTACACCAGCCTACCTGAGTCCATGATCAATAGTTTGTCAAATCATTTTATATCTAGCACCAAAACTGAATCAAAAGTTGAAAACAATGAATTGGTAAATGGTGAAGATACTGAAGTCAGTGAAAATGATTCATCTGAATCAGAATTTTTAAAACAAAATGAATCAGGATTTGACTTTGATGAGTGTGATGACTTGAATGAATTTGATAAGCCTAATGCTGGTTTGGGTAAGGGTAAGAATTTATTAATTGAACATATAATTCCTAAAGTTCTTAATGAGATCAAGTTTCCATATCCACCCAAACAAAGAAATTTGTTGAAGACCATCTACACAAGAATTGGTTAGCTAAATGAAGGAATTCATAAGCTCAATAAAAAGCACAAAAGTCAGTCAGCAGAAAGAACTACGAAGGAGGAAGAGAGAATCACTTCTACAGAACACCTGCGGAAGAAGAAGACATGTACAAAACCATACGTAGAAAAGCAAAGGAAGAATATTGATCATCCAAAACAATCATCCGTAGAAGATCCATAGAAGAAGCAATCATCTGGTTCAAAACAGTCATCCATAGAAGATCTACGGAAAAAGAAAACATTTGCTGAATCACAAACTGACATCTAGAAAGAAAAGAAACAAAGAGTTATGAATCCTAAGCAACAAGAACCAAGTGACATCATGCCAGGAAGAGGTATAGATTCTTCAATTGCAAAGCTTGAGAAAGAATTAAAGATGCAGAAGAAGATGGTGATAAAGTCTGAGAGTGAAGCTAAAGAAAAATATTGCAAGTGGTGTGACATGTAGAACCACAATACAGTTGATTGTTACTTCAGCAGTTATTGCTCCATTTGCAACATGAACAATCATATGACTGCTGATTGTTACTTTAACAAGCATTGTTCCATCTGTAACAAGAAGAACCATTCTACTCAAGAATGTTACTTCAACAAAAAGAAAAAAACAAAAGTGCCAAAGAAGCAACAATTTGAGAGTGTTGAATCAAAGGTTCAAAAAGAGAAGAGGCAACGACCAAAATAGAAGGTTCCAAAAGCAAAAATGCCATCATCTGCTGATCAAACAAAGGAGAAGGAGAAGAAAAATTCTCAAAGCCAGACACCTTATAAGAAGGTAGATTTGAAGGAAGATGAAGCTTTCTATGATCACTTTGAGAAAGGCAATCAAGTGCCAAAATCAAAGGCAAAAGATGCTGAAACCTTCTCTACTGAAGTATCATCATCAAGTTTAAAGAAGAAGATACTCAAAGAAGAGGTAACAGAGGAAGTGCTTGTGGATCAAGCATAAAGTGTTTCAAGTTCATCTTCAATAGACTCATCCTCACCCCAAGCAAAACATAATGAATCAAATGAATCTAAAAACAATCCTGAGACATCTAGGCTCATCCATGAGAGAGTAGCAATCCAAGATAACAATGGCAAGCCCAAGACCATTAAGGCTGGGCTCCACGCTCTAATTGATTTCATTATTATGCAGGAACATCCATAGAGGCTGACAACAAGTGGTATGTTGACAGTGGTTGTTCCAGGCATATGACAGGAAACTATTCTATCCTCTATGATTTCAAACATAAAAATGCTTCATATGTGGCATTTAGTTGAGATAAGAAGGGAGGTAAAATTGTTAGTGAAGGAATGGTAACAAATGATGTACTCAAATTTGAGAAAGTAAACTTCTGTGAAAATTTGCAATTCAAATTGTTAAGTGTATCTCAAATTTGTGATCAAAATTATACCACTTTATTTGATAACACTTTCTGTTATATTCTTAAGTCAGGTTTTCAAATTCCAGCAAATTGGATCCTTCTTAAAGCACCAAGAAAAGAAAACACATATGTTTTAGACATGAACAACACCTTTATGACCTACAATGAAACCTGCCTGATTTCTAAGTCATCAGAAAATAAAACTCAACTATGGCATAGAAGAATGGTTTATTCAAACATGAAAAACGTGAACAAGCTGGCCAAAAATGACTTAGTCATTGGCCTTCCCAAGAAAGAATTTTACTATTCTAATCATTGTTCATCATGTTATAAAGGAAAACAACATAGGGTGTCACATAAGTCCAAAACAATCAACACAAACACAACACCACTCAAAATGCTACACATAGATCTTTTTGGTGCAACTAATGTATTGAACATTGGTAAAAGGCCATATTGTGTCACACCCTCAAAATCCGCTTGCGGGGTTTTACCGCGAGGCGCGTGACATACCAGGATCTCAGTCATTAGTTACCAAGAACGACTCTATATGACTAATAAACAAAACCAGAGTTAACGTTTAAAATACTGCAGAAGCGTTTTTAAAACCAGAAAACCCAAAACAAGTAGTATGTAAAGAGAAATGCGCAAAACATACGCGTCCCAAACACAATTGTTTAATATGAAAATAATCCCAAATTTGTAAACAAGGCAAATGTAGACAACTCAACAATGCTGATGTGCGTGCTCCTAGGCAACTGGCAACCTTAACCTAAGAATAGCATACTAAACAAGTCAACACATGGTTGGTGAGTTCAAGAGTTTGCGTTAAAATATAAACCAATCAACAGTTTCCAGAGCATAAGTAGTGTATTGCAATAGATAGCTAGTCTATTAACATAAAAATATTAATCATAGTGATTTCGCGATCGAAGCTGACTATGTTACGTTTGTTGCCTCCCGTCACGACTTACCAGGTCGTGACGAATATATGTTAGGACAAAATTGCACCCGTATGACCTCGAGTCACACAGGTGGGGCTCGTCAGACCGAGTAGTACTACCCAAAATTTCCCCGCTAGTCAATATTAACAATCCGAAAGTGTGAGGACTTTCCATGGTAAACAGCACTATATCAATATTATACACACTCATATATAAAAGCATTTGTGATCAACAGTATGCTATCTCCCCCAAAAGAGATTAGGTAAAATGAGTGGGGCAAGAACTCACCTGATGCGCACAAGAATTAACTTAGAGCTTAACTTGAAAGAAAGAGGGGAAAGACAACCTTCAAAGGTCACCTAGAACACAAGAGTACATAAGCACGTGTACACAGAATCAACATGAAACCCTAAGTGCTCTACAAACCAAGAGACTCAAGGTTTAAGAAATACAAGACACATTTGACCCAGTTGACCCGTTTGACTCGTTGGTGACATTATAGGTGATAACTCGTTAATACCAACACAACAACATATCATACATGATTAACATACCACTTGATTACATATAGCACTTCATTATCCACACGTACTACCTAGACCATCATACAACTAGATATCATACAAGTCATGCGAATCTCAACTATTATCTTGCTCATAACATCTAAAATGTTCATTCTTAATCAATCATCAATCCACAAAAGTCCTAGCTTACCTATATGACTCATACCATGATTTTTTCACAAACAGGCCAAAACAGGTAACAAACCAAATCAATATTCATATAAACTAAACAACACATTTAATCACCTTAGAAACCATCCATGAACACACTAGCATGATCCTAATATCCCAAACATACCCAAATCATCACATTTAAGAGATTTCACAATTAAAGTTTCCCTTTTGGGAAAGTTCATCCCAAATTCATCAAACTCACACTACATTCATGAATTCATCAATTATATACCAATTCAAGTCCATGACAACATCTAAACATGATCAACAACACCTAATCATCATGATTCATCAACGTTCAACACCAAAAGTTACTATTTTTAGCAATGTATGAACTATAAGACATCTTCTCAATTTTAAATTGTTCATATCATCAACCTAGCATCCAATCACCATCACAAACACATCCATAACATTCATACATCATCCAATCATCAATTCATGCAAAATAAAGTCACTATTATTAGTAACCTATGAACAACGTATCAAAATCATAGCTTTCTTGCATAATCGACGTTAACTAGCATATATACAATCCAACTAACATAATAACACCAACCAACATCAATAAATCGGCCTCCAATTGCAAGTTTCAAATTAGGGTTTCGGCCCTAATGTAAATCCCATAAGAACTTGTAAAAATCCAACCTTTATTGCATACTTGACGTTAATTAACATGTAATCTATCTAACAAACACATTAACAACAACAAACAAGCATCAATCGACCATCAATTGTGGATTTCGAATGGAACTTTCGGCCAACATGAAAGATCATCACAAACATGTAAAAATCTAACCTTTAAACGTGTAATGGCTTGCAATTGATGATTCCAACGTGTTCTATGCCTTGTAATCGACCAAAACCGAAGATGATTGCTTGTTCTTGGGCTGAATTCGAAGAGGAGAGGGAGAGGGGAGGTCGATCGCGGCCGATGGGGTGGGATTAGGGTTGGGTTTTGATTTTATTTTATTTAATAATCCATAATTACCCTTTTAACCCTTATAATTTGTATTTTATAAAGATTAGGCTTTTTGAATAGTTTTTAAATAGTTTTTAACTACTAAACACAATTATTATTAATCACAAATAACAATCATGCATAATTACCATTTATCACAAAACACATGAAATAAATACACACGTTTTCACGTTACGCGATAAAATTACAGTTAACATTTAAATCACATAAGCATAACTTAATAATCACATTGTTAACTTAATTATCATCAATTTAACTGATTATTGTTAAGTCACCAACGTTCAACGACAACTAGTGTGTGTGCACGACACGTGTATGCAAGACTTAACGGAACTAACGGAGTTTGGTAACTGAAAATTACCGGATGTCACATATTGTTTGGTGATTGTTGATGATTTCACTAGATTCACAGGGGTCTTTTTCTTGAAACATAAAAGTGAAACATCAGAAACATTAATGGAGTTTATCACTAAGATTGAAAATAAGCTTGTTTTAAAGATCAAAATCTTAAGAAGTGATAATGGATCTGAATTTGTTAATCATGTTTTAGATTCCTTCTGCAAGAACAAAGGCATAGCCAGACAATTTAGTTCACCAAGAACTCCATAACAAAATGTAGTTGCTGAAAGAAGAAACAGAACTCTCATTGAAGCAACAAGAACAATGCTAGCTAACTCATATTTGCCAATCAAATTGGGCAAAAGCAGTAAATACAGCATGCGATGTTCAAAACAGAACATTAATTGTCAAAGAACATAATAAAACACCTTATGAACTTTTGTTTAAAAGAAAACCTTTTATAGGCTATCTTAGAGCTTTTGGGTGTCATGTGTCTATTTTAAACACCAATGATCAATTAGGAAAGTTTGATGAAAAAGCTTATGATGGTTTCTTTGTTGGTTACTCATCAACATCTAAATCATATAGAGTCTACATTCCTCATCATAATATTATAGAGGAAACACCTAATGTATCTTTTGATGAATCCTTATTTCCAAAATCTGTAAAAGGATCATCTTGGTTGTTTGATATAGATGCATTAACAAATTCATTTAACTCTGGTTATTTGAATGTTATAGGTCCTACGGATACATTTTATCCTTATGTACCTCCAACTTTGAGTGAAGTGCCATTGACTGCTGATCCTCCAAGATTATTTCATTCACACACTTCAAGTGTTACTAATCCAGGCTTTTCATCTCAAACAAGCAATGACAATTTTGGTGGAAATAGAAATTCAACTTCAGAAGAGGTAACTAATGCATCAGTAGAAGTTAACAATGCATCCACAGAAGTTCTTGCTACATCCGTAGGTGTTCCCAATCCATCAGAAAACATTCCAACAACATTCACATCTGCAGATCAACAAACTACAACATCAATAGTTGTTCCTGTAACTACTGCGGAAGTTGTACCTACATCTGCGAAAACACAAAATCATGAAGATGGATTTCATTCAGCATCGGAAGACCAAAATGATGAGGATTTTAACCACTTTGTTGATTCCCCATATCAGCTGGATCCATCTCCATCAACCAACATCACTAACTTGGAATCATCAATTCTAGTTGAATCAATTCCAACAACAAGAATTCATAATTATCATCCTATAGAAAACATTATTAGTGATCTTAATGAAAGAACCGTAACAAGTCAAGAGGGAGCTGCTAATATTTGTCTGTTCTCCTGTTTTCTATCACAAGTGGTTCCTCCTAACATAACTGTTGCATTGAAAGACAATAGCTGGATTGAAGCAATGCAAGAAGAGCTTCAGCAATTCAGAAAGCAAAAAGTTTGGAATCTAGTTGATCTTCCTGAAGGCCAATATCCAATTGGTACAAAGTGGCTTTTAAAGAACAAACTAGATGATAAAGGTATTATCATCAGAAACAAGGCAAGGCTGATAGCTGAAGGCTATACTTAAGAAAAAGGGATAGAATATGATGAAGTCTTTACCCCAGTTGCAAGGATTGAAGCCATTAGAGTCTTTCTAGCCTAACTTTCACATAAGAAGTTCACAGTTTTCCAAATGGATGTAAAATGTGCCTTCTTATATGGTAAAATTGATGAAGAAGTCTATGTTACCCAACCACCAGGCTTTGAAGATCCTGATTACCCACATAACGTATACAATCTTGACCAAGCTTTTGTATGGTCTTCACCAGGCACCAAGAAAGTGGTATGAAACATTATCATCTTTCCTGCTCAAGAATGGTTATAAAAAAGGAACTATTTATCAGACTCTCTTCCTCTAACATGCTCATCAAGACCACTTGGTTGTCCAAATCTATATGGATGATATCATTTTTGGATCAACAAACAAGAGATTGTTTGAAGACTTTGAATCTTTGATGAAATCTGAGTTCCAAATGAGTTCCATGGGAGAATTAACATTCTTCCTTGGTTTACAAGTTCATCAGAAATCAGATGGAATATTCATCAATCAGGAAAAGTATATGCACCAAATATTGAAGAAGTACAACCTTGCTGCGTCTTCTTCATGCAAAACACCAGCATCAACAATAGATAAGATTGTACCTGATCCTAAAGGGAAGTCAGTTGATCAAAGATTATATAGTTATATGATACGATCTTTGATGTACTTAACTGCCAACAGACCTGACATAATGTTTGCTGTGTGTGTTTGTGCTAGGTACCAATGAGATCCAAAGGAGTCATATCTGAATTCAGTTATGAGAATATTCAGATACCTTAAAGAGAAGCCAGCTCTTGGGCTTTGGTATCCCAAAAAAGGAGATTTCAACCTCTAATCATATTCTAATAATGATTTTGGAGGTTGCAACAACAACAGAAAATCAACCACTGGAGGTAGTTAATTTATAGGACCAAGACTAGTTTCTTGGCAGTGCAAAAAGCAAACAAATGTATCAGTATACACAACTGAGGCTGAGTACATAGCTGCTTCAGCTGGTTGCTCTCAAGTTTTATGGTTGGAAAACCAACTACTTGATTATGGTTACAATTTTCTTCAAACACCAATACACATAGATAACTCAGCTGCTATGTTCATCACTGCTAATCCAGTGCAACATAGTAAAAAAAAACATATTGAAATCAGATACCATTTTCCGGGAGACAGCTCAGAAAAAGGTTTAATCAAGTTAATAAAAGTGGATACAACAAATCAGCTTGCTGATTTATTCACTAAAGCCTTTGACTCAATGAGATTTAACTTCTTAATTGAGTCCTTAGACATGATCAACTTAGATTAGTCATCACTACAAAGAAAAGCATGTTCTATCTGTCAAATTCATTATATGTAAAAGCCAAAAACATTCATAAAACATATAAAACTTAAAAAAATATTTTCATGTTAATATGTTTTCTTGAAAAAGCATTTCATATCATTCCTGATAGAACAAAACTTTGTGACTTTGATTTTATCAGTAGGATCTGAGTGATATAAGGTTCCAAAAATAAGCTAAGCAAATGCCAAGGTGACTAATTGTGGGTAATTCCATTGCAAGCAACTTATCATGAAACTAACTCACACACTATGTTGTATATAACCACTATCTTTGTGCATCATGAACCCTTTGTTTTGTGTAAACAAAGACCTGGGTTCACAGGCACCTCTATTTTACGTAAGTAAAGACCTGGTGTCCTGATGTTGATCATCAAGAAGTTCCAAAAAGGAACAGGTCTAAAAGAATCCAATGTGATCAATTGTATATTATCTCAAAGAGCATCAAAAATCATATCAGCATTAATAATATTTCAAAGAAATCTTAAGATAGAGCTTATAATTTACAGAACATAGTTTTAAGTGTGAAAAAGTGATGAATTGACTCATAAACGGAGGATAAACTCTAATGTGAATTGAATGTGGAGTCCATATTTTTCTATCTTTAATCAATACCAGAACAGGATAAACAGCATGACAAGTTGAAACTATACTCCTGCTTGAATTTATGTGGATCATTATACTTGCAATCAGCACTAGATTTATCACTACTATCAGCAAACAAAAATGTTTCAGGAAGTTGCTTAGTGTCATAGTATGATCCTATTGTATGACGTAAATGCTTGTAAATATATTTAAGTTTCTGCTTTAATCAAAAATACAAAAAAAAGATTTTGTTTTTGATCTATTCTTTGCTAATAAGATGGACAACATATTGCTTTTCATGCTATTCTCTTAATAAATTTTTAATAAATGCATAAGTTCATGAATACTCATAAATTTAGGGGGAGTAGTCATCAGCATAAAAACTGAGTTTATCACTTTCAAATGAAGAAAATTAGAACTTGAGCACTAACTTGGCTGCAGGATATCTAAATTTTTTTTTAACTAAATCAATCATGCATATTTTCCATGAAGAAGAGTCAACAAGGTCCAACAGCAAACAACAAATGATCTAACATGATGTTAAGATCATACAGCAAAAAGAACAAAATTGACTTTTCATAGATTGGTACCCTACGGATAAAACAACAAAAACATAACAAATTTTGCCTTCCGTAGATGCTCTGTGGAAGAATTATTTTGTAAAAGAAAATAGTAAAATCATAAGTTTTGCCTTCCGTAGATGTTCTGTGAAAGACTTAACCTGTTGATACGGATAAAAAGAAAAGTTGTCTTCCGTAGATGTTCTGCGAATGAATTAACTTATGGAGAACCACGGAAGGGTAATGAGGGTTAAGGGTCCCACATAATTAAATAAAAGGTTTTAAATTTTCTAAGCAAGCATAAATGATAACCTGACCATTGTCATTGTTATTCACATTTTCAGAACCCTTTTTAGACCTAGAAAAACGCTCTCATAACATAAACCCCTTTATCTGCCAACATAAAACCAAGCAAGAAGGTGACCTAAAGAGAAGTTTCTTGTAAGGATTTACAAGATTTAAGAATTTCCTGCTCCAAATCGAGTTTAACTACCCTTCTACTCCTTGAACCAGTCTAAAAACGCAAAACTTCCAAAGTGTAAGCTTCAACTCACCCGAATACAGCCATTCTTGTGATTTTCTCTACTTTTCTACCATAAATCTCACTTTTCTTGTTCAAAACAGAATCTTGCAGCCATATCACTTTTTTTGTGTGACTCATGACTTCACAAAAGGTAAATTCTAAAGGGTGTACATGAACAAAGGGTTGGTGCACCCGATTTCACCTCGAAAACCCTCTTTTTCATGAGTTTTAGCATCAATAACCCACTTGATTTGAAAATTCCCTCAACCTATGTTAAAATCTGCCCAAAAACAGATTATGAACATCCTTATAATCTGTATTAAAAGTTACAAAATGATTTGGTGATGTTTATGCTCAAGCTATGATGATTACACATGTGCAAATGATGTAAAACGCCCTCTAAAAAGCAACAACGGTGCTATGTATGTAGAAATCCATGAGATAATGTTTGTTCCAGTAATTTGATGAAATTAATCTTATAAAAATTCGTGGTAGTTGTTGAATAGGTAAAAAGTGTGGTATTATGGACTTAATGGGAGAAATTAAGGACCCGAAAAGTGGTAAAATCCAAAGATATGACCACATTTTAAAAGATTTAAATTTAAAAAGTTCCAGGCCCTAAAATAAGTATTTTAGTGTTAAAAACCTTAAGAAATTAACATGGGTCATTTTGGGTCAAGAAATTAAAGGAAGCAAACTTCTGGGTCAAAATTGTCAATTTTGAAACTTGAGGGACGAAAGTGTAAATTTCATAAATATCACTGAATTTAAATCATTTTATGACCAAAAGCATTTAGAAAACTTGATGTTATATTAACAAGTTATTAAGAATCATGAAAACTTGTCATTCATATACTAAAACCCTAACTTTCCTAAAAAAGAAACTTTTTGATGCAAACTCCTAAGAAACGAAGCCAAATGAACTTATGACCATAAAATTCACTTAGATGTATTAACAAGTTACTAAGAAACAAAGTCTAGAAACATGTAACTTAGTACCTGTAATCCTGAAAATTGGGTGCTAGGACTCGGACTTATTAGTACTTAAAGGACTTTTAACTGATTCTAAGATGAATTTTAGTGTTCTCTTTTTACTACTTTATGGGATGAAGCATGCTATGTTTGAACTAAAATCACTTATGTGATATTATGTGATACTTATATGTTGTGGTTAATATTAGAACCCGCACTTACTTGCATCACAATGATTAATTCTTGGTGAACCGCTTGTTTTATTTGGGTAGATCTACTTGGAGAATCCCCCACACACAGTGCCTTCTGTCATAACCCAACAACATAATAGGAAGGGTACCACACTGAGATCCTGTGGCGTTGTTTGTGTCATGTGACAAGTTTTATAAGATACTATGGTGTACCACTCGGCAGGTATGGTACACTGTTTGAGGCTCAGTTCTCCCTATGGGTTAACCAGTAATAACACAAGTTTAGAAGAGGCTAGTCGGGACTGAGTGCAGGGTTGATTGTGACTCCCACAACAATGATACTTATGTTTTTAAATTAACATATGGATTCTAAAGAGTTTATTTGTTTTTAAACTATAAGCACTTGAACTCACCAACTTTATAGTTGACAAAATCTTTTTGAGCATGTTTCAGGTAACCTTTTATGGAAACTTGGATTACGTTGGAAACCTTTTATGGATGGCCTAGCACCATGACTACCAATGGCATTACTTAACTTTGAAACATTTTAGACCATTTACTTTGATGTCTGTTAACATTTAAATTTTCTATGATGGATTCAAACTTTTGTATTGGGCTAGACTGTTATGGCCTGGTAATATTATTTAAATGTAATGCCATGTGATTTCTCTCCTTTTGTGCTCTTATGATGATTAGTTTCTACTGCCACGTATATTGCCAGTCTGTGACGTTCCACCCACCTTGGGCCCGGGGTGTGACAAATTGGTATCAGAGCCAAAGGTTGTAGAGAAGTCAGTAATACCTTAGTAGACCCTAAGCTACAACCTTGATACCTTAGGACTGTCCTTGTTTCGGGATGTGTTGGAGTGAACGGGTTGGGTAAATTGATGATTACACCTGATCAACATAATCATGAATTTACCGGACGCGTAAATTCTAGCATCCCCCCCCAAGTGATGATAACTTGTTTATTTTAAGAGGGTAAATGATTTGGGAAATGTTTTTGTGTAGTCTAAACTTTATAAACTAACTTTCATGCCTGTTGCAACCTATATTGTTACTGATTAAAGATACTACTACCATCACTACCACTATTATTACTACTATCAGTTGCTATCATTATTATTGCCATTTGCTATGAGAAACCAAATTACTCAAGATAATTTTACAGGATTTTAGATGCTATCATTATTATTGTCATGAGCTATGAGAAACCAAATTACTCATGATAATTTTACAGGATTTCAAGATTATGGTGAAAAATGGAAAAGCGCCTGCATACCCAGCCGACGAGACTGCCCCAGTTGGAAGGCTTAGGAGGGCAACGCCTCCGTCGTAGTATGAGAAATACTTGTGGAGATGCAATCATCCTGGATGGATTTCGGTGACATTTGACAACATAGAACCCTCGAAAGACTCTTCACCATCATCCCAAGAGAAAAGCAGAATGCGGTCCCACTCACCGCACGTCACTACACCTACTCCCTCAACTATCCCGCCTATCGGGAATAGGGGCGCGCGTGTCATTACATGACCGTGTAAGAGTACTAGGCCAGGAGCCTCTGTTTCCTTTAGGATTCATCCCCCTCCACCTTCCCTGTGATGGCTCCCGTACCAGCACCTCCAGTGATTGACCCGCCCAGACGCTAACCGTGCGACGAGTGTTGGATGCCGCCCAGGCGTAGCATGTATGACGGCCCGAGTGTTCTTGCTAGAGACCCCTACTCCCAGTCCAGCCATCGGGCTAGTGATTTTGGTCCGTCAAACCCCACGTTGGGGGACATACTTAGGAGTATTCAGCGTCACGAGGTGACTATTCAGCACGCCACGCGGAGCTCACAGTCCGCCCATTTCCAGGCAATGATGGCGTCTCATGGTGTTCAACGCCTGGAGATGAAGAAGAAGAAGAAGTGTTCGGGCTAGTTTGGGTGGCTGAAGAAGAAGTGGTAGTGATGATGGGGATGATATCCGATTGTTTGGCTTTGGCTTCAGAACTATTTAAAGAAATTATTTTATTTATCTTAGACACTCTTATTATCTTATGGGGGTGATGGCACCTTCCAATTTGTGATACTATGACACCACTACTGTTTTGCTTGATTGATGCTACATTTAACTACTTATGAATTTTCTCTTATGATACTAACCTTTGAAAGGTGCCTAAAATGGGAATATGCAATAGTATATTTTTGAGAAATTAATCTGGTTGCCCCATAAAATTTATTAACTCCATGTTACTCTAGTGAAACAACTATACATGTCTTGTAGTGTGTTATAGGAATTTCATGTGTTTGGTGATGTGACTAATAGGAGTAAAAATCAATGTAACGAGATACTTGAAACCAATTTATGAGATACTAAATAAGTTTACCTACGATGACACCAGAATGCCAGCTAGAAGAGGAATTCGTGGGGGAAGAAATGACAAAGTTGTACGAACTAGGAACCAGGGTGGAAATCAACCACCTACTCCATCAGAAACCGCACGTGGAGAAAATGTCAATCTCGAGAATGTAGAGAGAATCGCTAACCTAGTGGCTCAGCCAATCGCTAATGCTATTCCAATCATTAACGCCCAGATCAACGTAGACTGGGGAAATGCAACCAGAAGTGGGAGACCTGGAAATGATGAAGGCAACACGAATGAGGCTGAGGAGATAAGGAATTGATATTCCTACAAAACCTTCATGTCTTGCAAACCAAAAGATTTCTATGGCACTGAGGGTGCAATTGAGACTTACCGGTGGTTAGATGAGATTGAATCCGTATTGGACATCAGTGAGTGCAAGACCGAGCGCATGGTAAGGTTTGCCTCTCAATCTCTTAAGGGACCAGCATTGGAATGGTGGAAGACTATCATTCAGCCCCGAGGCAGGAATGCTGCAGGCCAAATGAAATGGTCTGAATTCAGAGAGCTAATGACCAGCAAGTACTGTCCCATCAATCAACTGGAGAAACTGGAGGCTGAATTTCTGGACTTGGAAATGAAATGCTCAAATTACACCTAGTACATCAACCGGTTCTAGGCTCTGTCTCTACTGGTGCCCCAACTAGTTTGGTCTTCCAGACCTACAACACTGCAAGTAGCAGTCGATCTCACTAGCAGTCGATCTCACTAGCAGCTTGACTGATGATCTGGTTATAGCTGGGTGGACAGAACATGTGAAAACTGAGGACAAGAAGAAGGCGATGGGTGAGAAAAGGAAGTGGTTTGATACTAAGAAGACAATCGGAACAGTGGTAGCTCAAGCAAGAGAACTGGCGAAGGTGTAAGGCGTGATGATCATGGTGGAAGGGCTCGAAAGCTTTACTTACGTACAAGCCCCTTCTGCAACAAGTGTAAACTACATCACCAAGGCGAGTGCAACCCGATGTCTTGTTTTAGGTGTAAACAAACTGGTCATTTGATTAAGGACTGTACGTATGAGCCGGGTACGCAATGTTACAAGTGTGGGGATCCAGGACACATAAGGAACAAATGTCCTAAGCTTGCAAGGGATAAGGACACCAGATCTAACAAACCCAAGGGAAGAGTATTCGTGATGGATCCAAATTGTGCTCATAAGGAACCTGATGTGGTTAACGGTACGTTTCTCATAAACAACCATCCTGCTATCATTCTATTTGATACTGGAGTGACAGGTAGTTTTGTCTCCACTACCTTTAGACCTTTGATTGATTTAGAAGCTCGTACCCTAACCGATGCATATACCATAGAATTAGCCGACGGTAACATAATAGAAACTAATGAAATCATCAACGACTGCACTATAGAATTAAAGGGTAATCCATTTAAGATAGACTTGATGCCTATAATGCTAGGAGATTTTGATGTGCTCGTGGGGATGGATTGGTTAACTAAAAATAAGGCTGATCGTGTATGATAAGCATTTGCTTAAAATATCTTTAATTGACGGAAAGACACTGATGGATCACGGTGATAGAAGCAAGATGCTATACCCCATGATATCCCACCTAAAGGCTACCAAGAGTCTCCATAAGGGATGCTCAGCTTTCATAGTCTACGTGATGAAAACGAGAGAAGATAAGAATATTGACAATATACTGGTGGTGTCTGAGTACTCGAGAGTATTTCCCGAGGATCTGCCGGGACTCCCTCCAACTTGACAGGTCGAGCTCCACATAGATCTAGAGCCTGGTGCCACACCAGTGGTCAAGGAACCTTACTGACTCGCTCCACCCGAGATGAAGGAGCTAATGCTACAAATCCAAGAGTTGCTGGACAATGGATTTAAAGACCAACCGTTTCTCCGTGGGGTGCACTAGTACTATTTGTTAAAAAGAAGGATGGAACCCTACAAATGTGCAATGACTATCGGGATTTGAACAAGCTTACAATAAAGAACAGTTATCCTCTTTTGAAAATTAATGACTTATTTGATCAACTACAAGGAGCCAGCTATTTCTCCAAGATAGATTTAATTTCGAGATACCATCAACTGAAGATAAAAGAAGAGGAAGAGCATGAGAAGCATCTTAGACTGATTTTGGATTGACTATTTCTCCAAGACAGTTATTTGTCCAAGACAACCTTTAGAACTAGATATGGACACTATGAGTACTTAGTCATGCCCTTTGTACTGACTAATGCACCAGCAACATTTATGGATCTCATGAACCGGGTATGCCGCCCATATCTTGACAAATTTGTGATTGTGTTTATTGACGATATTTTGATCTACTCCCGCAGCAAGGAAGAGCATGAGAAGCATCTTAGACTGATTCATGAATTGCTCAAGAATGAGCAATTATATGCAAAGCTCTCTAAATATGAGTTTTGGATGCGTGAAATCCAGTTTCTAGGGCATGTGGTGGATAAAGAAGGGATTCAAGTAGATCCATCAAAAATAGAAGCCATTAAAAACTAGAAAATTCCTGAAACTCCTACCTAGATAAATCAATTTCTTGGTTTGGCTGGATACTATCGGAGGTTTATCAAGGACTTCTCGCGAAATGTACAGCCACTAACCGCTCTAACCAAATAAGATACAGCCTTGACATGCGGAAAGGAACAGAACGAAGCATTTGAATTACGCAAGGGGAAGTTGTACAGTGCACCTATCCTTGCCCTACCAAAAGGCGTTGAGGATTTCATAGTTTATTGCAACGCCTCGCGTCAGGGGCTGGGATGTGTGTTAATGTAGCGAGACAAGGTGATTTCTTACGTGTCTAGATTGTTAAATGAGCATGAGAGAAACTACACTACTCATGATCTAGAACTGGGTGCATACTGTTTGCGCTCAAAATGTGGAGACACTATCTCTACGGTACCAAGTGCGCTATTTACACTGATCACAAAAATTTGCAACACATTCCGGATTAGAAAATGTTAAATATGCGCCAAGGAAGATGGGTACAATTGTTAAGCGATTACGAATATGAGATTCCTTACCATCCATGCAAGACAAATGTAGTGAAGGATGCATTGAGTAGAAAAGAAAGGGAAAAACCCCTTCGCGACCGTGCCTTGAGGATGAGCGTGTATACTAGCCATACCGCTAGATTAAAAGAAGCACAAAGGGAAGCTCTAAAGGAGGATAAACTAACTGAGGAGATGTTAATGGGAATGGAAAAACATTTAGAAGTGAGTAATGACGGGTTGTTTAAGTATGAAGGAGAACTTGGGTACCAACATATGGCAGAATTAGAGAAATAGTCCTAGATGAAGCCCACAAATCCAGATATTCGGTTCACCTAGGAAGTGACAAGATGTATCAAGACTTAAAGATTCTCTTCTGGTGACCAGGATTAAAGAAATCCATCACCACCTATGAAGGGAAATGTCTGGCATGTGTGATGGTAAAAGCCGAAAACCAAAAACCATCAGGAACTTTACAACAACAAAAATCTCAGAGTGGAAATAGGATAACATTACGATGGATTTTGTTACAAAGATACCAAGAACCTTTCGAGGGCATGATGGTATTTGGGTAATAGTGGATAGGCTTACCAAATCAGCTCACTTCCTACCTATTCGAGAAGACAACAACTTATCCAAGCTAGCACAACTATACATCAATGAAGTAGTGACAAGACATGGAGTGCCACTATCGATTATCTCAGACCATGATAGTCGCTTCACTTCACGATTTTGGAGATCTCTCCAACGGGCTTTGGGGACCCGTCTTGACTTAAGCACGGCAAACCACCCTCAAATCGACGGGCAAAGTGAAAGAACCATTCAGACTCTGGAGGACATGTTAGAAGCTTGTGTGATCGACTTCAGTGGAAGTTGGGATAACCACCTTCCCCTAGTGGAGTTCTCCTGCAATAATAGTTATCATGCAAGTATAAAAGCAGCTCCGTATGAAGCCCTATATGGTAGAAAGTGTTGATCACCAGTAAACTGGAATGAGATTGGTGATAGCCAAGTAATGGGACCCGATATCGTAATGGAAACCACAAACAAGGTATTTAAGATTAAGGAACGATTGAGAGCAGCCAGAGATCGTCAGAAGAAATACGCTAATAGAAGACGAAAGCCCTTGGAATTTCAAGTGGGTGATAGAGTGATGTTAAAATTCGCACCATGGAAGGGCGCAGTTAGATTTGGCAAGAAAGGCAAACTAAGCCCAAAATACATTGGACCATTTTTGTCAAGGGTTGGCCCGGTAGCATACCAATTAAGGCTACCTCAAGAACTGAGCTACATACATGACACTTTTCATGTCTCTAACTTGAAGAATTGTCTTGCAGACAAAGCCTTGGAATTACATTAAAGAAGGCCAGAATAAATAACAAGTTGAACTTTATGGAGGAGCCTATAGAGATTATTGACCGAATGGTCAAGAAACTTAGGAGAAGTCGCATACCCAGGGTTAAAGCAAGTTGGAACTCTTGGCGAGGACCCGAGTTCACATGGGAACGAGAAGATAAGATGAGAAAAGAGTATCCGCATCTCTTTGAACCTACCCGTTGGGAATCTAATCGAAACTAAAATTTCTGGATGAAATTTCCCAAACGGTGGGAGAATGTAACAACCGGATTCTAGGTCCTACTTTAAACCTTAATATTATCTAGCGGTATTTCATTTTATTATTAATATTATTTTCGTCTTCTATGTTAATTGACTTCATGCTTGATTTCCTTTGAAGATTCTATTATGATTGCCTTAGTCTAGAAATTATCGACCGATGTTAGAGATAACAAAATGATAACCTACATTTGAAACTTTCACCCGCATTGGTTAATGCAGATGTGTGGTTTTAATCCGCATTTCATCAGTGGTCATCCACATTTCTTCCATGTTCATCCACATTTCTTCAGTGGTCATCTGCATTTCTTCAGTGTTCATCCGCATTTCTTTAGTGGTCATCCACATTTCTTCAGTGTTCATCTGCATTTCTTCAGTGGTCATCCGCATTTCTTCAGTGTTCATCCGCATTTGTTCTTGTTCATCTGCATTTGTTGTTACTCATCCGCATTTGAACTTGCTCATCCACATTTGTATCCGCATTTTTTCTTGGACTTGTGATTTCTTCCAACCAGAGCAACCGTCAACCACCCCTTGAATTGACATGTATGATCCATTCAGGGTCCGACATCAAGAATTTTAAATAAAACTAATCATATGTGCGTACACACACATTTACGACCATGAATATACAAGAATACATAATACTTGCACCTTTTGTTTTAAACATAAACTTTATAAAAAAATAATAATAAATAAAAAAAGAAAACCCCTCCCCATTTGAAATCAGCCGCCCCCCTTTCCACCAATCCCACACTCTCTTGATTCTACAAATACTCCTGAAACACACCACCCTTCCCTTTTCTCCATACACGCAACCATCCCATCCTTCCATCTCTCACTCTCTATCAACAAATTCTCTCCCTTTCTTCTTCAAAATTCTGCAACTTCTTCTCCATTTTCAGCAAGAAGTCGAAGGCCTTCTTCATGCACAACATCGAATAGGAGCAAAACCAAGCAAAAAGGTGACCCAAAGAGAAGTTTCTTGGAAGGATTTACAAGATTTAAGAAGTTCATGCTTCAACTAAAGTTCAACAGCCTTTCTACTCCTTGAACCGGTTTAAAAACACAAAACTTCCAAAGTGTCAGCTTAAACTCACCCGAATAAAGCCATTCTTGTGATTTTCTCCACTTTTCTACCATAAATCTCACTTTTCTTGTTCCAAACAGAATCTTGCGGCCATATCACTATTTTTGTGAGACTCATGACTTTACAAAAGGTATATTCTAAAGGGTGTACATGAACCAAGGGTTGGTGCACCCGATTTCACCCCAAAAACCCTCTTTTTCATGAGTTTTAGCACCAATAACCCACTTGTTTTGAAAAGCCCCTCAACGTATGTTAAAATCTGCCCAAAAACAGTTTATGAACATCCTTATAATCTGGATTAAAAGTTACAAAAAGATGTAAATCACCCTCTAAAAAGCAACAACGATGCTATGTATGTAGGAATCCGTGAGATAATGTTTTGTTTCAGTAGTTTGATGATATTAATCCTATAAAAATTCATGGTAGTTGTTGAAGAGGTAAAAAGTGTGGTATTATGGACTTAATGGGTGAAATTAAGGACCCGTAAAGTGGTAAAATCCAAAGATATTCTGGGCCCTAAAATAAGTATTTTAGTGCTAAAAACTTATGAAATTAACAAGGGTCATTTTGGGTCAAGAAATAAAAGAAAGCAAACTTCTGGGTCAAAATTGTCAATTTTGAAAATTGAGGGACCAAAATGTAAATTTCATAAATATCACTGAATTTAAATCATTTTATGACCAGAAACTTTTCGTAAACTTGATGTTATATTAACAAGTTATTACGAATCATGAAAACTTGTCATTCATATGCTAAAACCCTAACTTTCCTAAAAAGGAAACTTTTTGATGCAAACTCCTAAGAAACGAAGCCACATGAACTTATGACCATAAAATGCACTTAGTTGTATTTTCAATAAGTCTAGAAACATGTAACTTACTACCTGTAATCCTAAAAATAGGGTGCTAGGACTCAGACTTATCAGTACTTAAAGGACTTTTAAGTGATTCTAATGTGAGTTTTAGTGTCCCGTTTTTACTACTTTTTGGGGTGAAGCATGCTATGTTTGAACTAAAATCACTTATGTGCTATTATGTGATACTTATATGTTGAGGTTAATGTTAGAACCTGCACTTACTTGCATCACAATCATTAGTTCTTGGTGAACCGCTTGTTTTATATGGCTAGATCTACTTGGGGAATCCCCCACACATAGTGCCTTCCGTCATAACCTAATGACATAATAGGAAGGGTACCACACTGAGATCCTGCAAGGTCCTTTGTGTCATGTGATACGTTTTATAAGATACTATGGTGTACCACTCAGCAGGTATGGTACACTGTTTGAGGCTCAGTTCTCCCTTTGAGTTAACCGGTAATAAAACAAGTTTAGAAGAGGCTAGCCGGGACTGAGTGCAGGGTTGATTGTGACTCCCACAACAGTGATACTTATATTTTTAAATTAACTTATGGATTCTAAAGAGTCCTTTTGTTTTTAAACTATAAAACCTTGAATTCAGACAACCCTTGATTGAAGCTTGGATTAGGTTGGAAACCTTTTATGGATGGCCTAGCACCGTGACTACCAATGGCATTACTTGACTTTGAAACATTTTAGATGATTTACTTTGATTATTAACATTTAAATTTTCTATGATGGATTCATAATTTTATATTAGGCTAGACTGTTATGGCTCGGTGATGTTATTTAAATGTAATGCCATGTGATTTCTCTCCTTGTGTGCTCTTATGATGGTTAGTTTCTGCTGTCACATATATTGCCAGTCTGTAATGTTCCACCCACCTTGGGCCCGGGGTGTGACACTTAAGGCTGATCAAAAGGCTCAAAAGTTGAGTGTTCAGTTTATTGAACAACAACTAGAACAATCAAAGGAAGATGTCAAAGTAAAAGATCAAGATTTGAATAGTACAAGACTTGATATTGCTTATTTGACTGAGCAGACAGATGCTAAAGATGCTGAGATTGATGAATTGAAAAAGGTCATCTATGCTTAAAATGAAGAGATTAAGAGGCTAAATAGAGAAATGGAGTATGCAGACACTCACCTGATTGAGGAAGAACATTCAGAAGGCCAAGAATAAGAACTGAGTAATGAGTTTGTGGAACAGATCATGTCTCAAGCTGAGGAAACAAGAACAGTGGAGTCTGATAAAGTAATTATCATCTCTAAGGAGACGTACTCTATGGATCAACTCTTTGGAGAAGCAAATCCATTTTAAAATATACAATACTCACCAATCCTTAGACAACATTTTCATACACCCGACACAAACATCTAAAACAAGCCTTGTTCCTATGAACACATTGTCAGACAAACAGAAAGAGCTAATCAGACAGTTTGCACAGTCATTGAAGGTGCGAACTGGATCATCAAAAAATCAAGCATCATCCTCACAACCTCAACTTAAGATATATGAGAGGAAGAGGAAGAGACTTTACTTAGCATCCCAGGAAAGGAAAGCAAAAGGTTCAAGAAGTGGATGAACCTAAATCATCACCACTTAAACTTCCAAAGGTTAAAGCTGAACCATTTGTTGAAGATGAGCATAAACAGAATGAAAAAGAGGTTGTTGTGTTAGAAGAAGGTGAAATTGATTAGAGAAAGTATCAACAAATAGATCCAATCATTATTCTGACTGATTCTGAAGATGATGATGAAGAAAGGGATGAAGGTGAAATGCAAAACATACAAGAATTGTTCCTAGATGATCCTAAATCACTCATGGGAATTGAATTGGCTTCAAGAGGATTTTCTTATGATTCTTTCATTCAACTTAACCTTTTTGAGATTAAAGACTTACTCAAAGACTTTCAAGAAGTCATGAAGAATGAGACTAAGCAAACATACAGAAGGTACAAGGAGATAAAGGATCAACAAGAATTCCAGAAGAATCTACCCAAAGATCCTCAAATAGATAATATGACATACTCCCAGGTTAAAAGCTGGTTGTGTCACACATGTATGCCATACAGATCTTATGCAGGCAAATCTTTTTCTCAAATGAAGGATTTTTCTAGAAAGGTATACAAGAACATGTTGGCAAGTGCATTGAAGGCACAAATCACAATACCTTATCCAACTTCTGCATTATCTACTTACCACCAAGCCCCTCCTGAACTATACCCCATTGAGGAACTTAGGCAATTCATGCCTTATAGGCTATAACCTGAAGGAAATGAGGTGAGAGAGATGATTAATGAAGTGAACTACCCTACTCATGATCTGGAGCTGGCTGCTATGGTATTCACGTTAAAAATATGGAGACACTACTTATATGGTGCCAAATGTACGATTTTTACGGACCACAAAAGCTTAAAGTATTTCTTCGAGCAGAAAGATCTTAATATGAGACAGTGACGTTAGTTGGAACTCATAAAAGACTACGGCTGTGAGATTCATTATCACCCATGTAAAGCTAACGTGTTGGACTCAACAAGTGCATTAAGAATTAATGCATAAAAGTATGATGCTTGCCAAAT
The DNA here is from genome assembly GCA_025506505.1 of Flaveria sonorensis. Taxonomy (NCBI): domain Eukaryota; kingdom Viridiplantae; phylum Streptophyta; class Magnoliopsida; order Asterales; family Asteraceae; genus Flaveria; species Flaveria sonorensis. Next base: position 34,092,951 of record CM046427.1, read on the forward strand.
CAAACATATATCAAACATAATGTGTTCTAACATTCAAACGATCATTTACCGTTAAAATCACTTTTAAAATAAAAATCAACCTTGATAAAGTTTGTTAAAAGTTCAACGCCATCATCAATCAAATCAACTGACTTTTATCAAGGAGAAAAAAATAAATTTGATAATCAAATAACAGATGATGATGAGGACGATTTATTAGATAATCAGCCAATTACTGAAACTCAAAAGGTTTCAAGTGTGGCTGATACATCAAACAAACAATCGAAATAGATTCAAGGATTTGATATCTGTTCCGGTGGAAGGAAAGCTGTAACTTCCATTGCCCCTCCCAAACAGGTAAATAAAGGGAACAGTAAAACCACAATTCAGCCAAAACAACAATCCGTAACTTTTGAAGTTCCATTAAAATCTAATTTGAAATCAATAGTTTTCAGCAAACAAACAAAATCTGAGTTACCATACTGTGAATGGTGTGATCAATTCACACACACAACTGCAAAGTGTAGATATGGTAAGTACTGCAAGTACTGTAAGATGAATAATCACAGTACAAAATCATGTCATTTTCACAATTACTGCTCCATTTGTGTAACACCCGGGTATTTTTTTTAAAGACGAGAAAGAAGGAATAAATGTGTATAAAAGAAAGAAAACACAATTTAACCCAAGTTGAGGGGCTAAATGTGTCAAAAGGACAAAGAAAGAATAAAAGTAGATGCAAAAAGGTGATGGCCGCCCACACCTTCCTGCATATTTCAATTCAACCGGATTTTAGAGAGAGAAAGAGCAGAGCTCTCGGGTTTTTGAAGAAGAAGAAGAGGAAACCGAATTCAAGGTAAGAATTCTTGGTTTTAAGTTGTTCTTGGCCGGCCTATGCCTCGGTTGTATGCCTATGTGTGTTTTGTTGTGTTCGGGTGTGTGTTTTTGGTGGGTTTCTAGGTGCTTGAACTCATTTGCAAACGGGTTTAAAGGAAGTCATACTCGAAGGCTGCTAAGGTGAGTTCTAGAACCCCCTTTTTTTTACTTGTTTTAACTGATTTTGGGGCTGGAAATGCATGTATGTATGTTTTTATGAATGTGGGTTTTTTACCCGTATGAATGTGTATGTATGAATACGGGTGGGTTATGATTTGGGTGATTTATTATGTTATGATGATGCCATGTTCATATTATGATGCTTAGAATGCTAGAACTAAGCTTAGAACATGATGAATTGATGATTTGGGGATGATTTTGATGTTATTCGTCAGACGGTTGAATTTGCTTAAGTGTTGCCCCATGCGCCCAAAACCCATGTGTCCAAATAGCATCCATGCGCCTAGAATAGGCTGAGATTGACTAAGTGTTCCATGCGCCCAAATATTGCCCATGCGCCTGAAAGTTCCCCATGCGCCTAAGTGTTCCCATGCGCCCAAAAGGCCATGCGCCTCCATAGTGCTCATGCGCCTATGCCTTGGAATATTTTTTGAAATTTTGGGGAAAATGTAAAGTGTAGGCTTTGACTTGGGATGTTCCCGGGGGTGATGTATGTTGACTTTATGATGTCATATGTGATGTGATGATGTTATGTATTGTATGGTTACGTTTATGTTACGTTCCTTATTATGTATGTTTTGTTTTCCGTGGATTTACGTGGTATGATTATGAAAAGTAAATGCAAAGTATTATGTAACGTAAAGCGGAAGATAATGAAAAAGGGAACGTAAGGATTGAATGAATGCATGCATTAATGAATGAATGAATGAATGGAAAAGTCTTGCAAGCAAAGGTTGAAGTGAGTGACTGTGTTGTCACAAAAGACTCGTAAGCCAAATGTTGAGGTGAGTGACTGTGTTGTCACAAAAGACTCGTAAGCCAAAGGTTGAGGTGAGTGACTGCGCTGTCATAAAAGACTTGTAAGCCAAAGGTTGAGGTGAGTGACTGTGTTGTCACAAAAGACTCGTAAGGGGTGAAATCCATGAGATTGACCCGGATCTTTGTCGCTAACCCCGGTGCTGGTGCCAGGCTTTGTGCGCAATGAATGGAAGTCTGATAAACTTTGGCCCAGTACCCGCTTTGTGCCTACGTTTGGGGTATAGCTGATGACATTGATCCAGAAGGAATGAACAACGGAAGGTTAATGAATGAAATGTACGGAATGAAAGATAACAAATGATAAAGATGACGTACGATGATAAATGAACGGGAGTCAACGAATGACGTTGAAATATAATAATAAATTATTATCTATGTGTACGTATGATGCATGATCACATGTGAAAGTAAAGAAAGAATGCTTTTAATCGAAAGAAAAGTATTTTATTTTATAAAACTAGTACTCACTCAGCAACGCTGACTTTTATGTGTTTCCAGTTGGCAGGTAATGTTGCTGAGGATGGCACGGGAAGGCTACTTGGCATTTTTGGTTGGCAATCGTTGTTTAGATTATAATGTTTTTGTGATGTAATACAAATTATGATATTTTGTAACAGTTAACTACAATGTATTATTTTGCAAAAGCAATTACAATAAAATGGTTTAAAAGAATTCCGCTGCAATATTTTAGTAAAGTTAATGTATGTTTTATGCTTTATGTGCAATGATTGACCAGCTGTAAGCGTTCCGGAAACGGGGCCTTACAAGTTGGTATCAGAGCCAAAGTTTAAGTGAAACGGGTTAAAATTTTCAAAATAAACCTAAACTTAAACTTAAAATGGGACAAAGGGAAGGGATGCCAGTCCGAGTAGCTACGTGCCATCAGGTATTTCTTGATGTTAACGGGTATTATGTGCGCATGTTATGTGGTTTATGTGCTTCTTAGTAGATTTAGATACTGATGTAGTCAGGATAGGAAATACTTGGGGTATGAAGAGTAAAGTAAGTGGCTAATCACAACTGGCTACTTTAATTAGGGAGTTACTATACTTGACATAAACTGAGCTATTACCTTGAATGATCATGTTAGTGTTTGAATCTTATAGCGTGTTAGAGGATGGCCGATAGTAGATCTTCAAAGGCTTCTCGAGGTGGAGGTCGTGGTGGACGTGGTGCTGGACCACGGGTCACGAGAGGAAGGCCTAGGGCTGAAGAGGTGGCTCATGAAGAGCCCGAGACCCCTCATCCGGAGGGCGGTGATGAGAGTGCTAACTTAAGGGCCTCGGTGAAGGAGGCTGTTGTAGAGGAGGTTCATCAGGTCATGCAGATGATCTTACCGTTTGTGGTGACCGAAGTAATAAAGGTTGTAAGAGAAGGGGAAAGGAAGGAGAGGAACAGGTCCTCGGGAGTAAGGGTGCAACCGGGGACTGAGACAGTTGTCTCAACTGACGAGGAAGAAGAAGAAGAGCCTGTGCCGGAGGCAGCACGAGGCTGTAACTATGGGGCATTTCAAAGATGCAAGCCCCCGACTTTTGACGGAAATGGCACTGCTGCTGCTGCTCACCGGTGGGTGAGAGAGATGGAAGCTGTACTTGATATCAGCGAGTGCCGGGAGGATCGAAAGGTGAAGTTTGCCACTCATTCATTTGTGGACTCAGCTCTGTGCTGGTGGGACAATATCGTCCAAGCCGAGGGTAGTAGGGCAATTGGAAGAATGAGGTGGCCAGAGTTGAAGAAGCTGGTGATCGAGGAGTTCTGTCCTCATAGGGAGCTTGACAAGGTTGAGAAGGAGTTCCTGCAGCTGGAGGCAGGAACCATGACACATTAGCAATACACCACCAAGTTTAACAAGATGGCACGACTAGTGCCGGATCAGGTAACACCTCTGTCGTGAAAAATCAAGAGGTATATTCAGGGCTTGCCGGCGGATATCCACAAGCATATGATCGCTACCCGGCCGAGCACATTCAGGTCGGTGGTCGATCTGGTTAGAAGGTTGTACGACAAGAGGGAAGTAATGGTGGCTGAGGTGAGCAAGAAGGGTGGTGGTGGCCAGAACTGGAATGGGAAGAGGTTTGGACGTGGTGGGGCTGCTCCAAACAACAAAGTTGCAAGGGTGGATGACCGACGTGTGGTCACACCTGGTGCGGGGTCGAAGAGGTGTGGCAAATATGGGAAAGAGCACAACGGAGAGTGTAGGTTGACATCCAATGTCGGTTTTCGGTGTGGGAGGACAGGACACGTGGCGAAGGATTGCAGGGTAAGAAGGTGTTATAACTGTGGAGAGGAAGGCCACATGATCAGGGAATGCAAGAAGCCGAGGGCTGAGAGTTCCGGGGCGAAGAAAACAGCTTGGACTGAAGGGTAGAAAGCTAGCGCCAGGGCTTTCACGATGACCAAGAAGGAGGCTACGATGGACCCCGATGTTGTGTCAGGTACGTTTCTAGTAAACCAAACTCTTGCTTCTATGTTATTTGATTCAGGTGCTAGTAGGAGTTTTATTTATGCTGCTTTCTGTGCGAAGTTGCCTGTTAGTAGTAGGAGTATTAATGAGCCCTTTGATGTAGAAACTGCCATAGGTAAGTCTACCAAGATTGTTGATCTGATAGAAGGTTGTGATATAGAACTAGAAGGTCATAAGTTTCCTGCTAGACTGTTTGTGATGACCTTGGGCGGGTCTGACGTAGTCCTAGGAATGGATTGGTTGGCGGACTACGAGGCGAGCATTGTGTGTCGCAATAAGATGATTAATCTGACCGCGCCTGACGAGAGTTCGGTGATGATTCACGGCGATCGAGTAACAATGATTCCGAAGTGATTTCGATGGCGGTGGTGGGAAAGTGCATGAGGTGTGGATGTAGTGTCTACTTGGCCTACGTGAAGAATGTAGATACGCCAACACCACAACTGTTAGATGTACCAGTTGTGTGTGAGTTCCCAGATGTGTTTCCCGAAGATTTACCAGGTGTGCCATCGGACCGTGAGATTGAGTTTCAGATTGACTTGATACCTGGTGCTCAACCTGTTGCTAAGGCACCGTATCGGTTGGCTCCGACCGAGATGAAGGAGTTGATGGGGCAACTGCAGGAATTACTTGATAAGAGGTTCATTAGACCGAGTATCTCTCCTTGGGGTGCTCTGGTCTTATTCGTGAAGAAGAAGGACGGTAGTATGAGGATGTGTATCGACTACCGTGAGTTGAATAAGTTGACGGTGAAGAATCGGTACCCACTACCGAGGATTGATGATTTGTTTGATCAGCTCCAAGGTGCCAGTTGGTTCTCAAGGATAGATCTTCCATCTGGTTACCATCAGTTGAAGGTGAAGAAGCAAGATATTCCTAAAACAGCTTTTCGCACGCGTTATGGACACTACGAGTTTCTCGTTATGTCCTTTGGTTTGACCAACGCGCCAGCTGCTTTTATGGACCTGATGAATCGAGTGTGTCGGCCGATGTTGGATAAATTAGTGATTGTGTTTATCGATGATATCTTGATTTATTCGAAGAGTGAGGAGGAGCATGCCGGTCACATTCGAGAGGTGTTGGAGACATTGAGAAAGAAGAAGTTGTATGCCGAGTTCTCCAAGTGCGCGTTCTGGTTACGCGAAGTTTAGTTTTTGGGTCATGTGGTGAATCTAGAAGGGATCATGGTGGACCCGGCAAAGGTGGAAGCAGTGATGCAATGGAAGTCTCCATAGACGCCATCCGAGATTCGTAGTTTCTTGGGGTTGGCGGGATATTATAGGAGATTCATTCAAGACTTCTCTAAGATAGCTTCTCCGTTGACTAAGTTGACCCACAAGGATGTGAAGTTTGTATGGGGTCAAGCTTAAGAGAGTGCTTTTGAGGAGTTAAAGGCAAGGTTGACTCAAGCTCCAGTTTTATCATTACCCGAAGGAAGCCAGGACTTAGTGGTCAATTCGGATGCTTCTTACTCGGGGTTGGGTTGTGTGTTGATGCAGCGAGGAAAGGTTATATCTTACGCATCTCGACAATTGAAGGCTCATGAGGTGAATTACCCTACTCATGACTTGGAGTTAGCAGCTGTGGTCTTTGCACTAAAGATTTGGAGACACTACTTATACGGGACGAAGTGCACAATCTTCACGGACCACAAGAGCTTGAAGTACTTCTTCGAGCAAAAGGACATGAACATGAGGCAGAGGTGATGGTTGGAGCTCATAAAGGATTATGATTCCGAGATCCATTACCATCCAGGCAAACCCAACGTAGTGGCGGATGCCCTTAGCCGAAAGGAGAGACCAGAGCCGATTCGGGTGAAGGCTTATCAGTTGATTATGACCTCTGATGTGATGAAGCAGGTCAAGGAGTTTCAAGACGAGGCATTGAAAGAAGTTCGTCTTAACTCCGAAAGGATGAGAGGTATGGTTGCGGAATTGGGCGAGAACACTCTTGGTGTTAGAACCTGATTCGGACGGATGTGGATCCCTCGTTACGGGGATCTACGTGGGAGGATTATGGACGAAGCTCAGAAGACTCGATACTCTATTCATCCTGGTGCTACAAAGATGTATCAAGATATGAAGAAAGATTATTGGTGGCCGGGTATGAAGCGCGATGTAGCGGAGTATGTGAGTAAGTGTCTTACTTGCTTGTAAGTGAAGGCCAAGCACCAGAAGCTGTACGGGAAGATCCAACCATTGGATATTCCGGAGTGGAAGTGGGAGCATATCACCATGGACTTTATTACGAAGTTACCGCGTACCGTGAAAGGGTATGATGCAATATGGGTGATAGTTGATCGTTTAACAATGAGTGCCCACTTTCTACTGATCAGCGAGACGTACTCCTCTGAAAGATTAGCGGATCTATTCAACAAAGAGATTGTGACTCGTCATGGCGTGCCGGTGTCTATTGTGTCTGATCGTGACACTCGGTTTACATCTAAGTTTTGGAAGAAATTCCATGATGCTATGGGGACGAGGTTACACATTAGCACGGCTTATCATCCTCAGACGGATGGTCAGTCGGAAAGGACTATTCAGAGGCTAGAAGATATGCTTCGGGCATGCGTCATCGACTTTGGAGGAAGTGGGGATGACCACTTACCGTTAGCTGAGTTCTCATATAAGAACAGTACTCATGCCAGTATTGGTATACCCCCTTATAAGATGCTATATAATAGGAGGTGTAGAACACCCATTTGTTGGGGTGATATTGGTCAGAAGAAGTTAGGAAGTATTGAGGTGATTGACGCTATGACTGAGAAGCTCGAAAAGATCAAAACCTTTATGAAGGCAGCTAAAGATAGGTAGAAGTCGTATGCCGACAGGAGACGTAAACCGATTGAGTTCAAGGTGGGTGACAGAGTTATGTTGAAGGTCTCACCTTGGAAAGGTATCATTCGATTCAGGAAGCGGGGCAAGTTGAGCCCGAGATACATAGGGCCTTTCCGAATCATTGCTCGAGTAGGAGAGGTGGCCTATAGGTTGGTGTTACCCGATGAGTTAAGTGGAATTCACCCGGCATTCCATGTATCTCATCTGCGGAAGTGTTTAGCTGACGAGAATATGGTTGTACCACTGGAGGATATTGAAGTTGATGAAAGGCTCAATTATATGGAACAACCAGTGGCAATCATTGACCGCAAGGAGAAAAGGTTAAGGAATAAAATGGTTCCCCTTGTGCGTAGGAGACACAGGAAGGGATCTGAGTCTACGTGGGAGAGTGAAAAAGAGATGAGGTAGTATTACGCACATCTGTTTGAGGAATAATAGGTTTCGGGGACGAAACCTATATAAGGGGGGTGGACTTGTAACACCCGGGTATTTTTTTTAAAGGCGAGAAAGAAGGAATAAATGTGTAAAAAAGAAAGAAAACATAATTTAACCCAAGTTGAGGGGCTAAATGTGTCAAAAGGACAAAAAAAGAATAAAAGTGGGTGCAAAAAGGTGATGGCCGCCCACACCTTCCTGCATATTTAACTTCAACCGGATTTTAGAGAGAGAAAGAGCAGAGCTCTCGGATTTTTGAAGAAGAAGAAGAGGAAACTGAATTCAAGGTAAGAATTCTTGGTCTTAAGTTGTTCTTGGCCGGCCTATGCCTCGGTTGTATGCTTATGTGTGTTTTGTTATGTTCGGGTGTGTGTTTTTGGTGGGTTTCTAGGTGTTTAACTCATTTGCAAACGGGTTTGAAGAAAGTGATACTTGAAGGCTGCTAAGGTGAATTCTAGAACCCCTTTTTTTTACTTGTTTTAACTGATTTTGGGGCTGGAAATGCATGTATGTATGTTTTTATGAATGTGGGTTTTGTACCCGTATGATTGTGTATGTGTGAATGTGGGTGGGTTATGATTTGGGTTATTTATGATGTTATGATGATGCCATGTTCATATTATGATGCTTAGAATGCTGGAACTAAGCTTAGAACATGATGAATTGATGATTTGGGGATGATTATGATGTCATTCGTATGTATTGGTTGCCCATGCGCCTGGATTTGGCCCATGCGCCCAACGGTTGAATTTGCTTTAGTGTTGCCCCATGCGCCCAAAACCCATGCGCCCCAATAGTATCCATGCGCCTAGAATAGGCTAAGATTGACTAATTGTTCCATGCGCCCAAATAGTGCCCATGCGCCTGAAATTTCCCCATGCGCCTAAGTGTTCCCATGCGCCCAGAAGGCCATGCGCCTGCATAGTGCTCATGCGCCTATGCCTTGGAATATTTTCTGAAATTTTGGGGAAAATGTAAAGTGTAGGCTTTGACTTGGGATGTTCCCGGGGGTGATGTATGTTGACTTTATGATGTCATATGTGATGTGATGATGCTATGTATTGTATGGTTACGTTTATGTTATGTTCCTTATTATGTATGTTTATTTTCTGTGGCTTTACGTGGTATGATTATGAAAAGTAAATGGAAAGTATTATGTAACGTAAAGCGGAAGATAATGAAAAAGGGAACATAAGGAATGAATGAATGCATGCATTAATGAATGAATGAATGAATGGAAAAGTCTTGCAAGCAAAGGTTGAGGTGAGTGACTGTGTTGTCACAAAAGACTCGTAAGCCAAAGGTTGAGATGAGTGACTATGTTGTCACAAAAGACTCGTAAGCCAAAGGTTGAGGTGAGTGACTGTGCTGTCACAAAAGACTTGTAAGCCAAAGGTTGAGGTGAGTGACTGTGTTGTCACAAAAGACTCGTAAGCCAAGGTTGAGGTGAGTGACTGTGCTGTCACAAAAGACTTGTATGCCAAAGTTGAGGTGAGTGACTGTGTTGTCACAAAAGACTCGTAAGGGGTTCAATCCATGAGATTGACCCGGATCTTTGTCGCTTACCCCGGTGCTGGTGCCAGGCTTTGTGCGCAATGAATGGAAGTCTGATAAACATCGGCCCAGTACCAGCTTTGTGCCTACGTTTGGGGTATAGCTGATGACATTGATCAGGAAGGAATGAACGAAGGAAGGTTAATGAATGAAATGTACGGAATGAAAGATAACGAATGATAAAGATGACGTACGACGATGAATGAACGGGAGTCAATGAATGACGATGAAAGATAATAATAAGTTATTATCTATGTGTACGTATGATGCATGATCACATGTGAAAGTAAAGAAAGAATGGTTTTAAATGAAAGAAAAGTATTTTATTTTATAAAACTAGAACTCACTCAGCAACGCTGACTTTTATGTGTTTCCAGTTGGCAGGTAATGTTGCTGAAGATGGCACGGGGCAGCTACTTGGCAGTTTTGGTTGGCATCCATTGTTTAGATTATAATGTTTTTGTGATGTAATGCAAATTATGATATTTTGTAACAGTTAACTACAATGTATTATTTTGCAAAAGCAATTATAATGAAATGGTTTAAAAGAATTCCACTGCAATATTTTAGTAAAGTTAATGTATGTTTTATGCTTTATGTGCAATGATTGACCAGCTGTAAGCATTCCGGGAACGGGGCCTTACAATTTGTGAAAGAAACAATCACAGCACAGCAAAATGTTTTTTCAACAAAAAAAACAAGAAACAAATCAAACAAGCTCAGATAGAGAAAAACACTAAAAAACAATCAGTTGTTCAAAATAAGAGCAGAGTGGGAGTTCCTAAACAAACTCCACATCAGAAAATTGTTTTAGATAATGATAAAACTTTTTATGACAATTTTCAACACATATCAAGGAGACATAAGTCTCAGAACAGACAAAACACTGACACTAGCTCACAAAATAGAAGAGCACAAAGCACTTCTCCTAATAGAGCTAAAGTAAACCAAAGGAAATCTAGTGTGTCTAGAGTTCCAAAACCTACAGACAATGCTGAAGAAATCTGCATTGTTGGAAAAATGAAAACCCAAGACCATCTTGGCTTGGGTTGCTGCAACTAACTGATTTCTTTTGTTTTTCAGGGACATCTTAGAAGGCCTGACAACATCTGGTATGTTGACAGTGGATGCTCCCGTCATATGACAGGCAACTGTTCCCTCCTTCGGGATTTTAAGAACAAACATGGAGGCAATGTAGCCTTTGGAGGAGATAAAATAGATGGGAAGATAACTGGCGAAGGAACAATAACAAATGGGTTGATTATCTTTGAAAATGTCAACTACTGCTCCAATCTTCAGTTCAATCTTCTGAGTGTATCATAAATCTATGACAAGGGATATGCCACCTTATTTGACTCCAACAACTGCTACATCCTTAAGACGGGTTTTTAGATTCATCCTTTTGAAAACCCGTCATCTAAACAACACATACATTGTTGATATGAACAATGTTTCATCATCAACCCCTAAAACTTGATTATTATCAAAAGCCACAGAAGACGTATCACAATTATGGCATAGACGATTAGGTCACACTAGTTTTAACAGAATGAACAAACTTGTTAAAAATGATCTAGTCATAGGTCTTCCACAAAAGGATTTTTTCTGTACAGACCACTATACAGCATGTCTGAAAGGCAAACAACATAGAGTTTCCCATAAATCAAAATTGATAAACTCTAATAACACACCACTCAAATTGCTTCATATGGATCTTTTTGGTCCTACAAACATCCTAAGCATAGGAAAGAAGCAATAAAGTCTTGTCATAGTAGATGATTATTCCAGATTCACATGGGTTTTCTTTCTTCTACACAAGATAGAAACAACACAAATCATTACATCCTTTATCACAAAGATTGAGAATCAACTTGATCTTAAAGTTAAATCTTTAAGAAGTGATAATGGCACTAAATTTTGACTTTATTTCATCTTTTTGTGCTAAAAAAGGGATAAGTCATCAATTCAGCGTAGCAAGAACTCCGCAGCAAAATGGAGTAGCTGAACGGAGAAACAGAACATTAATAGAAGCAGCTAGAACCATGATAGCTGACTCTCTATTGCCCATATCCTTTTGGGCTGAAGCCATAAACACAGCTTGCTACATACAAAACAAAACTTTAATCATCAAAGAACATTCAAAAACGCCTTATGAATTAGTGTTTAAAAGAAAACCATATATAGGATTTCTTAAGGCATTTGGATGTTCTGTTTCCATATTAAACACTATAGAACAATTATCCAAATTTGCTCCAAAAGCAGATGATGGATTCTTTGTTGGATATTCTAGAAGCTCAAAAGCTTACAAAGTATTCAATCCAAGGCTAAATATAGTGGAAGAAAAAACTGATGTTGTTTTCAATGAACATTCTTTCACTAACAAAGTCATTGGATCAAACTGGCTGTTTGATATTGATGCACTAACAAAATCATTTGACATAACTTACTTTGATGTTTTAGGTTCAAAGGATAACACTGAATACCCAATGGTTCCACCAACAACCATTGATGTTTCGTTGACTGCTGATCCTCCAAGGAGAACCACTAACACTCCTTTAAGCACAACTGTATCAACACCTCCTAATCAACCAAACATCTCAGGAGAAACATCCTCAGACACTCCAACATCTTCATCTCCTATACCCAATCAATCACATGAAACAAACAAACCAAAACAACATGAAGATGATGATGACTACCATTCTCTACCAGACACACATCATGAAGATGAAATATTAGATTTCTTTCATGATTCCCCTCAAACATTCATTGAACCCCCTCAATCAGACAATCTCACATCTCCCAATACTCTTACTCACCCATCATCACATGATCAGACAATCACCAATCTTGATTCAACAATTCATGTTGATCAAATTACAACCACAAGGGTTCACAAGGACCATCTAATAGAAAACATCATCGGTGATCTCAACACCAGATTGACTCGTAGTCAATCTGAAACAGCAAACATTTGCTTGTACTCCTGTTTCTTATCCTTAACTGTACCCAAAAACATTACTGAAGCATTAAGGGACAACAGTTGGATAGAAGCTATGCAAGAGAAGCTATAGCCATTCAAGAAGCAAGAAGTTTGGAAGCTGGTAGATCTGCCTGAAGGTCAATATGCAATTGGCACAAGGTGGCTATTCAGAAACAAAGCAGATGACAGAGAATTGTCATAAGAAACAAAGAAAGGCTTATAGGTCAAGGTTATACTCAAGAGGAAGGCATTGGTTATGATGATGTCTTTCTCCTGTAGCAAGACTGGAAGCCATCCGAGTATTCCTTGCTTATGCCTCATCTCAGAAGTTCACTGTCTACCAAATGGATGTAAAATGTGCATTCCTTTATGGTAAGATAGATGAAGAGGTGTATGTTGCTTAACCTCCAGGGTTTGAAGATCCAGATTTCCCTCACAGAGTATACAAGTTAGACAAAGCTTTGTATGGTCTTCACCAAGCACCTAGGAAGTGGTATGAAACTCTATCAAAGTTTCTGCTACAAAATGGTTACACTAGAGGTAAAATTGAGCAGACATTGTTCTTAAAAAGGAATGAACAAGACTTGTTAGTACTGCAACTCTATGTCGATGACATAATATTTGGCACCACAAACACACAGCTTTGTAAAGAGTTTGAAACTCTTATGCAATCAAAATTCCAGATGAGCTCAATGGGAGAACTCACATTCTTCCTAGGCCTACAAGTTCAATAATCAACAGATGGAATTTTCATCAATCAAAGGAAATATGTGAATCAGATACGCAAGAAGTATAACATGACTGATTGCAATTCAAGCAAGACACCATTTGCAACTGAATTGAAGTTTGGACCAGATCCAGAAGGAACATCAGTTGACCAAAAACTCTTCAGATCTATGATAGGTTCTCTGATGTACCTTACAGTAAGCAGACCAGATATCATGTATGCAGTATGCATGTTTACAAGATATGAAGCAGATCCCAAGGAATCACACATAAATGTTGTAAAGAGAATCTTTCGATACTTGAAAGGCAAACCATATCTTGGTTTGTGGTATCCTAAAGATGGGGATTTCTCATTATGTGCATACACAGACAGTGATTACGGGGGATGCAATAACAATAGGAAATCAACCAGTGGAGGCTGCCAGTTTCTTGGATCAAGATTGATCTCTTGGCAATGCAAGAAGCAGACAAATGTCTCTGTGTCAACAGCTGAAGCAGAATACATAGCTGCTTCTGCATGCTGTTCTCAAGTGTTAAGGATTCAAAACTAAATCCTTGACTATGGCTTTAAGTTTCTTAAAACACCCATACACATTGACAATTCTGCAGCCATGTTTATCACTGACAATCCTGTTCAACATTCAAAAACAAAACACATAGAGATCAGATATCACTTTCTGAGAGATGCTTAGAAAAGGGTCTAATCAAGTTGATCAAGGTCCATACAGCAATCAATTGGCTGACCTCTTTACAAAACCATTTGACCCAACAAGATTTGAATTTTTGGTTCAGTCACTTGGTATGATCAACTATGAGTCAACAAATTAATGTTTTTCAAAACATTAAAATCAAACATGCTTGAGTTTATCTAAGTCCAAGATTAACACCAAACTTACCTTTTTTAAAATCAAGAAATCATGCAAATCATTCATTTTTAATATTGAATCACACATATATCTCATGAGAAATGATAGTACACTAGCATCATTCTTCACTTGAGTCCTTTTCAACTAATAAAGACGGACAATACTTTTTTGATATGTGGATAGGCTCAGCATGGGACACCTAACATCACATACAACAGTGAAGAACTAACTTCTCATGATTGTGTGGTCAACAACACATCTTGGTTTATGGTGAGTATTAATCTATCCAATATAGGTTGCTTTTAAAGTAACTACAATACACCAAGTGAAACAGTTTATAAATTGCTCAATCATACAAGTGTCTCCTCTGTTATGATAATCATAGACCTGGAGTACACCTAGGCATTCTTTGTTATGCTAAGCACAGACCTGAATGACCTACATCTTGATCCAAAAAGATTCCAAAAGAGGAACACATCCATCTTGGATGAATAACAAATAAAGTCTTTATGACTACATTCCTTGTGAATGAATCAAAAGAATCCCAAAGAGGATCAAACATCATGGATCAAATTGAGCATTTATACTCCCAAGTAGCTAGGTTTTAAGTATTGAAAGTGCTTTCTAGCATATCTTGAGGAGGGTTGTACCAATCATACAATTAGATGTGGGGTACATACATCTCATGTCAATAAACTAAAAACATGATAATCACTCACTATTTCAATCAATCATTAATACCATGCATGAGTTTAAGTGGATCATAAAATCTACAATCAACATTGTACTTGTCTATGTCTATTATCAAAACCATACAAACAACTTAGTGAGAAATGTAGACTAGTATGATCTCATGGTATGTGCAAAAGATTCATGTGTAAAACATGATAAACATTCATTTTTAGTAAGATAATATCTTCTCTTGCTAAATGATTAACAAACAAGCAAATTGGACTTTGATAATTTCCATATTAAAACATATAAATTTTTGTCATTTTATAAAAGGTTTTTATAAATATGAAAAAATTTAGGGTGAGAAATTGATCATGGAATTATCAAAGGCTGTAGAATTGTGCATTGTCACACATTTCAAAACTTAAAATTTTCAAATTTTGAGTAATAAACAAAGCTAAAGCAAGCCAACATTAACAAACAGCAGGTTGACACACATACGTTTGTTTATTTTATTGCACAATATTGCTTATGAGTGATATCAAATCATCGATATATTGAATATGTTAAAATTCAATATTTTAACATACATTTTAAATCAAATTTTAAACAAACATTTTGATTTAAACAAAAAATTTAACATTCAAAATCTTCTTTTGGAAGAAAAACAAACAAATTTGTTTTTAAAAGAAAACAAAATTTCATTAGGAAGTAAAATATTTGCTTCAGAAGAAAAGATTTCAAATCATACAAAATTAAAAAAAAATTAAATTTTTTGACAACTGTTCACACAACGAATGAACAAATATAACATCCGCTGTGGGAACAGTACTTCACAACATTTCAAGTGTCAAAAGCGCATGAATACTATTCATTCGCTATGAACATCCTCTCAATAACATTCAAAAGTATCCACAGCACATGAACAAGGTTCATCCGCTGTGAATATTCTTTTAAACATTCAAAGGTTCCACAGCGCATGAACTTTGCTCATCCGCTATGAACGTATCAAACATATGATCCAAGGATCCACAGCGCATGAACATTGTTCATCCGTCGTGAACAAACCATCAAATCATTCAAGTGTCCACAACGCATGAACAAATGTTCATCCGCTGTGAACAATCTGTACAATGGTCCAAGGGTTTATAGCGCATGAACAAAATTTTCATCCGCTGTGACTACAGTTGTCATACGCAGCATATAAGCTATGTGCACAGCACATGAACAAATTGTTCATTCGCTGTGTGCACAGTACAACATACAGCGCACAGTGTAAAACATACAGCGCATGAACACTGTTCATACAGTGGATGTTGTGCGCATGAACACTGTATCCACAGCGGATAGTCTTTTGTTCGCTGTGCATATAAACCATACTTGCACATTTTTTCTCTTTCACCAGTAAAGAGAGAGAGAGTAAACTATCAAAAAAATTTCAAACACTTCAAAACCCTCGTAAACCCTAGTTACTCTGTTCAATCTAAACCCAAACAAACTCTAATTTATCATTGATTTGTTGATTGAAAAGGTATAACAACACGATCGAAACATTAAATCCTTTATTCAAACAACATCAGATTGACTTCTGATTCATACATTGTTCGACTCAGTCGAGCAGTTTTCATATAGTCAATAATGAATAAAGTGATGTTTTTAATCAAATTAAACTTTAAATCTGTGTTAAAAGGACATAGTCGAATGTTCTTAGGCTGTTGATTTGGTGAAATTTGACTATATGTTCATAATAATCATGAACAGTCATGATGTTTATTTGAAAAACCATTCAAAATCACTGTTTGATCTTACAAAAAGATTGAAATGTGATTGAAATATGTTATTACTTGATATACATCTTTAAAAGTCCATAAAAAACATTCATAATCAGTTACTTTTGGCAACAACAAATCAAACAGACATTTAATGTATATGCATTCAATATTCATTAAATGAAATTTTGACTTATAAAAGTCAAACTGAAAACCAAAATCAAACTGATATAATGTATAATTTATGCATGCTTATGAACTTGTTAATTGTGGTAAAACATCAAAACTCTTCAGAAATCAGTTTTGATTCATAAAGGAGTATATCAAACAAGTTTTCAAACAAACAAGATCATTCATCAGTTGTCTTGTAAAAGTCACACTGATATCGTCTTTGAAAACACCCAAAACATTCATTTTTAATCAAACAACAAGTTCTAAACATACATAAGTTATCATTATACAAACATACAAATGAACACTTAATCAACTTTTCATCAATTCAAGCAATTATGCATATATCATACATAATCACTAACAATTTTTTCTTCTTTTATGCAGCTATAGCAAACTTGGTGTTTGTCAGGGATCACAACATCTGTGCATTCCTAAATCCTGACTCTCCCAAGTCAGAGATCTACAAAGACATGATCCACGCAATCAGGCAAACAAGACTGGTTCATGTAATGACAGCTAGACCAGACATATGTGAGGATCACATAGTCTAGTTCTGGACTAACGCATACTTGGAAGAGATGAATGATGAACAAGTAGTAGTATCTACTCTTCATGATCAGCAAATCATCATCTCTGAAGAAGTAATAAGAAGGGTTCTACAATTAGGAGAAGTTGATGTAGAAGGCCCTGTTGAGTTTGATGAATAGTATGTGTTGCATGTATTCAGACAAATTGGATACACTGGAAAAATTGAAAGGAAACAGATTAAGAAATCCTATATGTGTGCTCAATTTAGATTTCTAATGCATACATACCAGAAAACCAAGACAAATAGGAAAACTGGTTGGGATGCTATATCAATAAGGGCTTCATGTGCCATTGTTAGCATTATTGCATGGAGACCATTCAATTTTGCTGCTCAAATACTTAATGGCATGGTATATAACAACACAGAGGTGAGGAACAAATTTTAGATGTTTCCAAGACTCCTACAGAAGATAATTGATGATCTGTTACCAAACATACCCAAAGAAGGAGCCATCTTTCACCATGTTCACTTGAATGAACATGTGTTTACCAAAATCAAATTCAGGCTTTATCAAGGAGATGAGGTGCCTGTCCCTCCATACATGATTGACTATGACATTCCTGTTCCTGAGGTATTTCTGAGGATTCCAGGAAAAGAAGAACCATTCATGCTATTCCAAAATGCCATTCAACAAGCACCCATCATACAGCCACCACCAATCATTCATCAACCACTAAGCCCATAACAACCACTCAGCCCATAACAACCATTCAGCCCACAACAAACTCAATTCCCTTCACCACCACACAGTCCTAACCTCTCAGATCAACAAACACTTTCATCTCTGTTAAGAGATATTGATACAGCTCTTGAGCAACAATCAGATGAGCATGAGGAGGTTGGTACTTCTTCTCATGATCCAGAACCTGCTCAAATTTACACAACTGCTAAAGAAGTTGAACCAAGCAGTGAAGATTTAACAGAAGAAGTCATTGAGTATTCTAAGGTGTTTCTGTTAACTGAGTATAATAAACTCATTGAAAGATCAAATAAAAGAGCTAAGAAATTGAGAGACAAGCTGAAGGAAAAAGAACAAGATATTGATAAGCTTAAGACTGATCAGAATGCACAAAAGCTGATTGTTAAGTTTGTAGAACAACAGCTTGATCAAACACAAAGAAAACTAGAAGTCAAGGATAATGAACTTCTTATAGCCAAAGCTGAAATTGATTACTGGGCTAATCAATCAATAACAAATGAAAGTGAAGTTAATAAATTAAAGAAGATAACAGAGGCTCAAGCTGAAGAAATCAAAAGGTTAAACACGGAGCTTGAACATACAGACACTCAGCTGAATAAGGAAGAACATTCAGCAGATATTGTTGAACATTTGAGTGATTTTGAAGAAGAAATTAGTGAAGAAGAAACACAGCAAAGCCAATCTGAACCAGCTGAACTAACACTGATCATCCCTGAAGAAACATACACCATGGATCAGCTGTTCAGTGATTCAAATCCTTATGAGAACATCCATTATTTACCAATCTTGAGATAGCATTTTCATACACCTGATCCTGTGTCACAAGAAACAAGCATAGTTCCATATAATCCTCCTACTGCAAAGCAAATGGAACTGATTAGACAGTTTGCTAAATCTGCCTCTGTTCAACCTGAACAAGCAATAGCAGAAGCATCATCATCATCTCCTCAAATAATGACCTATGAGAGGAAAAGGAAAAGAACTTACTTAGGTTCTTCATCAAAGGAAATAGAACAAACAGTTGAGCCTGAATCACCAAAATCACCTTCATACAAGCTACTTAACATAAAGCAAGAACAACCTGAGTATGCTGAGAAAGATCAATTAGAAGAAGGTGAAATTGTACAAAGTTCTGATAAACAATAAATTATAATCATGTCAGACTCTGAGAAGGAAAAAGAAGAAGATGATGATGAAAATCAAATCCAAAACATTCAAGATCTATTCTCAGATGATCCAGAAACACTCATGGTGATAGAGTTAATATCCAGAGGTTTTCCTTATGATGCATTTATGACAATGAACTTATCCAAAGTAAGGGATCTGCTCAAAGACTTTCAAGAGGTTATGAAGAATGAAAGTGAGCAGACCTACAGAAGGTATAAGGAAATAAAAGATTAGCAGGAGCTGCAGAAGAACCTGCCAAAGGATCCACAGATAGACAAAATGACTTACCAACAAGTTAAGAGTTGGTTAAGTCATACAAGGATTCTATACAAGTCTTATGCTGGGAGGTCATTGTCCCAAATGAAAGATATGGCCAGGGAGATATACTAGAACATACTCTCAAATGCCCTGAAGCCATAGCTTTTCAAACCTCATCCTGCAGCCTCTCTCTTAACATACCACAAGCTCCTCCTGAACTACATCCTATTAAAGAACAAAGAGACTTCATGCCTCACAGGTTATGGCCTGAAAGAAATGAGGTCAGAGAGATGATCAGTGAGAAGACTAATTTTGTTAAGCTTTATGACAAAATCTCTTTGACTGATGGGCCAAATGAAACAAAAATAGTGGCCTGGAAATATGATGAGGTATGGGATGCTGTGTTAATCAAGAGAGTGTCTAGACTTGTCTAATACTTGTCATACATATCCCAGCTAGGCACCCTCACAAATGAAGATAGACTGGACCTTCACCAATTAATAATGGTTAATCATTCAAACAATCTAAGGGGAGCAGACTACTTCCATATCCTCAGAACATACATGCATAAATAGCATTATGAACTGGAGGCCAAAGCAGACAAGGAGGATAAGCATCACATTGAAAAATTGAGAAGTGAGCAAAGAGTAGCTAGGAAGGGGAAACAGCCACAAACAGACCAAGCAGAACAAGTTGACCCTGAACTACTTGAAAGAGTATGATACCCTTTAAGACCTTCTGATATGAAGCTGATAATGAAAAAGATAGACGGCAACCATTACAATCATCCAATCACCCGCTGGTACTATGATGAAAATCATTTTGAAGTGGTGTTGGAGAGAAAGGTAGAAGGAAAGATGGCTGCAGACATAAGACTGTTTGATCCTATTGAGATTAAACTACTTCACCCGTCTTATGTATCCTTTTTGAAGACAAAAACATTTCCAGCCATTCAGGATGTATTATGTAAGGGTGACTACTGTTACTTTATTCACATGCTTAGAATACTGGGGACAGTATATGTGAAGGCAACATTGAAGCAGAGACTGGAAACAAAATAGCAACCACTCACACATATTGAAGGGATTACTGGAATGAGAATCTCTGATAACAAAAACTTAGAGATAATGAAAGGAAAGCATGTTGTCACCACCTTGGTGAGCAACATTGATGTCCAGAACCTTGACCAGTCTACTTTGGAGTAGCTGGTTCACTTAACCATTGAGAGAAAATATGATGATCAAAGAAGTACGGTTGACTATTTTGTTAAACACATAGTAAACTGCAGAAATGCTTTCAAGATCACAGCATTGAAGGATCAGGTGAAGGATGCTGAAGCCGACCAAGCAATTGAACAAGACATAGAAGATACTTTAAAAGCTATGGAAGAGGCTAAGAAGCAGACTGAACAAGCTGGACCATCTCACTCCTGAGGTTTTTAAACACATTATTGGCAAAACAAACAAACAAACATATCCTTCCTTATAACTTTTATTTATTATGCTATCATACATTTCATACATACATATGCTCTTATGCATATGATAAAATTCAAACATTCATACATGTGTTAATTTGAAATCATAAAGGAATCATTCAGCATACAAACAAACAAACAAACAACTACCATTCATAATAAACACACACACACACTCATTATTAACAGAAAAAATAGTAACAAGCAATCATTAAATTGATGGCAATATCATGCTTAGGGGGAGTATTGTTGGACTCAACAAGTGCATTAAGAATTAATGCATAAAAGTATGATGCTTGCCAAATCAGACATATATCAAACATAATGTGTTCTGGCATTCACATAATCATTTACTAACATATTAGCATCATTGTCATTCATAACAAACACTAATATGTGTTTGAATTTCTTTTTAAGAATTGTAGATAAAAGAAATCTGTCCAAGTGTGTGCAGCGGATGAACATCCATCCCACAACAGATGAACATCCATCCCACAGCTGATGAAGAACATACAACAGACAACAGATAAGCTAACACACAACTGTCCACAGCGGATGTTCATCCACAGTGGATAAACATTCCACAGCGGACAACAGACAAGCAAACACCTGTCCACAACGGATGTTCATCCACAGCGGATGAACATTCCACAGCGGATGAACAAACACTGCACAGCAGATAACAAGTCTTCTCCACAGTGGATGAGATATCTTCCACAGCGGACAGCTTATAGGCTTAGGATTATTTATGTAATATTCGTTTACATAAGGGTAGTTCATTAATTGTATATAGGTTTTGTGTATAGGCTGTAAATAGCACACTACCCTAATCCTTTGTATGCTTTTTGAACAATCAATACAATCAAGAATATATTATAATCAAGCATTCAAACACACACAAACACACACACACACACACACACACACACACTGATTTCATACACTTGAATCATGGGTTTCCGCACCATGGTTCTTGTTTGTTGATTATTAAGAGATATTGAAAAGATCCTTAGGGAATTAACATGTGTTCAAGTTGATTTCATCATAACGTGGTAGCGGATGCTCTAAGCCGGAAGGAAAACCGAGAACAAATTCGGGTGAGATCTTACCAGTTGATCGTGACTCCTGATGTGATAAAGCAAGTGGGTGAAGCTCAGGGAGAGGCTCTAAAGCCCAAGCACGCTAATGAAGAAAGGATGAAAGGGTAGATCGCTAGCCTGGAAGAAAACGCCAATGGTGTCAAAACGAGGTTTGGGCACATGTGGATTCCTAAACGTGGAGGTATGCGAGAGAAAGTGTTGGATGAAGCTCACAAGACTCGCTACTCCATTCACCCGGGATCAAACAAGATGTACCAGGACCTAAAGAAGAATTTTTGGTGGCCAGGAATGAAAGCCGACGTAGCAAGGTATGTAGTAAGATGCTTGACCTGTCTCCAGGTTAAGGCCGGGCATCAGAAGCCATCAGGAAAATCCAACCCTTTGGAATTCCTGAATGGAAGTAGAAGCATATTACTATGGATTTCATAACAAACTACCTAGCACAACTAAAGGTTATGATACCATATGGGTCATAGGAGATAGACTGACGAAGAGTGCTCACTTTATACCCATCCGAGAGACGTATAACTCAGAACGGGTAGCCGATTTGTTCATCAATGAGATAGTTACCCGTCATGGTGTGCCGATGTCGATTGTCTCTGACAGAGATATGCGGTTTACATCCAAATTTTGGAATTCAATGATGCGATGGGAACCAAACTGCACATCAGTACCGCATACCACCCATAGACGGACGACCAATCCAAAAGAACTATCCAAACCTTAGGGGACATGCTTTGGGCATGTATCATAGACTTTGGTGGAAGCTGGGATAGTCACCTACTATTGGCAGAGTTCTCATACAATAACACCTACCATGGCAGTATTGGTATGCCCTCGTATGAGATGCTCTATGGCCGGAAATGTAGAACCCCTGTTTGTTGGGGGGAAATCAGACAGAAGGAGTTGGGGAGTATCAAGGTTATCGAAACGACCAACGAGAAGTTAGGTAGAATTAAAGCTTATATGAAAGCCGTCAAAGATAGGTAGAAATCCTATGCCGACAAACGTCGAAGACCGATCGAGTTTAACGTCGGTGATAAAGTGATGCTGAAGGTTTCACCTTGCAATGGTATCATTCATTTTAAAAAGAGGGGTAAGCTGAGCTTGAGGTATATAGTACCTTTCCGAATCATTGCACGAGTAGGAGAAGTGGCCTATAGGTTGGAGCTACCTGATGAGTTAAGAGGAATTCATCCAACATTCCATGTAACTCATCTGAGAAATTACCTAGCTGATGAAGATATGATTGTACCACTGGAGGACATTGTAATGTATGAATGGTTCAATTATGTAGAGCAACCAGTGGCAATCATTGACCAAAAGGAGAAGAGATTACGAAACAAAGTGGTTCCACTAGTGCGAGTATAGTGGAGGCAGAGGAAGGGATCTAAGTCTACGTGGGAGACTGAGGAGGAGATGAGACAACATTACCCATAACTGTTCGAAGAGTGACAGGTTTTGGGGATAAAACCTCCATAAGGAGGGCGGACTTGTAACACCCGAAAATTTATTAACAAAAGAATAAAGACAAAAGGAGAAGTTGCATAAGTGGAGGGGCTAAATTGTACATAAGGACAAAACATTATTATTTTATGTTTAAAGCGTGCATGGCCGCCCATTACACTGCTTCACCAACTGCTTCGACTGCTAGAAAGAAGAAAAGCAGAATTTCCGTCGGTTCTAGATAGAAGAAGAAGAAGATTCAGCTTGAAGGTGAATTTTTTTGTGTTTCGTTCGGTTTCAGCTGAGTGTTCAGCTTCGAGACCGATTCTTATGTATTCTTTTGTGTTCGGTTTTGTGTTTTGGTGTGTTTAGGCGTTTGAACTCTTTGTGCCTCAAGTTTGGTGGAGTTTTGCTTAAAGGCTGCAATAGGTGAGTTGTAGACCCCCGGTTTTACTTGTTTTTAACCTGTTTGGGGCTGAAATGCATATTACCTATTGCTTTACAACCAAAAATATAAACTGATCTGTGTGCTTTGCACTTTTTGTGCGTGTGAGTGTGTGTTTCGAATGCTTGACTGATTTGTGTGGTTATATGCTTGTTCTAAGAGTTTAGCATGCTATATTGGTGCTGTGAATGTATAAGAATGAGAATTTGGAACTGATTATAACAGAGGTGACAACTTCAGGTTGGTTTAGTTCATCCGTATTTAGACTTGAATATTCGCTTAAGTGTTGTTCATCTGCATTTGCTGTGTTCATCCGCATTTGCCTTAGTACAGTCAAGTGTTCATCCGCACTTGTTTTGACCATGTGCATTTGCTACAGTGAATATGCGTATTTTCTTTAGTCATCCGCATTTGGCTCATGCACACTTCCTGACACTTAGAATATTTCCTGAGAATGTTCATCCGCATATGTTCATCCGCATTTGTCTAGTTCTTCCGCATTTTTCTAAGCTTATCCGTATTTCTTTTGAGACTTAGGATTTTCTGAAAATTTGGGAATAGAAATTAAGTGTGGAAAACTTCGGTATAAGGGATGATTATGCTTGTTTAAGGATTATTATGCTTGGTTCTTTCTTATATGTTGTTTTTACTATGTCAATTATATTTTCATGTTATGTGATTAAAGTAATGAGCATCTTAATAAGTTTTATCCATAACAAGTGGACACAAAGGAATAAAAGAAGAATAGTGAAACTTAATGAATGTTACCCCTGGGCCCTTATGATGAAGGAAAATCCTTGCAAGCAAATGAATGGAGGTTCACGACCAGGAGGTCGTTTGCTCAACTGATGTACGACTGTAGCAGTCCATGAGGATGTACATTAGGGGTCTAGTCCTGGGGATTGACCAATGAATGAATGGGATCCTAGTTCATGAGCAGGCTTCGTGCCTAGCAGTGTGGATCAACAATCGATGGGTTAGCTACCATGATAAATGTTTGCCGACAGGGGTTCGGTATCTATTGCCTACCAACAATGTAGGCTCTTGCTTTGTGAAATCCTAGTTATTGAAAGAGAAAGATAAAGAAAGAAAGATAATGAATCTCTTAATGTTGGATTGTGTATATTGATGAATGATCACCAAATAAAGTTTACAAAAGTGTATTTTCTATTTTATTAAACTAGGACTCACTCA
Source organism: Flaveria sonorensis (assembly GCA_025506505.1). Lineage (NCBI taxonomy): Eukaryota > Viridiplantae > Streptophyta > Magnoliopsida > Asterales > Asteraceae > Flaveria > Flaveria sonorensis. Next base: position 34,117,661 of record CM046427.1, read on the forward strand.
GCAACGCTGACTTTTTTTATGCATATTAGTTGGTAGGTAAGGACGTTACTGAGGATGGCATGGGACTAAAGCTACTTGGTGGATTGAGACTGGCATCCATTTAGGCAATTATGATATTTTTCTCTTGTAATGCAACTAAATATTCTTTTGTAACTCTTAACAACAATGTATTATTTGGCAGAAGTAATCATTAATGCCAGAAATGATTTTTGGTTAAATTATTCCATTGCGATTGTTTTCTTATGGTAATGTGATTTAAGGTGTTTTCAATAACGAATGATGCTATGAATGACCAACTGTGGGGTTCCCGGAAATGGGGCCTTACACTAAGTCTAATCTTCCAAAGATGGTGTGGAAGATAAAGGAAGTGCAGGACCGTTAAAGGGTACTTAAGCTTGCAATTAGTTAACACACTTAGGATGATCTTAAGATCACTTAACTATTCAAATAGGGAACTATGAACTTTTACTGAATATACAAAACAAACACAAGTAAAAGCATGAGCAAGAACACAAGATAAAATTTTCAAGGAAGTTGTATATTGCTTCTCTAGTTCTATTATAAGTGTTGTCCAAGTATATGTTGACTACAAGAACCGGAGACTACTTATACTACATCCTACAACCATCAATATGCAAAAAGACAGTTGGAAGTGACTAATCTAGAAAACAAGATCAGCCTAAAGTCAAAAGGTAGATTGCCTTTTAACTAGTGACTATGACAAGCCATAGCTCACTGACTTTCCTATTACAAAAAGCCAAGAAGGATCAAAAACAGAAACTTGTAGGCAAAGACCTTATCTACTTTATCATAAAGTATGGAAGTTTCACCAACTAGTGATAGCAGGTGAACTACCAGAGCATGCAGCGGAAAGTAGGTTGCTTTATGATAAAGTTGATAGAAAAGGTATCTTTTCTCTCTTTTCAGAAGAAAATCAGTCTTATCTTTAAACAGCTTCGGAAGACTTTGTCTTGAGAGCTTCGAAAGACTTCATCTTTTACCTTAAGAAGAGTTGAGTCTTTGGCATCCGAAGACTTTACATCTAGAATATTTTCCATGTTCAGTGTAAAGCTTCCGCAGCAGTTTCTTCTGAACTTTGGCTTCGGAAGATTTTACACTTAGCATTTTTCTTGAGTGTGTAAAACTTCCGAAGCTAGTTCACCTTTGTTCCGAAGTGCATGTTGGAAGACTTGGTTGTTTTGGTATCTTTTGGTTGCATCAGCCTCTTAATTTCAGAGGTTCCTACAAACTCCCCCTAGGCTGATGCTACCAAACAAAGAGGTTCTTCAGACTGGGATAGTCCACATGAAGATCTTCAGAGTTCCTTTCTTCATCAGTAGATCTAGATTCTTTAGACTCATGAAGTACCTTCTCGTGTCATAGAGATCATGCAGAGGGAGTTCAAGCATGTCACTTATGAAGTAGATATGTTGTTCTCCCTGATCTCTAGTGACATACCATCTGTCTGGATCTTTAGCAAAAGGCTAGGACAGAATTTGTCTTCCAATAGAGAGTGGCTCTACTATGATAGGAGTTGGTTAAGAGTCCTCTTCATGCACTTCCTCAGGATGTTCTGACTCATCCTGAGGTTGGGAGGAGGATGCCTTTCTTCTTTTCTTCTTTGAAGATGATCTTCTTTTGGCCATCCTCTTTTTCCTCCCTGATAATTTTAATTGAGAGGGTTGATCTTCAGTACCAGGTTCTTCAGTGGATTCCCTCTGAGTTGGGATCTCCTCTCTCGCAGTTTCAGAAGGAGAGGGAGGAGAACCCTGTTGTGGGTTAGAAGATGAAGTTGGCTGTTGTGCAGCTTCAAGTGCAGGTGGTGTTGTCTCTGTAGGTTCCACCTTTACCTCAACTTTAGGTTGAGCTTGATTTGATGATGAATGAAGGTCCACAAGCTCTCCCCTTTTTATCTTCTGCTTGATCACCCTTATGTGCTCATCCATTATGGATAGAGACATGGGACTAAGCCTCATTCTGGAGAACCCATACAACTTCAAGAAGCTTATCCTCCTCTGCCTATCTGCAGACTTTTTCTGACTTTTCTGGATGATGGCTCTTGATTTTGCAGCTTCTTCCATTTGCATCTTCTTTGCAGCATGCCTTTCTTTCTTGGCTTGCTCTTCCAGCTGCTTATTGTATTCAAATAATAGATAATCATAAGGCAAGGGAAGGAGTGCAGGTGCCTGATAGAGACTTGTGGCACTCAGGTAGTTGATCATTCTTAATCTTTCTTCTTCATCAACTACCTGAGGTTGTTTAGCAGCCACAGTCTCTGACTCAGGACTTTCTTGAACTAGGGAGAGGACAGGAATGTTCTTGTAAAGCCTTTTTCTCCTCATTTCTTCCTTGTGTTTGAGGGTCTAGGCTGCATCCTTTGCTACCTTCCTCTCCTTTGGCAATTCAATGTCATCCAGTTCATTTAACTCCTCTTTGGGGAGGGAGATGAGCTCATCTATGTTGTAGTTCCTGGTCCCCAGATAGTTAAGCCTGGCTGCCCTTAATTCATCTTCTTGAGTGTTTGGTACAGGGGCAGCTAGAATTGCAGCTTGCATGAATCCTGGGGAACCATTTGAACTCTCTCCCCTTAGCTTTCTCTTCCTCTCTCTCTTTTCTTCTTCAATCTCTTTAGGAGTCATCTTCCTTTTGCCTTTGTCAATTGCAGATCTTGATGACTCCGTCTGAGGAGAGCTTTGGCCTTCATTGCTTGATTTAGCAGTCAATCTCTGGCAAGAGAGAGGTTGTAAAGCACCATCACCAGCTGGTACCTCACTGAGGGTATGGAGTGCTAGAGGAGATCTTGTATCAAGGTTCACAGTCTCAGCCTCTGGGCCTTCAGTCAAGGCTTTCCCTTCGAAGCTAATCTTGGGGTCTACCTCAACATCCAGTTGACCAAAGGCTTTAACTGCTAGCCTCTGTCTATATGATACAGTTCTCCTTTTGAATTCTGCCAGCACCCAGTCTTGAATTTGATTGGCTAATCTGACAGCTTGTTTGTTATTGCTTGGGTTGACAAGTGCCAGATCTACCAAGTTTATACTCTCATAGAAACTCAGGGTGGAGATGTTGAGAATTTTTTGTTGACCCTGAGCTCTAGAGATCACAAGAGCTTTCCTATCACTGTCATACCCCGAACCCTAAATTGGGTTCTCTGATGAGACAGACATTGCTCTTGGTACTCCCTCCTCAAACAGTTGTTGAATGAGCAGTTCCAGATCACTGTCTAGAGGAGGTTGTTGAGCATGGACAACTATAAGATAGGATGGTGAGTCCTGTATGTCCATACTTGAGGAAGAACTCCTAGGTTCTGTGGCTGTTAGAACTTCCTCCCCCTTTTTGGTAGCATCACCCTCATGCATAGGTGAGCTGGGGAAGTGATCCATAACATCCACAGGTTCTTGTGGACCTGGATGAGTTTGTCCTGTAGGTCTCTCAGCAAACTGTCCCTTAAGATCGGTGATCTCAAGTTGCTGGTCATGGTCCTTCCTTTGCAAGATAATCAACTGTGATTCAAGGTGAGCTATATGTGAAACCATTTGGGTGCAGATGTCTTCGCGTTGGTGAACCCTGAGTTTCAGACTCCCCTCATCTTCAGTTGAAGAATCATTGGGGGATGAAGGAGGTGAACCGAGGTCTGCTCCTTCACCACCAGCATGGGGTTCTTGGCTGCTGGATTTCCCCTGCCCAATGACAGTGTCAAGAGGCTGGGTTGCCGTGGTTGAGGTCTTAAAGATGTAATCAGTGGCAACAGTGAGAGCCTCTTCCACATGGATCTCCTGGACAATCACAGGAAGATCCATCTTAGTTTGGGGTGTCTGATGTGGGCTAGACAGGGGTGAAGCAGGAGTACTCATCTCCCCTTAAGTGTGGGTAGAGATGGGAGAGTCATGATACTCCCTAAAACCCAAATCTTCATCAGAGTAGAAGTCAAGGCTGGGTATGGGGCGGTTGAGATCAAGAGGCTGGGGATGGTTGCTTTCCCCTGAAGGTTGATCATTAGAGTGTTGAGACTCAGAGTGATGGCTTAAGGCTGTTTGTGGAGTTGTGAGCTCATCAGGCTGAGCATGAGGAACCTTAGCACTGATTGTTTGAAAGATGGGAGTGGTCTGCTCCTTAGGGGAAGTGGGAGCTCGAGATTCCACTTCCTCCTGTATGGGTTGTGATATGGGGGCCTGCACATGCTCAGTAGCAAGTGCAGGGGTTCGCTTGGATTTTCTTTGGTAGGTGAATTTGATTGTAGGTTGTATTTGAGGTGGGTGAGAAGTAGAGGGTGTTGGTTCACCACTAACTGGGGCTGCTAGGATGTCACCCTGAGCAACGAGCCCAAACATTTTTGGGACAAGGGCTGTTTCTACCCCTGAGAACCCAACAGTTGGCTTTTTCAATATCTTGAAAATGCCGGGCCACATATGTGCAAGTTTAAGAACATTACCTGTTCCCCTCAACTATGGTCACAATTAACAGTTGAGAATGTGTTGAACATACCGGGGGAACATGTAATATTCTAAGGAATGCAAATTTGCTAGTAAATTTGTAAATACAAACTGAGAGTACCTGAATTTGACCCCTTGAACTATCCCATGGACAATGAAGGAGAGGTCTTCTGGAATCTGGTCCCATCCTCCATGTTTGTTAGATAAGCTGTGGATGACGATATGGAGGAGGTATTTCCATTGGAATGAGACCTTCCCCTTCCTGAAGATCTTGACCGAAAAGTCACCTTCGTAGCCCATCTGCGCAAAGGATTGGTTGACAGCAGCTTTTGGAAAGGACAACTCACCTGCTTAATCATCTAGCTGCAAATGGGCGTTTATAATGGCTGGAGTGATGAAAACCGTCCTCCCCTGAACTGTGGCTGACACTACCTTCTCCCCGTCCATGGTGACCTCTTAACAGGTCCGCTAGAACTCAAGCAACTGATCCTCATAGAGAGGAGGATTGATTGTAAGGGAGGTGAAGTAATGAGACAAAGAAAGATACCTACACAAGTTTGAGAGGCTTGGATCCTTCTCAGAGTTTAACAGAGCAACTTGATTGTGTTGCCTGTGTAGGTGCATGGTGAAATCAAGGTCGTTACAATGATCAAGATTAGCCATTTGAAGAAGCTTTGTAGTGAAGGAAAGAAGAAGAAGATGAAATTTGGGGGTAATTTTAGGTTAAGGAACAATGAGTGAAGTGAGATGAAATAGAACGGTTTGGAAAGATATACTCTGGATTTGCGGCAAAGTTATGACAAAGAGATAAACTTTGAAATCCGTAAGTGGGTCCTACTTTCGAAAAAGGCGCCCAAAAAGTTAGTTTTCCTGGAAGTAGAAAAAGCTTTCGAATGCAAATTTGGTTTCGGAAGCTTTGCAATCAAAGCTTCCGAAAGCAATTTTGCTTCAGAAGATATTTCAAGAGTTTTGAAAATTTTGGCTTCGGAAGAAACAAATGAGTCTTCCGAGACTGAATTGCTTTTGGAAGAAATTTGTTCCTAAAATGCATTTAAGTTCTTATACCAAAATTTAAGCTTCGGAAGTTCGGAAGATACTTCAAGAATTTCTTCCGAAGGTAAATCTCAGATAAGCTATTTAAACGATTTAGACATAAATTTCTTCCGAATGCAACTTTTGCTTCTTCCGAAGGTAAATTTTCATCATTCTAAGAGATATCATTTTAAAAGTTCGTTTTTCTTCCAAAGAGAACTGGGCTTATGAAGTGATCTCATAGACAACCTAGGACACACGGTTTTAAGAAATAATATTGATTAAGTTATTAAGAAAAATCTACTCAAAGTTAATCATTCCAATAGCTGATACAAGATATTTAAATCTCTGTTCATCAAACGCTTTTGTGAACAGATCGACATATTGTTCATTTGTGTTAACTTTGATTAGTTTTATCAATCCCTTTTCAAAATTATCCTTAATCAGATGATACCTAATGTTGATGTGTTTGGTCCTTGAGTGCTGCACAGGCTTCTCTATAATAGAGATGGCACTGTTGTTGTCTATGAGGATGGGAGTCTCTTTGAAATTGAACCCATAGTCTAGCATCTGATTCTGAATCCATAACACTTGAGCACAGCAGCTGGCAGCAGCGATGTATTCAGCTTCAGCAGTTGATGCGGACACAAATGATTGCTTCTTGCATTGCCAAGAGACTATCCTTCCACCCAGGAACTGACACCCCTTAGAACCGTTAAAGGGTACCTAAGCTTGCATTTAGTTAACAAACATAGAGGATCTTAAGATCACTTAACAATTCAAACAAGGAACTATGAACTTTTACTCAAGATACAAGACAAACACAAGTAAAAGCAAGAGCAAAAACACAAGGTAAAATTTTCAAGGATGTGTATATTGCTTCTCTAGTTCTATTACAAGTGTTGTCCAAGTATATGTTGAATACAAGAACCGAAGACTACTTATACTACATCCTACAACCATCAATATGTAAAAAGACAGTTGGAAGTGACTAATCTAGACAACAAGATCAGCCTAAAGTCAAAAGGTAGATTGCCTTTTGACTAGTGACTATGACAAGCCATAGCTCACTGACTTTCCTATTACAAAAAGCCAAGAAGGATCAAAAACAGAAACTTGCAGGCAAAGACCTTCTCTACTTTATCATAAAGTATGGAAGTTTCACTAACTAGTGATAACAGGTGAACTACCAGAGCATGTAGTGGAAAGTAGGTTGCTTTATGATAAAGTTGATGGAAAAGGTATCTTTTCTCTCTCTTCAGAAGAAAATTAGGCTTGTCTTTAAACAGCTTCGGAAGACTTTTGTCTTGAGAGCTTCAGAAGACTTCATCTTTTACCTTTGGAAGAGTTGAGTCTTTGGCTTTGGAAGACTTTACACATAGAATATTTTCCAAGTTCAGTGTAAAGCTTCCACAGTAGTTTCTTCTGAACTTTGGCTTCAGAAGATTTTACACTTAGCATTTTTCTTGAGTGTGTAAAACTTCTGAAGCTAGTTCATCTTTGTTCCGAAGTGCATGTTGGAAGACTTGGTTGTTTTGGTATCTTTTGGTTGCATCAGCCTCTTAACTTCAGAGGTTCCTACAGGAAGCCCATGTGACCGAAAGTTATTCATCAACAACAGTAAATGATCCTCAAAGCTTGCATATAGGTTCAATAACTTTTGACCTTTCTTCAGTTCACTTTGATGAGAACATGATCAACAAGGATTGGGTTTCCAAATATAACTAACCGTGTATTTTTGTTCAGGATCAGCTGAAGACCAAGAGAAATGTATGGATCATTGATAGTGCTTGTTTAAGGCGCATGACAGGCAATGGCTCTTTGCTTCAGAACTTTGAGACAATTGATGGGGGGCTAGTTGATTTTGGAGGAGAATCAGGTGGTTACATCACAGGAAGGGGCAACATCACAAATGGTAAGCTCAGCATTGAGAAGGTAAACTTTGACTAGGAGCTTGGGTACAATCTCTTATGTGTATCCTAATTTTTTGACAAGAGACATAACATGCTCTTTACTAAGCATGAATGCATTGTTCTCAAGTCTGGGGTGGTCATTTTTCAAGAGCATATCCTGCTCAGAGCCCCAGGAAAGAGAACATGTACAAGATGAAATTGCAAGAAACCTCCCTATCAAGAGAAGTCTCTGCTTTCTATCTAAGGCAAATAGTGATAAGTCTTTCCTATAGTATAAAAGAATGTGCCATGTAAACTTTAAGAACACGAATAAATTAATTAAAGATGATTTGGTAACTGGAATGCCAATAAAAGAGTTTACAAGTGATGACCATTGTGTTGCATGTCTGAAAGGAAAGCAGCATAGAGTGTCTCACAAGCCAAAGGAAAAGAATTCCATCACTACTCCCCTATACTTATTACATACGGATATCTTTGGCTCCACATGTGTAATGAGTCTAGGAAAAACTTCATATTGTCTTGTGATCACAGATGACTTCACAGTATATACTTGGGTCTTGTTTTTTAGAAGTAAGGATGAGACCTCTGAAATCTTGAAGAACTTCATTCTAAAATTGAGAATCAATGTGATCACAAGATCAAGATCATAAGATGTGACAAAGGAACTGAGTTCAAGAACCAAATCCTCGATACATTTCTGAAAAAGGTATTACAAGACAATATAGTGCTCCTAGAACCTCAGAACAATGGTGTTGCTGAGAGGAGAAATAGGACACTTATTGAGGCTATAAGGACCATGTTCTCTGACTCTAAACTGCCCATCACCTTCTAGGCAGAGGCAGTCAACATTGCCTGCTATATGCAGACTAGAGTTTTATTAGTCAAGACTCATGGTAAGACTCCTTATGAATTGTGGTATAAAAGAAGACCTTTCATTTGTTTCCTCAGGTCACTTGGAAGTCCATGCACCATCTTGAATACCAAGGATCATATAGCTAAATTTGCTGAGAAATCAGATGATGGACACTTGATTGGATACTCTTCCCAATCTAAGGCTTATAGAGTTTAAATTTCAAAAGCAGAGTAGTTTAGGAGTCAGCCAATGTGATCTTTAATGAGCATACTCCTAGTGTGAAAGGTTTTGGTCTTGATTGGCTTTTTGATCTTGATTTAGTTACCAACTGTTTTAACAAATCTTATGAAGATGTTTAAGGATCTACAGGTAACACATCAGCTGGAGATCCCGATCCAAGATTTGAGCTGAGAAGACCAAGTGATAGAATTCCTTCAGCTCCAGTGGTAACAAACCCTACAAATGGAAATCATATCAGTATAACTATGACAAACTCTTCAGCTGATACATCAGAAGTGCCTACCAATTCCAGCACTAAGGCATAAAACTCAAATGAAGGGGTTTTCAATGTTGGAGGAGATGGAGATGATCAAGTATTTCATGACACTGACAACCTCTCCACTAAAGACAAAATCAATGATGTCACACACTAATTGTTTCAAGTTACACCGGATTAGTATGCTGATGTGGTGGGCAATACTTAACTGAGAATCCACAACTCCCATCCCCCCCCCACAAATATCATTGGAAATGTTGAAAAACAGGTTAAGAACAAGAGGACATACCCATGACAAAAATGTTTTTCTGCACTCTTGTTGCTTGTCCCAAGTTGTGCCAAAGAAAGTAGACGAGGATTTGAAATATGGAAGTTGGAATGAAGCAATACGAGAGGAGCTGTTTCAATTCAAAAGACAAAAAGTTTGGAACATGTGCCCTCTTCTTCATGGGAAGACACCAAAAGGTATCAAGTGGGATTTTAGGAATAAGAAGGATAATAGAGGACTTGTCATCAAGAACAAGGCAAGACTAGTCATTCAAGGGTACACTCAAGAAGGGATCGACTACCTATATGTTTTTGCACTTGTGGCAAGACTTGAAGCTATTAGGATAATCCTTGCTTTTGCTTCATCCAAGGATTTCAAGGTCTACCAACTTGATGTCAAGTGTGCATTTCTATATGAAGTGATAGATGAGGAAGTGTAAGTCAAACAACCACCTGGCTTTGCAAACACAAAACATCCTGATTATGTCTGCAGGCTTGACAAAGCTCATTATAGGCTGCATCAAGCACCAAGGATATTGTATGAGACACTATCATAGTACCTTGTCTAGCATGGCTACAAGTGAGGTACTATTGACAGCACACTCTTCATCAAAGGAATAAGAAATGACTTTGGGTCATCTAATCCAAATATTTGGAAAGAGTTTAAGAAGCTGATAAAAAATAGATTTCAAATGAGTGAAATGGGAGAACTCAATTTTTTCTAGGAATTCAAGTGAGGAAAGTTGACAATGACATCTTTATAAGCTAATCAAAGTATGTACAAGACATACTAACCAGATTTCATCTAACTGAGTGCAAAGTTGCTAAGACTCCCAAAAACAGAAACCACTCCCTAGGACATGATCTTGAGGGAAATTGTGTTGATGAACATATTTACCAGGCTATGATTGGGTCTCATATGTACCTCACTTCGAGTAGGCCTGATAACATGTTTGCCACATGCATATGTGCAAGATATCAAGCCAACCCCAAGATGTTATACCTGGTTGCTTTCTATAGTATTCTTAGATACCTCAAAGAGCTCCCAAGCTATGCCTTTGGTATCCAAACAATTCAAACTTCAATCTGTATGCATATACAGATAGTGACTATTGTTATTGCAACATGACTGCGAAATCTATATCAGGGGGATGTCAATTCTTTGGTGGAAGGATAGTCTCATAGCAATGCAACAAATGATTCTATGTGTCTGCATCAACTGTTGAAGCTAAATACATTGCTGCTGCAAGCTACTGTGCTCAAGTTCTTTGGATTCAGAATCAGATGCTAGACTCTGGATTCATCTTCAAGGAGACTCGTATTCACATAGACAACAACAACGATATCTTTCATAGAGAATCCTGTATAGCACTTAAAGACAAAGCACATCAACATCAGGTATCATTTGATAAGAGATAATTTTGAAAAGAGATTGATAAAACTAGTCAAAGTTAACACAAATAAACATTAAGTTGATCTGTTCATAGAAGCTTTTGATGAACAACGATTTAAGTATCTTCTATCAGCTATTGGGATGATTAACTTTGAGTAAATTTTCATAAATTAATTTCAAGTTATTTTTCAAATATGTGTGTCTTTAAATTTGTCTAAACCATCACTAATATAAGCCCTGTTATCTTGGATTAAAATTTTTCTAAATGATATTTGTTAGAGATTTAAGAACTCAAGCCAAGATGTCATACCAGGTTACTTTCTAGAGAATTCATTGATACCTCAAAGAGCTCTCAAGCTGGGACTTTGGTATCCAAAGCAGACTTCAATATGTATGCATATACAGATAGGGACTATTATGGTTGCAACATGACTGCAAAGTCTATATCAGGGAGATGTCAATTCCTTGGTGGAAGGATAGTCTCATGGTAATACAAGAAACAATTGTACATATCTACATTAACTGTTGAAGCTGAATACATTGCTGTTGCAGGTTGTTGTGCTCAAGTGCTTTGGATTTAGAATCATATGCTAGACTATGGATTCAACTTCAAGGAGACTCGTATTCATATAGACAACAGTGCTATCTCTATCATAGAGAATCCTGTACAACACTCAAAGACAAAACACATCAACATCAGGTATCATTTGATAAGAGATAATTTTGGAAAGTGATTGATAAAACTGGTCAAAGTTAACACAAATAAACATTAAGCTGATCTGTTCATAAAATCTTGTGATGAACAACGATTTAAGTATCTTCTATCAGCTATTGGATGATTAACTTTGAGTAGATTTTCTTAAATTAATTTCAAGATTATTTTTCAATTATGTGTGTCTTTAAAGTTCTCTAAATCATCACTCATATAAGCCCTTTTTCTCTTCGATGAAAGTTTTTCTAAATGATATTCGTTAGATTTTTAAGAATTCAAGCCAAGATTTCATACCTGGTTGCTTTCTAGAGGACTCTTAGATACCTTAAAGTGCTCTCAAGCTGGAACTTTTGGTATCCAAAGAATTCAGACTTCAATATGTATGCATATACAGATAGTGACTATTATGGTTGCAACATGACTACAAAGTCTATATTAGGGGGAATTCAATTCCTTGGTGGAAGGATAGTCTCATGGCAATGCAATAAACAATTCTATGTGTTTGCATCAACTATTGAAGCTGAATACATTGCTGTTGCAAGCTACAGTGCTCAAGTGCTTTGGATTCAGAATTAGATGCTAGACTATGGATTCAACATCAAAGAGACTCGTATTCACATAGACAACAACAGTGCTATCTCTATCATAGAGAATCCTATACAGCACTCAAAGACAAAACACATCAACATCAGATATCATTTGATAAGAGATAATTTTGAAAAGGAATTCATAAAGCTGGTCAAAGTTAACACAAATAAACATTAAGCTGAACTGTTCATAAAAGCTTTTGATGAACAACGATTTATGTATCTTCTATTAGCTATTGGGATGATTAACTTTGAGTAGATTTTCTTAAATTAATTTCAAGATTATTTTTTAAATATGTGTGTCTTTAAAGTGGTCTAAATCACCACTCATATAAGCCCTGTTTATCTTGGATGAAAATTTTTCTAAATGATATTTGTTAGAGTTTTAAGGATTAAAAGATATATTTTTTTCGGAAGACATTTAGTTGACTTCGGAAGAAACTCATGTCTTCAAAACTAATAACTACTTACTAAGATATACTTCCAAAGCTTAAATATGCTTCTAAGTACTTACATGTTTCGAAAGACAATTTTTTTCCGAAGGCAATTAAGTCTCAAAAGATTTATTAATCCTTTAAATAAAACTTCTGATGTTTAATATCTTCTGAAAGCAAATATGTCTCGAAAGCAAAATTACCCTAAATATTTTTCTTCCGAAGAAATTCTTGTCAAACTAAGGAATATCTTCTGAAGTCAAATTGGCTTTGGAATTTTTCTCAAAATTTCTGAAGACAAAAAGATAACTACTTTGTTGGGTACTTTTTCAGAGGGGGGACCGACATTCGGATTTCAAAGTTTATTCTTTAGCATTAACTTTGTCTCACATCCAACAATATATATAGCCTTAGAATAGTTCCCCCTCTTTCTTTTTCCTCTTCATTTGAAAACATCTGACCCTAAATTCACCCATAAACCCTTATTGTTCTTGGCTTACTTCAAACTAAAGCTTTCTCAAACAACCAACCCTGAATCCCGAACTCAGCCAGATTTCTCCATGCACCTATAAAGGCAACACAATCAGGTAGCTCTATTATCCTATCACAAAGACCATGGTTTTTAAGGGATTTGCAACTACCTTTCTAGAATAACAACTACTGGAGTTTTGGAGGGACTACCAAAAGGTTATCTTGGATGGTGAGAAGGCACTGTCTGCAATGGTGCAAGGGAAGATTGTTTTCATCACACCAGCCACCATAAACACTCATCTAAGGCCGGATAATGAAGAAGGTGAACTTTCCTTCACCAAAAAAGCTATCAATGGATCATTCCTATTGGACTCAATAAGTGCATTAAATGATAATGCTTGCCATAATTAATCATAATATGTTCTAACATTCAAACAACAATTAACTAACATTCAAACACCATTAACATTCATATCAAACACTAATTAAGTTTAAATTTCTTTTTCAGGTTTTGTAGATAAAAAGGAATTTTTGCTAAGCGTCCACAGCGGATGAAGGCTTGCCCACAGCGGATGAACAAGAAGGCACATCGGATGAAGATTGAAGTATATGTGCCAACAGCGGATGAACAATCACATACAGTGGATGACCAAGTTCCACAGCTGATTAACAATCTACATGGATATACATCCATAGCGGATGAAACACTCCACAGTGGACAACAACAAAGCATACACAAGTGTTCACAGCGGACAACATCTTAAGCATAACGAATAAGTAGTTCAACATCCACAACGGATAGTCTGTTATCCACAGCAGACAGTTCATCATCGAAAACGGACAGCTTATTAGACATCAGATTATATGTAATCTATTTTTACATAAGGGTATTTTTGTAACTGTAAATAGATCTTTGTTTAGGTTATAAATAACAGTATACCTTAATTCTTTGTAAGCTTTTGAACAATCAATCAATCAAACAAAGTAGTTATTATCATTCAAAGAATTCAAAACACTCATAATCAAACACCCACACATAGAGTTCATGTCATTAATCATGGGTTTTCGTAGCATGATTATTAATTATTGATTCAATAACAACGTGTTCTTATTATTGAGAGATTGAAAAAGGTCCTGGGGGATTCATTAATTTGGTTCTTGTTCAAGTGCAAAACATTAACCCATCAAGTGGCATCAAAGCCTTGGCTCAAATCAATCAACTGATTTTTGTTCCTTTCGATCAATACAATGATCTCTATGGTTCATTTGCATCATATCATCTATTTTGAGCTTTAAATCAACACAAAAAGCCCCTTCTACATCAAGCAATCAACAAATGTTCAACAACACGAGTTACTTATCTGTTTTAGTACATTTTAAAGAAGAATTTGTGTTTTTAGTACATTTTAAAAGCCCTCAACATCATTCATACACTGTTTTCAAATGTGTTCATCCCGTAAACTCTCTAAAACCTTATCAGTTCAAGGGTTTTAAGATAAAACAGTACATCAGTACTGTTCTATCAAGTTTTCATCAAACAAACACTATTTTGGATACTTTGAATGCATTCATTGTGATAAAACATCATATTTGAGTTATTCTATACTCAAATCACACGATTAAACATCTTCAAACAACAAACCGATTGTTGTTTCTTTGAAGTTATTACAGCCGCAACTATTGCTAGGATAAACCTTAGTTTATCATTCATTCAAAACCTTCAAAATCAACAGTGATTTTGTTGTTTTTCATCAAAAACAAATGTAAGGATCAACATAAACATAAGATCGATCTCACAACAATAACGCGGAATATTATCATTATGGAATTAAAAGATAGAAGATAAGAACAAATGTAAATAACTTCCAATTGTATTGCTCTTCGACTTTGAAATGATTACAATAATAGTGAAAATCAGGAAATGAAAAAAGCCTTGGTAATTACATTACAAAACTTCTATATATACTAATCTAGAAGTTCTCGCGCGACTAACCTATTCTTACGCGACTTGATCTTTTGACCGAGAAGCAAGTTATCGCGCGGCAACTTGAACTTGTCGCTTGACTTGATCTTCTTCATCTTGATTTGATTTCTTGAGCCTCTAGGTTCAACTCCTACAATCTCCCCTTAGGCTCAGTAAATCAATGTGTTTAAAAGCCGACATCTGCAACCTTGTAACTGCCCCCATAAGCATGCATCTCGTTGTCCAGGGCCTTCGTAATCAACCAACCAAACTATGTTGCCAAAAGGTGAACAGATTCATCAAGTGCAATCGAACAAGCCTGTAACCTTATCAAATCGTCCCTTTCAAACTTACAGTTTTGAAGTCTTTGAAGTTGGTTTTACCATACCTCCGTATCATATTCCTTATCCAATTTCCCTTTCCATAGTCACTAGGATTAATAAACAGAACACGACCCATTGAATATAAATCTGATGCTCTGAGTGTGTGAAAGTCGTGTTCGTCTTGATAATACTCTATCACTCCTGCTCTTCTTTTAATCACATACAATTTCTTCTCAGCATCATACGCCCAACTAAGAATTGATTCTGAGTTTCCATACCTTGTGAAAGGTTTGGAATGTCTTAGCGTGTGTATATAAGCTAGCGGTGGAGGAGCCTCAACAGTAATATTTCCAACCTGACGTACAACACTTTGACCAGTTTGATCTGCTGTCTTGTAAGTCGGTTCCCTCGTACTAGACTCTCCAACTATCTCCCCTTCTTTAACTAGAATATCAGAAAATAAGTCCTTCGGACTGTTTCCAAAAATATCATTATACTCAACTGTCTCTTCTAAATCATCAAACACTATAAAATCATCTTCTACCTTAGCAATCAACCTTTGCTGGAATGAGTAAAATTCTTTCTCATATGCTGCTTCACTAGCAGGATCTAAAGGTGTGTAATCAACTGTATCATCAGGACTTGGTCCGGAGACATTGTTAGTGCTCGATGATCCATAAATACCAGTAGTAGCTCCATATCACCCCCTTGATCATCATCATCATCCTTTCTATCATCATCTCCCTTATTATTTTCTCCTTCATCACCATCACCACCATCATCATCCTTATCATCATCATCATTCTCTTCATCACTGAATCCACAATCAACTAGATCTAAATCATCATCATCAACTGGAATTGGAATGGGCATAACATGCTCAGGCTCCACAAACGCCTTTCCAGTAAACTGTACAGGTTGATCCTCAGTAGCCTGAATAGGAATATTAGATGACGGCACTTGATCAACATTAGCAGTGTCTGATGTACTTTCTATATCAACAGGATCAACAACATGCTCTGTAGCAGGATCATTAGCAGGTTCAGAACCAGCAGATTGTTGTCCACTAGATTCTCCAACTTCAGTGGTATGTTTCTGAGAAAACGAAGAATATACACGGGAAGTGAGATCTCATAAGTTCTACTCTGTAATCTTAACATAACTAAACATAAACTGTTGCTGACTCTCTAAACTCTTGATTCTCTCATCCTTCTCTTACAGACTCTAACATAAATCAACAATCAATAGGGTCTTCACAAACATATCCTTCTCTAACTCGCTAACCCTCTGCTCTAATATAACCCTGGTGGGCGAAAATGATGCAGACTCTGGTTGCGGTCATGGTTCTGGAGTAGTATTAACAAAATCAGCTTCTCCAAATAAGTGATCGTGGGTTTGATCCCTTGGTGGTGTGCTCAATAAGTCATCAGTAGTAGACATAGATGATGATGTTACAGTTGTTGACTCTGTAACAATCACTGGTGTGGTAGCCTCACTTACTGTGATAGGAATATCTGACATAGGAACATCACTAGTTGACACAGTGGTCATCGGGGTCTAATGCTTTCTCAACACTCCTCGTCCTCTACCCCTCCCACGTGGACTATCTCCTGCTCTCCTTGCCATCCTCTTCCTTCTCCCCTACTAACAGCTGTCTCCTCAGAAACAAAGTCTGCATCACGTTCCTCAGCAGTGCATTTTGCAAGTGTTTCTTGCACTCTGGGATGCTCCTGAAGCACATATGGTACATTCCAAATCTGGTCAAAGTTGGTTTCGCTTCCCGAACTGAACCAAGAACCAATCTCTGCATCAATAGATGTACCCGCTGGTTGAGAATTCTCAGGGACATCTTCAAGCTTAGTAGTTGAAGGGCCAGCTTGATCAGCTTGGGTGGCCACTTCCTCAGTCTCTTGTGCCTCTCCTTGATAACCTTTAATAAATCTCCCAAGCTTAGTAAAATGAGATCCATCCCAATCATTTCCTCTAGCTCCTATCAAATAAGTGAATATGTCTTTCTCCATTACCATGACTGCATAGGTAGATGAATCAGACACTGCTAACTCAGGATGAGTAGCATTCACTGTCATTTGTTAAAATCTGGGGTACATGATGAATTTCTTCCCCACAGTAGCTATCACATTCTTTTTCATCTCTGCAAAGATAGCCTTGCATATGCTGTAAGGTAGATCATCAATAAGAGATACCAGTAGGGATCCGAATATAGCACTCAAGCTATCCCAGCTAGCTTTCAAGTTGCTAAGGCAATGAATCATAACGTGAAATACATACTTCCAGAATGGAGGTAAATATTTCTTCTCCAACGAGGGATATCTGTGACTGTATCCCATCCTAACAAAATAGTCTTTAGCAGCATCATCATCTATCTTCACCAGAGCATTAGGCTGATCCTCTAACAGTAAAACACTATTGATCACCTTAGCTGTAATCACAATCCTCTTGCCCTTAACTGTTGCAAATATACAAGGTTCTCCATCTTCATCTATCTCATTGGCTGCTGTAAGCCATAACTGATCAATGACATCAGTGTACATAGTGGGATTGGCTGAGATAGCATGATGTATCCGAGAGGTCTTTAGTCCCTCAATCAGAGATTTGAATAATGCCTTGTCCTCTGAAACATCTCCGAGATAAGCATTAGCATTATGGTTTTTATTGAAAACCATAGGTCTCACCATCTGAAACATTAAACAAACTTGATAAGTACACTTAGAACAATTTCAGATTTTGAAAATTTCACACTTAATTTTTTTCTTGAAAAACTAGACTTCTAGCTCGACAGCTTTACATACTCATGCGAAAACATCAAATTTTCAGAATCAACTTTTTGCGCGACAAGCTATGTTATCGCATAAACTTGAATTTGACCAGAACTCAACTTCTCGCGCGACAAGTCTACTTTTCACGGGAGTAGTTCTCTATGATTTTGAAGGTTTTCGCTTCTGTTCAAGTTCAAACAACTTTTCGCATGCGAAAAGTCTGTGAAATATTAGATTTTCAATCTACCATTTTCAGATTGTTTTAACCAATAGAACATGTTCATTAGGTGTCGTTTAAGTCATTATTAAGGTTTATTATGTTTAATTTGTTCAATTTAAGATGTATAAGTCCTTTTAACATTCGGTCAAGAATCAAACACATTCAAATCGATGTTATAAACATCAGTATACCTTATCAAATACTTCAGAATTAATAGGCGACAACAATGAATAATATTATCACGTTTATCAATGTTCTAACACTTAGAATTTTCTCAGAGTAATATTTTCAGAATAGTGACTTTTTACTCAACTGTTGAATTTATAGTCCTCTGGTTTCTATTGCGAGAAGTCAGAGTTCTCGCAAACTTGACCTTTTCACACCATTTGAACTTTTTGCACCTTAAGAACTTTTCGAACCTTCTCAACTTTTCAACTTTTCAAAGTTACTTATCTTATGAAGCCATTTGATTAGTTATGAATAAAACTATGTTTAACTTAGTGTTTACAATTATCCATGAACCCTTAATTTTGCAAAATTTTGTTAAATCAAAACAAGTGAAACAAAACAAATAACTTAAAAGTTTTTGGTAAATATTCAAGTATAGGATCATATTTCTTATGAAATCGATCATAAACATCGTCTAGCTTTATTCAAGTAAGACTGGTTATGTCGATTGTTAATATATTTTGCCCATATTAAACTTAGACTTCAATATTTTTACTTGGATACATGTTTAGTGATTTTATCATGTTTAGATTAAGTTATTGCAAGGCCCCGTTCCCAGAGGCCTCACAGTTGGTCAATCACAGCATAATTAAATAAAATCATTACCAAATTCATTAAACATTGCAGCGGAATTCAACACCAAAAACCATTCATTAATTAATAAATTTTGTTGCTAAGCAATACATGTATGTTTGTTACCAGTTACAAAAGATCATTAGAATGCATTACAAAACAACAATGTTATTAATCATGAACGGATGCCAGTCTTGCCCTGACGAGTAGCCTTCCCGAGTGCCATCCTCAGCAATATTTACCTGCCAACTGAAAATGCATAAAGTCAGCATTGCTGAGTGAGTTCTAGTTTTAAAACCATAAAATACCTTGTAGGGTTGTATATGAAAATACCCTTTAAAATACTGTACATTTCTTTCGTGTGACCACACATCATACATACACATTGATAATCTTTATTGTTATCTTCACCATTGTTCATTTCGTATTATCTTTTACTTTTATCTGGGTCCTGTCTCATACAATACCCGACTCATGTCCGAAGACCGATAGTACCGGGGTACGCGACAAGGACTCGGGTCAATCTCATGGATTGAATCCCTTACGAGTCTTTTATGACAACACGGTCACTCACCTCAACCTTGGCATACAAGTCTTTTGTGACAACACAGTAACTCACATCAACCTTGGCTTACGAGTCTTTTGTGACAACATAGTCACACACCTCAATTTTGGCATACAAGTCTTTTGTGACAACACAGTCACACACCTCAACCTTGGCTTACGAGTCTTTTGTGACAACACAGTCACTCACCTCAATTTTGCTTGCAAGACTTTCAAACATTTCTTATGTTCCTTTAAACATCTAGAGCAGGCATAAAACACAGTCACTCACCTCAATTTTGCTTAACATCCAGAGCAGGCATAAAACCACGAAAACACCAACAATTCTTAACAAACCATGCTTATCCATCAGATCGAAGCTTATACACAACATCACCAGCATCAACAGCACATAAACCACCATATACATACGGTAAAGCATAAAACAGCTTTAAAACCCTTTAAACATGCATTTTCAGCCCCAAAGAAGTTTAAAACACATAAAAACCAGGGTCTAGAACTCACCTAGTGCAGCAAACAAGCAAAACTCCTCCAACTCGGGTGCACAAGAGTTCAAACACCTAAAACAAGAAAAAACAAACAACAAAACACATAAAACACATATAAATCGGTTTCATGGTCAAAACCCAACAAACCGAACCATAAAATACAAAGAACACTAACCACAAGCGAGAATTAGCCTTAACTCCCCCTTGAAACCGAGAGAAATCAAATTCAGCTTCTTTTCTTCCTTTGTTTCAGTTGAACAACAGCAGCTACAGGAGTGATATGGGCGGCCATGTACAAGTGAAACCACATCTTTGCCCCTTCTTTTATTTCTTCTATATACTTTTCTTTTCTATTTATTTGACCAAGTTTTCGGGTGTTACAAGTCTACCCCCCTTAAAGAGGTTTTGTCCCCGAAACTTGTTACTCTTCGAATAACTATGGGTAATGCTGTCTCATCTCTTCTTCATTCTCCCATGTAGACTCAGAACCCTTCCGGTGTTTCCACTGCACACGTACAAGTGAAACCACTTTATTCGTCAACCTTTTCTCCTTCCGATAGATGATTGCCACCGGTTGCTCCATATAATTGAGCAAATCATCCACCTCAATATCATCCAGTGGTACAATCATATCCTCGTCGGCTAAGCACTTTCTTAGATGAGATACATCGAATGTCAGGTGAATCCCACATAACTCATCAGGCAATTCTAGTTGATAGGCCACCTCTCCTACTCGTGCCATGATTCGGAAAGGTCCTATGTATCTCGGACTAAGCTTGCCTCTCTTCCTGAACCGGATGATCCCTTTCAAAGGTGAGGCCTTCAACATGACTTTATCACCCACATTGAACTCGATTGGTCTACGCCTCTTATCGGCATACGACTTCTGCCTATCTTTGGCTGCCTTCATAAAGGCTTTGATCTTTTCCAACTTTTCGGTCGTAGCCTCGATCACCTCGACGCTTCCCAATTCTTTCTGCCCAATGTATACCCAACACACGAGCATTCTATACCTCCTGTCGTATAGCATCTCCTAAGGTGGCCATGCCAATGCTGGTATTATAGCTGTTATTGTATGAGAACTCTACTAACGGTAAGTGATCATCCCAGCTTCCTCCAAAGTCAATCACACATGCTCGAAGCATATCCTCGAGCTTCTAGATCGTCCTCTCAGACTGACCATCTGTCTGAGGATGATAAGCCATGCTAATGTGTAGCCTCGTGCCCATCGCATCATGGAATCTCCTCTAACACTTCAATGTGAACCGAGTGTCACTATCTGACATGATGGACACTGGCACACCGTGACGAGCTACGATCTCTTTAATGAACAGATCTGTCAGTCTCTCGGATGAATACGTCTCGCGGATCGGTAGGAAGTGAGCACTCTTGGTCAAACGGTCAACATCACCCATATGGTATCGTACCCCCTCGCAGTACGGGGTAGCTTCGGGATGAAGACCATGGTGATGTGCTCCTACTTCCACTTGGGTATATCCAACGGTTGGATCTTCCCGTATGGTTTCCGATGTTCTGCTTTCACTTGCAAGCAAGTAAGGTACTTACTCACATACTCTACTACATCACGTTTCATACCCGGCCACCAATAGTCTTTCTTCATATCTTGATACATCTTAGTGGCACTAGGATGAATGGAGTATCGAGTCTTATGAGCTTCCTCCATAATTCATCCCCGTAGCGGGGAATCCACATCCGCCCGAAGCTGGTTCTAACTCCGTGGGTATTTTCTCCCAACTCTGTGACTAGACCTCTCATCCTTTCAGGGTTATGGGATCTTCCTTCAATGCCTCATTCTGAAATTCTTTGACCTGTGTCATCACATCAGAGGTCTTCACCAATTGATAAGCCTTCACCGGAGTTGCTCGGGTCTCTCTTTTCGGCTGAGGGCATAAGCCACTACATTGGCTTTACCCGGATGGTAATGGATTTCATAATCATAATCCTTAATCAGCTCTAATCACCTTCTCTGCCTCATATTGAGATCCTTCTGCTCGAAGAAATACTTTAAGCTTTTTGTGGTCGGTGAAAATTATGCACTTTGTCTCATACAGGTAGTGCCTCCAAATCTTTAATGCAAAGACCACAGCCGCGAGCTCCAAATCATGCATGGGATAATTGACCTCGTGGGTTTTCAACTGTCGGGACTCGTAGGCTATTACTCTCCCACGTTGCATTAACACACAACCCAGTCCCGAATAGGAGGCATCCGAATACACCACTAAGTCTTCACTCCCTTCAGGAAATGTCAAAACAGGAGCTTGAGTTAATCTTGCCTTTAACTCCTCAAACACATCCTCCTGTTCCTATCCCCACACATACTTCACATCCTTGCGTGTTAATTTGGTCAAAGGTGAGGCTATCTTGGAAAAGTCTTGAATAAACCTTTGATAGTAGCCCGTCAAACCTAAGAAACTGCGAATCTCAGATGGCGTCTTTGGAGACTTCCATTGCATCACCGCCTCAACCTTCACCGGGTCCACCATAATTCCTTCAGCATTAACCACGTGACCCAAAAATTAAACCTCACGTAACCAAAAAGCACACTTTGAGAACTTAGCATATAGCTTCTCTCTCCTAAGTGTCTCCAACACTTCACGTATGTGGCCGGCATGTTCTTCTTCACTCTTCGAATAAATCTGGATATCATCAATAAATACAATCACTGATTTATTTAGCATCGGCCGACATACTCGATTCATCAAATCCATAAAGGCAGTTGGCGCGTTAGTCAGACCGAAAGACATAACGAGGAACACTTAGTGTCCATAACACGTGCGAAAAGCTGTCTTAGGAATGTCTTGCTCCTTAACCTTCAACTGATGGTAACCAGATCGGAGATCTATTCATGAGAACCAGCTGGCACCTTGGAGTTGGTCAAACAAGTCATCTATTCTCGGTAAGGGATATCGATTCTTCACTGTTAACTTGTTTAGTTCCCGGTAGTCTATGCACATCCTCATACTACCGTCTTTCTTCTTAACAAACAAGACCGGAGCACCCCAAGGAGAGATACTCGGTCGAATGAAACCCTTGTCCAATAACTCATGCAGTTGGACCATCAGCTCCTTCATCTCTGTTGGAGCTAATCGATACGGTGCCTTGGCAACGGGTTGAGCAACGGGTATCAAATCAATCTGAAACTCGACCTCACGGTCCGGTGGCACGCCTGGTAAATCTTCTGGGAACACGTCTGGAAAATCGCACACAACTGGTACGTCGGACAATTGGGATACTGATACATCCACGTCCTTTACATAAGCTAGGTAGGCACTACATCCGCGTTTCATGCACTTCTCAGCCACCACCATCGAAATCACCTTCGGAACTGTAGTAACTCTGTTACCGTAAACCGTTACCGAACTTCCATCGGGCGCTGTAAGTCGAATCACCTTTTTGCGACACACTATGTTCGCCTCATAGGCTGCCAACCAATCCATCCCCAAAACTACATCAAATCCACCTAAGGGCATCACAACTAGTTTAGCAGAGAACCTATGGCCTTCTAACTCTATGCCACAATCCTCAATCATATCAGAAATTCTGGTAGACTTACCAATAGTAGTTTCTACATCAAGTGCATCATCAATTCTTCTACTACTAACTGGTAGCTTAGCACAGAATGAAGCATAAATGAAACTCCTACTAGCACCAGAATCAAACAATACAGAGGCACAAGTTTGGTTTACAAGAAAAAAACCCGACACGACATCGGGATCCACCCTGGCCTTCTCCGGGGTCATTGTAAATGCTCTAGCGCTTGCCCTCTGCCCTTCACTCTCTGTCCTCTTCTTCACCCGGAACTCTCTGCGTTTTTCTTCTTGCAATGCCTTCTCATGTGTCCCTCTTCCCTACAGATACGACACCTCAACGCTCTACAATCCTTAGCGATGTGACCAGGCTTCCTGCACCTAAAGCAAACATTTAACCCCAACCTGCATTCCCCGAAATGCTCCTTCCCACACTTACCACACCTCTTCGCCCCCAAACTTGATGAACCCACTCTTCAGTCATCCATTTTCATCCTCTTGTTCTTTTGGGTGAAACCACCATGCCCAAACCTCTTACCACTCCAGTTCTTGTCACCACCACCTGTCTTCTTCACCTCAACCACTGACACCTCTCTCGCATCATAAAGCCTCCCAGCCAGATCCACTACCGACCTAAAAGTGCTTGGTTGGGCAATAATCAAGTGCCTGCGGATATCAGCCAGCAGTCCCTGCACATACCTCTTAATTTTCCTCGACACCGGCATCACCTGATCCGGCACCAGCCTCGCCATTTCGTTAAACTTGGTGGTGTGTTGCTCGTGGGTCATGGTTCCCGCCTCAAGCTGTAAGAACTCTCTCTATCTTGTCAAGTTCCCTGTGAGGACAAAATTCCTCAACAACCAACTTCTTCAAATCTCCCCATCTTATCCTCCTGATGGCCCTACTGCCCTTGGCTTGGACAATATTGTCCCACCAACACAAATCCGAGTCAATGAATGAGTGAGTGGCGAATTTCACCTACACTCACTAATATCCAACACTGCCTCCATCTCTCTAACCCAGCGGTGGGCAGTAGCAGCGTTACCGTTGCAGTCAAAAGTGGGGGGTTTACATCGTTGGAATGCCTCGTAGCTGCATCCCCTCGCGGTTTCCTACACCTCTACGTCTTCTTCATCACTGGAGGCTCCCCTTTCAGCATACACTTCCTCCTCATCATGATGATCTCCCTCATTCTCCCTTCTCCCAACAGCAGCCTTTCTCTCTTCCTCATTTTCTTTCCTCTCATCCTTCCTTACGGCTCGGATCACCTCAGTCACGATAGACGGTAGGATAGTCTGCATGACTTGGTGAACCTCCTCCACCACTGCCTCTTTCACTGAGGCCCTCAGGTTGGCACTCTCATCTCCGCCCTCCTGGTGATGAATCCCAGGCTCACCAGGAGCCGTCTCTGCAGTTCTCGTCTTGTTCTTTGCGGCCCGTGGTCTACCAGCACGACCACCCCGTACTCCACCTCTAAAGCCTTAGATGATCTACCTCCAGCCATCCTCTAATCACTATAAGATTCAAACACCAACACGGTCATTCAAGGTAATAGTTCAGTTTATGTCAAGTATAGTAAGTCCCTAATTACAGTGGCCAGTTGTGATTAGCCACTTTACTCTTCATCCCCCAAGCATTTCCTATCCTGAATACATCAGTATTCAAATCTTCTAAAAGCACATAAATCAAATAGCATATGCACATAGTATCGGTTAACATTAAGAAAAGAATTATCTCATGGCACATTGCTACTCGGGCTGGCATCCCTCCATTCGTCCCATTCTCAGTTTAAGTTTAGGTTTTTTTGTTAGTATTTACCCATTTCTCTTAAACTTTGGCTTTGATACAAACTTGTAAGGCCCTGTTCCCGGAGGCCTCATAGTTGGTCAATCACAGCATAATTAAATAAAATCATAACAAAATTTAGTAAACATTGCAGCGGAATTCAACAACAAAAACCATTCATTAATTAATAAATTCTTTTGCTAAGCAATACATGTATGTTTGTTATCAGTTACAAAAGATCATTAAAATGCATTACAAAAAAACAATGTTATTAATCACGAATAGATGCCATTCTTGCCCCGATGAGTAGCCTTCCCGAGTGCCATCCTCAGCAATATTTACATGCCAATTGAAAATGCATAAAGTCAGCGTTGCTGAGTGAGTTCTAGTTTTAAAACCATAAAATACCTTGTAGCGTTGTATATGAAAATACCCTTTAAAATACTGTACATTTCTTTCGTGTGACCACACATCATACATACACATTGATAATATTTATTATTATCTTCACCATCGTTCATTTCGTATTATCTTTTACTTTTATCTGGGTCCTGTCTCATGCAATACCCGACTCATGTCCGTAGACCAACAATATCGGGGTACGCGACAAGGACTCAGGTCAATCTCATGGATTGAATCCCTTAAAAGTCTTTTGTGACAACACAGTCACTCACCTTAACTTGGCATACAAGTCTGTGACATCCGGTAATTTTCAGTTACCAAACTCCGTTAGTTCTGTTAAGTCTTGCATACACGTGTCGTGCACACACACTAGTTGTCATTGAACGTTGGTGACTTAACAATAATCAGTAATGTTAAATTGATGATAATTAAGTTAACAATGTGATTATTAAGTTATGCTTATGTGATTTAAATGTTAACTGTAATTTTATCCCGTAACGTGAAAACGTGCATATTTATTTCGTGTGTTTTGTGATAAATGGGAATTATGCATGATTGTTAATTGTGACTAATAATAATTGTGTTTAGTAGTTAAAAACTATTTAAAAACTATTCCAAAAGCCTAATCTTTATAAAATACAAATTATAAGGGTTAAAAGGGTAATTATGGATTATTAAATAAAATAAAATCAAAACCCACCCCTAATCCCACCCCATCGGCCGCGATCGACCTCCTCTCTCCCTCTCCTCTTCAAATTCAGCCCAAGAACAAGCAATCATCTTCGGTTTTGGTCGATTACAAGGCATAGAACACGTTGGAATCATCAATTTCAAGCCATTACACGTTTAAAGGTTAGATTTTATATGTTTTGATGATTCTTCATGTTGGCCGAATGTTCCATGCGAAATCTGCAATTGATGGTCGATTGATGCTTGTTTGTTGTTGTTAATGTGTTTGTTTGATAGATTACATGTTAATTAACGTCAAGTATGCAATAAAGGTTGGATTTTTACATGTTCTTATGGGATTACATTAGGGCCGAAATCCTAATTCGAAACTTGCAATTGGAGGCCGATTTATTGATGTTGGTTGGTGTTATTATGTTAGTTGGATTGTATATATGCTAGTTAACGTCGATTATGCAAGAAAGCTATGATTTTGATACGTTGTTCATAGGTTACTAATAATAGTAACTTTATTTTGCATGAATTGATGATTGGATGATGTATGAATGTTATGGATGTTTTTGTGATGGTGATTAGATGCTATGTTGATGATATGAACAATTTAAAATCGAGAAGATGTCTTATAGTTCATACATTGCTAAAAATAGTAACTTTTGGTGTTGAATGCTGATGAATCATGATGATTAGGTGTTGTTGATCATGTTTAGATGTTGTCATGGACTTGAATTGGTATATAATTGATGAATTCATGAATGTAGTGTGAGTTTGATGAATTTGGGATGAACTTTCCCAAAAGGGAAACTTTAATTGTGCAAATTCTTTAATTGGATGATTTGAGCATGTTTGGGATATTAAGATCATGCTAGTGTGTTCATGGATGGTTTCTAAGGTGACTAAATGTGTTGTTTAGGTTATAGGGATGTTGATTTGGTTTGTTACCTGTTTTGGCCTGTTGTGATTCGCATGACTTGTATGATATCTAGTTGTATGATGATCTAGGTAGTACGTGTGGATAATGAAGTGCTATATGTAATCAAGTGGTATGTTGATCATGTATGATATGCTGTTGTGTTAGTATTAACGAGTTATCACCTATAATGTCACCAACGGGTCAAACGGGTCAACTGGGTCAAATGTGTCTTGTCTTTCTTAAACCTTGAGTTCCTTGGTTTGTAGAGCACTTAGGGTTCCATGTTGATTCTGTGTACACGTGCTTATGTACTCTTGTGTTCTAGGTGACCTTTGAAGGTTGTCTTTCCCCTCTTTCTTTCAAGTTAAGCTCTAAGTTAATTCTTGGCGCATCAGGTGAGTTCTTGCCCCACTCATTTTACATAATCTCTTTGGGGGAGATAGCATATTGTTGATCACAAACGCTTTTATATATGAGTGTGTATAATATTGATATAGTGCTGTTTACCATGGAAAGTCCTCACACTTTCGGATTGTTAATATTGACTAGCGGGGAAATTTTGGGTAGTACTACTGGGTCTGACGAGCCCCACCTGTGCGACTCGAGGTCAACGGGTGCAATTTTGTCCTAACATATATTCGTCACGACCTGGTAAGTCGTGACGGGAGGCAACAAACGTAACACAGTCAGCTTCGATCGCGAAATCACTATGATTAATATTTTTATGTTAATAGACTAGCTATCTATTGCAATACACTACTTATGCTCTGGAAACTGTTGATTGGTTTATATTTTAACGCAAACTCTTGAACTCACCAACCATGTGTTGACTTGTTTAGTATGCTATTCTCAGGTTAAGGTTGCCAGTTGCCTAGGAGCACGCACGTCAGCATTGTTGAGTTGTCTACATTTGCTTGTTTACAAATTTGGGATTATTTTCATATTAAACATTTGTGTTTGGGGCGCGTATGTTTTGCGCTTTCTCTTTACATACTACTTGTTTTGGGTTTTCTGTTTTAAAAACGCTTCTGCAATATAATAAACGTTAACTCTGGTTTTGTTTATTAATCATATAGAGTCGTTCTTGGTAACTAATGACTGAGATCCTGGTATGTCACGCGCCTCGCGGTAAAACCCCGCACGCGGATTTTGAGGGTGTGACCAAGTCTTTTGTGACAACACAGTCACTCACCTCAACCTTGGCTTACGAGTCTTTTGTGACAACACAGTCACTCACCTCAATTTTGGCATACAAGTCTTTTGTGACAACACAGTCACTCACCTCAACCTTGGCTTACGAGTCTTTTGTGACAACACAGTCACTCTCCTCAATTTTGCTTGGAAGACTTTCATACATTTCTTATGTTCCTCTTCTTTATTAACATTAATCTTTAACTTTCTATACGATAATACTTTACACATACGAATATAAACACACCACGTAAAGCCACATTATACATAGTATAAAGCATCAACAGCAGCCCACAATATGGATCACCACAACAGACATGAACCAGCAAAACATTCCAGAACTTACCCGCTACATTCTACTTCCCAAGCTTCAGAAAAATCCTAAGTCCTTAGACAAATGCGGACGAACAATACTAATGCGGATGAACAATACTAATGCGGATGAATAATACTAATGCGGATGAACAGTACTACTGCAGATGAACAATACTAATGCGGATGAATAATACTAATGCGGATGAACAATACTAATACGGATGAACAATACTAATGCGGATGAACAATACTTATGCGGATGAACAATACTAATTCGGATGAACAATACTAATGCGGATGAATAATACTAATGCGGATGAATGCCGTCAGATTACTCCAAGTGTCCAACTAAATGCTGGTAGAACAAATGCGAATGACTGAAACAAATGCGCATGAACACTGTAGCAAATGCGCATGAACAAAAGAAATGCGGAGAACACTTGGGCGCATGAACACTACAAATGCGGATGAACAAATAAATGCGCATGAGCAAAGTACTCAAATGCGGATGAACAACAACAAATGCGCATGAGCAAAATACTTTAGTGTATATTCTGCTCTTAAATGCGGATGAACTAACCGACCTGCAAATGCACTTATGCACTTATTCTGTCCCCAATCCTCGATCAAACAAATCCTTATCATGGATCTAACATGCTTAACATCTAGAGCAGGCATAAAACCACGAAAAAACCGACAATTCTTAACCAACCATGCTTATCCATCAGATCGAAGCTTATACACAACATCACCAGCATCAACAGCACATAAATCACCATATACATACGGTAAAGCATAAAACAGCTGTAAAACCCTTTAAACATGCATTTTCAGCCCCAAAGAAGTTTAAAACACATAAAAACAGGGGTCTAGAACTCAGCTAGTGCAGCAAACAAGCAAAACTCCTCCAACTCGCATGCACAAGAGTTCAAACGCCTAAAACAAGCAAAACCAAACAACAAAACACATAAAACACTTATAAATCGGTTTCATGGTCAAAACCCAACAAACCAAACCATAAAATACAAAGAACACTAACCACAAGCAAGAATCAGCCTCAACTCCCCCTCGAAACCGAGAGATATCGAATTCAGCTTCTTTTCTTCCTTTGTTTCAGTTGAACAACAGCAGCAGCAGGAGTGATATGGGCTACCATGCCCATATAAAGTGAACTTTTGACTTTTTGGTGTACTTTTACACTTACACCCCTCATCTTTGCCCCTTCTTTTATTTCTTCTATATACTTTTCTTTTCTATTTATTTGACCAATTTTTCTGGTGTTACAGTTAAATAAAATCTGTGCATCCCATAATCAAAAAAACTATAGAACCTTATCCAGCTTAAAGACACTATTGAGATTTCATGTCACCCCAACTTCACTTAAACCTTTTACCTTTGATCAACATTTTTAGAATTAATTTTCTCTAATATAATATCTATTTAGAGCATAACTAGCACGAGAAACGTTTCTGAACATAGAATATTAACAAGTTTTAGGACTTATTAACAGCCAGTCAGACTTCTGTTCTGCCCTCGCAAGACGTTTAAGACTTACATGCCATGTCTAACTTACATGCCCATCTTTTAATTTTGCCTCTTTTGTCAAAACATATTCTTAAAAAGAAAAAATATTTAACATATAGTATGTATATCTATGACATGTCTTTTAATATTGTTCTCATTAGCCTCTTTTATTTCTATATGGCTTTTTGGCTTCTTTTTGCTCCTTTTGTTTGTTTTTCTCTTTTGTATTTTTTTTATTTATATATATTTTTTTTATATTTTGACTTTTACATATATATACAGTATCTGAAAGAAACTGGATCAGAAAGTAACTGGCTTGAGTATGACTATACTGTAACTCTCAGTCTATTTTTAGCATGGAATCAGTGTTACCACAAAACCTTGATAAGTTACCCACTTCAGTCATAGATGGTTACTTTCAGTGCATCACAGAACTTAGTGCTTTTCAGTCTTGGAAGTCAAGCCTATCAACAAGTCAAACATAATCCAAGTCAGTTTCTTTTATGCCTTAAGATGTAATGAATCAAAATCAAGAAATGTACTATCATTTCCTATATAATGTTGAAAATTTAATTTTCTCAATCTTTGAAGAACAAAAAATTTTTTGTACTTTTCTTCAAACTATTTACTCCCCCTAAGAACAAAATATTTTTCAAAATATTTTTAAATTTTCTCCCCCTAAAATTAAGATTATCTAGACAGAAAATAACAATTTTAACTAAAAACTTAAAAAATTTAAATTATTCCCAAATATTGGACTAAGAAGTCAAATTTAGAATGATCGAACGCCTTAGTAAACAAATTAGCAATGTTGTCATCTGAGGAAAGTGATTCCAAATGGATAACTTTGCGTTCAAAACAGTCACAAATAAAGTGAATGCGGATGTCGATGTGTTTTGTCTTTGAATGTTGAATTGGATTCTTCACTATGTTTAAAACTATAGTATTACCAAACAAAATTTTTGTGTCATAAAGATTAAGGCCATAATCAAGAAGTTGTTGTTGAATCCAAACAATCTGTGAACAACTTGATGTAGCCGTATATTTAGCCTCTGTAGTTGATGTGGATACCGTCTGCTACTTCTTGCACTGCCATGAAAGTAACCTATTTCCAAGAAATTGACAACCACCAGTAGTAGATTTCATGTCCAAGTTACATCCTGCATAATCACTGTTAGTATAAGCATATAAATTGAAATCAGAATTTTTAGGATACCAAAGGCCGAGTGTTGGTTGACCCTTGAGATATTTAAAAACCCGTTTGACAGCTTTCATATGAGATTCCTTCGGATTACTTTGATAATGTGCACACTGACAAACAGGAAACATGATGTCCGATCTGCTCATAGTGAGATACATCGGAGAGCCAATCATTGATCGATACAAGTGCTGATCAACGTCTTTTCCCGTGAGATCTAGAGTCAAAGTAGGACGATAAGACATAGGAGTGGAAGAAATCATGGAGTCTTGAAATGTGTATTTGTCAAGAATACTGTGAACATATTTTTCTTGATGAATCAATATTCCCGTATCATCTTGTTTAACTTGGATACCCAAGAAAAACATCATTTGTCCTAGAGAACTCATCTCAAATTTCTTTTCATCACAGCTTCAAATTCCTTGCACAAATCATCATTGGTAGATCGAAATATAATATCATCCACATAGACTTGAACCAGATAAGATCATCACCAGTCTTCTATAAGAATAAAGTTTGATAAATTACACCTCTTGTATAACCATTTGCAAGTAAATGTTCAATCAGAGTAGCATACCAAGCACGAGGTGCATGATGTAATCCATAAAGTGCTTTGTCTAACTTGTAAATATATTCAGGATGATCCATCTGATATACATTGAAGTTCTTGTATGAAGCATATGCCAGAAAGATGCGTATAGCTTCTAATCGTGCAACAGGAGCGTATACTTCTTCATAATCAAGCCCTTCAATTTTATAGAATCCTTGAACAACAAGTCTGGCCTTGTTGCGAACAATCACAACCTTTAATCTGTTTTGTTTTTGAATATCCATTTAGTTCCAATCGGCAACTTACCCTTTGGTAGTTCACATAGATGCCACACATTTAGCTTTTTAAATTGCATTAACTCATCTTGCATAGCCTCTACCCAAGTGTTTCTTTTAGTGTCATCTCAACATTCTTTGGCACAATTTGAGAAATAAAACATGAATACAAACATATATTTATTGTGCCCAATTGGCTTCAAGTCCGGACTCCCTGTGATAACGGCCCAATGATTGCTTCAGATGGATGGTCTTTATGAATTCTCAGTTGTGGAATAATATCTTCTAAAATAACTTCATCTAAGTTAGACATGTGACCAACTGGTTATTCAGTAGTGTTCCCTCCTTTAGGTTGAATATCATTATTTACTAGGAGATCTTCAAATGGTACTTGAATTGTATCAATTGGATCAACTTATGTAAAGAGGAACTCTAATTAGAAACTTATGGAGCTTGTTCAACAACTGGATCAGAATAAGATAAATTAGATTCAGAAATAGAATATGAATCAGCTATGACACTTGAAGAAGAAGGTATATCTAAAGATATTACTATTGCTTGAGAAGGAATAGATCCAATATCATCAGTAAAAATATCCTGAATTGAGGATGTCAAAGGCAGATTAGCTGTAGAAACAACAGATGATTGATTAAATGTTTCAAATAAAGGAGCATAATCATCGACCCATGAAAGTGCAGAACCTACATCTGTTTTGTTAGATTCATGCCAATCAATATCAAAGGACTCAATTATTTGTTTAGATCTTTTATTATAAACCCGATATGCCACTTTGTGGCTTAATATCCAACAAAATAACATTCATCAGCTTTTTCATCAAATTTTGATTTAGAATCAGATGTGTTTAACAAAGTACAAAAACATCCAAAAGTTTTGCAATATTTGACTTTGGGTTTATTTTTGAAAAATATTTCATAAGGAGTCATATTCTGTTGTTTGTTTATTAATACACGATTTTGAACATTACACGTAGTGTTAACAACTTCAGCCTAAAAGAATGATGGTAATTTGGCTGCTGATAACATTGTTCTGGCAGCTTCAATTAAAGTTCTATTTCATCTTTCAGCAACTCTATTTTGTTGTGGAGTTCCTGTAGAACTAAATTGTCTAGCTATCCCCTTTTAATCACAAAATTCATTTAGTATACGATTGCAGAATTCGGTTCCATTATCATTTCGAATGCATTTGATTGTTTTGTTAGTATAATTATCCACAAGTGTCATGAATTTATCAGCAAATAAGGTGTCTCATCTTTGGATGCTAAGAAGAAAACCCATGTAAATCTTGAAAAATCATTAGTAATGACTAAACAATAGGCACAACATCCCAAACTAAAAAACACTAACAGACCAAATAAATCCATTTGTAACAGTTGAAGAACAGAGTCAATTTTGGTATTAGCAACTGGTTTATAAGGAAGTTTGTGTTGTTTTCCTTTTGAACATGATAGACAATGTTTAGTTAATTGAAATTCTTTCAAAGGTAGGCTTACAACATGATTTCCTCTAACCAACTTGTTCATAGTTTTAACGTTTACATGTCCAAGACGCCGATGCCATAACATTATGTCACTTTTCGAGGCTTTAGATAACAAACAAGACGTAGTTACAAATGAGTGTGAATCATTCATATCAAGTAAGTGTCTTTGTCTCTCGGTGTTCTTAATAAGACCCATTCATCAGGAATTAAGAATCCAGGTTTTAGAATAAGACATTTAAGCCTCTTCCTTTTAAGTTTGCAAACTTCTTGGTGTACAAAGATGAGTTTAAAACTATTGTTAATGATACTTGGAATACTCGTATTGTTGGAGTTCCTCAATTTCAAGTGATGAGAAAACTTAAGCGGCTGAAAAAGCCTTTACGTTCTCTTTTATTTAAGCAGGGTAATCTTCATATTAAGGAGAGTATGCTCCGGAAGTCTCTTGATGATATTCAGAAAGCTATAGACTTGGATCTAGATAATATGTTATTAAGATCCAAGGAGATTGACTGTTTGCAGAATTTTAATAAGGCAAGCCTTGATGAAGAAAGATTCCTTAAGCAGAAATCAAAAATTCAATGGCTTGCGAAGGGAGACCGCAACACCAAATATTTTCATAAATCAATTAAAACCAAAAATCACAGGAATCATATTGAAATGATTATGGATGGAAGTGGTCAGATTCATGAGGGTTCGAACGTTCCTAGAGCATTTATTGAACATTATAAGGATTTTTTGGGGTCGGATCATCCAATTTCTTCTCGGCCGTCTTTGGATATGTTCTTATCGCGACTTGATGAGGATGTGGCTACGGATATGGTTAAGGATGTTTTGATTGGGGAAACTCAGAATGCTATATTTTTTATTGATGATAATAAAGCTCTGGGTCTGAATGGGTTCTCTTTAGCTTTCTTTAAAAAGTCTTGGGATATTACTGGTAATGATGTTTTGGGGGCTATTAAGGATTTTTTTGTTTCGGGCAAACTTCTGAAGGAACCTAATCATACTATTATTTCTCTTGTTCCCAAGCTCTCTACCCCTTCTCGGATTGTTGAGTATAGACCTATTGCTTGTTGTAATGTTCTATATAAGTGCATTAAGAAAATCATTGAGAATCGCATAAAGGATGGTCTCAAGAGTCTAGTGAGTATTAATCAATCAGCATTCATTCTGAAGAGGAGAATTTTAGATAACATTCTTCTTATTCAAGAGATCATGCATAATTATCATAGGCAGAGTGGTCCTCCAACATGTGCTTTCAAATTTGACATCCAGAAAGCCTATGATACAGTGAATTGAAAGTTTCTGAAGGATGTGATTATTGGTTTTGGGTTTCATAGCAAGATGGTTGACTGGATTATGGTTTGTGTTACCTCCCCTTCATTTTCCTTGGCTATTAATGTTTAGCTTCATGGTTTCTTCCAAGGTAGGCGTGGTCTCAGGCAAGGTGATCCGTGATCCCCTTATTTGTTTACATTAGTTATGGAGGTTCTGACCTTGATTTTTCACCAAACCACTAGTATTGATACTCGGTTTCGATTCCATAACCATTGTGAATGATAAAAGTTGGTTAATTTGCGCTTTGCGAATGATCTTTTTGTATTCTCGAGGGGCGATATTCACTCGGTTTCATGTGTTATGGAGGGAATTAAGTCCTTTCAGGCCATGTCGGGGTTGGTTCCAAGTACTCAAAAGTGTACTGTTTTCTTTTGTAATATGCCTTATCAAACCAAATTGGCCAATCTGTGGATTATGCCTTTTGAGGAGGGTAAGTTACCTGTGAGGTATTTAGGGGTGCCACTTATTTCTTCTAGATTATATCACCAGGATTGTAATGTGTTAATTGAAAGGATGGATTCCAAAATAATGGACTGGAAGAATAAGTACCTTTCGTCTGCTGGACGGTGTCAGTTAATTATTTTAGTTTTGTCATCCATGCATGTCTATTGGGCGTCTGTGTTCATGCTTCCCGCTTCTATTATTGCCAAACTGGAAACTAAGATAAGGAGTTTTCTTTGGTTCCAAGGTCCAATGAAGCAAAGTAAAGCTAAAGTCTCTTGGAAATAGGTCTGTCTCCCTAAGCAAGAAGGAGGTCTTAGTATTCATAGAATTAAGAATATGAATTTTTCCCTTATGTCTTATCATATTCGGAGTATTCTTAACAAACATACTTCCTTATGGGTGGATTGGATTTACCATTATCGTCTTAGGTAAAGGAATTTCTGGGCTGTCAATATTCCATCTAATTGTTCTTGGAGTTGGAGAAAATTATTACACACGAGGTCAAAAATTAGACCTTTCTTGCGTAAGCAGATTGGTGATGGATGCTCTACTTCAGCATGGTATGATTCTTGGAGTAATTTCAGCCCTCTTATTTCAATTGTCTCTCATCGTGCTATATATGGGGCGGGTTTTTCTACTGACTTGTCTGTGGCTGATATTATTCATGATGGGATGTGGCGTTGGCCCCAGGTGTGGTTTGACCTCTTTCCAATATTAATAAATGTTTCACCCATCACTATTATGTTGCAGCTCTTGAAAGATTAACATTTTGTCTTTATGTGTTTTTGTCATAGTATAGTGACTTATTTTGTAAATATATGTTCCTTTGTTTCTTGATAGTATAAATAGGATATTTTATGTATTGTGCAGGGAAGAGACCAGAGACAGAAGACCAGAGACTTAAAACTTGAGACTTAAGATTTTAGACTTGAGTCTAGAAAATACAGACGTAGAAAAACGAACTGTAACCCTTACATATTATATCCTATGCATTTGCTATCAATGTGTAGAACCCTTTTGAAGATTAACATTTAGTCATTATTGTCTTTATTAAATAGTTTTGTCATAGTTTAGGGACTTATTTGTAAATATATGTTCCTTTTTTTTTCTTTGATAGTATAAATAGCATAGATTATGTATTGTGTAGGTAAGCACAAAGACTAGACTAGTGCACATTAGAATCAGTTGAACGAATTGTAACTGTTTTCTCAACACTTGTATTTCTATGCTTTCTATCAATGAAAAACTATGAATTTTTCTGATATATTTGCATTGATTTGATTACTTGTGTGTTTTGATTCAATTGCATCACAATATCATCACAGATCGATCCATTTTGATCCTATCATATGGTATCAGAGCTGTTGGTTCAGTGATTTGAGCTTATCGATATTTTTAGTTCTATTAATCACTTGAATATGTGATTGATAAGTAATTTGATCGAATAATTGTTGAATTCAATTGTGTTTCATCAATAGAAACATGATTTGAATCACAATTTCATGTTCATATCGTTAAAATCTAAGAATTTGACCTAAATTCTGTTCGAACCTGTTGTTCATATTCGGACTGTATTTCAATCTGAAGATTGAATTATTGTTGTTTTTTGTTGAAATTGAAGATGAAGGATTGGTTATCAACCTATAAACTACCTAATTGGAAGTTTTTAGATCAATTCAACAAGTTTTGAAGATTTTCAGAAGAATTGAGTTCGTTTGAATCTGTTGAATTAGGCGCATTAGGTTAAAACACTGCTGAAAATTGCCTAAGTGTATAGGCACTTGACAACTGTTTAGGCGCTTCAGCAGGATGTTCTCAAATCCTTTGGTTAAAAAACCAACTGCTGGATTACGGGTTCAATTTTATTAAAACTCCAATTTACATTGATAACACTGCTTCTATGTTCATTAAAGCTAATCCTTTCCAACATTTAAAAACAAAACATATCGAGTTTCGATATCATTTTCTCAAAGATAACTCTGAAAAAGGTTTAATCATTTTAATCCAAATTGCAACTGAAAAATAGTTGGCGGACCTATTTACAAAAGCCTTTTTACAAGGAAGGTTTGAGTATTTAGTAGAGTCAATTGGTCTTACTAACCATGTGTAAAAACTGGTTTTTGAGTATTTCAGTTACTTGAGTCTTAAAATGATCAGAACCCTCCCTTAACTGAATAGGAAACAACAAAAGAAACTGTCAGAGTTAATTGCGTGATTGTATATTGTGTGTTCATGTTTTATAGAAAAACAAACCAAAATACAAAAATAGAAAATTGAAAAATCAAAAGTTAAAAATATAAAACAAAAACTACAAAAAGAGAGTTTTTCTTTCTTAATTCATTTTTTTAGGAATGAATCTGTATTTGCATTATGTGAGAACGGATAGATATATTACTTTGATCAGTTGCATATTTCGCTTACGACTAAAGTATGACGTGATCAGATATGATGTGCAGGTAAGCTCATGTAATTATACAGAAAAAGTAAACTCTTGTGATCAAACTTAATCAATCATGCATTCATGTTTGTCCATTTTAGTAGACATGAGTAGTGTTGACTTCTCCAATTGATTGCTTGTAAAGTCACAAACTCACACCTGGTGGCGATATAAATAACCATGAGATCTTTTTATATCATTAATTTAAAGCATCAATTCACTTCTCTATTATGAGTCATCATAGACCTGAAGTGACGAGATATCCTTTGTTGTAAGTCATTACAGACCTGGATATTCTCATCTGATGTAAAAAGAAGCCAATGTGCACAATCTAAACATGAGATCAGGTTATAAGTATATGTCAGGTTTTTCAAGTTGAGAAAACTGATTTCCTGCATATTTTGAGAAGGGTTGAGCTCTCTAAGATAAGTATGACTTACATAATGTCATATCTAATCGTACCTTAAGCAATCCAAGAGTTGAAAAAGTAGGGGTGCTGAGTACCTTGCCAAAAGCACTCATTTTCTGTCCTTAGATCTCGTGTCTCCTTTGCTGCGGAAATACTGACCTGCAACACACTTGATCAGGATTTATTCATTGTCTATGACTATCCACCAATTTCTTTTATGTCAATATACTGATCTTAACTTATATGATCTCACTGCAGATATATGATTCAATTGTACATAATAGATTTTTATTCTGCTTTAATTTTGATTTTTGCATGTTTGTCTGTGTGCAGGCATATTAACAATGATTAGTGTGCTCTTCCTGTGACTTTTAAGAAACTTCAAAGTTTTATTAAACTTAATAGTTTAGGGGGAGTAAAAAGTAAAAGTGTCAAAGAGAAAATTTTCAAATTTCAAGATATAAAAAATCAAAAATTAAATATTTTGGATGGATAGGATGAAGCTAAAAAGTTCAAGCATGTGTGTGTTTGATATAATGTAAAAATGAACCCGAAGAAAACATTTTAAAGTGGAAAAGCTTCTTGCAACATTTTAATATGAGACTTTTTGTTAAAATTAGAGACTAAAATGATGGGAAATTGTTTTTCAAAAAAAATAAAACAAAAATAAAAAGGTCAAAATTTAAATGTCAAAAGTATAAAATTGAGGGTCAATTATGTAAATGTTGTGTGAAAGTCAAAGTGTGACAAATTGTTTTAAAAAATTAGTATATAAATAGTACTAATACGTTTAAATAGTGTTCAGGTAGAAGATTTGAAAATTACAAATGTTAGACTCATTGAAGTAATCTCATGCGCCTAAACAGTGTTCAAAAGTCCAAAATAGGAGCATGATATTTTTTCAGAAATTTGTACAAGTGTTGGGCGTTTCAGACAACCTCATGCGCCTAAACAGTTGTCATATGTCTGAAATTTTGGGTTAAGTGTTGGGCGTTTCATCCATACACATGCGCCTACACAGTACCAGGCTTTCAAGAGTTGGGCGTTTCAAGTGAAAAATTACCAAGTATTGGACGTTTTAGTTAGTCCCATGTGCCTGAACAGTACAAAAGTGCCTAAACAATGCTTATGCCTCTGAACAGTGCCCATGCGTCTATACCTCATGTGCACAAACAGTGCTCATGTGCCTAAATACTTAGTGTAAAAATCAACCCATGCACACAAATAGTGCTCATGCGCCTAAATTCTTTGTGTAAAATTAAGTCTCAAGCGCAAAAACAATGCTCATTGGCCTAAAAATTTACACATAGTATAAATACAACACTTGTGATTTCAGATTTCTCATTCACTCTCAAATCCCCTGTTCTTGCACCCGACTATCGAACACCCTTGATTCATTAGTTCATCTTCCTGATTGTTATTTGTTCAATTCTTGCGATTGATAGTTTGTTTTTCAGATTCAAAACGTAAGTTCATGAACAAATTCATACAATTTCAAGTTTATAGTTTGAATTTGATTGGGCGTTTCATGACTATTCGGGCGTATGAACCCTAGTTCGTCTGAAATTTTGAAATATGTGATTTTAATGAAAATGTTTAACTGAAATTGAACATTGATTGATGATATACACTTGATTTCAAACATATTGTGATAATCAAATCTGATTTTCATTAAATTTGTTCTTGATGATGATGTTCATGTTCATCAGTCGAAGTTCTTGAATATGAACAGTCACATTCATGAATTTTTAATAAAAATGAAAAATTAATCATAAATTCATTCTTTAATCTGTTTTTGAGAAAATTTAATGAATTGATATGTTTGAAATCATTTACACTCTAACTTAAATGTATTTTGTTTTTTGACAGAATACTTGAACACTTAGAAAATTTTCAAAGTGCAATTTAGGTTAACAGAATTAAAACATAATAATTCATTTAAATTTCTATAAATATCAATTTGATTCAATATTGCAAATTCTTAAGTGTCTAATTCTTTTGTCTTATCCTTTCAGATGGCTGAATTAAAGTTTGAGCTGAGCCTAAACACAATGTAGCAGCATTTCTATACGAAGATGTTCGGGATGCTACAGGCTATGAAGAGATGATAAGATTTTTGTTAAGGATGAAATATGTTTATGCTATGTGTTACCAACCAGCCATTATTCCAAACAGA
This sequence comes from Flaveria sonorensis, assembly GCA_025506505.1. Taxonomy (NCBI): domain Eukaryota; kingdom Viridiplantae; phylum Streptophyta; class Magnoliopsida; order Asterales; family Asteraceae; genus Flaveria; species Flaveria sonorensis. Next base: position 34,158,074 of record CM046427.1, read on the forward strand.
TCAAGTAGTTTTGGACTACTGCAATTGTTGAAATCAATAAAGAAGGGAGAAAAGTTTTGAGAGGATTCATAACAAATGTAAGAATGATTGAAGTGTCAGAAGAATCCATTAGAGAAGCATTAAGGCTTAGAAACAATGACCCTAAAGACTTAGCTGAATTCTCATTTAATGAATGTATAGAAACATTTATTGCTATGGGTCATCCAGATAACTTTCCTAAGAAACAATTTTTCAGAGCACGAGTGTACAATCACTGGAAACTACTATGCTATATATTCCAGCATTGCATGTCAAAAAGAAGTGCAGGATGGAACTCCTTTCCAGTTGATATAGCTTCACCCATTGTGGCTCTTGCAACAAACAGAAGATTCAACATGGCTCGTTGGATTATGAATGGATTTATCTTTAACTTGGAGAAAGGAATCAGAAATAAGTATCTAATGATCCCAGATTCCTGTAGATGATCATAAATGAAGGAAATCCTAATTATCATGCTTATGGAGTTGGTGGTGAATGGTTGATTCTTGAGCATATAACAGAAACTTCATACAAAAGACTATCAATGATTACTGGTGCTCCTAATGTACCAATGTTTGACTATATGAGGGTTGTGGCTCAAGATCAGGTGAACATAAATGAAGATCATTTTCATTTACTTAAGGATGGATCGGTTGATCCAAACGACCTGATTGAAGTAGATCCTCTAGAGTTAGTTGATGATGATGAAGATGATGATAATGATGAAAGTTCATGTTCTGATGATGATGATGAAAATGAAGATGACAATGATAAAAGTTGAAGTTCTGATGATGATGATAATAATGATGGTGGTGATGATGGCAATGACATGGAACAAGTTGAAGATGTTTAGGAAGTTGATCAAGTTAAAGATAGAAATGAAGAAAGTCAAACTATAGAGGAGATAGTAAATATTATTGAAGATGCAATTGAAATAGAAGAACAAATTGAAGTTAATGAAGATGTTCAAAACTTTGAAGTATTTGAAGATATGATACATGATAATATTGTAAGTTTGAATCAACAAGATACACATGTGGTGGAAGAAACAAATTTTCAGTTGATTATTGATGAATTAAAAGAAGAAAATGCTAAGCAAGTGAATCTCATTGAAAAGTTAAGAGAAGAAAATGATAAATTGAAGGAGGAATTACAAAAGAAAGATAAAGTGATTGCTGATTTGGAGAAAGATAAAGAAACAAATTTGCAAAATTTTGAAGTCATGATGAAAGATTATGACCTAATGGAAGAAAAGTTCAAAAAGCTAAAAGAAGACAATGAGATTTTAAAAGAAGAATTTGAGAAGATGAAAGAAAGCATAAAATCTCCATCCCCTGAAGTTATGATAGTTTCTGAAATTACCCCAATTGATGTTGAGAAGATATCTGAGATAGATAAAGGAAAAAGAAAATTTGATGATGTAGACATTTCAGTTCTAGCTAAATCATCAAAAGTTCAAAAGACTGCATCTGAAGTTGAAACTCAAGAAAGTCAAGAACCTATAGATCAATAGAAGATTGAGGCACTTGAAGATTTAGAATCTGAGTTTGAAGATGCATGGTACGATGAAGTATTGGATGATGAAGACATGATTGAGGTTATTTATTCTCCAATCTAGGAAATAACTGAAGACATTTCTGTTGATATTGAAGATAAGTACAATTACTTGATCAAAATGAATTACAATAGAGTATTCTTCGATGGATTAACTATTTCTCAAATAAATGAAGAGTATGAAAAGTGTATAACCGCTAAGTCTGTTGCACCTATTGATCCGGATGAGATCATAGTGGAACATGGAGAATGGCACTTCAAGAAGGTATCAATGTTGAAGAACTTTCAACTTCTAAGTTACACCATCCTGATCTAGATAATATGCATGTAACTGCTTTCAGGATATGGTTACAATCTCGTAACTATCCTAGGAAGAAATTAAACAGACTTCAAGCAGAATCGTTGAGGAACTTGGTGAGATGTTTCCAAGAAACTGAGAAACAAACAAATAGAATGATAGTCATCGACATGGACAACCCATAGTATCTTGAGATTACAAAGAGAATAAGAATTCTAAAGCCTCAAGAGATCAAAAACATGGAGTTGATAAGAAGTGGACACGAGAGAAGGAAAGAGCTAACGAAGATGTTTCCTGAGACTAAAAAACAAGCTTATCAAGCCTCGATTGAACAAAAGCAATTATGGAATAAAGCTAGAACAACAGAAGACTTGGTGCGAAATGTTTTTCAAAAAGCACAATCAATTTCAGAACTGCTTAATGCAATGATTGTTCCTGATAAAACAAAAGAAGTTAAAATAGTAGCTTGGAAATATGATGAAGTATTTGATTCCTTTTTGATCAAGAGAGTAAATGCTATATGTGATGTTTATCACTTTTACTTAAGCATCATTGAACTACCTGTAAAAGACTTGAAAGAGCTGAACAAACTTCCTTTGATTAACCCAACAAAAGCTGGTCGTGGTGAAAATTTTGTTCAATTGCTAAACCGGGGAATATTAAGGATGAGTTCATTTCTTAAAACGAGATGTGATCAGGAAGACAAAGAATACTTTCAATCATTGAAAAGCAAAAGAAAACTTGGAGAAAAAGGTGTAGAAGAAGATGTATTTTTGGATGCTTTTAGTGATAAATACTTTGATAAAGTAACTAATCCTGGTCTGAAAGTGATTAATGGCTCTCAAACGACAAAACCAATTCTACGATGGTTTTATAATGTTGATACATTTGAGTTGAAGCTTGTTACAAATCTAGATGATTGGGATAAAGATATGATTTCTTTATTTGGAGTATTTGAGCTAAAATTGCTTCATCCAAGTTACATTTCTTTCTTATCAATTCAAATGTTTGAACGAGTGTCTTCTGAAGTTGCTGAAAATGACAAAAAATACTTCTTGACGATCATTAAAGTCATGAATGCTGCAATGGAAAGGATTGCATTATGCAAAGCCTTAGTATATGCAAATATTGTGAAGAAGGATATTAAGTCTATTGAATTCATGAGAATTTCAAGTAAAGGGGTGCTGGAGATACATTCAAAAGATTATCCAAAACCAATGGAATTTTATGCTAACATTAACATTGTAGGTTTATCCAAGAAGACATTAGAAAGAATGGAAAAGATGGAGATAAAGACAAATGAATCAAAGCCTGAGCAAGCAATTTTGGCAGAAAAATTTAAGTTAGCAATTACAAAGGCATTGAGAGAACAAGAGCTGTACAAGGAGAAGCCTATGTTCAAAGTAAAAGAAGAACCAGAAGATTTCTTTGATATATGAAGAATGAAGATCAAAGATTGAAGAACTTTGAAGACCGAAGATCAAAGATTGACGATTATGAAGACTGAGCACAATGCTAATCTTAGGGGGAGTATTGTAGAAGCCTCTTGAGATTAACATTTAGTCTTTATTGTCTGTATTAAATAGTTTTGTCATAGTTTAGGGACTTATTTGGAAATATATATTCTTTTTTGTTTTCTTTGATAGTATAAATAGCATATATTATGTATTGTGTAGGTAAGCACAAAGACTAGACTAGTGCACATTAGAATCAGTTGAACAAATTGTAACTGTTTTCTCTACACTTGTATTTCTATGCTTTCTATCAATGAAAAACTATGAATTTTTCTGATATGTTTTCATTGATTTGATTACTTGTGTGTTTTGATTCAATTGCATCACAATATCATCACAAATCAATCCATTTTGATCCTATCACAATGAAATCTATGAATGTTTTGATGTAATTGCATGTGTTTGATTACTTGTGTGTGAATTGATCATTGCATTACGATATCAACACAAATTCAATCCTTTTGAACCGATCAATTGGTATCAGAGCCTTCGGTTTAGTGATTAGAGCTTATCGACATTTTTGAGCTATTTGAATCACTTGAAATCTATGTTGATTGCAATTCGATCATTTAATTGTTGTTTTTAGTTGTGTTTCATCCATAGAAACATATTTTGAATCACAATTTGGTTTTTAATTCGTTCAGATCCGAGTAATTGATCAGATTTGTGTATGAACTGTGTTCTCTATTTTCGGACTTCAATTGAATCAGAAAACTAATTTGCAGTTGTTGTTTGATCAAATTGAAGATTAAGGATTGTTAATAGACCTAATACTACCTAATTGGAAGTTATTAGATCAACTGAACAAGTTTTGAAGATTTTCATAAGATCTGAGTTTGTTGGAGAAGATGTATTAGGCGCATGTAGTTGAAAAACTGCTGAAAATTGACCAAGTGTCTAGATGCATCACAACTATTTGGGTGTTTTAGCACTGTTTAGGCATTTTTCAGTTCAGGCGTTTTACCACTATTGAGACGCATTGTGACTGTGGTCACATTGAGACTTTTTTGAAACCAAGTAATTCTAGGCGCATGAGGACTGTTTGGGTGTTTTTAACCCAGGCATTTGACAACTGTTCGGGCGTTTGGCAACTGTTCAGGCACTTCATCACCGGGTGGAACCCAGGCGTTTCATAAATGCGTGGGCGTTTAAAGACTATTTAAGCGCATCATCAGTTGGGCGTTTTAGAATTAAACTAAGGCATTCCCTTAGGTGTTTCTACTTCAAAGTCAGGGATTTTAGAACTATTCAGGCACTTCAGTATTCAGGCACTTCACCACTGTTTGGGCGTTTGATAACTATTTAGGCGCTTGAGCATTCAGACTTATCAGTAAACACATAGAATTTTTTTCAAAAATTAAAAACCAAAAATATTTTCATTTCATAGATTTATTTAAAACCTTAAAAACAACAAAAACATGTCATTTTCAAAAATTCAATAATACAAAATGGCTAAGTCTGAAGATTCTAAGAACAGGGTTCCAAAGCTAAAGAATAGAGCTGATTTCAAGAACTGGTCTTTAAGGTTGAAGCATCATCCAAACTCTATTGATACTAACTTATGGAAGTCAATACCTTATATTCCAATCATATCTGATGGTCCTGACAGAGGATTTGCCTATACAAAAGACTCTTTAGAACCTTATCCAGAGGATGGTCTGCAAGGTGATGACTTAAGAAAGGTTAAGAATGACATCAAAGCTTACTAATTGATGTGCAAGGGATTACCATTGTAAGTCTTGACTAGACTTGATGGTTATCAAACTGGGTACACTATGTACAAGGCTTTGAAGATCATTTGTGAAGGTGGTAAAGAGATACAAGATCTTAAAAAGCAAAAACTCAAAAAGGAGTTGGAGTTATTTGAGCATCTTTATAGGGAAACAATTAATCAAATGATGAACAAATTTGTGCAACTAACTACTGAGATGTGAACTGCTGGTATCAAAAATGATCTCAAAAATCTAAATTACAGACTTTTTAATGCTCTTCCATCTTCATGGAAACAGATAGTTACTCTGTTAAAGCATACTGAAAAGTTTCCTATGGATCTAGATCTTTTGATTACCAAGAATTAATCAGTTGAGATTGATGAGAACTCCAGAAACAATGATAGAGTTACTTCAATGTCTCAGTATAAGTATGTTGCATCTCCAGCTAACACAGTGGAGAATGCGTATCTGGCCAAAGATGATAATACTCTAGAAGACGAGGGTGATTTGTTCGTTAGAGCTGGTTTCTTTACAGATTCTTCTTACACATGTGCTCCTATTTATACAACTCAACCTCAACCTCAGTCTCCTCCTAAAACTCAAACTCCTAAACTTCAAACTAAGACTTCAACTTCTAACTCTACTAAAACTAGCAAAGTTAAAGATGTTATTAATACCCTTTTACAAGAAGATGAGTCAAAATCTGCTTTTATGGCAAGTTTTCAAGCTTATCAAGGTAGTCATCTAACCCAATTAGATCTTGTTTTGCAGGATTTGTTCGAGATGGATCCTGATGATGTGGAAGAGATGGACTTGAATTGGCAGATGGTGATGATTGCTTACAGAACACAAAAACACTCTTATGTTAACATGAACTACAAGCCAAGTGCTAACAAAACTGTTGGCTTTGGAAAATCTAAGTCAAGGTGTTTCAACTGCAATAGTTATGGTCATTTCTCAAGAGAATGCAAAGCTCCCAGAAACCAAGGAGGAAATGGTTAAGCAAGTTCTAGCAGTCAAAGATACCAACAGCAGTCTCAGAAGACCTTTCAAAAGCCTTATTAGAGTCTTCCTATGCCAGAACTTAAAGATGAATCAAAATCATCTGAAGAGCCAAAGAAAGCTCTTTATCATTAAAGATGGATATGACTGGAGTGCTTATACTGAAAAATTTATAGCTGATCTAACATCTAGTTTAGCTCTTGTTGCAGAAGCTCAAAATGAAGACTGATCTGATGAAAATGATCCAAAGGCTGATAGTGATTCAGAAAATGATGATGAAGATTATGATTGGAGTGACAAATCTGACCCAAAAGAGGATTCAGAAGAAATTGCACTCATGGCTTAGTCTGAACAACCAAAGGTTAAGCATCCATCATCTGACTCTGAGACTTCTTCTTCAAGTTATCCTAAAATTCCTATTGAAGTCAGAGAGAAAATGCGCACAAAAGGATGTTTTGAGCAAGTTGAGCATTACAGAACATATTCATATAAGATCTGTGAGAAACTTAAACAAGAAGAAGTAATGCACAACAAACTAAAAAATGATCACAAAGTCTCTGATGAAAAGATCTTATCTTTACAAACCTCATGGAATAAAACTATAAAAGAACTTGAACTTGTGAAGAAACAACTTGAGGAGATGATTAAAAATTTAGAAGAAGAAAAAATAGCTCATGCTACAACTCAGGTGGATCTAGCCAAAGATAAAAGTTCAAAAACAATTGTTGAACGATTGGTAAGTAAGGGGAAAGACAAACAAAAAACAGGTCTAGGTTTCACACATGAACCAATGCCTGAATCTATTACAAACACTTTACTAGAAAACTTTAATACGCATGATCACTCACCTAAAAACAAAGCCAAGCTAAAAGCCTTTCAAAACAAGAAAAAGAATTCTGAAAGTGATGAAGAGAAAACAAATGTTGAGATATTTGAGGAACAAGATTCTGAAAAGATTAAAAACGGTCATCTAGTGAAAGTAAAGTCTTATGAACCGCTACCAAAGAATAAGAAAATGTGTGTTCCCAAAGAGTCTGTTGTTGAAGAAGTGATGGTAAAGAATAACAAACAAAACTCAAATAATAAAGAGAAAGCAAAAATTGATTAAGTAACATCTGAAGATTCATTTTCTTATGGATTAAACAATCCAGACTTTATCAAATGGCAGAAAGAACAAAAACATAAAGAAAATGAAAAAGAATCTTCTCCCGAAGATGTTCAATCCCAAAGCAAACAAAGCTCATCAAGATCGAGAAACCAAAGAAGGAGACGAAAAAAATGCTAAGTCTAAAACATCTCAAAATAAAAGTCAAAACAATCAAACTCAAAGAACAAATCAAACAAATAAGTTTAAACCAGTAAAGTTTGTTTCTGCGGGTATTTTTGACATGAACAAAATTCGAGATTTTAAATCTAACTCAAAGAACAAATCTAACTATGATCTAAAAACAGGTACAGGTCCTAAGTCTTCCGCTATTAACAAAAGATTTGAATCTAAATAGTCAAGAAATGTTGTTAATAAGCAAAAATTAAAACCTAAATTTCTAAAGAACAAACTTTTCAATAAAAAACAACAGATTAACTTTTCAACTCCTAAATCAAAGCAATGATCAAATGTGGCCTCCATATCTAAAGTTAATCAACAGTTGTTTAAATCACAACAAAGGTACTGTGAAATATGTAATATGTACAATCATAAGACTGTAGAATGTTTCTTTAACAGGTATTGTCACATATGTGATATGAAAAATCATTCACCAGCTGATTGTTTTTTCAATAAATATTGTACCTATTGTGATGAAATAACTCTCAAAATTGAGAATTGCTACTTCAGAAAGAACTCATCGAGGAATGGATATGTTAATCCACAGTTAAGGAATGGATATGTCAATCTATAATTTCAAAGAAATCAAAGTGTTGGTTTTCAAAGATTGACAAAACAACCTTCTTAGGCTTGAGATCTTTTCGAACAAATGATTCTAATTATGATGATTCTTATGCTGCAAAACCAAGGTAGTATAATCAAGGAAAATTCATTCCATGATCTGTGAGAATGAATGGTGGAAAGTTTGGTAAACAAAATTTTTCTAAAAATGTTTTGTCTGATTGTTTGAACTATCTTGATGATGATCTTGAAAAATGTTACAATGTTTTAAGGACAAAACAAATCAAAGATAATCAAAATATTGTAAGAAACAGAATTGGTAAATTTGTTAACAATAAGCCTAATTTGAAAAAGCTTCACTTTAAACAGTTTACCATTGTTGATAAATTTGGCAAGCCAAAGACCATCTCGGCTTGGGTTGATAACTCAACTTAATTCCTTTTGAAATGCAGGTACGCCCGAGAAGACCTATTAACACGTGGTATGTTAATAGTGGGTGTAGCCGGCATATGACAAGCAACCATGCCTTGCTTCAAGAATTTAATCTAAAAGATGGTACTCATGTTGCATTTGGAGGTGATGCAGGTGGTAAAATTATAGGTGAAGGAATAGTGTCTAATGGGATTATCAGCTTGATAAAGTCAACTACTGCCCACAGTTGAACATTAATCTTTTAAGTGTTTCCCAAATTTGTGACAAATCTTACTCAGTTCTATTTGATGATTCTTTTTGTTATATTTTAAAGCCAGGTTTTCAGATAAGCAATGAATGGGCAGTTGTTAAAGCTGTTTGAGATCGAGATGTATACAAGTTAGATATGTCTCAAGTAGATCCATCTACAGAAATAACATGCCTAATTGCTCAAGCATCAAATGATGAAAGTCAACTTTGGCATAGACGTCTCGGGTATTCCAACTTTATGAACATGAACAAGCTTGTAGCAGGATAAAATGTAGTAGGTCTTCCAACAAAGAAGTTTGCTACATCAGATTTATGCTCAGCATGTTTAAAAGGAAAGCAACACAGAGCGTCTTATAAGTCCAAGCAGATAAACTCAAATTCCAAACCTCTCTAGATGTTACATATGGACCTATTCGGACCGACAAATATGCAGAGTATTGGAAAGAAATCTTATTGTTTAGTTATCATTGATGACTTCACAAGATTTTCATGTGTTTTCTTTTTGCATGCTAAATCGGAAACAACTGAATTGTTAAAGAATTCATCATTAAAGTAGAAAATCAATTAGAACAAAAGGTGAAACTAATTAGAAGTGATAATGGAACTGAATTTAAAAAGGGTAATGTTGACAGGTTTTGTGCAGAAAAAGGAATTGCTCGTCAGTTCAGTGCTCCTAGAACTCTACAATAAAATGGAGTTGCTGAAAGGAAAAACAGACGTTTGATTGAGGCAGCACGTTCCATGTTAGCAGATGCAAAGATTCCAATCACTTTCTGGGATGAAGCCATATCCACTGCATGTTTTGTGCAAAATTGTACATTGCTTGTGAAAGATAAACAGAAAACTCCTTATGAGTTGATGTTTGGCAGGAAATCTAATATAGATTTTCGTAAATCTTTTGGTTGTCGAGTTTTGATTTTTAACTCAAGTGACCAGCTAGGAAAATTTGATGCAAAATCTGATGATGGATTTTTCGTTGGATATTCGTCGGTTTCAAAAGTCTTTATAGTTTATAACTCTAGAACAAATGTTATCCTTGAAACATTCAATGTTAAATTTATTGAAAATTCTTTTCCATCAGTTGTAAATGGTCCAGCTTAGTTATTTGATTTAGATTCTTTGTCAAACTCTTTTCATTCTAACTTGTTTGAATTTTTAGGTGAGAAGAAAAATCAAGAAGGAGATCTCGGTTCTTTCAGCGATGATTCTGATTCTGATGATATGGATGACTCAAGCCCAGATTATCCATTTTTCTCTTTTGTTAAAGATCCTATATTTCAGTCTGAATCAAATGATCAACATCAACAAGATCAAGAACATCCCGTTTCAGAAAAATTCAAATGTTTCACAACCTATTCCTAATGATGGTCCTGAAATTATTCAACCTGAGTCCGGAACGTCATCAGTTTCTAATGACGTAGCTGGTACTGATAATCTTTATTATTTTATCAACTCACCGACTCAAGTTCCTAATTTCAATCCACATTCTTCGAACTTATTGCATCAGCTTTCCGACTTGAACCAATCACATCTGAATGTTCATGTTCAAGGGAATGAGATTCTAACATCTTGTATTCATAAGAAGCATCCAACGTCTCAGATTATCAGTCCATTGAATGTAAGAATGATGATGAAGTCAATCAGAACAAGCAAATCTTTGCTTATACTCGTGTTTTCTTTCTCAAATTGTTCCATCAAACATCTCCGAAGCATTAAAGGACAATAGTTGGATTGAGGCAAGCAAGAAGAATTATTGCAATTCCGTAAACTGTAAGTATGGAAGCTTGTGGATTTATCTGATGGAGAAAATGCCATATGCACAAAATGGTTCTTTAGAAACAAAACAGACGATCGGGGAATTGTTGTTCGCAACAAAGCGAGACTCGTTGCACAAGGTTACACCCAAGAAGAAGGAATAGATTATGATAAAGTATTTTCTCCAGTCACAAGAGTTGAATCAATTCGTGTCTTCCTGGCTTATGCATCATTCATGAAATTCAAGGTGTATCAGATGGACGTTAAAGGTGCTTTCTTATATGGACCAATCACCGATGATGTGTATGTTAAGCAACCTCTAGGTTTCAAAGATTCAGAATATCCTCATCGTGTGTACAAGCTTAGCAAAGCATTGTATGGTCTGCATCAAGCACCTAGAATATGGTATGAAACGTTGTCACAACATTTGATCCAACATGGATACACGCGAGGGAAAATCAATCCTACTTTTTTTATTAAGAAGGATGCTGATGATCTCTTATGTGTTCAAGTGTATGTTGATGATATCATATTTGGTTCTACAAGTCCAAAATTGTGCAATGAATTTGAAGAAATAATGAAGTCTTGTGTTCAAATGAGTTCTATGGGAGAAATTAACTTTTTCCTTAGTCTTCAATTGAAGCAGTCTGCAGATGGAATTTTTATCACTCAAGAGAAATTTGTTGAAAAACTCTTGAAGAAATTTAAACTGCAAGATTGTCAATCCATCAGAACTCCAACTGACGTAAATACCAAGATTGAACCTGATCCGAAACGAAAATCAGTTGACAAACTTTATACAGATCTATGTGTTGGATCTTATATGCCCAAGACACATACAAGATTGATGTGGTTAGTACGTTATGATCCAAGTCGGGTCATACCTAATAACAAGCTAAACAAACACCAATAAATATTTTTTTGTTGATATGATCTAGCAAATAAATATTGACACCAATTTAGAAAATGGGTTTTTTAAATTATTGCATTTGAGATAAAACAAATTATATGGATATTTTGTTCATGAGATATTGTTTGTATTGTTATTTAAATATTTTAAATAACAACAAATAATAGTCTGTGGTTAAGTTATAAAATTAAAATAAGGTTTAATTTTATAAACATATAACAAATAATGAATCAAGGACATTTCAAATGGGTGGGAACCTGTTTGAAATTTTCGGCCGCCCCCTTGGTGGTTGGCCTTGGGATTTTTTTGTCTTGTTTTAATACAAGACATTAACTAGTTCATTGAGACACTCAACCATATCTCTCTCTCATACATGCAAAGTTCTTCTTCTCTCTTTTCTCCTTGCAAATTTTAGGAAAAAAGAAGGGTTTCAAGAAGATTTTTGGTATCAAACTTCCTAACAAGTTGGGTGTTTGCAAGAGCTTGTGGGTATACAAACTTGAGGGCTTCTCTTTTGAAGGCCAAACATTCAAGAGCATCATCTCCTTCCTCTCATCCATATCACATTACCTTGTTGCTGAAAGGTGGTTTTAAGAACATCCTATGGTTGTTGTTTTTCAGTTTTGATAGCATTTCTTTTCACATATATGATCCTTGTTCTTGGGTTTGTTTCTTGAACAAAAATTGTTCAATTTCAGCAACTAAAACAAGTTTTAAGTCTCAAATATCCTCTGCGTTTTGATGTTTAAATGGTTAAACTACTTTGATAAAACATGTTAGAAACCCAATAATGGCATCTAGAGCCGGTTATGTGGAAAACTTGCTTCAAAAGTCCAAGAAAAGTTAGTTTTGTTGGACTTTCTCAACCCATTAGGGGCTGTTTTGTTATGTATGAATCCATTATCTTTCAAGTCTTATTTTACATGCTTTAGAATAAACCTTGAAAGATTAATATCAAGTGGTTGATTATTTTGTTTGGACTAAACCCTAAAAGTTTTGGCTTATGTTGGCCGAAACTTTAAGGGTTAAAAGGGGAGTTCATTTGGTTCTTGAATGTTGTATTTGGTTACATGTTTTGGTGCATAACATAGCCTTGACCTAGTGTGTTTTGGATTTGGTTGTATGTATTTTGTCATGTTTGGTTTTATTCATTAAAGGGTTGTAATAATAATTTTGGTGTTTGTATCTTTTGGGTTGTAATTTATTTATTCTTTGATTATGTAGTAAATAGATTAGGTTCATTTATTTTATTAGAAAAATTGTATTAGGATATAATTTTTGTAAAAGAAGATGTACAAGTTGGATACTCAAAGGAAGATACAAAGGAAGGACTCAAAACACATGGACACTTGAAGCATTTGGATGCGGATTCGAGTGGGAGTTCTTGGAAACATTTTGATGTGTTATTATAAACCCTTAGGAAAGACCAAATGACAACACTTGTGATGGCAAACAAGTGTGGTAACCTTAGTGGCTATGGTTATGCACTTGTGATTGAATGGTTGTGCTTGTTTGGTTGTTTATTTTATGTTGGTTGTTTGATGTATGGATATTCATAACAAACAAATTAATAAACATAACAAGCTGAAATAAAATGGTTCTTTATCATTAAGTGGTTAATAAAAGGTTATTAAAAGGATTAATGATTTTAAATAAAAGGGTTTTATTAAAAGAACCATAGGGTACCATGTATTTGAGAGCATGCAAATACAAGGTATATAGAGTTTTCTAAACTAGAATTATGAAAACTTAAAATTTATTTTGAAAACAAGTATAACACCGCCCTTTTGCACAACACTTGAGTCACTTGGAAACTCTTAATGGGATAAAGGTCACCTAACCATTTTGAGGGAACTTGTGATTTGAGGTGAGAATGCCATATTTATGGGATAAAGATCACCTAACCACTTATATTGGTAAGCTCACATGTGTGTGTAAGTAGGGTGACTTGATTTGCAAACCATGTTAAATGGATCACCTACAATGTGGTTTACAAAAGGTGTTGATGGGATTAACATGCCGACTATACATGTGGTTTACAATTGTCAAACGTTGACTACCTTGTTAATTTAAATAATGGGATAAAGGTCACCTAACCACTATTTAAATGTAATGTTGGATTCTAGAATTTTAATTTGTGTATGACACATAAAAGGGTGTTAATAATTAAACATGATAATTTCGTAAATGCTAAAATTGAACCTTGTTAATTTTGTAGATGGCCACCAACAACAATGAAAACAATGATATCCCATCCGTTCATACCCTATCACTAAGAACAATTCTCCAAAAGGAGCGTTTAAACCATAACAAATTTATAGATTGGTTTTGAAACTTGAGAATTATTCTCAAGCAAGAGAAACGGTCATATGTTTTAGATGATCCGATTCCCGATGAACCCAATGAGGAGGATAGGGAGGCCTACAATAATTGGGAGAAATACACTGAGGATTCGGTCCAAGTGTCTTGCCTCATGTTGGCAAGTATGACTCCGGATCTCCAAAAGGAGTACGAACATCACGGAGCATACGACATGATTACCCACTTGAAGGAAACGTTCCAACAACAAGCAAGGGTAGCGCGCTTCGAAACAGTTCAAGCACTCCATGCATGTCGTATGGATGATACCCAGTCGGTCTCGTCTTATGTACTTAAGATGAAGAGCCACATAGACCGCCTCGAAAGGCTGAATTGTCCCGTCTCGAAAGAGTTGGCTACGGATTTGATCCTCAACTCTTTGTCAAAAAGGTTTGACAATTTTGTTATGAATTATAACATGAATGGTTGGGACAAGAACATAACTGAGCTTCACTCTATGCTCAAAACAGCCAAGGCGGCCATGGGTAAAAGGGGTTTACCCGTTCTCAACATCAATGAAGGTGGGAACAAGAAGAGGCCTCACCCCGCATCCAAGGCAAGTGTTGCTAAAGGTAAAGGGTATGTTGGGAGAAAGGGAAAGGGAGTGGTAAAAGTGCCACCACTAAAACCAGCGGAGAAGAAGCAAAAGGTTTCTTCGGATGACCCATGCTTTAAGTGTTGGGAGATAGGACATTGGGCAAGAAATTGTCGTGTCCATCTCAAAGAGTTGAAAGCTAAGAGGGATGCCAGGAAAACCTCAGGTACAATTTTCATGATTCATATTGAACTAAATTTAATATCCTCTAACACATGGGTATTGGATACCGGATGTGGAACTCATATTTGCAATTTGTTGCAAGGGTTCAAAAGAAGTAAAGACTTCAAGAAAGGGGATGTTAGCCTCTACATGGGGAATGGGGCAAAGGTTCAAGTTGAAGCCTGAGGGGACTACATCTTGAAGCTTCCAAATGGTTTGGAAGCAACTTTGAAAAATGTTTTGTATGCTCCTAGTTTGACTAGGAACATTATTTCAGTTGCCTAATTAAGACAATATGGTTATGTTTTGACATTTATTGAAAATGAAATTTATGTTTCTTTAAATGACATCTTTTATTTTAAAGCTACTCCTATTAATGGTATTTATTAATTGGTTCGTGAAAACACATTATATGATATCTCGTTGTATCAAACCACCACTAAGAAGCTCAAATTGGATTTGAGTGATACCTATCTTTGGCATTGCCGTCTTGGTCATATAAACAAGAAGTGCATACAAACACTTCAAAAGAATGGTCTTTTAAAAGCAAGTGAATATGATTCATTTGATGTATGTGAATCTTGTTTACAAGGCAAAATGACTAAGGCACCTTTTAGTGGCAAAACCAAAAGGGCAAAAGATTTATTAGGTATCATACTTTCTGATGTATGTGGTCCTTTTAAGCCAATGACTAGGTACAATGAAAGATACTTCATTACCTTTACCGACGACTATAGTCGGTATGGGTATGTGTACTTGTTAAGACACAAAGAAGAAGCTTTTGAAATGTTCAAAACCTTCCAAAATGAAGTAGAAAATCAACTCAACTAAACAATAAAAATTCTCCGCACTGATAGAGGAGGTGAATACCTAAGTGATGCATTTAGAGATCATCTTAGAAGTTGTGGGATTGTCTCACAACTATCTCCTCCTGGAACACCACAACACAATGGTGTGTCCGAGAGGAGAAATCGAACTCTATTGGATATGGTTTGATCTATGATGGCTAGAAGCTCATTGCCTCTATCATTTTGGGGTTTCGCTTTACTCTCAGCGCCCCGTATTTTGAATATGGCCCCAACCAAGAAAGTGGAAAACACACCTTTTGAAATATGGCATGGAAGGGTTCCATCTCTATCATATTTAAAGGTGTGGGGATGTGAGGCTTATGTAAAGACTCCCACCTCAAACAAGTTAGAAAGTAGTTCCACTAAGTGTATCTTTATTGGATATCCTAGAGATTCTATGGGATATTATTTCTATGATCCATTGGAACAAAAGGAGTTTGTAGCCAAGAAGGGTGAGTTCTTGGAAGCCAAGTTCCTTATGGAAGGAGCTAGCAGTAGAACAGTGGATCTTGAGGAGGATCAAGAACCACAACCCGATACATGTTTGGTTGAAACTAGCACTCAACATGAGGATGTTGAGGATGATCAAATGGTTGATCAATACACACAAAATGTTCGCAAATCTGGTAGAACTAGTAATCCACCTGAAAGATATGGATTTTTCATAGATGGATGCTATGTGGTAGATTCTGATGAACCAATCACATACCATGATGCAGTGTCCAATATGGATTGTGACAAATGGCTTGAAGCCATGAACGTTGAAATGCAATCCATGTATGACAACCAAGTGTGGGACTTGGTTGTACCACCTCTTAACTCCAAGATAGTTGGAAGTAAGTGGGTTTTCAAGAAGAAAACCGATATGCATGGAAACTTGGATACTTATAAAGCTAGACTTGTAGCAAAAGGTTTCACTCAAACTCAAGGGGTTGATTATGATGAGGCCTTCTCGCCGGTTGCAATGCTAAAGTCTATTAGGATATTATTTGCCATAGCTGCTTATTATGATTATGAGATTTGGCAAATGGATGTCAAAACCGCTTTTCTATATGGATATCTTGAAGAAGATGTCTATATGGTTCAGCCTGAAGATTTTGTCGACCCAAAACATCCTAACAAAGTATGCAAGTTAAAGAAATCAATATATGGATTGAAACAAGCATCAAGAAGTTGGAATCACTGTTTTGATGAAGAGGTAATCAAATTTGGGTTCATTAAAAACACTGATAAAGCATGTGTGTATAAGAAAGCTAGTGGGAGCATCATCACTTTCCTAGTATTGTATGTCGATGACATCCTACTATTTGGAAATGACATTCCAACCTTGGAAGGTGTAAAAACCTGGCTTGGAAGCTGTTTTTCCATTAAGGATCTTGGTGAAGCCGCCTATATCTTAGGAATAAAGATCTATAGGGATAGATCAAGGCGGTTGATAGGTTTAAATCAAAGTGCATACATTGATAAGATCTTAAAAAGGTTCAAGATGGAGAACTCTAAGAAAGGTACGGTACATATTCAAAGAGGAACGATATTGAGTACGACTCAATGTCCAAGCTCAAAGGACGAGCAAGATAAAATGAAGGGAATCCCGTATGCATCTGCTATAAGATCCATCATGTATGTAATGATATGCACTAGGCCGGACGTGTCATGCGCTTTGAGCATGACAAGCCGACACCAGCAAAATCCTAGAAATAGTCATTGGATGGATGTTAAGAACATACTTAAGTACCTAAGGAGGACTAAAGATATGTTCCTAATCTATGGATCTGGTGAGTAGGAACTCGTGGTAAAAGGTTACACGGATGCGAGTTTCCAAACTGATCGGGATGACTCACGATCATAATCGGGATACATTTTCATCCTGAATGGAGGAGCAGTCTCTTGGATGAGCTCTAAACAAGATGTGGTGGCATTATCAACTACAGAGCCAGAATACATCGCTGCTTCATTAGCAGCTCAAGAAGCTGTATGGTTGAAGAAATTCATTGCCGATCTAGGGGTTGTCCCTTCCATTCAGGACCCCCTAGAAATTTTTTGTGAAAACGAGGGTGCAATTGCTCAAATCAAGGAACCCTGTGCACATCAAAAGACTAGGCATACTGAGCGGAGATTCAACTACATAAGGGATGAAGTTGAAAAGGGAAAAATATGTATTCGCAAAGTTCACACGGATCAGAACATTGCGGATCCACTCACGAAGCTCCTTGAAAAGGCAAAGCATGAAGGTCATACTTGTGCCATAGCACTTTGATATTATAGTGACTGGATTTGATCTTGTAATTTTGTATTTGGATATTGGAACCTTTTATTACTTGAATGAATTATTTGGTTATAATGCTTCAACTAATGTTCCAATTTTGCATGTTTAATCCATGAGTAAATCATTTACTCTAAACGTCCGTAGTCGTTCATATTTGTGGGAACAAGTATGAGGGTAAGACTATTATGAACTTGGATTGGTGGATATTCATATGGATGAATATAGAGCAAAGGGTAGCTGCCAAAGTTCATAGATATTTATGGGATACAAATATTGGACTGAACCGCATCTAAAATATTACTACATGGAATCTCCTTGATTGATCATAAGTAAATTTGAGTAAAGGCGAATATCATTTGGTATCCTCTGACCTGAGATACATATTGGGTCTTGATATTCACCGGGTATTATACTTTGACTTAGTTCTTCGCTGTTCTGAAACATGGCAGTACATAAGACTAAATTCAGGTATAGCACAAGGTGATTATGAGAGACGTATGTAATCAAGATGGTATTTGTCCCTCTTATTCGTTGAGAGCAAGATGTCTAAGGCCTGCTAAAGTTAAATCGATGGAGAATGGTCATTCTGTGTCTCTAGGATTTAACATGACATCTGTGACAAAAGGATAAATGATTGACTCACCTAAAACATTTTCGAGTAAGGTACTTGAAGGGGATGATGTTATTGAATGGCTCTTAGTCATACGTATTAAGGGTAGTAAACCGTTGTTAGGCGGTATTTACTGCTTGCATCAATCTTCTATGAATCTTGTGCCCAAGACACATACAAGATTGATGTGGTTAGTACGTTATGATCCAAGTCGGGTCATACCCAATAACAAGCTAAAAAAACACCAATAAATATTTATTTGTTGATATGATCAAGCAAA
Organism: Flaveria sonorensis; assembly: GCA_025506505.1. Classification (NCBI taxonomy): domain Eukaryota; kingdom Viridiplantae; phylum Streptophyta; class Magnoliopsida; order Asterales; family Asteraceae; genus Flaveria; species Flaveria sonorensis. Next base: position 34,176,522 of record CM046427.1, read on the forward strand.
TAAATATTGACATAAATTTAGAAAATAGGTTTTCTAAATTATTGCATTTGAGATAGAACAAATTATATGGATATTTTGTTCATGAGATATTGTTTGTATTGCTATTTAAATAGGTTAAATAACAACAAATAATAGTGTGTGGTTAAGTTATAAAATTAAAAGGAGGTTTTTTATAAACATATAACAAATAATGAATCAAAGACATTTCAAATGGGTGGGAACCCATTTGAAATTTTTGGCCGCCCCCATGGTCGTTGGCCTTGGGATTCTATTGTCTTGTTTTAATACAAGACATTTACTAGTTCATTGAGACACTTAACCATCTCTCTCTCTCATACATGCAAAGTTCTTCTTCTCTCTTTTCTCCTTGCAAATTTTCGGAAAAAAGAAGGGGTTTCAAGAAGGTTTTGGTGTCAAACTTCCTAACAAGTTGGGTGTTTGCAAGAGCTTGTGGGTATACAAGCTTAAGGGCTTTTCTTTTGAAGGCTAGCTGTTCAAGAGCATCATCTCGTTCCTCTCATCCATATCACATTACCTTGTTCCTGAAAGGTAGTTTTAAGAACATCCTATGGTTGTTGTTTTTCGGTTTTGATAGCATTTCTTTTCACATATATGATCCTTGTTCTTGGGTTTGTTTCTTGAACAAAAATGGTTCATTTTCAGCAACTAAAACAAGTTTTAAGTCTCAAATATCCGCTGCGTTTTGATGTTTAAATGGTTAAACTACTTTGATAAAACTTGTTAGAAACCCAACACTATGATCAGATCTTTGATGTATCTTACTGCATCTAAACCTGATATAATGTATGTTGTTTGTGTTTGTGCCAGGTACCAATCTGACTCAAAGGAATCCCACTTAATCGCTGTTAAATGAATGTTCAGGTATCTCAAAGGAAAACTGACTTCAGGGTTATGGTATCCTTATGAAGGAAACTTCGAGTTACATGGATATACAGATAGTGATTATGAAGGATGTTGCCAAGATCGTAAATCTACGACAGGTGGTTGTCAGTTTTTATGTCCCAGATTAGTCTCGTGATAATGTAAGAAACAAACAAATGTCTCTGTTTCAACCGCAGAAGCTGAGTACATAGCTGCTTCAACAGGATGTTCTCAAATCCTTTGGTTACAAAACCAACTGCTGGATTACGAGTTCAAATTTCATAAAACTATTTACAATGATAACACTGTTGCTATGTTCATTACAACTAATCCTGTCCAACACTCAAAAACAAAACATATCGAAATTCGATATCATTTTCTCAGAGATAACTCTGAAAAAGGTTTAATCATTTTGTTTCAAATCATAACTGAAAAACAGTTGGCTGGCCTATTTACAAAAGCCTTTTTACCAGGTCGATTTGAATATTTGGTCGAGTCAATTGGACTTATTAATCATGTTTAAAAAATGAATAAGAGAAAATAATTGAATTTCACAAAAGTGAAAATAAAAAATAACGAGTTTCGGATGAAAGGATGAAGCTGAAATTTCTAGCATTTGTGTGTTTGATATAATGTAAAAATAAATCTAAAAAGAATTCAAAATCAGTGGAAAAGTTTCTTGCAAACAAAATGAGACTATTTGTTTTGTAAAAATTAAATAGTGACTAAAATAATGAGAAATTGCTTTTGAAAATTTAAAATAAAAATAAAATGGTCAAAAACAAAGAATAAAAGTTTGAATGTCACAAATGTTAAAATTAAGGGTCATTAATGTAAATTTTGGGTGATAGTCAAAAAATTGATTAAGTATTAAAAAAATTGAGTGTGAACAGTACTAATGTGTTTAAACTATGTTTAGATGGATGGTGTGAAAAATTTCAAGTGTCAAGACTCATGGAAGGTTTCTCATGCGCCTAAATAGTACTCATAAGTCTAAATCAGGAGTATGATGAATTTCAGAAAATTGTACAAGTGTTGGGCGTATCATCTTATGCTTATGCGCCTAAACAGTAACAGACTTTCCTAGTGGTTAGACGTTTGAATGTAAAATACAAGTGTTAGGCGTTTCATCAAGTCTCATGCGCCTGAAGAGTACACAAGCGCTTAAATAGTTCTTATGCGTCTGAACAGTGCTCATGCGTCTAAACCTCATGCGCATTCACAGTACTCATGCGCCTAAAAATTTACACATATATATACAACCTATGTTCTCATTCATTTATTCAATCAAGCACTCTGATTCACTCACTCGAACACCCCATACACTCATTCATTTAACATTCAATTGTTATCAATTAATCTTTGTGATATATAGGTATCATAAGAGAATTTGGTTGTCGAGGAGTCTTCACTCAAAGTTATCAAAGTTGTTACTCATTCACCTATTCATGTGCCAGATGAAGGTGGAAGATCAACAAAAATGCTACAGTCCTTTCTTGATAGTATAAATAGGATATTTTATGTATTATGCAGGTAAGAGACCAGAGACAGAAGACCAGAGACTTAAGACTTGAGACTTTAGACTTTAGACTTGAGTCTAGAGAATACAGACGTAGACAAACGAACTGTAACCCTTACACATTGTATCCTGTGCATTTGCTATCAATAAAATCTATGAATGTTTTGATGTAATTGCATGTGTTTGATTACTTTGTGTTTGAATTGATCATTGCATTATGATATCATCACAGATTCGATCCTTTTGAACCGATCAATTGGTATCAGAGCCTTCGGTTTAGTATTCAAGAAGAACCGGTGGGATGGTACAAAATTATATGGTTTCCTCAATGCATTCCGAGGCATGCGTTTCTCTTGTGGTTGGTGATAAGAGAAAAACTTTTGACTCAAGATAGGATCTTGGAGTGGAGTCCTACCTGTCATGGAAATATGAATATGATGTGTTGCCCGCTATGTATTTCTAGTTATGATTCACATAAACATTTATTTTTTGAATGCTCATATTCGGAGAGGGTTTGGATGTTAATTAGAGATAAAGCCTTCATGAAGGGATGCTCTTCTAAGTGGCAGGATGTTAAGCAGATTCTTCAGGATCAAGCAAAGTCTAAATTGGCTTCTAATATTATTAGAAAACTAGTTATAGCTGTTGCGGTCTACTTTATTTGGCAGGAAAGGAATGATAGGATTTTCAATTATCAATCTCGTCCCTCGGATGGTTTGAGTGAAGGGATCTTATCTATAATTCATCTCAAGTTGATGGAAATAAAGTTAAAAAGGAATCCACGAGTTCTGGCTGCTCTTACTACTTGGAAGAATGAGAGTTCGACCATTTCTGATGATGGAGGCTGATTTATAATTTTCTTACGTTTGTTGTCTACTTTTTATGTCATGTAGCGAGTAGGCTAGATTCATTGGTTTGTTTGGTTATGGTCTTGTTTACATAATCAGGGGTTTGTTTTGATTATAAACTAGTATAGAACTCATCTATACTACTTGTAATTTCTTTGGTTTGTTTATAATAGAATTACCGGGGTGACCCTTTACCCAAAAAAAAAGTATGCAGAATACCTATTCTCATAAATTTGTGAAGCACTTAACAAGTTATGTTTTAGTTCTTCAACAAAATTGACATCTTCGAAGTTTAACACACCATTCGACACTGTACCTTTCTTTGTAATCTTACCACCTTTGTCTCCCGCAAAGATAACATATCCTCCGTTGTAAGGTTGTATGTTGTTTAACAGAGACATATTACCAGTCATGTGCCATGAACAACAACTGTCAACATGCCAAACACTGTTGATGACCTGTCTTGGTTGCTCCTGCACATTCGAACAAATTTATTCATGTTTAGGAACCCAATCCATGGTTGACTTGAGTAATTTGTTTACATCCAAATATGATACAGATTGTAATAGCATATCTCTTTTGTCATCAAAAGGATAATGTTCAACAATATCGGGCTTAGATGGTTTTTCTATAATTTTTCACTTTTGAATTGGTTTAATCAGATGTGTCACCATTTTCTTTAAAGTGGAAGTGCTATCATCAACTTGTATAGATTTCACATTTGATTTTTTCTTATTCAAATCATTACTGTTATTAACAAAAGATTTTGACTGATTTGAATTTCTTCTGAATTTGGCATTTAGAATGAAATGTTTTCTATTCTGTGAAATTAAATTATGAAATCTTTGTTTGCTTGATGATTGATGTTGATGAAGACAATTTCTAGCCTTATGATTTGGCTTGCCGCACATATAACAACACATTTTATGATATGTATTTGACGCTTGAGTATTTTGCACAAACAGTTTATGATAACTTCCATAGTTATCATAGAATCTGGCCTTAGTATGTCCTTGGCCTTGTCATTCTTTGACAATCTCTCTATTCTTTCTCTCATTATGGATTGTTCAAGATGATTCTGGAAGAATTGAGGTATATGTTTTAGCCTTTTCATTCCCATTTGAAGCCAATGTGGCATCAACTGTAACTATAGCCTTTTGAGTCGTAGTTACTGGAATTGGACCAGTGTCTTTGATACCTGTTCTACAAACATCTTTTTTCATATAGTTAGCAATAATAAAAGGTTTATTTTTAAAGAAACTGACATTGGTTTCTTTAAAAATATGATCTTCCTTATCAATGTTTCCTTTTGAAACAAATCTATTCTTGAAATCAGTTTTCAAGTCAGATACAGATGTTGCGACTTGTTTTCTTTCTTTGGCTTTAAAATCTATTTTTGATTTCAATTTCTGTTCTTTGTTTGACATTTTTGAACAAACATTTGTATAACTAAAAACTTCTGATCTTTCATTAATAAATGATGATGAATTACATGAATATTATACATTACAATTTTTATTTTCCTGAAAATCTAATTCATCATCACTTTCCTATTCTTCAACCAACCCGTCCTTCTTCATAGTTTTTGCAAAAGAATTATCATGATTAATTTTAATTTCATTTTTATCATAGGGTCAATAGTCGGTGAAACATTGACTGAAGGTGTTAAGTCTGACTTTGGTTGAAAACCTAATCCATAGGACTCTTCATCAAGAGTCGTATTTGATGAAGGCAAGCATGTATAATCATGATTAATGGGTGGTGCAATGTTAGAATAACCAACTCCCCCTTTACCATCATTAATTTTTAATGTCATTTGATACTTGATTATACCTTCAACCATGTTTGATGACAACTCAAATTTTTCAACAATCAATTTGGCAGACAAGAGTTCACTGTTAAATTTATTGATTTCTAAAGATAGTTCTTTGTTACATGTTGTTAAATCTTTTATGTTACAATCTTTATCATGAAGATTTAATTTTGATTGATAACTCAATTTGTTTAAGCCATCTATCTTTTCTTTAAAAATTTTCTCATCAGTTTTATATTTACGAGCTTGATATCGAAGTTTTTCAACTTCTAGAATCAAGCGTTCGTTGTGAACTCTATACCTGTTAACTTTTTGTATGCAATTGTTTAAACAAAGATTAGTATATACCTCTTCATTTCCTTCTTGCTTCTTTGTCTCTTTAGGTACAACATTTACCATGAAGGCCTTTAAATTTTTTTTTTCTTCTGCTACAGATGCCAGAGTAATCTTAACAGCTTTCATATTTTTAGCATGACCAGTTGCCAGAGTTTCCTAAATAGCATTATTTATCTTTCTTTCTTTAGCTAGAGTTAACTCAACAGCTTTTCCTTCAGATTCTTCCTTTCTCTCTTCAGTCTTTTATGATTGAGCTGGAGTAATCTCATCAACCCTTTTCAACAACCACTTGATTATCATTCTCACTATCTTTTTCAGCAAATACCCCTTTCAACAATTCATTGGACACAAACTCATCAAGTATGTTATAATCATCATTTTCTTTAGTGGTTTGAATTTCATCTAACCAAGCAGTAGACAACTTGATATCAAGAATTTCCATCTGATCAGACCAATCATAATCTTCATTGGTTTGTGACACCAGAGCTTTGTTATTGGATCTACTGATTTTATTATTTTTGGTTTCTACCTTTACTGTGACCATTTTCTTTCTATTATCATTCTGCTTTGATCTCATTTCAATACATTCTCTGGCAAAGTGATCAGGCCTGTAATAGTTATAACATCTTAAACTTGATTTATCAAACCCGATCTTACATGAATTGTTCAAGCCAAACATCTTCCTTCCCGTCCTTCTTGCAAAGTTTTTCACTCGATACACCACCATTACCATTTGATATTTGACAGGATCAGTGATTCTAAGTTTGATCAATTAGAGTTGAATCGCAGCGGAATTAGAACAAGAATTAGACAAATATAGCAAGAACACAATAGATATTCAATGGAACAGTACACGGTTATAGAGAAAGAGGGCTTTCTACAAAAGGGATAATATCATTCATGCACAAATGCTTCGGTATGGTGGCCGCTAAGCTTTGCTAAGTTTCGCTATAGCTGCACCCCTTACAATTAGGTCAACATTCCTTATATAAAGGAATGTGACGTCTGCTGATGTCACTTGATAGTGACATCTAACAGAATTATTACAAACAACTGAAAGTAAGCAAACTACAGAGAATGTTCACAACAACTGAGAACATCTCAGAGTATGCTAAGTACAGATGAAACTAAAACTACTGAAACTACAAGTACTGATTACAAGAAACATAAAACTACTGATTACAAAAGAACTGAAAGGAAAATATAACTACTGAAAGGAAACCATCACAACTACTGAAGAGTTCTTCTTCAGCTGTTGTGACAACATCTGAAACTTGGTCTTCAGTCTTTGTCTTCAGCTTTTGTCTTCAGACTTTGTCTTCAGTTCTTTAGCTTTAGACTTTGTCTTCAGCTCTTTCACTTCAGACTTTGTCTTCAGCTCTTTCACTTCAGACTTTGTCTTCAGCTCTTTCACTTCAGACTTTGTCTTCAGCTCTTTCACTTCAGACTTTGTCTTCAGACCTTGTTATCAGTTGATGTCTTCAGCTGTTGCAGACTACTTCAGTTGTTGTAATGTCCGTGGGACTTAAAGGTTTTTCTGATCAGGCTCATTGGTTCTTTTGGTCCAACAAACTCCCCCTGAACCAATGCAGCCAAAACCTTTAAGCTTATTAGGTCCCACTTATTCTTGGCAGAAATACTCTCTTGATCAGTTTCAGAGATATCAGATAAGCACAGGCCAGGGAACAGGTTTCAGTAGATGTGAATGTCAATGGATGGAAGGGAACTCTGTCTTGGGGAACTGGACACAAAGCTATTATCCCAACCATGAAACCTACTTCCCATTGATGAGTCTATAAGACTCTCTGACGTAGGCCTCAAGGAGAACAACTTGTTCCTCCTTAGTGCGGAACTGGGCCATAGTACTCTGATAGGTACTTTAACGTCTTTCCATTTTTCAACTCAACAGTTGTTATCTCTCTGTAAGCAAATTCATCTGGGTGAGTCCCTTCTAATAACAACTGGAGTTCATTTTTCTTGATCTCTTCAAGCCTCTTGTATAACAACCCCTTCTTGACCATTTTGTTCTCCATTAGAGTTTGAGGGGTCATCTTTGACTTGTAGGCTCTCTTGAAGTCTTCAAGTATCTCCCAGGGTGAGACTACAATGGCCAACATAATAACAGCATCTATGGTCTTCCTCACTTGGCCATTGTATCTACTTGGTATGGATTTCTTATGAATTCTATAACTAACCCTGGGGTCTGGCCAAATCCTTACTCTCTCCTTTTGATATTGAAAGGTATACCTGAGAGCATACAGCCTTTGAGCGTGTTTCTTCATGGCTTGTATAGATGATGACTGAGGAAACTCTTTGTCAACCATCTTCAAAAGTTGCTCATCATGCTGTTTCTGCTGTTCTTCTTCTTCAATCTTAACTTTCACCATTTGCCTTGAAAGTCTGGTGTGATCATTTGTTGACTTCTGGGCTCAGGTATTTTTAGAACAGCAGAGATTGGCAGACTGTCTTCTTCATCATCTTCTTCTTCTTCTTCTTCCATCCTCAACACCCTTCTCCTCCTTCTGGGTGCATCATTGGATGTGGTTTGAGGTGGTTTTTGGGGTGAGGGAGTTGGTTTTGAGGGTTGAGTTGGTTTAAGTTTAGGTTTAGGGATTGGTTTGGAGAGTTGTATGGTTGGTTGTTTTTGAGTGGGAGTTTGGGAAGGCTATCTAGCATTTTTGTGGTAAGTTTGGCTTTGGAAAGCTTGGCCATATCAGTTTTCTTCCCAGCACCTGCTTCATCTAAGGCTTCGATAATCAACCCCTTATTGAATGCTTCAGAAGCACAGATTCTGGTGGTTATTGCCAGAATACTGTCTCTGGTCCATGATTTAATATTAATTAATGATCTTCCCAAGTATTTTGCAATAAACCTGATCATTATCTCCAACCTCTCCCTTTCCATCACACTGTAACTGGCCCATCTCTCTTGTATCTCTTTAATTTCCAGCCTTCTGATCTCAGTGTCTAATGTAGCTGTATCAAAGCCTTGTCTGAAGAGTTGGTCTATTATTCTGTCCATTGATCTGCTGTGAGCTTCATCAGCTTCTTTAATCAGATCTTCCAATGATTTCTCTTCATCAGGCTTTTGAGTTTCAGCATTTTTCTTTCTCTTGTATGTGATCAGCTGTTTTTCCTTTTCTAACTCCTTTTCTTTCTCTTGTTGTTTCTCATCTTCCACTCTCTTTCTCTTTCTTTCTTTCACTGCCTTAGACTCCCCCTTTTAGGGTGCATTGGGTTCAGGGGTTTGAATGGCAGAAAGCTTCTTTTGCACAGCATCATCAACAAGTGTTTGTAGATTTGAGGAGATCCTCTCATCAATGGCTTTATGCACAATCTCATTGATGATGGGAGTGATGAGAGGTAAGGAATGTTGAAAGGTAGCAACCATCTGCTCAGAGGGGTTCTGTCCCTGAGAGGTGGTGCCAAAAGCAGTGGCTGGTGGCTCAGTTGAGTGTAGTGGCTGAGTGTTTGGTGAACCTTCAGATGAAGGTGCCATCTGTGGGTTTATTGGGGCAGATGGACTTTGATCTTGAGACATTTTGGCAAGCAGTTCTTTGGGTCTGCTCACCTCAGCCTCAAGGATTGTGTTATGGGCTAAGACATTGAAGAAAAAGCCCAGGTCATCATCAGTCTTTGCTGAATCACCTGACCTCCTGATTGAATCAGGATGTACATGCCCTGAGTGTAGATCAGTTGTAGCATGTGCCCCTTGTTCTTGGTTCTGGGGACTTCCTGCCTCAGGACTGTGTCCTTCATCGGCAGTTGCCTCTGGTGAGGTCTTAGAGATGTTACCAACTGCATCCTGTTCATTTGCTGAATCAGTAGAAGTGGCAGCCTCACCAGATGTTCTAACCTCCTCCTCTACACGGGGAGATTGAACATTATAACCCCTGTGCTGTGGGTTATCAGCAGCATTTTGGTCCTCTTCCTCAGCTGTTGAGGTTCTCCCCATTGTAATTGGTTTCAGGGGAGGAGGAGAGGAATGCAGCTGACTCAGCACTTGTGCAACTATAATGGTTGGGCTTTGAGGGGCGGTTGCATTTGGAGATAGGTTTGAAGCAAATTGCACCCGGGGTGACTGGTGCTCTTCAATGGTAACCTTCTCAATTGAGATAGGTTCCAGCATTGTGGTATCCCCAATTATGGTTGCATCAGGATCCTGTTGAGAGGATGCCTGAGCGGCTAGGGCTGGTGGAGTCTTTGACACTACTGGGGGGTTAGAACCAGTAAGTGTTTCCTGTATTGGTGGTACAGGGGCATCCTCAGGGGACTCATCTCCCTGAGTAGCCTTTTTGGGCTTTCTGGTGTTGGGTTTGGTGGGGACTTTGGATCTGGAAGTGGAGGCTGTGGGTTCCCGCTGCTTGGGTTTTAGCAGCCGGGCAGCCCCTTTCAGTGTAGGGTCAGAGTTGTGCCTGGAGTATACTTCAGGCAATACAGCCGGAGCAGGGACTCCAAGGCCAACAAGGCCGTCTGATTTAAGTTGATTTAAAATTATGGCCATGAGAAACCTGGGATATAATATCCATCTGTCTGCCACAGGTTTCAAAGCCAGATCCTTTAGTTCCATGAAAACTATCTCAGAAAAATTTAGATTTTGTCGTTCAAAGATAGAGTATAATACCTGTTGCCATCGGGAGGACATCTGATCCCATGAGGAGGTTTTTGGTGCAAGGCAGACATTCACCATGTGGAATATAAGACGTTCAGCATCTTGGAAGTGCTTCTTCAGAATGGTGGTAGCACTTAAGTCTCCTTCATACCCGTTATTGATGAAAGACATATCAATTGTGCCTTTCGGGTATTCGGTGACACAGGTGGCATCATGTAGATTTAGGGTTTGTCGAATGATGTCTGGAGTGATGACCACCTGTTTCTGGTTAACCAATGACTGGAGAGTGATTTGGCTATCATTCTTACCAGTTTGCACAGAGACGTTGGTCCAGAATTGGCTTAGGGAATCGGGGTATATGGTAGGATTCAGAAGAAAAGCGGTTCGGTACTGGGAATCTACCATAAGATCGATGGCATTATCAAATTTGTTCCAAAAGGCCGATTTCGAGAGGTAGGCAACACAGTTGTGTCTCGGTTTGAGTTTCATGGTCGCCATTGTTGAGAGAGTGAAGGACATGAAACGGCTAATGAAACGTTTGAAATTAGGTTTAGGTATTTATAGGGTAAGAAGAGGCTGATATAAAACGACTGAAAGTGTTGGTGCTGTCATCAGTTGTTTGAAAACAACTGAAGACCTGGTTTTAACTTTCAGAAGTTGTAACAACTGAAGACTTGGTATTAGTCATCAGTAGTTATGAAACTACTGAAGACATGGTTTTGGCTTCAGGTGTTGTAAACAACTGAAGAGTTGGTGTTAGTCATCAGTAGTTGTAAAACTACTGAAGACATGGTTTTGGCTTCAGTTGTATGAAGTGAAACAGCAGTTGTAGAAACAACTGAAGAGAAAAGTTTCTCATCAGCTGTTGTCGTCAATTCTTAGCTCATCAGCTGTTTCATTCTGACCTCAACACTTATCAGACTTTTTGTCTGATTTTCAGACGTTTCATTGGTCATCAGTACTTATCTGTTATACTGACATTAGTAGTTGTAACTACATCAGTAGTTGTAACCACATCAGTTCTTTTCAACAGATAGAGTACTTCAGTACTTTTAAGTAATTTAGTCTTTAGTAGTTATGAAAACTACTGAGGATAAAAGAACTTATCAGTACTTATTTGTGACAATAGTATACGAATGCTCATCAGTACTTGTTGACTGAGATCATCAGTAGTTGTCACTTATTGGTAGACCTCTCACTAAACTATTGTGGATCAGTTGATTCATGTTTTTGAGATTAACATGACCCAGCCTTCTATGCCACAGTTTAGATTCCTGAGGAGAGGCCTTGGAGAACAGGCAAGGATGACCTTTTAAATCAATCTTCTTTGACAAATCCAAGGCATATACTCTTCCTATCATGTTGGACTTCAGGAGAGTATGTTCATCCAATACCTTGTCAATCAGCCTCAGAACTTTGGAAGACAGAATCCGGCAGTTCTGGCTTGTGAAAAGTGCAACATGCCCTTTATCACACATCTGACTGACACTCAGTAGATTATACTAGAGATTCTCCACATGGTTAACATCATCAAATCTGATTACTCCATTTGACACAAATCCTTTCCCGATGATGTAACCCTTAGCATCATTTCCAAATGAGACAAATCCCTTCTTTCCTTGAGAGTAGTCATTAAGAAGAGAACTGCTCCCAGTCATATGCATAGATCCTCCACTGTCTACATACCAGATGCTTCTTTGGCATGCTGAAGAACCCTGCATTTGTCATAAGAAACTAGTTAGCTTTAGAGACCCAAACCTTTTTGGTTTTGGGTCTGTTTTCATCAACAGATTTAACCATAACTTGTTTCTCATGATTAACAACTGATGAAGGTGGAGATGGTGCTGAAATGGATTTCTTAGATTTGGGCTTGGATTTCCTTTTCAGTTGTTTGATCACAGGTGCATCTAGTTGGTTAACTCTCCCCAACAAATGCTGAACCATCATAACAAGTTGTGTTTGATTTGTTGCTAAAGCCTTCAGCTCATTTGACACATCAGTACTTGTTTTTGATGAGTTCCTGTGACCCACCATTTCCTCCTTCTTGAAATTCACAGACTTAGTCTGATGTTTATCATGAGGAACACTATCAGCTGTTTTCTGATAAACCCCATCCTTCTTTTTGGATTTTGGCGAGCCTTGGGTTTATCAGTTTGAGATGACTGTGGTACAAACTTGGTCTCAAACTCATTTTTCATTTTATTAATCTCTTCTTTAATGAGCTTATCTCTGTTGAGTTTGGAAGCCTTTTTGTACCAGCATTCATCAGATAGATGATTGAACTTACCACATATTTCACATGGCTTATTCTTCATCTTGGATTGATCAACTGCTGAAGTGGAAACTACTGAAGGTGTGATCTGCAGTACTTTCCTCCTTTCAGTACTTGTGTTAAGTACTGAAGGATTGGTAACAACTGAAGACTTGTTCTTCAGCTGTTCTCCATCCGTCCTGAAAGACCGTATGATAGATTCCTCAGCAGTTGTTAATCCTTTTATTTCAACAGATTTGAAATGCTTTTCAGATGTTGTGACTTGCCCTTCAGTACTTGGAGTACTTTGAGGGACAACATCTGAATTGCTCAGCTTCATGTGTTTATCAGCATTTAAACCATCAGGCAATTGATTTGCTGAGATCTTAACACTGACTTCATCCTCTAATTTTGTATTATCATTTAGGATGAATCACATGATGATGTGGTTTGGAAATTACTTTCACCTTTAGATTTTACTATTGATTTTGAAGTAAAATCAGTAGGTGGTGCAGTATGATTGTAACCTATTCCAAACTTCACATTTGAAGCTGTTTGCTTGCTGAGAAGCATTTCAAATCCCTTGCAGGATGTTACCCAGCGGTCACACTCAACTTGGGTAGCTGCAAGTGTCTCTTTGAGACTTCTGTGGTTCTCAAGTATACCTCTACCTTAGCCTTTTCATCATTAAGTTGGCATTTAAGCTTGTAAATCTCATCATCTTTGTCATTGAGAGCAAACTCATACTCAGCTTTTCTTTTGGAAATAGTTTTCTCAAGCTCAAGATTTTGATTGATTAAAGCTATATTTGCCTCTCTAATAGAGACAAAGGCAGCTATGCATGATTCAGAACATAACTTGGCTTTAGCCTAAGAAGATACCTGGGTTACCTGTGAAGATGATGCATTGGAGCAGGAACCCTCAGTAGACTCCAGGGCCATGAGAGCAAAATTCCCAAAAGGATGTTCACCACCATGTTGACCAGCACCAGCAAATAATTGCTCATTGAAACCAGAAAGATCATCTGGTGAGCTGCTCCAGTCAACAACTCCTTGTGTGAAGAAGCTGTGATGAGGTTGAGATTGTGATGGAGATGGTTGAGGCTCAGGTAGGGCTTGAGGTTGTTGTGCTATAGGAACTTGAACTGGATTTGGCTGTGGCATGTAATAGCAGGGATATGGATATGGCATTGGACCCTGAGGGACAAAATATGCAGGAGATTGAGGTTGTGAGTGATGACCAGAACTAGCAGGATGTTGCCCTTTGTTTTGTGAACTATTGCTTGGAAAGGTCACAAAGGGTGCAGAGGAGTTAGATCCAGTTGATCTACACTCTCTTGCAAAGTGCCCAAGCCTGTGGCATTTGTGACACCTCAACTTACTCTTGTCAAAACCAACTTTGGTTTTGCCAGAGAGTCCTGGAAATTTCCTACCAGTTCTCTTGTAGAACTTTTGAGATCTGATATTGATCAAGGCCATTTGGCTCAAATATCCATCTCTTCTAAATCATCATCAGCAATACCCATCAAATCATCCATGATAAAGCATAAATTATCACTATTACACCCAGAATGACTGTCAACACCAACAAATGCATGATCAGAACTGTTTGAAGAGAAATCATATGCTCATCATAATGGCTTTCTGATCCAGCATATTCTGACTCATGACCGACCAAGGCAGTGTTCCCTGGTACAAAGTCATCAGTGAGCTTTCCTGATGATGCCAGTTTCCTTTTCTGCTCTATCTCTCTTTCAAATGTAAGCAGTTTCCCATGGAGTTGGGTGAGAGATAGGCTATCCAGATTTGCACTGGAGCGTAGGACAATGGTGTATGTGTCCCATCTCTCAGGCAGTGATCTGAGGAATCTGTTGTTCATCTGGCTGTTAGTATACTCATGTTGACCATTTTCAGCTCAGAGATCAAGCAGGAGAAACGCTCAAACTGTTGAGTCAGTGTCTCACCCTTCCTATAGAGAATGTCTCATATTGTTGGGCGAGGATTTCTCTGTTGTTTGCTAAGACCTCATCAGTTCCTCCGAATTGTTCCTTCAAAGCATTCCAGAGGTCATGAGCAGTTTCATGATGCATAAGCCCAGAATAGATTTCATTAGGCAGTGCCATGGCCAGAATTCCATGGGCTTTAGCATCAATCTCAAATAGTTTACGATCTTCATCTAAGTATTGCTCCTTCTTCTTCGGAACCATTTGGTTGGTCTCCAGATTGTTCACCATAGGCTTGTGTGGACCGTGAACCACAGATGTCCAACAACCTGAACTTTTAACAGACAGGTGATGGAGCATTCTTCGTTGCCATATGTTATACTCACTCCTAACCAGCATCGGAGGCTTGGTTGAGGAGCCAGTATTGTGAGGGTCATTAGATGGAGTAGTCATTCTCAGATTTAAACCAATTCAATCAAGTTTCAACAGATTTAGCACAAAAACACAACAAACTCAGTATGAACCAAGAAGAAACTCAAATTGACTAACCAGAAGTAGCAGAAGACCAATCTCTATAACCAATTCTTGCAAATATGCTAATTCGATCAAACTTTAGATATCGAAATAGTAGTTTTAATGATCAATTGTTAAACCGATCAATGATTAACCCGCTCTGATACCATTTGACAGGATCAGTGATTCTAAGTTTGATCAATTAGAGTTGAATCGCAGCGGAATTAGAACAAGAATTAGACAAATATAGCAAGAACAAAATAGATATTCAATGGAACAGTACACGGTTATAGAGAAAGAGGGTTTTCTACAAAAGGGATAATATCATTCATGCACAAATGCTTCGGTATGGCGGCCGCTAAGCTTCGCTAAGTTTCGCTATAGCTGCACCCCTTACAATTAGGTCAACATTCCTTATATAAAGGAATGTGACGTCTGCTGATGTCACTTGATAGTGACATCTAACAGAATTATTACAAACAACTGAAAGTAAGCAAACTACTGAGAATGTTCATAACAACTGAGAACATCTCAGAGTATGCTAAGTACAAGATGAAACTAAAACTACTGAAACTACAAGTACTGATTACAAGAAACATAAAACTACTGATTACAAAAGAACTGAAAGGAAAATATAACTACTGAAATGAAACCATCACAACTACTAAAGAGTTCTTCTTCAGCTGTTGTGACAACATCTGAAACTTGGTCTTCAGTCTTTGTCTTCAGCTTTTGTCTTCAGACTTTGTCTTCAGTTCTTTAGCTTCAGACTTTGTCTTCAGCTCTTTCACTTCAGACTTTGTCTTCAGCTCTTTAACTTCAGACTTTGTCTTCAGCTCTTTCATTTCAGACTTTGTCTTCAGCTCTTTCACTTCAGACTTTGTCTTCAGACCTTGTTATCAGTTGATGTCTTCAGCTGTTGCACACTACTTCAGTTGTTGTAATGTCCGTGGGACTTAAAGGTTTTTCTGATCAGGCTCATTGGTTCTTTTGGTCCAACAATATTTGATATCACTTTCCTCAACATCATCAGGATTAACTTGTTGTAAGTCATCAACTAAAATGTTAGGTGCAGTTAATCTTCCGGCTGTAAAATCTTCATAACTATTCATGAATTTGGTGAATAGAGCCAGATGTTCTTCAGCAATTTGAATAGTTTGCTTGGAAGGATTAGAGTTTACAATAAAGGCTTGTTGTGTTGGCTGAGAAACTTGACTGTGTAGTGGGGATTATACTTGATGAGAAGCTTGAAATTGAGGCATGGATAATTCCTTAACATTCTAAGGATTGGCTGCTTGTTGTTGACACAACTATGAATAATTGACATAATAATTTGGATTATTGGCCATTTTGGCATATAATGCCAATGCTTCAGCTCCTATTGTGTTGATGTAATTAGCAGCTCTCTGTTTATCATCCATATAATAAGACTTGATTGTTGAGATGAGATCACTGAGTGACAGGGTAAACAGATCCTTGGTTCTTTTGATAGTTATGCTGTTGTTCCAGCTGTATGGCAAAGAATTCAGCAGCTTCTTGTTTACTGAGATATTCTCCAAGGTGATTCCAGCACTCTTCAACTTCGTTATCCATTTTACAAATCTTAACATCTGAGTCTCAAGAGTTTCTCCAAGAACATGATTAAACATATTAAACTCTTGGTTTAACATATCTTTATGGCTTTCTCTCATGTCTTTGTTTCCCATAATCTGCTACTCCATAGTAGCCCACAAATCTTTTGCCTTTCTGTAATCTTTAAAATTTTGAGCAAGTTTAGTCATAAGTGCCATGGTGATGGCAGCATATGCCTTATCATCAAGTTCCAATTTCTTCATATCTTCCTCATCCCAGAGGTGTTCAGTTTTAGGCACCAGCTCTCCTTTATCATTATTATACACTGGAATGTACGGTCCTTGCTTGATAGACCGCATTATCTAGGGTTTGGTGTAGATAACATGGTTCTCAAATCTATACACCCAATCAGGATAGTCTTCTTTGCTAAGAAGTCTTGGAGATTTCGTGCTTGTTTCGATCTTAATATCGAGATTAAGAGTGGCGGTTATATGTTTCAACAAACTCTTGCGACAACCTAACTTCTCGCGCGAAAGCAAACTTTTTGCAGGGAATCACCAACTTTTCGCCTGATTCATTTGATCAATTTTGAATGTTTCCAGCTTCAATCTTTCACCAAATTTTTTAAAATTTATTAATTAAATGTTTAATTAGTGATTTAAGTTAAATTAAGATCCTAATTGTCTCTAATTGATTCAATTAAGCTCGATTAAGCTCAATAACAAACTAATCAGTTTCACTATCTTCGAATCTGATCAAATTCAGGAGAAATCAAGTAGATCTTCAAATATCAAGCAATTCATGGTTCACAAACACTTCAAATCACTAACTTCAATCTTCAAATCAATCGATCTAGAGCAACAAAGCTCTCATACCAATTGTAAGGATCAACATAAACATAAGATCAATCTCACAATAATAACATGGAATATTATCATTGTCGAATTGAAAGATAGAAGATAAGAACAAATGTAAATAACTTCTAATTCTATTGGTCTCTGACTTTGAAATGATTACAATAATAGTGAAAATCAGGAAATGACAAAAGCCTTGCTAATTACATTACAAAACTTCTATATATACTAATCTAGAAGTTCTCGCGCGACTAACTTATTCTCGCACTACTCTTTTCTCACGAGAAGCAAGTTATCGCTTGGCAACTTGAACTTGTCGCTTGACTTGATCTTCTTCATCTTGATTTGATTTCCCGAGCCTCTAGGTTCAACTCCTACAACAAAGGAAGAAACTGATTCTTCTTTTGAATTTTTGAAAAATCACTTTTTGATCCAAAAAGTAAACTATTAAAAACATATTATTTGTTTTTAGGGTTTTGACTTTATTGACTGACATCATATAAGAGTTTTGATTGATTGAGATTCCTTAAACAGAATATTCCCTTTATTTAACCAAGAATTAATGGTGACTTCACATTGGAAATTAATTAATTTGAAATTTAAATTAATTAATTTCCTTTTATTATGTAAAAATTTAAAGTGACAAATTTAACAAACAAATCCTAGTGACCTTAGGATAAATCAAATTTAGCATTAAGCTAAATAATCATACAATATTTGACTTAAATCGTTAAGTTCAAATGTTGACAATCATGTCAGATAAAAATTTCAGGTTCAAACAGTGGTCTCAAACCACCCAGACTGAAGAACAAAGCTAACTTTAACCGATGGAAAATAACATTCAGGAACTAGATTATTTTTCAAGACCCGAATTTATAGACTTCCATAACTAAGGGACCATACATACTTATGACTCTAGGTCTAGATTATAACATTTAGAAACCAGTAAGTATAAAGAATGTAGCTGGTGACTACCTGAAGAAGGACAAAACAAACATGAAAGCTTACAACATTCTGGCAATGACTCTCCCATTTGAGATATTGACTAGAGTTGAAAACTTCAAAACATCACATGAATTGTGGAAGGTACTTCACACAATATGTGAACGAAGTGATGAGATAAGGGAAATCAAGAAAGAAAAATTGAGGACCCAATATGAAACTTTCCACCATGTTCAAGGAGAATCAATACCACAAGTGCTCCATAGATTCGTACAGCTCGTAACTGAGATGATTTTTTGCTGTCTCAAATACGAATCTGTGGAGACCAATAAGAAACTCTTCTACAGAGCTAGACTCAATCACTCTCCTTGATGAAAGAAACATTAGATCTAGAAGCATTATCATTTGATGCACTAGTGGTCAAAGTAGAGGCACTAGAATAAGATGAGAGATTCAAAAAGAATAGCACAATTAGACATGTGGAATCATACAAATTCAAGGAGATGCAAACAACAGACTGTGCATTCTTGACATGCACTGGTGAAGAAAAAGAGGAGGAGTTTGTTGATTATAGTGAAACTTCATTATTTTGCTCCTGAATCACCACAAAACAAATAGAAGTCTAAAAAGACTGGTGTTCATGCTTCATATGAAGCAACACATCAGAGTAAACAACACTAACATGCTTCCAGCTCAAGCAAACAACATCATACAAAAACCCAAAACATACACAAGTTTAAGAAACCCATGGATGCTCTCATAATCATTCTACAAACTGAAGAGCAGAAGGCAGCCTTTGTAGCCTTCTCTGCATGTTTTGAAGCTTACTTGGGTGCAAATCTCACACCATCACAAATCATCTAGCAAGATTTGGATGCATTGCCACCAAAGATGGTTGAAGAGATGGCTCTTACGTGGTTTATGGCAATGATAACCTACAGATCAAATAAGTTTTTACATGAAATAGGGGGTTGAATATGTACCAAAAAACAAAAACTGGTTTTGACAAGACCAAAATGAGATGCTACAACTGTCATCTCTATGGTCACTTCTCTAGAGAATGTCAATAACCCAGGGCTGATAAAAACAACCAACAACCACAAACTTCAAGTGGTTAACATATAAACAAACAATTTCCACCTCTCATTAGCATTCCATCTGCGCCAATACAGGCATATATCACATAGTACCGCAATCAACACTCCAAGTCCTCTATAATGATGATCAAACATGTTGGGTTTTGAACAAGTTTATCAGATCCGTTTTATCCAAATAAAATGAAAAACGCAGCGGATTAAGGATATAAAACTTATTACAGTTAATATATATGAACCGTTTTATATATCTGTTAAAACCCATTATGGATCGATATATGAAAAACATGCTTACAAACACCCATAGGGTGTTTAGCAGACTACCTCTCGTGTGGATTTTAAGGAAGATGATAGTTGAATGGTAGTTTCCAAAGAAGGACGCCTTAAGCTAGTCAACCCTCAAGCCTCCAACAAACACCTTGGTTTCTAGGATTTGCACACTTGAACGAACCTCTGTTCTTTGTTTTTGTTCTCGACCGATCAAGAGAAAAACCAAAAGAAGAACAGATGCACTTTTAGTGTCTAGTAAGTTATATGAGAGAGAGTGGTGGATTGCAATGTTATATTACATGTCCTAGGAAACTGAAATTTCAGACGATGAGAGAGAAAAGTGGGCGGGGCCCAGCCCCTTGTCCCATCTGCATTTCTCAAACATTCACCACATTAGTAAATGTGGATGAATGGTTTCCTTTCGCATTTGTAAATGCAGATGAAGAAATTCCATCCGCATTTCCCAAATGTACATCCACATTAGTAAATGCGGATGAGTAGTTTAATCAGCATTTCCTCAAATGCTCATCCGTATTAGTAAATGCGAATGAACAGTTTCCATCAGCATTTCCACAAATGCACATCTCCATTTCCTCATTAGTAAATGCGGATGAGTAATCTTCATCCCATTTCTTGAAAAGCACATCCGCATTAGTAAATGCAGATGAGTAATTAAGAAATATGGACAAAAGACTATATTGTTGTTTAACCATTTGAATAACAATATAGAATACTCTCTCTAAAATAAATTATCCATATAATTTATTTACAACACAAGTGCAAATATGTAGAAACCCAATTTCTAAATACTCTAAGTGTTAATATTTATTTATATGATCATATCATAATATAAATATTATAGGTGTTTGTCTAGCTTGTTATTGGGTATGACCCGACTTGGATCATAATGTACTAGCCACATCAACTCAATATGTGTCTTGGGTAGACTGTTTCCAATAAAAAAAGATGGTGAGTGTGACTGGGGTATGTATATGGCAGAGATACAATCTCCTGACCATTCCCTCAAGGCATATGTTGAGGATAAAATTAATGAAATTTCAAAAGAGGTAAAGGAGAATCTCTGTTCTCAAGCATGCATTGATGAAGTCACAAGATACAGAGAGCATGCAAACTAACTTTCTAAGAAAGTTATTGAAACAAACATTTTGAATTACGATTTAAAATCAAGAAAAAATAATATGAGATCAAAATTATGTCAGTTAAAAATAATTTGGACAAACTGTTGTCGGAAAAGCTAACACCAGCAACTCAAGTGGAGCAACTCTCTAAATCTTTGACTTAGTCAAAGCATTACAAGCAGAAACTGAAGTGAAACTTTAAAAGTTTTAGGTGAGCAATAAGAAGTTCGAAGAACTTCTTACTCAACAAAGGGCATTCAATAACCAGGAAACATGGGGAATCATTTGACCCTCATGTCAGGACAGATGACTCTAAACCATCATCATCATTATCATCTAAATCATCATTAATATCAAAATCACCTATGATAAAATTTGTTAAAAGCCAAGCACTACCACAAACTAAATCAACATATTTCAACCCAAACAACCAATTGTAACTTTTGATATTCCATCAAATTCAAACTTAAAATTAAAAGTTTTCAACAAACAAAGTACTGTAAATTTGCCTTACTGTGAGTGGTGTGATCAATACACTCATAACACAAAAAAATGCAAATATGGTAAGTACTACAAATACTGTGATATGAACAATCATAGTATAGAAACATGTTATTTTCAAAATTACTGTTTAATTTTTAAAAGAAACAATCATAGTACAGCCAATTGCTTTTTCAATAAGAAGAACAAAAAGCAAAACAAAGAAACTCAGGTTAAGAAATCAACTGAGAAGCAGATAGTTGTTCCTAACAAGAACAAGGGAGGAGCACCGAGACAAACTCCAGATACAAAAGTTGTTTTAAACAATGAAAAAACCTTTTATGATAACTTTAAACAAACATACAAGAGACATTAGTCTCAAAACAGAGACCAATCTGACCTTAGCACTCAAAGGAGGAGAGCTCAAAGCACTTCTCATGACAGAGCTAAAAATATTCAAGGAAATCTAGTGTACCTAGAGTTTCTAAGCCAGCAGACAATGCTTTTTTAGAAGAAATCTATGTTATAAGGAAAGACGGATAATCCAAGACCATCTTTTCTTGGGTTGCACCCTCTAATTAAGTTCTTTATCTGTGTAGGGACATCAAAGAAGGCCTGACAACATATGGTATGTTGATAGTGCATGCTCCCGACATATGACCGGAAACTGTTCCCTTCTTCGGGATTTCAAGAGTAAACATGTAACAATGGGAAAATTTTAAAGGACGAGAAAGAAAGAATAAAAGTGAAGAAAAGAAGAAAATGTAATAAAACCCAAATAAAGGGGTTAAAAGTGTGCAAAGTACAAAATATAATATAATTTTGTACAAAAGCAACATGGCCGCCCATGCAATGTTACTTTTCACCTTTTTGCAGTCGGCTTTTAGAGAGAGAAAGCAGAGAACTCTCGAATTGTGAAGAAGGAAGAAGAAGAAACCGAATTCAAGGTAAGAATTCTTGGCTTTATGTTGTTCTTGGCCGGCCTATGCCTTGGTTATATGCTTATGTGTGTTTGGGTTGTGTGTTGTGGTGGGTTTTAGGTGGGTGAACTCATAGTGCAAACGGGTTTGAAGGAAGTCATACTCGAAGGCTGCTAAGGTGAGTTTCTAAAACCCCCTTTTTACATGTTTTAACTGATTTTGGGACTGGAAATGCATGTATGTATGTTTTTACGAAAATGGGTTTTGTACCCGTATGAATGTGTATGTGTGAATATGGGTGGGTTATGATTTGGGTGATTTATGATGTTATGATGATGCCATGTTCATATTATGATGCTTTAATGCAAGAACTAAGTTAGAACATGTTGAATTGATGATGTTGGGACTGATTATGATGCTGATAGTGAGAGTTGGTTGCCCATATGCCTGAAATTGGCCAATGCGCCCAACGGTAAAATTGCCTAGGTGTCCCCTATGTGCCCAAAACCCATGCACCCGAATAGTATCCATGCGCCTAGTATAGGCTGAATTTGACTAAGTGTTCCAAGCGCCCAAAACTGCCCATGCGCCTAGGCACTCATGCGCCTGCATACTGCCCATGCGCCTAGAAATTTGCCCAGAAGACTAAGTGTTGGGTCATGCACCCAAATAGTGCCCATGCGCCTGAAAGTTCTCAATGTGCCTAAGTGTTCCCATGCGCCTGAAAGGCCATGCGCCTGCATAGTGTTCATGCGCCTATGCCTTAGAATATTTTCTAAAATTTTGAGGAAAATGTAAATGTTGGCTTTGACTTAGGATGTTCTCGGGGGTGATGTATGTTGACTTTATGATGTCATATGTGATGTGATGATGATGTTATGTATGGTATGGTTATCTTTATGTTATGTTCCTTATTATGTATGTTTATTTTCCGTGGCTTTACGTGGTATGATTATGAAAAGTAAATGGAATGTATTATGTAACGTCAAGTGGAAGATAATGAAAAAAGGAACGTAAAGAATGAATGAATGCATGCATTAATGAATGAACTAATGAAAAGTCTTGCAAGCAATGTATGGAGGTTCACACCAAATGAAGGGTGTTAGCTCAACTGTGTGCGGGTTAGCTACCCCGGAAGTATGCACACTGGGGTCTAATCTTTGTGATTGACCATATGTATGGGACCCTTGCCGCTTGCCCTAGGTACTGGAGTCAGCTTCGTGCATAATGTTCGAGGTCTATGATAGACCTCAGGCATAATAACCAGCTTCGTGCACAATGTTCGGGGTATAGCACATGGCATTGGTCAGGAATGAAAGATGAATGATAATGATGAGTGTACTTGCCCTAGGTACTGGAGTCAGCTTCTTGCATAATGTTCGAGGTCTATGATAGACCTCAGGCCCAGTAACCAGCTTCGTGCACAGTGTTCGGGGTACAGTACATGTCATCGGAAGTTAATGAATGTACGTATAGTACGGTAAGAAAGATAACGAATGATAAGATGACGTACGATGATGAATGAACGGAAGTCAACGAATGACGATGAAAGATAATAATAAATTATTATCTATGTGTACGTATGTTGTACGATCACGTATGAAAGTAAAGGAAGAATGGATTTTAAACGAAAGAAAAGTATTTTATTTATAAACTTAGAACTCACTCAGCAACGCTGACTTTTATTTGTTTCCAGTTGGCAGGTAATGTTGCTGAGGATGGCACGGGGCAGCTACTTGGCATTTTTGGATGGCATCCGTTGTTTAAATTATAATGCTTTTGTGATGTAATGCAACGAGTGATATTTTGTAACCGTTAACTACAATGTATTATTTTGCAACAACAACTATAATGAAATGTTTTGTTTAATAGAATTCCGCTGCAATATTTTAGTAAAGTTAATGTATATTTTATGATTTATGTGCAATGATTGACCAGCTGTAAGTGTTCCGGGAACGGGGCCTTACAAAACATGGAGGAAACCTAGAATTTGAAGGTGACAAGACAGGAGGAAAGATAACTTGTGAAGGACCAGTATCCAATGGTTGATCTGGTTTGAGAATATCAACTACTGCTCCAACCTTTAGTTTACTCTTCTCTGTGTATCCTAAATCTATGATAAAGGATATGCCACCCTCTTTGACTCCAACGATTACTACATCATCAAGACGGGTTTTCAAATACCTGAATAATGTATCCTTTTGAAAACTCCACATCAAAACAACACGTACATTGTTGATATGAACACAATTTTAGCATCAACCCCTGAAACCTGTTTATTAACAAAAGCATCAGAAGATGTTTCCTAATTACGTCATAACGGTCGGGACACTCTAATTTTAATAGAATGAATCAATTTGTTAAAGGTGACTTAGTGATAGGTCTTCCACAAAAATAATTCTTCTGTACAGACCACTGCACTGCGTGTCTGAAAGGCAAACAACATAGAGTGTCTCATAAGTCGAAATTGGTAAACTCTAATATCACACCACTAAAATTGCTTCATATGGACCTTTTTGGCACTACAAACATATTAAGCATAGGAAATAAGCAATACTGCCTTGTGATAGTAGATGCTTACTCTAGATTCACCTAGGTTTTCTTTCTATTACACAAGTCAGCAACACCAGATACTATCAAATCATTTATCAATATAAATGAAAATCAACTGGATCGTAAAGTTAAAACTTTAAGAAGTGATAATGGTACTGAATTTAAGAATAACATTATTTATTCCTTTTGTACAGAGAAAGGAATAATTCAACAATTAAGTGTGGCAAGGACTCCTCAGCAGAATGGAGTTGTCGAACAAATAAAACAAAACATTAATAGAAGCTACTTGTAAGGAATACACTTAAAGGCTAATGCAACCAGAGAACAACCAAACAGCTCTCATCATGCACATGTGAAGTACAAGGGGAGTACTTCAGAAGATTCGATATAACTCAGTGAATTATACTAACTATCAAATCTTACCAAGCCAAAAGACCAATTCTTCTAAAGCCAAAGATGAAGTCTTCCGAATCTTCAAAGACTAAGTCTTCCAAAGACAAAGACTGATTTCTTCTGAAGATAGAGAAGGCATGTCTTTTTTGACTTACTTTTGACAAAAGTTGAAACACCTTTCCGCTGCCATCTCTGAAGACTCACCAACTAGCATGGTTTGGTGAAAAGTCCCTGCTTTTGTCACCTTTAGATTAAGGTGTTGATTCTGTAACTTTCCAACTATGTACTTTTATCCTTTTTGTATTAGATAAGGATGTGAGCTATGGCATGTCATAGTCACTAGTCAAAAAGACAATCAGCCTTTTTGACTCTACGTTGATCTTGTTGTGTAGATTAGTGTTTCCAGCGGGCCTACAAAGTATGGCTGGCTGTAGGATGTAGTATAAAGTATCTCAAGTACTTGTATTTTTGGATAAGCTAAGTAACACTTGTTAGAACTTAAGAGCAATATACAACATTCTTAAAAACCATATTATCTTGTTCTTGTTCTTTACTTGTGTTCTTTGTTTCATCATAAAACCAGTTTCATATTGGATCTGTTAAGTGTTCTATCACTCTTCAATCATCATCAAACTGTTGCATTGACCACCCTTCAATGGTCCTGCAATTGGTATCAAACCTTTTCAGGCTCTTGATTGTAAGATCTTACCATCTTAGGTCTCTTCAGTTTCACAAAACACTTACCAGCTCAAATGGCATCTATCACTAAGGAGGATATGGAAACCGGTACCATGACAAAGTCTGCACTGATCACTCCTGATGACATTGATACTTGGTTCATCCATATGGAAGGGTTCATCAAGTCTCAATACAGAAGGATGTGGAGATCTATTGTTGAAGAACCTCACATCCCAGGCACCTCTTCAAACACTTCTGGAGGTAGGATGATTCCAAAGAAAATGGCTGACTCCTCTGAGGAAAACCAAAGAAAATAGATATAAATCAGAAAGCCAAGACTGCTTTCCAAATTGGTCTTCCAAACTCCATATACAAAGGCTTCAAGAATTGCAAAACTACTAAGCAGATCTGAGATGCACTAAAGCTCATGTATGAGGGGTTTGAGGAAGCCAAGGAAAACAAGAAAGACATCATGAAGCAGCAGTTTGTGGATACTCTAATGGATGTTAGAGTCAAGCTTCAGAATAGGGACAACGTAAGGAAGTTCATGTTTTCTCTTCCTAGACAATGGACTCACTACTGTGTGGCCATCAAGAGAACTAAAAACCACTCTAATCTTACTATCACAGAGCTATATGGTATCCTCAATGGTTACCAAATGGAGATGAACTTGCAAAATCCATCAAGCAGCTCTTCTAACAATCAGCATAGTTCAGCCCTTCATGTCGTTGAAACGGATAGAAGAGAACCACATCATCATCTTTTCTGCTTCCCTAATAACTCAGAAAAGGGTCCTTTCATCACCTTCCCTTAGACACCAAGGGAAAGCTACATCCAAGGAAGCCTATTCCAAAATAAACTCTGCTCAAGCCTTTGTGTCTACTAATGAAAGTAGTGGAAACTTTCTCTTCACTCTTGAAGACTTGGTCTGCATCCATTTGGATGACCTGGAGTACATAGAGATAGTTCAGTAGATGGCTTTTCTCACTCATAGAGCCAAGAAGTTCTACAAGAGTACAGGAAGGAAGTTCCCAAGCAATGTGGCCAGTGGAAAGTTTTGCCTGGATAAAAGCGAGGTGAAGTGTTACAACCATAACCAATTAGGAAACTTTGCTAGGGAGTGCAAGGAACCTAGGACAAACGGTGGCCAAGCACAATCTAGACCAAACTACACTGATGCATCTCCCAAAACTAAAAAGCCCAGCCAACCAAAACAACATGTTGTTGTTTCTATTAAGGAGGGTTTGACTGGAGCTTTCGAGTAGAAGATGCTTCTCCAAACCAAGCATTGATGGTTGATCATGAAGAAGCCAAGGTATTAGAACATCTTTGAACTCTTGAATGCATTGCTAGAGTTAATATGTATAGGTCCTACAACTTGAAAGTAAGATATGATCTTGAGTACTTAAACATTTTAAAAGAGCAGAAAATCATTATAAACATAAAATTAAAGATTTAGAGAAAACCATTTCTACTCTCAAGCATGAGCATACAAACTACATGACTAAAATCAAAGATCTTATAACCAAGTTAACTAAATGCCAGGCTGAGCTTATGATCAGCAAAGCCAAGGTAGAAAAATATGTTCTTAAAGAGGAATCCTCTAAGAACATAATATCTTTAACCCTACATGCGAAAGTTTCTTATCAGAACGGGCAGGGTTTGGGATCAAGTGAGATAGATCATCCATACACACTATATCTTTATGATCTCCAAGGTGTGGAACTTGTCAAGATGAGTTGCATCCTAGTGATCATATCCAAGAGAATGATGAAGATGTAGAGGAGATAGTGAAGGATGAACCTGAAGTGAGTGATAAGGGTTATCCTAAGAAGGGTTACTATTCTCCTTGAGAGAAGAGGAAACCAGGGATGACTAAGTCTACAAGGAGAAATTGATAAGGGCAGCCAAAAGAAAATCAAAGAAAGCCTAAGAGATCAAGGCCACCATCAACTAAGCAAAAGAAAGTTTTTATTTCTACTTGATATGAAATGGTAAAGATTAAAGACTCAACAATGGATGTAGTACTAGGAGTCCTAGTTCATGTCCAAATAATCCTGGTTAGGAGAAGAAGGCTGATCGAATGTGTACCATTGCTGCACAGCTTGAACCATCTAGTTCCAAGAGCAAGCCTCACCCTAAGAAGCCTGTTGCATCATCTGAGAAGATGAAGAAGGAAGTGGAAGTGATCAAGCTGGGCCTCCTACTCAGAAGAAGACTCTTACAAGCATACCAACTGAATACATCATATGTGGTAGTACATCTCACTTTGCCAAGGATTGCATCTACAATCCCAAAAGTACTATTCACATGACCAAGAAGAAAGCTTCTGAGAAGAAGAAGAAGATAAGTGAAAACTTACCTTCAGAAGAAAATTTAGTCTTAGATGAAAGGAATACTTCCGAAGCACTAAAGTCTTTAGTAGTGGATGCAAAAGCTTCCGAAAGATCAGTCTACAAAACTTTTGAAGTCATCAAAACTTCTGAAGTCTTAAAGGCCAAGTCTAGTCTTCCAAAGATGGTGTGGAAGATGAAGGTAGGCCATGTGAATGAAAGTTCTTCATCAATAACAGCAAATGATCTTCAGTTTGCTTTGAGAAGCCCAAGATCAATGAGGCTTTGGTTTCTTAATGTAACTAACCATCTCTTTATGTGCAGGAAGAGCTAAAGACCAAAGGAAATCTATTGATCATTGATAGTGGCTATTCCAGGCACATGACAGGCAATGGCTCTTTGCTCCTAAATTTTGACAAAATTGATGGAGGGCCAATTGCTTTTAGAAGAGAATTAGATGGTTACATTACTAGAATGGGCAGGTTCACAAATGGTAGGCTCAACATTGAAAAGGTAAACTATGTTAAGGAGCTTGGGTATAATCTTTTGAGTGTATCCCAATATTATGATCAGACACATAACATGCCTTTTACTGAGCAGAGTGCATTGTTCTTAATCTTGAGGTGGTCATTTCTCAAGAGCATATCCTACTCAAAGTCCCAAGAAAAGGAACATTTAAAAGATGGATTTGCAGGAAACATCACCTTTAGGAGAAGTTTCTTGCCTTCTATCTAAAGAAAATAGTTATGCGTCTTTCCTTTGGCATAAAAGAATATGCTATGTAAACTTTAAAAACATGAATAAATTAATTAAGAATGATTTGGTAAAAGGAATACCAAAGAAAGAGTTTACAAGTGATGACCATTGTGTTGCATGCTTGCAAGGGAAGCAACACAAGGTGTCTCACAAGCCAAAGAAAATGAACTCCATCACTACAACCCTACACTTATTACATATTGATCTTTTTAGCCCCACCAGTGTAATGAGTCTAGGAAGGACCTCATATTGTTTGGTGATCACTGATGACTTCACAAGATACACTTGGGTCTTTTTCTTTTGAACTAAGGATGAGACTCTTGAGATCTTGAAAAGCTTTATTTTGAAAATTGAGAATCAATGTGATCAAGGAATTGAATTCAAGAATGAAGTCCTTGATACATTTTTTGATGAGAAGGGTATTACAAGACAATACAATGCTCCCAGGATGCCTCGGCAAAATGGGGTTGCTGAGAGGAGAAAGAGGACACTTATTGAAGCTGCAAGAACCATGTTATCTCACTCTAAACTGCCCATCACCTTCTGGGTAGAGGCAGTCAACACTGCCTGCTATGTGCATAATAGAGTTTTAGTAGTCCAGTCTCATGGTAAGACTTCATATAAACTAAGGCGTAAAAGGAGACCTTTCATTGGTTTCCTCAGATCATTTGGATGTCCTTGAACCATCTTGAATACCAAGGATCGTATAGCTAAATTTGCTGAGAAATTAGATGATGGATGTTTTATTGGATACTCTTCCCCAGCTAAGGTTTATAGAGTATACAATCTCATAACTAGAGTAGTTGAGTAGTTAGCCAATATGACCTTCAATGAGCACACACGCACTATGAAAGGTTCTGGTCCCGATTGGCTATTTAATCTTGATTTAGTTACCAATTATTTTAACAAATTTTATGAAGATGTTTTAGGATCTACAGGTACCTAATTAATAAGAGATTCTGATCCAAGATTTGAGCGAAGAAGACCAAGTATTCATACTACTTTAGCTCTAGTGGTAACTAGCCCTGCAGTTGGAAATCTTGTCAGCACAACCATGACAAATTCTTCAGCAGATACATTTGAGACGTAGGAATTTCCAATGTAGGAAGAGATCGAGTTGGTGATAGTGATCCAAAATTTCTTGATGCTAATAACCACTCCATAGAAAACAACATTAATGATGTGACACACACATTGGATCAACTTTCTCTTGATATGTGTGTTGATACGGTGGATGACTCTCAAGCACCAGATCTGATTTTCACCAATTTAGATCCGTCCAACCAAGTTGTTGTGATTCCTCAACCAAGAATTCACAAGTCACATCCTACCACAAACATCATCAGAAATATTGAGATAGGGGTGAGAGCAAGAGGATAAACCCATGACAAAAATGTTTGTCTTCACTCTTATTTCTTGTCCCAGATTGAGCATAAAAAGATTGATGAGGCTCTCAAGGATGGAAGTTGGGTTGAAGCAATATGAGAGGAGCTGCTTCAATTCAAGAGACAAAAGGTTTGGAACCTATGTCCTCTTCCTTAAGGGAAGACTACTATAGTTACCAAATAGGTATTCAGGAATAAGAAAGGTGATAGAATACTTTTTATCAAGAATAAGGCAAGACTATTTGTTCAAGCGTACATACAAGAAGAAAGGGATTGACTTCACATATGTTGTTGCTCGTGTAGCAAGACTTGAAGTTGTTAGGATATTCCTAGCTTTTACTGCATCCAAGGATTTCAAGGTCTACCAACTTGATGTCAAGTGTGCTTTCTTATATGGGGTGATTGATGACGAAGTGTATGTCAAACAACCACCCGGATTTGTAGACCCAGATCATGTTGATCATGTCTACAAGCTTGACAAAGCTCTTTATGGGCTGCATCATGCTCCAAGGAAGAGGTATGAGACACTATCTCAGTACCTATGTCAGCATGGATACAAGAGGGGTACTATTGATAGAACACTCTTCATTAAAGGAACAGGAAATGACTTGATGCTAGTTCATGTTTATATAGATGACATCATCTTTGGGTCAACTAATCCAAAGCTCTACAAATACTTTAAGAAGCTGATGAATAATAGATTGAAATGAGTGCCATGGAAGAACTCAATTTCTTTCTAGGAATTCAAGTGAAGGAGGTTTATAATAGCATCTTTATAAACCAGTCAAAGTATGTGTAAGATATGCTTACCATATTTCATCTGACTGACTATAAGGTTGCTAAGATAATTATATCTAGAAACCACTCTCTAGGACCTGATCTTGAAGGGGAGTGCGTTAATGAACATCTCTACAGGGTTATGATTGGGTCTCTTATATACCTCACAGCCAACAGGGCTGATATCATGTTTACTACATGTATTTGTGCAAGATATCAAGCCAACCCCAGGATGTCACATCAACTTGCTGTCAAAAGGATTCTTAGATATCTTAAAAGTGCTCCCAAACTAGGCCTTTGGTATCCAAAGAATTATGACTTCAATCTGTATGCCTATACAGATAGTGACTATGGTGGTTGCAATATGACTGCCAAGTCTACATCTGGGGAATGTTAATTTCTTGGTGGAAGGATACTCTCATGCCAATGCAAGAAAAAATCCTGTGTGTCTGCATGTACCGCTGAAGCTGAATAAAATTAGTCAAAGTTAACACAAATGAACAATATGCTGATTTTTTCATAAAAGCTTTTGATGAATAAAGATTTAAGTATCCTGTATTAGCTATTAGGATGATTAACTTTGTGTAGATTTTCTTAAACTAAATTCAAGATTATTTCTTAAAATGTGTGTCTTAAGTTGTCTATATCATCCCTCATATAATCCCAGTTTATTTTGGAAGGAACTTTTCAAAATGATATTCCTTAAAATTTTGAAAATTTTGGATATGTTTTCTTTCGGAAGACATCAAAATTTTCTTTGGAAGAAAATTATGTCTTCAAAAAAAATAACTACTTCTGGGAAATTAACCTTCAAAATAAATTCTGATATATCTTCCGAAGCTTATATTTGTTACCAAGTATTTATATGTATCGAAGGACTATTTTCTTCCGAAAGCAATTAAGTGTCAAAAGCTTTATTACCTCTTTGAATAAAATTTATGATATTTGATATCTTCCGAAGCAAAATTTATATAGGAAGTAAAAATACTCGAAGTATTTTTCTTCCAAAGAAAATTCTTGAAAAGCTAAGGAATATCTTCTGAAGCCAAATTGGCTTCGAAACGTTTTCAAAGTCTTCCAAAGGCAAATTACCTTTGGAAGATTTTAGACTTCCAAGAAAACTACCTTTTTGGGTACTTTTTCAGAGGTGGGACCGACATCCGGATTTCTTAGTTTATCCTTTTACATTAACTTTGTCTAAAATCCTTATATATATATATATATATATATATATATATATATATATATATATTCATATAAAGGTTCCCTCTCTTTCACCTTCCTCTTCATCTGCAAAAGTTCAAACCCTAAATTCACCCACAAACCAACCTTGTTCTTACCTTTCTTCGCTTCAAAGCTACTCAAAATGGCCATCCCTGATCCCCGAAACCAATGAGATTTTTCCATGCATCTTCACAGGCAACACAATCAGGTAACTCTGTTATCATTTGAGAAAGATCCAGGTTTCTTAGATGTTTGCCGCTTCTTATCTCAATCCAACTACCTCACTACCCTCAGAATAGACCATCTGTTGTATGAAAATCAACTCCTTGAGTTCTAAAGGACCTTCCAAGAGGTCATCTTGGACATTGAGAAGGAACTGTCTGCCACAGTGCAGGGGAGGACAATTTTCATCACTCCAGCCACCATCAACTCTCATGTAAGGCTGGATGATACAGAAGACGAGTTGTCCTTCCAAAACTCTATTATAAACAACTCATTTCAACTGATGGGCTATGAAGGGGACTACTCAGTAAGAACCTTAAAAGGGGTAAGGTTTCCTCCCAATAGAATTACCTCCTCTATGTTGTCATCCATTCTTTGTCCAACAAAAATGTAGGTTAGGACCTAATTCCTAAAGACTTATCCTACATAGTTCACGGGATGATTCAAGGGATCAAATTCCAGTACTCATAGTTTGTTTATATAAACTTGCTTGCCAGTTTTGACTCCTTAGAGTATTATATTTTCCCTATATATGTTCAATACATTCTTAACTATGAACAACTTACAGTTAAGGAGAACATGTAATATTCTTAAACTGGGATAGATGAAGCCCGACATCTTCAAGACAATGAGAAAGCCCACTATTGGCTTCTCAGGGGTAGAAACAGCCCTGGTCAATTTAGAGCTTATTGCCCAAGATGACAACTTGGGAGCACCAGCCAATGTTGAACCCACACCTTCTACATCTAAACCACCCACACAGCCACAAATCACCATCACCTACCAAAGAAAATCCAAACGAACCCCTTCTCAGTCTACTCAGTTTGAACAGGCCCCCAAATCACCAACCATGCAGGAAGAAGTTGATACTAGAGATCCCACTTCTCCTGAGGTGCAGACCACGACCATTATTGCTATGATCAGCACTAAGGTTCTTCATGCTCAGCCTGATGAGCTTATTACCCGGACCTTAAGCCTACACTCAGGGTTTCAAAGCTCTAGTGAGCAACCTTAAGGGGAAATCTGCCATACCCAGTCGATAGACCTTAACCAACCAATCCCCAACCTAGAATTCTATGATGATGAGGATATGGGTTTCAGTGACTACCATGAGTCTCTCTTCTCCACCTGTGCTCAAGGAGAGATAAGTGCTTCTGAATCACCCATATCCAGCCTACATCTCCACCCATCACTAAGCTAGATCTTCCTAAACTTATTCAGGAGGCCCATATGGAAGAGGCTCTCACTTTTGCAAGCGATTACATTTTTAAGACCTCAACAATGGCAACGTATCCCATTGACACTTCTTTTGAAGCTGTCAGTGTGTAGGGGAATTCCAAAAGCCAAGAAACTCAAGCTGGTGATAAGGAAGAAGACTTTGGTCCTATTCTCTCATCCCCCCATGATTCTTCGGATGAACATGAGGGGAGTATGCAACTAAAGGTGCAAAAACTGTTAAAACTATACAGCTATTTTGTTTCTATGATTAGTCACCTAGAATTTCAGGTGACTACCTTACAAAGGCAGGTCAATGACCAGCAACTTGAGATCACCGATCTTGAAGGCAAGTTAGCTAAAAGACCTGTAAGGAGAACTCAACTAGTTCCACAAGAACTTCTAGATATGGTGGACCTAACCTTTAGCTCCCCTATGTAAGAGGGTGGTGTTACCAAAACGAGGGAGAAAGTCCTACCTATAAATAATCACAGAACCTGGGAGTTCTTACCAGAGTATGGACATGGAGGACTCACCACCCTTACTTTCAGTTGTCCATACTCAACAACTTGCTCACGCTCACATTGATGTGGATTCCTAAATTTAGAGACTGTTTGAGGAGGGTATACCAAGTGAAAATGCCTACTCCATCTCACCCTGCTAAAAATCCAATAGTGGGATGGAGGTATGATGCTAAAAGGAGAGCCCTTGTAATCTATAGGTCTTAGGGACAATAATAGGTCTTTAACTTCTACAACCGGAGATACTCTGAGAGTTTTTCTCTAGTTGACTTACCACTTGCCAACCCAAGTGAATCTAGGCAAGCTGCAAAGTTAGCTGAGATAATAGAAGAAAGGGTGTTTGAAGAGTTCATGCTGAGATTCAAACTATATAGACAGAGGCTAATAGGTAAGACTATTGGTCAACTAGATGCTGAGGTGGACCCTAAGATTAGCTTCGAAGGGGAAATCTTGGCACCAGCTGGTGAAGGTGTCTTACATCCTCTCTCTGGCCAAAGCTCAAGTGCAACACCAAGAAATGAAGGCCAAAGCTCTCTCCATCTTGAGTCAAACAGGCCTGTGTGTGACAAAGGAAAGAGGAAAATGACTTCTGAGGAGATTGAGGAGGAGAATAGAGAAAGGAAGAGGAAGGAAAGGGAAGAAAGTTCAAGTGGGACCTCTGGTTTCATGGAAGCTGCTATCAAGGCTACCCCTAGGCTAAGCACTCAAGATGATGAGTTAAGAGCAACCAGATTGAACTATTTGGGCTCCAAGAACTACAATGTTGATGAACTCATCTCTCTTCCTTTGGATAAACTAAATGAACTAGCTGACATGGAAGTGCCAAAGGAGAGGAAGGAAGCCGAGGATGCAAAATTGCTCCTCAAGATAAAGGAAGAATGGAGGAAAAAAAATCTACAAAACTCCTACCCTCTCCCCAGTTCAAGAAAGTCCTGATGTAAACATTATGGCTACTATGCTGCAAACTCAGGTAGGTAGGGAACGAGAAAGGCAAAAAATGATAACCTACCTGAGTGCCATAGGTCTCTATCAAGCAACAAACCTTCTTACCTTATCTTATCTTATGAATAAATTGAGTTTGAATACCTTAAGCAGCTCAAGCAATAAGTGCTAAAAGAGGAAAATGCTGCTAAGAGGAAGATAAGGGAAGAGGCTGCAAGGTCAAGAGCCACCATCAGAGCAAATATGAAGAAGTCTGCTGATAGACAAAAGATGTTGAGCTTTTTGAAGCTATATGGATTCTCCAGAAGAAGACTTGGTCTAATGTCTCTATCCACTATGGATGAGCACAATAGAGTGATCAAGTAGAATATCAAAAGGGGTGAGTTGGTTGACTTTCATTTTCCAGCAAGTCAGGCTGCACCTGAAGCTGAGGTCAAGGTTGAACCCCAAGAGACAACACAACTTGGACCTAGTGTTGCATCATAGCCAGCTTCATCTTCTGATCCATAGTAGGGTCCTGATCCCTCTCCTTCTAAACCTGTGAAGGAAAAGGACCCAACTGAGAAGGACAAACAAGAACCATCTAGTACTGCAGGCTAGTCTTCTCAGTTAAAGTACAAAAAGAGGAAAAGGATAACCATAAGAAGGGATAAGAAGAAGAAGAGGAAGTCCAAGGCATCCACCTATGCACCTCAGGATGGGTTAGAACATCCTGAGGGTGCTCAAGAAGCGGCTGCTCAACAAAGTCCACTTCTAGTAAAGCCTCTTGCTGCTAAGAAACCCATCTTGTCTTGGGTGTTTGCTACTAACCCAGATAGATGGTATGTCACTAGAGATTAAGGAGGTCAAGATATGTACTTTTGGCAAAACATTCTTGATCTCCCTTTGCATGATCTCTATGACATGAGGAGATACTTTAAGAGTCTGAGGAATCCTGACCTATTGATGATGAAGGGAATGGTGTTGATTCTGATGAGGACTATCAACATATGAAGATTAAAACTCAAAGGTCTCTTCAGTTTTGGTAGCATCAGCCTAGGGGGTGTTTGTAAGGAATACACTTAAAGGCTGATTCAACCAAGGAACAACCAAAGAGCTCTAAGCAAGCACATGTGAAGTACTTGGAAAGTACATTGGAAGATTTGATATAACTCAGTGAATTATACTAAGTATCAAATCTTCCGAAGCAAAAAGACCAATTCTTCCAAAGCCAAAGATGAAGTCTTCTAAAGTTTCAAAAACAAATTCTTTCGAAGCCAAAGACTGATTTCTTCTAAAGATAGAGAAGGCATGTCTTCTCTGACTTACTTTTGAGAACAGCTGAAACATCTTTCCGCTGCCATCTCTGAAGACTCACCAACTAGCATGGTTTGGTAAAAAGTCCATGCTTTTGTCAAATGTAGATTAAGGTGTTAAGTCTATAACTTTCCAATTATGTACTTTTATACCCTTTTGTATTAGATAAGGATATGAGCTATGGCATGTCATAGTCACTAATCAAAAAGGCAATCTGCTTTTTTGACTCTACGTTGATCTTGTTGTCTAGATTAGTGTTTCCATCTAGCCTTCAATGTATGGTCGGATGTAGGATGAAGGATGTAGCATAAAATATCTCAAGTACTTGTATCTTTAGATAAGCTTTGTAACACTTGTAAGAACTTGAGAGCAATATAAAGTACTCTTGAAAACCATATTATCTTGTTCTTGTTATTTACTTGTGTTCTTTGTTTCATCATAAAACTAGTTCCTCATTTGATCTGTTAAGTGTTCTATCACTCTCTAAACATTGTGAAAATGTTGCATTGACCAGCCTTCAATGGTTCTGCACTGCTAGATCTATGCTAGCTGACTCTCTATTGCCCATATCCTTTTGGGCTGAAGCTTTCAACACAACTTGCTACATTCAATATAGAACATTAATAATTAAAAAACATACAAAGACTCCTTATGAATTAATTTTTAAAAGGAAACCTTTTATCAGATTTCTTAAATCATTTGGATGTTTTGTATCTATATTAAACACCAGAGAACATTTATCTAGATTTTTTCCAAAAGCAAATGATACAGAGTATACAATCCAAGATTGAACATAGTGGAAGAAAATGAACATTCTTTGACTAAGAAAGTCATTGGATCTGACTTGTTGTTTGATATTGATTCACTAATAAAATCATTTGATACTTCTTATTTTGATGTTTCAGGTACCAAGGATGACATTAAATATCCCATGGTTCCTTCAACAAACATTGATGTTCCATTAACTTCTGATCCTCCAAAAAGAAAAAAAACATTACTACTTCAAGTACAACAGTTACAACTCCACTAGATCAAACAACCACTTCACGAGGAACATCAACGAACACTCTATCATCATCAACGCTAGTGACCAATCAACCACAAACTTCAGTTGACCCTGAACCAAGCAAACAAACAAGGTCACATCATCCAGACAAAGCTGGAGAAGATTATAACTACCATTCACCACAAGACACATCTTGATGATGAAATCTTAGATTTCTTTCATGATTCACCATAAACATTTCATGAGCCTGCACCACCAGATAATCCCACAACATCAAATACCCTTGCACACACATCCACACCTGACCAAACAATCACTAATCTTGATACAAATATCCTTGTTGATCAGATTGAAACCATAAGAGCTCATAATTATCATCCTTTAGAGAATATCATTGGTGACATCAATGTCAGATTGACACACAGTCAATCTGATACAACAAACATTTGCCTTTTTTCCTACCTTCTATCTCTCACTATACCCAAAAATATCACAGAAGCACTCAAAGTCAATAGTTGGATAGAAGCCATGTAGGAGGAACTACAACAATTTAGGAAGCAAGAGGTATGGTAGTTAGTTGACCTACTAGAAGGTTAATAATCCATTAGCATATGATGGTTGTTTAAAAACAAAGCAGTTGACAGGGGAAGTGTTATTAGAAACAGAGTAACACTCATTACCAAGGGTTACACTCAAGAGGAAGGCATTGATTATGACTACGTTTTTGTTCTGGTAGCTAGATTAGAAGCCATCCGAGTGTTCCTTGCATATGCCTAATCAAAGAACTTCAATTTCTTCCAAATGGATGTGAAATGTGCATTCCTATATGGAAATCAAGATAGATGAAGAGATATATATTGCTCAACCACCAAGGTTTGATGACCCAGAGTTTCCTCACAAGGTTTACAAGTTAGATAAAGCTCTGTATAGTCTTCATCAAGCACCAAGAAAGTGGTATGAAACTTTATGAAAGTTTCTCCTAAATAATGGTTATTCCAGTGGGAAGATTTTCCAAAAATTGTTCTTGAAGAGAAAAGGACAAGACTTGCTAGTTGTACAAGTCTATAGGGATGACATAATATTTGGCTCCACCAACATACAACTTTGTAGAGAGTTTAAGGCTCTTATGCAATCAAAATTCCAAATGGGCTCAATGGGAGAACTTACCTCCTTCCTCGGACTTCAAGTTCAACATTCAGATAAAGGAATTTTTATCAATGAAAGCAAATATATGAATTAGATCTTGAAGAAATACAACATGACCGATTTCACATCAAGCAAAACACTATTTGCAACTGGATTGAAGTTCGGCTCAGATCCAGAATGAAAATCAGTTGATCAGAAGCTTTACATATTCATGATAGGCTCCCTGATGTACCTTAAAGCAAGCACACCATACATTATGTATGTAGTTTGCATGTGTGCAAGATACCTAGTAGATCCAAAAGAATCACACATTAATGATATAAAGAGAATTTTTAAATAGTTGAAAGGCAACCAACACTTGGCCTATGGTATCTTAAAGATGGAGATTTCTCTTTATTTGCATACACTAACAGTGATTATAGTGGATGCAACAAGAACAGAAAATCCACAATAGGAGGATGTTACTTTCTTGGATCAAGATTGATCTCCTGGCAGTACAAGAAACAAAAAAATGTGTCTGTGTCAACAGCTGAGGTAGAGTATATTGCTGCTTCTGCATGCTATTCTCAAGTGCTTTGGATTCAAAACCAAATGCTAACTATGGCTTTATTTTTCTTAAAACACCTATACATATAGATAATTCTGCTGCCATGTTCATAACCGATAATCATGTCCAACATTTCAAAACAAAGCATATAGATATTAGTTATCCTTTTTAAGAGATTGCTCAAAAAAGGGTCTGATCAAGTTCATTAAAGTACACATTGACAATCAATTTGCTATCCTATTTACAAAACCATTTGATTCAGCAAGATTTGAATTCCAGGTTCAGTCACTTGGTATGATCAACTATGAACCAAACAAATAATGTTTTTCAAAACATTAAAATCATACAAGCTTGATTTTCTTAAAGTCCATGTTTATTATCAAACATTCATCTTTTCAAAATCAAGACATTAAACAAATATTCATGCTTTTAGAATGACAAACAAGTTTGCATCACACATGACCATTCATGAGACATCATAGTACACTAGATTACTTCTTCACTTGAGTCATTTTCCACCAATAAAGATTGACAATACCTTGTTTGATATGTGGATAAGCTCAGTTTGGGACACCTAACATCATATACAACAGTGAAGAACTAAATTCTCATGATTATGTAGTAAGCAACATCCATCTTGGTTTATGGTAAGTATTGGTCTATCCAATATAGATTGCTTGTAAAGTAACTCATATACACCAAGTGAAATAGTTTATAAACTGCTCAATCATACAAGTGTCTCCACTGTTATGATTATCATAGACTTGGAGTACACTAAGGCATTCTTTGTAGTGCTAAGCACAAACCTGAATGACCTACATCATGATCCAAAAAGATTCCTAAAGAGGAACACATCCATCTTGGATGAACAATCAATAAAGTCTTTTAGAATAAATTCCTTGTGAATGACTCAAAAGAATCCTTAAGAGGATCACCTTCTAAAGTGAAATGCAAAAGAATCCCAATATGGATCAAACAATAAGGATCAAATTGAGCATTTATACTCCTAATTAGCTAGGTCATAAGTATTGAAAGTGCTTTCTAGCATATCTTGAGAAGGGTTGATCATAACATACAATCAGGTGTGGAGTATATACAACTCATATAAATACACCCAAAACATGATAATCACTCAGTATTTCAATAAATCATTAATATCATGCATGAGTTTAAGTGCATCATAATATCTACAATCAATATTGTATTAGTCTATGTCTATTCTCCAAATCATCAAAGTAACTCATTGAGGATTTAAGACTAGTATGATCTCATGTCATGTGAAAATTATTCAGGTTAAAGCATGCAAATCATAAAAATTTTAGTTTGATAAGATGTTATCTTTCTACAACATGAAAAAAGGTATCCTTAGATTGTTAGTGTAACTTTTATAACGATCTTGAATTCCTAATCTAAAACCTGTAATCATTTGTCTTTTAAGCTCTTTTAAAAATTAGCCCTTCCCTTCTTACAAGCCCGGAACTTGTATTTTCAATCTTGAACTAGGCCATTGAAAGATGATTTTGACTACAATCATCTAACTTTACCTAACTTCTACCCAACACAATGGCAATCGACACTTACGTATGTATAGTGCCTCAAGTGGTGAACACATAATACTCATATGCCAACTTTTATTGAATGACAATTTAATCAATAGTAGGTGAGTGTCCCGGCTACCTGTAACATCAATTACACAAGCCCTCAACATATCCTCCAAAGTCTGGATCATACACTCACTTTGACCATCCGTCTAAGGGTGATAAGTTGTACTTATGTCAAGACGTGTTCCCAATGCCTTTTGTAAGCTGAGCCAAAATCATGATGTGAAGCGAGTATCACGATCTGAGACGATCTACATGGGCACCCTATGTCTGGCCACAATCTCACTAATATAAATTCTAGCCAACTTTTCCATCTTAAAATCTTCACAAATGGCTTGAAAATGAGCAGATTTGGTCATTCAATCCACGCAGACCCAAATTGAATCATGCCTAATAACAATTCTTGACAACTTCATGGTGAAATCCATAGTATTGTTTTCCCACTTCTTTCTAGAATATCAAGCTATTACAACAAGCCAGATGACCTCTATACTTTACCTTAACCTTTGAACAAGTCAACCACTTACTCAAATAAATTGTTATGTTCCTTTTTAATCCAGGCTACCAATGCAAGTCCTTTGGATTATGGTACATCTTTTTGCACAAGGACGAATAGAACTATGCATGGTAAGTATTATTGCTTGCATATTCCCCACAGATGGAACCTAGATCCGCTTGGCAAAGTACAATCCTCCGTCGTCCTTTTGTATAAAATGTTTATCCGAGCCTCTCAACGCTACATCCTATTCATTAAGTTCCCTCTTTAACATAACTACGGGAGCAAAAATACGAGTCTTAGTACCTAAATTAACTGTCATTCCCAATGCCCGAACGCACATGGTTTTGACATTTTCTTTACGACTCAACACATCAGCAACCACATTTTCCTTTTACGGATGATACCGTATTTAACAATCTTGGTCACTAAGCAACTGTATCTAATATCTTGTTCTCATGTTTAATTCCTTTTAATCAAATATATGTTACAAACTTTTGTGCTAGGTATAAATGACACACTTAGTACCTTACATGTAATGTCTCTATATTTTGAGAGCGAAGACCACCGCACCTAATTCCAGGTCATCGGTGTGGTAGTTCTTCTCATGATTCTTAAGTTGTCATGAAGCATAAGTGATCACTTCGTCCTTTTATAAGGTCCTTTTTGAGGAAACCTCATAGCTGGTTTCATAAATGTAACCATAATTCTAAAACTAAAAATATCATTTGATTTGACAGTGGAAACATATCATTTAGTCATCACACAAGTTCAACTAAACTATTACATCACATGGAATCATAATTCAAACATTGATAAGATAAATAAACTTTGAAACGGGATGCCAATCTTTAATCCGAGAGTTTCTTCATGCTCATTCATCATTTAATCAACTGCACTTGGATGAGTTCTAAAAGTCATCATTGTTGAATGAGTTCTAATTTTAATCTAAAACATTAGGTTATTAGTACTTTCAAATCTTTGATTAGAAACCTTATTGAAACATATTATTTAGTATCATAAGATCCCCATGAAACATTTGTGACTTTGAAAATATCTCCTACCTACCCAGTGAATATCATCATGGGTAGGATACAAAAATCATGCCCTTCAGCAAGGCAAGCTGATACAAGTACACAACAAGATAACATAAACAAATGGTGCACTAAGCAAATCAAGTTGATTCATACACTAAGCAAGCTAACATAACCATGCAATGCACTAAGCAACGTAAGATGATTCAAGCATAGAGCAAGCTAATATGACCATGCAATGCACTAAGCAAGGCAAGCTGATACAAGCACGAAGCAAGCTAATATCACCATGCAATGTATTAAGCAAAGCAAGATGATGATTTTAAAGCATATGAAAATCATTTTTACCTCTTTGACTTAGTTTAATAGCAATAGGAATAACTAAGCATGAATTCCTTTGGGCTCGAACAATAGGTGAACATAGGGGAAATATCTGTAGAAAGTGAATACGAATGATGATTATCGAATGCGGATGACCACCGGTCGGCGGAGATAACTCTTGACCAATGTGGATGAGAAGTAGTCTCTATCGGCTAGGTATTGGGACAATGCAGGTGGATTAGCTCAATGCGGGTAGCTACATCAATGTGGATGATTTGGTTCAATGCTGTTAAATTCCTAAAGGACAAGTATTAGGTCAACGTGTGTAGTGGTGAATACGGGTATGTGGCAGCCGTCCTTTTTAGATCTATCAATTAACCCACAACTCGTTTATATCCAATTAATGGCTTAAGCAGTTATACGATTTTAATCATTACTCTACATTCAAAATATAACATGAATCATAAAAGAACATACTAAAAACCATCTGAATTTTTTTTTAAAAGAAAACCATTTATCGGATTTCTTAAAGCGTTTGGTTGTTCGGAGTCTATATAAAATACCAAAGAACATCTATCAAAGTTTGCTCCTAAAGCAGACGATGGGTTCTTTGTTGGATACTCTAGAAACTCAAAAGCTTATAGAGTGATGCAACTCCTTTTTTATTTATTATTTATGACCTTTAAAAGTTTTTCATAGGTCTTAAATGGGTACCTCTATATATACCACCCAAGACTTAACATAGTGAAAGAAACAACTGATGTTGTTTTAATGAACCCTCTTTCACTAAGAAAGTTATTGGATTAAACTGGTTGTTATATATAGATTCATTAACAAAATCAATTGACGCATCTTATTTTGATGTTTCAGGTACCAAAGAAGATATCGAATATCTAATGGTTCCACCAACATGCATAGATGTTTCGTTAACAGTATATCCTCAAAAAAGAACTTCAACCCTATCCAGCACAACTGTTATAACTCCTTCAGATCAAATCAACACATCAAAAGGAACATCATCTCCAACGCTATTAACACCAAATGTTGGAGACAACACACAATTATCCTCGACTCTAGTAAAAAATCAATCACAATCTCAAGTTGATTCTCATCAATTAAACAAACCAAGTCAAACCAACATGACGCTGCAGATGAATATGATGATTATCATTCATTTCCTGACACACATCATGAGGATGAAATATTAGATTCTTTTATGACTCTCCTCAAACATTTCACGATAAGTACCAGACAGATGAACCAAACACAACCACCACTCTTTTCGTCACACCCCACCAAGGCGGAAACGCGAGGTGTCACACATATAATACATAGCTCATGGTATAAAGAAATACTAAGGCAACTCAACTTTATTAAATTTCACAATTTTACTAACACTTGTTTAAAAGAAACAAACAACCAATACATACAAACAAAATATTATTTTTTTTATTCTAGGTCCTTAAGCAATCCTAAGTGAAGATCCTAGTTCCTAGTTATCATCACCTACATGTAAAGTAAAAGGGTCAACAAAATTGTTGGTGAGAAGCATAGGTTTATAAAGATATAAAAGCATGTTGGCCTAAAAAATTACAAATTCATACAAGTTCATCATATGTGCAAAAATATCAACATAAGATCTATGCAATCAAACCTAATTTGTCATTGTAATATTGCATCCACAATCCTCAAAGATTATGTTGTTGTTATCATTGCATCCATAATCCTCAATGATTGTGTCGTTGTTATATTGTGTCCACAATTCCTAAGATTGTGCTATGTTATATGTTATATCGGTTTCACATATATGGCCCATATTAGTACTTCCTTAGGCTTGAGCCCAAGTGTCACACCCCATTGATCGGGTCTGGCCATGACCGACTGATATTATCACAATGCAGCAGAAATAAATAAATCCAAAATTAAA
Organism: Flaveria sonorensis; assembly: GCA_025506505.1. Classification (NCBI taxonomy): domain Eukaryota; kingdom Viridiplantae; phylum Streptophyta; class Magnoliopsida; order Asterales; family Asteraceae; genus Flaveria; species Flaveria sonorensis. The sequence goes on from CM046427.1 coordinate 34,220,881, forward strand.
CATTACACCATTTAAAATATCCATACATTAGATTGTTTAAATATCTGAATAAAACATATTAATTTAATTGTTTTTTTAGGTAAAGGGTTTACCCTTGTGATTCTATTATAAACAATCAAATAACGTACAAGTAGTGTAGATGGATTCTACACTAGTTATTATATAGGACATCCCCCTATACAAGTGGATCCAGAAAAAACCAAAACATAAAGTACTCTAGCCTACCCATAACAAAGTAGATGATAAACAAACACAAAAAAATAAAACTCTTTCAGCCTCCATCATCCGAGATATGAGAATCAGAAATCTTCCATTTTGCAAGTGTAACTGGAACTCGATTGTTGTCTCTGAATTTCAGGCTCATCAACTTTAACCGGACTATCGAAAGAATAATTCAAATTTGCTTCGGAAGAAAATCAAACAAAATATGCTTCAAAAGAAAAAAAAATTTTGCTTCGGAAGAAAATCAAACAAACTTTGCTTCAGAAGAAAATCAAACAAAATATGCTTCGGAAGAAAAATTTGTCAACTGTTGACACAGCGGACATATAAACATATATCCACTATGACTACAGTAAATCATCTACACTCAAAATACATCAAATGTTTATAGCAGATGATGTTTCTAAAACATCCGCTGTGAATACAATACTATCTCACAGCTTATGACTGATTTTAGTCATCCATTGTTAAAACAGTGCAAGTGTATACAGCGTATACACGCAGGCAATCATATGCTATAGACATTCACACAATCACACAAAGCGGTTCCACATGCATGACAATAAGTCATCCGTTGTGAAAGTTTTAAATCAATCAAGTTCACATAGCTTATGAACAAATGTTCATCCATTGTAAATAAGAAAACAATTTTTCAAAGTGTCCACAACGTATGAATAATTGTTCATCCGCTTTGGAAACAGTGGTTAAACACAGCGTATGACTTTTTAGTCATTATTTGTAAATTTCAAATTTCAAACAAATATGCATAGCGCATGACAAATTGACCATCCACTGTAAACATAGTAAAACATACAAAGGGGTCCACAACATACAAGTTTAAAATTGTACAGCGGACGCATTGTTCAAACAGCGCATGTGTATTTCATAGCGTATGACTTAAAATTAAATTTTAAGTTAAACTATTCACACAACGTACAGATACACTATACACACAGCGGACAGTCTTTTTGTCTGCTGTATATATACATTAACACTTGTCATTTTTTCATTAATCACGATTGAGAGAGCGAAAAATCAAAATTTCTAAAACGTTGTTATTGTGTGTTAAACCCTTAAACCCCAGATCATCCAAACCCAATATTTGTTCGATTTTACTACAGATTCATAATCAAATAGGTATAACATCATGATTCTAATCATTAAACACTTATTAAAACATCTTGTTCAATGATTTTGATTCTAACATTGTTAGACCTAAGTTGAACATTGACCTGAAACCAAAACATGAATCACTTGATGTTTTAAATCAAATCAAACACTAAATATGTGTTAAATAACCTTAGTCAATTATGTAATGATTGTTAGTTTGATGCAATTTGATTAAGTGTTTATTGGGTTTATGAACAGTTATGATGTTCATGTCAAAATCAATAAAAAATTTTTGATCTTTAAAACTGTTCAATGTAATTTGAAATTTGTTATAACCTCTCAAACATGCTCAAAAATTAATTACAGACAAGCATAGTTAGTTAATTTGGTATAACAATCATCATAACATCATTAAATGCATATGAATTCAATGTGCATTCAATGAAGATTTTGGCTTTATCAGTAAAACTGAAATTTTTAAGTTGAGTTTGTATGAATGAGATCAGTGTATAATATGATACTATAACACCCAAAATTTTGTCAGAATTAAAGGAAAAGAAAAGTATCTTGAAAGAAAAGATAATGGACGCAAGTGGAGGGGGTAAAGTGTACCAAGTACAAAACTTTATTATTCTATTATTTAAAAGGGTATCGCCGCCCATAAACACTTCTACACCTTCTGCTTTTTTTGACTGGAACAAGAAACAAGAAAGAAGAACATAGTTTCTCTCGGTAATTCAAGAAGAAGAAGCTGAAAATTCGTAGGTTGGTGTTCTTTGTGTTGTTGGTTTGGTTTTGTTGGGTTTTCAACCTTAAAACCGATTTTTAAGTGTTCTTTGTGCCTGGTTGTGTGCATTGTTGTGTTTTAGTTGTTTGGACTCGTTGTGCCCTCAAGGATGATGATGCGCCCATTTAGGATGATGATTTGTGTCTGGAGAGTGTAAGTTTCGAACTAAGTATGCTCATGCGCCTGAAATTTGCTTAAAACGCCTAAGTCTCTTTCACATGCGCCCAAATAGGGCTCATGCACCTGGATTTTCACCCATGTGCTTAAGTGGTAGACTCATGTGCCTGATAGTTAGCCAAAAAGACTAAGTTCCACCCCATGCACCCTAATAGTATCCATGTACCCACTACACAAATGTCTAAGTGTACCTCATGTGCCCTAATAGTATCCATGCACCCAAAAAATTGCTCATACGCCTATGTGTTAGTTCAGGTGCCTAACATTCCCATGCACCCAAGTACTCAGGCGCCTGTATAGTACTCAGGCGCCTACATAGTGCTCATGCGCCTAAAAGACTTAGAAAAATTTCTGAGATTTTGAGAAATAGAAATTTTAAGGTGTAAGCTCTAGGATGTTTTGATGGTTATATGTGTTGATGTTATGCATGATTATGGTGTGTTCTTATGTTCCATATTACATATTATCATGAGACTTTACATGGTGTGATTATGCTCGTATACGTAAAGTATTATCATAAATGAAGTGAAAGATTAATGATAATGAAAAGTGGAACATAACAAATGAATGGAATGTCTTGCAAGCAAAATTTTTAGAGAGGTTCACAACTCATTGAGAGTTGTTAGCTCAACTGTGTGTTATATAACGTGCGATTTAACCCATAAGTGTTCACACTCAGGAGGGTCAGTCTTTTTGACTGATCGAGACGTCCGAAAATGGGATCCTTATCACTTAACCCCAAGACTGAGGTGGCTTTGCGCCTAACGATGAGGTATAGCTTATGACAGGATCTGGATAGAACTGAAAGATAATGAAAAAGTACGAAACGAATGCATACGTGCGATAATGGAAGATAATAAGGTTATACCTTGATGTATGTATGATGAATGCTCATGAACGAAAGTAAAGGACGTATTTTAAGAAAAGGATATTTTATTATAAACAAAGTACTTTAATGCTTTTTAAACTAGAACTCAATTAGCAACGCTGACTTTTATGCATTTTCAGTTGGCAGGTAACAGTTGCTGAGGATGGCACACGGGAAAAGTTAGTTGGCGGGCAAGACTTGCATCCATTCGTGCATGTTAATTATGTTGTTTTATAATGCAACTAAACGTTTCTTTTGTAACTCCTATTATACATTGTTGTATTATTTGGCAATATTAAATATTAATGCAATGAATGGCTTTGAAAATAATAAATCCGCTGTGATGTTTTACGATATGTATATGTTTTTATATAATTAATGCTATGATTGACCAACTGTGAGGTTTCCAGGTACGGGGCCTTACAAGTTGGTATCAGAGCCAAAGTTTAAGAGAAATGAGTAAATATTTTCAAAAACCTAAACTTAAACTATGAATGGGACCGAAGGGAGGGATGCCAGCCCAAGTAGCTACGTGCCATCAGGTATTTCTTTTCTTAAAGGTAAACAGGTATTATGTGCATGTGTTATCTGATTTATGTGCCCTTTGTAGATTTGAGTACTGATGTAGTCGGGATAGGAAATGCTCGGGGAATGAAGAGTAAAGTATGTGGCTAATCACAACTAGCCACTGTAATTAGGGACTTACTATACTTGACATAAACTGAGCTATTACCTAGAATGACCGTGTTGGTGTTTGAATCTTATAGTGTTTTAGAGGATGGATGGTGGTATATCATCGAAGGCTTCACGAGGAGGAGCACAGGGTGGCCGTGGTGCTGGACCACATGCCATAAGGAATAAGACCAAGACTACTGAGAAGGCTCCTGCTGAGCCCGAGCTTCATCACCAGGAGGGCGGTGATGAGAGTGCTGACTTGAGAGCCTCAGTGAAGGAGGCAGTTGTGGAGGAAGTGCAACAGGTCATGCAAATGAGCCTACCGTCTATGGTGACCGAGGTCATCCTTGTAGTGAGAGAGGATGATAAAAAGGAGAAGGAGGAGGAGAGAATGAAAGCTACTGGGAGAAGGAGGGGTGAGAGAGATCATGGTGAAGGGGAAGAACTGAACACTGAGTTGGTGGCCTCCAATGATGAGAGGAGGTGGTAGTGTGGGAAACCCTAAAGGGGTGCAGCTACGAGGCATTCCAGCGATGCAAACCCACAACTTTTGATGGCAACGGTAATGCTGCTGCTCCTCACTGCTGGGTGAGAGAAATGGAGGTGGTGCTGCAGATTAGTGAGTGTAGGAGGACCAAAATGTGAAGTTCGCCACTCACTTGTTTGTAGAGTCGGCTTTATGTTGGTGGGAAAATATTGTCCAAGCCGAGGGCAGCATGGCCATCAGAAAGATGAGGTTGGAAGAACTGAAGAAGATGGTGATTGAGGAATTCTGTCCTTATCGAGAGCTCGACAAGATAGAGAGGGAGTTCTTGCAGTTAGAGGCGGGAACCATGACACACCAGCAGTACACTACTAAATTCAATGAGATGGCAAGGCTGGTGCCAGATTAGGTGACACCGCTGTCGAGAAAGATCAAGAGTTATATTCAGGGATTACCGGCGGATATCCGCAGGCACATGATTGCTGCCCGACCGAGTACCTTTAGGTCGGTGGTGGATTTGGCAGGGAGGTTGTATGATGAGAGAGAGGTGGCTGTGGTTGAGGTGAGTAAGAAGGGTTGTGGTGACAGGAACTGGAATGGAAAGCGGTTTGGATGTGGTGGTTTCACTCCAAATAACAAGATGGCAATGGTGGATGATCAAAGGGTGATGACAACAGGTGCGGGGGCGAAGAGGTGTGGTAAATATGGAAAGCGGTTTGGATGTGGTGGTTTCACTCCAAGTAGCATACTGGAGAATGTAAGTAGGGATTGAATGTCTGCTTCAAATGTGGGAAGTCCGGTCACGTAGCAAAAGATTATGGGGTGATGAGGTGCTATAATTATGGTGAAGAGGGCCATCTGAGCAGAGACTGTAAGAAGCCGAGGGCTGAAAGTTCTGGGGAAAAGAAGAGGACGGAGAATGAAGGACAGAGGGCAAGTGCTAGAGCATTCACAATGACCCGGGAGGAGGCGAGGGTGGACCCTGATGTCGTGTCAGGTATGTATCTACTAAACCAAATTTGTTCCTCTGTGTTGTTTGATTCTGGTGCTAGTAGGAGTTTTAATTCTGCTACTTTCTGTGCTAAGTTTCCTGCTAGTAGTAGAAATATTAATGTGCCCTTTGAAGTAGAAACTGATATTGGTAAGTCTACCAGAATTTTTGAGATGATAGAGGATTGTGACACAGAATTGGAAGGCCATAGGTTCTCTGCTAAACTATCTGTAATGCCCCTAAGCGGATTTGACGTAGTTCTAAGGATGGATTGGTTAGCAGCCTATGAGGTGAATATTGTGTCTCGCAAAAAAATGATCCGATTAATTGCGCCCGATGGAAGTTCAGTGACGGTTTACGGTGATCGAGTGACTACGGTTCCTAAAGTGATTTGGATGGTGGTGGCAGAGAAGTGCATGAAATGTGGATGTAGTGCCTACTTGGCTTACCTGAAGGATGTGGACATATCAGTACCATAATTGTCTGATGTACCAGCTGTCTGTGACATTCCGGACGCGCTCCTAGAAGATTTACCAAGTGTGCCACCGGACCGCGAGATCGAGTTTCAGATCGATTTGATACCTGGTGCTCAGCCCGTTACCAAGGCACCGTATCGATTGGCTCCGTCTGAAATGAAGGAACTAATGGTTCAACTGCAAGAGTTGCTGGACAAGGGGTTCATCCGACCGAGCATCTCTCCCTGGGGTGCTCCGGTCTTGTTTGTAAAGAAGAAGGACGGTAGTATGAAGATGCACATTGACTACCGAGAGTTAAACAAGTTGACGGTGAAGAACCGATATCCACTACCTAGAATTGATGACTTGTTTGTCCAGCTCTAAGGTGCCAGTTGGTTCTCGATAATAGATCTCCGATCTGGTTACCATCTATTGAAGGTGAAGGAGCAAGACATCCATAAAACAACTTTTCGTACGCGTTATGGATGCTACGAGTTTCTTGTTAATTCTTTTGGTCTAACTAACACGCCAGCTGCTTTAATGGATTTGATGAATCGGGTGTGCTAGCCAATGTTGGACAAATCAGTGATTGTGTTTATCGACGATATCCTGAGTTATTCGAAAAGCGAAGAAGAACACGCCTGTCACATTCGTGAATTATTGGCGACACTTAGAAGAGATAGGTTGTATGCTAAATTCTCTAAGTGTTCTTTCTGGTTGTGTGAAGTTCAATTTTTGGGTCACGTGGTAAATTCTAAAGGAATCATGGTGGACCCGGCAAAGGTTGAGGTAGTGATGGAATGGAAGTCTCCAAAGACGTCATCTGAGATTCGTAGTTTCTTGGGTTTGGTGGGCTACTACAGAAGATTTATCCAAAACTTATCCAAGATAGCCTCACCATTTACCAAGGTGACCCGCAAGGATGTAAAGTTTGTATGGGGTCTGGAACAAGAGAATGCTTTTGAGGAGTTAAAGATGAGATTGACTCAAGCTCCTGTCTTGATGTTGCCCGAAGGGAACGAAGACTTAGTGGTCTATTCAGATGCTTCTTATTCGAGATTGGGTTGCGTGCTAATGTAGAGGGGAAGAGTAATAGCCTATGCGTCTCGATAGTTGAAAATCCACGAGGCTAATTACCCCACTCATGACTTGGAGCTAGCGGATGTGGTCTTTGCACTGAAGATTTGGAGGTGCTATTTGTACGGGACAAAGTGCACTATCTTCACGGACCATAAGAGTTTGAAATACTTCTTTGAGTAGAAGGGCCTCAATATGAGGCAAAGGAGGTGGTTAAAGATGATCAAGGATTACGATTGTGAGATCCATTACCACCCGAGCAAGGCCAATGTAGTGGCAGATGCCCATAACCAGAAGGAGAGACCCAGGCCAATCCGAGTGAAAACTTACCCGTTGATTATGACCTCCGATGTTATAACACAGGTCAAAGAGTTCCAAGATGTGGCGTTGAAAGAAGATTTCCTTAACTCTGAAGGGATGAGAAGTCTGGTCACGGAGTTGGGTGAAAATACTCTCAGAGTTAGAACCCGCTTTGGGAGGATATGGATTCCTTATTATGGAGACCTACGGGGGCGGATCATGGATGAAGCTCTTAAGACTCGATACTCCATTCATCCCGATGCTACTAAGATGTATCATGATATGAAGAAAGATTACTGGTGGTCGGGTATGAAGCGTGATGTGGTGGAGTATATGAGCAAGTGTCTTACTTGCTTCCAAGTGAATGCAGAGCATCAGAAGTCATATGGGAAGATCCAACCTTTGGATATACCTGAGTGGAAATGGGAGCACATCACCATGGACTTCATTACGAAGTTACCACGTACGATAAGGGGGTACGATGCCATATGGGTGATAATTGACCGCCTGACGAAGAGAGCTCACTTTTTGCCGATCCACAAGACGTATTCATCAGAGAGGTTGGCGGATTTATTCATCAAGGAGATTGTAGCTTGTCATGGTGTACCAGTGTCTATTGTATTGGACCGTGACACTCGGTTTACATATAAGTTTTGGAAGACATTTCACGACGCTGTGGGCACAAGGCTACACATCAATACGGCTTACCACCCCCAGATAGATGGTCAGTCTGAGAGGACGATCCACACGCTCGAGGATATGCTCCGAGCATGCGTGATCAACTTTGGAGGAAGTTGGGATGAACACTTACCGTTAGCTGAATTCTCATACAACAACAGTTATCATGCCAGCATTGGTATACCGCTATATGAGATGCTATACGGTAGGAGGTGTAGAACACCCGTGTGTTGGGGTGACATCGGGCAGAAAGACTTGGGAAGTTTTGAGGTGATCGAGGCTACGACAGAGAAGTTAGAGAAGATAAAAGCCTTTATGAAGGCGGCAAAAGATAGACAAAAGTCGTATGCCGATAAAAGGCGTAGACCGATTGAGTTCAACGTGGGCGATAGAGTCATGTTGAAGGTCTCACCCTGGAAGGGGATCATCCGGTTTAGAAAGAGGGGTAAGCTGAGCCCGAGATACATAGGACCTTTCTGAATTATTGCACGAGTAGGAGAGGTGGCCCATCGATTGGAGCTACTCGATGAGTTTAGTGGAACTCATCCAACATTCCATGTGTCTCATCTAAGAAAATGTCTAGCTGATGAAGATATGATTGTACCACTAGAGGACATCGAGTAGATGAACGGCTCAACTATGTAGAGCAACCAGTGGCAATCATAGATCAGAAAGAGAATAGGCTAAGGAATAAAGTGGTTCCACTAGTGCGTGTGTAGTGGAGACACATGAAGGGATCTGAGTCTACATGGGAAACTGAAGAAGAAATGAGACAGCATTACCCATTACTATTTGACGAATGATAGGTTTCGGGGACGAATCCTCTATAAGGGGGGTGGACTTGTAGCACCCGAAATTTTTTCAAAAATAAAGGAAAAGAAAAGTATCTTGAAAGAAAAGATAATGGATGCAAGTGGAGGGGGTAAAGTGTACAAAGTACAAACTTTATTATTCCAATATTTAAAAGGGAATGGCCGCCCATAAACACTTCTACACTTTCTGTTTTTTTCGACTGGAATAAGAAACAGGAAAGAAGAACAGAGTTTCTCTCGGGTATTCAAGAGGAAGAAGCTGAAAATTCGTAGGTAGGTGTTCTTTGTGTTTTTGGTTCGGTTTTGTTGGGTTTTCAACCTTAAAACTGATTTTATGTGTTCTTTGTGTTTAGTTGTGTGCTTTGTTGTGTTTTAGGTATTTGGACTCGTTGTGCCCTCAAGTTCAATAGAGTTTTACTTGAAGGCTGCATTAGGTGAGTTCTAGATCCCCGGTTTTCTTGTTTTAAACGTATTTTTGGGCTAAAAATGCATTTAAAACGTTTTACAACTTATATGTATTCTAACCATATGTATGTTTATGTATGGTTGGTTGTGTTGTATGGGTTTATGCTTATTTTAGGTGCCTTGTAAGTTAGTTATAGGTTGAGAACCATATAGGATAATGATTTTGGTCCAGACAGTGTAAGTTTCGAACTAAGTATGCTCATGCGCCTGAAATTTGCTTAAAAAGCCTAAGTCCCTTTCTCATGCGCCCAAATAGGGCTCATGCGCTTGGATTTTTGCCCATGCGCCTAAGTGGTAGGCTCATGCACCTGATACTTAGCCAAAAAGACTAAGTTCCACCCCATGCATCCTAATAGTATCCATGCGCCCACTGTCCAAATGCCTAAGTGTACCTCAAGCGCCCAGAAAATTGCTCATACGCCTAAGTGTTAGTTTAGGTGCCTAACTTTCCCATGCACCCAAGTACTCATGCGCCTGCATAGTACTCAGGCGCCTACATAGTGTTCATGCACCTAAAAGACTTAGAAAAATTTCTGAGATTTTGAGAAATAGAAATTTTAAGGTGTAAGCTCTGGGATGTTTTGATAGTCACATGTGTTGATGTTATGCATGATTATGGCCTGTTTTTATGTTCCATATTACGTATTATTATGTGACTTTACATGGTGTGATTATGCTTGTATACGTAAAGTATTATCATAAATAAAGTGAAAGATTAATGATAATGAAAAGTGGAACATAATGAATGAATGAAATGTCTTGCAAGCAAAATTTTTAGAGAGGTTCACAACATATTGAGAGTTGTTAGCTCAACTGTGTGTTATATAACGTGCGATTTAACCCATGAAGGTTCACACACAGGATGGGAGGGTCAGTCTTTGTGACTGATCGAGACTTGTGAAAACGGGATCCTTTTTGCTTAACCCTGAGACTGAGGTGGCTTTGTGCCTAATGATGGGTATAGCTTATGACAGGATCTGGATAGAAGTGAAAGATAATGAAAATATATGAAATGAACGAATACATGCGATAATGGAAGATAATAAGGTTATACCTTGATGTATGTATGATGAATGCTCATGAACGAAAGTAAAGGACGTATTTTAAGAAAAGGATATTTTATTATAAACAAAGTACTTGAATGCTTTTTAAACTAGAACTCACTCAGCAATGCTGACTTTTATGCATTTTTAGTTGGCAGGTAACAGTTGCTGAGGATGGCACACTGGAAAAGTTACTTGGCGGGCAAGACTGGCATCCATTCATGCATGTTCTTTATGTTGTTTTATAATGCAACTAAACGTTTCTTTTGTAACTCCTATTATACATTATTGTATTATTTGGCAACATTAAATATTAATGCAATGAATGGCTTTTGAAAATAATAAATCCGCTGCGATGTTTTACAATATATATATGTTTTTATATAATTAATGCTATGATTGACCAACTGTGAGGTTTCTAGGAACGGAGCCTTACAGATACAAACAATTCTTTTTGACAAAACAAACATTTTGCAAAACAATTTGGATCAAAACAAATTGAATCAAACAAGATTTTCATCACCAAAAGTAACCAAGCAGTTGACTTTGGATAAGTCAAGCTGACTCAGTTGTTAGTTAATCAAACATGCACTATAAACAAGTCACTAGTGTTAAACATACAATTCATCATTTCATAACAATCACAACAGTCTAGTGAACACTTGATTAACATTTCATCATATTCATCATTATACATCATTAATATACAAGATACTGATGTAAATCTTTTCATTATAGATATGTCAAACCTAGTGTTTGCCAGAGATCATAATCTTTGTGCCTTTCTCAATCCAGACTCACCAAAGGCTTATTCAAACAGTTAGACAAACAAGGCTTGTTCATGCTATGACTGCTAGGCTTGAGATCTATGAAGATCATATTGTCCAGTTTTGGATTCATGCTCATCTGGAGAAAATAAATGATCAACAAGTAGCGGTATCTACTGTGCATGATCATCATCTCAGAAGAAGTCATTAGAAGAGTTTTACAACTTGGAGATGAAGATGCAGAAGGACATGTTGAGTTTGATGAGAATTATGTCCTGGATGTATTCAAACTGATTGGTATACTGGTACAATTGATAGAAAGCAAATCAAGAAATCATACATGTGTGCCCAGTTCAGATTTCTAATGCACACATACTAGAAAACAATGACAAACAGGAAGACTGGCTGGGATGCACTTTTTTGAGGACTTCTTCGGCGATAACAAGTATCATTGCTAAAAGGCCTTTCAACTCTGCAGCACAAGTATTAATTGGAATGATTTATAACTTGACAGAAATGAGGAATAAAATCCAAATGTATCCAAGATTCATACAAATGATCATTGATGATCTGCTACCAAACATTCCAAGAGAAGGTTGTATTTTTCAACATGTTCTTTTTAATGAACAAGTATTCAACAGAATTAAGTCCATCTTGTATCAAGGAGATGAAGTACCTGTTCCTCCTCACATGATTGATCATGATCTACCAGTCCCTGATCTGTTCAAGAGGATTCCAGGTTAAGGAGAACCAAACATGTTGTTTCAAAACATTATACATCAAGCTCCTATCATCCAAACCTGCACCTATCATATAAGAAGAAGAACAAGCTGCTCCAACTCAAGAACCAATCATTCAAGAAGAACAAGCTTCTCCCATTCCAGAACCAATCATTCTTCAAGAACAAGCACAAGAAGAAGTAGAAGAACAAGAAAAACTTCATGTGGAACATCACTTCCCTTCTCCACCTCATATCCCAAACGTATCTAACCAGCAAACACTTTCATCTCATTTAAGAGATATTGATGCATCACTTGCTGAACAAGCAACTCATCAGGAAGAAGTTGGTACTTCAACAATACATGAGCTTGATCAAGAAGAACAAAGCTCTCCTACTAAACCTATTAGAGGTGAAGAACAAGGCAGGGAGATTCCCACTGAGGAAGAGATTGAATACTCTAAAGTGTTCTTATTCACTAAGTACAACAAGCTGATAGAGAAATCAAACAACAGAGCAAGAAAGTTGAAAGAAAAGCTAAAGAGCATAGATGAAGAGATAGAGAAGTTCACAGCTGATCAGAAGGCTCACAATTTGATTGTTCAGTTTCTTGAACAACAACTTGAACAATCAAAGGAAGAAGTAAAGATGAAAGACCAAGACATTAATGGTGAATGACTTGATATTGCCTACGTATCTGAGCAAACAAATTCAAAAGATGTTGAGATTGATGAGCTTAAAAGGATAATCACTACTCAAAATTAAGTGATTAAGAGGTTGAACCATGAATTGGATTATACAAACACTCACCCGAATGAGGGAGAACATCCAGAAGGTCAAGAACAAGACCTGAGTGATGATTTTGAGGAACAGATCAGGTCTCAAGCTGAGGAAACAAGCACATGGGAATCTGAAAAGGCAATCATCATCCCTGAGGAGACTTATTCTATGGATCAACTCTTTGAGAAAGCAAATCCATTTGAAAACATACACTACTCACCAATACTTCGATAACATTTTCATACACCAGACACACAAACAGCTGAAACAAGTGTTGTTCTTATGAACCCATTGTCAGACAAACAAAAAGTGCTAATCAGACAGTTTGCATAGTCATTGAAGGTGCAAACTAGATCATCGAAGGATCAAGCATCATACTCACAGCATCAACTTAAGACATATGAGAAGAAGAGAAAGAGACTTTACTTAGCTTTTTTGAGAAAGGGAAAACAAAAGGTTCAAGAGGTTGATGAACCTGAATCTCCTTCACTCAAGCTTCTTAAAGTTAAAGCAAAACCAGTAGATGAAGATAAAACAAAATAGATAGCATCTGAGGCTATTGTTCTTGTAGAAGGAGAGATAGACCAATCACATGATCAACAACAAGTGCCTATTATCATTCTGAGTGATTCTGATAAAGAAAATGAAGAAATGAATGATGATGAGGAGATGCAAAACATACAAGAACATTTCACTGATGATCCTCAGACTTTAGTGGGGATTGAGCTAACAACAAGAGGATTTCCTTATGACTCATTCATACATCTTAACCTATCTGAGGTTAAAGACTTGCTCAAAGACTTTCAAGAAGTCATGAAAATGAAAAAAAGCAAACATACATAAGGTACAAGGAAATCAAGAATCAACAAGAGCTTCAAAAGAACTTACCTAAGGATCCTCAGATAGAGAAGATGACCTACTCCCAGGTTAAAAGCTGGTTGACTCACACAAGAGTACCATATAGGTCATATACAGGCAAGTCTACATCTCAAACGAAAGAAATGGCAAAAGAGATCTGTCAGGTTATATTAGAAGATTATAAGGCTAATGCAACCAAAGAAGACAAAGCAACCAAGGATCTTCCTGAATGCATGCACTGAATGTACAAGGTAAAAGTTGCTTTGAAAGTTTTACACTCTCCACAGAAAAAATATGCTAAGCGTAAAATATTCCGAAGCCAAAGTCCAAATCTTCCGAAGCCAAAGATGAAGTCTTCCGAAGCTTCAGATACAAAGTCTTCCTAAGCCAATTTGCTGTGAAGACTGATTTCTTTCGAAGACAAAGACTTTCTCTAATATACTTATCATAAAGCTGACACACTTTCTGATGCAACTCTGAAGACTCACCAACTTATACAAGTTGGTGAAAAGCCTATGTTTTTGTAAACTGTAGATTAAGGTCTTTGTCTGTAACTTCCTACTATTGTACCCGTTAACCTTTTTATATTAGAAAAGGATGTGAGCTATGGCATGTCATAGTCACTAGTCAAAAGGCAATCTGCCTTTTGACTCTACATTGATCTTGTTGTCTAGATTAGTGTTTCCAACTATCTTTCTAAGTATCGACGGTTGTAGGATGTAGCATAAAGTATATTAAGTCCTTGTATTTCTTTCATGATTTGTAACACTTGTAATAGAACTTGAGAGCAATATACAGTATCCTTGAAAACCATATTCGTCTATTCTTGTTCTTAGTTCTGTCTCATTACTTACTTGTGTTATTAGTATCATCTCACATAAACCCGGTTCCCCATTTCCTCATTGTGAGACTGATTGTACTGAACACCCTTGAAATGGTCCTGCAATTCGTATCAGAGCATTTTAGGCTCTTGATTGTATGATCTCACCATCTTAAATCCCTTCAGTTTCACAAAATACTTAACATCTCAAATGGCAGCTATCATAAAGGCTAATATGGAAACCGGTACTATGACAAAGTCTCCACTGATCACTCCTAATAACTTTGATACTTGGTGCCAAAGAATTGAAGGCTTCATCAAGTCTTAAGACTCCAGGATGTGGGGATCTATTATCCATTGACTTCATGTACCATCCACCCTTTCAGTTGCTGCTGGTGGTGGTATGATACCAATGGAAGTGATTGATTATTCTAATGAAGACTGGAAGAAGATTGACATTGATCAGAAGGCCATCACCGCCCTCTAAACTACTCTTCCAAACTCTATCTACAGAGGCTTCAAGAAGTGCAAGACTGCCAAGCAACTATGGGATGCACTAAAACTGATGTATGAGGGGTCAAATGAAGCAAAAGAAAACAAGAAGGACCTCTTGAAGGAGCCGTTTGAGAACTTCACCTTTATAATAGGTGAAACCATGACTCAGTTGCATTTCAGGTATGTTGAGATTATGGATACTCTAATTGGACTAACTTTTGAGAATAGGGACATTGTGAGGAAGTTCATGTCCTTTCTTCCTAGACAATGGACACATTATTGTGTGGTCATTAAGAGGACTGAGAACCTCAAGACCCTTACTCTCACTGAGTTGTATAGTATCCTTAGTGGCTACCATATGGAGATGAACATGCAAAATTCATCTGGTAACTCCAACAATCAGCAGAGTTCAACCCTTCATGTGGTTGAAAGGGATTGTAGAGAACCACAACATCATCTCATTTGCTACCCTAACAACTCACAAAAGGGTCTTTTCATCACTTTCCCGGAGACACCAAGAGAGAGCTACATCCAAGGAGGCCCATTCCAAGAGACAATCTCTTCACAAGCCTTTATGTCTTCTGATGAAAGCATAGGCAACTTTCTCTTCACCCTTGAAGACCAGGATTGTATCCATCCAAATGATCTAGAGTATATGGAAATAGTCCAGCAGATGGCTCTTCTCTCTTATAGAGCCAAGAAGTTCTATAAGAGGACAAGGAGGAAGTTTCCTAGCAATATATCCAGTGGAAAGTTTGGGCTGGACCAAAGCAAGGTGAAGTGTTACAACTATAACCAAATAGGACACTTTGCTAGAGAGTGCAGGGCATCAAAGACAAATGGTGGTCAAGCACAAACCAGGCCAAACTACACTGAAGGAGCTCACTAAAATAAGAAGCCCAAGCAGCAAGCTGTAGTTGCTATTAAAGAAGGAGGCTTTGACTGGAGCTTTCAGGTGGAGGATGCATCTCCAAACCAAGCGCTGATGGCAGATCATGAAGAAGCCAAGTTATTGGAACATCTCTGTACACCTAAATGTATTGCTAAAGTTAATAAATATAGATCCTATAACTTAGAGATGAGATCTAATCTTGAGTCCTTACACATCTTAAAAGCGGATTTCAAAAAGCTAAAAATGATTAAAACTTAAAATAGAGGATCTAGAGAAAACCATTTCAACTATTAAGCATGAACATACCAACTACAAGACTCAGATAAAAGATCGCATCACTAAGTTAACTGAATGCCAGGCTGAGCTTGTGATCAGCAAAGCCAGGGCAGAAAAACATGTTCTTGAAGAAGAGACCTTCAAGAACATGATATCCTCATCCTTGCATGCAAAAGTTTGTTATCAGAATAAGCAGGGACTGGGATCTACTGAGATAGCTCCTCCATACACTCTATTATTCGTAAGATCCCTAAGGTGTGGAACTTGTGAAGATGAGCTTCCCCACATAGATCCCATTATTGAAGAGGATAAGGAGGAGATAGTGAAGGATGTGTTTGAGATGACTGAAGAAGACCATCCTAAGAAGAGAAGAAGCTGGGATGACCAAGTCTCAAAGGAAGAACTTGATCAGAAGAACAAAGATAAGATCAAGGAAGGCTCAAGAGATCAAGGCCGCATTCAACTCTAAGCAGAAACAAGTGTTTATCTCTGCAAGATTTGAAATGATAAAGGCTGAAGACTCAACTATGTAATCTAATACCAGGAGTTCTAGTTCTTGTCCAAATCATTCCAGTAAATAGAAGAAGGCTGTTCAGCTGTATACCACTGCTACACTGCCTGAACCATCCAGCTCCAAGAGAAAGCCTCTCCCTAAGAAGCTTGTTGCATCATCTGTGAAGATGAAGATGGAGGTGGAAAGTGATGAAGTTCAGTCTCTCTCAGAAGAAGACTCTCAGAAGGAAGCAAATGGACTGCATCATGTGTGGTAGTGCTTCTCATCTGGCTAAGGAATGCATCTACAATCCTAAAAGTATTATTCACTTGATCAAAGAGGAAACTTTTGAGAAGAAGAAGGAAAAACTATCTTCGGAAGGAAAATCTTTTTCCTTCAGAAGCTCAAAGGTGAAAAAGAAGACAAGTGAATGTTGGGTTTTTACAAGTTTTAACAAGGATGTTTAACCATTTAAACATAAAAACGCAGCGGATGTATGGAGTTTAAAACTTGTGTTATATTCTGAAAATAAACATTTATATGTTCAAGAAAACAAACCCAAGAACAAGGATCATATATATGTGAAAAGAAATGCTATCAAAACCAACCATAGGATGTACATGAATACTACCTTTCTTGAACAAGCAAGTTGGATACGGATAAGATGAGGAAGTTGATGTTTCTTGAATGTCTAGTCTTCAAAAGAGAAGACCTCAAGCTTGTATACCCACAAGCTCTTGCAAAGCACCAAACTTGTTAGGAAGTTAACACCCAAAGCCTTCCTTTCCAAGCTCTTATGTCCGTGAATGTGAAGAGCAAGATGGAGAAGAAAGAGTTCTTTGCATGTGTGTGAGAGAGAGTGTAGTTGAGTGTATCTTCCAAGGGATTAAAGTCTTGTATTAAAACAAGACAAGGAATCCCAAGAAAGCTAGGAGGGCGGCCGAAAATGTGGATTCAAAATGGGTTCCCCCCATTTTAAAAAACACCCTTTTAATTCAATTTAATCACTCATTAAGTTATATAATTAAACTAATTTTAATCTTATAACTTAAACACTCTTATATTTGATGTTATTTAACTTATTTAAACAACATTACAAATGATATCTCATGAACAAAATATCCATATAATTTGTTCTATCTCAAATGCAATAGTTCAGAAAACCCATTTTCTAAATTGGTGTCATAATTTATTTGCTTGATCATGATCAACAAATAAATGTTTAACGGTGTTTGCCTAGCTTGTTATTGGGTATGACCCGACTTGGATCATAACGTACTAACCACATCAATCTTGTATGTGTCTTGGGCATATAAGATCCAACAATCTCCCACTTGCACAAGATTCATAGAAGATTGATGCAAGCAGTAAATACCGCCTAACAACGGTTTACTACCCTTAATACGTATGACTAAGTGCCATTCAATAACATCATCCCCTTCAAGTATCTTACTCGAAAATGTTTTAGGTGAAACAATCATCTATCCTTTTATCACAGATGTCATGTTAAATCTTAGAGACACTAAATGATCATTCTCCATTGACTTAACTTTAGCAGGCCTTAGACATCTTACTCTCAACGAATAAGAGAAACAAATCCCATCCTGATTTCATACGTCTCTCACAATCACCTCGTGCTATACCTGAATTTAGTCTTATGTACTGCCATGTTTCAGAACAGCGAAGAACTAAGTCAAAGTATAATACCCGGTGAATATCAAGACCCAATATGTATCTCAGGTCAGAGGATACCAAATGATATTCGCCTTTACTCAAATTTACTTATGATCAATCAAGAAGATTCCATGTAGTAATATTTGAAATGCGGGCCAGTCCAATATTTATATCCCATAAATATCTATGAACTTTGGCAGCAACCCTTTGCTATATATTCATCCAAATGAATATCTACCAATCCAAGTTCATAATAGTCTTACCCTCATACTTGTTCCCACAGGCATGAACGACTACGGACGTTTAGAGTAAATGATTTACTCATGGATTAAACATGCAAAATTGGAACATTAGTTGAAACATTATAACCATATAATTCATTCAAGTAATAAAAGGTTCCAATATCCAAATACAAGATCACAAAATCAAATCCAGTCACTAGAATATCGAAGTCCCATGGCACAAGTATGACCCTCATGCTTTGCCTTTTCTAGAAGCTTCGTGAGTGGATCCGCAATGTTTTGATCCGTGTGAACTTTGCGAATACATATTTTTCCCTTTTCAACTTCATCCCTTATGAAGTTGAATCTCCGCTCAATGTGCCTAGTCTTTTGATGTGCACGGGGTTCCTTGATTTGAGCAATCGCACCCTCATTATCACAAAGAATTTCTAGGGGGTCCTGAATGGAAGGGACAACCCCTAGATCGGCAATGAATTTCTTCAACCATACAGCTTCTTGAGCTGCTAATGAAGCGGCGGTGTATTCTGACTCTGTAGTTGATAATGCCACCACATCTTGTTTAGAGCACTTCCAAGAGACTGCTCCTCCATTTAGGATGAAAATATATCCCGATTGTGATCGTGAGTCATCCCGATCAGTTTGGAAACTCACATCCGTGTAACCTTTTACCACAAGTTCCTCCTCACCAGATCCATAGATTAGGAACATATCTTTAGTCCTCCTTAGTACTTAAGTATGTTCTTAACAGCCATCCAATGACTATTTCCAGGATTTTGCTGGTATCGGCTTGTCATGCTCAAGGCGCATGACACGTCCGGCCTAGTGCATATCATTGCATACATGATGGATCCTATAGCAGATGCATACGGGATTCCCTTCATTTTATCTTGCTCATCCTTTGAGCTTGGACATTGAGTCGTACTCAATATCGTTCCTCTTTGAATAGGTACCGTACCTTTCTTAGAGTTCTCCATCTTGAACCTTTTCAAGATCTTGTCAATGTATGCACTTTGATTTAAACCTATCAACCGCCTTGATCTATCCCTATAGATCTTTATTCCCAAAATGTAGGCGGCTTCACCAAGATCCTTAATGGAAAAACAGCTTCCAAGCCAGGTTTTTATACCTTCCAAGGTTGGAATGTCATTTCCAAATAGTAGGATGTCATCGACATACAATACTAGGAAAGTGATGATGCTCCTACTAGCCTTTTTATACACACAAGCCTCATCAGCATTTTTGATGAACCCAAATTTAATTACCTCTTCATCAAAACGGTGATTCCAACTTCTTGACGCTTGCTTCAATCCATAGATTGATTTCTTTAACTTGCATACTTTGTTAGGATGTTTTGGGTCGACAAAACCTTCAGGCTGAACCATATAGACATCTTCCTCAAGATATCTATTTAGAAAAGCGGTTTTGACATCCATTTGCCAAATCTCATAATCATAATGAGCAGCTATGGCAAATAATATCCTAATAGACTTTAGCATTGCAACAGGCGAAAAAGTCTCATCATAATCAACCCCTGAGTTTGAGTGAAACCTTTTGCTACAAGTCTAGCTTTATAAGTATCCAAGTTTCCATGCATATCGGTTTTCTTCTTGAAAACCCATTTACTTCCAACTACCTGGGAGTTAAGAGGTGGTACAACCAAGTCCCACACTTGGTTGTCATACATGGATTGCATCTCAACATTCATGGCTTCAAGCCATTTGTCACAATCCAAATTGGACACTGCATCATGGTATGTGATTGGTTCATCGGAATCAACCACATAGCACCCATCCATGAAAAGACCATATCTTTCAGGTGGATTACTAGTTCTACCAGATTTGCGAACGTCTTGTGTGTGTTGATCAACCATTTGATCATTCTCAACATCCTCATGTTGAGTGCTAGTGTCAACCAAACTTGTATCGGGTTGTGGACCGTGATCCTCCTCAAGATCCACTGTTCTACTGCTAGCTCCTTCCATAAGGAACTTGGCTTCCAAGAACTCACCCTTCTTAGCAACAAACTCCTTTTGTTCCAATGGATCATAGAAATAATATCCCATAGAATCTCTAGGATATCCAATAAAAATACACTTAGTGGAACGTCTTTCTAACTTGTTTGAGGTGGGAGTCTTTACTTAAGCCTCACATCCCCACACCTTTAAATATGATAGAGATGGAACCCTTCCATGCCATATTTCAAAAGGTGTCCTTTCCACTTTCTTGGTTGGGGCCATATTCAAAATACGGGCCGCAGAGAGCAAAGCAAAGCCCCAAAATGATAGAGGCAATGAGCTTCCAGCCATCATAGATCGAACCATATCTAATAGAGTTCGATTTCTCCTTTCGGACACACCATTGTGTTGTGGTGTTCCAGGTGGAGATAGTTGTGAGATAATCCCACAACTTCTAAGATGATCTCTAAAAGCATCACTCAGGTATTCACCTCCTCTATCGGTGCGAAGAATTTTTATTGATTTGTTGAGTTGATTTTCTACTTCTTTTTGGAAGGTTTTGAACATTTCAAAAGCTTCATCTTTGTGTCTTAACCCATACCTACTATAGTCGTCAGTAAAGGTAATGAAGTATCTTTCATTATACCTAGTCATTGGCTTAAAAGGACCACATACATCCGAATGTATGATACCTAATAAATCTTTTGCCCTTTCGGTTTTGCCACTAAAAGGCGCCTTAGTCATTTTGCCTTGTAAACAAGATTCACATACATCAAATGAATCATATTCACTTGCTTTTAAAAGACCATTCTTTTGAAGAGTTTGTATGCGCTTCTTGTTTATATGACCAAGACGGCAATGCCAAAGATAGGTGTCACTCAAATCTAATTTGAGCTTCTTGGTGGTTGTTTGGTACAACGAGCTATCATATAATGTGTTTTCATGAACCAATTCATAAATACCATTAATAGGAGTAGCTTTAAAATAAAAGATGTTATTTAAAGAAACATCAATTTCATTTTCAATAAACATCAAAACATAACCATATTGTCTTAATTGTGCAACTGAAATAATGTTCCTAGTCAAACTAGGAGCATACAAAACATTGTTCAAAATTGCTTCCAAACCATTTGGAAGCTTCAGGATGTAGTCCCCTCGGGCTTCAACTTGAACTTTTGCCCCATTCCCCATGTAGAGGCTAACATCCCCTTTGTTGAAGTTTTTACTTCTTTTGAACCCCTGCAACAAATTGCAAATGTGAGTCCCACATCCGGTATCCAATACCCATGTGTTAGAGGATATTATATTTAGATCAATATGAATCATGAAAATTGTACCTGAGGTCTGCCCGGCATCCCTCTTTGCTTTCAACTCTTTGAGATGGACAGGACAATTTCTTGCCCAATGTCCTATCTCCCCACACTTAAAACATGGGTCATCTGAAGCAACCTTTTGCTTCTTCTCCGTTGGTTTTGGTGGTGGCACTTTTACCACTCCCTTTCCCTTTCTCCCAACGTACCCTTTACCTTTGGCAACACTTGCCTTGGATGCGGGGTGAGGCCTCTTCTTGTTCCCACCTTCATTGATGGTGAGAACGGGTAAACTCCTTTTACCCATGGCCGCCTCGGCTGTCTTGAGCATAGAGTGAAGCTCAGTTATGTTCTTGTCCCAACCGTTCATGTTATAATTCATAACAAAATTGTCAAACCTTTTTGACAAAGAGTTGAGGATCAAATCCGTAGCCAACTCTTTCGAGACGGGACAATTCAGCCTTTCGAGGCGGTCTATGTGGCTCTTCATCTTAAGTACATAAGATGAGACCGATTGGGTATCATCCATACGACATGCATGGAGTGCTCGAACCGTTTCGAAGCGCTCTACCCTTGCTTGTTGTTGGAACGTTTCCTTCAACTGGGTTATCATGTCGTATGCTCCGTGATGTTCGTACTCCTTTTGGAGATCCGGAGTCATACATGCCAACATAAGGCAAGACACTTGGACCGAGTCCTCAGTGTATTTCACCCAATTCAAGTAGGCCTCTTCATCTTCCTCATTGGGTTCATCGGGAATCGGATCGTCTAAGATATATGACCGTTTCTCTTGCTTGAGAACAATTCTCAAGTTTCGAAACCAATCAATGAAATTGTTATGGTTTAGACGCTCCTTTTGGAGAATGGTTCTTAGTGATAGGTTGTGAGCGGATGGAATATCATTATTTTCATTGTTGTTGGTGGCCATCTACAAAATTTAACAAGGTTCAATTTTAGTATTTACGATATTATCATTTTTAATTATAAATTTCTTTATGCGTCATACACAAAATGAAATTCTAAATCCAACGTCACATTTAAATAGTGGTTAGCTGATCTTTATCCCATTATTTAAATTAACAAAGTAGTCAACGTTTGACAATTGCAACCCTTTGCAACTTCTAGAGGTATGGGATCGACTTAAACATCATATGTATAGTCGGCATGTTAATCCCATCAACACCTTTTGTAAACCATATTGTAGGTGATCCATTTAACATGGTTTGCAAATCAAGTTACCCTACTTACACACACATGTGAGTTTACCAATATAAGTGGTTAGGTGATCTTTATCCCACAAATACGGCATTCCCACCTTAAATCACAAGTTCCCTCAAAATGGTTAGGTGACCTTTATCCCATTAAGAGTTTTCAAGTGACTTAAGTGTTGTGTAAAAGGATGGTGATAAACTTGTTTTCAAAAGACATTTTAATTTTTCATAATTCTAGTTTAGAAAACTCTATGTACCTTGCATTTGCATGCTTTCAAATACATGGTACCCTATGGTTCTTTTAATAAAACCCCTTTTATTTAAAATCATTAATCCTTTTAATAACCTTTTATTAACCACTTAATGATTAAGAACCATTTATTTTCAGCTTGTTATGTTTATAAATTTGTTAGTTATGCATATCCATATATCAAACAACCAACATAAAACAAAACATCCAAACAAGCACAAACCATTCAATCATATGTGCATAACCATAGCCACTAAGGTGACCACACTTGTTTGCCATCACAAGTGTTGTCACTAGGTCTTTCCTAAGGGTTAATAATGACACATTAAAATGTGTCCAAGAACTCCCACTCGAATCCACATCCAAATGCTTCAAGTGTCCATGTCTTTTGAGTTCTTCTTTGTATCTTCCCTTGAGTCTCCAACTTGTGCATCTTCTTTTACAAAATCATATCCTAATACAATTTTTCTAATAAAAGAAATGCACCTAATCTATTTATTACATAACCAATGAATAAATAAATTACAACCCAAAAGATACAAACACCAAAATTATTATTACAACCCTTTAATGAATAAAACAAACATGACAATCACATTCATCCAAATCCAAAACACATTAGGTCAAGGCTATGTTATGCACCAAAATATGTATCAAATACAACATCCAAGAACAACCATGAACTCCCTTTTTAACCCTTAAAGTTTCGGCCAACATAAACCCAAACTTTAGGGTTTAGTCCAAACAAAACAATCAACCACTTGATGTTAATCTTTCAAGGTTTATTCTAAAGCATGTAGGATAAAACTTTGAAAGATAAGGGATTCATTTATCCATATCAAAACAGCCCCTAATGGGTTGAAAAAGTCCAACAAAACTAACTTTTCTTGGACTTTTGAAGCAAGTTTTCCACATAACCGGCTCTAGATGCCATTGTTGGGTTTTTACAAGTTTTAACAAGGATGTTTAACCATTTAAACATAAAAACGCAGCGGATGTATGGAGTTTAAAACTTGTGTTATATTCTGAAAATAAACATTTATATGTTCAAGAAAACAAACCCAAGAACAAGGATCATATATATGTGAAAAGAAATGCTATCAAAACCAACCATAGGATGTACATGAATACTACCTTTCTTGAACAAGCAAGTTGGATACGGATAAGAGGAGGAAGATGATGTTTCTTGAATGTCTAGTCTTCAAAAGAGAAAGACCTCAAGCTTGTATACCCACAAGCTCTTGCAAAGCACCAAACTTGTTAGGAAGTTAACACCCAAAGCCTTCCTTTCCAAGCTCTTATGTCCGTGAATGTGAAGAGCAAGATGGAGAAGAAAGAGTTCTTTGCATGTGTGAGAGAGAGTGTAGTTGAGTGTTCTTCCAAGGGATTAAAGTCTTGTATTAAAACAAGACAAGGAATCCCAAGAAAGCTAGGAGGGCGGCCGAAAATGTGGATTCAAAATGGGTTCCCCCCATTTTAAAAACACCCTTTTAATTCATTTTAATCACTCATTAAGTTATATAATTAAACTAATTTTAATCTTATAACTTAAACACTCTTATATTTGATGTTATTTAACTTATTTAAACAACATTACAAATGATATCTCATGAACAAAATATCCATATAATTTGTTCTATCTCAAATGCAATAGTTCAGAAAACCCATTTTCTAAATTGGTGTCATAATTTATTTGCTTGATCATGATCAACAAATAAATGTTTAACGGTGTTTGCCTAGCTTGTTACTGGGTATGACCCGACTTGGATCATAACGTACTAACCACATCAATCTTGTATGTGTCTTGGGCATATAAGATCCAACAGTGAAAACTTGCCTTCGGAAGAAAATATGGTCTCGGAAGAAAGGAATGCTTTTGAAGTACTGAAGCCTACTGCAGTGAAAGTAAGATCTTCCAAAGGTCCAGTCCCTCCAAACTTTAGAAGTTGTTAAACTTTGAGGTGTTGAAGGTCAAGTCAATCTTTCAAAGTGGTATGGAAGATGAAGAAAGACCAGTGACCGAAAGTTCTTTATCAACAACAGCTAATGATCCTCAAAGCTTGAACACAGGATCAGTTATTGTTACTTGTCTTCAGATCACTTTGAAAAGCCCAAGACCAATGAGGCTTGGGTTTCCAAATGTAACAACCACTTCTTTCTTGTCAGGAACAACTAAAGACTAAGAGAAATGTATGGATCATTAATAGTGGTTGTTCCATGCACATGACTGGTAACGGTTCTTTATTTCAAAATTTTGAGAAAATTAATAGAGGGCCAGTTGCTATTGGAGGAGATGCTATAGGTTACATTACAGGAAGGGGTGGTCACAAACGTTAAGCTCAGTATTGAAAAGGTAATTTTGTCAAAGAGCTTAAGTACAATCTACTAAGTGTATCCTAATTTTGTGATCAGAGACATAACAAGCTCTTTACTGAGCATGTGTGCATTGTTCTCAAGCCCGGGGTGGTCATTCCTCAAGAGCATATCCAGCTTAGAGCGCCCAGGAAAGGGAACATGTACAAGATGGACTTGCAGGAAACATCTCCCTCAGGAGAAGTTTCTTGCTTTCTATCTAAAGCAAATAGTGATGAGTCTTTCCTCTGGCATAAAAGAATGTTCCATGTAAGCTTTAAAAACATGAATAAACTAATTAAGAACAATTTGGTAACTGGAATGCCAAAAAAAGAGTTTACAAGTGCTGACCACTATGTTGCATTCCTGAAATGGAAGCAACACAAAGTGTCTCACAAGCCAAAGGAAAGGAACTCTATCACTTCTCCCCTACACTTATTACATATGGATATCTTTGGCCACACCAGTGTAATGAGTTTAGGAAGGACCTCATATTGTTTGGTGTTCATAAATGACTTCACAAGATTCACTTGGGTCTTTTTTCTTAGAACTAAGAATGAGACTTCTGAGATCTTGAAGAACTTCATTTTGAAAATTGAGAATCAATGTGATCATAAGGTCAAGACCATAAGATGTGATTAAGGAACAGAATTTAAGAACCAAATCCTTGATTCATTTTGTGATGAAAAAGGTATTACAAGACAATATATTGCTACCAGGACTCCTCAGCAAAACGGTGTTGCTAAGAGGAGAAACAGGACACTTATTGAGGCTGCAAGAACCATGTTGTCTGACTCTAAACTATTCATCACCTTCTGGGCAGAGGCAGTTAACATAGCTTGTTATGTGCAAAACAGCGTTTTAGTGGTTAAGACTCATGGTAAGACTTCTTATGAGCTGTTGCACAAAAGGAGACCATTTATTGGTTTCCTCAGGTCATTTGGATGTCCTTGTACCATATTGAATACCAAAGATCAAGTAGCCAAATTTGATGAGAAATCAGATGATGGACACTTTATTGGATACTCATCCCAAGCTAAGGCTTATAGAGTATACAATCTTAGCACTAGAGTAGTTGAGGAGTCAGCCAATGTGACCTTTAATGAGCACACTCCTAGTGTGAAAGGTTCTGGTCCTGATTGGCTATTTGATCTTGATTTAGTTACCAACTGTTTTAACAAATTTTTTGAGAATGTTTCAGGATCTATAGGTAACTTAACAACAGAAGATCTTGACCCAAGATTTGAGCTGAGAAGACCAATCAAGAATACTACATCAGCTTTAGTGGTAACTAACCCTACAAGTGAAGATCCTATCAGCACAAACATGACAAATTCAGCTGATACATCTGAGATGCCTACAAATTCTAGCTCAGAGGTTCAAAACTCAGGTGAAGAATCTTCAAATGTAGGAGGAAATAGAGGTGGTGACAGTGATCAAGAGTTTCTTGATGCTGATAACCACTCCATAAAAGACAACATAAATGATGTCACACACTCAATGGATCAAGTCTCTCTTGATAAGTGTGCTGATGTGGTGGGTGATACTCCATTGCCAGATCTGAATTTCTCTAATTTAGATCTTTCCAATCAACTTGCTATGATCCCTCAACTCAGGATCCACAAGTCACACCCCACCACAAACATAATTGGAAATATTGATACAGGGGTAAGAACAAGAGGTCAAACCCATGAAAAAAATGTTTGTCTATACTCTTGCTTCTTGTCCCAGATAGAGCCAAAGAAAGTTGATAAGGCTTTGAAGGATAGAAGTTGGGTTGAAGCAATGCAAGAGGAGCTGCTTCAATTCAAAAGACAAAAGGTTTGGAACCTATGTCCTCTTCCTTATGGGAAGAGTACTATAGGAACCAAGTGGGGTTTTAGAAACAAGAAGGATGATAGAGGACTTTTCATCAAGAACAAGGCCAGACTAGTTGTTCAAGGATACACAAGAGAAGAGGGAATCGACTACACAGATGTTTTTGCTCCTGTGGCAGGACTTGAAGCTGTAAGAATATTCCTGGCTTTTGCTGCATCCAAGGATTTTTAAGGTTTACCAACTTGATGTCAAGTGTGCTTGTCTATATGGGGTGATTGATGAAGAGGTGTATGTCAAACAACCACCTAGCTTTACAGACCCAGATCATCCTGATTATGTCTGCAAGCTTGAAAAAGCTCTTTATGGGTTGCACCAAGCTCCAAGAAAGTGGTATAAGACACTATCTCAGTATCTCTATCAACATGGCTTTGTTCTTATCTTCTTTCTCTATAAAGCTACCTCAAATGGCCAACCCTGACCGTAGAAACCAACCCGATTTCTCCATGCATCTTCACAGGCAACATAATCAAGTTGCTCTGTTAGAATCTGAGAAAGATTTTGGTTTCTCAGAGGGTTGCCATTTCCTTTCTTTGACGAACTGCTTCACCTCCCTCACTATTAAACCTCCTCTATATGAGGATCAGTTGTTGGAATTCTAGAAGACCTGCCAAGAGGTCACCATGGATGGTGAGAAGGCCCTATCTACCACAGTACAAGGGAGGACAATCTTCATCACTTCCGCCTCCATAAACACTCATCTTTAGCTTGTGATGTAGAAGGTGATTTGTCCTTTCCAAAATCTTTTGCGTTGGACTCAACAAGTGCATCTTTTGCGTTGGACTCAACAAGTGCATTAATGGATTAATGCTTTAAAGGATGATTCTTGCCATAATCAAACATAGTCAAACATAATCAAACATAATGTGTTCTAACATTCAAACAATCATTAACTAACACATTAGCATCATTAACAATCATATCATACACTAATATAGCTTAAATTTCTTTTTCAGGTTTGTAGATAAAAAGGTATTTTTGCTAAGTGTCGGCAGCAGATGAAGATTTTTCCACAACGGATGACTAAGAAGGTGTAGCTGATGAAGATCATGTCCAAGTGCCCACAGTGGATGAATAATACACACAGCGGATGCCTAAGTCCACAGCGGATGAACATTCCACAGTGGACAACATACAAGCAAACACACAAGTATTCACAGCGGACAACATCCACGGCACAGCGTACATGCTATCTGACTTCCACAGCGGACAGCTTAATATCCGTAGCGGATAGCTAATCATCCACAATGGACAGCTTATAGACTTCGGATTATTTATGTAATATTCATTTACATAAGGCTAGTTCAGTAATTGTATATAGCTATGTGTATAGGCTATAAATAGCATTCTACCCTAATTCTTTATAAGCTTTTGAACAAATTCAATACAAACAAGCAGTTTATTTGATTGTGCTTTTGCACACACGCCACACACACATAAACACATACATACACTGATTTCATACTCTATTATCATGGGTTTCCGCACCATGATTCTAGTGTGTTGAATTTTGAGAGATATTGAAAAGATCCTTCGGGGAATCAACCTTTTATTCATGTTGAATATGTTCATCTTCATCATGAGTTTAAGCTGATTTCATTAGGTGGTATCAGAGCATTGGCTCAATCATTCATAGATTTCGATCCTCTCATTCAACAAACATGAAATCAGTTGTTCATTAGCTTCAAAACAAACATTTCCAAGCTGTAGAATCATCAAACTCATCTTCTTCTACTCATAACATTCATTAAATGCAAACAAACATGATTTCAAAATCGGTTTGTGCATTTTGAAGAAGTGTTTTTGAATTTCTAGCTTGAAACATCACACATGCACAAGATTTTTGTTGTTTTAATTGATAAAACAATATACAAATATTGTTTATCTCTTGTTAACATCATTCAACAGAAGGTTTTCAACAACAAAATCATCATCCAAACCTTTAAATCTCATCAGTTTTAAAGGGTTTTTGCAAACATTTTCGAATACCGTTGAACACTGTTTCATTGGTTCACTGTTTCATTGGTTTTCTTCGAATCAAACAGTATTTGAACATGCTGAACCGGTCAGATTGTTTATTATCATCACAAACTGGTGACAATCTCACTAGAAACACATTTTTGTTCATCATTCAACAATCGGTTTTGTTGAAATTTTGAAGAATACTTGAACCGCAAAACATCAAAACCCTAGAAAACCCTAGGTTTTTTATCTGAAAATACATTCACAATTCAAGGGAATTATGTTTGTTTATTTGAAGAAACGAAGAATAACAGTATTCTTCTTTTGAAATTTTTCAAAAAGCTACTTTTTGATCCAAAAAGTAACTCACAAAAGACAAAACTTTTGTTTTTAGTGTTTTTGACCTTATTTTGCATTGACCACACATTAATTAAAAAGGACAAACATTCCTTTTCACAATGTTCCTTTCTTGTCATCATGGCATTGAAAGCAACATTACATACGAAAATTAATTAATTAATTAATTTCCTTTATTTGGTAAACAATTAAAAGGGTTTAACAAATATCAAACAAATCTTAGAGACAATTAGGATTAATCAAATTTTAGCAACGGACTAAAATTTAAACAAACAAATTTCACTTAAAAAATTTATTATTAAGTTAAAATTTAAACAAACATGGCTGACGATATGACTAGTTCTAACAATGGATTAAAACCTCCCAGGTTGAAGAACAAGTTAGATTTTAAGCAATGGAAGATAATGTTTAGAAATT
The DNA here is from genome assembly GCA_025506505.1 of Flaveria sonorensis. NCBI lineage: Eukaryota > Viridiplantae > Streptophyta > Magnoliopsida > Asterales > Asteraceae > Flaveria > Flaveria sonorensis. The sequence goes on from CM046427.1 coordinate 34,250,728, forward strand.
GGATTATTTTTCAAGATCCTGATCTATGGACATCTATCACTGAAGGTCCTTTTATTCCCTTGACATTAGGACCAGATTACAACATCCAAAACCCAGTTAGTCTGAAGAGTGTAGCTAGTGATGACCTGAAAAAGGTCAAAACATACATGAAGGCATATAGCATTCTTGCTATGACAATGCCTTTTGAAATTTTGACTCGTGTTGAAAATTTCAAAACAGCACACAAATTATGAAAGGTTCGTCACACTATGTGTGAAGGTAGTGAAGAGATACGGGAAATCAAGAAAGAAAAACTGAGGACCCAGTATGAGACCTTTCATCACATACATAGGGAATCCATCCCTCAACAGTTGCATAGATACGTCCAATTGGTCAATGAAATGATAGTTTATGGAATAAAATATGACACTGTTGAAATAAACAAGAAAATGTTGCACACATTGCTTGAGAGTTGGACTCAGTCAGTATCTCTCATGAAAGCAACATTTGACTTAGAAGCCCTATCCCTTAACTCACTAGTAGCCAAGGTTGAAGCATTGGAAATGGATGAAAAATCAAGGAACAATAACCAAATCAGACACGTAGAGGCTTATAAGTACAAGGAAACCCAACATACAGACAGTGCTTTCCTCACAAGCACTGGGGAAGATGAAGAAGAAGAATTCTTGGATTCTAATGAGACTTCATTCTTCTCATATTTAGAAACATCCAGTACCAAACACAAGTCTATGAAGACTGGTGCGTATGCTTCTCATGAAGCCACTCCCCAAAGCAAGCACCACCCTCACTCTTCAGCAACAAACAAACAATCACAGCCACAACCAAACATTCACAGACTTGAAAAACCCATGGATGCTCTCACCATCATTCTTCAAAATGAAGAACAAAAGGCAATGCAGCCTTTTCAACCAGTTTTGAAGCATTCCTAGGAGCAAGTTTGACTCCTACACAGATCATCCAACATGATTTGGATGAACTTCCACCTGATATGGTAGAAGAGATGGATATATAATGGTCAATGGCAATGATAGCATACAGGTCCAAAAGGTTTCTACAAAGAAATCGGGGGTTAAACATGGACAAAAACACAAGAATTGGTTTTGATAAAACCAAAGTTAGGTGCTACAACTGTCAGCTTTATGGGCACTTTTCAAGAGAATGTCAACAACCCAGAGTTGATAAAAACACACATCAGGCACAACCATCCTGTGGATATCATTCAAACAGAAAAGTGCCACCACCCATCAGCATTCCAAGTGCACCTACACAACCCCAAATCACACAATTTAGTCCAACTCAACATTCAAAATCTTTAGCAATGATTATCAAAGAAGATGGAGAGTGTGACTGGAGCCTTTATGAGGCTGATATACCATCATCTTCAGATCATGCCCTTATGGTAGATGTTGAAGACAAACTGACAGAAATCCCGAAAGAGGTAAAAGAAAACCTTTGTAGCCAAGCATGCATTGATGAGGTAAATAGGTATAGAGAGCATGGTGATAAACTGTCAAAGTAAGTTATAGAAACAAATATTTTAAATGAAAGTTTAAAATCTGAACAGAAACAATATGCAACTAAAATACTTTCATTACAAACAGATTTAGACTAATTAATGTCTGAGAAACTGACTTTGGCAGCTCAGGTTGAGCAACTCTCTATCTCTTTAACTGAGTCAAAATCACTACAAGCTAAAACTAAAGTGAAGCTTCAAAAGTTTCAGGCGAGCAATAAGAAGTTCGAAGAACTTCTTGCTCAGCAATGGACTTTTAAGGACCCATCAGGACTTGGATATCATAAGGTGAATCCATCTTATAATGACAACTATATTCCTGATTCAATGACCAAAAACAAGGTGAATCTTTTGATCCTCATGAAAAGGCTAAGGACTCTGAACAATCATCATCATCATCAAAATCACCTTTGATAAAGTTTGTTAATAGTTCAACACTTCAACCAATCAAATCAACTGACTTTTATCAAGGGGAAAACAATGAATTTGATGAACAAACAATAGATGATGATGAGGATGATTTATTCGATGATGAGCCTGATCAGCCAATTACTGAAACTCAAAAGGTTTCAAGTGTGGCTGATACATCAAACAAACAAACGAAACAGAGTCAAGGATTTGATATCTATTCCGGTGGAAGGAAGGTTGTATCTTCCACTGCCTCTCCCAAATAGGCAAACAAAGGGAAAGGCAAATCAACCTTTCAGCCAAAACAATAGTTAGTAACTTTTGAAATCCCATCAAAATCAAATTTGAAAACTAAAGTTATCAATAAACAATCAAAATTAGAGTTGCCATAGTGTGAGTGGTGTGATCAATTCACACATACCACTGAAAAATGTAGATATGGTAAGTACTACAAGTACTGTAAGATGAATAATCATAGTACAAAATCATGTCATTTCCACAATTACTGCTCAATTTGTGAAAGAAATAACCATAGCACTACAAATTGTTTCTACAATAAGAAGAACAAGAAACAAAACAAACAAGCTCAGGTTGAGAAAACAACTGAGAAACAACAAATTGTTCAGAATAAGATCAAAATGGGAGTTCCTAAACAAACTCCACATTAGAAAATTGTTTTAGATAATGATAAAACTTTTTATGACAATTTTCAACACACATCAAGGAGATATAAGTCTCAGAACAGACAAAACACTGACATTAGCTCACAAAAGAGAAGAGCACAAAGCACTTCTCCCAATAGAGCTAAAACAAATCAAAGGAAATCTAGTGTTTCTAGAGTTCCAAAACCAGCAGACAATGTCGTTTTGGAAGAAATTTGTGTTGTCGAAAAAGACGGAAAACCCAAGACCATTTTGGCTTGGGTTGCTTCAACTAACTAATTTCTTCTATTTTATAGGGACAACATAGAAGGCCTGACAACATATAGTATGTTGATAGTTGATGCTCCCGACATGTGACCGGCAACTGTTCCCTCCTTCGGGATTTTAAGAACAAACATGGAGGCAATGTAGCCTTTGGAGGAGATAAAACAGGTGGGAAGATAACTGGCAAATGAACAGTAACAAATGGGTTAATTAGTTTTTAGAATGTCAATTACTACTCCAATCTTCAGTTCAATCTTCTGAGCGTATCCCAAATCTGTGACAAGAGATATGCCACCTTATCCAACTCCAACAACTGCTACATCCTTAAGACGGGTTTTCAGATTCCAGAAGAATATATCCTTTTGAAAACTCCCTATCTAAACAACACATACATTATTAATATGAACAATGTCTCAGCATCAACCCCTGAAACTGTTTATTATCAAAAGCAACAGAAGATGTTTCCCAATTATGGCATAGACGATTGGGTCACTCTAATTTTAACAGAATGAACAAACTTGTTAAAGGTGATCTAGTCATAGGTCTACCACAAAAAGAATTCTTCTGTACAAACCACTGCACAGCATGTCTGAAAGGCAAACAACACAGAGTGTCCCATAAGTCTAAATTGGTAAACTCTAATCAAACATCACTCAAATTGCTTCCTATGGACCTTTTTAGCCCAACAAACATCCTAAGTATAGGAAAGAAGCAATACTGCCTTGTCATAGTAGATGATTATTCCAGATTCACATGGGTTTTCTTTCTACTACACAAGACAAACACAGCACAAATCATTACATCCTTTATCACAAAGATTGAGAATAAACTTGATCTTAAAGTTAAATCTTTAAGAAGTGATAACGGCACTGAATTTAAAAATGACTACATTTCTTCTTTTTGTGCAGAAAAAGGAATAAGTCATCAACTCAGCGTAGCAAGAACTCCGCAGCAGAATGGAATAGCTGAATGGAAAAACAGAACATTAATAGAAGCAGCTAGAACCATGCTAGCTGACTCTCTATTGCCCGTATCCTTTTGGGCTGAAGCCATAAACACAGCTTGCTATATACAAAACAGAACATTAATCATTAAAAAATATTCCAAAACACCTTATGAATTATTGTTTAAAAGAAAACCATATATCGGATCTCTTAAGGGCTTTGGATGTTCTGTGTCAATATTAAACACCAGAGAACAATTATCCAAATTTGCTCAAAAAGCAGATGATGGATTCTTTGTTGGATATTCTAGAAGCTCAAAAGCTTACAGAGTATACAATCCAAGACTGAATATAATGGAAGAAATAACATATGTTGTTTTTAATGAACGTTCTTTCACTAAGAAAGTCATTGGATCAAGCTGGTTGTTTGATATTGATGCTTTAACCAACTCATTTGACACATTTTATTTTGATGTTTCAGGTACCAAGGATAACAATGAGTATCCAATGGTTCCACCAGCACCCATTGATGTTCCATTGACTGCTGATCCTCCAAGGAGATCTACTAACACTCCTCAAGTACAACAGTTTCAACTCCACCCGACTAACCAAACACATCAAGAGGAACATCATCAACCTCATCAGTATCTTCATCTCCTGCACCCAACAAACCACAAGAAACCAACAAACCAAAATAAAATCAACCACACATTGTTGATGAGGATGAAGATTACCATTCACTACTAGACACACATCATGAAGACGAAATCTTAGATTTCTTTCATGATTCCCCACAAACATTCATTGAGATTCCTCAACCAGACAATCACACATTACCTAATACTCTTGCTCAACAATCATCACATGATCAGACAATCACTAATCTTGATTCAACAATTCATGTTGATCAGATCACCAAAATAAGAGTTCACAAAGATCATCCAATAGAAAACATCATAGGTGACCTTAACACCAGATTGACTCGTAGTCAATCTGATACAGCAAACATTTGCTTGTATTCTTGTTTCTTATCCTTAACTGTACCCAAAAACATTACTGAAGCACTTAAAGTTAACAGTTGGATAGAAGACATGCAAGAGGAACTGCATCAATTCAAGAAGCAAGAAGTATGGAAGCTGGTAGATCTACCTGAAGGTCAATATGCAATTGGCACAAGGTGGCTATTTAGAAACAAAGCAGATGACAGAGGGATTGTCATAAGAAACAAAGCAAGGCTTATATCCCAGGGTTATACTCAAGAGGAAGGCATTGACTATGATGATGTCTTTGCTCCCGTAGCAAGACTAGAAGCCATCCGCGTATTCCTTGCTTATGCCTTAACACAGAAGTTCACTGTCTACCAAATGGATGTCAAATGTGCATTCCTTTATGCTCAAATAGATAAAGAGGTATATGTTGCTCAACCACCAGGGTTTGAAGACCTAGAATTTCCTCACAGGGTCTACAAATTAGATAAAGCTCTGTATGGTCTTTATCAAGCACCCAGCAAGTGGTATGAAACTTTATCAAGGTTTTTACTATAGAATGGATACTCCCATGGGAAAATTGACCAAACATTGTTCTTAAAAAGAAAAGAACAAGACTTGTTAGTAGTGCAAGTCTATGTGGATGACATAATATTTTGCTCCATAAACACACAGCTTTGCAAAGAGTTTGAAACTCTAATGCAATCCAAATTCCAAATGAGCTCAATGTGAGAACTTACATTCTTTCTAGGTCTACAAGTTCATCAATCAGAAGAAGGAATTTTTATCAATCAAAGCAAATATGTGAATCAGATCTTGAATAAGTATAACATGTCTGATTGCACATCAAGCAAAACACCATTCGCAACTGGATTGAAGTTTGGACCAGATCCAGAAGGAACGTCAGTTGACCAGAAACTTTACAAATCTATGATAGGTTCATTGATGTACCTTACAACAAGCAGACCAGATATCATGTATGCAGTATGCATGTATGCAAGATATCAAGCAGATCCCAAAGAATCACACATTAATATAGTGAAGAGAATCTTTAGATACTTGAAAGGCAAACCAGCACTTGGTTTGTGGTATCCCAAAGATGGAGATTTCTCTTTATATGCATACATAGACAGTGATTATGGGGGATGCAACAACAACAGGAAATCCACCAGTGGAGGCTGTCAATTTCTTGGATCAAGATTGATCTTTTGGTAGTGCAAGAAACAAACCAATGTCTCTGTGTCAACAGTTGAAGCAGAATACATAGCTGCTTCTGCATGCTGTTCTCAAGTGTTATGGATTCAAAACCAAATTCTTAACTATGGCTTTAATTTTATTAAAACACCCATACACATTGATAATTCTACAGCTATGTTTATAACAGACAATCCTGTTCAACATTCAAAAACCAAACACATAGAGATCAGATATCGTTTTCTGAGAGATTGCTCAGAAAAGGGTCTGATCATGTTGAACAAGGTCCATATAGACAATCATTTGGCTGATCTCTTTACAAAACCATTTGACTCAACAAGATTTGAATTTTTGGTTCAGTCACTTAGTATGATAAACTATGAATCAACAAATTAATGTTTTTCAAAACATTAAAATCAAACATGCTTGATTTTTTCAAAGTCCAAGATTAACACCAAACTTACCTTTTTCAAAATCAAGAAATCATGCAAATCATTTGTTTTTAATATTGAATCACACATACATCTCATGACAAATGATAGTAAACTAGCTTAATTCTTCACTTGAGTCTTTTTCCACTAATAAAGACTAACAATATTTTGTTTGATATGTGGATAGGCTCAGCATGGGACACCTAACATCACATAAAACAGTAAAGAACTAAATTCTCATGATTGTGTGGTCAACAACACATCTTGGTTTATGGTGAGTATTAATATATCCAATATAGGTTGCTTTTAAAGTAACTACAATACACCAAGTGAAACAGTTTATAAATTGCTCAATCATACAAGTGTCTCCTCTGTTATGATAATCATAGACCTGGAGTACACCTAGGCACTCTTTGTTATGCTAAGCACAGGCCTGAATGACCTACATCATGATCCAAAAAGATTCCCAAAGAGGAACACATCCATTATGGATGAACAATCAATAAAGTCTTTAAGACTACGTTCCTTGTGAATGAATCAAAAGAATCCCAAAGAGGATCACCTTCCAAAGTGAAGTGAAAATAATCCGAATGAGGATCAAACATCATGGATCAAATTGAGCATTTATACTCCAAAGTAGCTAGGTCTTAAGTATTGAAAGTGCTTTCTAGCATATCTTGAGAAGGGTTGTACCAAACATACAATCAGATATGGGGTACATACAACTCATATCAATCAACTCAAAACATGATAATCACTCACTGTTTCAATCAATCATTAATACCATGCATGAGTTTAAGTGGATCACAATATCTGCCATCAACATTGTACTTGTCTATGTCTATTCTCAAAACCATACAAACAACTCAGTGAGAAACGTACACTAGTATGATCTCATGGTATGTGCAAAAGATTCATGTTCAAACATGAAAATCATTCATTTATTAGTTAGATAAGGCATTATCTTTCTAACTTTTATCAAGCAAGCAATCAATTGAACTTTGATAATTTCCAAAATAAGAGTTCACAAAGATCATCCAATAGAAAACATCATAGGTGACCTTAACACCAGATTGACTCGTAGTCAATCTGATACATCAAACATTTGCTTGTATTCTTGTTTCTTATCCTTAACTGTACCCAAAAACATTACTGAAGCACTTAAAGTTAACAGTTGGATAGAAGCCATGCAAGAGGAACTGCGGCAATTCAAGAAGCAAGAAGTATGGAAGCTGGTAGATCTACCTGAAGGTCAATATGCAATTGGCACAAGGTGGCTATTTAGAAACAAAGCAGATGACAGAGGGATTGTCATAAGAAACAAAGCAAGGCTTATATCCCAGGGTTATACTCAAGAGGAAGGCATTGACTATGATGATGTCTTTGCTCCCGTAGCAAGACTAGAAGCCATCCGCATATTCCTTGCTTATGCCTTAACACAGAAGTTCACTGTCTACCAAATGGATGTCAAATGTGCATTCCTTTATTCTCAAATAGATAAAGAGGTATATGTTGCTCAACCACCAGGGTTTGAAGACCTAGAATTTCCTCACAGGGTCTACAAATTAGATAAAGCTCTGTATGGTCTTTATCAAGCACCCAGCAAGTGGTATGAAACTTTATCAAGGTTTTTACTATAGAATGGATACTCCCATGGGAAAATTGACCAAACATTGTTCTTAAAAAGAAAAGAACAAGACTTGTTAGTAGTGCAAGTCTATGTGGATGACATAATATTTTGCTCCACAAACACACAGCTTTGCAAAGAGTTTGAAACTCTAATGCAATCCAAATTCCAAATGAGCTCAATGTGAGAACTTACATTCTTTCTAGGTCTACAAGTTCATCAATCAGAAGAAGGAATTTTTATCAATCAAAGCAAATATGTGAATCAGATCTTGAATAAGTATAACATGTCTGATTGCACATCAAGCAAAACACCATTCGCAACTGGATTGAAGTTTGGACCAGATCCAGAAGGAACGTCAGTTGACCAGAAACTTTACAAATCTATGATAGGTTCATTGATGTACCTTACAACAAGCAGACCAGATATCATGTATGCAGTATGCATGTATGCAAGATATCAAGCAGATCCCAAAGAATCACACATTAATATAGTGAAGAGCATCTTTAGATACTTGAAAGGCAAACCAGCACTTGGTTTGTGGTATCCCAAAGATGGAGATTTCTCTTTATATGCATACATAGACAGTGATTATGGGGGATGCAACAACAACAGAAAATCCACCAGTGGAGGCTGTCAATTTCTTGGATCAAGATTGATCTTTTGGTAGTGCAAGAAACAAACCAATGTCTCTGTGTCAACAGTTGAAGCAGAATACATAGCTGTTTCTGCATGCTGTTCTCAAGTGTTATGGATTCAAAACCAAATGCTTAACTATGGCTTTAATTTTATTAAAACACCCATACACATTGATAATTCTACAGCTATGTTTATAACAGACAATCTTGTTCAACATTCAAAAACCAAACACATAGAGATCAGATATCGTTTTCTGAGAGATTGCTCAGAAAAGGGTCTGATCATGTTGAACAAGGTCCATATAGAAAATCATTTGGCTGATCTCTTTACAAAACCATTTGACTCAACAAGATTTGAATTTTCGGTTCAGTCACTTAGTATGATCAACTATGAATCAACAAATTAATGTTTTTCAAAACATTAAAATCAAACATGCTTGATTTTTTCAAAGTCCAAGATTAACACCAAACTTACCTTTTTCAAAATCAAGAAATCATGCAAATCATTCGTTTTTAATATTGAATCACACATACATCTCATGACAAATGATAGTAAACTAGCTTAATTCTTCACTTGACTCTTTTTCCACTAATAAAGACTAACAATATTTTGTTTGATATGTGGATAGGCTCAGCATGGGACACCTAACATCACATAAAACAGTAAAGAACTAAATTCTCATGATTGTGTGGTCAACAACACATCTTGGTTTATGGTGAGTATTAATATATCCAATATAGGTTGCTTTTAAAGTAACTACAATACACCAAGTAAAACAGTTTATAAATTGCTCAATCATACAAGTGTCTCCTCTGTTATGATAATCATAGACCTGGAGTACACCTAGGCACTCTTTGTTATGCTAAGCACAGGCCTGAATGACCTACATCATGATCCAAAAAGATTCCCAAAGAGGAACACATCCATTATGGATGAACAATCAATAAAGTCTTTAAGACTACGTTCCTTGTGAATGAATCAAAAGAATCCCAAAGAGGATCACCTTCCAAAGTGAAGTGAAAAGAATCCAAATGAGGATCAAACATCATCGATCAAATTGAGCATTTATACTCCAAAGTAGCTAGGTCTTAAGTATTGAAAGTGCTTTCTAGCATATCTTGAGAAGGGTTGTACCAAACATACAATCAGATGTGGGGTACATACAACTCATATCAATCAACTCAAAACATGATAATCACTCACTGTTTCAATCAATCATTAATACCATGCATGAGTTTAAGTGGATCACAATATCTGCCATCAACATTGTACTTGTCTATGTCTATTCTCAAAACCATACAAACAACTCAGTTAGAAACGTACACTAGTATGATCTCATGGTATGTGCAAAAGATTCATGTTCAAACATGAAAATCATTCATTTATTAGTTAGATAAGGCATTATCTTTCTAACTTTTATCAAGCAAGCAATCAATTGAACTTTGATAATTTCCAAAATAAGAGTTCACAAAGATCATCCAATAGAAAACATCATAGGTGACCTTAACACCAGATTGACTCGTAGTCAATCTGATACAGCAAACATTTTCTTGTATTCTTGTTTCTTATCCTTAACTGTACCCAAAAACATTACTGAAGCACTTAAAGTTAACAGTTGGATAGAAGCCATGCAAGAGGAACTGCAGCAATTCAAGAAGCAAGAAGTATGGAAGCTGGTAGATCTACCTGAAGGTCAATATGCAATTGGCACAAGGTGGCTATTTAGAAACAAAGCAGATGACAGAGGGATTGTCATAAGAAACAAAGCAAGGCTTATATCCCAGGGTTATACTCAAGAGGAAGGCATTGACTATGATGATGTCTTTGCTCCCGTAGCAAGACTAGAAGCCATCCGCGTATTCCTTGCTTATGCCTTAACACAGAAGTTCACTGTCTACCAAATGGATGTCAAATGTGCATTCCTTTATGCTCAAATAGATAAAGAGGTATATGTTGCTCAACCACCAGGGGTTGAAGACCTAGAATTTCCTCACAGGGTCTACAAATTAGATAAAGCTCTGTATGGTCTTTATCAAGCACCCAGCAAGTGGTATGAAACTTTATCAAGGTTTTTACTATAGAATGGATACTCCCATGGGAAAATTGACCAAACATTGTTCTTAAAAAGAAAAGAACAAGACTTGTTAGTAGTGCAAGTCTATGTGGATGACATAATATTTTGCTCCACAAACACACAGCTTTGAAAAGAGTTTGAAACTCTAATGCAATCCAAATTCCAAATGAGCTCAATGTGAGAACTTACATTCTTTCTAAGTCTATGTGGATGACATAAAGTCTTTAAGACTACGTTCCTTGTGAATGAATCAAAAGAATTCCAAAGAGGATCACCTTCCAAAGTGAAGTGAAAAGAATCCGAATGAGGATCAAACATCATGGATCAAATTGAGCATTTATACTCCAAAGTAGCTAGGTCTTAAGTATTGAAAGTGCTTTCTAGCATATCTTGAGAAGGGTTGTACCAAACATACAATCAGATGTGGGGTACATACAACTCATATCAATCAACTCAAAACATGATAATCACTCACTGTTTCAATCAATCATTAATACCTTGCATGAGTTTAAGTGAATCACAATATCTGCAATCAATATTGTACTCATCTATGTCTATTCTCAAAACCAAACAAACCACTCAGTGAGAATTTTAGACTAGTATGATCTCATGTTATATGCAAATGATTCATGTTCAAACATGAAAATCATTCATTTATTAGTTAGATAAGGCATTATCTTTCTAACTTTTATCAAGCAAGCAATCAATTAGACTTTGATAATTTCCACTCAAATAAATACAATTTTTTGTCATTTTGTAAAAGATTTTTATAACTATGCAAAAATTTAGGGGGAGAAATTGAATATGGAAATATCAAATGCAGTAGAATTGTGCATATTCATACATTTTAAAATTTGAAATTTTCAGCCAAGTCAAGCCAACACCCAAACATAGCAGTTTGACACACATACATATGTACAATATTGCACAATATTGTTTGTGAGTGATATGTTCATCCATATATTGATCGTGTTAAGATTTTAGCATATTAACATACATTTTAAATCAAAGATTTAAACAAACATTTTGATTTAAACAAGTTTCATCAAACAAATGTTCTTTCGGAAGAAAATTTTATCAAACATATGCTTCAGAAGACATTAGTTCAAAACAAACAAAAATCTAAAATTTTTGAAAACCTATTGTCACAGCGGACACGCAAACATACATCCGCTGTAGCTACAGTAACCATCATAACATGCAAAATACACCAAGTGTATATCGTGGACAAAACAAACAAACATCTGCTATGCACTTGTGAACATACAAGTGTTCACAGCGTATGATGTTGGTAAGGCATCCGTTGTGAATACAGTGCCATTCCACAGGGCATGACTAACATAAGTCGTCCGTTGTAAAAATAGTGCAAGTGTATACAACATATGCACACAGGTAATCATACGTTGTAAACATTCACACATCTCATCCAAGTGTTCACAGTGCATGAAAAAAATGTTCATCCGCTGTGAACAATCAAAAATCATTCAAGTGTCCACAACGCATGAACAAATGTTCATCCGCTATGAACAAACAAACCATTTCAATAACATACAATCATGTAATCAAACTGTTTAAGAGGTAACACAGAATTAGTACAATCTTTCATATCAAACTCACACACACATTTTCCTAACAAACAAATCATTAACAAGCACCAACACACACACACATTATTTCTAACAAACAAAACATTAACAAGCAATCATTAAAGGATGGCAACATCATCCTTAGGGGGAGTATTGTTGGACTCAACAAGTGCATTAATGGAATAATGCTTTAAAGGATGATGCTTTCCATAATCAAACATAATGTGTTCTAACATTCAAACAATCATTAACTAACACAATAGCATCATTAATAATCATATCAAACACTAATATAGCTTAAATTTCTTTTTCAGGTTTGTAGATAAAAAGGAATTTTTGCTAAGTGTCGGCAGCGCATGATGAGTTTTCCGTAGAGGATGACTAAGAAGATGTAGCTGATGAAGATCAAGTCCAAGTGCCCACAGCGGATGAACAACACACACAGTGGATGCCTAAGTCTACAGCTCATGAACTGTCCACAGTGGATGTTCATCCATAGCTGATGAACATTCCACAGCGGACAACATACAAGCAAACACACACAAGTGTTCACAGCGGATGTTCATCCACAGTGGATGAACATTCCACAGCGGACAACATACAAGCAAACACACAAGTGTTCACAGCGAACAACATCCACGGCACAGCGGACATGCTATCTGACTTCCATAGCGGACAGCTAATCATCCACAGCAGACAGCTAATCATCCATAGCGGACAGCTTATAGACTTTGGATTATTTACGTAATATTCGTTTACATAAGGGTAGTTAAATAATTGTATATAGCTATGTGTATAGGCTATAAATAGTATTCTACCCTAATCCTTTGTAAGCTTTTGAACGAATTCAATACAAACAAGCAGTTTATTTGATTGTGCTTTTGCACACACACCACACACAGACACAAACTGATTTCATACTCTATTATCATGGGTTTCCGCACCATGATTCTAGTGTGCTAAAGTTTGAGAGATATTGAAAAGATCCTTTGGGGAATCAACCTTTTATTCATGTTGAATATGTTCATGTTCATCATGAGTTTAAGCTAATTTCATCATGCTGTTAACCTCTCCTTTGAGTTGACGGGCTATGAAGGTGACTTCTCAGTCAGGACCTTCAAAAAGGGGAAGGTCTCCTCTCAACGGAACTACCTCCTCCATGTCATCATTCACATCTTATCCAACAAGCATGGAGGTTGGGACCAGATTCCAGATGACCTTTCCTTTATAGTCCATGGAATGGTTCAGGGGGTCAAGTTCAAGTATTCACAATTTGTTTATACCAATTTACTTGCAAACTTAGACTCCTTAGAGTATTACATATTTCCTAGATATGTCCAACATATTCTCAACTATGAACTGGGCTCACAGTTGAGGGGAAATCCCCAGCCTCTTGATCTAACCAACCAATCCCAAACCGTGAATTCTATAGTGATGAATACATGGGATTCAGTGAGTATCATGAGTCTTTCTTCTCCACCCCTACTCAAGGAGAGATGAGTACTCTTATTTCTCCCATGTCTAGCCCACATCATCCACCTACTACTGAGGTGGATCTCCCTAAACATATTCAGGAGATCCATATGGAAGAGGCTCTCACTTCAGTAAGTGATTACATCATTCAGACCTCAACCATGGCAACCCAGCCTCTTGACACTTCTCTTGAAGTTGTCATGATGCAGGGGAAATCCAGCAGTCAAGAACAAAGTGCTGGTGATGAGGAAGAAGACCTTGGTCCTATTATCTCATCCCACCGTGATTCTTCTGATGAAGATGAGGGGAGTCTGAAACTAAAGGTGCAAAAACTAAACAAAACATGCACCTCTTTAGTCCCAAAGATAAGTCACCTGGAATCTCAGGTGACTATCTTACAAAGGAGGGTCAATGACCAGCAACATGAGATCACCGATCTCAAGGGCAAGTTAGCAGAGAGACCACTCAGGAGAATTCAACCAGGTCCACAAGAACCTGTGGATATGACAGACCCAACCCCTAGCTCACTTATGCAAGAAGGTGATGCGACCAAAAAGGGGGAGAAATTCCGAACAATCATAGAACCTGGGAGTTCTTCACAGAGTTTGGACGTTGAAGATTCACCACCCTCACTTGAAATAGTCCATACTTAGCAACCTCCTCAAGTCTACATGAATGTGAACTTACTTTCCCAAGTACAAATGGATGTGGACTCACTCATACATTGCTTGTTTGAGGAGTGTATCCCCAGACCAATGCCTACCCCATCTCATCACTCTGAGAACCCAATCATGGGATGGAGGTACGACATAAAAAGAAGAGCTCTTGTCATCTCTAGAGCTCAGGGTCAACAAGAAAGTTTCAACTTTTTCAACATGAGTTTCTATGAGTGCATTCATCTGATAGATCTTCCACTTGTCAACCCAAGTCAAAATAGACAAGCTGCAAGATTAACAGATAGGATTCAAGAAAGGGTGCTAGAAGAATTCAAGCTGAGATCAAGATTATATAGACAGAGGCTAACAGGTGAGATTTTTGGTCAACTGGATGTTGTGGTGGACCCTAAGATTAGCTTCGAAAGGGAAGCCTTGACTGAAGGCCCAGAAGTTGAACCTGTGAACCTTGAGATAGGATCTTCTTCAGAACCCATTACCCTCAGTGAGGCACCAGCTAGTGAAGGTGCTTCACAACCTCTCTCTGGCCAGAGCTTGACTGCTGAACCAAGCAATAAAGGCCAAAGCTCTCTCCACCTTGAGTCACCAAGGCCTGTGCGTGACAAAGGGAAGAGGAAGATGACCTGTGAGGAGATCGAGGAGGAAAAGAGAAAGAGGAAGAGGAAGCTAAGGGGAGAGTTCAAGAGGGTCTCTTGGCTTCATGGAAGCTGCTATCCGGGCTGCCCCTAGGCCAAACACTCAAGATGATAAGTTGAGGGCAGCCAGGCTAAACTACCTAGGGACCAGGAACTACAACATTAATGAACTCATATCTCTCCCCTTAGATGAATTGAATGAACTGGCTGACAATAAATTGTTAAAGGAGAGGAAGGAGGCAGAGGATGCAGCATTGCATCTCAAGATCAAGGAAGAAAGGAGACAAAAAAGGCTCTACAAACATGCTCCTATCCTCTCCCCAGTTCAGGAAAGTCCTGAGAAAGAGGTTGTGGCAACTACACAACCTTAGGTAGACATGGAAGTTGAGAACTGAACATGATCAACTACCTGAGAGCCACAGGACTCTATCAGGCATCTGCACTTCTTCCCTTATCATATAAGTATGTTGAATTTGAATATCTCAAGCAGCTGGAGCAACAAGTCACCAAAGAAAGAAAAGCTCCTAAAAGAAAACTAAGGGAAGAAGCTGAAAAGTGAAGAGACATCATCCAAAATAGCCAAAAGAAGTCTGATGATAGATAAAGGATGATGAGCTTCTTGAAGCTATATGGATTCTCCAAAAGGAGGCTTGGCCCTATGTCTTTATCCACTATGGATGAGCATATCAGAGTGATCAAGCAAAAGATTAAGAAGGGAGAGCTTGTTGACTTGCAATCTCCACCAAGTCCAGCTCAACCTGAAGTTAAGGTAAAGGTTGAACCCCCTGAGACAAGACAACCTGGACCTAGAGCTGCATCTTAGCCAACTTCATCTTCTGATCCACAGCAGGTTCTCTTCTCTCTCCTTTTGAACCTGCGAGAGAAGAGAACCCAACTGAGAGAGACACAATAGAACAACCTGGTGCTAAAGACCAGTCCTCTTAGTTAAAGTCTTCAAAGAGGAGGAAAAGGATGGCCAGGAAAAGTGTTTCCAAGAAGAAGACCAAGGCATCAACCTCTGCACCTCAGGATTAGTCAGAGCATCCTGAGGTAGTGCATGAAGAGGCTGCTCAACCAACTCCAATTCAAGTAGAGCCTCTTGCAACTGGAAGACCATTCTTGTCCTGGACTTTTGCTTCTAATCTAGACAGATGGTATGTCATCAGAGATCAAGGAGGTCAAGATGTCTATTTCTTGCAAGACATGCTTGATCTTCCTCTACATGATCTCTATAACATGAGAAGACATTATGAGAGTTTAAGGGATCCTGAGCAGATGATGAAGAAAGGTATGGTCTTGATCATAATGAGGACTATCAACATCTAAATAACTTCTTTGTTTTGGTAGCATCGGCCTAGGGGTAGTTTGTAAGGTTATATTAGAAGATTATATGGCTGATGCAACCAAAGAAGCCAAACCAACCAAGGATCTTCCTGCATGCATGAACTGAACATACAAGGTAAAAGTTGCTTCAGAAGTTTTACACTCTCCACAGAAAAATATTCTATGTGTAAAATCTTCCGAAGCCAAAGTCCAAATCTTCCGAAGCCAAAGATGAAGTCTTTCGAAGCTTCAGAGACAAAGTCTTCCGAAGCTAATTTGCTGTGAAGACTGATTTCTTCTGAAGATAGAGAAGACATGCTTTCTCTTATCTACTTTTTCATAAAGTTGACACACTGTCCGCTGCAACTCTAAAGACTCACCAACTTATACAAGTTTATGAAAAGTCCATGCTTTTATAAACTATAGATTAAGGTCTTTGTCTATAACTTCCTACTATTGTACCTGTTAACCTTTTTATATTAGAAATGGATATGAGCTATGGCATGTCATAGTCACTAATCAAAAGGCAATCTGCCTTTTGACTCTACATTGATCTTGTTGTCTAGATTAGTGTTTCCAACTGTCATTCTAAGTATTGACGGTTGTAGGATGTAGTATAAAGTATCTCAGGTCCTTGTATTTCTTTCATGCTTTGTACACTTGTAATAGAACTTGAGAGCAATATATAGCATCCTTGCAAAACCATATTCGTCTGTTCTTGTTCTTAGTTCTGTCTCATTACTTACTTGTGTTCTTAGTATCATCTCACACAAACTTGGTTCCCCATTTGATCTGTTAAGTGTTCTAAAACTCTCTTCATTATGAGACTGATTGTATTGACCTCCCTTTAAACGGTCTTGCAAGATCTATAAGAACATGATTGCAAATGCATTAAAACCATAAATCTTTAGACCTCATCCTGCATCTTCACTATCAACATATCATCAAGCTCCACCAGAACTTTATTCAATTGAGGAGCCTAGACAATTCATGCCCCATAAACTATGGCCAGAAGGAAATGAGGTCAGAGAGATGATAAATGAGAAAACCAATTTTGTCAAGTTGTATGAGAAAATCACACTTACAGCCTTACATGAAAGAAAAATTGTAGCCTGGAAGTATGATGAGATATGGGATGCAGTGCTTATCAAGAGAGTATTTGGCCTTGTCCAATACTTATCATATATATCTCAACTAGGATCTATGTCCTATGAAGACAAACTTGACCTGATACAACTGAGGATGATCAATAATTCTAACAATCCTAGAGGTGTTGATTTTTATCACATTATGAGAGCTTATATGAACAAACATCATCATGAAATAAAGGCTAAAGCAGACATAGAAGATAAGCTTCACTTGTCTAAGTTAAAAAGAGAACAACAGTTGGCCAGCAAGTAGAAGAAACAAAGTGAAGAGACTTCAACTCACTTTGATAGTAAGATTTTGGAAAGGGTTGGTTACCCTATGAGACCATCTGATCTGAAACTGATTATGAAAAAGATTGATGGTAATCAATACAATCATCCAATCACAAGGTGGTACTATGATGAAACACACTTTGAAGTAGTATTGGAGAGAAAGCTTCAAAGTAAAGAAGCAGCTAAGGCCCCGTTCCCAGGACGCTTACAATTGGTCAATCATCGCATAAAACACTTAAAACACATCATTTTGCAGCGGGAATACATCTTTTCATTTATAAATTAAATTGTGTCAAATCATCACATCGTTTTGTTTACATCTCAAAAATTGTATTAATACAATATCATTCTCAAAAATAAGGATGCCAGACTCGG
The DNA here is from genome assembly GCA_025506505.1 of Flaveria sonorensis. Classification (NCBI taxonomy): domain Eukaryota; kingdom Viridiplantae; phylum Streptophyta; class Magnoliopsida; order Asterales; family Asteraceae; genus Flaveria; species Flaveria sonorensis. The sequence continues at coordinate 34,268,956 of CM046427.1, forward strand.
ATCATCCCCAGTAGCTTATGCATCCATGCCTGCACCTCCTCAACATCAACAATTACCTGCCAACTGATACGTATACAAAAGTCAGCAACGCTGAGTGAGTTCTAGTTTATAATAAAATAAATTGTTTTCGTATAAACTTAACATTTACTTTCATACGTGATCATACATCATACATACATCTGGATAATAATTATTTATTATCTTTCATCATCTTTTATCATTATTCGTTTTTGTACTTTCATTCATTAAAATCATTCATCTTTATATAGATCCTGCCATATGCTAAACCCCCACATCATGCAAAAGCTGGTACTGTGCCATGGTTTATACATAAACCCCCATGTCATGCTGAAAGCTGACACAGTACCGGGGTAAGTGGCAAGGATCCCATCACATCTTGGTCAATCTCAAGGATTTGACCTCTATGAGCATCATCAAGGGTTAGCTAAACCGCACACAGTTGAGCAAACAACTACCTCATTGAGTTGTGAACCTCCATCATTTTGCTTGAAAAACTTTCATTCATTCATTATGTTCCACTTTTCATTATCGTTATCTTTCACTTTCATTACATAATACTTTACGTACATATACATATCATGCCACATAAAGTCACATCATAATACATAACATGAAATATTATAATTCATAACAGTAGCCCACAAGCAGATAAAACATTAGAAACATTAAAGCAAGCATAAACTTCCATTATACATAAGTACTTAGCACTTAGATTCTATTCCCGAAATTTCAGAATTAACCTAAGTGTTCACAACATATGAATAAGGTATACATCGGATGACTTAAGAACTAAGTACCCACAACGGACAGCCAAAGTCCACAGCGGATGACCAAAATCCACAACGGATGGCTAAAGGTCCATAGCTCATGAATAAGACACAAAGTGTGTCCACAGCGGATGACTAAGGATCATAGCGGATGAATTAAACATTACAAGTGTCCACAGCGGATGACCATAATCCATAGCGGACAGTCTAAAGTATTTAAAAGATCCACAGCGAATGCCTAATGTCCACAACGGACATGCATGCATACTTAAGTGTTTACAGCGGACATGCATGCATACTTAAGTGTCTACAGCGGACAAACAAAGTCCACAGCGGATGGTCTAGTACACAAGTGTCAATAGCGTATACTTAGTGTCCATAGTGGATGACATGAATAATCCTTCTAAGTGTCCACAACAGACATTCAAAGCCCACAGCAGACAATCGTCCAAATACTTATGTTCTGCTTATGTAAATTCTAGTTCCATACAACACTTCTAAACGTATACTTAGCATAGATATATCAGATTCACACTTAAAACACTCAATTATCATCATAGAATCTTTTAAAACATACATCTTTCGAAAATAGCCATATTTTCCATGGAAAAACATTATTTGGTTTATGAAACATCAGTTTGATATACATATCCAAACAAATAGAAAACATGTAAAAGAGGGGATCTAGAACTCACCTTAAATAGTCTCGAGCCAACACAACAAACCCGAGAGCAAACCTGGAGTTCTAACAGCTAAACACACAAAAACAAGCAACTAAACAAATAGAAATTGGTCCAGAAGCTTGAGCCCGACTTAGATCTGAGAAGAAAACACCTTAAAATCTTACCTTTGAAGAATTCTTCCCCTTTCTCTCTCTAGAATCAGATGGGAGCATCTTTCCTTCTCTCTCTAGTCAAAAGTTGGGTGCATGGGGAGAGAGTATAGGCGGCCTTACTTTCTTTTTAAACCCCATTATGGGCCGGTTTTGCCCTTGTACACTTTTAACCCTCGCTTTTTGAAATTATAACTTGTTTGCTCCCTTTTCTTTTATTTTTTTCTTTTCTTGAAATTTCTGGGTGTTACAAAAGAAGCAGCTGATATGAGACTTATTCATCCTGTGGAGATAAAGTTGCTACATCCCTCCTATGTTTCATTTTTGAAGACAAAGACATTCCCTGCAATAGAGGAAGTTCTTTGCAATGGAGATTGTTGATATTTCATTCATATGTTGAGAATATTGGTAACTGTTTATGTAAATTTTGCTCTCAAACAATGATTGGAAATTAAACAGCAACCATTAATACATATTGAAGGCATAACATGCATGAGGATATCAGACAACAATAACCTTGAAATTCTGAAGGGAAATCATGTTTTAACTACACTAGTTAGCAACATTGATGTTCAATGCCTTGATCAATCAACTCTGGAACAAATGGTTCATTTATCAATTGAGAGTAAATATGATGATCAGAAAAGTGTTGTTCAGTATCTTGTTGAGCACATAGTAAAGTGTAGAAATGCATTGAAGATAACTCCTGTGTCTGGTCAAGTCAAAGAAGCTAAGAGAGATAAAATAAAAGAAAATGATGTTGAAGAATCTCTTAAAGCCACATCAGAAGTCAAGAAGAGTGTAAAAGAAGCTAGTCCTTCTCACACTTGAAGGTTTCTAACAATCAAACAGGCAAAACAAACGTTGATATCATGCGTATAAACATACATAACAACAATCATGCAAGATATACTTCATACAAGCAAACATATTCAAAATAGAACATACATATAATCTGATTACACATGTGTAATCAGAATAACATTCAAACATTTAGTCATTCAATCAAGCAAATCAGAATAATATTCAATCATTTGATCATGCATAACGTTCAAACTATCAATCAAAACTCTAAGTCCATCACACAATCATTACAATGATACAAATCAAACACAAACATACATCATTACTAACAAACATAATAGTAACAAGCCAACATCAAAAGATGGCAACATCATCCTAAGAGGGAGTATTGTTGGACTCAACAAGTGCATTAAAAGGATAATGCTTGCCATAATCAAACATAATGTGTTCTAACAACCAAACAATCATTAACTAACACATTAGTATCATTAACAGCAGTAACAATGGCAGTAGTATCTCATAATAATGAAAGCACAGGCTACCGTAGAGACAAAACAAAGTTTAGATTCACTCAAAACATTTTCTATGCAAAGAAAAGATTTTTATCACCAAATTGGGGATCGTGCCGGAATTCATGCGTCTGGTAAATTCATGATTACGTTGATCAAGTGTAATCATCAATTTACCCAACCCATTTATCCCAACACATTCCAAAACAAGGACAGTCCTAAGGTATCAGGGTTGTAGCCTAGGGTCTACTATAGTATTCCTGATTTCTATACAACCTATGGCTCTGATACCAATCTTTCACACCCCAGGCCCATAGGAGGGTGGGACGTCTCAGATTAGCAACATACATGGCAGCGGAAATGAAACCACACGAGAGCACACAAGGAGAGAAATCACATGGCATTACATCACTTCAATCTTTTAACCGGGTTAACACAATTAAACCCAAAATTAGAAATGACCCATTACATAAGTATCCATAATAGTTTCAACAAATTCAAATGTCTCAAATGTTTTAAAAGTCCTAGTAATTCCAAGGGGTAGTCACAGTGCTAAGCCATCTTTAGAGTCTCCATAAAAATCCAAGCCCATCAAGGGTTACCAGAAACATGATCAAAAAGAAATTATGTCAACTAAAGAGTTGGTGAGTTCAAGTGCTTATAGTTTAAAAACAAAAGGGCTCATTAAACCCATAGTTATTTCAAAAAAACATAGTATCTCAGTTGTGGGATCACAAATCAACCCTGCACTCAGCCCCGGCTAGCCTCTTCTAAACTTGTGTTGCCGGTAATCCCATAGAGGGAAATTGAGCCTCAGAAAGCGTACCATACCTGCCAATTGGTACACCATAGTATCTTATAAAACATGTCACATGCCCCAACGACCCCGCATGATCTCAGTGTGGTACCCTTCTCATCGAAAGGCACTGTGCGTGGGGGATTCCCCACGTAGATCTACCCATATAATCAAGCGGTTCACATAGAATTAATGATTGTGATACAATAATGCAGGTTCCAACAATAGCGACAACATACAATAGCATCGCATAATAGTATCCAATAAAGTTTAGTTCAAACAGAGCATGTTTCACCCCAAAATAGTGGTAAAAAAGGAACACGAGAAACTCACCTTGAGCAGATAAAAGATTCTTCAAACACAGATAGATTCAGGTCCTAGCACCCTAATAGCAAGATACATGTATAAGCTATAGATTCTTAGACTATTGAGATGTAATCAAGGGTAATATGTGTTTAAAAGTACATATGACCACATCCCTTAGCAGTTTGTGTCAAAACTTTCGTTTTTAGGAAAATTTGGATTTTGGGCATGTGAAAGACATGTTTAGATTCTTATATGTTGGTTTGCATAATAATAAGTCCAATAATAGTTTCTAGTCACATAGCTACTAAAATATGGTCGATTTTTTAGAATTTACACTTTAGCCCCTCAAGTTTCCAAAATTACAATTGTTTATACCGAAGTTGGTTCTTTCTAATTTTGACACATTATGGCCCTTAAAAGTATCTAAGGGTCCTTAAATTACTTTTAAAACAGTTTTAGAAAGAGTTTTGGGGTCCTTTGCACAAAATCATGTTTCCAACATTTAATCCTTTAAAACCCGTTTTTTTTCCCGAAATCGACATTTTGACCTATTCTCTTCAAACCATTCATCAAAATACGAGTTTGAGGTCCTCAACTTACTGAAATATTATGGTTCCCTAGGTTTTTAGGCTCGTTAAATAATTCTTAGAATCTCATCTAAAAAATCTCCCGGTTAGGCTCGTTTAAGATAAATAAGTTCATAGAATTAACATGTTGACCCCAAAAATTCACCTAAGTCCAGTTTTAGCCACTGATTTATAGTTATAGGGCCTGAAAATTTTATTTCTAACAAGTTGTCAAGTATTTTGGTCATTTAAAGTACCCTTATCACCTATTTGGGTCTCTAAATATGCTTCTAATGCCTATAATGCCATACCAAAACATTCAATCCAATATAATGACAGATAAACATCATCAAACAATCTGAAAATTCAGATTTTACCCCACGGATTCAACAATATAAACTAACAAAGACAAGGCTGGGGTACAAAGCACTCATTTACTCATAAGTAATATGGAATCTCGGGTTTTAAACACCCATTATCATACTGAAATCGATAAGTCCAGGTCATACGAGCATTTATAATATGTTTTTAAGCATGTTTTAAGTGTGGAATAAGGGTTAGCTGCGAGCAGGTGGTCGGGAAAAGGGGTTCCCAAATAGATTCATGGCAATAACACAAGTTATACATGTATGAAGGAGTGTGTACCTTTTGTAGAGCTGAAAGTCACACAAAACAATCAACTTGGTCGCGGGTTCCTGCCTTTGAACAAGAAAGATTGGTTTCAAAGGTGGAAAGGTAGAAAAACAACAATAAAGGTTTTGTTCAGGTACAAGAAAGCTTACACACAAGTTGTTCCGAGTTTAGAGTAAATCAGGGGTGCGAGAGTTGATGTTCCAAGAGTCTTGAGGCTTGAAAATCTTGCTCTTGCTTGGTTGAAGGCTGAAAAGTTTTCGGGTTTGGTTGCTGTTGGTCCATTTGATCGAGTATCAGTACACTTGTGTGGTTGTTTCGTTCAATATCAACAATAATGCCAAACAACAAACACAATGATGAAGAAGAATAACCAAAATTATTCAATCATAAAGCAATAATGATCCAATACATTAAAAGGTAAAAAAGCTCAATATATTTCTGTGAAGAACCAGCTTACAAAGAGACTTGCAACAATGATAAACGTTTAGGGTTTTTGCAAGGATTGCCAACAAAGAACAAGATCAAACAATATATATAGTAGGTATAGTTTCACTGACAGTTTCGCTGTCAGCGAAACTATTCTACCACTGACACAGTTTCGCCTGGCAGAGCCTGACAGTTTCGCCGGGTGAAACTAGCAGCTTGCTATGATCGAAACTACAGTTTCGCTCATAGTTTCGCTGGGCAGGAAAACATAACAAACTTACAAAAGGAAACTAACATTAAACCTATTACAATTAAACATAAATAATATCTAATCTATGGTGAGTCCAACCTATACTTGATTTCAATACTCCCCCTAGGTTGGATCTCACCGTCTTGATCAATCTTCATTTGTCTTTTCAGCTCCAGTATCTTCCACCGCATCAGATCTTTCTTCGTTACCTCCTGCGACTTCATCCTCTGCACGTACACTTGCCTGAGCAAATTTTCTTGTTAAGTCCCTCACGTCCATCCTCAACACATCTTCTTGCCAAACCTTCTGGGCTAGCTCCCTAACATCAGTTATAACACCCCTTACCTTGTTAGCAACCGTCATAAACAGGCTTGTTTCATTGCGCGTCTCAGCTCCAGCCCCAGCTTTAATGTGATTTTCACACAACATCACCAGATCTTCATCAGAAAATGAAAATATCTCCATTGGATCAAAAAGTCTCATTTAGCTCCATCCTTTACACGAATCACTGCCTCCCCCATGTTGTTATCATAAAACCATTTTTCAAACTTCTCAAGCCTTTTGGGAAGGGGGTCAGGTAACCTCACTCGACTCACTGTCTTCGGGGGCTTCACTCTCAACATAATCCGACCCTTTCTCGTCTCCCAATCCTTATCCTTCTTTGACCTCCACCCCTCTGCCATTATAAATCCAAAACCCTCGAAGTTATCGTTCAGCTTTTTCTTTATTTCTTCCTCCAACATCTTAGCCCTCTCACTCAAATCAGAATTTATCAAAGGAATTGCAGCTAATCTCCTCAGATCCCATTTAGGTAAGGTCTTGAATGCCTTCCTTTTGTGCGAGTAAGAGATGCCTCCCCCTCTTCTCTTAATCATGAACATTTTGAGTCCAGGGTTGTATTTCCAGCTAATGATTTTCTTATCCACCTCCTTCTTGCTGGGCCCCTGAACATTTTGAAATAATGGGGTTATTTCCTCAGCCACCTTCTCCCTAACGAACCACTCATCCTTATCCATTTTGGTCACATACGTCAATGGTCATTCATCCACCTCATAATAATCAGGTTCTGAATCATAGTCAACCAGCTGCTCATCCTCTACCTCCTCATCTATCAAACTCTTGTCAGCCCTTTCCACTGGATTATCTCTCACAACCTCCTCTCCCACCAGATCCTTCTCTATATCAAAGTACAAATTCACAAACCTAGCCTCAATCACCTCTTCTTCATCCTCAGACCTCCTGGTTATATTCTCAGTATCACCATCCTTTCTCACACCTGAACCTCCTGCTGTCTCAGCTTCTGCACCACTAGTTCCTCTCCTGCCCTCGATGATGTACCCACATTCAGAAATGGATACTTAGATAGATCAGTCATATCATCTAACTTAGTTTGAGTTAGCTGATTGGGCAGGCCGGCTGTAGCCTTTAGCTTATTCACATCCACCAACAGTTTCTTTATTAACTTCTACTGATCCACCAGCATCTTGGACATCCCCTTTAACATCTCATCCTTTCTTTTCTCCCTCAGCTCTTGATTGGTCAGCTTAGTTTTAATCATGCTTAACTCATTGGCTAAAGAGGTGTTGAGATTCCTCATAATGTCCTCATCCAGCCCTGCCCTCTCATCCCTTCTCTGGGGCTCAGAGAATGCTTGATGCTTATACTTTGTTCTCCTCTCCAACTCCCCCTCCTCAGCCTTTTTCTTTGTTCTTCTTTCTTTTTCTGCTCTCACCTCCTGCTCAGCCTCATGAATATCTTCTTCAAAGTCATACTCTTTTTCCTTCGCATATCTCTTCCATTTCTTTATAGATTCAACCTGCTTATGTCTCGTCTCCTCGGCCCTCTTATCTTCTGACTCAACCACCCTTCGAATATAATTCCATCTTTTAGGAGGGTACATATTTTCCAATAGATGTGTAATCTTCCCACTGAAATCGTGCCTTATTGCGCAGCAGTCGGCAAAAATGCGAGAGTTTATCTGCACTAATCTTTTTATCTCCCAGTGCCTCGAAACATTAGGAATAAGATCATCAATAATCATCTGCAGAAATCGAGGATACAACAGCCATTTATCTTTCTTTAGGGCCATTATGTTCTCCGCCATGCAGTCAAAGATAAGTTGGGCTATATTGGCCTTTTGCCCCCTACAAAATATAACCATAGCTTTGGCCCAGTCAAGATTTAGCCCATCGGATCCACCTTTTCGGTGATCTAAGCACATGATGAAGAAGTGAGCGATATATCTCCACTCTTTGGACAGAAATGACTTCTTGATCTCCTTTCTAGTGCCAAAAGGAGGGCCCTCGTAACCAAAACTACTGAATGCATCAAAAACCTCCTGGTCTATCAACACGACCTCATCCCCCCTATCCCCTTGAAGTCTTAACACGCGTGAAATGATCTCAGCAGTAATAACAATGTCGTTCTCCAGTACTCTCGCAACAATACTTTGAGGATTGGCTCTTGTGTCGTACTCGGCAGTACGCCAGAAATCTCTGATGTGTAGATCGTAGATGGTGGGAGAATGAGTGACAGCATATGCAATGGGAGAACTCTGAAGCCAACGGATACAGTCTCTAAATCCCGCAGCTTTGGGATGTGTATCATCCAAGATGGCTGTGATGTTATTCCTCTCATCAAACTTTAGATTAGCCATTTAATCTGAAAAACAGATGAAACGTATTAGTAAGATATATTAAAATGAATAATAAAGAAAAATAATTAAAAAGAATAAAAAAGAAGAAAAAACAATTTAAATTAGAATTTAAATTCGGTAGGCGAAAGTATAGTTTCGCTAGCCGAAACAGTAGTTTCGGCAGGCGAAAATATAATTTCGGCAACCAGCAAGAAGCAGTTTCGGCATGACGGAGCGCGTGCCGAAACTACAAATTCTGCAAAGCGAAACTGAAACAAGACCAGCAAAACTGTGAAGTTCGCTCGGACAACATGACTTTACAGTCTTGCTGAAAAACCTTTGAACTTTGAGTACTTCCGCAGTAAGAACTGCGAAGGCACCAAAGAGTCACAGTCCAATCGGTCCAAAACAAAAAAGGGGTTAAAACCTAGATTAAACTACAACCGAGGGTTTGAAACTCACAACACAAGAGAAAAAGACCACCAAACAATGAAAACACGCTCAGAACCACAGATTGGCACAAGATAGACACTGTATACACACGATGTCCTAAAACCCCAATGGTACGAAAATGAAGTCTTAATTTCGCAAGGAGCGATATATAGTATATAGTTTCGCTGGGAGCAAAACTATAGTTTCACCCGTAAATGTTTTGGTCAAAATGACACTAATAAGAGCGAAAGAGCCGGCGAATCTACAATTTCACCCTGCAAAACTATCAACGAAAGTTTAATTTTGCTGAAAACCAAGAAAATTTGTTTTTTTTTAAAGTAACAAAATAGAAGAAAACAAAAAAGGATTTGCCCCAACAAGCCCTTACCATACTTCACAAAATTTAAACATAATAAAAGAGGAATTAAAATAAAGGTAGATAAGAACGAAAAGCAGAAGAGATCTTTTGGAGAGTCATAGTTTGGTGGAATTGCTGATATATTTGTCCTTTTAAGTCCATGCCTTCTTCTTTTCAGCAAATAAACTGCAGCTATAGTTATCATGTTTTGGTTTGATCGAAGAACACTGAATGACTCAGTTCCCACAGACATTTGGCAAAGAGACTTATCATGTCCTCGTGATATATTGAACAAATGAGATTCCCTGATAGATTACTTCCCTTTAAAAAGAAACAAAGATCCTTTTTACAAGAGAAGCACATTCCTTAAAGACATCAAATGATGAGAGCTCCAGGTCTATACTCACGTATAACAGAGGAGATGATCAATTAAGTCTTTTAGATGAGAGCTTCAGATCTATACTTACGTATAACAGAGAAGATCATCAAAAGGTGCCGATGAGAGCTCCAGGTCAGTACTATCATACAACAAAGGAGATCATCACTCCAGGTCAATGTTCACACATAGCAGAGGAGATAAGAACGAGGAAATATACAGTAAGGAGCTTCTTAGAAACAAAGACGAACAACCATATAGCTATTGTCAAAGACAGGAAACAACAAATACATCAATGCAGAGATGTCATGTTCTCAACCCTTTTTGAACAAGGACTTATAACTTTGTGAAGGCTAAGAATGTCAAAGGAATAATCCGAATCATCCAGTATCTTATACTGTTAGTTTAGCCACAAGATTACTGTCTACTTCGCTTTCAGGCTGAACCTATCAAGCGTATCACAACCCAAAACTATAGACTTCCTTCACATCAACCAGGCAAGATAATTTTTATTAAGGAGAATACTGCAAAAGGTAACAAGAGAGACAGGTATTATTCTCCCCCGAAATTTCTTCAAATCAGCAAGATAGAAGAAATTTCCAAATAAAGATTTCAACGAAAGTATATAATAATTTTTTTTAATGTGAAAAGATAAAGGGTTAAGGGGCAAAATAAACAGATGAAACAGAGAAAAAAAGAATAAAAAATATTCACAAGACCTAGGATAAAGAAAGGAAACGATTTAAAAAGATATTAAACCTAGCATAGAGATCAGTTCATAAAAACGAGGTTTGTCAAAAGTTTTAGTGAAAAGATCTGCTTTTTGATTTTTAGTGTCAATAGGAATAATATCAATAAAACCCTTTTCCTGAGTATCACGGATTGCATGAATCCATGTCTCGATGTGCTTGGTTCGGGAATGATAAATAGGATTCTTTGCGATGCCAATGGCTGCTTCATTGTCACAGAACAATGGTGTATGGAGGAAATTGATGCCATAGTCAATCATCTGATGTTTTTTCCAGAGCACTTGGGAGCAACAGCTTGAAGCAGCAATATACTCTGCCTCCCCCATGGAAAAAGAGACAGTAGTTTGTTTCTTGCACTGCCATGATACAAGACAATCTCCTAGGTACTGACAGCCTCCAGTAACAGATTTTCTGTTAAACCTGCAACCATTTGAATCACTGTCAGAATAAGCATGTAAGTCAAAATTACCACCATAAGGATACCAAAGCCCTAAACGAGAAGAGCCTTTAAGATAATGAAAGATCTGTTTGACTGCCTTTTCATGAGACTCTTTCGGGGCAGATTGGTAGTATCCTACAACAAAGGTTATGTCAGGACGGCTTGCTGTAAGATACATAAGGGAACCAATCATAGATCTGTAAAGATGAGGATCAACATGTTTCCCATTCTCGTCTGGAGTGAGGCAAGTTTGAGCAGTGAATGGAGTGAGTTTAGGAGAGGCATCATCCATCTTGAATTTCTTCAGAATATCTTTAATAAACTTCTCCTGATGAATGAGAAATCCCTCTGGTTTTTATTCAACCTGTAACCCAAGGAAAAAGCACATCTCCCCTATCATACTCATTTCAAAACGGCTACGCATGATTTCCTCAAACTCCTGACACAGATTGGATTGGTGGAGCCAAAAATAATATCATCCATGTAGACTTGCACAATTAGCATCTCACCATTCACTTCTTTCTTGAATAACATCATATCAATAGTGCCGCGAGAAAAACCATTGCTTAACAGATATTGTGTTAGAGTCTCGTACCTGATCCGAGGGGCTTGATGGAGGCCATAAAGGGATTTATCAAGCTTGTAGGCTTTGTCGGGAAAGTCAGGATCCTCAAACCCTGGAGGTTGACTCACGTATATCTCTTCGTCAATGTCTCCATAGAGAAATGCACATTTGACATCCATTTGTTAGACTTTGAACTGCTTGTTGGCGGCATGATCCAGAAAAATCCTAATAGCTTCAAGACGAGCTACGGGAGCAAAGACTTCCGTGTAGTCAATGCCTTCTTCTTGAGCAAATCCCTGAACAACCAATCTTGACATGTTTCTAACCACAATACCATGGTCATCGGGTTTGTTTTTGAACACCCATTTCGTGCCTATTGGATATTTTTTTGGTGGAAGATCAACCAAGGTCCAAACCTTGAGCTTCCTAAATTGTTGCAGCTCTAATTGCATCAATTCAACCCAACAAGGATCCTGAAGGGCTGCATGAATATTTTTCGGTACGATTTGGGATATAAATCAAGAGAACAGACATACATTAATCAGACGAGACTGACTCCGCGTCCGCACAATGGAACCGATAATGTTATCATGTGGGTGATCTTTCAAGGTTTTAAAATCGGTGGTTAGAGGTAGGGTATTGAAAGATGGTTGGTTAGAGTCAACAGGTGATGTGGATGGAACAGGTTGAGATGAGGTAGATTCAGGTGACGAGGGAATAGAAGTAGAAACAGGTGGAGATGGAATATCAAAGGATGACGAAGAAGATGCAATGTCAACAGATGTAGCATTGTCAGCAGGTGAATTAGGAACGGGTTGATTAATGGAGTTAACAATGGGTAAGGAGTCCGGAGGGATGATGTTAGTTTTATAGTTGAAGTGGACGCCTCATCATCAAGAACGGGAAGATTGAATGAATTGAAAACCGTATTGGAGTCAAAGAACCATGCAGGCTCGGATCGAACATCAGAAGAATTAGATTCCTGCCAATCAATATAGAAAGATTCTTGAACAATACGGGTTCTGTTGTTATACACCCGATAAGCTTTCTGAGAGGATGAATAGCCAACAAAGTAACATTCATCAGACACAGCACTGAATTTCGTCTTCTGAGCCTGGGTATTGAGTAAAGTGCACGAGCATCCGAAAGGCCGAAAGAAATCAATCAAAGGCTTCCTCTTATGAAACAGTTCATATGGAGTCTTCATTTTGTCTTTGACAATCAACACTCTGTTAAGAACATATGAAGCACAATTCACTGCCTCAGCCCAGAAAATGATGGGTAAGGAGGACTAAATCAGCATAGTACGAGCAGCTTCAATAAGAGTGCGGTTCTTTCTTTCAGCTACATCATTTTGTTGAGGTGTTCTTGCAGCACTGAACTATCTCAGAATCCCTTTATCAGCACAAAATGAATCAAAAATTTGATTTCCGAATTCGGTACCATTGTCACTTCGAATCGCCAAAACCTTCCTCTTGCTTATCATTTCAATAGAAAGAATCAACTTCTGTAGCTCGTCAGCCACCTCTCCTTTATGGGCAAGAAATCTCACCCATGAATACCTGGAAAAATCATCTGTAACAACAAGACAATAGGATTTCTTAGCAATTGATTTAACACTTATTGGGCCAAACAAATCAGTATGTAACAACTCGAGGGGATTAGATATACTATTTTCAAGTTTTGATTTATGTGGTTTCTTATGTTGTTTTCCTTTGGCACATGCCATACATTTTTCAACCACTGAAAAGTCTTTTGATGGTAATCCCCTAACAAGATTGTTTTTAACTAATTTGTTTATAGTTTTAAAATTAACGTGGCCCAGTCTGCGATGCCATAAGAAGGATTCTGATGAAGAAGCTTTTGATAGAAGTCAGGTGACGTTAGACGTTGATTCTCTTGAAGCCATGTCAAGAAGATATGTGTCATTCTTTCTAGGAGCCCGCATCAGTACCATCTCCTCTGGAATGTCAATCTCCGAATTCAGAAAGATACATTCATTAGATTTGAACAAGATCGGAATATCCTTATCACAAATCTGAGAGACACTCAATAGATTGAAAGCTAGCTATGGCACATAATTCACTTTCTCCAAAGTGAGAGACCCGTTGGAAACATCTCCTTGACCAATCATTTTGCCACCCTTTTTGTCGCCAGCAAACGCGACATAACCTCCATTATCAACATGCCATACACTATTTACTTGACCAATAATTCGGTAGTTTGTCAATAGATCCTTCAACCTCGTCATGTGTCTGGAGCATCCACTATCAACATGCCATACACTATTTACAGCTTTAGTGGATGACTCCTGCATGAATACAAAGAACAGATTAACCTGGTGAAACAGGAACCCATGAATGAACAATTTTGGGTCTTGGAGTAGTTGATTTCTTGCAAAAGAAATTATTAACCAAATGAGTTAATCTACTACCAAACGAATTCCTGCTCCCATGTTTATGATGAAGCTTGGGACAATGTTTAACGACATGATCATCTTTACCACATCTAAAACAGTGTGATTTTAATCTAGGACTGTTATGTAATAAAGTAGGAATTTTATCAATGATTATCTCCTCATCGCATTCAGACAGTCTCGAAACAACATCACTATAGGTCACGTACATGTCTTTGGGTCTATTTTTATTTGGAAAAGAGTGGTTATTTACATTAGATGATGAGTTTTCATCTGAAGTACGAATGGTACTAGTGCCACTTGTACTTGCATGAGATGATGATGTTACCCTTTCATTTGATGAAAAAATATTAGTTGGGGTAAAAGATGGGATGGGATGAGAAAAGAATTTTTTAAAACAATTACTTTTAATTTGTTCTTTACTCTGCACAGTAGAATCATTCTCAACATCAACACAAACAACAGAGACATCATCATTACAGTGCAAATTATCTAAAGAGGAAATAGAAACATCACTAGACCAAGATGAAACATTGTCTGAAACAGATTGTTTTGAAACAAAAACAGAACTTAAGCTAGATTTATTATCTAAAACAGAATGCTGAGATTCAGGTGTACTAAGACTATTGCATCCAAGCCCGCTAGTCGGTCCATAACCATAGTCTTCACGTACATGCTTAGTGTTCACACCTTCTAAACCTGTAGACATATTGTTCGTGTCTATTTTGATCAAATCATTAGAAGAATACGGAACAACCATAGGTGAATAACAGTAAGTGCTGGGAGGAGGATAAACCTTAGCATCATCATATCCTAAACCGGTTTTAATCCTAGCCACCCTTTGAGATTTGCATAAATCATCATGTTTCATCCAAGATATTGTCCATTTATCAAGCTTTGACTGAAGTTTGCTCGTCTCAAATTCAGCAAGTGCGACCCTTTCAGTCAAAGTGTTAATTTCAACATTTCTTTCCAAAACAATTCTTTTTAAATGATCATTTTCTTTTAAAGCTTCATTTAATTTAACAAAATATTTTGACTCGTTTATTTTAAGCTCTTCATTAATTCGTTTTAAATCTTTTTCATTATCGATTAACAGACGATTTGCTTTATAGACACCAAATAATCTTATTTTGCATGCTGAGGAACACATATCCTGAATTACCTCGTATGGAAGTCCCATTATCACCTTTTCTGCAGCCAAAGCTTTCTTACATTGACACACCGGAGTACTCAGCTTGTTTTCCTCGACAGTGGTTGCAGCATCATCTTTCTCGTTCCTTTGCTCAGTAGTCTAGCTTCCAATTCTCAACCCCTTCTTCTCTTCACCCTCTATCATAACCTCAGCTTTCAAGTCTTCATCTTGAACTATCTTTACACACTTCTGACTATCCCCAGCCACTTCAGCTTCACTTCTAAATTCTTTGAATGAATCAAACTTTTCCTCATAGTTCACCTTCTCCTTTTCTTCAACAATCTCAGCCACCAACGCTTTATTAATTTCTTCTTTCGTCTCTTCTACTTCTGCACTCCAATCAAAGTTAGAGATCAAAGCTGTCTCTTTCTTCTGTTTTATTTCTTCTTTATCTCCACTTGAGGTCAATCTTGGGATTCCTGAATTGCTTTGATCAGTGACAATTGGCAATGGACATTCTCGTTTGAATTGCCCTAAATGGTTGCAAATAAAGTACCTCAGTTTGGAATTATCAAATCCCAATTTGGAGTTAGAGCCTTGACCTCCAAAATTCTTTCTACCAGTTCTCTCCATAAATCTTCGAGCTCTGAGAGTAAAATTGCCATTTGCCACTGAATGTCAGTCTCTTCTAGATCATTAGGATCCACCTGATACATATCCTCTATCGTCATTCCTCTTCCTTTAAACTCTCCAGCCACTAATGCCTCATAACTCTGAACGAACATGCCAAATAGAGCCATAGTTTCAGATGGAATTGACGTTCCAGCATTTGCTATTGAGTTGGCTTGATCTCTACCACCATTAACACTACCACCAGAATGATCACCATTATTCACTCCTCCTTGTCGTGATGTCTGCACTGGAGAGCTTGTAGCAGAAGAAAGTAGTGCAGCATTCTGAGTGAAACCAGGTGAAGGCATCAAGGTCTGATTGAACTCCCTTCGTTTCATGTCCAATTCAAATGATTTAAGCTTATTAATGATGTCCATAAGCTTATAGTCAGTGAAACCTCTTTCTTGCTTTAACATCCGCGCCTGTAAACTCCACTGAGGTGGGAGAGAGTCTAATAACCTGTTCACCTGCTCACTATTTGAAAGTTTCTCATCATATTTCTTCAGTGTGCTCGAAACTATCAGAAAACGGTTTGTAAGATCTGTGAGACTCTTATTCTTATATCCCACAAAAGAGTTGAACTCCTTTTCAGCTTGAATACTCTTATCTTTCACCAACTCATCATTTCCATCATAAAACTCACAGAGAGCATCAAAAAGAGACTTAGCATTCTTGTGTTCAGCAAAACGATTATAGATGTCTGGTGCTAGGCATAGAGTTAAGGATCTAAAGGCTTTCTGATCTCTGTCAATCAACTTTAGACCTCTTTCATTGAAGGTAGTTGGGTGCTTGTTCTGAGATACAACATCACCAACAGTAACGATTGGTATGTGTGGACCAGAGATGATTGATTCCCATTGATTGTGATCCGTGTAGAAGAAAAAGGCCTTGAGACATCTCTTCCAATCTTCAAAATTGTCTCCGTTGATGAGTCTCGGTGGTCTGTTGGGTGCCACACTTTCAAGATCAGCAAGAGCGAGAGTAGTCATCTTAGCCATGATAGTTTCGCAGAAGAAAAATGCAGTTTCTCTAGATAGAACTTGTTTCGCAGGAAGACAAATGCAATTACACTAGAGTAATCTAGTTTCGCAGAAGAGACACTAGTTTCGCTGCAGCAATTTCGGCAGACAGTTTCGCTGGAAATTTCGGCAGCAGTTTCGCTAGCCAAATCCCTGAAAATGCTTAGTTTTGGCGACAGTTTCGCAAGAAACAAGCTTGAACTTTCGTTCAGAGATAATTTCGGCGGCAATTTCGCTTGAAAGTTGAACACTAGCACCACTGAACTTTCGTTCAAAAATTGTACTTTCACTGAGACTCTCAAAACTAACACAAGATGTAATACACTTGTAGTTTCGCTGGATGAAGCTGATAGTTTCGCTGGAAGAACACTAGTTTCGCCTGTTGAATCTGAAAAACTTTTTGAACACGAAATCAATCTGAAATCACCTAAATCTCGATAAACTTGAGATCTGATGATTACCAAGGCTTTCCCAACCAAGAACAAACCAATTTCAATCAAATTCCAAGACAAAAACCCCTATATTTGACCCCAAATGATGAAATATTGATTTTGAACAAAAACAACCAAAAAACCTCAAACAATCAAGAGCACTAAGGCTCTGATACCATTTTGTTGTCCATTTGATCGAATATCAGTACACTTGTGTGGTTGATTCGTTCAATATCAACAAATGCCAAACAACAAACACAAAGATGAAGAAGAATAACCAAAAGTATTCAATCATAAAGCAATAATGATCCAATACATTAAAAGGTAACAAAGCTCAATATATTTCTGTGAAGAAACAACTTACAAAGAGACTTGCAACAATGATAAACGTTTAGGGTTTTTGCAAGGATTACCAACAAAGAACAAGATCAAACAATATATATAGTACGTAACTGTCAGCGAAACTATTCTGCCATTGATACAGTTTCCCCCCGCAGAGCCTGACAGTTTCGCCGGGTGAAACTAGCAGCTTGCTATGAGCGAAACTACAGTTTTGCTCATAGTTTCGCTGGGCAGGAAAACATAACAAACTTACAAAAGGAAACTAACATTAAACCTATTATAATTAAACATAAATAATATCTAATCTATGGTGTGTCCAACCTATACTTGATCTTTAGTTGCAAATGTTTGCTGAGAGAGAGAGAGAGAGACTTCGAGAGGTTGTGAAAGAGTAAATGAAATGGGGAATTCGGTTAGAAGGAAAAGATGAAGTGTGGGTTTGGGTTAGTGAAAACCAAGGTGAAGAGGGGTTGGCTGGAGAGGTGGCCGAATGCATGGCAACAACCCATGCATTGGCTGGTTTGGAGGTTCGCAGGCTGGTCAAATACTTCTAGAAGGGTTCAGACATTTTAAAATGCTAAGTATGGCAAAAACGCCCAAACAGTGCTCATGCGCCCACTTTCAGGGCGCCTGAACAGTTGTCATGCGCCTAAACAGTGGCGATGCGCCTAACTGCCAAATGCGCCTAAACAGTGGCGATGCGCCTAGGGGAAATTTTCATACGGAAGACTTGGATTTAAATTTTATGTACAATTATCAAGGGATAAAGTCAATTAAGTGAATTCACTAGCCTCGAGAACAAGTTCTTGGCTTAAACAAGTTATACAAAAGTAAACGAAAGCTACAAATATTAAAGAAATCATCTAATCACAAAGAAAAGGAGATCCATTTATGAAATGAGGTGATGTAAACAATACAATGCTAAATCACATTTAGATTCTGGGAGTTGGACCTGGGAGTCGGTTGTTACACTCACAGCGGATGATGTCTGAAGAAGTTCAAGTACACATAGCGGATGAACAACTTCACAGCTGATGAACAAGTTTCACAGCGATGGACAAGATCCCACAGCTGATGAACACATCCATAGCAAACACCAACAAGACAAACATTTACCAAGTGTCCACAGCGGATGACTAACATACACAGCGGACGACTCATTCATAATTCATAATGAACGTTTATGCATCCACAGCGGACATGTGATCATCCACAGCGGCCAACACTTAGACTTAAAATTATATGTAATTTTATTTTACATAAGGGTATTTTAGTAACTGTACATAGCTTTTTGTATAGGCTATAAATAGCAGTATACCCTAATCCTTTGTAAGCTTTTGAACAATCAATACAATCAAGCAGTTATCATTATTCAAGCATTTGATCATCCAAGCATACAATCACACACATACACACACACACACATAGATATTCATAACTTTGATTATGGGTTTCCACACCATGTTCATCGAGTGTTGAATATATAACATTTTGTAGTTATATTGTGAGAGATTGAAAAGATCCATGGGGAAATCCATTTCACACACCATTATGGATTTCATCAATAATCAACATTAAAATCATACTAATCAATAACAATTGGAACATAGCATCTGTTATTTAAATCAAAACCAAAAAATCAAACACGAAACCACACGAATGATCCTTGAAATCAATCAACTCCTGCGCAAAACTCATCGATAGCACTCCACTACTAACTTCAAACTCTCTTACCTAAAATCCACCTAATCAATCAAAATGAGAACTATGGATCAATAAAACACTTAATTGACCATCTAGGCAAGTAAACAAGGTGTAAAGAACCAATAAATTACTCATATTTACTAGTTAGGAATGGAGAATCAAATTACACTACTGAAATGAAAATAATCAGACTTCAAACAAGAAATGCAAAGTTTGATTGATGAAAAAGAAGTCAAATCAAGCTAACGCGACCAAGTAAATAAGATCTACTTGTATTTTAATAAAAAAAATGTGCATAGATTGGTGCGTCAAAGTAGTCACGAAAGCTTAACTAAATACATGGGAAAGGAACTAGTTGTACCAAATATGGTAAAGGAACTAGTTGTACCAAAACAACAAAAAATAATATTTCTCGCATGGATAGTTTGTAACTTTCCCTAACAATCTCCAATTCAATGGAGTTTTGATACGCATGCTTTCTGAACACACTTTTTTTTGGGTAAAGGGTTTACCCCGGTGATTCTATTATAAACAATCAAATAACGTAAAAGTAGTGTAGATGGATTCTACACTAGTTCTTATATAGGATATCCCCCTATACAAGTGGATCCAGAAAAAACCAAAACAAAAAGTACTCTAGCCTACCCATAACAAAGTACACAGTAAGCAATCACGAAAAAATAAAACTCTTTCAGCCTCTGTCATCCGAGATATGAGAATCAGAAATCTTCTATTTGCAAGGGTAGCTCGAACTCGATTGTTGTCTCTAAATTTCAGGCTCTTTAACTTTAACCGGACTGTCTAAAGAATAATCTCACTTAGCACTATAAAGGACCGAGCTTGATTTTTAAAAATACACAAGTTCCTCTCTTGCCAAATATAGTATGCGGCAGCGGCTATCACCAATTTCCGAACAATAATTGTAAGAGATTTCGATCCCTGGTTCGTTAGAGATTGCTCTTTTACATCCCTCCAAGCAGGAGAACACCTAGGCAAATTAGCTTTCTCCTTAATCAACATCCATAGATTAGAAGATTATGAGCATTCAAAAAATAGATAAGGATGAGAGTCATAATTAGAGGTGCATAACACACAACATAACATACTCATGTTCCCTCTTCTAGTTAAGGGCCACCACAAGATTCTATCTTGCATTAACAATATCTCTTTCATCACCAACCAGAGGAGAAACGCATGTCTAGGAATGCATTAAGGAATCCAAATGCATTTATACCAATCAACCTCAGGCTCCCTATATCGAATGGAATGCCAGACCATAGATATAGAGAAACAGTGCAACTTATTCTCAAACAACCAGTGAACCTTATCTTTTATCTCCATGTTTATGACAGGGGGTTGTAAGTTTTTTAAGACTGGGAATAAATCATACCAAGCAACAGGCCAACTCCAAACCACATTTTGAACAATATCAGCGATAGTAGAGGTTGTAGAGAATCCCACACTATAGATCTCCCGATGCGAAACAATTGATTGAAGCGGACCAATATTATTCCAAATGTCATACCAAGCTGAAGTAGAGGTTCCATCACCTATAGAGTTGTAAAAATTATGTCTAAGCACTAGGCGCATGCTTAAAAGCTTGCGCCAACCCCAAGAACCATTAGAAGGGACTTTAACCACCCAGAAATTCTTCTGAGGCAGATGATGAAGATGAACCCATTCTAGCCATATAGACTCTCTTTTAATAAGAATACTCCAGACATGATAAGCCATTAAAGCAATGTTCATCTCCTTAATTCTGCGTATGCCCAACCCACCCTCTTGCTTAGGAAAACACACTGCTTTCCAAGCGACTTTAGCTTTGCCTTGTTGCATAGGACCTTGAGCCCACAAGAACCTCCTCATCTTGGCTTCAAGCTTCGTTATAATGCTAGCTTGAAGGATAAACACCGATGACCAATAAACATGCATACAAGATAAAACTAAAATAATAAGCTGACATCTACCAGCAAATGATAAATTTTTATTCTTCCAATCCATAAGTTTAGTATCCATCCTTTCTAGGAGCACATTACAATCATGACCACGTAACCCTGATGATATAAGTTGAACACCAAGATATCTTACCGGTAAAGTGCCTTCCTCAAAAGGCATTATTGACATGATAGCTATTTTAATCTGTTAAGGAACATTACAGAAAAACAGTACTTTTCTGAATGTTAGGAACCAGACCCGAAAAACCTTCAAACAATTTTAATCCGTCCAAAATGCATGTAAAGTGGATTATTCTTTACTTGTGACCCAATCTTAATAAATCGGATTATGATCATCATTAAAATCATACTAATTAATCACAATTGGAACATAGCATCTATTATTTAAATCAAAACCAAAACCAAACACGAAACCACACGAATGACCCTTGAAATCAATCCACTCCTGCCTTTGACTCCTCGTAAACAGTCCACAACCAAATTCGAACACTCTTGCCTCAACAATCCATCGAATCAATCAAAATGAGAACTTTGGATCCATAAAACACTTAATTGACCATCTAGGCAAGTAAACGAGGTGTAAAGAACCAAGAAATTACTTGTATTTACTTGTTAGGAATAAAGAATCAAATTACACTACCGAATGAAAATAATCAGACGTCAAACAAGAAACGCAAAACTTGATCGATGAAAAAGAAGTCAAATCAAGCTAACACGACCAAGTAAATAAGATCTACTTGTATTTCAATAAAAAATGTGGATAGATTGGTGCGTCAAAGTACTCACGAAAGCTTAACTAAATACATGGGAAAGTAACTAGTTGTACCAAAACAATAAAAAACAATAGTTCTAGCAAGGATAGTTTCTAAGTTTCCTTAACAATCACAAAGTCAATGGAGTTTTGTAACGCAAGCCTTCTGAACACACTTGTGAACCTATCTTAATAAATTAGAATATAATCATCATTAAAATGATACTAATAAATCAAAATTAGAACATAGCATCTATTATTTAAATCAAAACCAAAACCAAACACGAAACCACACGAATGACTCTTGAAATCAATCCACTCCTACCCAAAACTCATCGATAACACTCCACATCCAACTTCAAACACTCTTGCCTTGAAAATCCATGGAATCATCCAAATTGTGAACTATGGATCCATAAAACACTTAATTAAGCATCTAGGAAAGTAAACGAGGTGTAAAGAACCAAGAAATTACCCGTATTTACTCGTTAGGAGTAGAGAATCAAATTACACTACCAAAATGAAAGTAATCAGACTTTAAAGAAGAAACGTAAAGCTTGATCGATGAAAAAGAAGTAAAATTGTAAGGCCCCGTTCCCGGGACACTTAGAGCTGGACCGTCATCGCATAAAATATTTAAAAACATACATTACTTTTGCAGCCGAATTTAAAACTTTTTCATTTATAAGTTAAAACATATCATTACATTATATCTTTCATTTACATTTTGAAATACAAATCATATTAAAAATGTAGATGCCAGCTTCAAAACATCCCCAGTGGCTTATGCATCCATGCCTGCAACTCCTCAGCATCAACAAAATACTTGCCAACTATTATGCATACAAAAGTTAGTGACGCTGAGTGAGTTCTAGTTTTATAATTAAAATACTTTACTTTCATTAATACATAATCTTTACATTCGTTCGTGATCAAGCATCATTCGTACACATTGATAATAATAATTATTATCTTCATCATCATTCATCATTATCATACATTACATCTCTTACCATCACCCAGATCATGTCTCATGCAATACCCCTGACTCGTGCTCGAAAGCTGATACTGTGCTAGGGCCTGTAAACAAACCCCCGACTAGTGTTCGAAGACTGACACAGTACCGGGGTACGCGACAAGGATCCTATCTCGTATGCATAACCCCCGACTCGTGCTCGAAAGCTGATACTGTGTCGTGGCCTGTAAACAAACCCCCGACTCGTGCCCGAAGGCTGACACAGTACCGGGGCAAGCAACAAGACCTGATCTCATGCCAACCTGTCTCATGCAATACCCCCGACTTGTGCTAGAAAGCTAACATTGTATCAGGGCCTGTAAACAAACCCCTGACTCGTGTCCGAAGGCTGGCACAATACCGGGGTACGTGACAAGGATCTCATCGTCCGTTACTTCCATTCTCATCATTCGTTATCTTCCACTTTTTTACATAATACTTTACGTACATTCATACATCATACCATGTAAAGTCATAACATAAAACGTAACGCATTACATAACATAATACATGCATTTTGAAAACCGTTAAACATGGAAAGATATGCCATCACCCACCTCGTACTCATCACATCATCATGTATAACACATCAAGCACAAGCCATCACATCACAACAGAACTTAGCACAACTATCTACCTCATAAAATCCTCAAAAAACCCTAAGTCCAAAATGGAGAGCAGTTGGACATCTCAGGCGCATGAGCATAAAAATTCTAAGGAAAACAGCGTAGGCGTATTACCACTATGTAGGCGCATGAGTCCTGCTGGGGCGCATGGGCACTGCTGGGGCTCATGGCCAACACTTAGGCGCATGGGCAACTTTGGGCGCATGGCCAACTGTTTGGGTGCATGGCCTACACTTAGGCGCATGGGAATCATGCTGGGGGCATGGGCAACTGTTTGGGCGCATGGCCTACACTTAGGCGCATGGGCATCATGCTGGGCGCATGGGCAACTGTTTGGGCGCATGGCCTACAATCTGAAATGTAACAAATTCTACAAACTACCCCAAAACATCGGTCTAGCACATCTTAACATAAATCTACCATGATACAAACACTAAAACATGCTAAACATCAAACATAACCTCAAAACAGCCTTAAAAACATACAACAACATAGCACCATCGAACAACATGCTGAAAAACTCATGGTTACATAAAAATCTTTTGCTCGGTATGCATAATAGGCCCAAACACTTCAAAAATCAGTAAAAAGAGGGCTTCAAGAACTCACCTGAAGCAACCTTCAAGCAACACACCTCCACCTGCAAATTCAGCTCCTAAAACCCACGAAAACAGGCACTTAGCACCATAAATCTCGGCCTAGAAGCTGAAAATTCGGTTGAAACCGAACATTAACCCAAGAAAACTCACCTTTAAGAAGATTTTAGCTTCTTCTCTCTCTAAACCGTGAAGTTTTCTTCTCTTCTCCTCTCTTCTTCCTAAACCGAGAAGAGGAAAGTGGGTGTGGCAGTGTAGTGGGCAGCCATTCCCACTCTTTTAAACATAATTATATTAAAGTTTGCATCTTGCATAGCTTTAGTCCTCTCAACTTGTGTTATTCCTCATTTCTTTCTTTATACCTTTATTTTCTCTTCTCTTTTAATAAAATTCGAGGTGTTACAAGTCCACCCCACTTATATAGGTTTCGTCCCCGAAACCTGTCGCTTCTCAAACAGTTGCGGGTAATGCTGTCTCACCTCTTCCTTGATCTTTCATGTAGGCTCAGACCCTTCCTTGGGATCCATTGTACCCGCACACATGAAACCACCCTTCTCTTCAACCCTTCTCTCCCTTCTACCAGTAATGGCCACCATTTGCTCCACGTAGTTGAGTCATTCGTCCACCCTGATATCCTCTAGTTCAAAATCATGTCCTTTTCGGCTAAGCACCTTTTTTAGATGAGATACATGGAATGTCAGATGAATTTCCACTTAACTCATCGGGTAGCTCCAGTCGATAGGCCACTTCTCCTTCCTGAGCAACGATTCGGAATGACCATATGTACCTTGGTATTAGCTTTCCTTGCTTCCTGAATTAGATGATCCCTTTCCAAGACGAGGCCTTCATCATTACTCCATTGCCGTGGGTCGGCACTAAACTCTTGTCGGGCGCAGTTGATCAAACCACCTTCTTGCAACACTCTGTGTTTGCCTCATACGCTAATAGCCAATTCTACCCAGGGCACGTATCAATCTACCTACGTTCATCCTAAACAGTCTAGCAGGAAACACGTGTTCTTCCAATTCTATCGCACAATCCTCTAGGGCATCATGCAACCTACTAATATCAATTTCTACATCGAAGGGCTCACTGACCTTCCTACTACTAACATGCAACTTATCACAGAAGGCAGCAGGAATGAAAGTACTACTAGTGTCACAATCAAAGCACAGATGCACAATTTAATTTACCAGAAACATACCAGACGTCAAGTCGGAGTCTGCTCTAGCATCCTCCCGGTCAGAGCGAATGCTCTGACCTTCATCCTCTGCTCCCCTTCCTTGCCCCGAAGCTCTCTGCCCTCGCCTTTTTGCAGTCTCTACTCATGTTTCCAGTCTCGACACATCTTTAACATCTAGCCATGTGACAATCCCTCGCCCTGTGGCCCTCTTTCCCACACTGGAAGCATAGTTCGATACCCACTTGCACTCCCCCTCGTGGCCTCTACCACACTTCTTGCATGCTTCCTCTCTCTCTGTTCTTATTTTCCAATCATCGACCCTCATCATCTTACCTCCAGCCACAAATCCATCATCATTATCTCGCCTTCCATTCCCATTCTTAACATAGTCCCGCTCCTTCTCTACATCCACTATCGCCACTGCCTCTCGTTCGTCATATAGCCTCCCAGCTAGATCGACCACCGACCTAAACGTACCTAGCCGGGCAGCGATCAGATGTCTGTGGATATCTGCCGACAGACCTTGAATGTACCTCTTGATCTTTCATGAAACAGGCATCACCTGATCTAGCACCATCCTTGCCATCTCGTTGAACTTCGTTGTAAACTGTTGGTGCATCATCATTCCCGCCTCCAACTACAGGAACTCTCTCTCAACTTTGTCAAGCTCTCTGTGAGGGCAAAACTCCACAATTACCAACCTCTTCAGCTCATTCCACCTCATCTTCCCGATTGCCCTGGTACCCTCAGCTTGAACAATGTTGGCCCACCAGCACAAGGTTGAATCCACAAATGAGTGGGTAGCGAACTTCACCTTCTGATCCTCTCGGCACTCGTTGATATCAAGTACCGCCTCCACCTCCCTCACCCAACGATGAGCAGCAGTAGCACTTCCATTCCTATCAAATGTTAGGGGCTTGCATCTCTGGAATGCCCCGTAGCTGCATCCCTTCATAGCTTCCTGCACAGCTTCCTCCTCCTCCTCATCATCACTGGAGACAACCATATCAGTCTCTGGTTGCTCCCCTTCACCGGAACCTCTCCCAATGGTCCTTATCCTCTCCTCCTTCTTTTTCTTTTCATCCTTCCTCACAGCACGTATAACCTCAGTCACTACAGTCGGCAGAATTGTCTGCATGACCTGATGAACCTCCTCAACCAACGCCTCCTTCATTGGCTCTTAGATTAGCACTCTCGTCCTCACCATCCTGGTGATGAAGCTCTGGCTCTTCGGGAACCGTCTCAGCAGTCTTAGCTCTGCTCCTCGTGTCACGCGGTCTAACACCACATCCACCCTGACCTCCACCTCGCAAAGCCTCAGAAGACCTACCGCCAGCCATCTAAAGACTACAAGATTCAAACACCAACATAGTCATTCAAGGTAATAGCTTAGATTATGTCAAGTATAGTAAGTCCCTAGTCACAGTGGCCAGTAATGATTAGCCACTTACTTTACTCTTCATCCCCCAAGCATTTCCTATCCTAACTATATCAGTATCTAAATCTACACAAAAGCACATAAACCACATAACACATGCACATAATTCCCCTTTTCATAAATCTTACATAAAATGTTTACGTAAAACCTTTACCTGCAGGCACGTAGCTACTTGGACTGGCATCCATTTCCTTTGGTCCCATTCTCAGTTTAAGTTTAGGTTTTGAAAATATTTACCCAATTCTCTTAAACTTTGGCTCTGATACCAACTTGTAAGGCCCCGTTCCCGGGACACTTACAACTGGACCGTCATCGCATAAAATATTTAAAATCATACATTACTTTTGCAGTGGAATTTAAAACTTTTTCATTTATAAGTTAAAACATATCATTACATTACATCATTCGTTTACATTTCGAAATACAACATCGTATTAAAAATGCAGATGCCAGCCTTAAAACATCCCCAGTAGCTTATGCTTCCATGCCTGCAACTCCTCAGCATCAACAAAATGCCTGCCAACTATTATGCATACAAAAGTCAGCAACGCTGAGTGAGTTCTAGTCTTATAAATAAAATACTTTACTTTCATTAATACATAACCTTTACATTCATTCATGATCAAGCAACATACGTATACATTGATAATAATAATTATTATCTTCATCAACGTTCATCATTATCATACATTACATCTCTTACCATCATCCAGATCCTGTCTCATGCAATACCCCCGACTCGTGCATGAAAGCTGATACTGTGCTGAGGCCTGTAAACAAACCCCCGACTCGTGCCCGAAGGCTGTTACAATACCGGGGCTAGCAACAAGACCTCATCTCATGCCAACGTGTCTCATGCAATACCCCCGACTCGTGTTCGAAAGCTGATACTATGCCGGGGCCAGTAAACAAACCCCCGACTCGTGCCCTAAGGCTGACACACTACCACCGTACGCGACAAGGATCTCATCATCCGTTACTTCCATTCTCATCATTCGTTATCTTCCACTTTCGTTACATAATACTTTACGCACATTCATACATCATACCATGTAAAGTCATAACATAAAACATAACGTATGACATAACATAAGACATACATTTTGAAAACTATTAAACATGGAAAGATAACCTATCACACGCCTCATAATCATCACATCATCATGCATAGCACATCAACCACAAGCCATCACATAACAACAAAACGTAGCACAACCATCTACCTCATAAAATCCTCAGAAAACCCTAAGTCCAAAATGGAGAGCAGTTGGACATCTCAGGCGCATGAGCATAAAAATTCCAAGGAAAACAACGTAGGCGCATTACCACTATGCAGGCGCATGAGTCCTGCTTAGGCGCATGGGCACTGCTGGGGCGCATGGCCAACACTTAGGTGCATGGGCAACTCTGGGCGCATGGGCAACTGTTTGGTTGCATGGCCTACACTTAGGCGCATGGGCATCATGTTGGGTGCATTGCCTACACTTAGGCGCATGGGCATCATGCTGGGCGCATGGGCAACTGTTTGGGCGCATGGCCTACAATCTAAAATGTAAGAAATTCTACAAACAATCCCAAAACATCAGTCTAGCACATCTTAACATAAATCTACCATGCTACAAACACTAAAATAGGCTAAACATCAAACATAACCTCAAAACAGCCTTAAAAACATACAACAACAGAGCACCATCGAACAACATGCTAAAAAACTCACGGTTACATAAAAATCTTTTGCTTAGTATGCATAATAGCCCCTAACACTTCGAAAATCAGTAAAAAGAGGGGTTCAAGAACTCACCTGAAGCAACCTTCGAGCAACACACCTCCACCTGCAAATTTAGCTCCTAAAACCCATGAAAACAGGCACTTAGCACCACAAATCTCGGCCTAGAAGCTGAAAATTCGGTTGAAACCGAACATTAACCCAAGAAAACTCACCTTTAAGAAGATTTTAGCTTCTTCTCTCTCTAAAACCGTGAATTTTCTTCTCTTCTCCTTTCTTCTTCCTAAACCAAGAACAGGAAAGTAGGTGTGGCAGTGTAGTGGGTGGCCATGCCCACTCTTTTAAACATAATTATACTAAAGATTGTATCTTGCATAACTTTAGTCCTTCAACTTGTGTTGTTCCTCATTTCTTTCTTTATACCTTTAGTTTCTCTTCTTTTATATTAAAATTCGGGGTGTTACACAAATAAAGCTAACACGACCAAGTAAATAAGATCTACTTGTATTTTAATAATAATGTGCAACTATAGATTGTGAGTCAAAGTACTTACAAAAGCATAACTAAATACTTGGGAAAGGAACTACTTGTACCAAGACAATAAACAACAATAGTTCCCGCATTGATAGTTTGTAACTTTTCCTGACAATCTCCAATTGAATGGAGTTTTGATACGCAAGTCTTTTGAACACACTTGTGAACCAATATTAATAAATTGGATACTAATCATCATTAAAATCATACTAATCAATAGCAGTTGGAACATAGCATCTATTATTTAAGTCAAAACCAAAAAATCAAACACGAAACCACAAGAATGACCCTTGAAATCAATCCATTCCTGCGCCAAACTCATCGATTGCACTCCACTAAAAACTTCAACTCTCTAACCTCGAAAATCCACCAAATCAATCAAAATAAGAACTATGGTGTGACATCCGGTAATTTTCCGTTACCAAACTCCGTTTGTTCCGTTAAGTCTTGCATACACGTGTATGAGCACACACTAGTTGTCGTTGAACATTGGTGACTTAATAATAATTAATAATGTTAAACTGATAATAATTTTGTTGGTGATGTGATTATTAAGTTGTGCTTATGTGCTTACGCGATTTAAATATTAATGGTGAATTTTATCGCGTAATGTGGAACGTGTGTATTTATATTGTGTATTTTGTAATTAGTAAATATAATTCATTTGATTATTATTATTAGTTTATATGTGTTATTTTAGTTAAAAACCTTTTTAAAAAGTAAATAAAAGCTTAGTTTTAATAAAATACAAAACAATAGGGGTTTAATTGGTAAATGTGATTAATTAAGTAAAAAAAATAAAAACTCTAGCCCCCCACACCATTCTCGGCCGCGACCCCCCTCAAACACATACACACACTTCGAAATCGAAGCAAGAACAAGCAATTGGTGGTTGATTTTGGTTGATTCCAAGCAATACAACACGTTAGAAGCTTCAATTCTTGTCCATTACGCGTTTAAAGGTTACATTTTTACAAGTTTTTCATGGTTTTTCATTGTGGCCGAAACCCTATTTCGAAAATCTGCAATTGAATGTCAATTCTTGGTTGTTTGTTGATGTTATGATGTTAGTTAGGTTATATTGATGCTAGTTTATGTTGATTATGCAAGAAAGCTTCGATTTTGATGCGTTGTTCATAGGTTACTAATAATGGTAACTTTATTTGCATGAATATGATGATTGGATGATGAATTGATGTTGTTAAAGTGTTTATGATGTTATATGGATGTTAGAATGATGATGTTGATTCTAGAAACCTAAGAATAGATGTGGTAGTTCATGTATTACCAAAAGTGGAAAATTTTGATTTCGTGTATTGACGAATTATGATGGGTAGGTGATGTAATGTGATTGATGATGTTATGTGAACATTGGGTTATGATTTTGATGCAATAAATCCATGATTTACGTAGTTTAGTTCATACATTGCCAAAAGTGAAAACTTTAATTTATGAAGATTTGTGTTGGATGAATTACATGTGCTTGAAGAATGGTTATGATCTCTATGGACTAGATAGGGTATGTTATTGATGTGTATGAGTTGTAATTCATGAAAGAATAGATTTTGGGATGCACTTTCCTAAAAGGGAAACTTTATTTGCACAAAATTTTGAATATGATGATTTGGGCATGTTTGTGACTTTAGGATCATGTTAGCATGTTCATGGATGATTTTTAATGTGGTAGAATACACTGTTGGGTTGTTTGAATGCCTAGTTGGTAGACTGAAAGATTGGTCTACTTATAGGATTACATGGCAATGGGTCATGTGGGTCATGATTGGATTGTGGTTTGGAAATTGTAATATATCACTACGGAATATTTTGGTTGGTATGAATTCTGTTGATTAGTGTGATGATGATTGTTATACATGAGTGCGAATCTGAGGCCCCTACTTAGTAGGATTGGCAGGGTTTAGGGTGTGAAGTCGTGAGTGGATTCACATGGCATGTTGTGCATGATTTGATTCTGTGTATGATGCATGAGTTATGATATAATTATGTTGAACATGATGATTGTTTGAGATTCGCATGACTTGTATGAAAATCTGGTTTTATGATGATCTAGGAAGTACATGTGGTTAATGAAGTGATATATGTGAACAACTTGCATGATAATCATGTGTGATGAACCGTATGTTTGATTTAAATGGATTTTCACCTATAATGTCACAAACAGGTTAAACGGGTCAACTGGGTCAATGTGTTCTGATTTTCCAAAACCTTGAGTTCTTTGGTTTATAGAGCACTTAGGGTTTCATCATGATTTTGTGTACATGTACTTATGTACTTGCGTGTTGTACGTGACCTCTGAAGGTTGACTTTCCACTCTCTCTTTCAAGTTAAGCTCTTAAGTCTTTATTGTGCACACCAGGTGAGTTCATGCCCCACCCTTTTACATACTCTCTTTTGGGGGAGATAGCATACTGGTTTTACAAACACTTACTTTATATGAGTTGTGTATGGTATGATATAGTGCTGAATACCATGAAAGTCCTCACACTTTTGGATTGTTAATAATGTTAATTAGCGGGAAAACTTGGGTAGTACTACTGGGTCTGACGAGCCCCACTTGTGCGACTCGAGGTCAAACATATGCAATTTTGTCCTAACACGAATCGTTACGTCCTGGTAAGTCGTGACGGGAGTCAACAAACGCAACACAGTCGGCTTCAATCGTGAAATCACTATGATTATTACTGATGAACATAGACTAGCTATCTATTTCAATACACCTCTTATATTTTGCAACTGTTACTGTTTTATGATTAAAGCAAACTCTTGAACTCGCCAACCATTGTGTTGACTCTTTTAGTATGCTATTCTCAGGTTGAGGTGACCATTGCCTAGGAGCACGTGCACGGGTCAGCATCACTATAGTTGTCAGTATGATTGAAACTTTGTTTTGGTTTTGTTATTAAACATTTAAGTATTTGTTGGTATTACTTTAGGCGCCTGTGTTTGCGCATTTTACATTATGTTACTTTACTTTGGTCTTTTTGGTTTATTAAACGCTTCCACATATTTTAAAGTTAAACTCTGATTTTGAATGTTCATTCATATAGAGTCGTTCTTAGTAACTAATGACTGAGATCCTGGTATGTCACACGCCTCGAGGTAAAACTCCGCACGTGGATTTTGAGGGTGTGACATATGGATACATAAAACAATTAACTGACCATCTAGGCAAGTAAACGAGGTGTAAAGAACAAAGAAATTATTCATATTTACTCGTTAGAAATGGATAATGAAATTACAATACCGAAATGAAAATAATCAGACTTCAAAAAGGAAACACAAAGCTTGATCGATGAAAAAGAAGTCAAATCTAGCTAGCATGACCAAGTAAATAAGATCTACTTGTATTTTAATAAACAAATGTGCAACTATAGATTGGTCCGCCAAAGTACTCACGAAAGCTTAACTAAATACATGGGAAAGGAACTAATTTTACCAAAACAACAAACAACAATAGATCTCGAATGGATAGTTTGTAACTTTCCCTAACAATCTCCAATTCAATGGAGTTTTTGTTGGATCTTATATGCCCAAGACACATACAAGATTGATGTGGTTAGTACGTTATGATCCAAGTCGGGTCATACCCAATAACAAGCTAGGAAACACCGATAAATATTTATTTGTTGACATGATCAAGCAAATAAATTTTGACACCAATTTAGAAAATGGGTTTTCTGAATTAGTGCATTTGAGATAGAACAAATTATATGGATATTTTGTTCATGAGATATCATTTGTAATGTTATTTAAATAAGTTAAATAACATCAAATATAAGAGTGTTTAAGTTATAAAATTAAAATTGGT
Organism: Flaveria sonorensis; assembly: GCA_025506505.1. NCBI lineage: Eukaryota > Viridiplantae > Streptophyta > Magnoliopsida > Asterales > Asteraceae > Flaveria > Flaveria sonorensis. The sequence goes on from CM046427.1 coordinate 34,301,789, forward strand.
TTAATTATATAACTTAATTAGTTATTAACAATGAATTAAAAGGGAGTTTTTCAAAATGGGAGGGAACCCATTTTGAACTCATTTTCGGCCGCCCCTTGGTGGTTACCTTGGGATTCCTTTGTCTTGTTTTTATGCAAGACATTTACTTGTTCAACTAAGACACTCAACACACTTTCTCTCTCACACATGCAAGCTCCTTCTTCTCCATTTTCTCTTCTCCCATTTTTGGATCTAGAGGTTTTGTAAGAAGGGTTTTTGGTGTCAACTTCCTAACAAGTTGGGTGTTTTGCAAGAGCTTGTGGGTATACTAGCTTGAGACTTTCTTCTTTGGAGGTTTACGTTCAAGAGCATCATCTTCTTCATCTTTATCCATCTCGTATTGCCTTGTTCTTGAAAGGTAGTATTTAAGAACATCCTATGGTTGTTTTCTTTGATAGCATTTCTTTTCACATATATTTATGATCCTTGTTCTTGGGTTTGTTTTCTTGAAAATAAAATGGTTTATTTTCAAAATATAAAACAAGTTTTAAACCCCTTATATCCGCTACGTTTTGTTGTTTAAATGGTTAAACATCTTTTTTAAAACTTGTAAAAACCCAACAATGGCATCTAGAGCCGGTTATGTGGAAAACTTGCTTCAAAAGTCCAAGAAAAGTTAGTTTTGTTGGACTTTTTCAACCCATTAGGGGCTGTTTTGTTGTGGATGAATGAAACCCTTATCTTTCAAAGTTTTATCTTACATGCTTTAGAATAAACCTTGAAAGATTAACATCAAGAGGTTGATTGTTTTGTTTGGTCTAAACCCTAAAGTTTGGGTTTATGTTGGCTGAAACTTTAAGGGTTAAAAGGGAGTTCATGGTTGTTCTTGGATGTTGTATTTGATACATATTTTGGTGCATAACATAGCCTTGACCTAATGTGTTTTGGATTTGGATGAATGTGATTGTCATGTTTGGTTTTATTCATTAAAGGGTTGTAATAATAATTTTTGTATTTGTATCTTTTGGGTTGTAATTTATTTATTCATTGGTTATGTAATAAATAGATTAGGTGCATTTCTTTTATTAGAAAAATTGTATTAGGATATGATTTTTGTAAAAGAAGATGCACAAGTTGGAGACTCAAGGGAAGATACAAAGGAAGAACTCAAAAGACATGGACACTTGAAGCATTTGGATGCGGATTCGAGTGGGAGTTCTTGGACACATTTTAATGTGTCATTATTAACCCTTAGGAAAGACCAAATGACAACATTTGTAATGGCAAACAAGTGTGGTCACCTTAGTGGCTATGGTTATGCACTTATGATTGAATGGTTGTGCTTGTTTGGTTGTTTTGTTTTATGTTGGATGTTTGATATATGGATATGCATAACAAACAAATTTATAAACATAACAAGCTGAAAATAAATGGTTCTTAATCATTAAGTGGTTAATAAAAGGTTATTAAAAGGATTAATGATTTTAAATAAAAGGGGTTTTATTAAAAGAACCATAGGGTACCATGTATTTGAAAGCATGCAAATACAAGGTACATAGAGTTTTCTAAACTAGAATTATGAAAACTTAAAATGTCTTTTGAAAACAAGTTTATCACCATCCTTTTACACAACACTTGAGTCACTTGAAAACTCTTAATGGGATAAAGGTCACCTAACCATTTTGAGGGAACTTGTGATTTGAGGTGGGAATGCCATATTTGTGGGATAAAGATCACCTAACCACTTATATTGGTAAACTCACATGTGTGTAAGTAGGGTAACTTGATTTGCAAACCATGTTAAATGGATCACCTACAATGTGTTTACAAAAGGTGTTGATGGGATTAACATGCCGACTATACATATGATGTTTAAGTCGATCCCATACCTCTAGAAGTTGCAAAGGGTTGCAATTGTCAAACGTTGACTACCTTGTTAATTTAAATAATGGGATAAAGGTCACCTAACCACTATTTAAATGTAACGTTGGATTCTAGAATTTTATTTTGTGTATGACACATAAAAGGTATTTATAATTAAATATGATAATATCGTAAATACTAAAATTGAACCTTGTTAAATTTTGTAGATGGCCACCAACAACAATGAAAATAATGATATTCCATCCGCTCATACCCTATCACTAAGAACCATTCTCCAAAAGGAGCGTCTAAACCATAACAATTTCATTGATTGGTTTCGAAACTTGAGAATTGTTCTCAAGCAAGAGAAACGGTCATATATCTTAGACGATCCGATTCCCGATGAACCCAATGAGGAAGATGAAGAGGCCTACATGAATTGGGTGAAATACACTGAGGACTCGGTCCAAGTGTCTTGCCTCATGTTGGCAAGTATGACTCCGGATCTCCAAAAGGAGTACGAACATCACGGAGCATACGACATGATAACCCAGTTGAAGGAAACGTTCCAACAACAAGCAAGGGTAGAGCGCTTCGAAACGGTTCGAGCACTCCATGCATGTCGTATGGATGATACCCAATCGGTCTCGTCTTATGTACTTAAGATGAAGAGCCACATAGACCGCCTCGAAAGGCTGAATTGTCCCGTCTCGAAAGAGTTGGCTACGGATTTGATCCTCAACTCTTTGTCAAAAAGGTTTGACAATTTTGTTATGAATTATAACATGAACGGTTGGGACAAGAACATAACTGAGCTTCACTCTATGCTCAAAACAGCCGAGGCGGCCATGGGTAAAAGGAGTTTACCCGTTCTCACCATCAATGAAGGTGGGAACAAGAAGAGGCCTCACCCCGCATCCAAGGCAAGTGTTGCCAAAGGTAAAGGGTACGTTGGGAGAAAGGGAAAGGGAGTGGTAAAAGTGCCACCACCAAAACCAGCGGAGAAGAAGCAAAAGGTTGCTTCGGATGACCCATGCTTTAAGTGTGGGGAGATAGGACATTGGGCAAGAAATTGTCCTGTCCATCTCAAAGAGTTGAAAGCTAAGAGGGATGCCGGGCAGACCTCAGGTACAATTTTCATGATTCATATTGATCTAAATATAATATCCTCTAACACATGGGTATTGGATACCGGATGTGGGACTCATATTTGCAATTTGTTGCAGGGGTTCAAAAGAAGTAAAGACTTCAAGAAAGGGGATGTTAGCCTCTACATGGGGAATGGGGCAAAAGTTCAAGTTGAAGCCCGAGGGGACTACATCCTGAAGCTTCCAAATGGTTTGGAAGCAATTTTGAACAATGTTTTGTATGCTCCTAGTTTGACTAGGAACATTATTTCAGTTGCCCAATTAAGACAATATGGTTATGTTTTGACGTTTATTGAAAATGAAATTCATGTTTCTTTAAATAACATCTTTTATTTTAAAGCTACTCCTATTAATGGTATTTATGAATTGGTTCGTGAAAACACATTATATGATAGCTCGTTGTACCAAACCACCACCAAGAAGCTCAAATTAGATTTGAGTGACACCTATCTTTGGCATTGCCGTCTTGGTCATATAAACAAGAAGCGCATACAAACTCTTCAAAAGAATGGTCTTTTAAAAGCAAGTGAATATGATTCATTTGATGTATGTGAATCTTGTTTACAAGGCAAAATGACTAAGGCACCTTTTAGTGGCAAAACCGAAAGGGCAAAAGATTTATTAGGTATCATACATTCGGATGTATGTGGTCCTTTTAAGCCAATGACTAGGTATAATGAAAGATACTTCATTACCTTCACCGACGACTATAGTAGGTATGGGTATGTGTACTTGTTAAGACACAAAGATGAAGCTTTTGAAATGTTCAAAACCTTCCAAAATGAAGTAGAAAATCAACTCAACAAATCAATAAAAATTCTCCGCACCGATAGAGGAGGTGAATACCTGAGTGATGCTTTTAGAGATCATCTTAGAAGTTGTGGGATTATCTCACAACTATCTCCACCTGGAACACCACAACACAATGGTGTGTCCGAAAGGAGAAATCGAACTCTATTAGATATGGTTCGATCTATGATGGCTGGAAGCTCATTGCCTCTATCATTTTGGGGTTTCGCTTTGCTCTCTGCGGCCCGTATTTTGAATATGGCCCCAACCAAGAAAGTGGAAAAGACACCTTTTGAAATATGGCATGGAAGGGTTCCATCTCTATCATATTTAAAGGTGTGGGGATGTGAGGCTTATGTAAAGACTCCCACCTCAAACAAGTTAGAAAGTCGTTCCACTAAGTGTATTTTTATTGGATATCCTAGAGATTCTATGGGATATTATTTCTATGATCCATTGGAACAAAAGGAGTTTGTTGCCAAGAAGGGTGAGTTCTTGGAAGCCAAGTTCCTTATGGAAGGAGCTAGCAGTAGAACAGTGGATCTTGAGGAGGATCAAGAACCACAACCCGATACACGTTTGGTTGACACTAGCACTCAACATGAGGATGTTGAGAATGATCAAATGGTTGATCAATACACACAAAACGTTCGCAAATCTGGTAGAACTAGTAATCCACCTGAAAGATATGGATTTTTCATGGATGGGTGCTATGTGGTTGATTCCGATGAACCAATCACATACCATGATGCAGTGTCCAATTTGGATTGTGACAAATGGCTTGAAGCCATGAATGTTGAGATGCAATCCATGTATGACAACCAAGTGTGGGACTTGGTTGTACCACCTCTTAGCTCCAAGGTAGTTGGAAGTAAGTGGGTTTTCAAGAAGAAAACCGATATGCATGGAAACTTGGATACTTATAAAGCTAGACTTGTAGCAAAAGGTTTCACTCAAACTCAAGGGGTTGATTATGATGAGACTTTTTCGCCTGTTGCAATGCTAAAGTCTATTAGGATATTATTTGCCATAGCTGCTCATTATGATTATGAGATTTGGCAAATGGATGTCAAAACCGCTTTTCTAAATGGATATCTTGAGGAAGATGTCTATATGGTTCAGCCTGAAGGTTTTGTCGACCCAAAACATCCTAACAAAGTATGCAAGTTAAAGAAATCAATCTATGGATTGAAGCAAGCGTCAAGAAGTTGGAATCACCGTTTTGATGAAGAGGTAATTAAATTTGGGTTCATCAAAAATGCTGATGAGGCTTGTGTGTATAAAAAGGCTAGTGGGAGCATCATCACTTTCCTAGTATTGTATGTCGATGACATCCTACTATTTGGAAATGACATTCCAACCTTGGAAGGTGTAAAAACCTGGCTTGGAAGCTGTTTTTCCATTAAGGATCTTGGTGAAGCCGCCTACATTTTGGGAATAAAGATCTATAGGGATAGATCAAGGCGGTTGATAGGTTTAAATCAAAGTGCATACATTGATAAGATCTTGAAAAGGTTCAAGATGGAGAACTCTAAGAAAGGTACGGTACCTATTCAAAGAGGAACGATATTGAGTACGACTCAATGTCCAAGCTCAAAGGATGAGCAAGATAAAATGAAGGAAATCCCGTATGCATCTGCTATAGGATCCATCATGTATGCAATGATATGCACTAGGCCGGACGTGTCATGCGCTTTGAGCATGACAAGCCGATACCAGCAAAATCCTGGAACTAGTCATTGGATGGCTGTTAAGAACATACTTAAGTACCTAAGGAGGACTAAAGATATGTTCCTAATCTATGGATCTGGTGAGGAGGAACTCGTGGTAAAAGGTTACACGGATGCGAGTTTCCAAACTGATCGGGATGACTCACGATCACAATCGGGATACATTTTCATCCTAAATGGAGGAGCAGTCTCTTGGAAGAGCTCTAAACAAGATGTGGTGGCATTATCAACTACAGAGTCAGAATACATCGCCGCTTCATTAGCAGCTCAAGAAGCTGCATGGTTGAAGAAATTCATTGCCGATCTAGGGGTTGTCCCTTCCATTCAGGACCCCCTAGAAATTCTTTGTGATAATGAGGGTGCGATTGCTCAAATCAAGGAACCCCGTGCACATCAAAAGACTAGGCACATTGAGCGGAGATTCAACTACATAAGGGATGAAGTTGAAAAGGGAAAGATATGTATTCGCAAAGTTCACACGGATCAAAACATTGCGGATCCACTCACGAAGCTCCTTGAAAAGGCAAAGCATGAAGGTCATACTTGTGCCATGGGACTTCGATATTCTAGTGACTGGATTTGATCTTATATTTTGTATTTGGATATTGGAACCTTTTATTATTTGAATGAATTATTTGGTTATAATGCTTCAACTAATGTTCCAATTTTGCATGTTTAATCCATGAGTAAATCATTTACTCTAAACGTCCGTAGTCGTTCATACCTGTGGGAACAAGTATGAGGGTAAGACTATTATGAACTTGGATTGGTGGATATTCATATGGATGAATATATAGCAAAGGGTTGCTGCCAAAGTTCATAGATATTTGTGGGATACAAATATTGGACTGACCCGCATCTCAAATATTACTACATGGAATCTTCTTGATTGATCATAAGTAAATTTGAGTAAAGGCGAATATCATTTGGTATCCTCTGACCTGAGATACATATTGGGTCTTGATATTCACGGGTATTATACTTTGACTTAGTTCTTCGCTGTTCTGAAACACGGCAGTACATAAGACTAAATTCAGGTATAGCACGAGGTGATTGTAAGAGACGTATGTAATCAAGATGGGATTTGTCCCTCTTATTCGTTGAGAGTAAGATGTCTAAGGCCTGCTAAAGTTAAGTCAATGGAGAATGATCATTCTGTGTCTCTAAGATTTAACATGACATCTGTGACAAAAGGATAGATGATTGATTCACCTAAAACATTTTCGAGTAAGATACTTGAAGGGGATGATGTTATTGAATGGCTCTTAGTCATACGTATTAAGGGTAGTAAACCGTTGTTAGGCGGTATTTACTGCTTGCATCAATCTTCTATGAATCTTGTGCAAGTGAGAGATTGTTGGATCTTATATGCCCAAGACACATACAAGATTGATGTGGTTAGTACGTTATGATCCAAGTCGGGTCATACCCAATAACAAGCTAGGCAAACACCGATAAATATTTATTTGTTGACATGATCAAGCAAATAAATTTTGACACGAATTTAGAAAATGGGTTTTCTGAATTAGTGCATTTGAGATAGAACAAATTATATGGATATTTTGTTCATGAGATATCATTCGTAATGTTATTTAAATAAGTTAAATAACATCAAATATAAGAGTGTTTAAGTTATAAAATTAAAATTGGTTTAATTATATAACTTAATTAGTTATTAACAATGAATTAAAAGGGAGTTTTTCAAAATGGGAGGGAACCCATTTTGAACCCATTTTCGGCCGCCCCTTGGTGGTTGCCTTGGGATTCCTTTGTCTTGTTTTTATGCAAGACATTTACTTGATCAACTAAGACACTCAACACATTTTCTCTTCTCCCATTTTCGGATCTAGAGGTTTTGTAAGAAGGGTTTTTGGTGTCAACTTCCTAACAAGTTGGGTGTTTTGCAAGAGCTTGTGGGTATACTAGCTTGAGACTTTCTTCTTTGGAGGTTTACGTTCAAGAGCATCATCTTCTTCATCTTTATCCATCTCGTATTGCCTTGTTCTTGAAAGGTAGTATTCAAGAACATCCTATGGTTGTTTTCTTTGATAGCATTTCTTTTCACATATATATATATGATCCTTGTTCTTGGGTTTGTTTTCTTGAAAATAAAATGGTTTATTTTCAGAATATAAAACAAGTTTTAAACCCCTTATATCCGCTGCATTTTGTTGTTTAAATGGTTAAACATCTTTGTTAAAACTTGTAAAAACCCAACAGTTTTGATACGCAAGCCTTCGGAACACACTTGTGAACCAATCTTAATAAATCGAATCATAATCATCACTAAAATCATACTAACCAATCACAATTGGAACATAGCATCCATTATTTAAATCAAAACCAAAACGAAACACAAAACCAAATGAATGACCCTTGAAATCAATCCACTCCTGCCTTTGACTCATTGGTAACACTTCACAACAAAATTCAAACACTCTTGCCTCAAAAATCCACCAAATCAATCAAAATGAAAACTATGGATCCATAAAACACTTAATTGACCATCTAGGCAAGTAAACGAGGTATAAAGAACCAAGAAATTACTCGTATTTACTCGTTAGGAATGGAGAATCAAATTACACTACCGAAATGAAAATAATCAGACTTCAAACAAGAAACGCAAAGCTTGATCGATGAAAAAGAAGTCAAATCAAGCTAACATGACCAAGTAATAAGATCTACTTGTATTTTAATAAAAAATGTGCAACTATAGATTCGTGCATCAAAGTACTCACGAAAGCGTAACTAAATACATGGGAAAGGAACTAGTTGTACCAAAATAATAAAAAACAATAGTTCTCGCATGGATAGTTTCTAAGTTTGCCTAACAATCTCAAAGTTAATGGAGTTTTGTAACGCAAGCCTTCTGAACACAGTTGTGAACCTATCTTAATAAATCAGAATATAATCATCATTAAAATCACACTAATAAATCAAAATTGGAACAGAGCATCTATTATTTAAATCAAAACTAAAACCGAACACGAAACCACACGAATGACCCTTGAAATCAATCCACTCCTGCCCAAAACTCATTGATAACACTCCACAACCAACTTCGAACACTCTTGCCTCGAAAATCGACAAAATCATTCAAAATGAGAACTATGCATCCATAAAACACTTAGTTGAGCATCTAGGCAAGTAAGCGAGGTGTAAAGAACCAAGAAATTACTCGTATTTACTCATTAGGAGTAGAGAATCAAACTACACTATGAAAATTATAGTAATCAGACATAAAACAAGAAACGCAAAGCTTGATTGATGAAATAGAAGTCAAATCAAGCAAACACGACGAAGTAAATAAGATCTATTTATATTTTAATAAAAAATGTGCAACTATAGATTCGTGCATCAAAGTACTCAAGAAAGCTTAACTAAATACATGGGAAAAGAACTAGTTGTACCAAATAATAAAAAACAATAGTACTTGCATGGATAGTTTTAAACTTTCCCTAACAATCTCCAAGTCAATGGAGTTTTGTTATGCTCATCGATAACACTCCACAACCAACTTCGAACACTCTTGCATCGAAAATCCACCAAATCATTCAAAATGAGAACTATGGATCCATAAAACACTCAATTGAGCATATAGGAAAGTAAACGAGGTGTAAAGAACCAAGAAATTACTCGTATTTACTCGTTATGAGTAGAGAATAAAATTACACTACCAAAATGAAAGTAATCAGACTTTAAACAAGAAACGCATAGCTTGATCGATGAAAAAGAAGTCAAATCAAGCTAACATGACCAAGTAAATAAGATATACTTGTATTTTAATAAAAATGTGCAACTATAGATTGGTGAGTAAAAGTACTTACAAAAGCTTAACTAAATACTTGGGAAAGGAACTAGTTGCACCAAGACAATAAACAACAATCGTTCCCGCATTAATAGTTTGTAACTTTTCCTAACAATCTCCAATTGAATGGAGTTTTGATACGCAAGTCTTTTGAACACACTTGTGAACCAATCTTAATAAATCGGATTATAATCATCATTAAAATCATACTAATCAATAGTAGTTGGAACATAGCATCTATTATTTAAATCAAAACCAAAAAATCAAACACGAAACCACATGAATGACCCTTGAAATCAATCCATTCCTGCGCAAAACTCATCGATTGCACTCCACTACTAACTTCAAACTCTCTAACCTCGAAAATCCACCGAATCAATCAAAATAAGAACTATGGATACTTAAAACACTTAATTGACCATCTAGGCAAGTAAACGAGGTGTAAAGAACCAAGAAATTATTCGTATTTACTCGTTATGAAAGGAGAATCAAATTACAATACGAAAATGAAAATAATCAGACTTCAAAAAAGAAACGCAAAGCTTGATCGATGAAAAAGAAGTCAAATCAAGCTACCATGACCAAGTAAATAAGATCTACTTGTATTTTAATAGTACTTGCATGGATAGTTTCAAACTTTCCCTAACAATCTCCATGTCAATGGAGTTTTGTTACACTCATCGATAACACTCCACTACCAACTTCAAACACTCTTGTCTCGAAAATCCATCGTATCATTCAAAATGAGAACTATGGATCCATAAAACACTTAATTGAGCATCTAGGCAAGTAAACGAGGTGTAAAGAACCAAGAAATTACTCGTATTTACTCGTTAGGAGTAGAGAATCAAATTACACTACCAAAATGAAAGTAATCAGACATCAAACAAGAAACGCAAAGCTTGATCGATGAATGTATCGCCCTATTACAGGAAACCTCACAGTTGGATTTGGACATCAGAAACACGAGTTCTCGAACATCAAATTTCATTAATATTCGTAGCGAAACATATAAAATTTCTATTGGTTTAAACATTTACATCAAAGAGATAACTATAGTTATCAATCCAAAATCTATGCCAGGATGCCAGTCTCGACCATGTGCCAGGTAGCTCTCTTATCCATGCCAAGATCTCCCCAAAATGTATAGCATACCTGTCAATCTAATACGCATACAAAAGTCAGCGACGCTGAGTGAGCTATAGGTTTACTTTCACGAAACTTTATCAAGAACATACACTTAATGTAACGAATGTAACGAATACCCAAAGCATAACTCCTTTAGCGATGTGTAGCTCCTATGTGAGATAACCCTTATGTGAGAATGCAATGAATACCATCTTCCTGTAGAAGTTGACCATACCAATGTGTAGCTCCTATGTGAGAATGCACCAAGCATAACTCCTTTAGCGGTTGAGCACACCCTTGTTTAGCTCCTATGTTAGAATGTAACGAATACAAATCTCCTTTAGCAGTTGAGCACACCAATGTGTAGCTCCTATGTGAGAATGTAGAAAGCATAACTCCTTTAGCGGTTGAGCACACCAATGTGTAGCTCTTATGTGAGAATGCACCTAGCATAACTCCTTTAGCGGTTGAGCACATCAATGTGTAGCTCCTATGTTAGAATGTAACGAATACAAATCTCCTTTAGCAATTGAGCACACTGATGTGTAGCTCCTATGTTAGAATGCACCAAGCATAACTCCTTTAGCGATTGAGCTCACCAATGTGTAGCTCCTATGTGAGAATGCACCAAGCATAACTCCTTTAGCGGTTGAGCACACCAATGTGTAGCTCGTATGTAAAAATGCACCAATCATAACTTCTTTAGCTGTTGAGCACACCAATGTGTAGCTCCTATATGAGAATGCAACAAATACAATTCTCCTTTAGCAATACTTGCAAGACTTCTTTAGCGCGCTTTAACGTTTTCACAGTTGTGCTTTATCGGGTAACTGTTCTTGATTTATTATTCAAGTTCCTTAACGTTTCACATGTGACTTTACCATCGTTCTTTAGCCTTTAACTGTAATGATATAATACATATATATATATACATATGTATATAAACGTACTTTAATTCTTTAGCTTTAAGTTCATCATTAGGCCATCATTAACGCATGTTATACTTGGGTAACTTTACACGTAACAGTCCAATGTTTTGTGCGAAAACATCGACATTCGCGCGAGAACTCCACCCTTGGCGCAAAAACTTATCCTTCGCTCGAGAACATCATCAGTCGCGCGAGTACTTTTGAAAAGTAACCGTTTGCCGCGAAAACATACCATTCACATGAGAACTCGCTCCCCGCATGATAACTTTTATGTTGCACAAAAGTTTATCCATAAGTTATCACTTCTTTAACAACTTTAACACCCAAAACATGCTATAATAGTTTATATCATCATACTATATCAAAACATTCATTTAGGTATGCATATTAGCCCTGAAACATGGAAAACACATAAAAGAGGGGTCTAGAACTCACCTTATGATATCTTTGCACACGAACAACACTTAAACCTAGAATGTTTCGAGCAGAAGCTATATAATTATGCGCAATATCATTAAATAAGGTTCATACATGCATAAATACATCGAATATTGATGAATACATACCTTAGACACCACCTAGCACCAACTTCTCTCTTCTCAAGCACAACAGCAGGGCTTTTCGCATGAAGTGGAGAAGATTGGGTGTCTGGGCCTATTTATAGTGTCTCTCTCTCTCCTCGCAACTATTCTCGTGCGAGAACCGCCCTCCACACAAGAACTTTATGACTCGCGCGAGAACTCAACCCTTCACGCGAGAAGTTCACCTTCATTCAAAAATTTCGGGGCGTTACAAGTCCACCCCCCTTATTTGGGTTTCGTCACTGAAACCCGTTATTTACCAAACAACTGAGGGTAATGCTGTCTCATCTCATCTTTGGATTCCCAAGTGGACTCCGACCTCTTTCTATGCTTCCACTGTACTCGAACGAGTGGAACTACTTTATTCCTTAATCGTTTCTCCTTCCTGTCTATTATTGCTACGGGCTGTTCCACGTAGTTCAATCTGTCACCAATCTCCACATCTTCCAGTGGAACATGAGCACCTTCGTCTGCTAGACACTTACGCAGGTGTGATACGTGGAAGGTAGGATGAATTACAATCAACTCATCTGGTAGTTCCAGCCTATATACCACTTCCCCCATGCGGGCTACTATCTTGAAGGGCCTAATAAATCGAGGGCTTAACTTTCCTCTGTTTCTGAATTGAATGATTTCACTCCAAGGTGACACCTTTAGCAACACTCTATCACCGACGTTAAACTCAATCGGTCTTCGACGTTTTTCGGCATAGGATTTCTGCCTATCTTTAGCAGCTTTCAGGTAGGCTTTAATTTTTCCTAACTTCTCATTGGTCCTCTCAATAACCTTGATACTCCCCAACTCCTTCTGTCCGATTTCCCCCCAACAAACAGGGGTTCTACACTTCCGGCTATAGAGCATCTCAAACGGGGGCATACCTATACTAGGATGGTAGCTGTTATTGTACGAGAACTCTGTCAACGGTAGGTGACTATCCCAGCTCCCACCAAAGTCTATGATGCATGCCCAGAGCATGTCTTCTAAGGTCTGGATAGTCCTTTTGGATTAGCCATCCGTCTGTAGGTGGTATGCTGTACTGATGTGCAGTCTGGTTCCCATCGCATCATTGAACTTCTTCCAAAATTTGGATTAAACCGCGTATCTCTGTCAGAGACAATCGACACCGGCACACCATGACGGGTAACTATCTCATTGATAACAATTCGGCTACCTGTTCCGAGTTATATATCTCTCGGATGGGTAGAAAGTGAGCATTTTTTGTCAGTCTGTCTACTATCACCCATATGACATCATAAACTTTAGCTGTAGGAGGTAGCTTTGTTACGAAATCCATGGTAATATGCTCCCACTTCCATTTGGGAATTTCCAAGGGTTGGATTTTTCCGTATGGCTTCTGATGCTCAGCCTTAACATGGAGACATGTCAAGCACCTTTCAACATACTTTGCTACGTCGGCTTTCATTCCCGGCCACCAATAATTCTTCTTTAGGTCTTGGTACATTATGTTAGTTCCAGGATGAATGGAGTAGCGGGTCTTGTGGGCTTCGTCTAACACTTTCTCTAGTAGAGCTCCACTACTAGGGTCCACATACGCCCGAATCTTGTTTTGACACCATTGATGTTTTCTTCCAGATTTGCGACCTGCCATTTCATCCTCTCCTTATTAATGTGTTCGGGTTCTAGAGCTTCTTTTTTAGCTTCATAGATTTGCTTTATCACATCAGGAGTCATAATCAACTGGTAAGATCTCACCTGAATTGGTTCCCGATTTTCCTTCCAGGTTAGGGCATCGGCTACCACATTAGCTTTACCCGAGTGATAATGAATCTCATAGTCATAGTCTTTTATGAGCTCCAACCATCGTCTCTATCTCATATTAAGATCCTTCTCCCCGAAGAAACACTTTAAGCTTTTGTTGTCCGTAAAAATCATACATTTGACACCATATAAGTAGTGTCTCCATATTTTTAATGCGAATACCACAGCAGCCAGCTCCAGATCATGGGTAGGGTAGTTCACTTCATGAATCTTTAACTGTTAAGATGCGTACGCTATGATTTTGCCTCGCTGCATTAGCACGCACCCTAACCCTTGATAAGAAGCATCAGATTGACAACCAAGTCCTCATTCCCTTCTGGTACCATTAACACTGGAGCTTGTGTCAATCTTCTCTTTAATTCCACGAACGCATTCTCTTGACTATCACCCCGTTCAAACTTCACATCCTTCCTCGTCAACTTGGTTAGCAGTGAGGCGATCTTGGAAAAATCCTGAATGAACCTCCTGTAATAACCCACCAATCCGAGGAAGCTTCGGATTTCATACGGTGTTTTAGGTGAATTCCACTTCATCACCACCTCCACTGTAACAGGATTAACCATGATTGCTTCTGGGTTAATCACATGACCCAGAAACTGCACCTCGCGTAACCAAATGCACATTTGGAGAATTTCGAATATAACTTATCTTTCTTAGAGTTTCCAGCACCTCATGGATGTGACAGACGTGGTCTCCCTCATTCTTTGAGTAGATCAGGATATCGTCTATGAATACTATCACTAATTTGTTGAGCATCTGTTGACAAACCCTATTCATCAAGTCCATGAATGATGAAGGGGCATTGGTTAGACCAAACGACATCATGAGGAATTCATAATGCCCATATCGCATTCGAAACGTAGTCTTTGGGATATCTTGTTCTTTAATCTTTAGCTGGTGATAACCCGACCAAAGATCGATCCTCAAGAACCAACTTGCACCTTGCAACTGGTCGACTAGATCGTCTATTCGAGGTAACGGGTATCTATTCTTCACCATGAGATTATTCAGCTTCCTGTAGTCTATACACATTCACATGCTACCATCCCTCTTTTTCATGAATAGCATCGGAGCACCCCAAGGAGAAATGCTCGGTCTGATAAATCCTTTATCAAGAAGGTCCTGTAGTTGGGCTAGCAATTCATTCAGCTCTGACGTAGCCAGATGATACGGCGCTTTAGCAACGGGCTGAGCTCCTGGAACAAGGTCTATCTGAAACTCTATCTCTTGATTGGGTGGTACCTCCATCAAGTCCTCAGGGAACACATCTGGGAAGGCACACACCATAGGCACATCTGTCAACTTTACTATTTCAGCTTTAGCATCTTTAAAGTATGTAAAGAATGCTCCACACCCTCGCCTCATAAACTTTTCTACCTTTATCATGGATATCATCTTTGGAACTTCGCAGACTTTATCATCGTAAATCATGACCATGCTACCATCAGGCGCTTTTATTTGAATCATCATCCTTTGGAAAACTATATTAGCCTCATAGGTGGCTAACCAGTCCATAGCCAAGACAATGTCAAATTCTCCTAGGGTCATAAAAAACAACTTAGCAGGGAATCTATGACCTTCCAATTCTATGCTACAATCCTCTAAGGCCTTAGTTATCTTAATAGTGTTTCCAATTGCAGTTTCTACTTCAAACACAAGATTTATTTCCTTGGCCTTAACATTATCATATCATAGAAGGTAGCAGCTATGAAACTCTTACATGCACCAGAATCAAAAAGAACAGAAACAAGTATGTTGTTAACCAAAAACATACCTGACTTAACATCGGGTTCCATTCTGTCCTCCTCTCTTGTCATCGTGAAAACCCTAGCCTTGGCCCTTGGCTTGTCACCAGCTTTCTTTTCTTTCTCAGTCTCCTTTCCTCTAGCCGAGTCAACCACTTTCTCCTCTTTGCACTCTCGGCTATAGCGCCCCAACTTGCCATAGTTGTAGCACTTTACCAGATTAGGGCAATCCTTGGAGAAATGCCCTGTCTTCCCATATTTGAAACACATGCTTGAACTGAGCCTGCATTCACCAGCATGCTTTCTCCCGCATTTCCGGTAATCACCGGACGACTCCACCTTCATCTTTTTTGCCTGAGCAGCAGACCTCTCATTTCTTTCTCGCTTCACATTCCCCGACCAACTCTTCTTCTTCGCCTCCTCAACGGGCTCATCAGCCACCACAGCATCATACACTATCCCACTCAGCTCCACCAAAGATTCGAAGGTCTTCGACCCGCTTGCCTTCACATACATCCAGACCTTCTAAGGCAAACCTTGCATATAACACTTCATCCTTCTCTCCTCAGTACTTACCAGGTGAGGCATCAACTTGACCATCTCATTAAAGCAAGATGTGTACTGCCTGTGGGTCATACTCCCAGCTTTAAATCCCAAGAATTCCCTTTCCACCCTGTCGATCTCATTCTAAGGGCAGAACTTCCTTATTACTATCTCCTTTAGGTTATTCCAGTTCAAGTACCTAAACTCACGAGGGTCTTTAGTCTACTTGATGGTTTTCCACCAATGAATAGCTTCATCCACAAATAAGTGAGCTGTGAACTTCATAGCTTGGTCAGCCTTGCACTCACTAATCTCAATCACCGCCTCCATTTCAGACACCCACTAGAGAGTGGCAATAGCACCACCCTTGCCATCTAGGGAAGGAGGGTTGCATTCCTCGAAGATGCGTTACGAACACCCTTTGGCTATATCCCCATCAGCTTTATTCCCCTCATCTTTCCAATCCTCCCTGAGCCTTCCCCAGTACCTTCACTGTCTTTCTTGCTAGCTTTGTTCTTTGCCTCCAACGTCCACTCCTTGGTTACCTCCTTCATGGCCTCAGTCATGATCGAAGGCATCATGTCCTGAAGGATCTTGTGGACCTCTTTGATGATAGCCTCCCTAACAACAGGCTCCAAGGTAATCCTCTCTTAAGAATGATGAGAGTTTTCCTTGCTAGCAGTGTGAACAGAGTCCGCATGCACCTCCTCAGTAATCTTCCTTTGGTTTCTGGTGACTGGTGGTCTACCCCTACCACCACGAGCACCTCCTCGAGTAGCTTTTATTCCAACCATAGGTTGCTATAAGATACAAAAGGCTAACATTACCATTCCAGGTAATAGTTCAGATCATGTTAAGTAATGTAAGTTTCTAATGACAGTGGCCAATTGTAATTAACTACTTACTTTACTCTTCATGTCCTAAACGTTTCCTATCCTGAGTCACATCAGCTCTCAATCTCACTATTAGCACTATAACCTCAAGGAACCATTATAAGTCTTAACCCTTCTGGCTTGGAGCTACTAGCACTGGCATCCCTTAATTGATCCCATTCTCAGTTCGAGTCTAGACATCGGAGTGTTTAAATCTGTCAAATTATGTCTTTAATACCAACTTATAAAGCCATGTTCCAGGAAACCTCACTGTTGGATTTGGACATCAGAAACATGAGTTCTCGAACATCAAATTTCATTAATATTTGCAGCTGAACATACAAAATTTCTATTTGTTTAAACATTTACATCAAAGAGATAACTATAGTTATCAATCCAAAATCTACGCCAGGATGCCAGTCTCGACCATGTGCCAGGTAGCTCTCCCATCCATGCCAAGCTCTCCCCAAAATGTATAGCATACCTGTAAATCTAATATGCATACAAAAGTCAGCGACGCTGAGTGAGCTCTAGGTTTACTTTCACGAAACTTTACCATGAACATACACTTAATCATACGTTAACATCTTATAAACTTTAATTTTATTCATCGTCTTCATCGAACTTGATCGATAACTATACTTTAGCTTTTACTTTATCATTTACTTTATCGCCACATTACCCATACTTTATATGTACTTTAGCTTTATTTGTTTACTTTATCTTTGACCTTAGCACAAAGCTTAGTTATATTATCAGGTGAGAACGCAACAAATGCCATTATCCATTAGCAGGCGGGTATACCCAAAGTATAGCCCCTATGCGATAATGTAATGAATACCATCCTCCTATAGCAGTTGAGCACACCGATGTGTAGCTCCTATGTGAGAATGCACCAAGCATAACTCCTTTAGCGGTTGAGCACACCAATGTGAAGCTCCTATGTGAGAATGTAACGAAAACAAATCTCCTTTTGCAGTTGAGCACACCGATGTGTAGCTCCTATGTGAGAATGCACCAAGCATAACTCCTTTAGCGATTGAGCATACAAATGTGTAGCTCCTATGTGATAATGAACAAAGCATAACTCCTTTAGCGGTTGAGCACACCAATGTGTAGCTCCTATGTGAGAATGCACCAAGCATAACTCCATTAGCGGTTGAGAACACCGATGTGTAGCTCCTATGTGAGAATGCACCAAGCATATCACCTTTAGTGGTTGAGCACACCAATGTGTAGCTCCTATGTGAGAATGCACCAAGCATAACTCCTTTAGTGGTTGAGCACACCAATGTGTAGCTCCTATGTAAGAATGCACCAAGCATAAGTTCTTTAGCTGTTGAGCACACCAATATGTAGCTCCTATATGAGAATGCAATGAATACAATTCTCCTTTAGCAATGCTTGCAAGACTTCTTTAGCGCGCTTTAAGGTTTTCACAGTTGCACTTTGTCGGGTAACTGTTCTTGAATTATTATTCAAGTTCTTTAATGTTTCATATGTGACTTTACCATCATTCTTTAGCCTTTAACTGTAATAATATATATATATATATATATATATATATATATATATATATATATATACGTACTTTAATTCTTTAGCATTAAATTCATCATTAGGCCATCATTAACGCACATTATACGAGGGTAGCATTACACGTAACAGTCCAAGCTTTGACTCGAGAACATCGACATTCGCACGAGAACTCTACCCTTCGTGTGAAAACTCATCCTTCACGCGAGAACATCATTAGTCACGCGAGTATATATATATATATATATATATATATATATATATATATATATATATATATATATGTGTGTGTGTGTGTGTGTACTTTATTTCTTTAGCATTAAATTCATCATTAGGCCATCATTAACGCACGTTATACGGGGGTAGCATTACACGTAACAGTCCAAGCTTTCACACGAGAACATCGACATTCGCACGAGAACTCTACCCTTTGTGCGAAAACTCATCCTTCACGCGAGAACATCATTAGTCACGTGAGTACTTTTGAAGAGTAATCGTTTGCTGTGAAAACCTACTATTCGCGCTAGAACTCGCTCCAGTCACGATAACTTTACTGCTGCACAAAACTTTATTCACAAGTTATCGCTTCTTTAACCATTTTAACACCCAAAACGTGCAATAATGGTTTATATTATCATACTATATCAAAACAATCATTTAGGTATGCATATTAGCCCCAAAACAAGGAAAACACGTAAAAGAGGGGTTTAGAACTCACCTTATGATATCTTTGCACACGAATAACACTTAAACTGAGAGTGTTTCGAGCAGAAGCTACATAATCATGCGCAATATCATTACATATGGTTCACACATGCATAAATACATTGAATATCGATGAATACATACCTTAGACACCACCTAGCACCAACTTCTCTCTACTAAAGCACAATAGCAGGGCTTTTCATATGAAGTGGAGAACCTATAGTCGCGCTAGAACTGCCCTCCATGCGAGAACTTTATGACTCACGCGAGAACTCAACCCTTCGCGTGAGAACTTAACCTTCATTCAAAAAATTTCGGGGATTTACAATGAATAAGAAGTCAAATCAAGATAGCACGACCAAGTAAATAAGAACTACTTGTATTTTAATAAAAAATGTGCAACTATAGATTGGTGAGTCAAAGTACTCACAAAAGCTTAACTAAATACATGGGAAAGGAACTAGTGGTACCAAAACAATAAACAATAATAGTTCCCGCATGGATAGTTTGTAACTTTCCCTAACAATCTCCAATTCAATGGAGTTTTGATACGCAAGCCTTCTAAACACACTTGTGAACCAATCTTAATAAATTGGATTATAATCATCATTAAAATCATACTAATCAATAATAGTTGGAACATAGCATCTATTATTTAAATCAAAACCAAAAAATCAAACACGAAACCACACGAATGACCTTTGAAATCAATCCACTCCTACGCAAAACTCATCGATTGCACTCCACTACTAACTCCGAATCAATTAAAATGAGAACTAAGGATACATAAAACACTTAATTGACCATCTAAGCAAGTAAACAAGGTGTAAAGAATCAACAAATTACTCGTATTTAATCGTTAGGAATGGAGAATCAAATTACACTACCGAAATAGAAATAATCAGACTTCAAACAAGAAACGCAAAGCTTGATCGATGAAAAAGAAGTCAAATCAAGATAACATGACCAAGTAAATAAGATCTACTTGTATTTTTGTAAACAATTGTGCTGATGAAATCAGGTTAAACTCATGATAAACAAGAATAAAAGGTTGATTCCCCCAAGGATCTTTTCAATATCTCTCAACTTCAACACACAAACATTATGGTGCGGAAACCCATAATGATAGAGTATGAAATCAGTGTATGTGTGTGTTTGTGTATGTATGGTGTGTGTGCAAGAACACAATGAAAATTAATTGCTTGTTTGTATTTATTTCATTCAAAAGCTTACAAAAGATTAGGGTAGAATGGTATTTATAGACTATACACATAGCTATATACAATTACTAGACTACCCTTATGTAAATGAAAATTACATAAAATATTCCTAAGTGTCTAAGCTATCCATTGTGGAGAATAAGTCATCCGCTATGGATAATATCTCATCCGTTGTGGAGAAGCTTGTCATCCACTGTGCATCTTGTTTGTTCATCTGCTGTGGAATGTTGTCTGCTGTGAGTTCTTCATCTGTTATGGGATGGTTGTTCATCCGCTGCACACACTTGGAAGCAAATCTTCATCCGCTGCTGATGATCTTCATCTGCTGTGACACTTTCTTCATCCGCTGCGAAAACTTGTCGAAATTTCCTTTTATGTACAAACCTAAAAAAGAAATTTAAACAAATATTAGTGATTGTTATGAATGTTAATGATGTTAATGGGTTATTAAATGATTGTTTTGGATGTTAAAACACATTATGTTTGTTATATGTCTGATATGGCAAGCATCATACTTTTATGCATTAATTCTTAATGCACTTGTTGAGTCCAACAATACTCCCCCTAAGTATGATGTTTCCAACTCTTTATGTTTGCTTGTTACTATTTTGTTTGTTAGAAACAATGTGTGTGTGTGTTTTGTTATGAATAATTGTTTTGTTTGTTTGTTTGTCTTGAATGTTATGCATGTTTTGATTGTATGTTATGTATGATTGATTTTTTGATTATTTACTTGTATGAGTGATTGTTATTGTGTATATTTGATTGATTACATGTGTAACACATGTTTGTTGTGATTGATTGATAGATTTTAAGATCACACAAGAGTTAGCATAATAAAACAAATATGAATGATTGTATGAATCCATGTGTTTATTAACACATATATGTATGTTTGCATGAATCTCATGTGTTTGTATCAACAACACATGTATGTATTATTGTATGATACCATGTATATAAAACCACATGGATGAATGATTGTATGATATCATGTGCATAAGGGCACATGTATGTATGAATGTATGAATGCATAATAATAATGAAGGATATGGTTGTTTGTTTGTTTCCCCAGCTGTGTGTTTAGAAACCTTAGGAATGAGATGGTCCTGCTTCATCAGTCTTCTTGTGGGCTTCTTCTATAGCCTTAAGAGTATCTTAAATGTCTTGCTCTATGGCTTGGTCAGCTTCAACTTCTTTCACCCGATCTTTAAGAGCTGTGATCTTGAAGGCATTCCTACAGTTGACTATATGATCAGTGAAGTAGTCAACTGCACTCATTTGATCATCATACTTTCTTTCTATTGTTAGGTGAACCAGCTGTTCCAACATCAATGTTGCTCACCAAAGTGGTGACAACATGCTTTCCCTTGAGTATCTCTAAGTTATTGTTCTCAGAGATTCTCATTCCTATAATTCCTTCAATATGGGTGAGTGGCTGCTGTTTAGTCTCTAGCCTTTGCTTCAAGGCTGCATTGACATATGAATGAAGTAACAACAGTCACCCTTGCAAAGTACATCTTGTATGGCTGGAAAAGTTTTTGTTTTCAAAAAAGAGACTTAAGATGGGTGAAGAAGTTTGATCTCTACAGGGTCAAACACTCTTATGTCCTCATCCATTTTTCCTTCAAGTTTCCTTTCCAACACCACCTCAAAATGGTTTTCGTCATAATACCATCTGGTGATTGGGTGTGTGTACTGGTTGCCTTCAATCTTCTTTATTATCAACTTCAGATCAGAAGGTCTTAGAGGATAACCTACTCTTTCTAGCAGCTTAGGGTCTAGTTGATCTATTTGTTCTGTCTGTTGTTGTTTACCCTTCCCAGCTACTCTTTGCTCTCTCCTCAATCTCTCAATGTGGAGTTTATCCACCTTGTCTGCTTTGGCCTTTAATTCATTATGGTATTTATGCATGTAGGTTCTCAGAATATGGAAGTAGTCTGCTCCTCTTGTATTGTTTGTGTGATTGACCATTCTCAGTTGGAGAAGGTCAAGTCTGTCTTTATAGGATAAGGAGCCTAATTAGGATATATAGGATAAGTATTGGACTAATCCAGATACTCTTTTCACTAAAACAACATCCCATACTTGGTCATACTTCCAGGCCATAAACTTTCTTTCATTTGCACCCGCAGTAAGAGTTATTCTATCATACAATTTAACAAAATTTGTTTTCTCATTAATCATTTCTCTTACTTCATTACCTTCAGGCCATAGCTTGTGTGGCATAAATTCTCTTGGTTCTTCTATAGGATGTAGCTCAAGTAGAGCTTGATGATATGTTGAGAGTGACGCTACAGGATGAGGTCTAAACACTTGTGGGTTCAAGGCATTTGAGAGCATGTTCTTATAAATATCCCTAGCCATATCTTTCATCTGGGATAGTGACCTCCCTGCATATGATCTATAAGGAATCTGAGTGTGACTTAACCAACTGTTCACTTGTTGATAAGTAATCTTTTCAATTTGTGGATCCTTTGGTAGGTTTTTTTGCAACTCCTGTTGATCTTTGATCTCTTTATACATTCTGTAGGTTTGCTCAGTTTCATTCTTCATTACTTCCTGAAAGTCCTTAAGCAAATCCTTTACTTCAGAAAGGTTCAGTTGCATGAAAGCATCATAAGGGAAACCTTTAGAGACCAACTCTATTCCCATAAGAGTCTCTGGATCACTAGGGAATAGGTCTTGTATGTTTAGAAGAGGATCTTCAGAATCACTTTCTTCTTGTTCCTCCTCAGAGTCTGATAAAATAATGACTTGCTTTGATTCAGAACTCTAGGCAATCTCATTTTCTTCTAATTAGATTGGATCAGCATACTCAGGTTGTTCTTGCTTCACCTTGACCAGCTTAAATGGAGGTGATTTTGGTGCTTCAGACTCTTCTGCTGGTGTCTTGCCTTTTAATGAAAAACCCAAGTAAGTTCTCTTCCTCTTTCCCTTATAAGTTTTTACTTGTGGTGATGATGATAAAGTTTCTGTTGTTGCTTGTTCAGGTTGAACAGAGGCAGTCTTAGCATACTGTATGATTAGTTCCTTTTGCTTGGCAGAAAGAGGATTATATGGAACAATGCTAGTTTCTTGAGCTTGTGGATCTGGACTGTGAAAGTGCTGTCTCAAGATAGGTAAATAATGGATGTTTTCAAAGGGGTTGGCTTCACTAAACAACTGATCCATAGAGTATGACTCTTCAGGAATGATCAGTGCCAGTTCTGGTTGTTCTTCTTTCTGTTGACTTATTTCTTCTTCTTCAGCCATTTCAAAATCACTCATATATTGTTCAAGATCTACTGAATATTCTTCCTCATTCAGTTGAGTGTCAGTCTGTTCCAGCTCTCTATTTAATCTCTTTATTTCTTCATTTTGAGCCTTTATAATCCTTTTCAAGTCATCTACTTCATTTTCCCTTGATTGTGATTGTTTAGCCAAGTATTCAATCTCAGCTTTGGCTAAGTTAAGCTCATTGTCTTTAGCTTTCAATTCACCTTTGGTCTGTTCAAGTTGTTTTTCAACAAACTTAACAATCAGGTTTTGAGCTTTATGATCAGACACCAACTTCTTTATTTCTTTATCTTTCATTTTAATCTTTTCTCTTAGTCTCTTAGCTCTGTTGTTTGATCTTTCAATCAGCTTGTTATATTCTTTAAAGAGAAAGACTTTGGAATGCTGAATATCATCTTCAGTGAGATTTTCACTGCTTGTTTCAGCTTCATCAGCAGTGACTGTCTATTCTTGTATGGGCTTATGAGATGATCTACCAACATCCTCATGTTCATCAGATTGTTCTTCAAGGGTTGTATCTATATCTCTCAAAAGAGATGAGAAAGTTTGTTGATCAGATAAAATTGGGCTGTGATGAGGTGAAGGGATATGGAGATCCAATTGTATGTTTTCAGCTTGCTGGAATTCCTCCTCAATTGGTTGTTCTTGTAGGACTGGTTGTTGTGGGCTAATGGGTTGTTCAGGTAGAATTGGGTGTTCTAGTTGGTTTAGTTATTCTGGTTGAATTATTGGTGGTGGTTGTATGATGGGTGCTTGTTGGATGGCATGTTGGTAAAGCATTAAAGGCTCATCCTGTCCTGGAATCCTTAGAAATACCTCAGGAACAAGGATGTCATGATCAATCATGTGTGGAGGTACAAGCACTTCATTCCCTTGGTAAATGCTAGATTTTATACTCTTAAAAACATGCACATTAAAGTGCACAGGATGGAATATGGTGCCTTGTCTTGGAATGTTTGGAAGGAGATCATCTATAATCATTTGGATGAATCTGGGAAACATCAGGAATTTATTCCTCACCTTAGTGATGTTGTACACTAGCCCATTCAGCACTTGTGCAGCAAAATTGAAAGGTATTCTTGCTATAATACTTGCTATAGCACATGAGGCTCTCAGAGATGTGGCATCCCATCCAGTCTTACTGTTGGTCATAGTCTTTTGGTATGTATGCATCAAGAATCTGAATTGTGCACACATATATGACTTCTTGATCTGTTTTCTCTCAATAATGCCTGTATAGCCAATCTGCCAGAACACATGTAAAACATAGTGTTCATCAAACTCTACTGGGCCATCAGCATCAAATTCTCCCAGTTGTAGCACTTTTCCTATAACTTCTACAGAAATGATGATCTGTTGTTCATGCACAGTAGATATAACTACTTGTTGATCATCAATTTCTCCCAGATGTGTATTTGTCCAAAATTGGACAATGTGATCCTCATAAATATCTGGCCTTGGTATCATAGCATGCACCAGTCTTGTTTGCCTGATAGCTTGGATCATATCTCTGTAGTTTTCTGACTTAGGAGAGTCAGTATTCAGATATGCACATATGTTGTGATCTCTGACAAACACCAAGTTTTCCATACCTACATAAAACAAGATAAGTGTTAGTGATATGTAATAAGTATATGAATGTTTGAAATGATGAAAAATTGATTAAGTGTCCTTTGAATGTTTGTGAAATGAATAATTATGTATGATAACCACTTAATGTATGATTGAAATGTATTTTAGATGTGTTTTTGAGCACAATGACAGTTTGACTATTTAAAGTCAACTGACAATTTATTTTGCATGATTGAACAACTGTTTAAACCATCAATTTATGATTCAACCATTGTTTTTGTATGTTTGTTAGTGTCTATTAAAGGTGTTTACCAAGTTTTAACACTTATTAAAAACCTTTTCAACATTTTCAATCATCAAACAGTACTTTTGTATGATTTTGGCATGAACACCATGTATGTTCATGTTCATCATGAACACTTAATCAAATTTCACCAAATAATCAGCCTAACTACATTCGATTAAGTCCTAATAACATCATTTCAGTGATTAATTTGATTATTAACATCAACTTTCATATTGTCGATTGAATGTTCTTAGTTCGACAGAGTCAAACAATGTATGAATCAGAAACAATTTGGATGATGTTTTTATGAATGATTCAGTGTGTTAATCATGTTGTTATAACTTTTAGATTATCAAACAGATGTTGAATCAGTGTGTTTTTTTTTTTGAATGTTTAATCGAACAGGGTAACTAGGGTTTACGGGGTTTTATTCTTTTTAAATGTTTGAAATTTTGAATGTTCTCTCTCTCTTGTGGTAAAAAGAAAGAAATCTGTAAGTGTGGTTTAAATACACAGCGGATAATTAACTATCCGTTGTGAATACAGTGTTCATGCGCAAACCATCCGCTGTATGAACAGTGTTCATGCGCTGTGCAAAAATGACTTAAAATTAAATTTAGGTCATCCGCTGTGTGAACAGCGTTCATGCGATGTGCATTTTACACTGTGCGATGTATGTTGTACTGTGCACACAGCGGATGAACAATTTGTTCATGCGCTGTGCACATAGTTTATACACTACGTATGAGAATTGTAGTCACTGCGGATGAACAATTTAGTTTATAAGCTGTAAACCGTTAGTCCATTGTACTGATTGTTCACAGCGGATGAACATTTGTTCATGCGCTGTGGATCCTTTGATCAAATGTTTGATACGTTCACAGCGGATGAACAAAGTTCATGCGCTGTGGACACTTGAATGAATGGAATGCTTTGTTCACAGCGGATGGACAATGTTCATGCGCTGTGGAACACTTGAATAGAGATGTTCACAGTGGATGAACAATGTTCATATGCTATGGAACAGTTGTAATGTTTTGTGTGGTACTGTACCTACAGTGGATGTAATATTTGTTCATCCGTTGTGTGAACAGTTGACAAATTTTTTAAAAAATTTAAAATTTTGTATGTTTTGAAATTTTTCTTCCAAAGAAAGTATTTAATGACTTTGCTTCAGAAAGAAAATTTTGTTTTCTTCCGAAGCAAATTTGTTTGTTTTTCTTCCAAAAGAAGATTTTGTTTGATAAATCTTGTTTAGATCAAAATGTTTGTTTAAAATTTGATTTAAAATGTATGTTAAAATATGGAATTTTGACATATTCAATATATGAATGTTTTGATCTCACTCATAAGCAATATTGTGCAATAAAATAAACAAATACATATGTGTCAACCTGTTGTTTATTAGTGTTGGCTTGACTTGGCTTTGTTTAAAACTCAAAATTTAGAAAATTTCAAATTTTAAAATGTATGAATATGCATAATTCTGCTACCTTTGATATCTCCATGTTCAATTTCTCCCCCTAAATTTTTGCATAGTTATAAAAATCTTTTACAAAATGACAAAAATTTGTATGTATTAGAGTGGAAATTATCAAAGTTCAATTGATTGCTTGCTTGATAAAAGTTAGAAAGATAATGCCTTATCTAACTAATAAATGAATGATTTTCATGTTTAAACAGAATCTTTTGCACATACCATGAGATCATACTAGTCTACATTTCTTACTGAGTTCTTTGTATGGTTTTGAGAATAGACATAAACAAGTACAATGTTGATTGCAGATATTGTGATCCACTTAAACTTAAGCAAGGTATTAATGTTTGATTGAAATAGTGAGTGATTATCATGTTTTGAGTTGATTGACATGAGTTGTATGTACCCCACATCTGATTGTATGATTGATACAACCCTCTTCAAGATATGCTAGAAAGCACTTTCAATACTTATAACCTAGCTACTTAGGAGTATAAATGCTCAATTTGATCCATGTTGGTTGATCCTCATTGGGATTCTTTTTCACTTCACTTTGGAAGGTGATCCTCTTTGGGATTCTTTTGATTCATTCACAAGGAATGTAGTCATGAAGACTTTATTAGTTTTTCATCCAAGATGGATGTGTTCCACTTTGGGAATCTTTTTGGATCATAATTTAGGTCATTTAGGTCTGTGCTTAGCACAATAGAGAATGCCTAGGTGTACTCCAGGTCTATGATTATCATAACAGAGGAGACACTTGTATGATTGAGCAATTTATAAACTGTTTCACTTGGTGTATTGTAGTTACTTTGAAAGCAACCTATATTGGAAAGATTAATACTCACCATAAACCAAGATGTGTTATTGACCACATAATCATGAGAATTTAGTTCTTCACAGATGTATATGATGTTAGGTGTCCCATGCTGACCCTATCCACATATCACACAGAATACAAGTCAGTCTTTATTAGTGGAAAATGACTCAAGTGAAGAATTAAGCTAGTTTACTATCATTTCTCATGACATGTATGTGTGATTCAATATAACAAATGAATGATTTGTATGATTTCTTGATTTTGAAAAAGGTAAATTTGGTGTTAATGATGGACTTTGACAAAATCAAGCATGTTTGATTTTAATGTTTTGAAAAACATTAATTTGGTGATTCATAGTTGATCATACCAAGTGTCTAAACCAAAAATTCCAATCTTGTTGAATCAAATGGTTTTGTAAAAAGGTTAGCCAATTGATTATCCGTGTGGACATTGATCAACTTGATCAGACCCTCTGCTGAGCAATCTCTCAGAAAATGATATCTGATTTCTATGTGTTTGGTTTTTGAATGTTGAATAGGATTGTCTATTATAAACATGGCTGTAGAATTGTCAATGTGTATGGGTGTTTTAAGAAAGTTAAAGCCATAGTCAAGCATTTGGTTTTGAATCCATTTCACTTGAGAATGACATACAGAAGCAGCTATGTATTCTGCTTCTGCTGTTGACACATAGACATTAGTTTGTTTCTTACACTGCTAAGAGATCAATCTTGATCCAAGAAACTGACAGCCTCCACTGGTTGATTTCCTGTTATTGTTTCATCCCCCATAATCACTGTTTGTATATTCATATAAAGAGAAATCTCCATCGTTAGGATACCACAAACCAAGTGTTGGTTTGCCTTTCAAGTATCTAAAGATTCTCTTCACTACATTAATGTGTGATTCTTTAGGATCTGCTTGATATCTTGCACACATAAAAACTGCATACATGATATCTGGTCTGCTTGCTGTAAGATACATCAGTGAACCTATCATAGATCTGTAAAGTTTCTGGTCAACTGATGTTCCTTCTAGATCTGGTCCAAACTTCAATCCAGTTGCAAATGGTGTCTTGCTTGAAGTGCAACCAGCCATGTTATACTTCTTGAGTGTTTGATGTACATATTTTCTTTGATTGATGAAAATGACTTCTGCTGATTGATGAACTTGTAGTCCTAGGAAGAATGTGAATTCTCCCATAGAGCTCATCTGGAATTTTGATTGCATAAGGGTTTCAAACTATTTGCAAACTTGTGTGTTTGTGGATCCAAATATTATGTCATCCATATAGACTTGCACTACTAGCAAGTCTTGTTCTTTTCTCTTTAAGAACAATGTCTGGTCAATTTTCCTATAGGTGTAACCATTCTGTAGTAGAAACTTTGATAAAGTTTCATACCACTTTTTGGGAACTTGATGAAGACCATACAGAGCTTTGTCTAACTTGTAGACTCTGTGAGGGAAATCTGGATCTTCAAACCCTGGTGGTTGAGCTATGTATACCTCTTCATCTATCTTACCATAGAGGAATTCACATTTGACATCTATTTGGTGATAGTGAACTTCTGAGATGAGGCATAAGCAAGGAATACTCGGATGGTTTCCAGTCTTGTTACAGGAGCAAAGACATCATCATAGTCAATGCCTTCCTCTTGAGTATAACCTTGGGCTATAAGCCTTGCTTTGTTTCTTATGACAATCCCACTATCATCTGCTTTGTTTCTGAATAGCCACCTTGTGCCAATTGCATATTGACCTTCAGGCAGATCTACCAGCTTCCAAACTTCTTGCTTCTTGAATTGTTGTAGTTACTCCTGCATAGCTTCTATCCAACTGTTGTCCTTTAATGCTTCAGTGATGTTTTTCGGTGCAGTTAAGGATAAGAAACAGGAATACAAGCAAATGTTTGCTGTATCAGATTGACTACGAGTCAGTCTGGTGTTGAGGTCACCTATGATGTTTTCTATTGGATGGTCCTTGTGAACTCTTATGGTTGTAATCTGATCAACATGAATTATTGAATCAAGATTGGTGATTGTCTTATCATGTGATGATGGTTGAGCAAGAGTATTGGGTAATGTGTGATTGTCTTGTTGAGGGGGTTCAGTAAATGTTTATGGTGAATCATGAAAGAAATCAAAGATTTCATCTTCATGATGTGTATTTGATAGTGAATGGTAATCATCATCATCTTCATGTTGTTTTGGTTTGTTGGTTTCTTGTGATTGACTGGGTATAGGAGATGAAGATGCGGGAGTGTCTGATGATGTTCCTCTTGATGTGTTTGGTTGATCAGCTGGTGTTGACGCAGTTGTGCTAGAAGGAGTGTTAGTGGTTCTCCTTGGAGGATCAGCTGTTAATAGAACATCAATGGTTGTTAGTGGAACCATTGGATATTCTTTGGAACCTGAAACATCAAAATAAGATGTGTCAAATGATTTTGTTAACACATCAATATCAAACAGCCAGTTTGATCAAATGACTTTCTTAGTGAAAGAATGTTCAATGAAAACAACATCAGTTGTTTCTTCCACTATATTTAGCCTTGGATTGAATACTCTGTAAGCTTTTGAGCTTCCAAAATATCCAACAAAGGATCCATCATCTGCTTTTAGAGCAAATTTGGATAATTGTTCTCTGGTGTTTAATATGAAAACAGAACATCCAAAGGCCTTAAGAAATCCTATGTATGGTTTTCTTTTAAACATTAATTCATAAGGCATTTTGGAATGTTCTTTAATGATTAATGTTCTGTCTTGTATGTAGCAAACTATGTTTATGGCTTCAGCCCAAAAAGATATGGGCAATAGAGAGTCAGCTAGCATGGTTCTAGCTGCTTCTATTAATGTTCAGTTTCTCCGTTCAGCTACTCCATTCTGCTGCGGAGTTCTTTCTATGCTAAATTGATGACTTATTACTTTTTCTGCACAAAAAGAAGAAATATTATAATTTTTAAATTCAATGTCGTTATTACTTCTTAAAGATTTAACTCTAAGGTCAAGTTGATTCTCAATCTTTGTGATAAGGATGTAATGATTTGTGTTGTTTCTGTCTTGTGTAGTAGAAAGAAAACCCATGTGAATCTGGAATAATCATTTACTATGACAAGACAGTATTGCTTCTTTCCTATACTTAGGATGTTAGTTGGGCCAAAAAGTTCCATATGAAGCAATTTGAGTTGTGTGTTATTAGAGTTTATCAATTTTGATTTATGTGAAACTCTACGTTGTTTGCATTTCAGACATGCTGTGCAGTGGTCTGTACAGAAAAATTCCTTTTGTGATAGACCTATGACTAGATCATTTTTAACAAGTTTATTCAATTTGTTAAAATTAGAATGACCTAATCGTCCATGCCATAATTATAAGACATCTTCTGTAGCTTTTGATAATAAACAAGTTTTAAGGATTGAGGCTGAAACATTATTCATATCAACAATGTATGTGTTGTTTAGATGAGGAGTTTTCAAAAGGATATGTTCTTCTGGAATCTGAAAACCCGTCTTAAGGATGTAGCAGTTGTTGGAGTCGAATAAGGTGGCATATCCCTTGTCACAGATTTGGGATACGCTCAGAAGGTTGAACTGAAGATTGGAGCAGTAGTTGACATTCTCAAAGCTAATCAACCTATTTTTTACTGTTCCTTCACCAGTTATCTACCCACTTGTTTTATCTCCTCCAAAGGCTACATTGCCTCCATGTTTGTTCTTAAAATCCCGAAGGAGGGAACAATTGCTGGTCATATGATGGGAGCATCCACTATTAGCATAACAAATGTTGCCAGGCCTTCTAAGATGTCCCTGTAAAACAGAAGAAATCAGTTAGTTGAAGCAACCCAAGCCAAGATGGTCTTGGGTTTTCCATCTTTTCCAACAACGCAAATTTATTCCAAAACAGCATTGTATGCTAGTTTTGGAACTCTAGAAACACTAGATTTCCTTTGGTTTGTTTTAGCTCTATTGGGAGAAGTGCTTTGTGCTCTTCTCTTTTGTGAGCTAGTGTCAGTGTTTTGTCTGTTCTGAGACTTATGTCTCCTTGATGTGTGTTAAAAATCATCATAAAAAGTTTTAGCATTATCTAAAACAATAATCTGATGAGGAGTTTGTTTAGGAACTCCCATTCTGCTCTTATTTTGAGCAACTGATTGTTTTTTAGTGGTTTTCTCAATCTGAGCTTGTTTGCTTTGTTTCTTATTCTTCTTATTAAAGAAACAATATGTAGTGTTGTGATTGTTTCTTTCACAAATAGAGCAGTAATTGTGAAAATGACATGATTCTGTACTATGATTATTCATCTTACAGTACTTGCAGTACTTACCATATCTACATTTTTTAGTGGTGTGTGTGAATTGATCACACCACTCACCGTATGGCAACTCTGATTTTGTTTGTTTGCTAAAAACTTTTGATTTCAAAGTAGATTTTAATAGAATTTCAAAAGTTACTGATTGTTGTTTTTGCTGAATTGTTGCTTTACATTTTCCTTTATTTACCTGCTTGGGAGAGGCAATGGAAGTTATAGCTTTCCTTCCACCGGAACAGATATCAAATCCTTGAATCTGTTTCGATTGTTTGTTTGATGTATCAGCCACACTAGAAACCTTTTGAGTTTTAGTAATTGGCTAATTAAACTCATTATCTAATAAATCATCCTCATCATCATCTGTTGTTTGATTATCAAATTCATTATTTTCTCCTTGATAAAAGTCAGTTGATTTGATTGGTGATGGTGTTGAACTTTTAACAAACTTATCAAGGGTCATTTTGATTTTAAAGGTGAGGTTGATGATGATGATGATTGTTTGGAGTCATCAGTCTTCTAATTATGTGATTCATCCTGTTTGTTGGTCATGGAGTCAGGTAAAGGAATATAATTATCATTATAAGGTTGACTTACCTTATTATATCCTAAACCTGAAGGGTCCTTAAAGGCCCTTTGTTATGCAAGAAGTTCTTCAAACTTCTTGTTACTAACCTGAAACTTCTGAAGTTTCACTTCAGTTTCAGCTTGTAATGATTTTGACTCAGTTAATGAGATAGAGAGTTGCTCAACTTGAGTTGCCAAAGTCAAATTTTCAGACATTAATTTGTCTAAATCTGTTTGTAATGAAAGTATTTTAGTTTCATATTGTTTCTGTTCAGATTTTAAACTTTCATTTAAAATGTTTGTTTCTATGACTTTCTTTGACAGTTTATCAGCATGCTCTCTATACCTATTTACCTCATCATTGTATGCTTGACTACAGAGGTTTTATTTTACCTCTTTCGGGATGTCTGTTAGTTTGTCTTCAATATCAGCCATAAGGGCATGATCTGAAGGTGATAGAATTCTAGCCTCATAAAGGCTCCAGTCATATTCTCCATCCTTTTTGATGATTATAGCAGAAGATGTTGGATGTTGAGTTGGACTGAATTGTGTGATTTGACGTTGTGTTGGTGCATTTGGAATGCTAATTGGCGGAGGCACTTGTCTATTTGAATGAATTCCACTAGAGGGTTGTACCTGATGTGTATTTCTGTCAACTCTGGGCTGTTGACATTCTCTTGAAAAGTGCCCATAAAGCTGACAGTTGTAGCACCTAACTTTGGTTTTATCAAGACCAATTCTTGTCTTTTTGTCCATGTTTAATCACCGATTTCTTTGTAGAAATCTTTAAGTCCTGTATGCTATCATGGCCATGGACCATTGTAGATCCATCTCTTTTACCATATCAGGTGGAAGCTCATCTAAATCCTGTTGATGATTTGAGATGGAGTCAGACTTGCTCCTAAGAATGCTTTAAAACTGGTGGAAAAGGCTGCATATGTTGTGTTTTGCTCTTCACTTTGTAGAATGATAGTAAGAGCATCCATTGGTTTTTCAAGTCTGTGTGTGTTTGATGTTTGAGGTTTTGGCTGTTTGTTTGAGTTAGAGTTATGAGGGTGATGCTTGCTTTGGGGTGTGGCTTCATGAGAAGCATGAACACCAGTCTTTTTAGACTTGTGTTTGTTGCTGGATGATTTTGGTGATAAAAAGAATAATGTGTTATGGGAATCCAAGGATTCTTCTTCTTTATTTTCTCTAGTGCTTGTGTGGAAAGCACTGTCTGTGTATTGGGTTTCTTTGAACTTATAAGCCTCTACATGTCTGATCTGGTTATTGTTTCTGGATTTTTCATACATTTCCAATGCTTCAACCTTGGCTACTAGTGAGTCAAGGGATAGGGCCTCTAAGTCCAATGTTGCTTCATGAGTGATACTGACTGAGTCCAACTCTCAGGCAATGTGTGCAACATTTTCTTGTTGATTTCAACAGTGTCATATTTAAGTCCATACACTATCAATTCATTGACAAGTTGGATGTATCTATGTAACTGTTGAGGGATGGACTCTCCATGGATGTGGTGGAAGGTCTCATATTGGGTCCTCAGTTTTTCCTTCTTGATTTCCCGTATCTCCTCACTACCTTCACACATGGTGTGAAGAACTTTTCACAGCTCATATGCTGTTTTGAAATTTTCAACACCTTTTAAAAAGGCAAAGTCATTGCAAGAATGTTGTAAGCCTTCATGTCTGTTTTTACCCGTTTCAGGTCATCACCAGCTACACTCTTCAGACTAACTGGCTTTTGGATGTTGTAGTCAGGTCCTAATGTTAGTGGGATGTAAGGACCTTCTGTGATGGATGTCCATAGATCTAGATCTTGATATGTAATCCAGTTTCTAAACATAATTTTCCATTGCTTGAAATCTGCTTTGTTCTTTAATTTAAGGGGTTTCAATCAACTGTTAGAACTCATCATTTCATCAGCCATGTTTTTTTAATTTTTTAACTTAATAATTTGCAAGTTAAATTTGTTTGTTTAAATTTTAGTCCGGTGCTAAAATTTAATTAATCCTAATTATCTCTAGGATTTGTTTGTTAATTTGATAAACTTTTTGCTTTTCATTATTTACCAAATAAAGGAATTAATTAATATTAGTTAAATATCCTATGATTTGATTCTTTTTATGTCACGGTTGACAAGAAAGATTGTGTGAAAAGGAATATTTGTCCTTTTTCGGATTTAAGGAATGGTCAAATCTTTCGGTCAAAACCCTATAAACACTAAGTTTGCCTTTTACAGAAAACTTTTTGAATCAAAAAGTTGGTTTTTGAGAACTCTAAAAGAAGAAAACTGTTCTTCTTTAGTTCTTCAAATCGACAAACACAAATCCCGTGAATTGTGTATGAGTTTTTCTGATCAACAACTAAGGTTTTTCTAGGGTTTGTTTGAAAAAACAACTGTTTAAATATTCAACAAAACAGATTGTTAAATTTAAAAATACAAATGTGTTCCTAGTTAGATTGTCACTAGTTTGTGATGATTATGAACAATATAACTGGTTTAGATTGTTCAAACAATGATTGGTTTCGATTGAAATCCAATAAAACAGTGAATAAACACTTGAAATGTTTGCAAAAACCCCTTAAATCCGATAGGGTTTTAAAGGTTTTGATGAAGATTTGCAGTTGAAAACCTTCTGTAGAATGTTGTTTAACAAATGATTAACAATACCCATGTATTGTTTTATCACAAAAACCACATAAAACTTGTGTTATGTGTGATGTTCAAGCTAAAAAGCAACAACACTTCTTCAAAATGCACAAAATGATTTTGAAATCATGTTTGTTTACATTTAATGAATTTTTATAAGTAGAAGAAGATGAGTTTGATGATGTTTCAGCTTGTGAATGTTTGTTTTGAAGCTAATGAACCACTAAAATCAACGTTGTTGAGTGAGAGGATCAAAATCAATAAAGGATTGAGCCAAGGCTCTGATACCACCTGATGAAATTAGCTTAAACTCATGATGAACCTGAATAAAAGGTTGATTCCCCCAAGAATCTTTTCAATATCTCTCAACTTTAACACACTAACATTATGGTGCGGAAACCCATAATAATAGAGTATGAAATCAGTGTATGTGTGTGTTTGCGTGTGTATTGTGTATGTCCAAGAACACAATGAAAATTAACTGCTTGTTTGTATTGATTTCATTCAAAAGCTTACAAAGGATTAGGGTAGAATGCTATTTATAGCCTATACACATAGCTATATATAATTACTAAACTATCCTTATGTAAATAAAAATTACATAAAATAATCCTAAGTGTCTAAGCTATCCACTGTGGAGAATAAGTCATCCGTTGTGGATAATATCTCATCCGCTATGGAGAAGCTTGTTATCCGCTGTGCATCTTGTTTGTTCATCCGCTGTGCATCTTGTTTGTTCATCCGCAGTGGATGTTCATTCGCTGTGGATGAAAATCCGCTGTTGAATGTTGTCCGCTGTGAGTTCTTCATCCGCTATGGGATGGTTGTTCATCCGCTGCACACACTTGGAAGCAAATCTTCATCCGCTGCTGATGATCTTCATCCGCTATGAGACTTTCTTC
Source organism: Flaveria sonorensis (assembly GCA_025506505.1). Lineage (NCBI taxonomy): Eukaryota > Viridiplantae > Streptophyta > Magnoliopsida > Asterales > Asteraceae > Flaveria > Flaveria sonorensis. The sequence continues at coordinate 34,337,996 of CM046427.1, forward strand.
ATCCGCTGCGAACACTTGTCAAAATTTCCTTTTATGTACAAACCTGAAAAAGAAATTTAAACAAATATTAGTGATTGTTATGAATGTTAATGATGTTAATATGTTATTTAATGATTGTTTTGGATGTTAAAACACATTATGTTTGTTATATGTCTGATATGGCAAGCATCATACTTTTATGCATTAATTCTTAATGCACTTGTTGAGTCCAACATGTGCATCTATAGATTGGTGCGTCAAAGTACTCACGAAACCTTAACTAAATACATGGGAAAGGAACTAGTTGTACCAAAAAAACAAACAACAATAATTCTCACATGGATATTTTGTAACTTTCCCTACCAATCTCCAATTCAAAGGAGTTTTGATACGCAAGCCTTCTCAACACTTGTGAACCAATCTTAATAAATAGGATTATAATCATCATTAAAATCATACTAATCAAGCACAATTGGAACATAGCATCTATTATTTAAATCAAAACCAAAACCAAACACGAAACCACAAGAATGACCCTTGAAATCATTCCACTCCTGCCTTTGACTCATCGGTAACACTCCGCAACCAAACTCAAACACTCTTGCCTCCAAAATCCATTGAATCAATCAAAATGAGAACTATGGATCCATAAAACACTTAACTAACCATCTAGGCAAGTAAATGAGATGTAAAAAACCAAGAAATTACTTGTATTTACTCGTTAGGAATGGAGATTCAAATTACACTACCGAAAAGAAAATAATCAGACGTCAAACAAGAAAAGCAAACCTTGATCGATGAAAAAGAAGTGAAATAAAGCTAATACGACCAAGTAAATAAGATCTATTTGTATTTTAATAAAAAAATGTGCAACCATAGATTTGTGTATCAAAGTACTCATGAAAGTTTATCTAAATACGTGGAAAAGGAACTAGTTGTACCATAACAATAAAAAATAATAGTTCTCGCATGGATAGTTTCGAAATTTCCCTAACACTCTCCAAGTCAATGGAGTTTTGTTACGCAAGCCTTATTAACACACTTGTGAACTTATCTTAATAAATCAGATTATAATCATCATTAAAATCATACTAATCAATCATAATTGGAACATTGCATCTATTATTTAAATCAAAACCAAAACCGAACACGAAACCACACGAATGACCCATGAAATCAATCCACTCCTGTCCAACCAACTATGAACACTGTTGCCTCGAAAATCCACCGAATCACTCAAAATGAGAACTATAGATCCATAAAACACTTAATTGAGCATCTAGGCAAGTAAACGAGGTGCAAAGAACCAAGAAAATACTTGTATTTACTTGTTAGGAGTAGAGAATCAAATTACACTACCAAAATGAAAGTATGCAAAGAACAAGAAATGTAAAGCTTGAATGATGAAAAAGAAGTCAAATCAAGATAACACGACCAAGTAAATAAGATCTACTTGTATTTTAATAAAAAATGTACAACTATAGATTGGTGCGTCAAAGGACTCACGAAAGCTTAACTAAATACATGGGAAAGGAACTAGTTGTACCAAAACAAACAATAATACTTCTTGCATGGATAGTTTGTAACTTTCCCTAACAATCTCCAATTCAATGGAGTTTTGATACGCAAGCCTTCTGAACACACTTGTGAACTAATCTTAATAAATCGGACTATAATCATCATTAAAAACATACTAATCAATCACAATTGGAACATGGCATCTATTATTTAAATCAAAACCAAAAAATCAAACACGAAACCACACGAATGACCCTTGAAATCAATCCACTCTTGCACAAAACTCATCGACAACACTCCACTACCAACTTCAAACTCTCTCACCTTGAAAATCCATTGAATCAATCAAAATGAGAACTATGGATCCATAAAACACTTAACTGACTATCTAGGCAAGTAAAAGAGGTGTAAAGAACCAAGAAATTACTCGTATTTAGTTGTTAGGAATAGGAATCAAATTACACTACTAAAATGATAGTAATCAGACTTCAAACAAGAAACGCAAAGCTTGATCGATGAAAAAGAAGTCAAATCAAGCTAACATGACCAAGTATATAAGATCTACTTCTATTTTAATAAAGAAATGTGCAACTATAGATTGATGCACCAAAGTACTCACGAAAGCATAACTAAAAACATGGAAAAGAAACTAGTTGTACCAAGACAACAAACAACAATAGTTCTCGCATGGATAGTTTGTTACGTTCTCTAACTATCTCCAATTCAATGGAGTTTTGATACGCAAGCCTTCTGAACACACTTTTGAACCAATCTTAATAAATTGTAATATAATCATCATTAAAATCATAACAATCAATCATAATTGGAACATGGCATCTATTATTTAAATCAAAACCAAAACCGAACATGAAACCACACGAATGACCCTTGAAATCAATCCACTCTTGCTGTAACAACTGAGTTCTAGATTCCCTCTTTTACTTGTCTTCTACTTGTTTGGGGCTAATATGCATACTGAAAAGGATGTTTCTTTACTAAACTATGTTTTTCCATGTAGATATGACTGTTTTAAAAAGATTTATATGATGTTAAATGGTTGTTTATGATGTTTTAAGTGTGAACCTGTTAGATCTATTCTAAATATACATTTTGAAATGATGTATGGGACTAGAAACTGCATAAGTTGGTTCATAGGTGCTGCATTAGTCATCCGCTATGGATAATGATTGTCAGTTGTGGACATACTTAATGTTCTATTAATCCGCTGTTGACCATTAGTTATCTGTTATGGATAATGACTGTCCACTATGGACATACTTAATGTTCTATTCATCCACTATGGACAATTAGTCATCCGCTGTGGAAAATGACTGTCTGCTGTGGATACTTAATGTTCTATTCATCTACTGTGGACAATTAGTCATCCACTGTGGATAATGACTATCCGCTATGGACATACTTAATGTTCTATTCATCCGCTATGGACCGTTAGTCATCCGCTATGGATAATGGCTATCCACTGTGGATACTTAGCATTTAAGTTGTTTCATGTATACTTTATTCATGCGTTGTGGACACTTAGGTTATTTCTGAATGTTTGGGTGTAGAATCTAAGTGATTTTAGAAAAATTAGAGTTATAAATTTAACAAATAAAATGTGTGTATACATACACATCTCCCGCACACATGCATGCATATGCATTATTGCACTTAAAAACTTATAAGACTAAAATTTCAAACAATTTCACTACATAACAACTTACAAAAAAAGAATATATATATATATATATATAAAACAAACACCCCTCCTCTCATTCGGCCACCCCCACCCACCAAACACTCCTCTCCCTTGCCTATTTCAAAACCACACCCACACTCAACCCCTCTCTTCTCCCCATACAAGAAAACTTCCACTCTTCTCTCCATCTCTCTCTAGCTCTTGAAGCCAGCCATCTCTCCCAAGAAATCCAGCACTCTCTTCTTCATTCCAACAAGATTTTGAAGATAACTTTATCAACATTCAAACAAGACCCAAACAAAGCTGGAAGGTGAGCTAAATTGAGTTTCCCGCAAGGTTCTTGCCAGAACAAGGTGCTCCAGCTCAAGTTCATGAACCAACAGCTCTCACACTCTCTAAACCGTTCCAACAACACAAACTTCTAGAGTGTAAGCATCAATGTACCTGAATAAACTCATTTCTTATGTTTTTCCCCTTTTTTCTACCATAAGCCTCACTCTTCTTGTTTGAAACAGAATGTAACACACGAAAATTTGCTAAAAAGAAAAGAAAAGAAAAGTATAAAGAAAGAAAGGATAATTTGCATAAGTGGAAGGGCTAAAATTGTATGAAGGATAAAACCTTATTATTTTATGTTTAAAACAAGCATGGTTGTCCACTACATCTGCATTTCACCTCCCCTCTGTTGCAAAGAAGAGAAAAAGAAGAAGAACAGGGTTTTCATCGGTTTCTAGTGAGAGAAAACCTTCGAAGGTGAGTGTTTTCTTGCGTTTTTGTTTGGTTTCAGCTGAGTTTTCAGCTTTGGGACAGATTCTTATATGTTCTTTGTGTTCGGTTATGCGTTTTTGGTGTGTTTAGTTGTTTGAACTCCAAGTGCTTCCGAGTTTGGTGGAGTTTTGCTCGATAGCTGCTACAGGTGAGTTGTAGATCCCCGGTTTTCTGTTTTTAAACTTGTTTTCGGGGCTGAAATGCATATAAAAATGTTTTACAAATTATGTGTATGAAACCGTATGTTTATACCCTGTTTATACGGGTGAATGTATGTTTGTGTATGATTTGTTGTGTTTCGTGTTTATATGCTTGATTTAGGTATTCGACAGGTTAGATTTGGGTTAGGAACATGTTAAAACGATGATTGGGTCTGAAAAATAGTGTAAGTTTGAAGTATCAACTGCCCATGCACCTAACATAGTGTTCATACGCCTAAAATTTTGCTTAAAGAACTTAAGTGTTGATCATGTGCCCAAATAGCACCCCAAGCGCCCACTACTCAGGTGCGTAACTGCTCATGCGCCTAAGTAAGGCTCATGCGCCCCAGCAGTGCTCACGCGCCTAGGTTTCCTCATGCGCCTAAGTGTCCTCATGTGCCTAAAGTGCCCGTGCGCCTACATACTACTCGTGCGCCTGCATAGTGCTCGTGCGCCTAAATGCCTTATAAAATTTTATGAAATTTTGGGAAATAGAAATTTTATGCTAAGCCCTGGGATGTTTTGATGGTTATGTTTGTTGGTGTTTTTCATGTTTGTGGCATGTTGTGATGTTCCATATTACGTATTATTACGTGACCTTACGTGGTGTGGTTATGCTCGTATGCATAAAGTATTATCATAAACGAAACGAAAGATTAATGATAATGAAAAGTGGAACATAAGGAATGAATGAAAGTCATGCAAGCATAATGTTTAAGGAGGTTCATAACACATTGAGTTATTAGCTCAATTGTGTGTTATATAATGTGCGTTTTGGCTAACCCATGAGTGTTCACACATAAGAGGGTCAGTCTTTGTGACTAATCGAGACATGTGAAAATGGGATCCTTGTCGCTTGAATCCAAGAGGTAGTTGCTTCGTGCACAATGATAGGGCATAGCATATGACCGGTCCAGATTAAGTGACAGATAATGAGGAAAGAAAGTGCGAAAAGGAACGATAATGAAAGATAATAAAGAATTATTATCTAGTTGTATATATGATGTGTGATCACCTACGAAAGTAAAGAAAGTTTTTTTCGGTAAAAGTAAAGTATTTTATTTATAAAACCAGAACTCACTCAGCAACGCTGACTTTTATGCATTTTCCGTTGGCAGGTAATTAGTTGCTGAGGATGGTACGTGGGTGAAGCTACTTGGCGTACAAGACTTGCATCCATTTCATGCATAATAATATTGTTGTTTTGTAATACAACTGAACGATTCTTTTGTAACCCTAAAGCTACAATGGTATATTATTTGGCAACATCAAATAGTAATGCATGAATGTTCTTTGATAAATTAATCCGCTGTAATGTTTTTATGATATGTATTGTACTTTTATATGAAAAATGTTATGATTGACCAACTGTGAGGTTTTAGGGAACGGGGCCTTACAAGTTGGTATCAGAGCCAAAGTTTAAGAGAAATGGGTAAAGTATTTTAAAAGAACCTAAACTTAAATTGAGAATGTGACCGAATGAAGGGATGCCAGCCCAAGTAGCAACGTGCCATCAGGTAATTCGTTTTCTTAAATATAAATCGGTATTATGTGCGCGTGCTATTGATTTATGTGCCCTTAGTAGATTTGAATACTGATGTAGTTAGGATAGAAAATGCTTAGGAGATGAAGAGTAAAGAAAGTGGCTAATCACAACTGGCCACTGTAATTAGGGACTTACTATACTTGACATCAACTAAGATATTACCTTGAATGACCGTGTTGGTGTTTGAATCTTATAGTGTTTTGAAGATGGCTAGTGGTAGATCATCGAAAGCTTCTCTAGGAGGAGTACGGGGTGGCCGTGGCGCTGGACCACGTGTCACGAGGAACAAGACTAAGACTGCTGAGACGGCTCCTGCTGAGCCCGAGCTTCATCACCAGGAGGGCGATGATGAGAGTGCCAACTTGAGAGCCTTAGTAAAGGAGGCAGTTGTGGAGGAAGTGCATCATGTCATGCAGACGATCCTGCCGTCTGTCGTGACCGAGGTCATTCGTTCGGTGAGAGAAGATGAAAAAAAGGAGAAGGAGGAGGAGAGAAAGAAAACTACTAGGAGAAGGAGGGATGATAAGGGTCATGATGAAAGGGAACGACTAGATACCGAGATGGTTGCCTCCAGCAATGATTAGGAGGAGGTTGTGCGGGAATTCATGAAGGGGTGCAACTATGGAGCATTCCAAATATGTAGACCCCCAACTGTTAATGGTAATGGTAATGTTGTTGCTGCTCACCAATGGGTGAGAGAGATGGAGGCTATGTTTGAGATCAACGAATGTAGGGAGGACCAAAAGGTGAGGTTTGGCACTCACTCATTCGTGGACTCGACTTTATGCTGGTGGGATAATATTGTCCAGGTCGAGGGCAGCAGGGCTATTGGGAAGATTAAGTGGGATGAATTGAAGAAAATGGTGATTGAGGAGTTTTGTCTTCACAGAGAACTTACAGTTAGAGGCGGGAACCATGACACACCAGCAGTACACTACTAAATTCAATGAGATGGTAAGGCTGGTGCCGGATCAGGTGACGCCGGTATCGAGGAAGATCAAGAGGTATATCCAAGGTTTGCTAGCGGATATCCGCAGGCACATGATTGCTGCCTGACCGAGTTCCTTTAGGTCGGTGGTGGATTTGGCAGGGAGATTGTATGATAAGAGAGAGGTGGCTATGGTTGAGGTTAGTAAGAAGGATGGTGGCAACAGGAACTGGAGTGGGAAGTGATTGGACGTGGTGGTTTCACCCTAAATAACAAGAAGGCAAGAACGGATGGCCGGCGGGTAGTGTTGGCGAGTACTGGGGCAAAGAGATGTGGTAAGTGTGGAAGAGACCACGTGGGGGAGTGTAAGTGGGGGTCGAAGATCTGCTTCAAGTGTGGGAGGTCCAGTCATATAGCAAAAGATTGTGGGGTGATGAGGTGCTATAATTGTGGTGAAGAGGGCCATCTGAGCAGAGACTGCAAGAAGCCAAGGGCTGAGAGCTCTGGGGTAAAGAAGAGGACCGAGAATGAAGGGCAGAGGGCAAGCGCCAGAGCATTTACGATGACCAGGGAAGAGGCTAGGCTGGTCCCTGATGTCGTGTCAGGTACGTTTCTTGTAAACCAAACTTGTGCCTTTGTGTTATTCGATTCTAGTGCTAGTAGAAGTTTCATTTTTGCTGCTTTCTGTGCTAAGTTACCAGTTAGTAGTAGAAGCATTGATGAGCCCTTCGATGTAGAAACTGCCATTGGTAAGTCTACCAGTATTTCCGACTTGATAGAGGATTGTGACATAGAACCGGAAGGCCATAGGTTCCCTACCAAACTATTTGTGATGCCCCTAGGCGGATTTGATGTAGTTCTAGGGATGGATTTCTTAGCAACCTATGAGGCAAATATTGTTTGTCGCAAGAAGATGATCCGACTGACAGCGCCTGATAGGAGTTCGGTGACGATCTACGGTGATCGAGCTACTACGATTCCAAAGGTGATTTCAATGGTGGTGGCGGAGAAGTGCATGAAACGTGGATGCACCGCCTACCTGGCTTACGTGAAGGATGTGGATGCATCAGTACCACAATTGTCCGACTTACCAGTTGTGTGTGACTTTTCAGACGTATTCCCAGAAGATTTACCAGGTGTGCCACCGGACCGTGAGATCGAGTTTCTTATCGATTTGATACCTAGTGCTTAGCCCGTTGCCTAGCACCGTACCGATTGGCTCTGTCGGAGATGAAGGAACTGATGGTTCAGTTGCAAGAGTTGCTGGACAAAGTATTCATCCGACCTAGTATCTCTCCCTAGGGTGCTCCGGTATTATTTATAAAGAAGAAGGACGGTAGTATGAGAATGTGCATTGACTACCGTGAGTTGAACAAGTTGACGGTGAAGAACCAATATCTACCACCGAGAATAGATGACTTGTTTGATCAGCTCCAAGGTGCTAGTTGGTTCTCGAGAATAGATCTCCGATCTGGCTACCATCAATTGAAGGTGAAGGACTAGGATAACCCCAAAATAGCTTTTCGCACTCGTTATGGACACTACAAGTTTCTCGTTATGTCCTTTTGTCTAACTAACGAGCCAGCTACTTTCATGGATTTGATGAATCAGGTGTGTCGGCTGATGTTGGATAAATCAGTGATTGTGTTTATAGATGATATTCTAATTTTTCAAAGAGCGAAGAAGAATATGCCAGTCACATTCTTTAAGTATTAGAGACACTCAGAATAGAGAAGTTGTACGCTAAGTTCTCCAAGTGTGCTTTCTGGTTGCGTGAAGTTTTGTTTTTGGGTCACGTGGTAAATTCGGAAGGGATCATGGTAGACCCGACAAAGGTTGAGGCAGTAACACAATGGAAGTCTCTAAAGACGCCATCCAAGATCCGCAGTTTCTTGGGTTTGGCAGGCTACTATAGGAGGTTCATCCAAGACTTTTCCAAGATAGCCTCACCATTGACCAAGTTGACCCGCAAGGACATGAAGTTTGTATGGGGTCTGGAACAGGAGAACTCTTTTGAGCAGCTAAAGACAAGGTTGACTCAAGCTCCTGTCTTGACATTACCCGAAGGGAATGAAGACTTGGTGGTCTATTCAGATGCTTCTTATTCGGGATTGGGTTGCGTGCTAATGTCGAGGGAAAGAGTAATAGCCTATGCGTCCTGATAGTTGAAAATTCATGAGGTTAATTACCCTAGTCATGACTTGGAGCTAGCGGCTGTGGTCTTTGCATTGAAGATTTGGAGGCACTACTTGTACGAGACCAAGTGCACTATATTCACTACCCATAAGAGCTTGAAATACTTCTTTGAGCAGAAGGAGCTCAATATGAGGCAAAGGAGGTGGTTATATTTAATCAAGGATTATGATTATGAGATCTATTATCATCCAGGCAAGGCCAACATAGTGGCAGATGCGCTTAACCGAAAGGAAAGACCCGAGCCAATCCGGGTGAAAGCTTACCAGTTGGTGATGACCTCCAATGTGATGACGCAGGTCAAGGGGTTCCAAGATGAGGCGTTGAAAGAAGAGCGCCTTAACTCCGAAAGGATGAGAGGTGTAGTCTTGGAGTTGGGTGAGAACACTCTCGGAGTTAGAACCCGCTTTGGGAGGATGTGGATCCCTCGTTATGGAGACCTACAGGGGAAAATCATGGATGATGCTCATAAGACTCGGTACTCCATTCATCCCGGTGCTACCAAGATGTATCATGATATGAATAAAGATTACCGGTGGCCGGGTATGAAGCGTGATGTGGCGGAGTACGTGAGTAAGTGCCTTACTTGCTTACAAGTAAAGGTAGAGCATCAGAAGCCATATGGGAAGATCCAACCTTTGGATATACCCGAGTGGAAATGGGAGCACATCACCATGGACTTCATTACGAAGTTACCACGTACGGCAAGGGGGTACGATACTATATGGGTGATAGTTGATCGCTTAACGAAGAGTGCTCACTTTCTACCAATCCGCGAGACATATTCATCTAAGAAGTTGGTGGATCTGTTCATTAAGGAAATTGTGACCCATCATGGTGTACCAGTGTCTATCGTGTCGGACCATGACAATCGGTTTACATCTAAGTTTCAGAAGAGATTCCATGATACAATAGGTACAAGGTTGCATCTTAGTACGGCTTACCATCCTCAGATAGATGGTCAGTCGGAGAGAACTATACAGATGCTTGAGGATATGTTCCGAGCATGCATCATTGATTTTGGAGGAAGTTAGGAAGAACACTTGCCGTTAGCTAAATTCTCATACAACAATAGTTACCATGCCAGCATTGGTATGCCACCATATGAGATGCTATACGATAGGAAGTGTAGAACGCCCGTATGTTGGGGTGACATTGGACAGAAGGAGTTGGAGAGCGTGGAACTGATCAAGGCTACGACTGAAAAGCTAGAAAAGATCAAGGCCTTTATGAAGGTGGCAAAAGATAGGCAAAAGTCCTATGTTGATAAGAGGTGTAGGCCGATTGAATTCAAGGTGGGTGATAAAGTTATGCTAAAGGTTTCACCTTGGAAGGGGATCATTCGGTTCAGAAAGCGGGGTAAGCTGAGCACGAGGTATATAGGACCTTTCCGAATCATTGCTCGAGTAGGAGTGGTGGCCTGTAGGTTGGAGCTGCCCGATGAGTTAAGTGGGATTCATCCAACATTCCATGTATCCCATCTGAGAAAATGCCTAGACTATGAAGATATGATTGTACCACTAGAGGACATTGAAGTGGATGAACGACTCAATTATGTAGAGTAACCAGTGGCAATCATTGACCGGAAGAAGAGAAGATTACTAAATAAAGTGGTTCCACTGGTGCGAGTACATTGGAGGCATAGGAAGGGATCCGAGTCTATGTGGGAGACTAAGGAAGAGATGAGATAACATTACCTACAACTGTTCGAGAAGTGACAGGTTTCGAGGATGAAACCTCTATAAGGGGGGTGGACTTGTAACACTTGAAAATTTGCTAAAAAGAAAAAAAAAAAGAAAAGTATAAACAAAAGAAAGGAGAAATTGTATAAGTGGAGGGGCTAAAGTTGTATAAAGGACAAAACCTTATTATTTTATGTTTAAAAGAAGCATGGCCGCCCACTACATCTGCATTTCACCTCCCCTCGGTTGCAAAGAAGAGAAAAAGAAGAAGAACAGGGTTTTCATTGGTTTCTAGTGAGAGAAACCTTCGAAGGTGAGTGTTTTCTTGAATTTTTGTTCGGTTTCAGCTGAATTTTCAGCTTCAGGACTGATTCTTATGTGTTCTTTGTGTTCGGTTCTGCGTTTTTGGTGTGTTTAAGTGTGTGAACTCCAAGTGCTTCTGAGTTTGGTAGAGTTTTGCTCGAAAGCTTCTGCAGGTGAGTTCTAGATCCCTTGTTTTCTGTTTTTAAACTTGTTTTCGATGCTGAAATGCATATAAAAATGTTTAACAAATTATGTGTGTGAAACCGTATGTTTATACTCTGTTAATACAGGTGAATGTATGTTTGTGTATGATTTGTTGTGTTTTGTGTTTTTATACTTGATTTAGGTGTTTGGCATGTTAGATTTGGGTTAGGAACATGTTAAAACGTTGATTGGGTCTGAAAAATAGTGTAAGTTCGAATTATCAACTGCCCATGCACCTAATATAGTGTTCATGCACCTAAAATTTGGCCTATAGAACTTAAGTGTTGATCATGCGCCCAAACAGTACCCCATGAGCCCACTGCTCAGGCGCCTTAGTGCTCATGCGCCTAAGTAAGGCTCATGCACCCCAGCAGTGCTCATGCGCCTAGGTTTCCTCATGCGCCTAAGTGTCCTCATGCGCCTAAAGTGCCCATGCGCCTACACAGTACTCGTGCGCCTGCATAGTGCTCGTGCGCCTGCATAGTGCTCATACGCCTAAATGCCTTAAAAAATTTTCTGAAATTTTGGGAAAGAGAAATTTTAAGACTAAGCCCTGGGATGTTTTGATGGTTATGTTTGTTGGTGTTTTTCATGTTTGTGGCCTGTTGTTATGTTCCATATTACATATTATTACATGACTTTACGTGATGTGTTTATGCTCGTATGCGTAAAGTATTGTCATAAACGAAGCGAAAGATTAATGATAATGAAAAGTGGAACATAAGGAATGAATGAAAGTCTTACAAGCAAAATGTTTAAGGAGATTCACAACTCATTAAGAGTTGTTAGCTAAACTGTGTGTTTTATTTACCTTCTTTTTTGCTAACCCATGAGTGTTCACACACAGGAGGGTCAGTCTTTGTGACTGATCGAGACATGCAAAAATGGGATCCTTGTCACTTGACCCCGAGAGGTAGTTGCTTCGTGCACAATGATGGCGCATAGCATATGACAGGTCCAGATTAAGTGAAAGATAATGATGAAAGAAAGGGCGAAAACAAACGATAATGAAAGATAATAAAGAATTATTATCTAGTTGTATGTATGATATGTGATCATGTATGAAAGTAAAGAAAGTGTTTTTCGGTAAAAGTAAAGTATTTTATTTATAAAACTTGAACTCACTCAGCAACGCTGACTTTTATACATTTTCAGTTGGCAGGTAATTTGTTGCTGAGGATGGTACGCGGGTGAAGCTACTTGGCGGGCAAGACTGGCATCCATTTCATTCATAATAATATTGTTGTTTTGTAATACAACTGAACGATTCTTTTGTAACCCTAAAGCTACAATGATGTATTATTTGGCAACATCAAATAGTAATGCATGAATGGTTTTTGATAAATTAATCCGCTGCAATGTTTTTATGAAATGTATTGTACTTTTATATGAAAAATGTTGTGATTGACCAACTGTGAGGTTTCCGAGAACAGGGCCTTACAAGTTGGTATCAGAGCAAAAGTTTAAGAGAAATGGGTAAAGTATTTTAAAAGTACCTAAACATAAACTTAGAATGGGACCGAATGAAGGGATGCCAGCCCAAGTAGCTACGTGCCATCTGGTAATTCGTTTTCTTAAATATAAATCGGTATTATGTGCGTGTGCTATTTGATTTATGTGCCCTTAGTAGATTTGAATACTGATGTAGTTAGGATAGAAAATGCTTAGGAGAAGAAGAGTAAAGTAAGTGGCTAATCACAACTGGCCACTGTAATTAGGGACTAACTATACTTGATATCAACTGAGCTATTACCTTGAATGACCGTGTTCGTGTTTTAATCTTATAGTGTTTTGAAGATGGCTGGTGGTAGATCGTTGAAAGCTTCTCGAGGAGGAGTACGGGGTGGCCATGGTGCTGGACCACGTGTCACGAGGAACAAGACTAAGACTACTGAGACGGCTCCTACTGAGCCCGAGCTTCACCACCAGGAGGGCGGTGATGAGAGTGCCAACTTGGGAGCCTCAGTAAAGGAGGAAGTTGTGGAGGAAGTGCATCAGATCATGCAAACAATCCTGCTGTCTATGGTGACCGAGGTCATTCGTACGGTGAGAGAAGATGAAAAGAAGGAGAAGGAGGAGCAGAGAAAGAAAACTGCTGGGAGAAGGAGGGATGATAGGGGTCATGATGAAGTTGAACGACTAGATACCGCGATGGTAGCCTCCAGCGATGAGGAAGAGGAGGCTGTGCGGGAATTCGCGAAGGGGTGGAACTATGGAGGAATCCAAAGATGTAGACCCCCAACTGTTAATGGTAATGGTAACGCTGCTGCTGCTCACCGATGGGTGAGAGAGATGGAGGCTGTGTTGGAGATCACCGAATGTAGGGAAGACCAAAAGGTGAAGTTTGCCACTCATACATTCATGGACTCGGTTTTATACTGGTGGGATAATATTTTCCAGACCGAGGGCAATAGGGCTATTGGGAAGATGAAGTGGGATGAATTGAAGAAAATGGTGATCGAGGAGTTTAGTCCTCACCGACAACTTGACAAGATAGAGAGGGTGTTCTTGCAGTTAAAGGCGGGAACCATGACACACCAGTAGTACACTACTAAATTCAATGAGATAGCGAGGTTGGTGCCAGATCAGGTGACGCCGGTGTCCAGGAAGATCAAGAGGTATATCCAGGGTTTGCTAGCGGATATCCGCAGGTACATGATTGTTGTTCCGCTGAGTATCTTTAGGGCGGTGGTGGATTTGGTAGGGAGATTGTATGATGACAGAGAGATGGTTGTGGTTGAGGTGAGTAAGAAGGATGGTGGCAATAGGAACTGGAGTGGGAAGCGATTTGGAAGTGGTGGTTTCACCCCAAATAATAAGAAGGCAAGAACGGATGGCCGACGGGTAGTGCCGGCGAGTACTGGGGCAAAGAGACATGGTAAGTGTGGGGGAGACCACGTGGGGGAGTGTAAGTGGGGGTCGAAGATCTGCTTCAAGTGTGGGAGGCCCGGTCATATGGAAAAAGATTATAGGGTGATGAGGTGCTATAGTTGTGGTGAAGAGGGCCATCTGAGCAGAGACTGCAAGAAGCCGAGGGCTGAGAGCTCTGGGGCAACGAAGAGGACCTAGAATGAAGGGTAGAGGGCAAGCGGCAGAGCATTTACGATGACCAGGGAAGAGGCCAGGGTGGACCCCGATGTCGTGTCAGGTACGTTTCTTGTAAACCAAACTTGTGCCTCTGTGTTATTTGATTTTGGTGCTAGTAGGAGTTTCATTTCTGCTACTTTCTATGCTAAGTTGCTCGTTAGTAGCAGAAGCATTGATGAGCCCTTTAATGTAGAAACTGCCATTGGTAAGTCTTCTAGGATTTCAGACTTGATAAAAGATTGCGACATAGAACTGGAAGGCCATAGGTTCCCTGCTAAACTATTTGTGATGCCCCTAGGCGGATTTGATGTAGTTCTAGGGATGGATTGCTTAGTAGCCTATGAGGCAAATATTATTTGTCGCAAGAAGATGATCCGACTGACAATGCCTAATGGGAGTTCAGTGACGATCTACGGTGATCGAGTTACCCAAAGGTGATTTCAATGGTGGTGGCAGAGAAGTGCATGAAACGTGGATGCAACACCTACCTGGATTACGTGAAGGATGTGGATGCGTCAGTTCCACAATTGTCTGACGTGCCAGTTGTGTGTGACTTTTCAGACTTATTCCCAGAAGATTTACCAGGTGTGCCACCGGACCGCGAGATCGAGTTTCATATTGATTTGATACCTGGTGCTCAGCCCATTGCCTAGCACCGTAACGATTGGCTCCATTTGAGATGAAGGAACTGATGGTTCAGTTGCAAGAGTTGCTGGACAAAGGGTTTATCCGACCGAGTATCTCTCCCTGGGGTGCTCCGGTTTTATTTGTAAAGAAGAAGGACAGTAGTATGAGAATCTGCATTGACTACCGTGAGTTGAACAAGTTGACGGTGAAGAACCGATATCCGCTACCGAGAATAGATGACTTGTTTGATCAGCTCCAAGGTGCCAATTGGTTCTCGAGAATAGATCCCCGATCTGGCTACCATCAATTGAAGGTGAAGGAGCAGGATATCCCCAAAACAGCTTTTCGCACACGTTATGGACACTACGAGTTTCTCGTTTTGTCCTTTGGTCTAACGAACGAGCTAGCTGCTTTCATGGATTTGATGAATCGGGTATGTCAATCTATGTTGGATAAATCAGTGATTGTGTTTATAAATGATATTCTGATTTATACGAAGAGTGAAGAAGAACACGCCGGTCACATTCGTGAAGTATTGGAGACACTCAGAATAGAGAAGTTGTACGCTAAGTTCTCCAAGTGTGCTTTCTGGTTGCGTGAAGTTTAGTTTTTGGGTCACGTGGTAATTCCGAAGGGATCATGGTAGACCCGGCAAAGGTTGAGGCGGTGACACAATAGAAGTCTCCAAAGACGCCATCCGAGATCTGTAATTTCTTGGGTTTGGCAGGCTACTACAGGAGGTTCATCCAAGAATTTTCCAAGATAGCCTCACCATTGACCAAGTTGACCCGCAAGGATGTGAAGTTTGTATGGGGCTGGAACAGGAGAACACTTTTGAGGAGTTAAAGACAATGTTGACTCAAGCTCCTGTCTTGACGTTACCCGAAGGGAATGAAGACTTGGTGGTCTATTCAGATGCTTCTTATTCGGGATTGGGTTGCGTGCTAATATAGAAGGGAAGAGTAATAGCCTATGCGTCCTAATAGTTGAATGTTCATGAGGTTAATTACCCTACTCATGACTTGGAGCTAGCGGCTGTGGTCTTTGCATTGAAGATTTGGAGGCACTACTTGTACGGGACGAAGTGCACTATCTTCAATGACCATAAGAGCTTGAAATACTTCTTTGACCATAAGAGATTGTGAGATCCATAATCATGCGGGCAAGGCCAATGTAGTGACGGATGCGCTTAGCCGAAAGGAGAGACCGGAGCTAATCCGAGTGAAAGCTTACGAGTTGGTGATGACCTCTGATGTGATGACGAAGGTCAAGGGGTTCCAAGATGAGGCGTTGAAAGAAGAGTGCCTTAACTCCAAAAGGATGAGAGGTGTAGTCTCGGAGTTGGGTGAGAACACTCTCGAAGTTAGAACCCGCTTTGGGCGGATGTGGATACCTTGTTATGGAGACCTACGGGGGAAAATCATGGATGAAGTTCATAAGACTCGGTACTCCATTCATCCCGGTGCTACCAAGATGTATCATTGCTTGAGTAGGACCTTTCCATATCATTGCTCGAGTAGGAGAGGTGGCCTATAGGTTGGAGCTGTTCGATGAGTTAAGTGGGATTCATCCAACATTCCATGTATCTCATCTGAGAAAATGCCTAGCCGATGAAGAAATGATTGTACCACTGGAGGACATTGAAGTGGATGAACGGCTCAATTATGTAGAGCAACCAGTGGCAATCATTGACTGGAAGGAGAGGAGATTACGGAATAAAGTGGTTCCACTGGTGCGAGTACAGTGGAGGCACAGGAAGGGATCCGAGTCTATGTGGGAGACTGAGGAAGAGATGAGACAACATTACCCACAAATGTTCGAGAAGTGACAGGTTTCAAGGACAAAATCTCTATAAGGGGGGTGGACTTGTAACACCCGAAAATTTGCTAAAAAGAAAAAAAAAAGTATAAAGAAAGAAAGGAGAATTTGCATAAGTTGAGGGGCTAAAGTTGTATAAAGGAAAAAACCTTATTATTTTTTGTTTAAAAGAAGCATGGCCACCCACTACATCTACATTTCACCTCCCTTCGGTTGCAAAGAAGAGAAAAAGAAGAAGAATAGGGTTTTCATCAGTTTTTTATTGAGAGAAACCTTCAAAGGTGAGTGTTTTCTTGCATTTTTGTTTGGTTTCAGCTGAGTTTTCAGCTTCGGGACCGATTCTTATATGTTCTTTGTTTTTGGTTCTACGTTTTTGGGGTGTTAGGTGTTTGAACTCTAAGTGCTTCCGAGTTTGGTGGAGTTTTGCTCAAAAGCTGGTGCAAGTGAGTTCTAGATCCTCGGTTTTCTGTTTTTAAACTTGTTTTCAGGGATGAAATGCATATAAAAATGTTGAACAAATTATGTGTATGTAACCGTATATTTATACTCTGTTTATATGGGTGAATGTATGTTTGTGTATGATTTGTTGTGTTTCGTGTTTATATGCATGATTTAGGTGTTTGGCATGTTAGATTTAGGTTAGGAACATGTTAAAACGATGATTGGGTATGAAAAATAGTGTAAGTTCGAATTATCAACTGCCCATGCGCCTAACATAGTGTTCATGCTTCTAAAATTTTGCCTATAGAACTTAAGTGTTGATCATGCGCCCAAACAGTAACACATGCGCCCACTGCTCAGGCGCCTAAGTGCTCATGCGCCTAAGTAAGGCTCATGCACCCCAGCAGTGCTCATGCGCCTAGGTTTCCTCATGCACCTATGTGTCCTCATATGCCTAAAGTGCCCGTGCGCCTACATAGTAATCGTGCGCCTGCATAGTGCTTGTGCTCCTACATAGTGCTCATGCGCCTAAATGCCTTAAAAAATTTCTGAAATTTTGGGAAATAGAAATTTTAAGACTAAGCCCTGGGATGTTTTGATGGTTATGTTTGTTGGTGTTTTTCATGTTTGTGGCCTGTTGTTATGTTCCATATTACATATTATTACGTGACTTTACGTGATGTGTTTATGCTCGTATGCGTAAAGTATTATCATAAATGAAGCGAAGGATTAATGATAATGAAAAGTGGAACATAAGGAATGAATGAAAGTCTTGCAAGCAAAATGTTTAAGGAGGTTCACAACTCATTGAGAGTTGTTAGCTCAACTGTGTGTTAAATACCGTGCGTTTTGGCTAACATGTGAGGGTTCACACACAGGAGGGTCAGTCTTTGTGACTGATCGAGACGTACGAAAACGGGATCCTTGTCTCTTGACCCCAAGAGGTAGTTGCTTCGTGCACAATGATGGGGCATAACATATGACATGTCTATATTAAGTGAAAGATAATGATGAAAGAAAGTGCGAAAACGAACAATAATGAAAGATAATAAAGAACTATTATCTAGTTGTATGTATGACGTGTGATCACGTACGAAAGTAAGGAAAGTGTTTTTCAGTAAAAGTAGAGTATTTTATTTATAAAACTAGAACTCACTCAATAACGCTGACTTTTATGCATTTTCAGTTGGCAGTTAATTAGTTACTGAGGATGGCACGCGGGTGAAGCTACTTGGCGAGCAAGACTGGCATCCATTTCATGCATAATAATATTGTTGTTTTGTAATACAACTGAAAGATTCTTTCGTAACCCTAAAGCTACAATGATATATTTTTTGGCAACATCAAATAGTAATGCATGAATGGTTTTTGATAAATTAATCCGCTGCAATGTTTTTATGAAATGTGTTGTACTTTTATATGAAAAATGTTATGATAGACCAACTGTCAGGTTTCCGGGAACGGGGCCTTACACAGAAACTTACGGCCATACCACTGTTTTGGGGAACTCATGACTTCAAACAAGGTATATTTTAAAGAGTGTACATGGACCAAGGGTTGGTGCACCTGATTTCACCCCTAAGAACCCTCCTTTCATGTATTTTCGCACTAAAAACCCACCTGTTTTGAAAAACCCCTCCACCCATGTTAAAGTTTGCTCATAAATAGTTTATGAAAATCATAATAATCTGGGTTAAAAGTTACCAAAGGGTTTGATGATGTTTAAGCTCAAACTATGTCGATTACATTAGTGTAAATGTGGTATTTCACCCTTAAATGCAACATGAGGTGCTATGTATGTAGAAATCCGTGAGCTAATACTTTTTTCCAGTAGTTTGGTGATATTAATCTTATAAAATTTGTGGTAGTTGTTGAATAGGTAAAAAGGTGTAGTATTATGGACTAAATGGATGAAACTAAGCACCCAAAAGGTAGTAAAACTCTCAAGAATTGTCAACACTTAAAAAGATGCATGTTTAAAAAGTTCCAGGCCCCTAAAATAAGTTTTTTAGTGTTAAAAATCTAATTTGGTGAATTATTGGGTTAATATGTGATTTCTATGAATTTGTTTAACAAAAATAAGCCTAAACCGGGTGATTTTTAGGGTAAAGTTTTAAAATAGAGTAACAAGCTTAAAACCAACAAGTTCATGTTATTTCAATAAGTTACAGGTACTAAGATGAAATTTTGTGGGAAATATAAAAGTTAATGAAAGAAAGCAAACTTTTGGGTCAAAATTGTCAATTTTGAAACTTAAGGGACCAAAGTATAAATTCCATAAGTATAACTAAATTTCAGTAATCATATGACCAGAAACTCTTATTAAACTTATTATCATATAAAAAAATTTATAAGAGTCATATAACTTGTCATCCATGTATTAAAAACTCTAACTTTCCTAAAAAGAAAACTTTTTGACGCAACCTCTTAAGAAAAGGAGCTAAATGAGCTTGTAACCGTAAAACACACCTAGTTACACTTTCAATAGTCTAAGAACATATAACTTACTACATGTATCCTATTAATAGGGTGCTAGGACTTGGACCTTCTTTGTGCTTGAGGAAACTGTTGTTTGACTTTAAGGTGAGTTTTAGTGTTCCCTTTTTACTACTATTTTGGGATGAAGCATGCTATGTTTGAACTAAAATCATTCATTCTTGGTGAACCGCTTGTTTTATATGGGTAGATCTACTTGGGGAATCCCCCACACACAGTGCCTTCTGTCATAACCTAATGACATAACAGGAAAGGTACCGCACGGAGATCCTCGTTTGTGTCATGTAACGAGTATTATAAGAAACAATGGTGTACCACTCAGCAGGTATGGTACACTGTTTGAGGCTTGGTTCTCCCTATGGGTTAACCTGTAATAACACAAGTTTAGAAGAGGCTAGCCAGGACTGAGTGCAGGGTTGATTGTGACCCCGCCACAACAGTGATACTTATGTTTTTAAAATTAACTTATAGATTCTAAAGAGTCCTTTTGTTTTTTTAAACTTTAAGCACTTAACTCACCAACTTTATAGTTGACACAAAACTCTTTTTGAGCATGTTTTAGGTAACCTTTGATGGAAGCTTGGATTATGTTGGAAACCTTTTATGGATGGCCTAGAACCGTGACTACCAATTGCATTACTTGAAAATAAAACATTATTAGACAATTGGATTGATGTTGTTAAAATTATGGATATTTTGTAATGGGTGTTACTTTATGTTTGGGCAAGACTTTCATAGCCATGTGATTTCTCCTCTTGCATGCTCTTGAGATGGTTAGTTTCCGCTGCCATGTATTTTTCCAGTCTATGACTTCCCACCCCCTTTGGGCCTTGGGTGTGACAGATTGGTATCAGAACCAAAGGTTGTAGAGAAGTCGGGAGTACCTTAATAGACCCTAGGCTAGAACCCTGATACCGTAGGACTGTCCTTGTTTCGGGATGTGTTCATTGATGATTACGCCTGATCAACGTAATCATGACTTTACCGGACTCGTAAATTCCAGCATACCCCCCAAGTGATGATAACTTGTTTCTTTTAATGGGGTAAATGATTTGGAAATGTTTTTGTGTAGTCTAAACTTTATAAACTAACTTTCATGCATGTTGTAACCTGTATTGTTACTGATTACAAATACTACTACCATCATTACTACTATTGTTACTATTATTAGATGCTATCATTATTATTGTCATGAGCTATGAGAAACCAAATTACTCATGATAATTTTACAGGATTTCAAGATTATGGGGGACAATGGAAAAGCGCCTGCATACCCAGCCGATGAGACTGCCCCAGTTGGAAGGCTTAGGAGGGCAACGCCTCCGTCATAGTATGAGGAGTACTTACAGAGATGGAGTCATCCTGGATGGATTTCTGTAACATCTGATGGCACGGAACCCTCGGAGGACTCTTCACCATCATCTCGGGAAAGAAGCAGAACCCGCTCCCACTCACCGCACGTCACTGCACCTACTCACACACCTATCCTGCCTATCGGGAATAGGGGCCCGCATGTCATTACACGACCGCGTAAGAGTACTAGGCCAAGAGCCTCTGTTTCCTTTAGGATGCCGCCCCCTCCACCTCCTCCTGCGATGGCTCCCGCACCAGCACCTCCCGTGATTGACCCGCCCCCTACTCCTAGTCTAGCCATTGGGCTAGTGACTTTAGTCCTTCAGACCCCATAGTAGGTGATATACTTAGGACTATTCAGCTTCACGAGGTGACTCTTCAGCATGCCATGCGGACCTCACAGTCTTCCCAGTTCCAGGCAATGATGGTGTCTCATGGTGTTCAACGCCTGAAGCAGGAGCAGAAGAAGAAGATTGGGTGGCTAAAGAAGAAGTGGCAGTGATGATGGGGGTGATATCCGATTGTTTGGCTTTAGCTTCAGAACTATTTGAAGAAACTATTTTATTTATCTCAAACACTATTATTATTTATAAGGGGGTGATGGCACCTTCCAATTTGTGATACTATGACACTACTTCTGTTTTGCTCGATTGATGCTACATTTAACTATTTATGAATTTTCTCTTATGATACTAACCTTTGTAGGGTGCCTAAAATGAAAATATGCAATAGTATATTTTAAAGAAATTTATTTGGTTGCCCAATAAAATTTATTAACTCCATATAACTTGAATGAAACATCTATACATGTCTTGTAGTGTGTTATAGGAATTTTCATGTATTTGGTCAGGTGACTAATAGGAGTAAAATCAATGTAACGAGATACTTGAAACCAATTTATGAGACACTAAATAAGTTTATCTATGTTGACACCAGAATGCCACCTAGACAAGGAATTCGTGGGGGAAGAAATGAGGTAGCTGGACGAACTAGGAACCAGGGTAGAAACAAACCACCTACTTCACCAGAAACCCCATATGGAGAAAATATCAATCTCGAGAATGAAGAGAGAATCGCTAACCTAGTGGCTCAGCAAATCGCTAATGCTATTCCAACCATTATCGCCCAGATCAACGCAGACCGAAGAAACGCATCTAGAAGTGGAGGACCTGGAAATGATGAAGGCCACATGGATGAGGCTGAGGAGATAAGGAATGGATGCTCCTACAAAACCTTCACGGCTTGCAAACCAAAGGATTTCTATGGCACTGAGGGTGCAATTGAGACCTACTGGTGGTTAGATGAGATTGAAGCTGTGTTAGACATCAGTGAATGCAAGACCGAGCATATGGTCAGGTCTGCCTCTCAATCACTCAAGGGACCAGCACTGGAGTGGTGGAAGACTATCATTCAGCCTCGAGGCAGGAATGTTGCAGGACAAATGAAATGGTCTTAATTCAGAGAGCTGATGACCAACAAGTATTGTCCAATCAATTAACTGGAGAAACTAGAGGCCGAATTTTTGAACATAGAGATGAAAGGCTCAAATTACACCGAGTACATCAACTGGTTCTTGGCTCTGTCTCGACTGGTGACACCAGAAACTAAAGGTGTAGCCCATTTCATCTGGGGATTACATCCTAGAGTTAGAGGCATGACCCGGTCTTCTAGACCTACAACACTGCAAGCAGCAATTGATCTCACTAGTAGTTTGACTAATGACCTGATTAGAGTTGGTTGGACAGAACATGGGAAAACTAAGGACAAGAAGATGGTGATGGGTGAGAAAAGGAAGTGGTTTGATGCTAAGAAGACGATCGGGAACAGTGGTAGCTCAAGCAAGAGAACTGGCGAAGGTTTAAGGCGTACTGATCATGGTGGAAGGGCTTGGAAGCTGTACTTAGATACATGCCACTTTTGCAACAAGTGTAAACTTCATCACCAAGGTGAGTGCAACCCGATGCCTTGTTTCAGGTGTAAACAAACTGGTCATTTGATTAAGGTCTGTACGTATGAACCGGGTAAGCAATTTTACGAGTGTGGGGATCCAGGACACATGAGGAACAAATTTCCTAAGCTTGCAAGGAATAAGGACCCCAGATCTAACAAACCCAATGGAAGAGCATTCGTGATAGATCCAAATGGTACTCGTAAGGAACCCGATGTGGTTAACGGTATGTTTCTTGTAAACAACCATCCTACTACCATTCTATTTGATAATAGAGCGACAGGTAGTTTCGTTTCTACTACCTTTAGGCCTTTGATTGATTTGCAAGCTCATGCCCTAACAGATGCATATACCATAGAATTAGCTGATGGTAGCATAATAGAAACTAAAGAAATCATCAAGGACTACACTATAGAATTAAAGGGTAATCCATTTAAGATAGACTTGATGCCTATAACGTTAGGAGGATTTGATATTGTCATGGGCTGAAATCGTGTATGATGAGTGTTTGCTTAAAATACCTTTAATTGACAGAAAAACACTGATGGTTCACGGTGATAGAAGCAACACGCTATACCCCATGATATCCCACCTAAAGGCTACAAAGAGTCTCCACAAGGGATGCTCAGGTTTCATAGTCTACGTGATGAAAACGAGAGAAGAAAAGAAAATTAACAATATACTGGTGGTGTCTGAGTAACCAGAAGTATTTCCCGAGGATCTGCCGGGACTCCCTCCAACTAGACAGGTCGAGTTCCAGATAGATCTAGTGCCTGGTGCCGCACCAGTGGCCAAGGCACCGTTATCCTCTGTGGGGTGCACTAGTACTATTTGTTAAAAAGAAGGATGGAACCCTATGAATGTGCACTGACTATCAGGATTTAAACAAGCTTACAATAAAGAACCGGTATCCTCTTCCAAGAATTGATAACTTATTTGATCAACTACAAGGAGCCAGCTATTTCTCCAAGATAGATTTAAGATCGGGATATCATCAACTAAAGATAATGGAAGAAGACATACCCAAGACAGCCTTTAGAACTAGATATGGACATTATGAGTACTTAGTCATGCCCTTTGGACTGACTAATGCACCAGCAACATTTATGGATCTCAAGAACCGGGTATGCCTCCCATATCTAGACAAATTTATGATTGTGTTTATTGATGATATTTTGATCTACTCCCGTAGCAAGGAAGAGATTGAGAAGAATCTTAGACTGATTCTTAAATTGCTCAAGAACGAGCAATTATATGCAAAGTTCTCTAAATGTGAGTTTTGGATGCGTGAAATCTTGGTTCTAGGGCATGTAGTGAATAAAGAAGGGATTCAAGTAGATCCATCAAAAACAGAAGCCATTAAAAACTAGAAAATTCCTGAAACTCCTACCAAGATAAGGCAATTTCTTGGTTTGGCTGGATACTATCGGAGGTTTATCAAGGACTTCTCGCGAATTGTTCAGCCACTAACCGCTCTAACCAAAAAGAATACAACCTTCACACGGGGAAAGGAACAGAGCAAAGCATTTGAATTACTCAAGGAGAAGTGGTGCAGTGCACCTATCCTTGCCCTACCAGAAGGCGTTGAAGATTTCGTAGTTTACTGCGACGTCTCGCGTCAGGGGCAGGGATGTGTGTTAATGCAACGATACAAGGTGATTGCTTACGCGTCTAGACTATTAAATGAGCATGAGAGAAACTACACTAATCACGATCTAGAACTAGGTGCCATGGTGTTTGCGCTCAAAATGTAGAGACACTATCTCTACGGTACCAAGTGCGTTATTTACACTGATCACAAAAGTTTGCAACACATTCTAGATCTGAAAATATTAAATATGCGCCAAAGAAGATGGGTCGAATTGTTAAGCGATTATGAATGTGAGATTCGTTACCATCCAGGCAAGGCAAATATGGTGGCGGATGCCCTGAGTAGAAAAGAAAGAGAAAAACCCCTTCGCGTCCGTGCCTTGAGGATGAGCGTGTATACTAGCCTTATCGTTAGATTAAAAGAAGCACAAAGGGAAGCCCTGAAGGAGGACAAACTAGCTGAGGTGATACTAACGGGAATGGAAAAACATTTAGAAGTGAGTGATAACGGGTTGTATAAGTATGAAGGAAGGACTTGGGTACTGAAATATGGTGGAATTAGAGAGATAGTCAGAGATGAAGCCCATAAATCTAGATATTTTGTTCACCCAGGAAGTGACAAGATGTATCAATACTTAAAGGCATTTTTCTGGTGGCCTAGATTAAAGAGGTCCATCACCACCTATGTGGGACAGTGTCTGACGTGAGCAATGGTAAAGGTTGAAAACCAAAAACCATCAGGAAACCTTCAACAACCCGAGATCCCAGAATGGAAATAGGATAACATACAAAATTGACCAAGTATGATGTTTTCCTGCAATTACACATAATCAACAGAAATAATTATTTGGGTTAACATATATATCTTGCATACAAAAAGATAAAGATTTACAAGAGTTCATTACAAGAGATGTATAATCTTCTAAACCTATACAGTCAATCTAGACCAAACAATACTCCCCCTTAGGTTTAGAAACTTGTAATCAGTTGTTTGGATACACAATCAAGTTTATCCACAAGTTAATTCTTCCACAGAACATCTACGGAAGGCAAACTTTCCTTATTTTGTCCGTATTCAATCGACAAAGAACATATGATAGAAATGGAAAACAAGTTAAAGTAATTCGATAAACTAGTTTGCTTCAAACGATTTCCATTAATACTGAATTGGTTATAATTGGTTTTGATTTTTGATGATATGGTAACGACTAGGTGATGTTCTTGGTGTTCTTGCTATTGTGATTGCTATTGTGGTGTAATCAGAATTATTTTATTGTTTTTCTATGTATTGTTTTTTTTTAACGAGTGCATCCATGCCTTCTATTTATAGGCAGAGGGTATCACTTTTACATGGGTAAACGTAACTTTGTTATTGTGGTAAGAAAGTTACTCAAATAAAATTCTTGATGTGACAGGAAATATTCATTTCTGACAGAAGTGCAGTCTTCCGTAGATGTTGACTTGATGACATCACTCCAGAGAGTTTGACTTGTTGACTTCATGTGGCTTCCTTGATGATTGGAGTTCATGCAAGTACTTTGTTCTTCCGTAGCAGTTATCCTTCCATAGGAGTTAGCTCTTTGATTTTCATATTGAACGTCATCCGCAGGAGCAAGCTTTCTTCTTCCGCAAGAGCAGCAGTAACTTGATCTCACGAGCAGACTTGTTCTTCCGTAGATGTTACAATGTTTCCGCAGGAGATCCACGGATGCATATTCCTTGACTTTTTCTTTTATGTTCCGTAGAACATCTACGGAAGTACAAACTTGTTCATTCGTATATAGTTCTGGTACTTGGTCTGTAAGGCCCCATTCCCGAAGACCTCACAGTTGGACAATCATAGCATTATTATATTTAACAATACACATTTCATAAAACATTGCAGCGGAATTAAGTTAACAAAAACCTTTCATGCTTATAACTAATGTTGCAAAATAATACATTGTTGTAAGTTAGGGTTACAAAATAATCAATTAGTTGCATTACAATACAACAAAATCATTAAGCATGAACGGATGCCAGTCTTGCCCCGACGAGTACCTTTCCCCAAGTGCCATCCTCAGCAATAATTACCTGCCAACTGAAAATGCAAAAAAGTCAGCGTTGCTGAGTGAGTTCTAGTTTTAAAACATTAAAATACCTTTATTTATATACGAAAATATCATTTTTCTTAAAGTACTTCCTTTTCTTAAAATTTATTACTTTTGAACGTGATCACACATCATACGTACAACAAGATAATATTCATTATTATCTTTCATCATTCATCTCTTTCATTCCATACTTTTATTATTATCTTTCACTTTCTACCGGACCAATGTGCAATACCCTGACATTGTGCACGAAGCTGGTGCTGGGCCTGAGGTCTATAAATAGACCCCAAACATTATGCACCAAGCTAACCCAATCACCCGAGGCAAGCAACAAAGGTCCTCACCAATCTCAAAGATTGACCCTATGTGCATCCTCATGGGATAACTAACCCGCACACAGTTGAGCTGACAACCCATGGCTGTGAACCTCCTTTCATTTTGATTGCAAGACTTTCATTCATTCTACATGTTCCACTTTTCTTTATCATTAATCTTTCACTTTTATTATGATAATACTTTACGTATATGACCATAAACACACCACGTAAAGTCACATAATAATACATAATATGGAACATAAGAATAGGCCATAAACAAGCATGGAATAAACAAACACAACCATCAAATCAATCCAGGGTCAAACCCTAAAATTTCTATTTTCCCAAAATTTCAGAAAAATTTTCAAAGTGTTCTAGGCGCATGAGCACTATGCAGGCGCATGAATCCTGCTTGGGCGCATCAACACTATGCGAGCTCACCAACACTTAGGCGCAAGAGAAACTTAGGCGCAAGAAGGCTATTTGGGTGCATGAACTTTACTTAGGCGCCTGAGAACCAATCCTAGACGCATGGGGTACTATTTAGGCGCATGACCTACACTTAGGCGCCTGAATAAACTGGTTGGGCGCATGGGGTACTGTTTGGGCGAATGGTCAGTACTTAGGCTTTTCTAAGTCAAATTTCTAGGCACATGGGCCCTGTTTGGGCGCATGGCCAACAGTTGTTCATTTTTCAAAATCAAATTCAAACCCAATCTGCATATGAACCTGTTCTAAGCTTATTCCTATCATTCTAAGCAACAACATCACATAAACAACCATGTTACATAAGGACGTAAGCATAAACACATACGGTTATACATATAACGGTAATAAATCGTTTTAAAATGCATTTTCAGCCCCAAAATGTTAAAAACACATAGAAAACCGGGGTCTAAAACTCACCTATTGCAGCCAACAAGTAAAACTCCTCCCAACTTGTATGCACGAGAGTTCAAACACCTAAAACAAGCCAAAACAAGCACCCAAACACAAAAATCACATAAAAATCGGTTTTATGGTTGAAAACCCAACAAAACCGAACAAATTATGCAAAGAATTGCTTACCAAGAGCAAGAATCAGTTTCTTCTTCTTCTTGAAACCGAGAGGGAAAAGTTTCAGCTTCCTTTCTTTATTCTTTGTCAAAAAATCAGCAGGTTGTTGGGGTAAGAGTGGACTGCCATATTCTCAAATACATTAAAATATTTGAGTTTTGTACTCTTTACACTTTGGCCCCCTCTACTTTGGCTCCTTTTTTTTTCTTCAAGATACTTTTATTTTCATTTCTTATTGCTTTTCTTTCCTTTTATTTTTGACAAAATTTCGGGTTTTACAAGTCTACCCCCTTAAAGAGGTTTCGTCCCTGAAACCTGTCACTCTTCGAACATTTATGGGTAATGCTATCTCATTTCTTCTTCAGTTACCCACGTAGACTCCAAACCCTTTTGGTGTTTCCACTGCACACGCACAAGTGGAACCACTTTATTTCTCAATCTCTTCTCCTTCCGATCGATGATTGCCACCGGTTGCTCTATATAATTGAGCCGTTATTCCACCTTGATGTCCTCCCAACTCCTTCTGCCCAATGTCTCCCTAACACACGGGCGTTCTACACCTTCTACCGTATAGCAACTCATATAGTGGCATTCCAATGCTGGCATGATAACTGTTGTGTATGAGAATTCCACTAACGGTAGGTGATCATCCTAACTTCCTCCAAAGTCGATCACGCATGCTCGAAGCATATCCTCGAGCATCTGAATCGTCCTTTCAGACTGACCATCTGTCTGGGGATGGTAAACCGTACTAATGTGCAGCCTCGTCCTCATCGCATCATGAAATCTTTTCGAAAACTTCAATGTGAACCGGGTGTCACGGTCTGATACGATAGACACCGGCACACCATGATGAGCTACAATCTCTTTAATGAACAGATCCACCAGTATCTTGGATGAATATGTCTCGCGGATCGGTAGGAAGTGAGCACTCTTTGTCAGACGATCAACTATTACCCATATGGCGTCATACCCCCTGGCCATGCGGGGTAACTTCATGATGAAGTCCATGGTGATGTGCTCCCACTTCCACTTTGGTATATCCAATGGTTGGATCTTCCCGTATGGCTTCTGATGTTCTGCCTTCACTTGCAAGCAAGTAAGGCACTTACTCACATACTCCGACACATCACGCTTCATACCTGGCCACCAGTAATCCTTCTTCATATCATGATACATCTTGGTAGCACCGGGATGAATGGAGTATCGAGTCTTATAAGCTTCATCCATAATTCGCCCCCGTAGGTCTCCGTAACAAGGGATCTACATCCTCCCAAAGTGGGTCCTAACTCAATGGGTATTTTCTCCCAACTCCGTGACTAGACCTCTCATCCTTTCAGAGGTAAGGTAATCTTCCTTCAACGCCTCATTTTGGAACTCCTTGATATGCGTCATCACATCAGAGATCATAATCAATTGATAATCTTTCACCCGGATCGGCTCGGGTCTCTCTTTTCGACTAAGGGCATCAGCCACTACATTGGCTTTGCCCGGGTGGTAATGGATCTCACAATCATAATCTTTGATTAATTCCAGCGACCTCCTCTACCTCATGTTGAGGTCTTTCTGTTCAAAGAAATATTTCAGGCTCTTGTGGTCAGTGAAGATTGTGCACTTTGCCCCGTACAAGTAATGTCTCCAAGTCTTCAACACAAAGACCACAGCTGCTAGCTCCAAATCATGAGTGGGATAATTGGCCTTGTGGATTTTCAACTGTCGGGACGCGTAGGCTATTACCCTTCCTCGTTGCATCAACACGCAGCCCAGTCCCGAATAAGAGGCATCTGAATATACCACTAAATCTTCACTCCATTCGGGTAATGTCAGGACAGGAGCTTGAGGTACTCTTGCCTTAACTCCTAGAAAGCATCCTCCTATTGTTGTCCCCACACAAACTTCACATCCTTGCGAGTTAATTTAGTCAAAGGTGCGGTTATCTTGGAAAAGTCTTGAATAAAGCTTCTGTAGTAGCCCGCCAAACCCAAGAAACTTCGAATCTCGGATGGCATCTTTGGAGACTTCCATTGCATCACCGCCTCAACCTTCGCCGGGTCCACCATAATTCCTTCAGAATTCACCACGTGACCCAAAAATTGAACTTCGTGCAACCAAAAAGCACACTTAGAGAACTTTTCATACAACTTCTCTCTTCTAAGTGTCTCCAATACTTCGCGTATATGGCCGGCATATTCTTCCTCATTTTTTGAATAAATCAGGATATCATCAATAAACACAATCACTGATTTATCTAACATTGGCTGACACACTCGGTTCATCAAATCCATAAAGGCAACTGGCACATTAGTTAGACCAAAAGACATAACAAGAAACTCGTACAGTCCATAACGCATGCGAAAAGATGTCTTAGGAATATCCTGCTCCTTAACCTTTAACTGATGATAACCAGATCGGATATCTATTCGCGAGAACCAACTGGCACCTTGGAGCTAGCCAAACAAGTCATCTATTCTCGGTAAGGGATATCGGTTCTTCACTGTTAACTTGTTTAACTCCCGGTAATCTATGCACATCCTCATACTACCGTCTTTCTTTTTAACAAACAAAAGCGAAGCACCCCAAGGAGATATGCTCGGTCAAATGAATCACTTATGCATCAACTGCTGCAGTTGAACCATTAGTCCTTCATCTCCGTCGGAGCCAACTGATATGGTGCTTTAGCAACTGGTTGAACACCGGGTATCAAATCAATTTGAAACTCGATCTCACGGTCCGGTGGCACACCTGGTAAATCTTCTGGGAACACGTCCGGAAAGTCACACACTACTGGTACATCGTATAATTGTGGTACTGATGCATCCACATCCTTTACATAAGCCAGGTAGGCACTACATCCCCGCTTCATGCACTTCTCTGCCACCGCGATCGAAATCACCTTCGGAACAGTAGTAACGCGATCACCATAGACCGTCACCGAACTTCCATTGGGGGCAATTAATCAAATCATCTTCTTGCGACACACGATATTTGCCTCATAGGCTGCTAACCAATCCATCCCTAGAACTACATCAAATCCGCCTAGGGGCATCACAAATAGTTTAGCAGAGAACCTATGGCCTTCTAATTCTATGTCGCAGTCTTCTATCATATCAGAAATTCTGGTGGACTTACCAATAGCAGTTTCTACTTCAAATGTCTCATCAATACTTCTACTACTAACAGGCAACTTAGCACAGAAAGCAGTAGAAATGAAATCCTACTAGCACCAGAATCAAACAACACAGAGGCATGAGTTTGGTTTACTAGAAACGTACCTGACATGACATCGGGGTCCACTCTGGCCTCCTCCCAGGTCATTGTGAAGGCTCTAACATTTGCCCACTGTCCTCCTTCCTCCGTCATCTTCTTTTCCCTGGAACTCTCTGCCCTTGGCTTCTTGCAATCCCTGCTCACATGCCCTCCTCACCGTAGTTATAGCACCTCAACACCCTACAATCCTTCATAATATGACCAGGCTTCCCACACTTTAAGCATACATTCGATCCCCACTTGCACTCACCAGTGTGCTCCTTCCCACATTTGCCATACTATTTCATCCCTGAGCTTGATGACCCCACTCTTCATTCATCCATCCTCATCCTCTTGCTGTTTGGGGTGAAACCGCCATTCCCAAACCATTTCCTGCTCCATTTCTTGTCACCACCACCTGTCTTCTTCACCTCAACCACCGCCACCTCTCTCTCGTTGTAAAGCCCCCCAGCCAGATCCACTACCGACCTAAAAGTGCTTGGTCAGGTAGCAATCAAGTGCATGCGGATATCAGCCGGCAATCCCTAATCTTTCTCGATACCGGCATCACCTGATCCGGCACCAGCCTCGCCATTTCGTTGAACTTGGTGGTGTACTGCTGGTGGGTCATGGTTCGCGCCTCAAGCTGTAGGAACTCCCTCTCAATCTTATCAAGCTCTATGTGAGGACAGAACTCCTCGATTACCATCTTCTTCAAATCCCATATCTTCTTCCTGATGGCCCTGCTGCCTTCGGCTTGGAAAATGTTGTCCCACCAACACGAAGCCGAGTCTATAAACGAGTGAGTGGCGAACTTC
This sequence comes from Flaveria sonorensis, assembly GCA_025506505.1. Lineage (NCBI taxonomy): Eukaryota > Viridiplantae > Streptophyta > Magnoliopsida > Asterales > Asteraceae > Flaveria > Flaveria sonorensis. The sequence continues at coordinate 34,369,906 of CM046427.1, forward strand.
ACCTTCTGGTCCTCTCTACACTTACTAATCACCAGCACCGCCTCCATTTCTCTCACCCAGCGGTGAGCAGCGGCAACATTACCATTGCCATCAACAGTTGGGGGTTTGCATCGTTGGAATGCCCCGTAGCTGTACCCCTTCGCGGTTTCCCATGCTACCACCTCTTCCTCATCACTGGAGGCTGCCATTCCAGCGTTGAACTCCTCCTCATCATGATCTTCCTCATTCTCCCTTCTCGCAATCATCTTCCTTCTCTCCTCCTTCTCCTTCTTCTCATCCTCTCTCACAGCATGAATGACTTCAGTCACTACAAACGGTAAGATCGTCTGCATGACTTGATGCACTTCCTCCACACCTGCCTCGTTTACTGAGGCTCTTAAGTTAGCACTTTCATCCACACCCTCTGGATGATAAAGCCTAGGCTCAGCAGGAGCCGTCTCTGCAGTCCTTGTCTTGTTCCTTGTGGCACATGGCCCAGCACCACAACCACCCCATACTCCTCCTCTAGAAGCCTTCTATGATCTACCACCAGCCATCCACTAACACTATAAGATTCAAACACTAACACAGTCATTCAAGGTAATAGCTCAGTTTATGTTAAGTATAGCAAGTCCCTAATTACAGTGGCCAGTTGTGATTAGCCACTTACTTTACTCTTCATCCCCCGAGCATTTCCTATCCTGATGACATCAGTATTCAAATCTACTAAAAGCACATAAAATCAGATAGCACACGCACATACTACCGGTTAACATTTAAGAAAAGAAATACATGATGGCACGTAGCTACTCGGGCTGGCATCCCTCCATTCGGTCTCATTCTCAGTTTAAGTTTAGGTTTTTCAAAGTATTTACCCATTTCTCTTAAACTTTGGCTCTGATACCAACTTGTAAGGACCTATTCCCGGAGACCTCACAGTTAGACAATCATAGCATTATTATATTAAACAATACACATTTCAGAAAACATTGCAGTGGAATTAAGTTAACAAAAACCTTTCATGCTTATAATTATTGTTGCAAAATAATACATCGTTGTAAGTTAGGGTTACAAAATAATCAATTAGTTGCATTAAAATACAACAAAATCAATAAGCATGAACGAATGCCAGTCTTGCCCCGACGAGTAGCTTTCCCCGAGTGCCATCCTCAGCAATTGTCACAACCTCAAAATCCGTGTGCGGGGTTTTACCGTGAGGCGTGTGACATACCAGGATCTCAGTCATTAGTTACATAGCACAACTCTATATGAGCTAACATTCAAAATCAGAGTTTAACTTTAAAACACGCGGAAGCGTTAAATAAATGAGTAAACCCAAAACAATGTAACATGATTTAAAATGCGCAAACATACGCGCCCAAGTATTATGTAAAACCAAAACACGATGTTTAAACAATCATAATCCAAAACAATGTTTCAAAACGTGCTGACAAACACCATGATGCTGACCCGTGTGATGTGCTCCTAGGCAATAGCAACCTTAACCTAAGAATAGCATACTAAAGAGTCAACACAACGGTTGGTGAATTCAAGAGTTTGCGTTTAAACATAAACCAATAACAGTTGCAAGATATAAGTAGTGTATTGTAATAGATAGCTAGTCTATAACAATTAGTAATAATCATAGTGATTTCGCGATTGAAGCTGACTGTGTTACGTTTGTTGCCTCCTGCCACGACTTACCAGGTCGTGACAAATGTTCGTTAGGACAAAATTGCACCCGTTTGACCTCGAGTCGCACAGGTGGGCTCGTCAGACCCAGTAGTACTACCCAAGATTTCCCACTAATCATCATTATTAACAATCCAAAAGTGTGAGGACTTTCATGGTATTCAACACTATATCATACTATACACAACTCATATAAAGTATGCGTTTGTAAAACCAGTATGCTATCTCCCCCAAAAGAGAGTACGATGCTTGAAATCGGTCCAAAATCGAATGGAATTGCTTGTTCTACGATGAATTTCGAATGGTGTGGGTGTGGAGATGATGATCGCGGCCATGGGGTATGTGGGGGCTAGGGTTGGGATATTTGTTTTATTTAATTTATCAATATTACCCTCTTTACCCTTATAACTTGTATTTTTATAAAATTATGCTTTTAAACACTCTTTTAAAAAATTTTAAACTAAAATAATAAACATATAAACTAATAATAACAATTATATGTATTATCTTTATTAATCACACAATACACGAATTAAATGCACACGTTTTCACATTACGCGATTAAATTCACAATTAATCTTTAAATCGCGTAAAGACATAAGCACAACTTAAAAATCAACATAGAAATTATTTGTTTGACATTATTAATTATTATTAAGTCACCAACATTCAACGACAACTAGTGTGTGTGTTCACGACACGTGTATGCAAGACTTAACGAACTAACGGAGTTTGGTAACGCAAAATTACTGGATGTCACATTATCCCCATGTTGAAAGAATTTTCGTCCCGAAAATTGCGTTACATGGTGAGTGTTCCATCATTGGTCAACTATATTGGCAGAAAGTAATCGAAATCAAGTGAGTTTCAGATGAGTTGTCACATCATCCCCATGTTGAAAGAATTTTCGTCCCGAAAATTACGTTACATGGTGAGTGTTCCATCACTGGTCTACTGCATTAGCACAAAGTAATCGAAAACGAGTGAGTTTTGGATGAGTTGTCACATCATCGCCATGTTGAAAGAAATTTCATTCCCAAATTTAAAATCAGTACCTTCGCCGGCTGACATCGTCTTTTCGAACAGCTGAGGATACTTAAGCTTCATTTGATCTTCACGTTCCCATGTGAATTCTGGTCCACGTCTCGAGTTCCAACGAACTTTGACAATGTGTATCTTGCTTTGCTTAAGTGTCTTCACCTCTCGATCCATCACCTCGACTGGTTCCTCAAAGAAGCGTAGTTGTTCATCCACTTGAACTTCTTCCAGCGGAACGACCATCGTTTCATCTGTTAAGCACTTCTTCAGATTTGAAACATGGAATACATCATGGATTCCACTTAGCAAATCAGTTAGGGCTAATCGACAGGCCACTGGACCTATTCTTTCAAAGATCTCAAATGGTCCAACGTATCTCGGATTTAGCTTTCCTCGCTTACCAAACCGAATCACGCCTTTCCATGGTGAGACTTTCAGTAAGACCTTATCACCAACCTGAAATTCTAGAGGTTTTCGTCGCTTGTCAGCATAACTTTTCTATCTGTCGTGCGCTGCAGCCATATGGTTCCTTATTTGCATAATCTTTTTAGTGGTCTCATGTACTAACTCAGGACCCGTTAGCTGGCTGTCACCAATTTCAGCCCAACAAACTGGTGATCTACATTTTCTCCCATACAACACTTTGAAAGCTGTCGCTTTATGCTAGTGTGATAACTGTTGTTGTAAGAAAATTCCACCAATGGTAGGTGAACTTCCCGGTTATTCCCGAAGTCAATCACACAAGCACGTAGCATGTCCTCCAAAGTCTAGTACGCTCGCTTTACCATCAGTCTGTGGATGATAAGCAGTACTCATATCCAATCACGTACCTAAAGATTTCTGCAGTGATTGCCAGAAGTGCGATGTGAAACGAGCATCATGGTCAGAAATAATTGAGATCGGTACTCCATGCCTCGAAACGATCTCCTTCACATAGAGTCGGGTTAATTTCTCCATCTTGTCTGTTTCCTTTATCGCTAGGAAATGAGCAGACTTTGTTAATCTATCCACGATAACCCATATTGTGTCGCAACCAGTAGAAGTTCGAGGTAGCTTGGTAATGAAATCCATTGAGATCTGATCCCACTTCCACATAGGGATCTCGGGTTGTTGCAATAGTCCATACGGTTTCTGATACTCAACTTTAACCTTTGAGCAGGTCAAACACTTGTTCACATATGTAGCTACATCTGCCTTCATGTTAGGCCACCAATAGTGCGCCTTCAAATCTTGATACATCTTGTCAGATCCAGGATGTATAGAGTACTTAGACTTGTGTGCCTCACTCATGACCAAGTCTCTCAGATTTCCGTGTATAGGTACCCAAAGTCTATCCATGAAGTAATGAATTCCATCCATTTTTACCTCGAGCTGCTTGTCCATTCCTCTTAAGGATTCGGACCCAATGTTTTCTGCTTTTAAAGCTTTCGTCTAAGCCTCTCGGATTTGTTCCAGTAACTATGTGCTAATGGTAAGCTACAAAGCTCGCACGCATCGAGGCTTAGCAGTTTCTTTCCTACTCAGCGTGTCAGAGACTGCATTTGCTTTCTCCGGATGATATCTGATGACACAATCATAATCGTTCAACAATTCCACCCAGCGTCTTTGCCTCATGTTCAACTCCTTTTGCTCAAAGATGTGCTGGAGGCTTTTGTGATCGGTGTAAATAGTGCATTTGGTACCGTACAAGTAGTGTCTCCAGATCTTTAAGGCAAAAACTACTGCACCCAGTTCCAAGTCATGGGTGGTATAGTTCTTCTCATGAATCTTCAACTGTCTAGAGGCATAAGCTATCACCTTATCCCGCTGCATCAATACACACCCAAGTCCTTGAATAGAAGCGTCACAATAGACTACAAAATCGTCACTTCCATCCAGTAACGCTAATATTGGTGCGCTACACAATTTCTATTTCAGCAACTGGAAAGCAGATTCCTGACTCTCATCCCATTTGTATGATGTTCCCTTATGAGTCAAGGCTGTGAGAGGTTGTGCAATCTTAGCGAATCCTTCGATGAACCGTCGATAATATCCCGCTAACCCAAGGAATTGTCGTATCTCACTTGGTGTCTTAGGAATTAACCAATTCTTTATCGCTTCAATCTTTACAGGATCAACATGTATTCCCTTCTCGTTGACAATATGACCCAAGAATTGCACCTCACGTATCCAGAAATCACACTTAGAAAACTTTGCGTACAGTTGTTTCTTTCTAAGTAATTCTAAGATTAAACGTAAGTGCTTCTCATGTTCTTCCTCAATCTTGGAGTAGATCAGTATGTCATCAATAAAGACGATAACAAGCTGATCAAGATAGGGTTTGCACACGCGATGTCCATGAATACTGCTAGTGCATTCGTCAACCCAAATGGCATGACCAAAAATTCATAGTGACCATATCATGTACGAAAGGCAGTCTTCGAGATGTCCTCTTCTCGAACTCTCAGCTGAAATGTCCCATCCTTCTTCTTGACAAATAGAACTGGCGCTCCCCAGGGCGACGAACTCGGTCGGATAAACCCTTTATCCATCAACTCTTGTAGTTGGGCGGATAATTCCAGCAGTTCGTTCGGAGCTAGCCGGTAAGGTGCTCTCGCGATTGGAGCGGCTCCTGGAGTCAACTCAATTTGGAATTCAACTTGACGATAAGGCGGTAATCCGGGCAGGTCTTCCGGAAACACCTCGGGAAACTCGCGAACTACGGGGATATCCTCTATCTTCTTTTCCTCGGTCTGTTTATCTGTGACGAGTGCCAATATGGCCAGTCGACCCTTTCGTAACAACTTCTGTGCCTTCATAAATGAGATGATGCCTATCAGTGCACCACTCCTATCTCCTCTGACCGTAAGAACTTCTTCACCAATGGGAATCCGTATGATCTTCTCATGGCATATGACTTCCGCTTGCTTATCGGAAAGCCAATCCATGCCTACTACTACATCAAAACTTCCTAATGTAATAGGCATGAGATCTATGGCGAATGTATGACCAGAAAGCTCTATATTGTAGTCTATAAGAATATGCATTACGTGAATCCGTGTACCGTCAGCTCACTCTATGGTGTATTTAGATTCTAAGTCTAAGGGCATATCGCTTAAAAGACTACAAAACTTAGTGGACACGAAACTTCTATCGGCTCCGGTATCGAATAATACGATAGCAAAACGACCATTAACCGAAAATTTACATGTTACTGTTGTAGGATAGTTTATAGCCTCACCTGAGCCAATGACGAATGCTCTTCCTTTGGTTCCATTGTTGTTATTGCCTCCATTGTTGTTTCCATTACTATTGTTGTTGTTGTTGCCGCTGTTATTGTTGCTGTTGTTGCCATTGTTGTTGTTGCCATTGTTGTTGTTGCCATTACCATTCCTCTTAAGCTGGGGACAGTTGCGTCTGTAATGGCCTTCTTTTTCGCATTCAAAACAACCTTTCGGAGTTTCTTATGATTGTTGTGGCTTTTTCATCAGTTCACCCCGGCAGTCCTTCGCTGCATGCCCAACTTTACCACAGTGTTGGCATCGGAAGTTGTAATACCTGCCGGTGTGATGGTAGTTGCATCGATTGCACTTGGGACTTTTCCCCACATAGCCTCCTTGTCCCTGTGATGCCGAGGATGACTGATTGAAATTTCGGTTGTTAACAAACCTCCTTTGTTGCTGGGGAGGTTGCTGCTGCTGTTGTACCTGTTGCTCCTGTCGTTGTGGCTGGTTGCTGGGGATGAACCTTTGTTATTTGAACCATCCTACTTGCGTTTATGGTCGGGCATGCTTGCCACCGCGCCCCGCTTGGGTAATCGTCCTTGTTCGACTACTTGATCAGTCAGCCTGTGGGCTGTTCGGATAGCTTGTTGTATGGTAGTAGGGTTGGAAGCAGTTACCGTACTCTGAATCTTGGGCCCCAGTCCACGTATGTAGTGCTCGACTCTCTTGTGCATTTCATTAACCATTCCAGGGCATAGTGTGGCCAACTCATGAGTACGGGTCGTGTAGGCTTCAATTTCTGAACCTTGCATTTTGAGTTGCCAGAACTCAATCTCCAGTTTCTGCACTTCATTTTGGGGGCAGTATTCTTCGGTCATAATCCCCTTAAATTCATCCCAGTGTAGTTCATTGGCCATGGCTTGACCCAGCATTTGCACCTGGGCATTCCACCAGGAAAGTGCTGCGCCTTCCAATGTCCCGGTGGCATACTTCACCTGATCAGCAGGCGGGCAGTTGCATTTTGCAAAGATAGACTCTGTCTTCTCAAACCACCTTACAAGCCCTACAGCCCCTTCCGTCCCGCTATAGGTATGGGGTTTACAATCCATGAAGGACTTGTAGGTACATGGTGGTGGTCTTGTTTCGACAACCCAAACATTAGTCAGATATCCTAGACAAATAACTAGAATAATTAGTTTAACCTCTTGTTATCATTTACCTGCTGGTTGTCCCGGTTGGGCAGCAGCCACTGCCGCCTGAACATGTTCGTTGATTAAAGCCGCCAATTCCGCAGCCATCATGTTTATAGCTCCGGCACCACGGCCTCCGGCGCCACGTCCACGACCATGCCCACGTCCTCTTCCACATGCGTCCATATTTCACTTTACAATTCACAAATACAATAATGAGTAATATCCAACACATTAATCTCATCAAGGTACAATAAACAATAAGAAATAATGCATTCACCACAACCACAACATTATAATAGAAATAATAACCAAAGATAAATAAATTGCAATGGAGTCACAAAATATTCCATCAATGTCAAAATTTAAGTTTGTCAGTTGGGTGGGAAACAACCCTTCCCACATAGGTTTCCAGAAAAAGAAACACTATATAGTCTAAGTCATATAAAAGTAGAATCAGTCTAGTACGTCAGATCCGTCACTGTCCTCATCCATCTCTGCTGGTTCTTCTTCGGGGGCTTCCTCTGGTTCCTCTTTCGGGTCTTCCTCATCAGGGTCCACCAAAGGTGCAGGGGCTTCAGCAATCTGAAGTGCTGCTAACTGTGCCTCTAAATCAGCAAACCTATCATTGATCACTAAGTTATGGTGATCCTGCGCGTCCATGCGCCCAGTAAGTGCTACAACATTGCCTGCCAGGGTATGATGTCCACCAATGGCCATCGAGAGTCGCTCCTGAAGCGTCTCTACATGGTAGCGCAACTGACGCATCTCAGATCGTAAGGCGGAGTTCTCATCAGTGAGTCCTCTAATCCGCTGTCGCTCCGTGTGTAGAGTGGCTACCAAAGCTGCAAACGCCTGCTCGAGAAGGATGCCCAAGGTAGGAAGAGTAGGCAATGTAGAGGCGGTCGATGACCTAGTCCTAGGTCGTGTAGGAGCCACTGGTGGTACGCGCTCTCTATAAGCCATACGGTTTTTGTAGGTGGGGAAAAATCCTAGTTCCACGGAGGATCGAGCTCAGGAGGTATGAAAGGCTGATCCCAGTCTATAAGGATGTCGGGGCCAGCTAAATCCCATATCAGGTACGGGAGAAGTAGGAGGTGACTCAGATCGTGCAGGTCTCTTGCCTAAATTTCTGGATGACGATGCCATGCTGCGAAGTACGTGATGCGTATGCCAATGAGTATACAGTAAGGAGAGTAAGCGATAAGTAACTAACAACTGTGCGCTTATAGTCTACTGTGTGTATGCAACCTAGTTCCCTATAACCAATGGCTCTGATACCAATCTGTCACACCCTCAAAATCCGCGTGCGGGGTTTTACCGTGAGGCATGTGACATACCAGGATCTCAGTCATTAGTTACACAGAACGACTCTATATGAGCTAACATTCAAAATCAGAGATTAACTTTAAAACATGCTGAAGCGTTAAATAAACGAGTAAACCTAAAACAATGTAACATGATTTAAAATGCGCAAACATACGTGCCCAAGTATTATGCAAAACCAAAACACGAGGTTTAAACAATCATAATCCAAAACAATGTTTCAAAACATGCTGACAAACACCATGATGCTGACCCGTGTGACGTGCTCCTAGGCAATAGCAACCTTAACCTGAGAATAGCATACTAAAGAGTCAACACAACGGTTGGTGAATTCAAGAGTTTGCATTTAAACATAAACCAATAATAGTTGCAAGATATAAGTAGTGTATTGTAATAATTAGCTAGTCTATAACAATTAGTAATAATCATAGTGATTTCACGATAATCACTAGTGATTTCACGATGAAAACGTTCGTTGCCTCCTGCCACTACTTACCAGGTCGTGAAAAATGTTCGTTAGGACAAAATTGCACCCGTTTGACCTCGAGTCGCACAGGTGGGGCTCGTCAGACCCAGTAGTACTACCCAAGATTTCCCGCTAACCATCATTATTAACAATCCTAAAGTGTGAGGACTTTCATGGTATTCAACACTATACACAACTCATATAAAGTAAGCGTTTGTAAAACCAGTATGCTATCTCCCCCAAAAGAGAGTATGTAAAAGAGTGGGGCATGAACTCACCTGATACGCGCAAGAATTAACTTAGAGCTTAACTTTAAAGAAAAAGTGGAAAGACAACCTTCAACGGTCACCTAGAACACATGAGTACATAAGTACGTGTACACAGAATCAATATGAAACACTAAGTGCTCTACAAACCAAAGAACTCAAGGTTTTAGAAAGACAAGACACATTTGACCCAGTTGACCCGTTTGACCCATTGGTGACATTATAGGTGAAATTCCATTCAAACAAGCGTAACAGTACATCACACATGGTTAACATACAAACTGATCACATATGACACTTCATTACCCACATGTACAACCTAGATCATCATACAACCAGATATCATACAAGTCATGCGAATCTCAAACAATTATCATGCTCAACATAACTACAACAAAACCAAAGCACCATACGTAGGATCAAATCATGCACGGCATGCCATGTGAAGCCACTCACGACTTCAAACCCTAAACCCTGTCAATCCTACTAAGTAGGGTCCTCAGATTCGCACGCGTGTATGATGATCATCAACATACCATTTAACAGAAATCATATTATCCAAAATGTTCAACCATGATCAACCACAAACCAACAATAGTCCTAACATACCCATATGACCCATTACCATGAATTCCCACAAACAGGCCAAATCAGATAACTAACCAACTAAACATTCACACAACCCAAACAATACATTCTACCACCTTAGAAATCATCCATGAACATGCTAACATGATCCTAATGTCCCAAACACGTTCAAATCATCACATTCAAGAATTTGTGCAAATAAAGTTTCCCTTTGGGAAAGCACATCCCAAAATCTATCAAACACCCAATACATTCATGGATTCATCAATAATATACCTATTCAAGCTCATGATAACATCTAGGCATGATCAACAACATCCAATTATCACAATTCATCAACTGTCATTACCAAAAGTTACTATCTTTAGTAAGACATGAACTACAACATTCATTCTTGGATTTCTAACACTCATATCAACAATCTAACATCCAATTATCATCACTAACACATCAACAACATCAATTCATCATCAAATCACCATATCCATGCAAATAAAGTTACTATTATAAGTAACCTATGATCAACGCATCAAAATCGAAGCATTCTTGCACAATCAACGTTAACTAACATATATACAATCTAACTAACATAATACATTCATCAAACAATCAGTAATTCGACATCCAAACTTAAAGTCGACTAGGGTTAGGCCATGATGAAGAAAACATGGAAAAACTCATAAAATCTAACCTTTAAACGTGTAATGGCTTGCAATTGATGATTCTAACGCATTATGATGCTTGAAATCGGTCCAAAATCTAATGGAATTGCTTGTTCTAGGCTGAATTTCGAATGGTGTGGGTGTGGAGATGATGATCGCGGCCGTGGGGTATGTGGGGGCTAGGGTTGGGATTTTTGTTTTATTTAATTTATCAATATTACCCTTTTTACCCTTATAACTTGTATTTTTATAAAATTAAGCTTTTAAACACTCTTTTAAAATGTTTTTAACTAAAATAAAAAACATATAAACTAATAATAACAATTATATGTATTATCTTTATTAATCACACAATACACGAATTAAATGCACACGTTTTCACATTACACGATTAAATTCACAATTAATCTTTAAATCGCGTAAACACATAAGCACAACTTAAAAATCAACATAGGAATTATTTGTTTGACATTATTAATTATTATTAAGTCACCAACGTTCAACGTCAACTAGTGTGTGTGTTCACGACACGTGTATGCAAGACTTAACGAAACAAACGGAGTTTGGTAACGAAAAATTACCGGATGTCACATTATCCCCATGTTGAAAGAATTTTCGTCCCGATAATTGCGTTACATGGTGAGTGTTCCATCACTGTTCTGCTGCATTGGCACAAAGTAATCAAAATCACGTGAGTTTCGGATGAGTTGTCACAGCAATAATTAACTGCCAACTGAAAATGCATAAAAGTCAGTGTTGCTGAGTGAGTTCTAGTTTTAAAACATTAAAATACCTTTATTTATATACGAAAATATCATTTTTCTTAAAGTACTTCCTTTTCATAAAATTTATTACTTTCGTACGTGATCACACATCATACATACAACAAGATAATATTTATTATTATCTTTCATCATTCATCTCTTTATTCCGTACTTTCATTATTATCTTTCACTTTCTACCAGACCAATGTGCAATACCCCGACATTGTGCATGAAGCTGGTGCTGGGCTAGAGGTCTATAAATAGACCCCGAACATTGTGCACGAAGCTGACCCAGTCACCTGAGGAAAGCAATAAAGGTCCCCGTCAATCTCAAAGATTGACCCTACGTGCATCCTCATGTGGTAGCTAACCCGCACACAGTTGAGCTGACAACCCGTGGCTGTGAACCTCCTTTCATTTTGCTTGCAAGACTTTCATTCATTCTTTATGTTCCACTTTTCTTTATCATTAATCTTTCACTTTTATTATGATAATACTTTACCTATACGAACATAAACACACCACGTAAAGTCACATAATAATACATAATATAGAACATAAGAACAGGCCATGAACAAGCATGGAATAAACAAACACAACCATAAAATCAATCCAGGGTCAAACCCTAAAATTTCTATTTTCCCAAAATTTCAGAAAAATTTTCTAAGTGTTCTAGGCGCATGAATGCTGCTTGGGCGCATCAACGCTATGCGGGTGCACCAACACTTAGGTGCAGGAGAAACTTAGGTGCATGAAGGCTATTTGGGCGCATGAACTTTACTTAGATGTCTGAGAACCAATCCAGGGCGCATGGGGTACTATTCAGGCACATCACCTACATTTAGGCTCCTGAATAAACTGGTTGGGCGCATGGTCAGCACTTAGGCTTTTCTAAGTCAATTTTCTAGGCGCATGGGCCGTGTTTGGGAGCCTGGCCAACAGTTGTTCATTTTTCAGAATCAAATTCAAACCCAAATTCATATGAACCTGTTCTAAGCTTATTCCTATCATTCTAAGCAACAACATCACGTAAACATCCATGTAACACAAGGACGTAAGCATAAACACATACGGTTATACATATAACGGTAATAAATCATTTTAACGTGCATTTTCAGCCCTAAAATGTTAAAAACACATAGAAAACCGGGGTCTAGAAGTCACCTATTGCAGTCAACAAGTAAAACTCCTCCCAACTTGTGTGCACGAGAGTTCAAACACCTAAAACAAGCCAAAACAAGCACCCAAACACAAAAAGCACATAAAAATCAGTTTTATGGTTGAAAACCCAACAAAACCGAACCAATTATGCAAATAATTGCTTACCAAGAGCAAGAATCAGTTTCTTCTTCTTCTTGAAACCGAGAGGGAAAAGTTTCAGCTTTCTTTCTTTCTTCTTTGCCGAAAAAGCAGCAGGTTATGGGGATAAGAGTGGGCGGCCGTACTCTCAAATACATTAAAATATTGTAGTTTTCTTCTCTTTACACTTTGGCCCCCTCTACTTTGGCTCCTTTTTGTTTTCTTCAAGATACTTTTATTTTCTTTTCTTATTGCTTTTCTTTCATTTTATTTTTGACAAAATTTCAGATGTTACATGGTCAATTTTCAAAATTGACCGAGTATGATGTTTTCCTGCAATTACACATAATCAACACAAATAATTATTTGGGTTAACATATATATATCTTGCATACAAAAAGATAAAGATTTACAAGAGTTCATTACAAGAGATGTATAAACTTCTAAACCTATACAATCAATATAGACCTAACAATACTCCCCTTAGGTTTAGAAACTTGTAATAAGTTATTTGGATACACAATCAAGTTTATCCATAAGTTAATTCATCCACAGAACATCTACAGAAGGCAAACATTCCTTATTTTATCCTTATTCAATCGACGGAAGTATATTTTACTTTACCATAGGATACCTATCTACAGAAAGTTAAAAGTTCATTAAGTTTTTGCTGTATGATCGTAACATGTTGTTACATCATTTGTTGATTACTGTTGGACCTTGTTGACTTGCTTCAAGGCAAATGTATAAGAGATTGATTTGGTTAAAAACTTTAGATATCCTGTACCTAAGTTAGTGCTCAAGCACCAATTTTCTTCATTTAAATGTGATATACTCATTTTTCATGCTGATAACAAGGATCAAAACAGGAATTTATCAGTTTAACGTGTTGTTAGATCATTTCTTGATTTCTGTTGGACCTTGTTGACTTTGCTTCATGGAAAATGTACAAGAGATTGATTTGGTTAAAAATTTCAGATATCCTACAGCCAAGTTAGTGCTCAAGCTCTAATTTTCTTCATTTAAATATGATATACTCATTTTTCATGCTGATGACAAGGATCGAACAGGAAATGATCAGTTTGTTTGAACAAATAATGATTGTGGAATTATCACAACTCATTGTTTAATTAATTGTTTAAGAAATTTTAATTGTAATGTAAATCGACGAAGAACGGAGGATAGAAATGGAAAACAAGTTAAAGTAATTCGATAAACTAGTTTGCTTCAAACGATTTCCATTAATACTGAATTGCATACAATTGGTTTTGATTTTTGATGATATGGTAATTTCTAGGTGATGTTCTTGGTGTTCTTGGTGTTCTTGCTATTTTGATTGCTATTCTGGTGTAATCAGAATAGTTGCATTGTTTTTCTGTGTGTTGTTCTTTTTTTAAAAGAGTGCACCCATGCCTTCTATTTATAGGCAAAGGGATTCACTTTTACATGGGTAAAGGTAACTTTATTATTGTGGTAAGAAAGTTACTCAAATAAAATTCTTGACGTGACATGAAATATTCATTTCTGACAGAAGTCCAGTCTTCCGTAGATGTTGACTTGATGACATCACTCCAGAGAGTTTGACTTGTTGACTTCATGTGGCTTCCTTGATGATTGGAGTTCATGCAAGTACTTTGTTCTTCCGTAGCGGTTATCCTACCGTAGGAGTTAGCGCTTTGATTTTCATATTGAACTTCATCCGTAGGAGCAAGCTTTCTTCTTCCGCAGGAGCAGCAGTAAGTTGATCTCACGAGCAAACTTGTTCTTCCGTAGATGTTACAATGTTTCCGCAGGAGATCCACGGATGCATATTCCTTGACTTTTTCTTTTATGTTCCGCAGAACATCTACGGAAGTACAAACTTGTTCATCCGTATATAGTTCTGGTACTTGGTCAATTTTCAAAACCAAGTATGATGTTTTCCTGCAATTACACATAATCAACACAATAATTATTTGGGTTAACATATATATATCTTGCATACAAAAAGATAAATATTTACAAGAGTTCATTACAAGAGATGTATAATCTTCTAAACCTATACAATCAATCTAAACCTAACAATACTCCCCTTAGGTTTAGAAACTTGTAATCAGTTATTTGGAAACAAAATCAAGTTTATCCAGAAGTTAATTCTTCTGTAGAACATCTACGGAAGGCCAACTTTCCTTATTTTATCCGTATTCAATCGACGGAAGTACACTTTACTTTACCATAGGATACCAATCTACAGGAAGTCAAATTTGTTATGTTTTTGCTGTATGATCCTAACATGTTGTTAGATCATTTGTTGATTACTGTTGAACCTTGTTTACTTTGCTTCATGGAAAATGTATGAGAGATTGATTTGGTTAAAAAGTTTAGATATCCTGCAGCCAAGTTAGTGCTCAAGCTCCAATTTTCTTCATTTAAATGTCATATACTCATTTTTCATGCTGATGACAAGGATCGAAATAGGAATTTATCAGCTTAACATGTTGTTAGATCATTTGTTGATTGTTGTTGGACCTTGTTGACTTTGCTTCATGGAAAATGTACAAGAGATTGATTTGGTTAAAAACTTCAAATATCCTAGAGCCAAGATAGTGCTTAAGCTCCAATTTTCTTCATTTAAATATGATATATTCATTTTTCATGGCGATGACAAGGATCGAAATAGGAATTTATCAGTTTGATTGAACAAATAATAATCACAGAATTATCACAACTCGTTGTTTAATTAATTGTTTAAGAAATTTTAATTGTAATGTAAATCGACGAAGAACAGATGATAGAAATGGAAAACAAAGTTAAAGTAATTCGATAAACTAGTTTGCTTCAAACGACTTCCATTAATACTGAATTGATTACAATTGGTTTTGATTTTTGATGATATGGTAATTGCTAGGTAATGTTCTTAGTGTTCTTGGTGTTCTTGCTATTTTGATTGCTATTCTGGTGCAATCAGAATTGTTGTATTGTTTTTTTGTGTGTTATTCTTTTTTTAAAAGAGTGCACCCATACCTGGGCAGAGGGATTCACTTTTACATGAGTAAAGGTAACTTTCTTATTGTGGTAAGAAAGTTACTCAAATAAATTCTTGACATGACATGAAATATTCATTTCTGACAGAAGTGCAGACTTTCGTAGATGTTGACTTGATGACATCACTCCAGAGAGTTTGACTTGTTGACTTCATGTGGCTTCCTTGATGATTGGAGTTCATGCAAGTACTTTGTTCTTCCGTAAGAGTTATCCTTCCGTAGGAGTTAGCACTTTGATCTTCATATTAAATTTCATGCGCAAGAGCAAGCTTCCTTCTTCCGCAGGAACAACAGTAACTTGATATCACGAGCAGACTTGTTCTTCCGTATATGTTACAATGTTTCCGCAAGAGATCCATGGATGCATATTCCTTGACTTTTTCTTTTATGTTTCACAGAACATCTAAGGAAGTACAAACTTGTTCATCCGTATATAATTCTTGTACTTGGTCAATTTTCTAAATTGACCAAGTATGATGTTTTCCTGTAAATACACATATTCAACACAAATAATTATTTTGGTTAACATATATATATCTTTCATACAAATAGATAAAGATTTACAAGAGTTCATTACAAGAGATGTATAATCTTCTAAACCTATACAATCAATCTAGACCTAACACACCATTCTCTCTTTCCACAGCAAAGTTGTGTGAAGGTTCATCAAACCACCACTATACTATTCGTTTTCTAGGATTGAGGGGTTTGGATGAGTGCATGTCCGCCTTCATAGTATACAACAGAGTCACCAGTCTCCTTCTTAACTTCTTCTCTTCTTCTGTTAGACCATCTGAATTGGCTGCAAGAAGTTGGAGAGCTTGGTCAAGTGCTCCCGTAGGCAGATCAAGGAATGCATCTCTTGAGAGGGAACTGGAAGAGCCATCAATATATTTCAGCTTAATTGTCTCTTCCTCACAAGAGATGTCACTTAGTGTTGTGCAGTTGATGAGCTTCTTCTTGATCTCTTTGAATTCTTCTAAGGTTAGGGGCTTAGATGTTATAGAATATGGTTTGGTTAGAGATTGGGTTCTGGGTTATGTTTTGGGTTTGAGGATAGGTAGTGGAGGAGGTTGTTTGGAAGCAGTGGGTGAGGGTGTAGGTAAAGTTGATGGTGTGGCTTTAAGGATGTGAGGCTCAGTGGTTGGTTCAGTTTTGATAGGGAAGAGAAAAGGTGTGGGTGTTGGTTGTGCTGGTTTGGGTGTTGGTGTTGGTTTGGGTGCCATATTCTGAACACTTGATGTTTGAATTACCTCCTGCCTTCTTCTTAAGCGAATGTCAGCCTTGATGTTGCTAACATGTCATTGTAGGGTCTTCAGTGACATGGAACCCACTTGCTTACCAGAGAAGCCAAAGGCTTTGAGATAAGTTTTCATCCATTCCTTAACTCCCTCCTTCTTTGCAGCTGCACGTTGTGCCTCTTCCTCCTTCTTCTTCTTCTCCCTCAGCTTCTCCCAGCATCCTTCTTCCTTTCTTTATTGATCTGATCTTGTTCTTTATGGAAAAGAATTAAGATTGTATCATAATTTTAAGGTGCCATCTCCTTTTGAGAATACCCACTAGAGCATAGAAAGGATATCCTCTCCATCCTCTCCCTTTCCATATCCTCCTTCCTTTTACTCTTCTCCTTCTCTTTGGCCAACCTTACTGCTTCCTCTCTTTCCTTTTGCAGCAAGGCATCCTTCTCCATTTTCAGCAGCTCATTGAGTGGGCGTAGAAGAATTTCTTCATTGGCTAGTCCCAGGCTGATGAGCCTGTCAATGACCTTCACTCTCTTTTTGTTGTTGATATTTTCATGAGTTGCTGCTGTTGCTTTGCTACTTGCAGCTAACAGCTTCCCAGTATCAACTCTTCCTTTCTTCTTGAGCTTTTCCAATCTTTCCTCCTCTAGAAGCTCCTTAACAGTGAGCTTCCTCTTCCCCTTAGGATCAGAGGAAGAATAAGCCAGTGGAGACTTAGGTTTAGAGGATTCAGGTTGGGGAGAGGGGGTTTGAACTTGTGGTATTTGGGAGAGAGGGGTTGTAAGGAAGTCCTCACTGTTTACCTCAGAAGCTAAGTCAAGAATGACTTCTGTGATGAACAGATCATTGGAAGAGGAAGACAGTTCAATTATTCCTTCCGCAGCTTGGATTTCTGCTTTAGAAGTAATTGGAACTGCACTACCTATCCCTTCCAAATTGGTTGCTTGGCCATAAGTCTGTATATCCTCTTCAAAGTTAATCTCAGGTTCAATAGAGACCTTAGGCTGACCAACTCTAGTTTCATAGGTAGGTGGTGCACTCAGCCTTTGAAGCTTCGCAGCTCCAAAGTAGCTAACGAGTACATCAAGGGAAGGTTGTTTAATGGATGAAATTATCAGGAATGTGGTTAAAAATTGTTGAGGTCTATAAGCATCTTTGGATCCACGTGAATAGTAATAGGAGCTTTTTGAGGGAAGATGGTTGCAGGGTGTTGATGTGTAGGGTAAAAAAAAGATATGGTATCAAGGGAAGTTGTTATGATGGCAAGGAAGGGTTCCTCATGTCTTTGTTTCTGTACATTCTCCCCCTTTTTGGTAGCACCATCTTGAGAAGTAGATGAGCTAGAGGAAGAACTTAAAGAAACCTCAGTATGTACATTCCTAACAGACTTCTCAATCTGTGTCTCAGCTAGTTGAGCCTTAAGCTTTTCTATCTCAAGTTGCTAAGTGGCAAACCTGTCTTCTAAAGTCTTAACCTTTAATTCAAGGTTTGAGACTTTAGAAAGCAGGTCTCTAATGATGAGTTTTAGACTACCCTCATCTTCTTTTAAAATCATTGGTAGATGAGATAACATACCTAGTATGTTCATCATCACCACTAGTAATTGTTTCTTGGCGCCCTGGATACCCTTGCGTGCTGGTGTCTCTTTTAGAGTCATCAAGGGGCAAGGTTGTAGTAGACTCAATCCCACTAATGTTACCACTGTCCTAAGAGGTTAGTGAAACACTCTCAATAGCGACAGCTGAGCTTACATGAGTTACCTCCATACCAGTTTGACTCACCTAAGTTAGGTTTAGCTGATGTGGGCTACATATTAGAGGTTCCCTGGGCTCAGTTGATCTTGAGAGTAGTGTGGTAGATCAACATCACGGCCCAAATGAAACATAATGCCCTCATCAGGTTGGGTTGATAGGTCAATGAGGGATAGGGAGGTTAAATCTAATGACCCGGGACCATGTTCAGCACCTAAGGGTTCTTTCACTAGAACAGATGACCAGATGATGTTGGTGCCACTTTTTGGCTGCTCAGGAGAAGTGTTGAGACTCACCCTGAGGGCTAAAGGCTTGGGTTGTGGGCTCGTCAGCTTGAGACTAAGGAGACTCAATGCTGACATTGAGGTCAATGTTGGAGGATTGTTGGACCTTTGGCTGAGTGGGAGCCCTGAGTTCCACTCGAGCCTTTTTGGTTTGAACAGAGGGGACCTGATCAATAAAAGTAGATTGATTAGGGGTTCGTTTGGGGCGTCTTGTATAAGTGATCTTGATTGGGTGGGAAGAAGTGATTGGCATTTGAGTGGTGGTGTCTGGTGTGGGTTAATCACCTGCTGGGCTTGTAGGAATGTCACCAGGAGCCGTTGGCTTCCACATATGTGGAAGAAGATCAATGAATCTTCTAGTGAAGTTGATGGACACCTTCTTCAAAGTTTTGAAGATGCCAGGCCATATGTGATGGACCAGTAGAACATCTGCACATTGTAATCTATTCTGGTCCAGCTTACAGTTGATTATGTGCTGAATGAACTAGGGATACATGTATAATGGATCGCGGCTGAGATTGCCTCTTAAGTTGTTCAGCATAAAGTATGAATAGTTGAAGCGCATGCCTTTTACCAACCTGTGGACTAGTCTGCCCAAATCATATGGGATTTGATCCCATCCCCCGGACTTGTTGGATAGGCAGTTGATCTGGTTGTCGAGACTCGATCAAAAATAAGTTAATATATCTATATAACCAAATTCAAACCATACGTACTATTATTGGACTAATACTTAAATGACACTTCTAGACAAGTCATGGACTAGACTTCATCACCCTAGGTTTCATAAAAAGGCTAAGGCTTTATAGGCTTATTGTATTGGGTTATTAAAATGACAAGTTGGGGCTCAACATGGTGTCTAAAGGAAATTTATCAAGGTATGGGATTAAAAAAAAGGGTTTAAACAACTGGCTCATTCCTAATGCCTCTATCACCTTCATGAACATATTGGTTCTTGATCTTGATACGCATCAATTACACGAGTTCTTACTTAAATGCACATTATGGTGTAGCTCATTATGCAAAAATATAAAGCAAATCAACATATACTATGAATTGCTCAATTAGGCTCAAATTTTCATGGAAACGGTGTAAAGGGTTAAAAATTGTGAAGCATGTATGTCATCTACCATTCGGTTTGTTATGCCTCCTAGGAATTCTACCTAATTTTATAAAAACTCGTGATGGGAATGCCTTCTGTAATTTCAAAACAAGCATGCCAATGGATCTATACATGCACAAACAAGTGATAATTAACCACGTATGAAAATTTGCACAATTAAGCTTATTAGAAGATTTATTTTTCAAAAAGGTTCAATTTTTTTCAATTCTTCCCTTATCCCCACACTTGAGATACATTGTCCTCAATGTATGGTAGTTTATCTTATGACACAAATGAAAACAATTAAAATCTCAACTTATTTCGCATTCAAATGACAATCATACCAAAGACAAACAACCAAAATGAAAGAGTACATGAACCTGTTCATTAGTGAGAGCCTTCATCAACCGACTTGTGCCTCCCCACACTTGAGTGCTTACGTCTCGTGATTGACTATCAAAACAAAACAAAAACACACAAACTAATAGAAGAAATAAAACTCACTTTCGTACGAATCATGGTTGCATTTAGCGTATGCAACAAGCCTTTAAACCCCTCGGTAGACCCGAGTGGACGAGTTATAGTCTCGTGAGGGTTTCTAGTGAACACACCCACAAAGTTCTCGGGTTGCCTCCCGTAAGCACTAAGTTTTAGGTCTTCAGCCAGACCTTACCTGAGACCACTAAGGTGGTCGGAGCCCACATTTTCCTAGCGAGTTTCCAACAAAAGCTCGATAATTAACATACCAGTTCCATAATTGCTTTCCAATGATTGGCATGTAAAATAAGAAGTTGTTAGGAAGCCATTTCATGATAGCTTGTGCAATGTCATGCGATGTCACCTTTCTTTTCTTCATCCTTAAATCATCTTCCTTAACTTTGTAAGTTCGAGTATTAGGTACAAGAGAAGGTTCGGGATAAACTTTGATTGACTTAGTCTTTGGTCTTTTAAGAAGTTTCATGTCTTGCTTTGAAATATTCATAACTAGTTCTTTCACTATTTCCTCAGCCATGGTGGATTCAACCACTATTTCTTCTACAACCAAAGGAAGTAGTGTGGTATTAATATCCAAAACCTCATCCATTACCTTGTTTTCTAGTGACTCATCAATCTGGATTTTCATTGAAAGCACATCACATTTTATACTAAGGTAGTGGAGTCGTTGTTGATCTGAAAGTTGGTGTTGTGATAAACTTTCTTTGATCGTGGACAACATCACTTCGAATTGAGCAATCTTTTCCTCCTCCTCAGATTAATAAGTATGTTGAAATTGTTTAACATTTTGGATATCAACATTTTCTTGTTTTTGATAAGGGAACTGACATTGATTCTGATCATAACATTAAGAAGTATTTGAGTGGTTCGAGCATGCATCAGAATCCCCTTGATTATGCCTATTAACATCCACGTATGTTGCATGAGAGTATTCTTGATGATATTCATTGTTATCTTCCTTATTACTTGAGCTTTGTATCATCTCTAGTTCATAATTGTTGCAATACAAATCTTGCTCAAAGTTGTAGTTCGCCTCTGACTGATAATATCCTTCATAACATGGAGAAGATGCCTCATAGTACGGATAAGATGATGGTAGATCATCATAATAAACATCCAACATATATAATTTTCTTCTCGCATCCTCACAGTTTTGCAAGTACTGGACTTCAGCAACCGGTACATGAATAATACACTCGATTCATGGTAAGGTTTAACTTCTTGAGATTAGCCTGCAAGACATTAAACACCTCACGTAGCACCACACATAACAAAACAAAATAAAGAAAATAAAACTAAAAAAATTACAAAAAATAACACTTTGCGAACTAATTCCCCAGTAATGGCACCATTTTGATCTGGTTGTCGAGACTCGATCAAAAACAAGTTAATACATCTATATAACCAAATTCAAACCATACGTAATATTATTGAACTAATACTTAAATGACACTTCTAGACAAGTCATGGATTGGACTTCATCACCCTAGGTTTCATAAAAATGTTAAGGCTTTATAGGCTTATTGTATTGGGTTATTCAAATGGCTCAACATGGTGTTTAAAGGAAAGTTATCAAGGTATGGGATTCAAAAGAAAAGGGTTTAAACAACTGGCTCATTCCTAATGCCTCTATCACCTTCATGCACATATTGGTTCATGATCTTGATACGCATCAATTACACGAGTTCTAACTTAAATGCACATTATGGTGTCGCTCATTATGAAAAAATATAAAGCAAATCAACATGTACTATGAATTGCTCAATTAGGCTCAAATTCTCACGGAAACAGTGGGAAAGGGTTAAAAATTATGAAGCATGTATGTCATCTACCATTCGGTTCGTTATGCCTCCTAAGAATTCTACCTAATTTTATAAAAACTCATGATGGGAATGCCTTACTATAATTTCAAAACAAGCATGCCAATGGATCTATACATGCATAAACAAGTGATAATTAACCACATATGAAATTTTTTTTTAGGTGTCATGCACAATTAAGCTTATTAAGAGATTTATTTTTCAAAAAGGTTCAATTTTTTTCAATTCTTCCCTTAAATTAACCTACTTTAAGCTCGAAACACCTATGAATCAAAACATAAACAAAGTCAACTTGTTCTACAATATTAACAATGTAAAATCAAGCATTTAGATCAATTAAACACTAAAATATTTACTCGTGATCAGCAGTGCAGGACGATGTGCAGCAAGAACTTCCAATTGTAGGAGAAGTTAAATTTATAGACTGTAGACTTGCTCACATCGCCGCCATATCCCATCTGAGTGTAAGTGTCTTCCATCTCAGATTTGGGGTATTTAGTAGGGCGCCCTCATCATTTAGTATTTCAATTTGACCATTGGCCCAGAATTCGGCCATATGGTTAGAGTAGATGGTGGGGTTAATAGTGAGGGTAGTGAAGTATGCCGATTGGGATAGAAATTCAACAATAGGGGCAAAGTCGGCATCCTTTGAAGAATCAAGGATAGGGACTTGATTATGTTGTGTATTTTAGGGCCATTGTTAAGAGGTGTTGTTGGATTGAAGGAATTTGAGAGTGAGCGAAGAGGATAGTGGTAATTTGGGGCTTTTGCGGTGGTAATGAAGGTAAAGAAAGAGAGTCGGAAATTTTAAATGGGGGTTAAAAATGAAACCGATAAGTTGAAAGGACTGTTTAGGTTTCGATTTGATAGGGGCGGTAAGATAAACCATTTAAAATATTCCAACGATCATCAATAAACTCTTACTTTTTACAGAGTGGAGCCCAAAGATTTCCGTTACACAGTAAAGGTTTTCTTCCGAAGGTAAAATTGTTTCTCAATATTGTCTTTCGAAACTATTTTTACTTCCAAAAGCAAACCATGTCTTAATGACAAGTTTGCTTTCGAGAGTACAGTCTTCTTCCGAGAACAGAAGTTAGTAAGCTTCGGAAGTAGATTTGATCTATGATCAATTGTTCTTTCGAGGCTAAAAACTCTTCGGAAGATAATATTTATAGAAAGGAATTTGCCTTCGGAAGATGGATAAAGATTTCTTCCGAGTGTAAATTTCTCTTCAGAAGTATTTACACTTAGATTTTTGAGGAAAACCTTTTTGTAACAGGGCTTAGATTGTATTTAGATAACATAGACAAGACATATTTAAAAAAAAAGGTTTTTCAAAAGAGAAGAACTAGTCAATGTTTATCATCCCAATAGCTGTAATTAAATATTTAAATCTTTGTTCATCAAAGGCTTTGGTGAACAAGTCAGCATATTGTTCATTTGAATTCACTTTGACTAGCTTTATTATATTTTTCTCATGAATATCTCTAATGAAATGATATCTGATGTCGATATGCTTTGTCTTGGAGTGCTTGACTGGATTTTCTATGATAGAAATGGCACTCTTGTTGTCTATATGGATAGGAGTCTCCATGAAGTTGAGACCATAGTCCAGCATCTGATTCTAAATCCATAGCAGTTGTGCACAGAAGCTCGCAGCAGCAATGTATTCAGCTTCAGCAGTTAATGTAGAAACACATGATTGCTTCTTGCATTTCCAGGAGATAATCCTTCCACCAAAAAATTGACATCCTTCAGATGTAGATTTCTTGTTGATGTTGCAGCCACCATAACCACTGTCAGTGTACCCATAGAGATTAAAGTCCTGGATACCAAAGACCCAGTTTGGGAGCTCTTTTAAGGTATCTAAGAATTCTATTGTTAGCAATTAGGTGAGTCACCTTAGGAGCATCCTGATATCTTACACAGTTACAGGTTGCAAACATGATATTAGGTCTACTTGCAGTGAGATACATCAGAGATCCTATAATCACCCTATACTGATGCTCATCAGTATCCTCCCCTTCGGAATCAGGACACAGATTATGATGTCTGGGTATAGGTGTCTTGGATGGTTTACAATCTTTAATCTATAATCTCTCTAAGATTTCCTTGACATACTTAGATTGATTGATGAAGAACCTTTCTTCCATCTGCTTCATTTGAATTCCAAGGAAGAAATCCATCTTTTCCATTGAATTCATCTCAAACTTCTTCCTCATGATGATTTCAAAGTCTTTGCATATTTGGTCATTTGATGAACCAAATATGATATCATCAACATAGACTTGAACAAGCAGCATGTCCTTCTCACAGCCTCAAGTCTTGCAACAGGTGCAAAGACATGAGTGTAATCTATGCCTTCCTCCTGTGTGTATCCTTGAACAACAAGTCTTGCCTTGTTCTTGATGACCAAACCTCTATCATCTCTCTTATTTTCGAACACCCACTTGGTACCAATGGGGACTTGGCAAGGTGGCACTGGACACAAGTTCCATACCTTTTGCCTCTTGAATTGAAGCAACTCCGCTTGCATAGCTTCAATCCAATTGTTCTCCTTGAGGGTTTCTTCCACCTTCTTTGGTTCTATTTGAGAGAGAAAGCATGAGTACAGGCAGACATTCCCATTATGGGTCTGACTTCTTGTTCTCACACCTTCTGAGACATCCCCAAGGATGTTCTTAGCTGGGTGAGTATTGTGTATCCTTAGCCTAGGAATCACATCTAGTTGCATAGATAGATCCAGGTTTGAAAAGTTTTGCTCAGGATTTTGAACACCATGACTAGCTGATGTCTCACACTCATTTAATGAGGACTAATTGAATGAATGTGTGACAGCATCAATGATATTCTGTTGAGAAACAGTATCAACGGTTGCCTGTTCCTCCAGATTGCTTTCTTCATCAGCTTGGTGTTGAATACTAGAGTTGTCAGCTGATGAGTTTTGAGGCTCAGTTGGCTGACAACTTGTTGAAGCTCTGTTATTTCCTGAGATGTTCAAGCTTTCAGGACTTCCAGTAGTAGGAGCTTGTTCTTAAATTCCTCTTGGAGAACTGGGAATAGGTCTGGGTAACTCAAACATTTGATATTCATAGTGGTGACTTTGAGTTCCTGTTCCAGCTGAAACATTCTCACAAGATGGTTTAGAATAGTTTGGAAACAATTCTAGATTGAAGATATGATCCGGCCATTCCCTCTAACACAAGGAGTGTGCACATTAACAACACTGTTGGATGATTCCTCAAATTATTAATTTTTAATATTATACACTCTATAAGCAATAGAGGTTGAGGAATATCCAACAAAGATAGCTTCATCCGACTTTTTAGCAAATTTTTTTAATTGTATTTTGTGATTAGTATGGTACACCTGCTGCCAAAGGACCTAAGAAAGCCAATGAACAGTGACCTCTTGTTCCATAATCAAATGGAGTCTTTCCATGGGGCTTAACAATGAGAACCTTGTTCTGCACATAGCATGCAGTGCTGACTGCCTCTGCCCAGAAAGTTAGAGGAAGCTTTGAATCAACTAACATAGTTCTTGCAACCTCAATAACTGTCATGTTCCTCCTCTCAGCAACACCATTCTGTTAAAGAGTTCAAGGAGCACTGTATTGTCTGGTAATCCCTTTTGAGTTACAGAATGAGTCAAGAACTTAATTCTTAAACTCCGTCCCTTGATCACTTCTAATGATTTTTATCTTATGATCCTTTTGATTTTCAATTTTAAGAATACAATATTTTAAAGTTTCAGTCGTTTCATCTTTAGTTCTTAAAAATAATACCCATGTAAATCTTGTAAAATCATCAACAATCACAAGACAATATGATTTCCTTCCAATGCTCATTATACTTATGGGACCAAAACGATCCATGTGCAATAAGTGTAATGGAGTGGTGATGGAGTTAACCTCTTTGGATTTGTGAGAAACCTTGTGTTGGTTTCCTTTCAGGCAAGCAACACAGTTATCTTTACAAAAAAACTCCTTTTTAGGCACACCATGTACCAAATTATTTTTAACCAGCTTATTCATGGTTTTAAATTTAGCATGGCACATTCTTTTATGCCAAAGATTTGACTCATCACCATTAGCTTTGGAAAGAAAGCATGATACTTCACCCGGTGGAGAAGCATTGTTCATATCTAGCTTGTACAAATCCCCTTTCCTGGGAGATCTAAGAAGCACCAATTCTTAAGGAATTGTCATCCTGGGTTTGAGGATAATGCACTCATGTTCTATGAAAAGTATTTGGTTCTTTTGATCATAGAATTGAGAAACACTCAAGAGATTGTGTTCAAGCTATTTGAAAGGGTTTACTTTGTCAATGTTTAACTTACCATTGGATACACTACCTCTACCAGAAATGGGTCCTCCGGCTTCACCTCCAAACTGAATAGGACCTCCATCAAAATGTTCAAATTGTTATAGGAGAGATCTGTTCCCTGTCATGTGCCTGGAGCATCCACTGTCCACAATCTAGACATTTCCATTCTTGTCATATGGATGTCCTTACATATAAGGTGAAATGATTAGTTATTATTGGAAACCCAAGCCTTGTTGGTCTTGGGTTCTTCCAATGTAGATGATATAACTGAACCAAATTGTATACATGTGGGCTCAATTATAGTTTGTGAAGAAGAGGTTTGAGCTGCAACATCTTTTCTGGTCTTCCATTCCATCCTATGGTTGACCAGTGTTGATGAACCTGATGAGGTTTATGCAGCATGACCTGCTTTCGAGGCTTCTTTCTTTTCGGAAGAAATTTTCACCACCTTTTCTTCTGAAGCAGTCTTCTTCTTGGAAGGTTTCAAGGAAATCTTTTTGTTTCTTTGTTTGTTCTTTAGTTTGTCTTCCGAAGCTATTTTCCTTTCGAAAGAATGGTTTTCATCCAAAAGCAACTTGGCTTCAGAAACAAGCTTTCTTTTCCTTAACACTTGGACCATATGGTAAGGTCCAAATGTGAAACCATCCTTGACTCCTTCTTTCTTAACATTGGTTGCATTATGTGTGCTTGCTGGATTGTAGTAACAATCTTTAGCCATGTGGTTATGCAGACCACAGATTATGCACTCAATGTTATTCTTGGTGGGATATGTGGGTTGTTGTTTCTTGTACTTCTTGTCTTCTTTAACAGCCTTTCCTTTTAATTTTTGATCCTTCAGCTGGATAGGGGTGCTGGTACTACACTCCTTTCCTGAATCAGAACTTCCAACCACTTGGAATCCAGCTGATTTGAATACACCCTTTTGCCTTGGGTCTGTCTTCATCTTAGTCTTAGCCACCTTTTTGGAAGTTTTTCTTGCTGCCCTGATAATGTTCTTTCTGGCTTTGATGGTCAAGGATTTATCAACTACGGGGATGAGGTTTTCTACCTTATCCTTCTCTGTGGTGGTTTCTTTTATTGCATCATTCTTCAGGTCACTATGTAGTGGGTCAGCAATTGAAACCTCTTGCTTATCAGTACCAGATCTTGGCTGTCTAATAGACATAAGAGAGTGTGGTGGAGCAATTCCATTGGATCCCAATCTACTTTTGTTTTGATAGCATACCTTGAAGTGGGAGGATAATGCTATAATGGTGTCGAAGTTATGCTCTTGAATAGCATACTTCTCTGCTTTAGCCTCAGCCATTACTAGCTGGGCTTGAGCTTCAGTTAACTTGGATATTAGATCTTTTATTTGAGTCCTATAGTTGGTATGTTCATGTTTTAAAAAGGACACAATTTTCTCTAACTCTTTTATTTTGGGTTTATAGTTAGATTCTGCTCTCTTAAAATCTAATTTTAGGATATTTAAGGACTCAATATCAGATTTAATTTCCATGTTGTAGTCCTGATACAATTTAACCTTAGCAATACAAGCTGGGGTAAAGAGATGTTCATGTACCTTCCCGTCTTCAGTTCAAGCCATAAGAGCTTGAGCAGGGGTGACATCTTGCACCATAAAGCTCCAATCAACCTCTTGAGCAACAGCTTCAGTTTGGGCTCAGTAGGTTTGGTTGTAGCCTTTTAGGTAGCAGGATGTTGGGAGGTTTGAGCAGCTCCAGGATTAGATCTTGGAGCTTTACATTCCCTAGCAAAGTGACCAAGCTGGTTACAGTTGTAGCATTTGGCCTAGCTCTTATCAAACCCGAATTTGCTGTTAGCTGGGTTCTGAGGAAACTGCCTTCTAGTTCTTTTAAAGAACTTCTTTGCTCTATAGTTTAAAAGAGCCATTTGCTAGACAATGTCCATATATTCAACATCATCTGGGCTAAAACACTCTAGATCATCAAAACATAATTGAAAATCTCTAGAGAGCTCACTCCCTGAAACAAAAGCACAACTATCCTCGAAGGGAGTGTATTGAGCCTGTTGAGACCTGGGTGTCTCAAGGAAAGTGATGTACGGCCCAAAAGATGATGATGGCTGTTAGGGGTAGTTCAGGTACAACTGAGGTTGGGGAGTTCTTGATCCTTCAGCAACATGTAGAGCATTGTTGACTGTAGGATTTGAGGGTCTGTTCATCTGGTGGCTCTTCTGAGTCTCCATCTCCATACGGTATCCATCAAGGATTCCACACAGTTCATTTATAGTGAGAGTGTTGAGATTTTAGTTCTCTTGATTGAGACACAGTAAAAAGTCTACTCATGAGGAAGTGCACTCATGAATCTTCTAACTATGCCTCTTTTCTCAAGAACAACTCCAATAGTCTGAAGAGAGGTGGTTAAGTCCATATACCTAAAGTATCGTTGGCTCAAGGTCTCACAAACAACATAAGTGAAGTTCTCAAACATCTACTTCAGTACATCTTTCTTGTTCTCCTTTGATTCAGTCAAACTAGAGTACATCAGCTTCAAAGCATCAAATAGTTCTTTGGCAGTCTCGCATTGCTTAAAGCCTACCATTATGGAGTTTGGTATAGCAGTAAGCAACACGGTCATGGCTTTGAAGTCGATGACCATCTTCTTGAAGTCTTCATTAGAGTAGTCTTCAACAGCTATCTCAATCATGGCACCATTACCACCCGGGTCTGCCACCTTTGGCTAGTAAGGACCATGAGTGATAGATCTCCACATGCGACTATCTTGATACGTTTGCACCAGGTTCCAAAATAATTAGGGGTGATGATAGGAGCCTTGGTCATGGTTCCCATCTTAGACTCAAAAAAATTTTGGTTAAGAACCATTTGAGTGAAGGGAGTAAGTGTGAAGAAACGAGGGTTATTTGGGATGGTTAGATCTCACAATCAAGAGTCTAAAAAGCTCTGATACCAATTGCAAGATCGGTGTTGGTCTCTCAACACAAGTATTATCTCACAAACTCACTAAGTCTCACTTGGTTGATGAAGCAAAATCTCTAACTAAGTTGACAATAATATAATAAGTTAATGAACACAAGAATGGTTTTCAAGATACTTGTATATATTACTTCTCAACTTAGTATCACAAGACTCTTACAAGCATGGTTACTTATGTTACAATAAGAAACTATATATACTACTATCTACAGCCGGTTATACTTGGAAAACCAGCTGGAATTTACCACTAGACAAATACTACATTCCTAAAAGTAAAGTATCTAAGATAAAATAATATCCTAGATTAGGTAGTCATGACAGGTCCATGACTTACCTTTTGTCATCAACTAAGTATGGTAACTGTACTAACTGATAAAGGTGAATAGTGGATTAAAGTATGGTCAACTACATGGGCATGGGAAAGCACAATGCAGTGTATCAGAGTTGTTAGCAGATGTCAGACAACCCATATTTATGTCCACTGGTTCATAGTTGATTCTTTCGAAGGCAAATGGCTTCGGAAGAATAAATTCTTCTGAGGCCATTTATACTTCGGAAGAATCAACTTCTTCCGAGTCTTCTGTATGTCTTCATGACTTTATTCTTTGAAAGACTTTGTCTTGGATCTTCTAAGTGTGAATGCTTCGGAAGGAGAACTACTTGGTCTCGGCAGACTTGGTTCTACCTTTGAAAGTTCTTCATATACTTTGTAACGATAACTACTTAGTCTCGAAAGACTTGGTTTTTCCTTTGGAAGTTCTGCATACTTAAGCTTCGGAAGATCTTTAATTTGTCTTCGGAAGAGCAACTTTGTCGTCGGAAGACTTCTTCAGTTGTACTTCAAAATGCTCTAAGTGTTGTTTTGGTTGCACCAGCCTCATATGATCCAACATATTCTTTCTTAAGTGTATACAGATTCTTAAACTAACATTTAATACAATACACTAAAGGGAAATACACATCAGGAAAAGAAAGTCCCACTCAACTTAGAGAACATAAGCAAATTGGAAGTTGATTATGTTGGTGCTCTATTGATTCATAATAAAGGTATACCTACCATTTCTATATGGGAACTTGTCGTGTTGAAGAAGATCCTAACGCCACTATTATGCAAATAAGCAGAATGAAGATTTATGTAATAGATAAAAACAGAGTGAAAGAAACTTAAGATTTCTCCAACATGATCAAAGACATCCTGAATCTATAACAAGCACACCAAGTAAAAAATTTTCAACAACTTCTATTATCCAATCTATGAAGTACATAGGCTACATAATCCTTATGAGGGTATTGTTAGACTTCAAAAGGATCATGCAGACCAATTCAAATAAGGAGATTTGTCGTTCTATTTTAGTAATTCTACTAAGTGTTCAAATGAATTTGACAAGGACTAAGAATGCGATACAGATGGTTGATAGTAATGGTGTTTGTCTAGTTGATGTAGACAACACATATAATATTGATGAAGAAATTACCCAAATGTAAAACTTAATGTTGGTGAAGTAATACACTAAATGCAGGTGAAGTAAAACACCTAATGCGAATGAGTAAATCTCAATACAGATGAAGTCTAAGTTATGCGGACAAGGACTTGGACATGTGTATTAGCCAATGCGGATGAACACAAGAGTCAATACGGATGAACATGACTGGGTTTGAGAATGATATTCTCTGTTGATGTGAATCAACAAGGATCGAATATGATGATTGAGTCAATGATTGTAAGGTGGAATCAAACAATCGCAGAACATTGAATGCTGAATAATACTCATAAATGCTCTTTGTATTAAAGAAGGTGAAATACGGTTACAATGAATGCTAGGGTTTTCAGCATGAACAGTAACAGTATACCTTGAACTTCTTACAAAGCAAAATATTCTGATTGTCTAATGTCTAACAACAGTCAGTCTCGGTCACCTCTCATACGAGGTTTTCTATTCTATTTATAGGCTGACACATGCCTGAACAAAAGACTAAACTAACCCTGACCTATACATCAGAACTAGTCCAAGTACAAAAGTCTTCATCAGCATTTCTTCTGTACATCCGCATTGACTAATGCGGCTGTTCTAATCTTGTCAGCATTTCTTCCTCATTGGTCATCAGCATTGCATCATTGACAAATGCGGATGATGCGCATTTGTTGCTGAACATCTTGTTTCTATTGTTACAAATGCAGATAGCAGATTCAGATTCATCCGCATTAGATCTTGGACTTGAATTGGCTTGTATGATCCTTTCAGGGTCCAACAATACTCCTCCTAAGGATTATACAGCCTATGTACTTCAAGGTTTTGATGGTGGATAAGGTTGTGAGGATTCTGCTGGGTCTTGAACAGCTTGAGGAGGGATGAGTGGTTCTGCCTATGAGGGATCCAAAATTGCCTTTATCATGTTAACAAAGTCATTGGCTTCAGTCATCTTTTCTCTGTTTAGCACATGGATCTTCATTTGGCTCATTGTGTAGATGGCTTCCATAGGCAGCTTCTTCAAAGAAATAGGTTCCCATATTGACACAGTGGACAACCCATCTCTATGGATCAACAAAGCTCCATCAACATCCACTTCTAGCTTCACTATGTTCCCTAATTACAAGGGAGTCTTCTTCTTTCTTCTCTGCTCTCTTTTAGCTTTGATTCTGTCAAAGGCCATCTTCAGAATCTTTATGCATTTTAAGAAAAAGTACATGTCTTCCTCGCCCAGCTTATTATTTAACTCTCTGAAGTGCCTTGTGTATATGTAGTGGATATAAGATTCATCTAGTAATCTCACTTCATATCCACTAAACAATCTAATTTCTGCACCTTCTTTTCCTCCCCATTTTCTTTCAATAACCAACTCATATGTCTTTTCATCATAATAGACATTTGAGATTGGTTTGGAGGAATGAGTTCCAGCTACCATCTTTCTCTTTAAAGATTCAGTTGGCTTCACCTTGAACTCAGGAAACACAACCTCTTCAGCTGGTTTTGTCTTTTTCTTCTCTAGAGGGTTAACAAAGGATCTATCTTTCCTCATACAGATAGCCTTGAGAGATTTGAAGTTTTTTGTTCTTTTGAACATTCTCAGAATGTCTTCAAACTCATAACCTCTGAACATAGCCTGATGATTGATGAGCTCCAGTTCAGCTAGTTCTTTCAGATCATGAATCTGCAGGGAGTTCACTAAAGCAGTATACTCAGTGAAGAATTGAACTAACCCTGAGATCCGTTTGACCATAAACATATTCCAGTCACTATCATACTTTCAGGCAATAATTTTTTGATCAGTCTTGCCATGTGGAGTAGATACACCTTTGATCATCTCAGCAGTGGTGA
Organism: Flaveria sonorensis; assembly: GCA_025506505.1. Classification (NCBI taxonomy): domain Eukaryota; kingdom Viridiplantae; phylum Streptophyta; class Magnoliopsida; order Asterales; family Asteraceae; genus Flaveria; species Flaveria sonorensis. Next base: position 34,402,690 of record CM046427.1, read on the forward strand.
GCCCCTCTTGAAGTGTTAACTGGGAAGGCTCAACAAACCACTCTGGATTTCTATGTAGAACAGGTGCCAAAGAGTCATGATCTCTATGGGTGAGCTGGATATCTTGTGCAGATAATCTTTTTTTAGGCTTTTTGATGATCTCATCTTCCATTTTCTTCAGCCTTTCTTTCTTTTCATTTATCATCCTAAGGATGGCAGCCCTTAGGGAATTAGTCTTCATATTGGCCAATTTTCTTTTAGTATACCCTTGAGCAGACAGATAATCCTTCATTTCCCTGTCAGTCATGGAATAGGGATCAGGATATAATGATTGAGAAGCTTCAGTCTGCTTGTTCAGTCTGCTTGGCTTTTGAAGTGGGTCTATCAGCTTGAGTTTTGGGAGAATGAGTCTTTTCATACTCAGTTTCAACAGTAGGGTCCAGCAGTTGGTTTAGCTTTTCTTCTTCTTCTATCATTCCCTCATATGTCATCCCAAAGACTTCATCTGGATCATAGCCATAATTGATGAGAAACAAGGCTTTGGTCATCAAATCATCTGTTTGGGCTTTATCTACCATTTCTTGGACAGATGGTTCAGGCTTTTTAGGACTTTCTCTGTCTATGTGTTCATCAATAACATATCCACCCTCTATCTCTCCTTCTTTGAGTTCTATGCCCACTAACCTCCTTTTCAGTTGTTCCTCAGCCTTTTCATGTTCTTCTAAAAATTGAGCAATAACAGCTAGGCTCGAGGATCATCTTGTTGCTTTTTCTTTGGAGGATCTTCTTCTATAGGCCTTTTACCCTTCGCCTTTTCAGACAGGTATTTTCTCTTTCTGGTATATGTTTGTATTCTTGGACCAGAAGAGGGTTCAGCTATTTCAGCTTCTTTAGGCAATTTTTTAGCTTCCTTTTCTTCAGCAGCTGATGGGATTTTCTCTATTGACTCTAGTTTTGATTCTTCCTTTTGTTGTTGGTCTTCAAAGAGATTTTTGATCAAATCTTTTTGCTCCTCAGTGAGAGACACAACAGGTACAAGCTGAAGGCTCAATTCCTTCTCAAAAGGGATAGGAGATTGATATATCACTACAATGGGCTCAGAAACTTAACCTTGATTTCTAATAAATTCCCTGAATTCATCATCAATGATGAAATCTTCTGCAGTGAAGCTATCAAGAGCCTTGATCATATCACTGAACTCTGATTCTTCAGTGTGTGTTTCTTCATGATCTTTGCTGGTGTATAGTACCATAGCCAAACTTTGTTCTTGTGGCTTGGTTCTACTTGATTCAGCTTCTTTTTCAGGCTCAGAAGATCTCAATTTCTTAGCAGGAGGAGAATCATCATCACTCTCTCCTGAGGAACTTTCACCTCCTTCTTTTTTGTCATCATCTTTCTTCTTGTCATCCTCATCTTTATCACCTTCATCATCCTTTCTTTTCTTTTCAACCTCTTGATTTATCATGATTATCAGCTCCAACTCAGAAACTCTTTTGTTCAAAGTTTCTATCTATTTTTTCATAGACATGATTATATCAGTTTGCTCTTCCAGCAGGCTTTCTTGTTCCTCTATTGCAATGGTTTGGATGGTCAAAGTGTCCACATGACCACTGACTTCATCCTTTGAATGTTGAAGATCACCCTTTAGGCTTTCTATCTCCTTATCTTTCTCTTTCTTTTCAGTCTCATACTTCTCTTTCATCTCTTTTAACTCTTTTTCCTTTTTATCTAACTCTACAAGTCTGTCTTGAATGATACTAGATCTTCTATTTAGGAGTTTCTCCATCTTGGCTACTTTTTGCAACAGTTCTGATATCATCTCATCTTTTGCATCAGGCCTAATTGCCTCTGACTCAGCATAACTCTCAGAGGGAGCGGCCTCAGAAGTAACTTGCCTCACAGGCATCTTCTTTCGATGATCCTCCTCATCAGATGATGATTTGGATTCCTCTATAGAGCTGGTAGAATCACCAAACTCAACATGCTCAGTAGAGACTGGGGATGCATGAACAGGAGGCGTAGGAAAAAGATGAATTGGTGAAATATGGGGTGAGAGTATGGGTGATATGTGTGAAGAGATGATGGGCTGTGTTTATGGAAAGGGAATTGGTGATCTTTGTAGTGAGGGGATGGGATATGGAGTGGATGGAGAGGATATCTCAGCTTCATGAACGGAAGGCCCAGTGTGAGGATCACCACCTACATCAACCTTTGGTGACACTGGCCTCTGCCCTTCTTCAGCTACATCAGCTTGCTCATCAACATTGTGTTGACTAGGAGTAACTTGCTCTTCTTCATGAACAGGCTCAGCATCAGAAACCTCTTGAGCTTGTTCCTCAATATGCTCATCTTGGTTGATCTGTTCCAGCATCCAGGGTAATAGAGGAGCAAATGTGCCACTGTAGAAATTCCTGGGGTCACTCTTCTTCATGTACTGATAGGACTTTGCATTGTAGTGAGGAATATCCATCACTGGTCCTTCAGGTATAATATCAGGAAAGCTTCATTGATGAGACACTGCAAAAATCTAGGATACATGAGGAACTTGTATCTTCTACCCTCCTGAATGTTTGACACCAAACCATTAAACACATAAGCAGACATGTTAAATGGCCTGTTTGTGCACAGAGCACATATAGCAGAAGAGGTGGTCACTGATATGTCATTACATCCAGTCTTTCTCTTTGACAGGCAGTATTGGTAGAGATGAATGAGGAATCTCCATTGCAAGTCAACCAACCCCTTGACGATCTGCTTTCCTTCATAACCTCCCTCATAACCAATGTTTGCAAAGAAAGTTATGATTTCATCATCTTCTAATTCCAGAGGAGAGTTAGCATCATCACCAAACTGCAGACACTGTCTCACAGTCTGTTCAGTAATGGCCAAAGTATGATCAGGAGTTATTCTTCCAAACAGAGTCCTTACACCATCTATCTCTGTCACCTCAGCAGTGCTCCAGAATGACCTTATGAATCTCTCATAGATGATAGGCCTAACTGTAATAGCATGAGCAACTCTGGTAGTTAAGATGAATCTAATCATGTCTCTCAAACCCTCTGCCTCAGTAACATCAGGATCAAGATAGCCACTAACATTATGGAGCTTGCTCCATGTAAGGTTAGCCATTGAAACCTTTTCTTCGATAATACTGTTGTAATGAATCGTAGATGAGGAGTTTTTGTGGTGAATGAGTCTTAGATCACTGGTGATGAATTTTAGATGATAGGGATGATGATGGATGAACAAATGTGAAGACCGCTCATCGCACTATAAAGTCTCTCAATTTGAAAAGTATTAAATGATCTTTTAAATTCGGGTTTAAAAAGATGATTTAATGACTTTTACTAATATTACAAGTGTTGAAAACAAATGCGAATGACCTTTAAAAAACACTGTAGCAAATGCGGATAAGAATTTGTTAATCGCATTAGTGTACTATTGCAAATGCGGATGAGTAAATTACTTGTCTCGCAACTTCAACAAATGCGGTAGACCAGAAGTTTATTCGCATTTCTTGACTTGCATCCATCATAATCACAGAAGAGATTAAGCACATGATTTGATCATTTTGATACACAAGATAGTTTTGAGTGTTAAATTCAACCAAATTCAGGAAATGCGGATGAGTAAAAAAGAAATGTGGTAGAACAAAGGTTTACCCGCATAGACAAATGCGGTTGAACACTTTTGTCCACATAGGTTTTTGACACTTAAAACTTTGTGTACACTTATTTGACACAAATGCGGTAGATTTAACTTGTCCGCATTAGTTTCACTTTGTTTAACTGGTATGAAAACAATTACCCGCATTGGTTATATGCCAGGGATACGTTCACCCGCATTAACCAATGCACTTACCCGCATTAATATTTGAACTTAATCAAAAATTAATGCTTTTGTAGATCGAATTCTTTTCTGTTTTCTGATGAACTGATGGCTGTTATGAAGAACTGTCTATACTTTTCACTTGTTTCTTATGAAGTTTTGACTGATGTTAGGATTGTCAATTCTTGCTTGGATTGACTTGTATATCAGGTGTGATACATACAAGTTTCCTAGAGTTTGACTGATCTTGGACTTTTGTGCATCCGAATGTCTGCATAAGCTGAGATACTATAGTATAACTTCTGCTCCAACACAGTCAGATTCTTTTTGTTTTGATTTTATAAAAATTAAGAAATAAACTACCTGTACAAACTGATCAAAATTTTAAATTACTCCCCCTAAAGTTTATATCCTTATTTAGATAGAAACTTTAAGGATTTAAAAATTTTGGATGATAAAATCTCTTTGAATTTTTTATTTTTATTTTTTATATCCTTATACTTTTGTTGGGATCATAACAATCCTACATTACACAAGTGCAATCTTTTGATTGTAAAATAGACATGTTTATGAACTTATTGATTGAAGGTATGTTTGTCCTCTTAAACTCATACTTGGTAAATATTATACTGTATGTGACATTTATCATGTTTTGATTGATTTGAATATTCAACATGTACCTCACACACAGAAACATGGTTTGATCAACCATCCTCATGTAATGCATGGTAGACTACTTTCACATCTTACATGACCAGGTTACTTAAATTATGAGATCTCAATTTCACTAATCCTCATTGGGATTCTTTTACTTTAATCCTTTTGATATTTTGATCCATATTGGGATTCTTTTGCACTTCACTTTGGAAGGTGATCCATAATGGGATTCTTTTTGCATACTCTTTTGTTAATTCATCCAAGGTGAATGTGTTCCACATTGGGAATCTTTTGGATCATGACATCAGCACTATGTGCTTGTTTCTTCAGGTCTTTGCTTAAAAAAAAAGAAGAAACTGATGCAGGTGAATGAGATTCATAGTTCATCATTATCTGGTGTGTTTGAGTTGCTACACACACATACACTTGAATAACCTGATACTTACCAGTACTCTGAGATGAGTGTTTCACAGTTGAATATGATTATTTAGTTCATCACAGCATGTATCTTCCTTTCCAAGTTGAGCCTACCTACATATCAGGTAAGCCATGACAGTCTTTTAAATTTTGAATTAAGCACAGTGAATGATATAACGACTATAATTATATCATTTCCCAAAAAGTATAAGACACAAACTTCAAGAAAAAGACTTCTTTTTGTGATTTTTGATAATTTCTGAATGTTTTTATAATTTTTTTTCTTTTTTTCTTTTTTTTTTACTCTAGGTTAATCATGCCAATTGATTGAACTAGGAATTCAAACCTATTAGGTTCAAATGCTTTGGTAAATAGATCAGCCAATTGATTGTCAATATGAACTTGAATCAATTTGATTACCCTTTTTCTACACAATCTCTCAAAAAGTGATATCTGATTTCCATGTGTTTTGTTTTTGAGTGTTGAACTGGATTATTAGTAATAAACATTGCAGCTTTGTTTTCAATGTGAATTGGGGTGTGCAGGAAGTTAAAACCATAGTCAAGCATCTGGTTTTGAATCCAGAGAACTTAAGAGCAACAAGCTGATGCTGCTATGTACTCTGCTTCAGCCGTCGATACTGAAACATTGGTCTGTTTCTTGCACTGCCATGACACCAGTCTGGGACCAAGAAATTGACAACCTCCAGATGTGGATTTTCTGTTGAAATTGTATCCCCCGTAGTCACTGTCGGTGTATGCATAGAGATTGAAGTCTCCATCCTTTGGATACCATAGTCCAAGAGCAGGTTTGCCCTTAAGATATCTGAATATCCTCTTGACTGCATTCATGTGAGATTCCTTGGGATTTGCTTGATACCTGGAACATACATAAACACCAAACATAACACAGGTCTACTGGCTGTTAAATACATAAGTGAACCAATCATGGATCGATAAAGAGTCTGATCCACAGATTTGCCTTCTGTGTCTGGGCCAATCTTCACTTTTGTATCAACCGTGTTCTAAAGGACTGACAGGCTGCAAAGTGAAACTTCTTCAACATTGATTCCATATATTTTGACTGGTTGATGAAGATTCCACTGGATGTTTGTTGTACTTGAAGACCTAGAAAGAATGTGAGTTCTCCCATAGAACTCATCTGAAATTTTGAATGCATAAGATCTTTAAAGTATTTGCATAGTTGTTTGTTAGTGGAGCCAAATATGATATCATCCACATAAATCTGGACAAGCAGCATCTCATTCCCTTTTCTCTTTCTGAATAAAGTGTTGTCAATCTTCCCTCTTTCATAACCATGGTCAAGAAGAAATGATGACAGAGTCTCATACCATTTTCGAGGGGCTTGATGTAAGCCATACAAAGCTTTATCAAGCTTGTATACCTTGTGAGGGTAATCAGGATCCTCAAAGCCTGGAGGTTGACTCACGTAGACTTCTTCAGAGATCTTTCCATACAAAAATGCACACTTTACATCCATTTGATAAACTGTGAATTTCATGGATGTAGAGTACGCAAGAAAGAGTTGTATGGCTTCTAGTCTAGATACAGGAGCAAACACCTAGTCATAATATATTCCTTCTTCTTGTGTATAGCCATATGCTACCAATCTTGCTTTGTTTCTGATGACGATCCCTCTGTCATCAGTCTTGTTTCGGTACAGCCATATAGTGCCGATAGGGTATTGTCCTTCGGGAAGGTCTACCAGTTGCCATACTTCTTGTTTCTTGAATTGTAGCAACTCTTCCTGCATTGCCTCAATCCAACTATTGTCTTGAAGAGCCTCTTTGATGTTTTTGGGTACTGTTTGACAAAGAAAGCAAGAGAACAAATAGATGTTTGCTATGCTTGACTTGCTTCTTGTCACACGTTCATTGAGATCACCAATGATGCTTTCAACTGGATGATTCTTATGTGTTCTGGTGGTTGGAATTGATTCACCAGTAATGGTTACATCAAGATTGGAGACATTCAGATCATCTTGGTGAGAGGCGAATTCATCTTGAACTATGGGATAGTTATGAAAATAATCAAAACCAGTTTCAGTTCCAGCTTCAACATCAGCAGCACTTTGATTACTTCCATCATTTGAGGTTCTTTCAGTTTCAACTGGAGGAGTAGCTTGATTTTGATCTCTGACTTCAGTTGAAGGATCTTCTGAAGGAGATGGTAGTGTGCTTGGACCAGCTTCAGTTGAAACACATTGATTTTGAGATGGTTGTCTGACAGGGTCAGCTTGTAGTGGAACATATTCAGTTAGTTGATCAGTAGAAGTTGGAGGAATCATTGGAAATTCATCTCTTCTTTCTACTCCTGAAGAGGGTTCTGCTGAATGTAGATTTCCTGCATCAGACAAATGAAATTGATCAAAAGATTTTGTAAAAGAGTCAATATCAAACAACCAGTCAGGAACATTTGTAGATTTGGGAAATGAATGTTCCTTGAATTGAACATTTGTTGATTCATCAATAATATTTAATCTAGGATTAAATACTTTGTAAGCCTTTGAAACAGAAGAATAACCTACAAAGAATCCTTCATCAGACTTAGATGAAAATTTTCCCAAATAGTCTCGGGTGTTTAATATCGAGACAGGACAACCAAATGACTTTAAAAATCCAATAAATGGTTTTCTGTGGAAGAGAAGTTCATAAGGCGTCTTGTTGGTTTCTTTTACAATCAAAGTTTGATTTTGCACAAAGCACGATGTATTAACTGCTTTTGCCCAAAAGGTGATTGGCAATTTAGCATCAGCTAGCATGGTTCGTGCTGCATCAATCAGTGTTCTATTTCTTCTTTCTGCTACCCCATTTTGTTGAGGAGTTCTAGCTGCACTAAATTGATGAGCAATGTCTTTGGTTGTACAAAATGAACTCAGATCTTCATTCTTAAATTCAGTCCCATTATCACTTCAAATTGTTTTGACCTTGTGATCAAGTTGGTTTTCAATTTTTGTGATAAAATCTTTTATCAATTGGGACGCTTCGTTTTTATGAAGTAGGAAGAAGACCCATGTAAATCTGGAAAAGTCATCAATGATCACCAAACAATACTGTTTCTTCCCAATACTCAAAACATGAGTTGGTCCAAAAAGATCCATATGAAGCAGCTTCAATGGAGAGTTGTTTGAGTTCATCAATTTTGGCTTGTGGGAAGACTTATGTTGTTTCCCTTTGAGACACGTTGAACAGTGATCAATAAAATGGAATTCTTTTTGAGGTAAACCAATGACGTGGTTTTCCTTGACTAATCTGTTCATGTTTTGAAATTTGTGTGTCCCAACCGTCTGTGCCAAAGCTGTGACTCATCAAAGGATGCTTTAGACAGAAGACATGTTTCTTCTTTTGGTGTAGCAGAATTGAGGTTTAAGACATAGGTGTTATTCTTCCTCGGGTTTTTTAAGACAACCCATTCTTCAAAATTGTTGTCACAACTTGAAATCCTGGTTTCAAAATATAGATCTGAGACACGCTGAGCAGATTGAAATTCAGTTGTTCACAGTAGTTCACTCGATCAAAGCTCAACATCCTATTTGTCACAGATCCTTCACCCGTGATTCTGCCACCTTGTGAATCTCCATCGAATGCCACAGAAGTTCCTTGAATATGCTTGAAATCATGAAGGAGGGAACGATCTCCAGTCATGTGTCGGGAGCATCCACTGTCCACGTACCATAAACTATTGGACCTGTATGGATGACCCTGCAAGCACCACAGAACTAGTCAGAATGTGGAACCCAAGCCATGATGGTCTTGGGTTTCCCGTTCCTATCCATGATAGTAACTTCTTGGTACTTTTCCCTAAATAGTGACTTTGAGTGAGGTGTTCTGGGAGATTTTTAATGATATTTTGCATGTTTCATCTTATCAATTTCAGTTGAAGAGTCAGAAGAATAATGAAACTTTTGATCCCTGTTTCTTTTAAGAAACCTGACCCGTTTTTGATTATCAAACATCATTTTTGAATTATGAAAATCATGTGTTTGGTTGATGTTATGACATTTGTTTCCTTGAATTTTCCTTGACTCTTTTATGTTATCCCTATCCCGATCAGAAATGGTAGTCCTGAATTGAGTATTATGAAAGTGATTTCTGATTTTGGGTTTCACAGATGAGATTGGTAAGATGTGCTTGTGTTGAGGAATTCTCAACCCTTTTTGTTTGAAGAAACAATCAGATGTATTATGGTTGGTCATATCACAGACTGAACAATATTTATTAAAATAGCAGTTTTTGGTGGAATGATTGTTCATGTCACAGATTGAGCAATATTGATTGAAAAGCATTTATCTGTAATGTGATTAGACATTTCACACACATCACAATACATGTGTTTGTCTCTTAAAGCTGATCTTGATGTTGAAACCTCAGTAGATTTACCAGTTTTGACTGAGTTTCAACCTTTGATTTTGGTGAGGAAGCAGAATCAGCCTTTTTAGTAGCTTGTTTCACAACTCTACTAGGTTTGTTCTTCCTAGATTGTTTCTACTTTCTTACCATTTGCTTCAATTCCCTTTCGAATTGATCTATATGTTCTTTATTAAAAATATCAAAACCAACTCCTTGCTTTGGTTTTGACGATTGAGGGTCAGCCTTGATTTTGGTTTTTGAAGCTTTTGGAGTTTTGGTGTTCTTTGGAAGTGAAACTGTGTCTGATTTGATTGAATTGTTTGGAGATTTGATCTCACAATCAGAACTGCTTTCAGCAGAAGGTTTCACTGAAATCTTAGCTTTCTGCTTTTCTTTCGAAATTGCAGGAACAAATTTCACAAAAGGCACTATGGCTTTGACAGGGCTTCTTGGTTTAATGACATTCACTGTCTTGTCTAGTACTCTTTGATTTTGATAGGATGACCTAACTTAATTTTCTCCTCATTTGTTTCAATGTAAACATTTGGTTTATTTTGAGGATTAGTGATTTGTGTTATTATTGTTTTAGCTTTACTAGTTTTAGGTTCAATTTTATCAGACAAAGTGACAAATTCAGGCATGACTGTGTAATTATGGTGGAGGACGTGAATTGTATCCAATCCCAGTCAAATCATTGTGGTCCTTCTGCGAATCAAGCATCTCTTACAGCTTAGCTGAAGACAGTTGAAACTTTTCAAGTTTCACTTCAGTAACTGATTGCTCAGCTCTGGATTGTTCTAATTTTTCAGTTAACTCTTCACTCTCAGCTGAAAGAGTGTACTTTTCACCATGTAGTTTTTCAATATCAAAAATGAGAGATTTGATTTTTATTTTGAAACTTTTGATTTCTCTTTTAAGCATCTCAGATTTTACCTTTTCTTCTTTGATTTAATCAGCCAATTTGTGATTGTGCTCACGATATCCGTGCAGTTCAGCTATGCATTTATCACTACAAAGATTAGATTTTACCTCAGATGGCATTGGATTTGGGCCATCATTAATGTGAGCCATAAGAGCATGATTCTGAAATTGAGGCCTTACTTCTTCAGCATATAGGCTCCAATCACATACTCCATCTTGTCTGATGACAAGTGCATTTGAAGTAGTTTGGCTGCTTCCATGAGTTTGGTTAGTCAGTTATGACTGACTTTGATAGGGTTGTTAATAGTGATGCTGCTGTTGATGATTGCTGGAGTGGTAGCTTGCGCTTGGTTGTGGGGATGATTCGCCCTGTGAATTTCTTTGAATACTGTGGTTGTTCCTTTTTGGAGCATTACATTCCCTTGAGAAGTGGCCAGTCATACCACAATTGAAACATTTGACTTTGGATTTGTCGTATCCAAGTTTTGTATTTTCATTCAGACTTAGCTTTCTCCCTTTTCTGAAAAACTTCTTGGCTCTCATTGCAATCATAGCCATTTGCCACTGCAGATCCATTTCTTCCACATCATTTGGATCCATTTCTTCCAAGTCTTCTTGAATCAAATGAGCAGAAGTGAGTTTTCCTCCAAGATAAGCTTCAAAACTTGCAACAAAGGCATTGTAAGTAGCCTTTTGCTCTTCAGTTCTCTTATCTTCAGATATACTTGTAGGAGTGGCAGCAAATCCAGTTGACTGAATTGAAGGAGATGGCTTGGTTGTTGAGGGTGTGGCAATGAATCCTATCATTTTTAATTGATCTCTTGATGAGAGGAAGTCATCATCTTCAGTGATGAATGCATTTTCCACAGAATGAGTTTCTGATGGAAATTTGTATGCCTCAATGACTTTAGGTCCACCTAGATTTCTGTTCTTTTCATCAAGTTCAAGAGCTTCAATTTTTGCAATCATAATATCCAAGGTGGTGCTCTCCAAATCAAGAGTGTTTTTCAGCATGGTTACATTTTGTTTCCAACTTTCTAGAAGACTGTGAAGCATCTTTTTGTTCAGTTCTTTGACTTTATATGTAACCCCCATAATCTCTAAATCATTCACGAGCTGCACAAATCTATGCAGTTGTTTAGAGATTGACTCCCCCTTAAAGTGATGAAAGGTTTCATATTGATTAACAAGCTTATCCTTGTTAATTTCAGCTACTTCACTGCTTCCTTCACACATTATTAACAGTGCATCCCACATAGCTTTAGCTGCTCCATACTTCTCAAGTCTTTTCAGCACATCCATCTTCAATGCTTGTGTTAGAATGGAATAAGCTTTGAGATCAATTTTGATCTTTTTGTAGTCATCATCATCAAGAGTGAGATCCTCAATAGGTATTCTTAAGGTTTTGTATAGTGCAGCCTGATCAGCAAAGAGTGTCACTGGGATGTGAGGCCCTTTACATATGGATATCCAATAGTCTGGATCTACACCTATAATGTAATTCATGAACCTGATTTTCCATTGCTTAAACTCAGATTTGTGTTTAAGCATAGGGGGTTTAGGAGTGTGACCAAGTTCAGAAAAATTATTGAATCCATGGTAATAAGCTGTTTTTAACTGGTTTAAATATGGATTAAATTGATTGTTATGTTCAACAAGTCCAAGTAGTCCAAATAGTCCAAAACAGGCTTATGTAGAGAGATCTGTTTATGTTACTGGTCTGATTTTATGGATGAGAAACTGTTATTAGTTTTTAGATGAAGAATGCCGATGAACAGTGACTGTCAATGTAAATATTCAGTTTTTAGATCTGTTATTAGTTTTCAGCAGATATTCAGTTTGTATACTGAATAGAGGTAGTCGAACACTCTATCAGCAACTCAGTCACCAGATCTATCGAGTTCAGCTCAGATCTGAGCAGATCTGAAGAAGAAATAAGAGCCAAAGCTCTGATACCAATTGACTGGGTTTGAGAATGATATTCTCTGTCTATGTAAATCAACAAGGACCGAATATGATGATTGAGTCAATGATTGTAAGGCGGAATCAAACAATCACAGAACATTGAATGCTGAATAATACTTATAAATGCTCTTTGTATTAAAGAAGGTGAAATACGGTTACAATGAATGCTAGGGTTTTTAGCATGAACTGTAACAGTACACCTTGAACTTCTTACAAAGCAAAATATTCTGATTGTCTAATGTCTAACAACAGTCAGTCTCGGTCACCTCTCATACGAGGTTTTCTATTCTATTTATAGGCTGACACATGCCTGAACAAAAGACTAAACTAACCCTGACCTATACATCAGAACTAGTCCAAGTACAAAAGTCTTCATCAGGATTTCTTTTGTACATCCGCATTGACTAATGCGGATGTTCTAATCTTGTCAGCATTTCTTCTTGGTCATCCTCATTGACAAATGCGGATGTTAAGTTGTTCATCAGCATTTGTGTTTGGTCATCAGCATTGACAAATGCGGATGAACAAACACTACGCATTTGTTGCTGAACATCCGCATTTGTTAATGCGGAAGAACAAACACTTAGTCACATTTGTTCTATGGTCATCCGCATATACAAATGCGGATAGCCGACACTTGGTTTCTATTGTTGATGCAGATTCTTCATCCGCATTAGATCTTGGACTTGGGGAGATTTCAGCATAACAACTATCAATCCACCACTTGAATTGGCATGTATGATCCTTTCAGGGTCTAACAGAACAAAACTACAATGCGAATTGTTTTTGTACTTTTTTGACTTATACTTATTCTGATGTAATAGAATGTCTCAAGATAGTATAGTAAATTGTACTAGCCATATATTAGGCCTATAAATAGAATGATTGGATTCTCATGATGTAACCCTAATTTCCCACTTTGGGTACTTTGATCATCAGTATATACAAAGAGTATTTTATGAATATGTTTTTCGTTTATGAGTATTGATCATTCTGTTTCCATGATTATGATTCAATAGCAAATTATAGTATATTTTATCCATTAATTCCACCCAGTCGTTAACTGATAGTGACTTTTATGCACAACACTGATACCTATCAGGGGCATTAGTATGTGTTATTAGTGGCAAATATTTTGGTGTCTTGCACTTGTACATACAATATGATTATGGTTATAGAATCGATTTGCTGACTATTATCTTGGCATTTATACACAAGACTGATATGAGTACAATAATGGCGTACATTTAAAAATTGAAAGATAGTGTAATGAATAAAGAAATGAATGAATGAAAGGAATGGACAAATGCAAGAAAGATGATAAACAATATAAAAAATGTGAATAGAGCCATATGAATATGTATGCGTGGTTATTCTGTGTTCATAAATGAAGCTAAACAATTAACTAAATTATATAAAGCTAGAACTTACTTAACAACATTGACTTTTGTATACATATTAGTTGCTAGGTAAGCTGTTGAGCTGAGGATGAGCAAACATTGGATTCAAGCTACTAGGCAATAAAAGTTTGGCATCCTAGATTATATGATGATGGAATAATTCATTAGAATTTGACACATTGTTTTAACATAAACTTAATGTTTTTTAAGATAAAATGGTTAAGTGTTTTTATATAAATGATCTATTTAAATTCTTTACTACAATGTTTGATGAAAATGGTGTAAATATAAGTCGTACATATCGTGAATGACTAACAATACGTCACTACATGATCATTTACATGAGTTACAATAATTAGATTTAGAGGTCTTCATTGTGAATAACATTGTATTTAAATCAACCTTTATTAAAGGGCAACAAATTCTTGACATCCACCTCATATTGAATATGATTGTTGATTGGTACTCGTTCATCGGTTCTTGTTAATAGAGTCCTATATCTAAGTTCAATTTGGAATGAGCTACGGCAAGGAGATCCAATGGATCTCCATCTCTTCATTCTCGCTAAGAAAGGTCTTCACTTGGCTTTAAAAGACTTAGAGAATGTTGGTTTATTTCACGGTGTCCAGATTGTTAATTTTTTTATATTGTGTCTTTAATATGATGATGTTGTTACAATCTTAGATGATTGGAGACAAGAGAATATAAAGAATCTTATTATTTCTCTTCACTATTTATATAAATTTAATGGCCTCCAAATTAATCTTTATAAATCTTCTTTATACGGAATTGGGGTCAATGGGGTGAAAGTTAGTAGAATGGAGACATGCTAGGGTTATAAAGCTAAGACATTGCCTTTTACATGTTTGGGTATTCCGGAATGGGAAAAGATGAATCAGATAAAAGGATTTGGATCCGATCGTCGACAAGTTCAAAAAACACCTAGTAAGTGGAAGAGCTCACATCGTGGGTAAAATGGAAGTTGGTGCTAGCGCATAAGGATAAGGAGGGTTATGTTTTGGTAGCCTAGATGCTCTAAATTTAGCCCTCGTGTATAAATGAAGGTGGAGATACTATAATAAGCTAAATTCCCTTTGGGTTAAGTTATTAAAGTGATACATGGAGACAAGGTTAATGATGATAGTGGATATAGGTTTGGGACTATGGGTGAAGCTTACTAAGGTGTTCCTGACCTTCATTATGGTAATAGTATTCCATTATCCTCTATTTGTAGAAAAGTGGAATCGGGTGCAAAGATTCTTTTTTGGATGGATAACTAGTCGTGTACAAGAAAATTATCTAATACCTTTTGTAGGCTTTATAATTTTGCAACTAATGAAAAGGCTTCCACTATAGACACGAATTTTGGGCAAGATTAGGTTTTTAAGAGATGGGTTCATGCAAACTTTATTTGAGAATGTGAAGTCTTAACTTAATGAGGTTTGATTATCTTTAAGGATAGATTCATGGATTTGGTCTCGTAGTGGTTCCACAAAATTCACGGTGAAAGAACTGAGGAAAATAATTGACAAGTGTGTTCTTCTAGATATTAGTATCTCTACAAGATGGAACAAATCCATCCCAAAGAATGTTAATATTTGTGCTTGGAGAGTTTTATTGTATCTCTTTCTAAATAGATGGAATCTGAGCAAGGTTGGGATGAGCATTGCTTCCATATATAGTTTGACCGATTTGTAAGATCAAATTTTAGGAGACTATCATGTGGCATCGAAGTCGTGGAGATTGATAGCAGGTTGGCTAGTGTAAATTTAGTATGGATCTTCGTCCAAAATCTATGATTGAGTTATTTGCTTCTTTTCAAATCTCAAGCAATGGTACAAGTTTGATCGAGGCTATTTGTTTTACTACTTAGCGGGTGCTTATGACACACGGTTCGGAGAATTCTATAATTAGATTGTGTATTTCTCGTTATTAAGTTATTCGGATAGGAACCGTAAAGTTAATATTTCTTGGGATGAGTGGCTTAAAAACCCTCTTCTCATATTTAAATTTCTTTTTCTTTGAGTTTGGTTTCTTGCCAAACTCCGCCGGTCTATATAATTTGTTTTGCTATTCAAAAATAATAATTGTAATCGTTTAAAATAAGTAATAGAAATGTCCATATTGAATTGATTGAACTACGACACAATACATATACTAAACAAGCCCAAATCGCATTCGTCACAAGACATGTTAATACCAAGCCCGGATCAAGTTCATACACGAGACATATTCTAAAACTAAGCGTAAAGCAATTTCATCTGATTTCATTACTTTTAGTTGTAATGGTATTGTTAATTAATTAATTTTTCAGCAGTTATAATTTATTTCTAAATTTGAAGGAAATTAATATATATTGTATTTTATTCTTAATGAATTCTTGAAAATTTCTAACAAGTTGCTAGGGGAAAAGTTGTCGATATACTTCTAAAGATACCATAGGTATTCCTCGTTAATCTGTTGGAAAATAGTTGATTGTAATATGTTGAAAAGTAGTTGTCATTAATAAGTAAAAAAACCCTATAAGTGAGACTATGGAAGATTTGTCACTCATCCCTCACTTAAAATCCGTCAGCAATCCCTTTAAAACTTATGCTAGTCGCGCCTCATTAATAGAATTATGTTGGTAACAAATTACCAATCCTCACCAATTCATTTTCTATGGATATGACATTCGGTAAAAATCATTATTTTTGTCATCTGGATTTAATAATAAATCAAGTTAATGTTATGGAAACATTCTTTAACATTTTCTCTTTGTCTAGCTAATTCTATAATTTTTTTGTCTAAACTTTTTTAATAGATATGTTTTAAGTTAATCATTTAAAAAATTTGAACGGTACATGTACGACTCTATTTCGAATAATAGGTTATATTTTAATCAGGTTCACCTATCTGTTTTCTACCCAGGACCGTACCACCAACCACGTCACTCCCTCGGCAGAAAACTCACTTTCTCAACCCAAAATATTTCTACCCTGAGCAAAACTTGAATTCAATACCTCCTTATATTTAATTGTTATCGGTACCTCACAGTAACTATTTGGCTGAATGATCATTATTATATTAGATACATGTGATATTTTTCCAATTAAAAATTTACATATTCTCTAATAGAATTAACATAAACCAATTGTTAAACCAATGCAATTAGTATTTTCCACACAAAGACACGTATCTCAGTCATTACCGAAAATACCTAAATATTAAGAGAATTTTTTAGTCAACCTTTTAGGACAACAATCAAAAGATAAAGCTTTTTTCATGTTGCCATGACTTTTTTGCCTTCGATTTTGAGTGAAGTATGGAAAAATAGAACTCGAAAAGGATAAATAGATTTGTCTTTCCTAAAGAAGTGGAATTAAAATTGACCTGTCAAAATGACCAAATACTAACAACGATGTTAGACAGCCACCATATACTACTCTATTTGATAGGCTAAAATTACGTCACCCTTTGTATATTTTTTACTTGGGCAAATATAATAATAAAACAAAATATTTTTAGTTTTTTCTCATAAAAGTTTCTATACAATTTTTGCACATAAAAAACAAACTTAATTTTTGGTTTATCTCATAAAAATCACTTAACAATTTTTGCACATAAAAAACAATATACTTTATGTTTTTTCACATAAAACCACTCAATAATTACTTATACAACTTTTGCACCGATTATTTTGTTTGTGTGCATTTTTCACCTCTGTGTTGCTCGTTTAAGTTATATGATCCCAAGTTCGGATTGCTTAAAATGTTGGAGCTCAAGCTCGACATGTTTAAGTTATAACAAATGAAGTTAATTTAATATGTAAATAATTATTGAGGGATTTTTATGTGAAAAAATATGAATTTTGTTATTTTTTTATGTGCAAAAACTGTTGAAAGACTTTATAAGACAAAAACAAAAAGTACGCTGGTATTTTATATGTAAAAAATTGTATAGAAACTTTTATGAGAAAAAACTAAAAATATGTTGTTTTTTTATGGTATTTGCCTTTTTACTTGTGTAATCATGTTTCAATGTTTACGGAATTCTTTTATGTAGAGGCCGAAATGCAGGATCGGTGTTGGTTTCACAACACAAGTGTATCTCACAAATTCATTTAATCTCACTCGGTTTGATGAAGCAGAATCTCTAACTAAGTTCACAAGTAATATAATAAGTTAATGTAAAACAAATGAACACAAGAGCAGTTTTTCTAGATACTTGTATATTCTCAACTCAGTATTACAAGACTTTTACAAGCATGATTTACAAAGTTACAATAAGAAACTATATATACTACTATCTACAGCCAATTATACTTGGATAACCAGCAGGAATCTTCAACTAGACAAATACTACATTGATAGAAGTAAAGTATCTAAGATAAAATATTATCCTGGATTAGATAGTCATGACAAGTCCATGACTTACCTTTTGGTTACCAACTAAAAGTGGCAACTATACTAACTGATAATGGGTGAACAGTAGATAAAAGTATGGGCAACTACATGGGCGTGGGAAAGCTCCATGTAGTATATCAGAGGTTGCAGTAGATGTCAGACAGACCATACTTATGTCTACTGGTTCATAGTTGGTTCTTTCGAATCTAAATGGCTTCGGATGAATACGTTCTTCCGAGGCCATATATACTTCGGAAGAATCAACTTCTTCCGAGTCTTCTGGAAGTCTTTAGGACTTTATTCTTCTGAAGACTTTGTCTTTAGGATCTTCTAAGTTATATACTTTGGAAGGAGAACTACTTAGTCTCGGAAGACTGAATTCTCACTTCGGAAGTTCTTCAACCTTGAGCTTTGGAAGATCTTTGACTTGTCTTCGGAAGAGCAGCTTTTCGGAAGACCACTTCAATTGTACATCAAAATCTTCTAAGTGTTGTTTGGTTACACCAGCCTCATATGATCCAACAAACTCCCCCTAGGCTGACGCTACCAAAACTTCACTACCTTCTATTCCTTAATGTTTTCAACACCAGGGAGAGCAGATATTTGTCTATCTCTTTGTTCTTCCCAAATGCAGTGGTGAGAAGCTTGTACAAGTCATTCGTAGATAATAAATCCAATCGCTTGCTCTGGATGATGTTTACCCTTTGCTGCGTCCCTCTGAAGAGAGTTAGCTGATGAGAATTGTAGTTATATTCCCATCTAACTATTGGATCTGAATTTGGACCTTCAACCATCTATAGGAATGTTCTTCCTTTTATGGTTTCACCTTCTTCTTCCTTTGCTCTCTTTTTCAACTCTTCTTTAGTCTTGGCTTTCTTTGTAAGCTCTTCAACATGAAGATTGTTCAGATGATTTCTGATGTGAGCAGCTATCTAAGAGTAGGAGGGATTAGAGAATGGTCTCTTTGCTAACTCAGCAATGTCAAACCCTCTTGAGTGTAGTAGAGTAGATGTATCAAGTCTGTTCACTTGACGATTCTCCCTTTCCATAGCAAAGTTGTGTGTAGCTTCATCCAACCTCCACGGGACAATTTGACTTCTAGGATTGAGGGGATTGGTTGGCAGCTTGTCCCCTTTTCATATGTCCAGCAGAGTCACCAGTTTCCTTCTTAACTTCTTCTCTTCTTCATTAAGTGTGTCTGAGTTAGTTGCAAGAAGTTGGAGAGCTTGGTCCAGTGTTTCCCTTGGCAGATCAAGGAGTGAATCTCTTTTGAGGGAACAGGAAGAGCCATCAGTGTATTTCAGCTTAATTGACTCCTCCTCATAAGAGATGTCACTCAATGTTATGCACTTGATGAGCTTTCTCTTGATCTCCTTGAATTCTTGTAAGGTCAGGGGCTTAGAAGGTTCAGAAGATGGTTTAGGTATAGATTGGGTTCTGGGTTGTGTTTTGGGTTTAAGGATAGGTATTGGTGGTTGTTGGGAAGCAGTGAGTGAGGGTGTAAGTAAGGCTGATGGTATGGGTTCAGGGGTGTAAGGCTTAGTGGTTGGTTCAGTTTTGATAGGGAAGGAAAAAGATATGGGTGTAGGTTGTGGTTTGGGTGCTGGTTTGGGTGTTGGTGTTGGTTTGGGTGCCATCCTCTGAACACTTTGAATTACCTCCTGCCTTCTTCTTAAGCAAATGTCAGCCTTGATGTCACTACATGTTGTTGTAGCGTCTTCTCTGACATAAGACCCACTTGCCTGCCAGTGAAGCAATGGGGTTTAAGATAAGCTTTCATCCATTCCTTATCTCCTACCTTCTTGGTAGCAGCAAGTTGTGCCTCTTCCTCCTTCTTCTTTTTCTCCCTTAGCTTTTCTTTAGCAGTCCCCTTCCTTTCTTTGTTGATTTGATGTTGCTCTTTGTGAAAAAGAAACAAGATCGTATCATCATCATGAGGTGCCAGTTCCTCTTGAGAATAGCCTTTAGAGCAGAGAAAGGCTATCCTCTCCATCTTCTCCCTTTCCATAGCCTCCTCCTTCCTTTTCCTCTTCTCCTCCTCTATGGCCAATCTTGTTGCTTCCTCCTCTTCCTTTTACAGCAAGGTTGCCTTCTCTATCTTCACAAGCTCATCAAGTGGGAGTAGAAGGATATCTTCAGTTACTACTCCCAGGCTGATGAGCCTATCTATAACCTCCACTCTCCTCTAGTTGTTGATACTTTCTTGGGAAGCTACTGCTGCTTTGCTGCTTGCGGCCAGCAACTTCCTAATATCAATTCTTCCTTTCTTCTTGAGCTTTTCCAACCTTTCCTCCTCTAGAAGCTCCTCAGTAGTGAGCTTCCTCTTCCCTTTAGGATCAGAGGAAGATTCAGCCTTTGGAGACTCAGATTTAGAGGATTCAGGTTGGGGAGAGTGGGGTTGCACTTGTAATGTTTGAGATAGAGGGGTTGTAAGGAAGTCCTCACTGTTTATCTTAGAGGGTAGGTCAAGAATGGCCTTTGTGATGAATAGGTCATCGGACAAGGAAGATAGTTCAATTATTCGTTCGGCAACTTGGATTTCTCCTTTGGAAGAAACTTGAATTGTACTACCTGTCCCTTGTAAATTAGTTGATGGGCCATGAGTCTGTATATCCCCTTCGAAGTTAATCTCAGGTTCAATAGAGACCTTAGGTTGACCAACTTCCTCTTCAGAGGTAGGTGGTGCATTCAGCCTTTGAAGCTCTTTAGCTCCAAAGTAGGCAACTACTATATCAGGGGAAGGTTGTTCAAGGGAGGAGCTTATCAGAAATGTGGTTAAAAATCTGTTGAGGTCGATAAGCATCCTTGGGTCCATTTGAATAGTAATGGGAGCTGGTTGAGGGAAGATGGTTGTAGGGTGTTGTTGTGTAGGATAAAAAGAAGATATGGCATCAAGGGTTGTTGTTGTGATGGCAAGGCTGGGTTCTACATGTCTTTGTTCCAGTACATTCTCCCCCTTTTTGGTAGCATCATCTTAAGAAGTAAATGAGCTAGAGGAAGAACTTAAAGAAACCTGAGTATGTACATACCTAACAGACTTCTCAATCTGTGTCTCAGCTAGTTGAGCCTTGAGATGTTCAATCTCAAGTTGCTGAGTGGCAGACCTGTCCTCTAAAGTCTTAACCTTTAATTCAAGGTTTGAGGCTTTAGAAAGCAGGTCTCTGACAATGAGTTTCAGACTACCCTCATCTTCTTTTGAAGAATCATTGGTAGATGAGATAACATACCTAGTATGTTCATCATCACCACCAGTAATGGTTTCTTGGCGCCCTGGATACCCTTGCTTAGTTATGTCTCTTTCAGAGGCATTAATTGGCAAGGTTGTCATAGACTCAGTCTCACTAATGTTACCACTATCCTGAGCGGTTAGTGAAACACTCTCAGTAGTGGCAGCTAAGCCTACATAAGTCACCTCCACACCAGTGTGACTCATATTAGTTAGGTTTAGCTGATGTGGGATAGACATTAGAGATTCCCTAGGGCTTAGTTGATCTTGAGAGTGGTGTGGTAGATCAATATCATGGCTCGGATGGAACATAATGTCCTCATCAGGTCAGGTTAATAGGCCAATAAGGGATAGAGAAGTTATATCTAATGACCCAAAACCTTGGTCAGCACCTAATGGCTCATCTACAATACCAGTTAAGCCAATGATGTAGCCGTCCCTTTTTGGGTGCTCAGGGGAGTGCTGAGACTTAACCTGAGGTCTAATGGCTTGGGTTGTGGGCTCGTCAGGTTGAGACTGACGAGACTCAACGCTAACATTGAGGTCAAAGGTGGAGGATGGTTAGACCTCTGGCTGAGTGGGAGCCCTGAGTTCCACTCTAGCCTTTTTGGTTTGACCAGAGGGGACCTGATCAAGTAGAGTTGATTAATCAAGAGTTCGTTTGGGGCATCTTGTGTAGGTGATCTTGATTGGGTGGGAAGAAGTAATTGGCATTGGAGTGGTAGTGTCTGGTGTGGGTTCATCACCTGTTGGGCTTGTAGGGATGTCACCAGAAGCCATTGGCTTAAGCATACCTAGAAGAAGATCAGTTAATCTTCCAGTGAAGTTGGTGGATACCTTTTTCAGAATTTTGTCGATGCCAGGCCTTTTGTGAGGGACTAGTAGAACATCTTCACATTGTAGTTTGTCCTGGTCTAGGTCACAATTGATGATGTACTAAATAAACCAGGGATACATGTTGAATGGATCCCGAGGTGAGATTGCCTCTTAAGTTGTTCAGCACAAATTTTGAGTAGTTGAAGCGTAGGCCCTTTACCAACCCGTGGACTAGGCAGCCCAAATCATATGGGATTTGATCCTATCCCTAGACTTTTTGGATAGGCAGTGCAGGACGATGTGTAGCAAGAAATTCCAATTGTAGGAGAAGTCAAACTTATAGATGGTAGACCTGTTCATATTGCCACCATATCCCATCTGAATATCGGTATTTTCCAACTCAGATTTGGGGAATTCAGTAAGGGCGCCCTAATCATGAAGCTCCAAATGCTCCCCGACATTTGATTCAGTTATTATGATCTCCTGGCCACAGATCCTCGATCTGATGACCCTTTCATGGTTAATCGTCTCGCTTCAACCATTGGCCCAGAATTCAGCCATATGGTTTGAGTAGATGGTGGGGTTAACAGTGAGGGAAGTGAAGTATGTCAAATGTGACAATAATTTGACAATAGGGGAAAAATCGACATCCTTCGATGAATCAAGGATGGCAACCTGGTTATGTTGAGGATTCAAGACCATTTTTTAAGGGAGTACTGTTTGATTGAAGGAATTTGAGTGTGAGTGAAGAAGATAATGGAAATATAGGGCTTTTGCAGTGATAAAGAAAGTAAATAAAGAGAGTCGAAAGTTTTTAAATGGGCGTTAAAAGCCAAATCGATAAGGTGAAAGGACAGTTTAGGTTTTGATTTGACAGGGGAGGTAAGATAGACCATTTAAAATATTCTGACAATCATCAATAAAATCTTACTTTTTACAGAGTAGGGCCCAAAGATTTCTGTTACACAGTAAAGTTTTCTTCCGAGGGTAAAATTGCTTCCGATAGAAAACACTTGTGTTTCTCAGTATTGTCTTCCGAAGCCATTTTCACTTCCGAAAGCAAACCATGCCTCAATCACAAGTTTGCTTCCGAGAGTATAGTCTTCTTCCAAGAAAACAAGTTAGTTAGCTTCGGAAGTAGATTTAATCTATGATTAAATGTTCTTCCGAGGCTAAAAACTCTTCGGAAGAGAATATTTATGCAAAGGAATTTGCCTTCGGAAGATAGATAAAGATCTCTTTCGAGGGTAAATTTCTCTTCGAAAGAATTCATACTTAGAAAAACTTTGAAGAAAACCTTCTTGTACAAGTTAGATTGTTTATAGACAACATAGAAAAGAAGCATTTAAAGAGGCTTTTCAAAAGAGAAAGACTAGTCAATGTTAATCATCCCAATAACTGTAATTAAATACTTGAATCTTTGTTCATCAAAGGCTTTGGTGAACAAATCAGCATATTGTTCATTTGAATTGACTTTGACTAGTTTGAATAGATTTTTCTCATGAATATCTCGAATGAAATGGTACCTGATGTCAATATCTTTTGTCTTGGAGTGCTTGACTGGATTTTCTATGATAGATATGGCACTCTTTTGTCTATATGGATAGGGGTCCCCATCAAGTTAAAACCATAGTCTAGCATCTGATTCTGAATCCAAAGCAGTTGAGCACAGCAGCTTGCAGCAGCAATGTACTCAACTTCAGGAGTAGATGTGGATACACATGATTGCTTCTTGCATTGCAAGGAGATAATCCTTCCAACAAGAAATTGACATCCTCCTGATGTAGATTTCTTGTTGATGTTGAAGCCACCATAATCACTGTCCGTGTAACCATAAAGGTTAAAATCCTTATTCGTAGGATACCAGAGGCCCAGTTTGGGAGCTCCTTTGAGGTATCTAAGGATTCTCTTGGCAGCAATTAGGTGAGACACCTTTGGAGCTACCTGATATCTTGCACAGATGCAAGTTGCAAACATGATATCAGGTCTACTTGCGGGGAGATACATCAGAGACCCAATAATTTCCCTGTACTGATGCTGATCAGTATCCTCCCCCTCAGAATCAAGACAAAGATTATGATTTCTGGGTATAGGTGTCTTGGCTGGCTTATAATCTTTCATCTCAAATCTCTCTAAGATGTCCTTGACATACTTATATTGATTGATGAAGAACCCTTCTTCCATCGGCTTCACTTGAATTCCAAGGAAAAAATCCATCTTTCCCATAGAACTCATCTCAAACTTCTTTCTCATGATGCCTTCAAAGTCTTTACATATTTGGTCATTTGAGGATCCAAATATGATGTCATCGATATAGACTTGAATAAGCAACATGTCTTTCCCAGATATCTTTATGAACAATGTTTTGTCTATGGTGCCTCTGGTGTAGCCATTCTTTAGAAGAAACTAAGATAGTGTCTCATACCACAGCCAAAGTTCCTGATGCAACCCATAAAGAGCTTTATCCAGTTTGCACACATAGTTGGGGTGCTGTGGGTCTTCAAATCCAGGTGGCTGGCACACATAGGCTTCTCTATCAATATCCCCATACAAAAATGCACATTTGACATCAAGTTGATAGACTGTGAAGTTCTTGGATGCTGCCAAAGCAAAGAAGATTCATACAGCCTCAAGTCTTGTAACAGGTGCAAAAAAATCAGTGTAATCTATGTCTTCCTTCTGTGTGTATCCTTGAACAACAAGTCTTGCTTTGCTCTTGATGATCAAACCTCTATCGTCTCTTTTGTTTCTGAACACCCACTTAGTGGCAATGGGGACTCGACCTGGTGACAGTGGACACAAGTTCCATACCTTTTGCCTCTTGAACTGAAGCAACTCCTCTTGCATTGCTTCAGCCCAATTGTTGTCCCTGAGTGCTTATTCCACCTTCTTAGGTTCCATTTGAGAGAGAAAGCATGAGTACATGCAGACATTCCCATTGTGAGTCTGACTTCTGGTTCTCAAACCTTCTGAGACATCCCTAATGATGTTCTCAGCTGGATGAGTGGTGTGTATCTTGAGCCTAGGAATCACATCTAGTTGCATAGATAGATCTAGGTTTGAGAACTTTTGCTCAAGATTTTGAACACCATGACCAGCTGATGTCTCACACTCATTCAATGAGGAATGATTGAATGAATGTGTGATAGCATCAATGGTACTTTGCTATGAAGTAGCATCAACAATTACCTGTTCCTCCAAATTTGTGTCTTCATTAGCTTGGTGGTGAATGCTAGAGTTGTCAGCTGTTGAGTTATTAGGCTCAGTTGGCTGACAACTTGTTGACGCTCCCTTGTTTCTTGAGATATTCATGCTTTCAGGAATTCAAGTTGAAGGAGCTTGATCTTCAATTCTTCTTGGAGGACTAGGAATAGGTCTGGGTAACTCAAACAGTTGATCTTTATAGGGGTCACTTTGAGTTCCTGTTCCAGCTGAAACATTCTCACAAGATGGTTTAGGATAGTTTGGAAAACTTCTAAATTGAAGATATGATCAGGACCATTCCCTTGACACAAGGAGTGTGCTCATTGACAACAATGTTGGATGATTCCTCAAATTATTGATTTTAAATATTATACAATCTATAAGCAATAGAAGTTGAGGAATATCCAACAAAGATAGCATCATCCGACTTTTCAGCATATTTTTCTAAATTGTCTTTTATGTTAAGTATGGCACACCTGCTGCCAAAGAACCTAAGGTGAAAAGATTAGTTACTATTAGAAACCCAAACCTTGTTGGTCTTGGGCTCTTCCAGTGTAGATGATATAATTAAACCAAAATGTATGCATGAGGGTTCAATTATGGTTTGTGAAGAAGAGGCTTGTGCTGTAGCATCTATTCTGATCATCCATTCCATCCTTTGGTTGATCTGTATAGATGAGCATGATGAGGCTTGAGCAACATGACTTGTTTCCATGGCTTCTTTCTTCTCGAAAGAAGTTTGCACCACCTTTTCTTCCGAAGCAGTTTTCTTCTTTGAAGGTTTCAAAGGGTTCTTTTTGTTTCTTTGTTTGTTCTTTAGCTTTTTTTTCGAAGCTATTTTCCTTTCGGAAGAATGAGTTTCTTTCAAAAGTAACTTAGCTTTGTAAACAATCTTTCCTTTCCTTAACACTTGGACCATATGGTAAGGTCCAAATATGAAACCATCCTTGACTCCTTCTTTCTTAACATTGGCTGCATAATGTGTGCTTGCTAGATTGTAGTAACAATCTTTAGCCATATGGTTTTGCAGACCACAGATTATGCACTTAATGTTATTCTTGATGGGGCATGAGGGCTGTTGTTTCTTGCACTTCTTTTATTCTTCAACAGCCTTCCCCTTCAATTTTTGATCCTTCAGCTGGATAGGAGTGCTGGTACTACACTCTTCTCCCGAATCAAAACTTCCAACACTTGTAATCCAGCTGAGATGAATAAACCCTTTTGTCTTGAGTCTATCTTCAACTTAGTCTCAGCCACCTTCTTGGCAGTTTTTCTTGTTGCCCTAATTTTATTCTTTCTGGCTTTAGTGGTTAGGGATTGATCAAAAGCTGTAGGGATGAGGTTTTTTCCGTCTTATCCTTCCCTGTGGTTGTCACCATTGTTGCCTCATTCTTCTGTTCATTGGGTTGTGGGTCAGCAGTTGGAACCTCTTGCTCATCAACACCACATCTTGGCTGTCTAACAGACACATAAGAGTGTAGTGGAGCAATTTCATTGGTTCCCAACTCACTTCTGTTTTGATAACACACCTTTGAGTGGGAGGATGATGCAATGATGGTGTTGAAGTTATGTTCTTGAATGACATACTTTTTTGCTTTAGCCTCAGTTATTACTAGGTGGGCTTGAGCCTCAGTCAACTTAGATATTAAATCTTTTATTTGAGCCCTATAGTTGGAATGTTCATGTTTTAAAGAGGACACAGTTTTCTCTAACTCTTCAATTTTGAGTTTGTAGTCAGATTTTTCTCTCTTAAAATCAGATTTTAATATATTTAACGACTCAATATCAGATTTAATCTCCATGTTGTAGTCCTGATACAACTTAACCTTAGCAATACAGGCTAGAGTACAGAGATGTTCATATACCTTACTGTCTTCAGTTTCAGCCATAAGAGCTTGAGTTGGAGTGACATCTTGCACCATGAAGCTCCAATCAACTTCTTGAGCAACAACTACAATCTGTTGTTCAGTAGGCTTGGCTGTAGTTTTTGGGGTAACAGGGTGTTGGGAGGCTTGAGCTGCTCCAGGATTAGATTTAGGAGCCTTGCATTCCCTTGCAAAGTGACCAAGCTGGTTGCAGTTGTAGCACTTGGCTTTTGACTTGTCAAACCTAAATTTGTTGTTGGTTGGGTTTTGAGGGAATTCCCTTCTAGTTCTTTTAAAGAACTTCTTTGCTCTGTAGGTTAGAAGATCCATCTGCTGGACAATGTTCATATACTCAACATCATCTGGGTGAAAACACTCTAGATCTTCAAAGCAGAATTGAAAATCTCCAGAGTGCTCACTCCCTGAAACAAAAGCATAACTATCCTGGAAAGGATTTCGTTAAGCCTGTTGAGACCTGGGTCTCTCAGGGAATGTGATGTATGGTCCAAAAGAGGATGATGGCTATTGTGGGTAGTTCAGGTATAATTGGGGCTGGAGAGTTCTTGAACCTTCAGCAACATGTAAAGCATTGCTAACAGGAAGGTTTGAGGTTCTGTTCATCTAATGGCCTTTCTAAGTTTTCATCTCCATACAATATCCATCAAGGATTCCATATAGTTCAGTCATGGTGAGAGTGTTGAGATTCTCAATTCTCTTAATTAAGAAATAGTAGAAAGTCCACTCATGATAAAGTGCACTCATGAATTTTCTCACTATGTATCTCTTCTCAAGAACTACTCCCATAGACTGAAGAGAGGTGATCAAGTCCATGTATCTGAAGTATTGTTGGCTCAAGGTCTCACCAACAATGTATGTGAAGTTCTCAAACTTTTGCTTCAGCACATCTTTCTTGGTCTCTTTGGATTTAGTAGAACCAGAGTATATCAACTTCAAAGCATCAAATAGTTCTTTGGCAGTCTCGCATTGCTTAAAGCCTACCATTATGGAGTTTGGTATAGCTATGAGCAACACAGTCATGGCTTTGCAGTCAATGTCCATCTTCATGATGTCTTCAGCAGAGTAGTCTTCGATAGCTTTCTCAATCATGGCACCATTACCAGTTTGGGATTCCACCTTTGGTTGGTAAGGACCATGAGTGACTGACCTCCACATGCGACTGTCTTGATACTTGATAAAGCCTTTAATATGTTTGCACCAGGTTCCAAAATCATCAAGGGTGATGATAGGAGCCTTGGTCATGGTTCCGATCTCAAACTCAGAAAATTTCTGGTTAAGAGCCATTTGAGTGAAATGAGTAAGTATGAAGAAACAAGGGTGATTTAGGATGGTTAGAATCTCTAACTAAGTTCACAACTAAAATAATAAGTTAATAAAAAACAAATGAACACAAGAGTATTTTTTCAAGATACTTGTATATATTACTTCTCAACTCAGTATTACAAAGACTCTTACAAGCCTGATTTACAAAGTTACAATGAGAAACTATATATACTACTATCTACAGCCGGTTATACTAGGATAACCAGCGGGAATCTACGACTAGACAAATACTACATTGCTAGAAGTAAAGTATCTAAGATAAAATATTATCCTAGATTAGGTAGTCATGACAGGTCCATGACTTACCTTTTGGTTACCAACTAAAAGTGGCAACTATACTAACTGATAATGGGTGAATAGTAGATAAAAGTATGGACAACTACATGGGCATTGGAAAGCTCCATGTAGTATATCAGAGGTTGCAGCGGATGTCAGACAAACCATACTTATGTCTACTGGT
Source organism: Flaveria sonorensis (assembly GCA_025506505.1). Classification (NCBI taxonomy): domain Eukaryota; kingdom Viridiplantae; phylum Streptophyta; class Magnoliopsida; order Asterales; family Asteraceae; genus Flaveria; species Flaveria sonorensis. The sequence continues at coordinate 34,431,523 of CM046427.1, forward strand.
TCGTAGTTGGTTCTTCCGAAGCTAAATGGCTTCGAAAGAATAAGTTCTTCCGAGGCCATTTATACTTCGGAAGAATCAACTTCTTTTGAGTCTTCTGCATGTCTTCAGGACTATATTCTTAGGAAGACTTTGTCTTTGGGATCTTCTAAGTTGTATACTTCGGAAGGAGAACTACTTAGTCTCGGAAGACTGAGTTCTCACTTCGAAAGTTCTTCTACCTTGAGCTTCGGAAGATCTTTGACTTGTCTTCAGAAGACCACTTCAATTGTACATCAAAATCTTCTAAGTTTTGTTTTGGTTGCACCAGCCTCATATGATCCAACACGAAATTTACCTTTACGATCAAATAAGACGCAAATGATAATTACATTAACCAGTTACCCATTCGCCTCATGCTAACAGCCTAAAACATCTTAAGATGTTTTTATAGTGTGTTTATGATGTTTTTAGTCTCAAATATATATATATAGAGGAGGGATCCTAAGAAAACCACAATGTAATGAGAAAACTAGAGAAAACCAATGAAATCGGTCACATAATTTAATAATTTTTTATCACTACCCTCTATGTATATGTGTGAGTATATATAAATAAGTGTATGAATCATATGAAAACTGTAGCATGGTTTTATATATATGTCATACATAGATTACGTATACGTAACCATTTTTCATTCGACATACTGTTACGTATACGTAATAATCTTCATTCTCGTATGTATGCTCAACATATATGTATCAAACACTTAAAAAACATTTTAACAATTAAAATAACAAAAAAGATTTGAATTATGTTATTGGTTTCTGTGGTTTTCTTTGGTTTTCACATAATTATTGGTTTTCTCAGGAACCCTCTCCTATATATATATATATAGGGAGGTTCCACTAAAAAATATATTTTGCCTAAGAAGAATAAGAAATATTGCAAAGAAAAAGGTTAAAGGGTATTTTGGGTATTTAACTACTTTTGTTGACTTTTTTGAGTTTCCTCCAATTTTTTAAACGTTTATAACTTTTTCATGCTAGATTATTTTTTAAAACAAATTACACCATAAAATCAAGCATCCTTTCCTCTTTAAATTGAGTATAGCATTGTTATATTTTTTTTACAAAAAAAAACAAATTATGTTGTATTTCATAAAACAACATAAAATTATGTTGTATTTCATAAAAACATCACAGTTTTGTGCTATTTTGCGTCAAACAGCACAATTTTATGCCGTTTTTCAACAAAACAGCACAAAATTGTGTTTTATTTCACAAAAACATCACAGTTTTGTGTTGTTTTGCTTCAAACGGCACAGGTTTGTGTTGTTTTTCTCAAATAGCATAGTTTTGTGCGGCTTTGCGTAACATGTTCTATGTTGTTTTACGTCAAAACAACAAGGTCTCATGTGTTGTTTCGGTGGTGTATTATGTCAAAATATCAAACAACATAGAAACAACACTTTCTTTGCTATTTTAATGTTCACTATTTTGAGTTAATATAACACGTTTTGTGTTGTTTTGCGTTAGAACAGTAATCTGTGTGTTGTTTTGTGCTTGAACAATCAACGTGACAACTAAAGTGTGATAAAACGAATGACATTCGAGTATTATTGATCATTGATGTCATCCACCGTCATTATTAATTACCTCCAATTACCAATATCATTGACTACCGAATCATTGTCTTAAAACACTACCGATTAACACCCATCGCTCAAGTTAACACCTCTAATAACCCATTAGTTGTTGTATGTAATTATGGAGTTTAAGACAATGAGAGACATTTAGGCTTTGGTTGTATTTTGAGGTTAGTTTTTCATAGGGTTTGTGGATGAATAGAGTGTGTAAAAAAATATGCTACATTTTTAAAAAGAGAAAAGGAATTAGATTAAATGGTTAATAGACCAAAATACCCTTTAACCCTATTTTTTAGTTTTGCCACATATCACCACCTTATTTCTTCTTACACTTTTTAGGCAAATATTATTTTTTTATTAGAACCTCCTCCTATATGTATATATATATTTATACACACACACACACACATGTGTGTGTGTATAACTTTCATTTTATACACGACAAACACATGGTAGTTACAAATTGTACTAGTGACATTCAAGGGTGTTCGTAACGTTTGTAGGGGCTAAGATGAACAATTAAAATAAAACAATTTTTATTTGTATAAGTTAGTTTTCAATAGTAACTTGTTATAGGTGAGTTGTACGTAAGTTTAAACTGGTGGGTTTGACCTGCGCTATGCAGCGAGTGTTATAAAAGTTGATAGATTTAGTTATAATGATTTATACTTTAGTACTAACCACCCAAAAAATATATTACGTGCGAAATGCTAATGAAAAATTGTAATAGAGAAAACACTAAAAAATAAATACCTTAAAACAGAGAAGAAAAATAGCGAATGCGTAAATGACTACTTTACTACAATTAACGAGCTTTATTGTAAATTCATTAAAATAAAATTTGACATAACTCGAAAGCTTAAGTACAAAACTTAAAAAAGTTCAGGAGATCAAATGTAAATTTGATATAACTCAAATGCTTAAGTATAAAGCTTAAAAAAAGTTTGTAAGATAATATCAGAAGATTATAAGGCTAATGCAACCAAAGAAGCCAAAACAACATAGGGTCTTCCTGCATGCATGCACTGGACGTACAAGGTAGAAGTGCTTCGGAAGTTTTTCACACTACATCAGAAAATACTCTAAGTGTAAAATCTTCTGAAGCCAAACTCCAAATCTTTCGAAGCCAAACATGAAGTCTTCCGAAGCTTCATAGACAAAGTCTTCCAAAGCCATTTTACTGTGAAGACTAATTTCTTTCGAAGACAGAGAAGACATGCTTTCTCTGATCTACTTTACATAAAGCTGACACACTTTCCGCTGCAACTCTGAAGACTCACCAACTTATATGAGTTGTTGAAAAGTCCATGCTTTTGTAAACAATAGAATAAGGTCTTAGTCTATAACTTCCTACTTTTGTACCTGTAAACCATTTTATATTAGAAAAGGATGTGAGTTATGGCATGTCATAGTCACTAGTCAAAAGGCAAAAATTCCTTTTGACTCTACATTGATCTTGTTGTCTAGATTAGTGTTTTCAACTGTCTTTCTAAGTATTGAGGGCAGCCAGGCTAAACTACCTGGGGACCAGGAACTATAACATTGATGAACTCATATCTCTCCTCTTTGAAGAGTTGAATGAACTAGTTGACAATGAGTTGTCACAGGAGAGGAAGGAGGCAGAGGATGCAGCATTGCTCCTTAAAATCAAGGAGGAAAGGAGACTGAAAAGGCTCTATAAACATGCTCCTGTCCTCTTCCTAGTTCAAGAAAGTCCTGAGACAGAGACTGTGGCAGCTGCACAACCTCAGGTAGACAGGGAAGCTGAAAAAATGAATATGATCAACTACCTGAGTACCACAGGACTCTATCAGGCAGCTGAACTTCTTCCCCTATCCTTTGAGTACATTGAATTTGAATATCTAAAGCAGCTGGAGGAACAAGCTACAAAAGAAAGAAAAGCTGCTAAGAGAAAGTTAAGGGAAGAAGCTGCAAGGTCTAGGGCCATCATCCCCAAAAGCCAAAAGAAGTCTGAAGATGTATGGATTCTTCGGAAGGAGGCTTGGTCCTATATCTATATCCACTATGGATGAGCATATAAGAGTGATCAAGCAGAAGATCAAAAAAGGAGAGCTTGTAGACTTGCATTCTCCACCAAGTCTAGCTCAACCTGAAGTTGAGGTGAAGGTTGAAACCCCTGAGACAATACAACCTAAACCTAGAGCTGCATCTCAGCCAACTTTGTCTTCTAATCCACAGCAGGGTTCTCTTCTCTCTCCTTCTTAACCTGTGAGAGAAGAGATCCCAACTGAGAAAGACACAACAGAACAATCTGGTACTGAAGACCAGTCCTCTCAGTTAAAAACTTCAAAGAGGAGGAAAAGGATGGCCAGGAAAAGTGTTTAAAAGAAGAAGAAGAAGGCCAAGGCATCCACCTCCACACCTCAGGATGAGTCAGAGCATCCTGAGGCAGTGCATGAAGAGGCCGCTCAACCAACTCCTATTCAAGTAGAGCCTCTTGCCATGGAAAGACCCATCTTGTCCTGGAGTTTTGCTGCTAATCCGGACAGATGGGATGTCATCAAAGATCAGGTGGTTAAGATGTCTACTCCTGGCAAGACAGCTTGATCTTCCTCTACATGATCTCTATGATATGAGAAGATACTATGAGAGTTTGAGGGATCCTGACCAAATGATGAAGAGAGGCTTGGTCTTAATCCTAATGAGGACTATCAACATCTAAAGAACTTCTCTGTTTTGGTAGCATCAGCTAAGGGGAGTTTGTAAGATAATATTAGAAGGATATAAGACTGATTCAACCAAAGAAGCCAAAACAACCTAGGGTCTTCCTGCATGCATGCACTGGATGTACAAGGTAGAAGTGCTTCAGAAGTTTTACACACTACGTCAGAAAATACTCTAAGTGTAAAATATTTCAAAGCTAAAGTCCAAATCTTCTGAAGCCAAAGATGAAGTCTTCCAAAGCTTCTGAGACAAAGTTATCTGAAGCGATTTTGCTGTGAAGACTGATTTCTTCCAAAGACAGAGAAGACATGCTTTCTCTGATCTACTTTACATAAAGCTGACACACTTTCCACTGCAACTCTGAAGACTCACCAACTTGTATGAGTTGGTGAAAAGTCCATGCTTTTGTAAACAGTAGAATAAGGCCTTTGTCTGTAACTTCCTACTTTTGTACCTGTAAACCTTTTTATATTAGAAAAGGGTGTGAGCTATGGGATGTCATAGTCACTAGTCAAAATGCAAATCTACGTTTTGACTCTACATTGATCTTGTTGTCTAGATTAGTGTTTCTAACTGTCTTTCTAAGTATTGACGGTTGTAGGATGTAGTATAAAGTGTCTCATGTCCTTGTCATTCGAATATGCTTTGTAACACTTGTAATAAAACTTGAGAGCAATATACAGCATCCTTGAAAATCATACTTGTTTGTTCTTGTTCTTAATTCTGTCTCACTACTTACATGTGTTTTTAGTATCATCATACTCAAACCCAGTTCCCCATTTGAACTGTTAAGTGTTCTAAACCTCTCCTCATTGTGAGACTAATTGTATTGACCACCCTTCACATGGTCCTATAGAGTTTAAGTGATTAAAAGTAAATTTTACATAACTCAAATGTTTAAATATAAAATTTAAAAAAGAGAAAATAAATAGGTATCAATTTGGAAGAAATACAAAGAGAGAGAAAATGTTGTAGTTAGTTTCAAAATTTGTTAGAGCTTTATTGGAAAAAATAAAGTAGTTTTTTTATTAGTGTGGAGCAAAAGAAAATTATTATGGTAATATTGAGAAATATATACCTTCACTGCTCATAGTTTTTTCTATTTATTATATATAGTGATGCGCGGGTGTTATCGAGACTCTTTCCCGACCTGTCTTAAGCGTTGATATATTTGTGTATTATTATTATAACTATGCAAATATTAGTGATTATCTACTTAATTGCTTAACTAAAATAATACTTAATAAAATAGTATTAATTATAAAAATATAAATAATATATATATATATATATTATTATATATATATATATATATATATATATATTCTAATATTAATTTAAATTTTTATTACATAATACTTAGAAATATATAAATGATAATGTAATTGACAGAAATTAATTAAATATGATTAAATTAGGAACTATTATATATACATTTGTATCTTATGTTTAAAAATTATATTAGGTGTCTTGAATTTTAAGTAAAATTTTGAGTGTGTTCTCAACTAATGTTGTATATAATAGTATAGATAATATAGATATAGTTTATTGTTATCATCATTATTATAAAAGTTTTTCTTAATTATATAGTTAGGTATTCAATAATATAATACTTATTTATAAATTTACTATCATTTTTGAAATAAACGTAATACTTAATAATAAATTTAAATGTTAATTTAAATAAATTAGCCATTCAAAAAAATAAATTTAAATGTTAATTTAATGTATTATAAATATATAATATATAATATAATGAATTAAATAATATCATATTTTAAAAATTATATTAATAATATATATTAATTAATGTATTAACTAGAAGAATTTTATTAAATGAAAGACAAACTAGGAGTGAATACATAAAACACATAAACCTAATCTTAAGAAGTTGTAGTAGGTGTCTTAATTTTCTTTTTTTTTTTTTTTTGTAAAATTAAAACTTGTGTCACAAGATTTTGCTTTAGATATAGATTATTTTTATCATTATTATAAACGTATCTAGTAATTATAAAGTTAAGTATTCAAATAAAAATTTACCTATTTAAATTAATAATAATAATAAATAATAATAATAATAATAATAATAATAATTATTATTATTATTATTATTATTATTATTATTATTATTATTATTAGATATATAGTAATTATATAGTTAAGTTTTCGAAAAAAATAATACTTATTATGAATTCAAATATTAATTAAAGTATTATAAATAATATAATATATATTGAATTAAATAATCTCATATTATTATTATTATTTATTAGTAATGCATTATTATGTAATTATTAGAAAGAAGTTTATGAAATGTGGGGTAAAATAAGAATAATTGTATACACACATGCATCTAATGTTTAAAAAATTGTATTATGTGTGTTAATTTTTTTTTTTTAAATTACACTTGTATGCAAAGGTTTTACTTTAAATAGTAGTATAGATATAAATAATATAATATATAGTATAGTGAATTATATAATCTTAAAGTATTATACAATGTATTAATAATATGTATTAATTAGAAGTGTTATTAAATGAGGGGCAAAATAAGTGTTGAGTCATGAATGATGAATCTACCGAAAACTCAGGATTTTAGCATTGGCCTTCAACTACTGAAACTGGCCAAGTTCTAAATCAAGTGTCAAATGGCATATGCTGAATGACTGCTGATCAGAATATGCCAGGCAACTGTTGAACTACATGTGCTGTAAGACTACATATCAGCACATATAGTTCAACTACTGATCAGCAGATAACTCCATCATCTGTCGATTGACTACTGCTGATAACAAGCATGTCTATGCCTACGAATGTTGTGTTTAACCTTTAGGAGACAACATAGTACTAAAACTGTCAATTCCGATACACAGATTACCCGTTCAACTGTAGCATCTGAACAAATAATAGTTTATTCTTATTGGTTAGTATAAAAGTCCTCACACTTGCATAGTTGAGGCAAGCTTTCTAAGCCATTTGATTATATCTGTCGAATTGTAATATTTGTATAAAACAGATTAATCAAGTGAATACTTTGAAAGAACTTATTATGTTTATATTTAATTAAAGTATTTGTGTTGTGATAGTAAGTAACTAACTTAGATTCTGCATTCATTAATTATTAATAATTGAAAAAGTTCTTGCTTATCTTAACCAACCCCGATCCAACAATAAGAATGATTGCATCGTACACTTGTATCTAATGCTTTTGAAATTGTATTAGGTGTCCTTATTTTTTTATAAAATTACACTTGTGCACAAAGGTCTGTTTATATAGTAGTACATATATATTATTCCGCCCCCTTTAATTTTGATGTAGTTTTTAATATATATATATTTTATTATAATCACAATGTATTGATGGTAATATTAAAATTTCATCAAAAATAAGAATAAAGAATATATTTTAAAAAATAATTAAACATGTATCGAAACACCATATATATATACGTCGGACACTTTTAGGTTTATAAAAATATAAAACCAAATATATGACAATCAAGTATAGAATATTTGAAATTTTTCATATAGTTAAAAATTGAAAAAAAAAATATCAAATTTATAGAAAACAATAAAATAGAAAAGAAATGTACTCATTTATCATCACCTCTAACATATACATATATACTTGCTACACTATGAAATCGACATAATAAAAAATAGAAGGATTGATAGTGCATAATATCTATACTACTATATAACTGAGAACCTATTGATAGATTTGTAATTTTACATCAATTTTAAGATGACATATGAATAGTGGCAAGCTTTAATGTATAATGCTATAAGATTTATTCTCATTATAACCCTTTTCAGCTTTAAATACTTGTATTTCATCATTTCCTAATTAAATTGAAAGTATGACTATTAGATTTAAGGTTATCTTTAAATTATCTATATCTATACTACTATATAATACAACTTTCTAGCCAACATTGTAATTTTAATCCATTTTTAAGAAACTTAAAAATAATTTTATTGCATTTGATACAAGTGATTATGCATAAACAACTTAAAAACAATTTTGTTACTATAGATATGTTTGATATTCCACATTGATCAAATAAAATATAAAAATGAGAGTCAACGCCTATAAAAAATGATAAATGGACTTGAGGGAAACATACTCATGATTTGCACATCCTTTGTTGTGCAAGGCCATGAAAATATCGATTCTAGTTGAAATTTTAACGTGTTATTTTTTTTTTCTCCTGATCTATCTTTGGTTTATATGGTTGGGTTTGAACTTATTTCTCCTTGAATTTCCGTTAACATCGCAGTGGTCGGTTAAACTTGTTGGTCCGATCCGGTTTGGTTTTAAATCACATGTTAGCACCACAAGAGATGGTTATTCAAGGAGACAAAGTTGTACAAACTTTTATATTGTGCCGTATCATGCGATCTCACACATTATTGCTCAAAAGTTTAAGATACGTAAGAAATATGTGGTTGCATTACGTATAAGTGTTGATGCATAATTAGTTTTACATTTATAATTTTGTCCCTAATTACTATAGTGAATATTTCTATCCCACATCGGTTGTGTAGAGAAAACAAAGCAGTATCCAACTCCTATATAAAGATCCTTTTTCTCAAAGTAAAAAAAAAGAGTGGTATTTCACGTGCATGCCTTCTTATATGTCATTAAACATAAAATCAAATTGGTAAAAATATCTTTTTGGTTTTTGAAATGACGGTACCGGTGCTTCTCCATTAAACCCAGTTGAACTAGTCGATATGAATCAATATTTAGCACAATAAGGAAGAATTAGCTAAAGACACAGTCCTAAAAATATTTATACTCCACCGCACCACGCGGATTTCACCCACTAGTAAGTAATAATGTATGTAACCAATGATATTTATCGTACTCTCCCTCACACTATTACTACTCATTTTACACTATAATAATATCATTCACGATGATATTAAATTAGTACTTTGGACCTTGAATATAAAACTGATTCTACTAGATCAGTTATGTTGTCTGTTGAAATACTATTAAGAAAACACAGTAAGATAAAAAGTATAGTATGTATTGCTCTTTTTTAATTAACATATATATTTGAATCTATGTTATACCATCTTTTTTGATAACCTCATATCTTGATCTTTCATGTACTCTTCATTAATACGAGCAATCCATGGTGTTATCTTCGTAGAAGGTAGTTAGGCTTTTATTGTTTGACTCAGTTCTCGTAAAAGGTAGTTAAGCTTTTATTGTTTGACTCAGTCAACTTTTCTTGAATTTATTGAATATTTGGCCTCCTTAAATAGCACATCTTCATAGTAATATCAAACTATTTGCAAGAATGATACATGTCTTGGACGAACTCATTCCTCGGGTCTACTAATAATATCAACTTATCTTTGAATTTGTATTTAGATATTAGCATGTTAAAATCTTGCTAAAAACTCAATGGGATAAATCCATTGCTAAGGGGAAAAAGTGCAGCTCGAATTTTCTTCCGCTTAGATATATTTCCGATTCTATTATCTAATTAACAACACACTTCATGATGATATTAAATCGGTATCTGCGGTCAATATTAAAGAAGCATGACAGTTGGTGGAATGAAACCAAACCGCGAATTATGAGTGAAGGTTGACAGACTGTGTTGCCTCTGATCGTCGTCATTTTATGTTGAGGTTGAAATAGAAGCACATTGCGAAAGATATAAAGGTAAATAGAGGGGTCGATGCGTGTTGGTTCCAACGGAAAAAAGGGAAATGAAAGAGCATCAAAGTTCAATTGTTTATTAAATGATCATAGAAACTGATTTTATCACCCTAAGAGGGCGTTTGGTATGCAGTAATTCAATAGAATTTGATGGAATGGAATTTGAATTTCATAGGCCATTGTTTTTGGTTTGTAGGAATTCGTTAAAATTGGAATTTGAATTCCATTATTAACATGTTTGGTTGTGAAAGGAATTTGAATTAGAATTAATTCTCTCAAATTCTTCTAATGAATAATTTCAAAATTCTTCCAAATTTAATATATTTCAAATTCCACCGACCCTCGCCTCCGCCACCAACCGCCACCAACCGCCACCACCCCCGCTCACCGCAAACTAACACTACCGACGACCCTTGTCGACCTCGACGACCCTTGTCGACCTCGACGACCCTTGTCGACTCGCGACCCTTGCGACCTCGTCGACCGCCGCCGGTAACCGCCAATGCCACCGACCGTCGAAGCCCGATTGTCGGCCACCAAAGCTGCCTGCCACCGACCCAAACCGCCGTGCGCGTCCGACCGCCACCACCACCAAACACCACCTCCGATTGCGGTCGCCGTCACCCTTGACATCCGATTTCCGTCGATCACCCAAAACCATTCATTTGACGGCCCACTCACTGCTCACTTATCGCCCTGCCCCCGACACGACAACTGATCATGTCATAACCGTTGTCGACAATCGACAGTCGGCGCTAACTCACTTGCCGCCTACAAACTCCCGTCTCTACATATCGTGACCGCGGCCGACTACCGGCCATCGTCGTTAACCACGTCGATTTTAGACGTGCTAGACGGTGACTGTCGATTTTTAGCGGCGGGCGTGATAGGTTGGTGGCTGAAGTGAGGTGCGGCTGGTTTTCGGCAACGGGCCCGGATGGTGGTTGCGGTCGACTGTCGGTGGTGACGGAAGCGACGGTCGGTGGTATGTAGCGGCGATGATCGGTGGTCATTGAGATGGTGGCGGTTGCAATGGGTGATAAATTCCAATTCTATTTTAAGTGTTTTGTCACTTAATACATTTGGAATTTAAATTCTTTTTATAGAGTTCAATTCCCTTAAAGTTCAAATCTTTTGGAAAATATTGAATTCAACATCGCTCCAACAACTTCCTTTTTCCCTAACCGATCCGATCTTAATTTCACCAAATGATGTTTCAAATCGACCATAACCCCGACTCAATCATAGATCTGTGCTACATATGGTAGTCACGTTTCTTGATGCTCTTCTAGAACTTCTTCACTTCTATGAAATAAGACCTTACACGTTGTCTTCGTAGTGTTTCCTTAAAATCAGAGGTTTACGACAGGTGTGGGTTGAGTGAAAATAGAGTAAAAACGAAAACATAGAGTAACAAATGAGTTCGTTCTAATAACATATCAAAAACAAAAGAAGAAACTAAAGAAGAAAACATATTCATTCGTGCAGACCCATGTAAAGAGTGATCAATACAATCAGTCTCATAATGAGGAGAGTTTTAGAACACATAACAGATCAAATATGGAACCGGGTTTGTGTGAGATTATACTAAGAACACAAGTAACTGAGACAGAACTAAGAACAAGAACAGAGAAGTATGGTTTTCAAGGATGTTGTATATTTCTCTCAAGTTCTATTACAAGTGTTACAAAGCATAAAAGAAATACAAGGACCTGATATACTTTATACTACATCCTACAACCGTCAATACTTAGAAAGATAGTTGGAAACACTAATCTAGACAACAAGATCAATGTAGAGTCAAAAGGTAGATTGCCTTTTGACTAGTGACTATGGCATGCCATAGCTCACATCCTTTTCTAATATAAAAAGATTAACAGGTACAATAGTAGGAAGTTATAAACAAAGACCTTAATCTACAGTTTACAAAAGCATGGACTTTTCACTAACTTGTATAAGTTTGTGAGTCTTCAGAGTTATAGCAGATAGTGTGTCAGCTTTATGAAAAAGTAGATCAGAGAAAGCATGTCTTCTTTGTCTTTGGAAGCAATCAGTCTTCACAACAAATTGGCTTCGGAAGACTTTTGTCTCTGAAGCTTCGGAAGACTTCATCTTTGGCTTTGGAAGATTTGGACTTTGGCTCCGGAAGATTTTACACTTAGAATATTTTTTCTGTGGAGAGAGTAAAATTCTCGAAGCAACTTTTACCTTGTACCTTCAGTGCATGCATGTAAGAAGATCCTTGGTTGTTTTGGCTTCTTTGGTTGCATCAGCCTTATATTCTTCTAATATACCTTACAAACTCCCCCTAGGCTGATGCTACCAAAATAAAGAAGTTCTTCAGATGTTGATAGTCCTTATTAGGATCAAGACCATTTCTTTCTTCATCATCTGATCAGGATCCCTCAGACTCTCGTAATATCTTCTCATGTCATAGAGATCATGTAGAGGAAGATCAAGCATGTCTTGCTAAAAATAGACATCTTGACCTCCTTGATTTCTGATGGCATACCACCTATCGGGATTAGCAGCAAAAGTCCAGGACAAGATGGGTCTTCCAGTTGCAAGTGGCTCTACTTGAATTGGGGTTGGTTGAGCAGCCTCTTCATGCACTACCTCAGGATGCTCTGACTCATCTTGAGCTGTAGAGGTGGATGTCTTTGTCTTCTATTTAAAAACACTTTTCCTGGCCATCCATTTCCTCCTCTTTGAAGTCTTTAACTAAGAGTATTGGTCTTTAGCACCAGGTTATTCTATTGTGTCTCTCTCAGTTGGGTTCTCTTCTCTCACAGGTTCAAAAAGAGAGAGAAGAGGACCCTGCTGTGGATCAGAAGATAAAGTTGGCTAAGATGCAGCTCTAGGTCTTGGTTGTGTTGTCTCAGGGGGTTCAACCTTTACCTTAACTTCAGGTTGAGCTGGACTTGGTAGAGAATGCAAGTCAACAATCTCTCCCTTCTTAATCTTCTACTTGATCACTCTGATATGCTCATCCATAATGGATAGAGACATAGGACCAAGCCTCCTTCCTGAGAATCTATACAGCTTCAAGAAGCTCATCATCCTTTGTCTTGTATCAGACTTCTTTTGGCTCTTTTGGATGATGGCTCTTGACTTTGTAGCTTCTTTCCTTAGTTTTCTCTTAGCAGCTTTTCTTTCTTTGGTGACTTGTTGCTCCAGCTGCTTGAGATATTCAAATTCAACATACTCATATGATAATGGAAGAAGTGCAGATGCCTGATAGAATCCTGTGGCACTCAGGTAGTTGATGATGTTTAGTCTCTCAGCTTCCTTGTCTACCTGAGGTTGTGCAGTTGCCATAGCCTCTTTCTTAGGACTTTCTTGAACTCGGGAGAGGATAGGAGCATGTTTGTGTAGCCTTTCCTGTCTCCTGTCTTCCTTGATCTTGAAGAGCAATGCTGCATCCTCTGCCTCCTTCCTCTCCTTTGACAATTCATTATCAGCCAGTTCATTCAGTTCATCTAAGGGCAGATATGAGTTCATCAATGTTGTAGTTCCTGGTCCCTAGGTAGTTTAGCCTGGCAGCCCTCAACTCATCATCTTGAGTGTTTGGCCTGGGGCAGCCCGAATAGCAGCTTCCATGAAGCCTGGAGACCCTCTTGAACTCTCTCCCCTTAGCTTCCTCTTCCTCTCTCTCTTCTCCTCCTCGATCTCCTTAAAGGTCATCTTCCTCTTCCCTTTGTCACGCACAGGCCTTGGTGACTCAGGGTGGAGAGAGCTTTGGCCTTCATTGCTTGGTTCATCAGTAAAGCTCTGGCCAGAGAGAGGTTGTGAAGCATCTTCACCAGCTGGTGCCTCACTGAGGGTAATAGGTGCTAAAGAAGTTCCTGTCTCAAGGTTCACAGATTCAACTTCTGGGCCTTCAGTCAAGGCTTCCCCTTTAAAGCTAATCTTAGGGTCCACCTCAATATCCAGTTGACGAAAAATCTCACCTGCTAGCCTCTGTCTATATAATCTTGATCTCAGCTTGAATTCTTCAAGCACCCATTCTTGAATCCTATCTGTTAATCTTGCAGCTTGTCTATTTTGACTTGGGTTGACAAGTGGAAGATCAATCAGATGGATGCACTCATAGAAACTCAGGTTGAAAAAGTTAAAAAATTCTTGTTGACCCTGAGCTCTAGAGATGACAAGAGCTCTTCTTTCTGTGTCGTACCTCCATCCCATGATTGGGTTCTCAGAGTGATAAGATAGGGTAGGCATGGCTCTGGGGATACGCTCCTCAAACAAGCTATGTATGAGTGAGTCCACATCCATGTGGACTTGGGCAAGTAAGTCCACATTCATGTAGACTTGAGGAGGTTGCTGAGTATGGACTATTGCAAGTAAGGGTGGTGAATCCTCAAAGTCCATACTCTGTGAACAACTCCTAGGTTCTATGATTGTTTGGACTTTCTCCCCCTTTTTGGTAGTATCACCTTCTTGCATAAGTGAGTGGTCACATGCACAGGTTCTTATGGACCTGGTTGAGTTCTCCTGAGTGGTCTTTCACAAACTTTCCCTTGAGATCGATGATCTCAAGTTGCTGGTCTTTGACCCTCCTTTGTAAGACAGTCACCTAAGATTCCAGGTGACTTATCTTTGATACTAAAGAGGTGCATGTTTTGGTCAGTTTTTGTACCTTTATTTTCAGACTCCCTTCATCTTCATCAGAAGAATCACAAGAGGGATGAGAGAATAGGATCAAGGTCTTCTTCTGCATCATGACAACTTTATTTTCAGACTCCCTTTATTTTCAGACTCCCTTCATCTTCATCAGTTTTTGCCATTGGCTGCTAGATTTTCCCTGCATCATGACAACTTCAAGAGAAGTGTCAAGAGGATGGGTTGCCATGGTTGAGGTCTGAATGATGTAATCACTTGTTGAAGTGGGAGCCTCTTCCGTATGGATCTCCTGAACACGTTCAGGGAGATCCACCTTAGTAGTAGGTGGATGATGTGGGCTAGACATGGGAGAAACAGGAGTACTCATCTCTATTTGAGTAGGGGTGGAGAAGAGATACTCATGATACTCACTGAAGCCCATGTCTTCATCATCATAGAATTTAGGATTTGGGATTAGTTGGTTTAGATCAAGAGGTTAGGGATGGTAACTATCCCCTGAAAGGTTGTTCACTAGAGTTTTGAGACTTTGAGTGAAGGCTTAAGGCTGTGGGGGTTGTGAGCTCATCAGGCTGAGCATGAGGAACCTCAGCACTGATTATTTGTGAGATGGGAGTGGTTTGCTCCTCAGGAGAAGTGGGAGCTCCAGTGTCCACTTCCTTCTGAATGGGTGATGATATAGGGACCTGCACAAGCTGAATAGCAAGTGCAGGGGTTCGTTTGGATTTTCTTTGGTAGGTGATGGTTATTTTTTGCTATATAGGTGGTTGGGAAGTAGAAGGTGTGGGTTCAACACTAGCTAGTGCTGCTAGGTTGTCACCTTGAGCAATGAGCTCTAACATTTATGGGACAAGGGCTGTTTCTACCCCTGATAAGCCAACAGTTGGCTTCTTCATGGTCTTGAAGATGCCGGGTTTCATCTATCCCAATTTTAGAATATTACTTGTTCCCCTCAACTGTGAGCCCAGTTCACGTTTTAGAATGTGCTGGACATATCTAGGAAACATGTAATACTCTAAGGAGTCTAAGTTTGCAAGTAAATTGCTACAAATAAATTATGAATACCTGAACTTGACCCCCTGAATGATTCCATGGACTATAAAGGAAAGGTCTTCTGGAATCTGGTCCCAACCTCCATGGTTGTTGTATATGTTGTGAATGACGACATGAAGGAGGTACTTCCATTAAGAGGAGACCTTCCCCTTTTTGAAGGTCCTGACTGAGAAGTTAACTTGATAGCCCATCTACTCAAAGGAGTGGTTAATAGTAGATTTTGGAAAGAACAAATCACCTTCTACATCATCCAGCTAAAGATGAGTGTTTATGGCGGCCGGAGTGATGAAGATTGTCCTCCCCTGCACTGTGGCAGACAGTGCCTTCTCCCCATCCATGGTGACCTCTTAGCAAGTCCTTTAGAATTCCAACAACTTATCCTCATATAAAGGATGATCAATAGTGAGGGAGGTGAAGTAGTTCATCAAAGAAGGTAACGAAAAACCTCTAAGAAACCCGAATCTTTCTCAGAGTCTAACAGGGCAACTTGATTATGTTGCCTGTGAAGATGCATGGAGAAATCGGGTTGGTTTCTGCGGTCCCGGTTGGCCATTTAAGTTAGCTTTACAGAGAAAGAAGATAAGAACAAAGGCGATTTATGGGTGAAATTAGGTTAGAGAAGAATGCAGATGAAGAGGGCAGTGAGAAGATGGGGAACCGTTGAGAGAATATATATGAAATGGTTTTGAGACAATGTTAAAGCAAAAGAATAAACTTTGAAATCCGAATGTCGGTCCCACCTCTGAAAAAGTGCCCAAAAAGGTAGTTTTCTTGGATGTTGAAAATCTTCCGAAGGTAATTTTGCTTTGGAAGTTTTTAAGAAAAAGCTTCCGAAGCCAATTTGGCTTCGAAAGATATTCTTAAGATTTGTGAAAATTTTGCTTCAGAAGAAAAGTACTTAGAGAATTTTCCTTCCGAGACATGTTTGGTTTCGGAAGAGATTAAGACTTGGGAGTTTTATTCTAAAAAGAATAAATTTTCTAAGACTTAATTACTTTCGGAAGAAAATTGTCCTTCAAATACATGCAAGTACTTAGAAGCATATTTAAGCTTTGGAATATATTCTCAGATTTTCTTCCGAAGGTAAATTTCTTATAAGTAGTTATTTGATTTGAAGACATAATTTTCTTTCAAATACAACTTAAAATCTTTCAAAAGAAAATATGTTTAAATTTTTTTTCAAAAATCTAAGGAATATCAGTTTAAAGATTTTCTTCCAAGATAAACTGGGCTTATGAAGGTGATAAAATAGACAACTTAGGACACACAGGTTTTAGAAATAAAGTTGATTTAAGTTTAAGAAAATATACTCAAAGTTAATCATCCCAATAGCTGATACAAGATATTTGAATCTCTGTTCATCAAAAGCTTTAGTGAACAAATCAGCATATTATTCATTTGTGTCAACTTTGACTAGTTTGATTAATCCCTTTTCAAAATTATCTCTGATCAAATGATACCTGATGTTGATGTGTTTTTTCCTTGAGTTCTACAAAGGATTCTTTGTAATAGAGATAGCACTATTGTTGTCTATGTGGATGGGAGTCTCTTTGAAGTTGAATCCATAATCCAGCATTTGATTCTGAATCCAAAGCACTTGAGCACAGCAGCTTGCAGCAGCAATGTATTCAGACTCAGCAGTTGATGCAGACACATGGATTGTTTCTTGCATTGCCATGAGACAATCCTTCCACCAAGGAATTGACATCCCCCAGATGTAGACTTTGCAATCATTATGCAGCCATCATAGTCACTATCTGTATAGGCATACAGATTGAAGTCAAAATTCTTTAGATACCAAAGGCCAAGCTTAAGAGCACCTTTGAGATATCTAAGAATCCTCTTGATAGCAACCAGGTGTGACATCTTAGAGTTGGCTTGATATTTTTCACAGATGCATGTGGCAACCATGATATTAGGCTTGCTGGCTGTGAGATACATAAGAGACCCAATCATAACTCTGTAGAGATGTTCATTCACACACTCCCCCTCAAGATCAGGTCCAAGGGAGTGGTTTCTGGCTATGGGTGACTTAGCAACCTTAGAATTAGTCATGTTGAATCTTGTAAGTATGTCCTGTACATACTTTGACTGACTTATGAAGATGCCATTGTCAACTTGCATCACTTGAATTACCAGAAAGAAATTGAGTTCCCCCATGGCACTCATTTCAAACCTATTCTTCATCAGCCTCTCAAAGTCTTACAGAGCTTTGGATTAGTTGACCCGAAGATAATGTCTCTACATATACTTGAAACCAGCATTAATCATTCCCTTTCCTTTGATGAAGAGAGTTTCATCTATAGTACCCCTCTTGTAGCCATGTTGATAGAGATACTGAGATAGTGTCTCAAACACTTTCTTGGAGCTTGGTGCAGCCCATAAAGAGCTTTATCAAGCTTGTAGACATAATCAGGATGATCTGGGTCTACAAAGACAGGTTGTTGTTTGACATACACCTCTTCATCATCACCCCATAAGAAAAGCACTTTGACATCAAAGTTGGTAGACCTTGAAATCCTTGGATGCAGCAAAAGCCAGGAATATTTCTTACAGCTTCAAGTCTTGCAACAAGAGCAAAAACATCTATTAGTCGATTCCCTCCTCTTGTGTGTATCCTTGAACAACTAGTCTGGCCTTGTTCTTGATGACAAGTCCACTATCATCCTTCTTGTTCTAAACCCCAATTGGTTCCATGGTAGTCTTTCCCATAAGGAGAGGACATAGGTTCCAAACCTTTGTCTTTTGAATTGAAGCAGCTCCTCTTGCATTGCTTCAACCCACTTCCATCCTTCAAAGTCTCATCAACTTTCTTTGGCTCTATCTACGACAAGAAGCAAGAGTATAGATAAAATTTTTTGTCATGGGTTTTGTCCTCTTTTTCTCACCCTGTATCATATCAACATTTTTAATGATGTTTGTGGTGGGGTGTGACTTATGGATCCTAAGTTGAGGGATCACAACAAGTTGTGATTGGAAAGATCTAAATTTGAGAAATTCAGATCTGGTAATGGAGTATCACCCACCCACACATCAGCACACTTATCCAGAAAGACTTGATCCAATGAGTGTGTGACATCATTTATGTTGTCTTCTATGTAGTGGTTATCAGCATCAAGAACTCTTGATCACTGTCACCACCCCTCCATTTCCTTATACATTTGAAGCTCCTTCACTTGAGTTTTGAGCCCTTGAGCTGGAATTTTTAGGCATCTTAGAATATCAGTTGAATTTGTCATGTTTGTGCTGATAGAATCTTACTGCAGGTAGTTACCACTTACCACTGGAGCTGAAGTAGTATTCTTGCTTGGTCTCTCTACTCAAATCTTGGGTCAGGATCTCTTATTGTTAAGGTTATCTATAGATCCTGAAACATTCTCAAAAGATTCGTTAAAACAGTTGGTAACTAATCAAGATCAAATAGCCATCAAAACCAGAACCTTTCTTACTAGGTGTGTGCTCATATGAAGGTCACATTGGCTGACTCCTCCTCAACTACTACTTCTAGTTCTGAGATTGTATACTCTATAAAACCTTAGCTTGGGAAGAGTATCCAATAAAGTGTCTATCATCTGATTTCTCATCAAATTTGGCTACTTGTCTTTGGTATTCAAGATGTTGTAAGGACATCCAAACAACCTAAGGAAACCAATAAATGGTCTCCTTTTGTGCTACAGCTCATAAGGAGTCTTACCATGAGTCTTAACCACTAAAACTCTATTCTGCACATAGCAGGTTGTGTTAACTACCTCTACCCAGAAGGTGATGGGCAGTTTAGAGTCAGACAGCATGGTTCTTGTAGCCTTAATAAGTGTCCTGTTTCTCCTCTTAGCAACACCATTTTGCTAAGGAGTCCTGGAGCACTATATTGTCTTGTAATACCTTTTTCATCACAAAATGAATCAAGGTTTTTTGGTTCTTAATTTCTGTTCCTTGATCACATCTTATGGTCTTGACCTTGTGATCACATTGATTCCTAATTTTCAGAATAAAGTTCTTCAAGATCTCAGGAATCTCATCCTTAGTTCTAAGAAAAAATACCCAAATGAATCTTGTGAAGTCATCTGTGATCACCAACAATATGAGGTCATTCCTAAACTCATTACACTAGTCGGGCCAAAGAGATCCATATGTAATAAGTGTAGGGGAGTAGTGATAGAGTTCCTTTCCTTTGGCTTGTGAGACACTTTGTGTTGCTTCCCTTTCAGGCACGCAACACAGTGGCCATCACTTGTAAACTCTTTCTTTGGCATTTCAGTTACCAAATCGTTCTTAATTAATTTATTCATGTTTTTAAAGTTTACATGGCACATTCTTTTTGTTGAGAACGTGTTGGGTGTGAAAAATAGTCTAATATTATCAATGCAGACAAAGTCAACAAAAGTCCACATTAAAGTCAAAGTCAACGCAAAGTCAAGACGACACGTTCGGAACGAAGATTAGTAGTGAGTCGTTGAAGATACAAAGAACACGGGTTTTAGAGTTAATATATATTTTGTTGTCAACAAAATATATATTTAATCTTTATTTGTCTAGTTTGTGTCTTAATTGTAATTTCATAATTATCATGTTTAATGATAGTCTAGGGGGCTAATTGTCATTAAGTCTAATTGTCATTAGACTATATATAGTTAGAGTTATTAGAGTGTTTTTTAAGCGTGAATGAGCTAGATTTTGAGGTTTCCATGTAAACAATATCTTTTGCAAATCAATATAGATCAAACAAGGGTTTTATTGAATATTCTTAAGAGGTTCATCTTGTTCATCCTTATTTTTGTAGTGTTTGATCTATTTTGTACACAAATATCATTGATATTTGTGTTATCAATGGGATTTGTTTGTGTTTGTCAATCAAGTGCACTGTATCAATGATCAAGTGGACCAACAATATGGTATCAGAGCCTTTGTGCTCTTGATTGATTGAGTTTTTTTGGTATTTTTCAAACAATTCACTGTTACATTCATTTTTTATCTGATTTGCGTGTTTTGGACATGGAAATTGATTGAGGATTGCTCGATTTTGGTGTGGGAAGCTTTAGAAATCAACAGATCTAAAATTTATTGAGATTTGGACAAATTTCAGTAGATTTCGTGCTGAAAAAGCTATCCAGATACGTCGGGTGAATTTACAGATCGTCCAGCGAAACTACAGCATCATTCAGCGAAACTACACAGTTTCACTGGGCGAAACTAGGGATCATTCAGTGAAATTACACAGTTCTTGGTTTTGGATTTGATTTCGTTGTCCTAGCGAATGTACGTGCGTTAAACGAAAGTTCAGTGTGTCTGTGTGCCAAACCCAGCGAAATTGCTGTCAAATTGATCTCTAAACGAAAGTTCAACTAGTTTCGGGTGAAACAATCCAGCGAAACTAGCTTCTGTATGCTATTGCTGGGCGAAAATGCTGCCGAAATTACGAGCGAAACTACCAGCGAATTTGTCAGCGAAATTAGTAAAATTTCAGCGAAATTAATTGCTGATTACTGCAAAAATGGATTTTTCAGAAGTCTCTAATTTCTTCAAATCTGATGATCTAATATCGGCACAAAGTCGGTTTGATTCTTTTGCTACCATAAAAGATGAAAAGATATCTGATTTTGTTGATTGATTTCTGATGGTGGCAAGCAACCTTAAGAAGTATGGTGACCAACTGGGGAACAATGAACAAGTCACAAAACTTCTGGACTCTCTTCCTCCACAGTGGAGTCCACAAGTTAGATTGTTAAAGCAGGAAAGGAATTTTGCTGACTATAAACTCATGGAAGTTATCAACAAGTTGAAGTCATTTGACTTGGATTTGAAAAGAAGAGAGTACAACCAATTCATGTATAGTGGTGTATCTTCAAGTGTTGAGATCAAAGAAACTAACGAAGAAGTCAACCATGCATTGATGGCTGAGGTGGTAAACAGTGATAAGGATTCTGTTGAGGATTTTGATCCTTTCAAAGAATTTAGTTGTGGTACTCAAGGTGATAGTGTTGGTAATGTTGATGCCTATGCAAGAAGGTGTAAAATTCAAAAGCTACAGGATAGTGAAACAGATGAAGTGAAGCAGGAGGTTTAGAATGAAGGAAATCCAGAGGGAGATGAAGCTGAGGAAGCTAATAAGAGAGCTGCTAAGGAGGAAGAGTACAAAAAGAACACTCCCTTATGTCAATGTGAAAAAGCCCTAGCTGCTGAAAAGATAGTTATGGGACTCCCCTATGAGATAGTTCAAGACGGGTTCTCCTCCCTTCAAAATTCATTTATTCGGGGTTTATAAAGCTAACAGGTCATTGTTAGAAAATGAAAAAGAATTAAAACAAATAAACAAAGAACTTAAAATCAATGGGTCCAAATATTTTATTAAACTAAGAGAAGCTTTAAAAGAAAATGATCTTTTAAAAAGAAATCTTTTAGAAAAGAATGTCGAGATTAATGTTTTGAGCGAACGAGTCACATTAGCAGAATTTGAGACTAGGAAGCTTAAAACTAAACTTGATAAATAGACAATATCAGGGATGAAACATGAAGAACTATTCTCTAAGCAGAGGGGAGCTAGAATCAAAACGGGTATGGGATGTGGTGAAACTTCATATGTTTATCCTCCTCCTAGCACTTACTGTTACTCTCCTATGCCTCAACCTCATCCATCTAATTAATTAAGTGAAGATGCAAATACAAATAGTTTACATGCAGGTTTAAGCGGCGTTAATCACAAAGAGGTTTGAGATGAATATCATTTTCCTGCAGGTTTGGGGCTCATCAAGCAAGGATCTGATTTGCAAAATGATAATTCCACCTCTGATGCTTCAAAACCAGTATCAGTTGTTTCCAGAAACTTCTTTAACAAATTCAAGACAGGTAACATCCCTTCATTTATTCTTGTCAAGTTTGTCAAAGAAGGAACAGCTGTGGAATCATCAAGCAATCAGAACTCAACAACACAAAGTGACACAACAAGAGTCATCAATCAAGATCCATTGGAAGCTGACTTGTGTATACAGGACTGGACAAGTTCTGATGATGAACCAGAGATCATCAAGTCACCTGAATTTATCAAGTGTCAAAAGCTTCCAACAGTTAAATCAAGACCTATACAGATCTCATCTCCAACTGCTAAGCAAATCAGCAGTTCCTCCAAAGCTCAGCAGAAGCACTCACCATCTTCATCTGCTATCCATCAAGCTCACCACAAATCTGCCTCCAAGCCTACAAAATCACCAGTCATACAAAAAGGTTCTCAGAAGAATGTTTAGATCTTAGCTCCCGGAACATCACACATCAAATCACAGCCTAGGCGAAATCCACATTGACAAAGCCTCAAAGGTTCAATTTCAAGATATCCAAAAAAGAAGCTTCAAGGTTGTCAGCAAGCTGCAACAACCTCAAAGCAGGATCCACCCTCTCCTATTATCCACGGGACTACAAAGAACCAAAAGCCTTTCAAGGCTTGCTTTAGATGTGGAAAAGAAGGTCATGTGCTAAAAAGTACCCTCAGGTTCAAAGGCAAGCTACGGGAGGTAAAGATAACACAGGTTGCTTCTCAGGTTCAAAAGGTAAAAAACACATATCTTTGAATGGTTGGATGAAGAACAATCTATCCAAACCTTCTCATGTGAAGCCGGTTTCACATGATTCAAAGATGAAAAAGACCAATGTTTCAAAATTAAAATCTCTTCCTTCGGGTCTTAAACAGAAAATGATTTCGAAATTCAATTCTTTCAAATCAAAAGTAATTGAACAAAAAACAAATTTGGAAAGTAAAACAAAAAGAAAAGGATAAAGAAATAAATGATTTTTCAAAAGAGTGTGTGCTTAAACAGGTTACATACACTGATGAAAAAGGAACTCCCAGGACCACGATGGCCTGGGTCCCCCTCTCTAACTAATCTGTTTATGAGTGCAGGAACAATTCAAGAGGCCTATCAGTAATCCGGTTTACTAACTGGGATTGTTTCTAATTCAAATTTGAGGCGAAACAAACAGTTATGGTATGTGATCCATATTTTGAATTCTTATCTACCATTCACAATCACTGCATTTTTCTTGTTATACTTCATTTCTCATGTTTTTGCTAGTATAATTTGGAAGACTTTCTTTAGTAAATTTTTTTTTTTTCAATTCCGTTTATTATATACTTAAAAAAAGGGGAAATTTCTTTTTTTGTTTGTTTCATGGCAGTTAAAAAGAAATTTCGGGGGAGAATAAAAAATTTCACGGGAACTAAAACTTGATTTGGGATGACTGAGAAATGAGAGTATGTCTTCTTGGTAAGCTTATTTGCATGACTTGTACTTTGTGAGAAATGATAGTAACTAATGTAGATGTTTGTATCACTTAATATTCTAAATCTGAAAAAGACAGTTTCATTATATGATATGTTTAGTAGGCTCCGCCAGAAAACAAAGTAATCAATGTTTCTATAGCCTAACTAAAGCTTTAGAACTTGGTGATAAGGATCATTTCCATGACATCTCGGCCTGCACAAAGTTACATATCCTGTCAAAAATAGCTTGAGAGTTTAAAATCTCTGCTTTGACTTTTTCAAAATCTCCCTATCCCCAAGTCCTGAACGTAGCTTCTCGTTAGCTCTTCAGATGTATATTTCGTGCTTATCTCCTCTGCTATGCGAAAGCATTGACCTGGAGCGATGATCTTCTCTATTATACGTAAGTATAGACCTGAAGCTCTCATCAGCATGCTTAGATGATCATCTTCTCTGTTATACGTAAGTATAGACCTGGAGCTCTCATCATTTGTTCCCTAAAATAAAAGCACAGTGATTCTTAACTAAGATCATTGTTGAAACTTAAAAGGAAATCAAGCAGAGTTAATCATATTACTCAATAAGCCCTGATGATGGGATAAGTTCTTTGCCGGATGTGTATGGGAACCAAATCACCTGAGCTTCTCTAATTAATCTAAAACATGATAAAATCAGTTGTAGATCACTTGCTGAAAGGATAAAGCATGGGTTTAAATTGGAGAAATATACCAATAATTTTTTTGAACTGTTTTTGCTTTCAAAAATTTAAATTTATGACCAGGTTCTGTATCAGTGTGATCTCACTAACTTGTCGATGTTCAAATACATCTTTGTGCTTTTGTATATCTTAAGGATGTGATCTCATGATCAACTTAGTTCTTGGTGTATAATATGATAAAACAATAAAATAAAATATTCATTTCAAATCTTTTTCAAGTCTTCCATATTATGCTATTAAATGTTATAATTTTCACATGCATTTCACGGGAAATTGCACATTCAGATAAACATGGGTTTATTTGTATTGTTGAAATGATCTAACGAGAATTGTGTAGATTGTTTGTAATTGTGTTACAGATTCTTGCTGCAATTGATGGCCGATCATCAATTGAGCAAGTACCATACCAGAGAACCTGTTCCTCAAGTTTACAGAGGATACCGAGCTAGGATTCCTTCTCCTACATCTTTTGAACCACTCAAGAATAAAGAGTTGGAGATGTTGTTCCTGATCATTCTCATGATGCACACAAAAGGATGGAGTATTCAAAAAGGGGGAGCCTATAAGATGAAAGATTGTCGGTACCAGATCATCAATCTAGGGGGAGATTGAAGATCATTATATAGTTGTCTTATCGGTGCTGGTCACGATGAAAGATGTTGATAATAATAGACTACAGGGGAGTATTGTTGGTTCTGAAAAATAGTCTAATATTATCAACGCAGACAAAGTCAACAAAAGTCAACATTAAAGTCAAAGTCAAGACGACACGTTCGGAACGAAGATTAGTAATGAGTCATTGAAGATACAAAGAACACGGGTTTTAGAGTTAATATATATTTTGTTGTCAACAAAATATATATTTAATCTTTATTTGTCTAGTTTGTGTCTTAATTGTAATTTCATAATTATCATGTTTTAATGATAGTCTAGGAGGCTAATTATCATTAAGTCTAATTGTCATTAGACTATATATAGCTAGACTTATTAGAGTGTTGTTAAGCTTGAATGAGCTAGATTTGAGGGTTTCCATGTAAACAATATCTTATGCAAATCAATATAGATCAAACAAGGGTTTTATTGAATGTTCTTGAGGTGTTCATCTTGTTCATCCTTATTTTATAGTGTTTGATCTATTTTGTACACAAATATCATTGATATTTATGTTATCAGTGAGATTTTTGTGTTTGTTAATCAAGTGCACTGTATCAACGATCAAGTGGACCAACAGAAAGGTCTGCCCAAGACACATATTGAATTGATGTGGCTTGTACGTTATGATCCAAGTCGGGTCAGACCCAATAACAATCTAGACAAACACCTACAATATTTATTTTATGATATGATCATGTAAATAAATATTGACACTTGAAGTATTTAGAAATTGAGTTTCTAAATATTTGCACTAGTGTTGTGAATAAATTATATAAATAATATATTCTAGAGAGAGAGTATTTCGTATTGTTATTCAAATGGTAGAACAAACAATACATTTTTGTCCGCATTTCTTTGTTACCCATCAGCATTTACTAATGCGGATATGTTTTGAGGAAATGCGGATGAATGTTCCTCATCCACATTTACAAATACGGATGTGCATTTGTGGAAATGCTGTAGGAATTTCTTAATCCGCATTTACTAAAGCAGATGAGCATTTAAGGAATTCCTGATAAAACTGATCTTTCGCATTTACTAATGCAGATGTGCATTTTTGAAAATGCTGATGGAGTTACTCATCCGCATTTACAAATGCGGTTAGAGTTTGTTCATCCGCATTTACTAATACGGATGAATATTAGAAAAATGCGGATGGGTTACAGGGATGGGTCCCGCCCACTTTTCTCTCACTCTAAAATTCAGTTTCACAGGACGTGCAATATATGATTGCATTCAACCACTCTCTCTGATAACTTACAACACACACACAAAAGGTGCAGATTGGTGTTCCTGTTGGTTCTCTCTCGATCGGTCAAAGAGACCAGTGAACAGAAACACGTTCAAGTGAAGAAAATCCTAGCAGCCTGGTGTTTTATTGGAAGCTTAGGGTAGACAAGCTTAAGGCCTCCTACTTTGGAAGCTGCCGATCAAGATCATCTTCCTTTGACCCATTCGAGAGGTAGAATTCAAAACCCTATGGTTGTTTTGTAAGCATGTTTTTCATATAACGATCCATTACGGGTTTTAACATATATTTAAATTGGTTTTATATATTTACTTTAACAAGTTTTTCATCCTTATTCCGCTACGTTTTTCATTTTATTAGGATAAAATGACTTTGATAAACTTGTGAAAATCCCAACAATGGTATCAGAGCCGGTTATATGGATACATGCTTCATCTGGACTGAATTCTTGGTTTCTTGCTGTTAATTCACCAACAGGCCGAAATTTAGGTCTATGTTTCCCCTGTTTTTCCAAGATTCTACTTTACGTGCATATTGTAATCTTGAAAAATTTAATCATTTGGATGATTTAGTTGTTTGGACAAGAATCATGATATTCGGTTTGTTTTTACATTAACCAAAAATCTGTGATTCAAGGGCAAAACTCTCGAATTTGCTTACATATTTGGATATGTATCTTGATGTTCATAACCTAGCCAAGACCTTGTGTTTGGTTGTGTTGTTTTGTATTTGATTATTCAAAGGTTGTAATAATTAAATTTCTTGTTCTTCCTATTGGCTATGTAATTTATTTATTTTCATTTGGTATGTAAAATAAATAGATTAGTTGCATTTCGCTTTTACTAGAAAATGTATATAGGATATATAATTTTGTAAAAGAAGATGCAATAAGGATGTTTTTCGGTTGGGCCAATTTTGTGCCCAAAGGGCTTTATAGATCTTAATGGGATTTAAGCCCAATAACCGAAAACATATTTTGAAGGCCTAAGGAGTTTGGTGCAGAAATTTAAGCCTATTTGGAAGCTCAATCAAATGGGAGAATCACAACACAAAGTGGACACTTGAAGCATTTGGATGTGGGATCAAGTCGGAGTTTACCGACACAAGTGTTACCCTTAGGAAGGACCTTAATAACTCACTTGTTTTCTCAACAAGTGATTTAAATTAGTTGGCTATGGTTATGAACTTGTTGTTGTATGTGTTGCTTGTATGGTCGATTTAATTTATTGTTCATGTGATATTTGGATATGCACTGTTAAACAATTTCAAATCAACAACAAGCTACAAACGGTTCTTTTGGAAACATTAACATGGGTAATAAAATGGTTTTATTAAAGGTTAATGTTTTCGCAATAAAATTGGGTTTTATTAAAAGAACCTTGGAAATTGGTTTCACTTATGTACCACGTATTTAAATGCATGGAAATGTAAGGTACAAAATGTTTTCATAACTATAATTAATGGAAACAAAATCCCTTTTAAACAAGTTTAACACCATCCTTTTATACAACACTCGAATCACTTGGGAACTATTTGTGAGATAAAGGTCACCTAACCACAATTAGGGAACTTGTGTGTTTTAGGTGGGTTTAACATATTTGTGGGATAAAGGTCACCTAACCACCTGTATCTGTAAACCCACACGTGTGTGTAAGTAGGACGACTTGAGTTGGAAATCATGTGAATAGGGTCACCGAAGCATGGCGTACAATGGTGTTGATGGGATTAAACATGCCGACTAAACATAAAGATGTTTAACCGATCCTATAAACTAGAAGTTGCAAAGGGTTGCAATGGTCAAAAGTTGACTACCTTGTTAATTTAAATAATGGGATAAAGGTCACCTAACCATTATTTGAATGTAACGTTGGATTCTAGGTTTTATTTATTAATTGTCTTTGAGACATGAAAAGGTATTAATAATTAAAATGTCATATTTATAAATACTAAAATTGAACTTTGTTTATATTGTAGTAATGGCCGCAAATAATAACAACGCTACCTCCCCGACCGTCCATAACCTGTCACTGAGAACTATCCTGGAAAAAGATCATCTAAACCACAATAATTTCATGGATTGGTTTTGAAACTTGAGAATTGTTCTCAAGCAATAAAAGAAATCATATGTGTTAGACGATCCTATTCCCGATGAACCCAACATTGATGATGTTGATGCCTACGAGGATTGGGTTAAGCACACTGAGGATTCTATGCAAGTTTCTTGCCTCATGTTGGGAACCATGATTCCCAAGCTTTAAAAGGATTTTGAACATCATAGGGCATACAACATGATTACCCAGCTGAAGGAAATGTTCCTTCAACAAGCGAGGGTTCATGCATGTCGAATGGAAGAAACCCAATCGGTATCATCTTATGTGATGAAGATGTAAAGCCACATTGATCATCTTGAAAGGCTTAATTGTCCCATCTCAAAAGAGTTGGCCACGGATTTGATCCTCAATGGTCTAACCAAGAAGTTTGAGACTTTTATCATGAATTATAACATGAACGGATGGGACAAGAGCATTGGGGAACTTCATGCAATGCTCAAAACAGCCGAGGCAGGGATGGGTAAAAGGGTTTTACCGGTTCTCATGATCAATAAGGGTGGCAACAAGAAAAGGCATCACCCCGAACCCAAGGCAAATGTTTCCAAAGGAAAGGGATACATCAAATGAAAGGGTAAGGGAAAGACTAAGGCAGGAACCCCAAAACCGAGGCTTAAGAAGCCAAAGGTTATGGAGAACGATCCATGCTTTGAGTGTGGTGAGATAGGACATTGGAAGAGGAGCTGTCCAATCTATCTCAAAGAGTTGAGAAACAAGAGGGATGCTGGGAAGACATCAGGTACAACTTTCATGATCCATATTGAACTTAATGTTATTTCTTAAAACAAATGGGTATTAGATACCGGATGTGGAACTCATATTTGCAATTTGTTGCAGAGGTTCATTAGAAATATGCATTTTAAGAAAGGGGATATGTGAAAATTCAATTCTGCTGGATGGATCGAATATTGCAATCGTATTGTTGCCGTTTATCAGATCTGTGATGCGGAATCTCACAGACCTGTTGATGATTTCAAGTGAAGATCTATTGCAAGATATTTAGTTTGATGATGAATGAATGATGAACAATTCAATAACACATATTCATAAATATATCATTCATTCATATGTATGATGATGCAAGGAGATTACAAAGGGAGTTTGCAAGAGGTTTCTCTCTCACACACACTCAACCTAATTGTTTCTCTCACTAGCCTAAATCTGTATGCTTGCTTAGATAATACTTGGTAGTATCTTCTTAGAAGCTTTAGAAAAAGGCATTGAGAAATAGACTTTGTTTCGGCATATAAAGACTTTGGTTTGGCACTTGATGGATGTTTCATCAGCTTGATCTTCAGTCACATTTTGAAGACTTGAAAATACACCCATTTGCATACACTGTGGATTGCATAGGTAGCAATATTAGTAGCTCTATCTCAACTTCAAAAGTGAAGGAGAAGCATCAGACAATCTTCAGACTTGACATATACTCTCCCTTAACAAAAGCTTTGGAGGCTGAGGAACTTTTGTATGAGACACCAAGAGGAGGATTCTTAGTTCTCAGCAACTGGCAGGAGATCTTTGAAGGAAGCAGGAGTGTTCACTTGACATCTTGAACTAAATGAGAAACTCAGGCATGTTGTGTAATTCATCACCTGCAAAAGTCTAAATCCTCTTGGTAGAGGTATTGCATGGAAGTTTCACTCCTAATAAATAACATATGTAAATCTGCCAAAACTAAGAAAAATACTAAAAATGACAAATCTTTTAGGAATTTTAGATTTTTCAAAATTATGATATTTAGAAGCATGAATCTTTCAATTGCAATGAGATCATACTAATCCAAAATCCTCTACATCTAAGAATGTTTAAAGTTGGAGTAGACATAGACAAAGAACAAAGTTAATTGTAAGTATGTTTGTCCACTTAAACTCATGCAAGGATCTATTGTCAACACTTTGTGATATTTATCATGTTTAGGATTGATTAGATATGCTAATTGAGTACCACACACTCAGAAGTATGAAGAATACCTTCTCATGAAATGCAAGGTGGCACTTTATCACAACTTGAACCAGGCTACTTAGAGTATAAATTCTCATGATATGATCCACTTTAGGATTCTTTTACACTTCACTTTGGAAGCTGATCCTCATTAGGATTCTTTTAGCTTTGATCCACATTGGTATTCTTTTCTTTTCCTTTTTGGCATGCATCAACACTTTTAGGGCAAGGTCAACTAGGTCTGTGCTCAGCACAACAAAAGTTGTCCTTATGTTTACTCCAGGTCTGTATTTACATACAACAAAGGAGAAATAGATTCTTTTATCAATAAGAAATTTATAAACCATTTTCGCATGGTGTGTTTAGGTAGCCACACAAGCAAACACTTGGAAAAGTCATTGCTTACCAATACCCAAAGATGGTTTTGGCCCATAATGCATATTGATTTAGTTCATCATAAATATGCTTATCTTGAATCCAAGCTGAGCCTACTGACATATCAATTAGAGCCTTGTCAGTCTTTATTAGTTTTGAAAAATAGATGCAGAAGATAGTAGATGAGTGTACTATCATTTCTCATGTAAATGCAGGAAGATTCAATAGAAATATTTTTGGACTTTTCTTGTTTTCTAATTTTTAGGATTTTTGTTTTTGAGAAAAGAAAGAAATGGCATATTTGTTATCAATTCAATAGAGATCATCAACAATTAGTCCATGTAGCAATGTAATCAGACAAAGCAGATGGAATGAAACATCGGTTGTTTCTTGCATTGTCATCATAGTTTTTGTGAATGATTGAGGTCTTGCATTGAATCATGGTTAATTTCTGCTCCATTTGGCTCAGTTGCATCATAAACATCATGAGCAGGAAGAATGTTCCTGTCATGGGAAGGGATCAGTCAGTGCTAACTTTTCTTGGGTTGGTAGGCCTCCATAACTGTCCCTATCACACTAGCAAATCAGTTAGATATTTCAACCCAGGCTATTACTATCCTGAGCTGTCCATTAGCATCTTTATATATGACTTGCTGGTATGTGTTTGATTTTGCTTTATCTCATGATATATCAGATTCACCTCCTGAAATTGTTTTCTTTCTCCAACATTTTTTTGTTTTTAAACCAACTGACTCAACTTTAGTTTGTTTAACAAAAGGAGTTTGTTTGGCTTTTGAAAATGTTTTGGTTGGTTTAGAAAATCTATTTTTCTATTGAATGTTTTGTGGAGATGTAGCAAAGGATCTTTGTCCTTGATCATGTTTGTTTCTTCTAGGCATGTGATCATATTCATCATAAGAATTATAATCATGATTATAATATTTGATGGATGTGATCTTCTAGGATAGCCATTATGCCAAGTATTATTCCTATATCTGTCATACTTATGTTATGTGTATGACCTAGGATAATGTCTTGGAGCCCAAAAATCATGAATATCATAATGTTGAAAATCATACCCATGCCGATATGATCATCGTAGAAGAGTAGCTATGACATCTGTTGTAATACTCCTGCTCCAATCTTGGTGAGTATGACTCTGATGGATGATAAGATCTTTGACCTCTTCTATGTTATGATGTTGGAGAGTTATTGTATGAACACTCTGTAGTGGTATGATTCTTCATGTCACAATTTAAGCAATAAGGATAAGGTCTGGATCTTCTTTCCTTAGGCTTGAATGATGAAGTTGGATTTGATTGAAACTTCATAGCCTTTGTGTTGGTTGTTTTTGTTGCTTTCTCTTGTGAGGACATTATATGTATCACTCTCAGTGTTTTTACACTCAGAAGTGTTGTGTGAATTTGAATTACATGTCTCGTAGAGAATTGGTTGTTGTTTTGGAGTTTCTAATGTAGCCTTTGAGGTTGATGGTTGGTTTGCATCAGGTGTAGAAGACTTGGTCTGACTTTTCTTCTTTCTTTTATATCTGGTCTTCTTCCTCTTGACTTGTTCTTTGATTTCTTGTACCTTAGGCTTATGTTTGTTCTTTAACTTCATCTTAATCTTTGTCTTGAGTTCTGCCTTAGGCAATTCTGGTTTAAGAAATCCAGCTGGTTTGAATTTCTCATTGAGAACCATAGCCTTTTATTTGTTGTCAGGCTTTGCTGCTTTGGATTTCAGTGGTTGTGTTTGTTTTGGATTGATTTCTTCAATGACATGATTAGTACATGTCAATGTTGCTTTGTTTGGTTGGTTGGTTTCTTCATCACTGTCATCACTTGCAGGATCTCCATCTTGACCATCACAAGAATGAAATGTTTCATTCTGTGGTGATTCTGGTTTGAGGTACAGCTTTGGTGCTGTTTCAGGAGAAGTGATTTGAGTGATAGTGGATGGTTTGTCTATTGGATGATGATCATGCATATTTGAATATTCTTTGACTGGACTTATCATTAAAGTTGGCATTTCTGTGTAGTTATCATTGTAAGGAGGAGGAATAACATGGTATGTAATTCCATCACTCTTCTTCTGATCTCTTTGTGCATTAAGTAGTTCTTCCAACTTGTAGGCAGTCAGCTTTAAATTCTCAAGTTCAACTTCTGTTGATGCATGATCTGATTTTGTCTTTGTTAGAGACTCAGTGAGTCTTGTAATTTGAGCTTGAAGACTAAATCTTTCTCCAAGGAGTTTGTCTACATCCTTTAGTAGAGAATTGATTTTATCTTCAAAGGCTTTATGTTGTATCTTCAATTCTGCATTTGTAGCCTTCTCTGTTGTGATTGCTTGATTTAGACGCTCAATGTAATGTTGCAAGTTATTGATTGTTTTCGTTGTACTTGCTTCTGATATTTTCACTTCAACTTCAGCCTTTGTGTTTGTTAACTTCATAGAGAGTTCAGTTGATTGAGCATTTAGCCTGTGATTTTCTTTAAGCAATTGATCAACTTCTTTCTCTAGTAAACTGATTTGATTTGCAGAAGTTTGTAGTTCCTCTACATGTGAAGCTCTTTCTTCCTTTATCATGTATGATATATTATTGCAATATTTCTAATATGCCTAAACTTTATCTATGCATGCTGATGAGCATAGATTGATCTTTCTGTCTTCAGGAATTTCAGGCAATGGAGGAATGTTTGTGTTGTTGATGTTTATGGGTTTTGCAAGCTCAGCAGTTAACTCTTCAAGTTTGATTTGTTGTTGAACCATTTTGTCTTGCAACTGGTTCATCTCTTGAGTTAAACTAATGTTTTAGTGATTCAATGTCTTGATTTGTGCTTGATCATTTCTTTGAGATTGTTCCATCTCTGACCTGCATTTTATCAAATCATTAGACAAAGTGTTGTTTGAGTTTGCAAGATCACATAAATGTAAGTGCATTAGTTCTTTTTCAATGGACTGATGTACAACTGAATGTTTGTGTTGTCAAACAATGAATTGTTGTTATTGTTTGATATTCTGCTGATGTTTGGTTGTTTGCAGCTTTTGTTTGATTTGCTGCTGTTGTTTGGTTGATTGCAACCATTGTTTGATTTGCTGCTATTGTTTGATTGTTTGCAGCTTGGTTTGCTTTGTTTGAATTCATGATACCTCTTTCTACATGCAGCAAGAAAGATAGTTCGGTTTCTTGAAACACGAGTGTCAATGAATGATGTTAAATTTTCTATTTTGTTTAACAACAAAAATAATTTGAAATTTTTGTTTTGTGTTTAAATTGAAATCAAAATTTTAAACTTTAATTGAATCCAAAGAACGTTGAAACTCAATTTAATTAGATCGGCCTAATTAAAGAGTTAACTTTGTTCAATAACAATTTAGTTAAGCTCAATTAATATTAATCAAGCTTAATTAAAAAATAATAAAATTTAGATCTCCCCAATTAAAATTAAATGATTTTTTAAACAATTTTAATTAAACCCGATGAAATTAATCAAATTATAATTTTTACTCAATTAAATTCAATCAAGAAATGGGTTTAGTTAATTAATGTTTTAACAAATCCCACAAAAAAATATTGTGACTTTGTTTGTTTTTTTTAAAAAAAAAATTTATATAAAAAAATATTTATATTTTGCTGGTCAACATAAAAATAGAAGTCAAAATTGGACTTTCCAAATCAATCTCAAAGCACCAATGATTTCACTTCTCTGACTCTCGAACACTCGATGCTCTGTCCCTCACAATCGAACTCCCACACTCTCAATTTGATGAACCTAAATCATTGATTTCAGACCTTTGGAGGTTCGATGGAGAGTCGGTGGTCGAAGGTCAACAGATGATGAATGTGTCCGTTCGATGGTGGTGCAGAATCAAAGATTTCAGGGTGATTGGGGTTCTTTTGTGGTGTTCGAAGGTCGATAGGTGATTGACTGTTGTTGCAGTTGTCCGCTGTGAATTGATTTACTTGTGCTCAATTCGTTCGCTGTGGATTGATTAGGTTGTCTGTTGTGAATCGATTTTGGTTCACTTGTACGTTGTGGACATGTAATTGAAGGGGACTCAGTTCATCCGCTGTGTTTGTGTGTTAATTGTTTGCTATTTACTGATGAGTCAACGTCCGCTGTGGACTTGATCAAGGTCGTCCGCTGTGAATTCACAGGTTGTTCGTCCGCTGTGTAATTCAAGTCCGCTGTGGACTTTCTCAACTCATTCACTGTATGACTTTAATCGAATACACGACTCAGTTCATCCGCTGTGTATCGACTCAATTCAACTGTTGAATGTCCGCTGTAAATTCTGGTCTTGTGGTTCAAATTTTTGAGAAAATTTTGAAGAACAAGTAGCCAATGCTCTGATACCAACTGTTGAAATTCGATAAAGATGGATCGAATATTGCAATCGTATTGTTGCCGTTTATCATATTTGTGATGCGAAATCTCATAGACCTGTTGATGATTTCAAGTGAAGATCTATTGCAAAATATATTGTTTGATGATGAATGAATGATGAACAATTCAAGAACACATATTCATAAAATATATCATTCTTTCATATGTATGATTATGCTAGGAGATTACAAAGGAAGTTTGCAAGAGGTTTCCCTCTCTTACACACTCAACCTAATTGTTTCTCTCACTAGACTAAATCTGTATGCTTGCTTAGATAATGCTCGGTAATGGTTCCTGATGGTTGATTAGAGTATAAATGACTACACTTAGTCAATTTATACTCTTTACAAAAATAAATAAAATTACATTTAAGCCCTAATGATTACACAAATATTGTTTTAAGTCTGATAAATTCTTCTGTTGCTGATACGTGACTTCCGGGTGTTGACTGTTGACTTTGACCACGGTTGACCAAGTTTGACTTTGGTCAATTTTTCTTCGTTTTGATCATATTTTCAACATAGCTTCACCGTGTCAGTTTTGGTAATCATCATGAGATTCGGCACTTAGGTTTTGGTAAGTATCATCTTCAAATAGTCCAACAGGATACTAGTCTCTACATGGGCAACGGAGCAAAGGTTGATGTCGAAGCCCAAGGAGACTATATCTTGAAACTTCCAAGTGGTTTGGAAGTCATTTTGAATAATTTTTTGTATGCTCCTAGTTTGACTAGGAATATAATTTATGTATCCCTTCTGAAACAATATGGTTATGTATTAAAGTTTGTAAACGATGGTATTTGTGTTTTCATGGATGATATATTTTATTTTAAGGCTATACCTTTTAATGGTATTTATGAATTGGTTCATGATGACTCATCCTTTAGTAACTCGTTATACCAATCAAGCACCAAGAAACTTAAAATGGGTTTAAGTGAATTATATCTTTGGCCTTCTCGTCTTGGTCACATAAACAAGAATCCTATTCAAACACTTCAAAAGAATGGTCTTTTGGAAACAAATGAAGAGAGTTCATTTGATAAGTGTGAATCTTGTTTACAAGGAAAGATGACCAAGGAACCCTTTAGTGGAACTAACCAAAGGGCAAAAGATTTATTAGGAATCATATATTCAGATGTATGTGGCCCTTTTAAAGTAATGACAAGGAATGGTGAAAGATACTTCATTACCTTCATCGACGATTATAGTCTTTATGGTTATGTGTACTTGTTGAGACACAAAGATGAAGCTTTTGAAACGTTCAAAATCTTCAAGAATGAAGTAGAGAATCAACTCAATAAAACAATCAAAGTTCTTCGTTCAGATAGAGGAGGTGAATACCTTAGTGATGCCTTTCAAGATCATCTTAGGAGTTGTGGGATTGTCTCACAACTTGCTCCACCCAGAACACCATAGCTTAATGGTGTGTCTGAGAGGAGAAACTAAACCCTATTGGATATGGTTCGATCTATGATGGCTAGAAGCACACTACCTCTGTCATTTTGGGGTTTCGCATTGCTCTCCGAGACCCGTATTCTGAATATGGCCCCAACCAAGAAAGTGGATAAGAAACCTTTTGAAATATGGCATGGAAGGGTTCCATCATTATCATATTTAATGTTATGGGGTTGTGAAGATTATGTTAAGCAGAACACCCCAAACAAGTTAGAAAGCCAATCCAGTAAGTGTATCTTTGTAGGATTGCCCAAAGACTCGATGGGATATTACTTCTACAATCCAACAGAGCAAAAGGTATTTATTGCTCGAAATGCTGAGTTCTTGGAAACTAAATTCCTTAGGGAAGGAACTACCGATAGAACAGTGGAACTTGATGAGGATTGAGAACCATAAGCCGATACACGTTTGGTTGATACTAGCAATCACAAGAGGTTGTTGATAATGATCAAGTGGTTGTTCAATACACACAAAACGTTCGCAGATCTGGTAGAACTAGCTATCCACCTGAAAGATATGGATTTTTCATGAATGGATGCTATGTAGTTGACTTGGATGAACCAACTACGTACCATGATGCAATGTCCAATTCGGATTGTGACAAGTGGCTTGAAGCCATGAACGTAGAGATGCAATCCATGTATGACAACCAAGTGTGGGAATTGGTTGTGCCACCACTTAACTCCAAACCGGTTGGATGTAAGTGGGTTTTCAAGAAGAAAACCGATATGCATGGAAACTTGGATACTTATAAAGCAAGACTTATAGCAAAAGGTTTCACTTAGA
Source organism: Flaveria sonorensis (assembly GCA_025506505.1). Taxonomy (NCBI): domain Eukaryota; kingdom Viridiplantae; phylum Streptophyta; class Magnoliopsida; order Asterales; family Asteraceae; genus Flaveria; species Flaveria sonorensis. The sequence continues at coordinate 34,469,109 of CM046427.1, forward strand.
CTCAAGAGGTTAATTATGATGAGACCATGTCGCCTGTGGCAATGCTAAAGTCAATTAGGATATTATTTTCCATAGCTGCATATTATGACATACGATTTGGCAAATGGATGTCAAAACTGCTTTCCTTAATGGACATCTCGAAGAGAACGTCTATATGGTTCAGCCCAAAGGTTTTGTCTATCCACAATATCCTAATAAAGTATGCAAGTTAAAGAAATCAATCTATGGATTGAAACAAGCATCGAGAAGTTGGAATCAACATTTTGATGAAGAGATCAAGAAATTTGGATTCATCAAGAATGCTAATGAAGCTTGTGTGTATAAGAAAGCTAGTGGGAGCATCATCACATTCTTAGTATTGTATGTTGATGATATACTACTATTTGGAAATGACATTCCAACCATGAAAGGTGTTAAAACTTGGCTTGGAAGTTGATTTTCTATCAAAGATCTTGGTGAAGCCGCCTATATTTTGGGAATAAAGATCTATAAGGATAGATCAAGGTGGTTAATAGGTTTAAACCAAAGTGCATATATTGATAAAATCTTGAAAAGGTTCAAGATGGAGAACTATAAGAAAGGTTTGGTACCTATTCAAAGAGGGACAATATTGAGTGCATCTCAATGTCCAAGCTCAAAGGATGAGCAAGAAAGGATGAAGGAAATCCCATATGCATCTTATATAGGATCCATCATGTATGGAATGATATGCATTAGACCGGACGTGTCATGCGCTTTAAGCATGACAAGTAGATATCAGCAAAATCCAGGAAATAGTCATTGGATGGCTGTTAAGAGTATATTGAAATACCTTAGGAGGACTAAGGATATGTTTCTAATATACGGATCTGGTGAAGAGGAACTCGTTGTAAAGGGTTACACGGATGCGAGTTCCAAACTGATCGAGATGATTCTCGATCACAATCGGGGTATGTCTTCATTATGAATGGAGGGGCAGTGTCCTGGAAGTGTTCAAAGCAGGATGTGGTAGCATTGTCCACTACAGAATCAGAATACATTCCACTTCATTGGCAGCACAGGAAGCTGCATGGTTAAAGAAATTCATTGCCGATCTAGGGGTAGTCTCTACTATTCAAGATCCCCTAGAGATCTTTTATGACAACAAGGGTGCGATTACTCAAATAAAGGAACCCCGTGCACCTCAAAAGACAATGCACATTGAGCGGAGATTCAACTACATAAGGGATGAAGTTGAAAAATGAAAGATACACCGATCAAAATATTGCGGATCCACTCACGAAGCTCCTTGAAAGGCCAAAGCATGAGAGTCATACTTGTGCCTTAGGACTTTAATATTCTAGTGATTAGATTTGATCTATTTAGTATTTAAATATCAGAACAATTGTTATTTTGACTCATATATATGACTATGATACTATGAGTTATGTTCCATTTTAGCATGTTTAAATCCATGAATATGTTTATTATCCTAAATGTCCGTAGTCGGTCATATTTGTGGTAACAAATATGAAGTAAGACTATTATGAACTTGGATTGGTGGATATTCATAAGGTATGAATATAGAGCAAGAGGTTGCTACCAAGGTTCATAGATATTTGTGGGATACAAATATTAGACTGACTCGCTCTTAAATTTTACTGCATGGAATTATGTAATTGATCATAAGTAAATTTGAGTAAAGGCGAATATCATTGTATCCTCCGACCTAAGATACATATTGGGTTTCGATATTCACCAAATATAATACCTTGATCTAGTTCTTCGCTGTTCTGAAATATGGACAGTACATAAGGATAGTTTTAGGGGTGATACAAGGTGATTGTGAGAAACGTATGTAGTCAAGATGGGATTTGTTTCTCTTATTCGTTGAGAGTACGATGTCTAAGGCCTGATAAAGTTAAATCAATAGGGAATGATCATTTTGTGTCTCTGGATTTAACATGACATCTGTAACAAAAGGATAAATGATAGATTCACCGAAATCATATTTCAAGTATGGGACTTGAGGAAGATGAAGTTATTGAATGGCACTTCGTCATGCGTATTAGGGGTAGTAAACTGTTGTTAGGCTGTATTTACTACTTGCATCAATTCTCTATGTATCTTGTGCAAGTGGGAGATTGTTGGGAACGGTCTGCCCAAGACATATATTGAATTGATATGGCTAGTACGTTATGATCCAAGTCGTTTCATACCCAATAACAAGCTAGACAAACACCTACAATATTTATTTTATGATATGATCATGTAAATAAATATTGACACTTGAAGTATTTAGAAATTGGGTTTCTAAATATTTGCACTAGTGTTGTGAATAAATTATATGGATAATTTATTCTAGAGAGAGAGTATTTCGTATTTTTATTCAAATGGTTGAACAAACAATACAAGTTTTTTTGTCCGTATTTCTTTGTTACTCATCCGCATTTACTAATGCGGATATGTTTTGAGGGAATGCGGATGAATGTTCCTCATTCGCATTTACAAATGTGGACGTGCATTTGTGGAAATAATGAAGAAGGAATTTCTTCATCCGCATTTACTAATGCGAATAAGCATTTAAGGAAATGCTGATGAAACTGATTGTTCGCATTCACTAATGCGGATCTGCATTTGGGAAATGCTGATGAACTGTTTGTTCACATTTACAAATGCGGATGTGCAATTTTGGAAATGCTGATGGAGTTACTCATCCGCACTTACAAATGCTGTTGGAGTTTGTTCATCCGCATTTACTAACGCGTATGAATATTAGGGAAATGCGGATGGGTTTTAGGGATGGGTCCCGCCTACTTTTCTCTCACTCTGAAATTCAATTACACAGGACATGCAATATATGATTGCATTCAACCACTCTCTCTGATAACTTACAACACACACAAAAGGTGTAGATCGGTGTTCCTGTTGGTTCCCTGTAGATCGGTCGAAGAGACCAGTGAACAGAAACTTGTTCAAGTGAAGCAAATCCTAGCAACCTGGTGTTTTGTTGGAAGCTTGGGGTAGACAAGCTTGAGGCCTCCTACTTTGGAAGCTGCCGATCAAAGATCATCTTCCTCTGACCCATTCGATAGGTAGAATTTTAAACACCCTATGGTTGTTTGTAAGCATTTTTTTCATATAATGATCCATTACGGGTTTTAACAGATATATAAATTGGTTTATATATATTAACTGTAACAAGTTTTTCATACTTATTTCGCTATGTTTTTCATTTTATTAGGATAAAAGACTCTGATAAACTTGTGAAAAACCCAACACTTTTATTCCAGAGGAAAGACTCATCACTATTTACTTTAGAAAGAAAGTAAGAAACTTCTCCTGAGGGAGATGTTTCCTGCAAGTCCATCTTGTACATGTTCCCTTTCCTGGGGGCTTTAAGCAGGATATGCTCTTGAGGAAAGACCACCCTGGGCTTGAAAACAACATACTCATGCTCAATAGAGAGCATGTTATGTCTCTGATCACAAAATTGGGATACACTTAGTAGATTGTACCCAAGCTCTTTGACAAAATTTACCTTTTCAATGCTGTGCTTACCATTTATGACCATGCTCCTTCCTGTAATATAACTTCCAGCATCTTCTCCAAAAGCAACTGGCCCTCCATCAGTTTTCTTAAAATTTGAAGTAGAGAGCCATTGCCAGTCATGTGCCGGGAACAGCCACTATCAATGATCCATACATTTCTCCGAGTCTTTAGCTGTTCCTGCACAAGAAAGAAGTGGTTAGTTACATTTGGAAACCCAAGCCTCAATGTCTTGGGCTTTTAAAAGTGATCTGAAAACAATGTAACAGTAACTGATCCTATGTTCAAGCTTTAAGGATCATTAGATGTTGTTGGTGAAGAACTTTTAGTCACTTGGTATTTCATCATCTTCCACACCATCTTTGAAAGATTGAACTTGACCTTCAACACCTCAAAAGTTTTAACAACTTCTAAAGTTTCGGAGACTGGACCTTCGGAAGATCTTGCTTTCACTGTAGCAGGATTTAGTACTTCAGAAGCATTCCTTTTTTCCGAGACCAAATTTTCTTCCGAATGCAAGTTTTCACTTGTCTTCCTTTTAACCTTGGAGCTTCTGAAGGATAAAGATTTTCCTTCCAAAGCTAGTTTTTCCTTCTTCTTCTTAGAAGTTTTCTCTTTGATCATGTGAATAGTACTTTTAGGATTGTAGATGCAATCCTTAGCCTGATGAGAAGTACTACCACACATGATGTAGTCCATTTGCTTCCTTCTGAGAGTCTTCTTCTGAAAGAAAGACTGAACTTGATCACTTTCCACCTCCATCTTCATCTTCACAAATGATGCAACAAGCTTCTTAGGGAGAGGCTTGCTCTTGGAACTGGATGTTTCAGGTTGTGTAGCAGTGGTACACAGCTGATCAGCCTTCTTCTCTTTGCTGGAATGATTTGGACAAAAACTAGAACTCCTGGTATTAGAGTTCATTGTTGATTCTTCAGCCTTCACCACTTCAAATCCTGCAGAGATAAACACATGTTTCTACCTAGAGTTAAAAGTGGCCTTGATCTCATAAACCTTCTTTGATCTCATCTTTGCTCTTCTGATCAAGTTCTTCCTTTGAGACTTGGTCATCCCAGATTCTTTTCTCTCTTCAGGAGAATAGTGACCCTTCTTAGGATGATCTTCTTCACTCTTCTCAGAATCATCCTTCACTATCTCCTCTTCATCCTATTTATTAATAGGGTCTATGAGGGAAGCTCATCTTCACAAGTTCCACACCTTGGAGATCTTACAAACAATTGAGTGTGTGGAGGAGCTATCTCAGTAGATCCCAGTCCCTGCTTATTTTGATAACAAACTTTTGCATGCAAGGATGAGGATATCATGTTCTTGAAGGTCTCTTCTTTAAGAAAACGTTTTTCTACCCTGGCTTTGCTGATCACAAGCTCTGCCTGGCATTCAGTTAACTTAGTGATGAGATCTTTTATCTGAGTCCTATAGTTGGTGTGTTCATGCTTAAGAGTTGAAATGGTTTTCTTTAAATCTTATATTCTAAGTTTGTAACTATTTTAAACTCTTTTGAAATCAGCCTTTTAGATATTTAAGGACAAAAGATCAGATCTCATCTCTATGTTATAGGATCTATATTTATTGACTTTAACAATACATTCAGTGTACAGAGATGTTCTAATACTTTGGCTTCTTCATGATCTGCCATCAGTGCTTGGTTTGGAGATGCATACTCTACCTAAAAGCGCTAATCAAAGCCTCCTTCTTCAACGGCAACTGCAGCTTGCTGCTTGGGCTTCTCATTCTGGTGAGCTTCTTCAGTGTAGTTTGGCCTATTTGTGCTTGACCAGCATTTGTCTTTGGTGACTTGCACTCTCTAGCAAAGTGTCCTATTTGGTTACAGTTGTAACATTTCACCATGCTTTTGTCCAGCCTAAACTTTCCACTGGATATATTGCCAGGAAACTTCCTCCCTGTCCTCTTATAGAACTTCTTGGCTCTGTGAGTGAGAAGAGCCATCTGCTGGACTATTTCTATATACTCCAGATCAACTGGATGGATACAGTCCAGGTCTTTAAGGGTGAAGAGAAAGTTGCATGTGCTTTTATCAGAAGACACAAAGGCTTGTGAAGATCTTGTCTCTTGGAATGGGCCTCCTTGGATGTAACTCTCTCTTGGTGTCTTCTGAAAGGTGATGAAAGGACCCTTTTATGAGTTGTTAGGGTAGAAGATGAGATGATGTTGTGGTTCTCTGCATTCCCTTTAAACCACATGAAAGGCTAAACTCTGCTGATTTTTGGAATTACCAGATGAATTTTGCATGTTCATCTCCATCTGGTAGCCACTGAGGATACCATATAACTCAGTGAGAGTAAGGGTCTTGAGGTTCTTATTCCTCTTAATGACCACACAATAGTGTGTCCATTGTCTGGGAAGAGAGGACATGAAAATCCTCACAATGTCCCTGTTCTCAAGAGTTACTCCAACATCCATTAGAGTATCCACAATCTTAAAATACCTGAAGTATTGTTGAGTCATGGTTTCACCTGTCTTGAAGGTGAAATTCTCAAACTGCTGCTTTAAAGGGCCCTTCTTGTTTTCTTTTGCTTCATTTGACCCCTCATTCATCAGCTTCAGTGCATCCCATAGTTGCTGGCAGTCTTGCACTTCTTGAAGCCTCTGTAGATAGATTTTGGAAGAGCAGTTTGGAGGGCGGTCATGGCCTTCTGATCTATGACAATCTTCTTCCAGTCTTTATCAGAATAATCAGCCACTTTTTTTGGTATCATACCACCACTAGCAGCAGCTAAAAAGGTGAATGGTACATGAGATCCATGGACAACAGATCCTCACATCTTGGAGTCTTGAGACTTGATGAAGCCTTCCATTCTTTGGCACCAAGTATCAAAGTCATCAGGAGTGATCACTGGAGGCTTTGTCATAGTATCGGTTTCCATATCAGCCTTTATGATAGCTACCATTTTAGATGTTAAGTATTTTGTGAAACTGAAGGGATTTAAGATGGTGAGATCTTACAATCAAGAGCCTAAAATGCTCTGATACCAATGGTAGGACCGTGTAAAGGGTGGTCAATACAATCAGTCTCACAATGAGGAGAGTTTTAGAACACTTAACAGATCAAATGGGGAACCAGATTTGTGTGAGATGATACTAAGAACACAAGTAACTGAGACAGAACTAAGAATAAGAACAGAGAAGTATGGTTTTCAAGGATGCTGTATATTACTCTCAAGTTTTATTACTAGTGTTACAAAGCATTAAAGAAATACAAGGACCTGAGATACTTAATACTACATCCTACAACCATCAATACTTAGAAAGACAGTTAGAAACACTAATCTAGACAACAAGATCAATGTAGAGTCAAAAACCAGATTGCCTTCTGACTAGTGACTATGACATGTCATAGCTCACATCATTTTCTAATATAAAAAGGTTAACAGGTACAATAGTAGTAAGTTACAGACAAAGACCTTAATCTACAGTTTACAAAAGCATGGACTTTTCACCAACTTGTATAAGATGGTGAGTCTTCAGAGTTGCAGTGGAAAGTGTGTCAGCTTTATGTAAAGTAGATCAGAGAAAGCATGTCTTCTCTGTCTTTGGAAGAAATCAGTCTTCACAGCAAATTGGCTTCAGAAGAGTTTGTCTCTGAAGTTTCGAAAGACTTCATCTTTGGCTTTGGAAGATTTGGACTTTGGCTTCGGAAGATTTTACACTTAGAATATTTTTTCTGTGGAGAGTGTGAAACTTCCGCAGCAACTTTTACCTTTTACGTTCAGTGCATGCATGCAGGAAGATCCTTGGTTGTTTTGGCTTCTTTAGTTGCATCAGCCTTATAATCTTATAATATAACCTTACAATTCTTCATCACCCTCTAACGTATACATTGTATACATATATAGTCACTACAATATAAAACCGACGTTATAGTAACTAAAAGGAATGATGGTACATAATATCAGTAAAAGAAAAAAAGAATATTTATAACAATTTCTAAATATAAAACAAAATAAACAAGAAGATAAGAAGATAGCTCGTTGACTTGCTCTAAGTAAGAGCTACATCACACAAATAATCATTTTGAATGATAATAAGGTAAATTTATTTCTCACTTCTCTCACCTATGTTAACAATTATATTCTCAGTCACCTTAGAAAAAAACAGAGCATCAGTGAAAAAGTATTATAGATCATGTTTGAATTTTCATATTTTTGCTCCCTAAAAAACATATATTAGATCATTGAAGCTATATTTAGATTAAAAAATCGATGATAGCAGCTCTTTAAAATTAGAGCTAGGCTTCTAAAACTAAGGACCCATAGCCATTGCTTTATCTGTTACATGGTAAAGCTGCATCTGTGACATCCAAACATCTATGCCTTAGAGAAGACATGAACCCTCAATAACTTTGTTAACGGACATCTTATCAAGCAGCAACACACAACAACTATCAATAAAAAATTGTTCCACTTTATTAGTTAAGAGGTTCATAACACGTTTTCAAGTAATCAAAAGCTCCATGTGAACGAAATGGTGAGCGCTGTCAGTCCTTATCCTGCGACTTTATGATCATGCGTAATGGGAAAAAATTGAAGGTTGACTTATGTTCTTGTTTGAGAGTGATATACTGACGTGGAAGAACGAATCAAAGCAAGCACTAAGAGCATGGAAGGCACTTTAGGAAAATAAATATGATTTTGGAGTTATCTAAAATAGTAATCATATATTTAAACGAATACAGGTCCTTTCCTTGCATATAAAAACTGGCGAATTAACAATCAGTAAACGCATTTACATATAGGGATTTTTATATCTCCTATTTAAAAAACCATAAATTACATATATTCCTCCGACCAAAAAATCAATTAAATATTTCTTCTTTATAAAACGTATATATTATACATTTATGTACGTTTACAAATTATAATACTGTAAACATTGTTATATTTATAATTTACACATATATACAAAAAAACATATTTTTCTATATGTGCAATGATATTCTTCAAACCAAAAAATTTATGATTTTAATTGATTTTAAATAGTTAACATGGTTATCGCAATAAAAAATTTAAACCCTCCCATATATATATATATATATATATATATATATATATATATATATATATATATATATATATATATATATATATATATATATATATATATATATATATATATATATAATATATACATATACATATATATATATACATATATATATATATATACATATATATATATATACATAGATATATATATATATATATATATATATATATATATATATATATATATAAACACATTATTAATCAAATGCACAAGATGATGCCAAGTGTCCTATCATATTTTTTAAAGTGAAAGGGCATTTTGAACATTTTCTTATATCCTAAAAAATCAGATTTAACATTGTTGTGACACTTGTAACTACCTACATTTTCTTTTTATCTTTAAAAGTTTACCCCCTAGTTTTTATAACTTTCATATCTTTTTTATACTTATTATTATTTTATAAAAATTATGTCATTAAACTTGTTGTATTTTTCTCTTTATTTCCCATATAGTTTTGGGGTGAAAATTTTAGAGTTTATTTTTTACATCAGTGTAAGTAATAGTTTCGTTGGTGTAGAGTAGATTTATTGATGTAACTTGCTGTTACGTTAATGTAAACAAGTGTAACACCACTATAAGGAAGGTATAACTATAGTAGTGTTACGTCAATATAAACAGATGGAAAATCAATACAACGAGACAATGTAAATCGTGTAACATAGAATATTAAAAATATGCATCAATATATCATCTTTACCATCCTCTTTCATGTGAGAAACACGATGCATATGTAATATTTTAATAGCAAAGTTATAATATCCAAACGTTAGCAAAGTTGTAACGAAAACATCTAGTTACATTGTTAATTACATGAAAACATCTAGTTACACAGTTAATTACCTAACATTACACCACTCCAACTAATAGTTACACAATCATTACAACAACCAAACGACTTTACACCAATGTAAATCAATGTAAACTAATGTAAACCAATATTAACCAATTTAAAACAATCTGTAAAACAAATGACATTAAACCAGGTAACTACACATCTAAGATTTCAAAAACCTAACAACCAAAACAACATTAAACCATGTAACTACACCACTGTAATAAAATTTTAATATTGTAATTAAAGCCATATTAACAAAACTACAACACTATAATAAAAAAATTCATAATTGTAATTACACTATTGTAACAAAATTAACCCAATAAATATATATATACACAACTGTAACATAAAAAAACCACTAAAAAAATACAATATAATACAAGAACATCAAGATTAACACAAATATAATACAGGAATATACAGATACATGATGTTGGTTTAGCCCACTAGATTGAACCTGACATACAACCGTAGATGGTTGATAAAACCATATCTGAACCATAGCGTGAAGCCAGATCTAAACGGCGGTGTGGTGGCGGCAGTAGTGTGGTGGTGGTGGCAGTATGTTGGTGGTGGTGTCTGTGGTGGAGAAAGAGAACTCAGATTTGAACCGTTTATTCTTAAGGATAGAGGGATCTAGTAGCGATGGTAGTGCTTTGGTGGTTAATGTCGCGGTGGGATTTGTGTTGTTAATGGTGGTGGTGTAGGGTGGTGTTCGTCCAGTAGAAGACGAAAAATGGAAGGGTGGTGTCCAACCGATGTAAGACGAGAAAGGGAAAGGAAACTATGGTGATAGTGGTGTACGGTGGTGTTCGACCGGTGGTGGTAAGGGGTGGTACCTTCGATCGGCTTCCATCTTACCTTCAATCGACTTCTATCTGACCTTCGATCGACTTCTATCGTGGTGAGGTGGTGGAGTGACGGTGGAGTAGAGGGCTGGTGGAGGTGGTGGATTGGGGATCCAATTACAATAGTGTTCTGTAAGAAGAGAGGGAAAAAGAAAGAAAGAGAGAAAGAAAGAAAGATTAAAATAAAAAAAGATGGTGGTTGTCTTACACATTAAAAGAAGTGCCAAATCAAATTACTGTTTTGCCTATGATCTAGTCAGAACCATTCAAATGGAATGTTTCATCTTGGATGCTAAATCAAAGGATGTGGTTGAGTTAAAAGGTTCTTGCAATTAGGGAGGGTTTTTACTTGAGCTCAATCCTATATATAATATATATATATATATATATATATATATATATATATATATCTAATATATATATATATATATATATATATATATATATATATATATATATAGGAGAGAGATCAAATGAAAACTTTCCTTTTTTTGTGAGAACTCTAGAAACCAATATGAGTCACTAGTTTTTAATGGTAAAATGATAATTAACAAAAACATAATAAAAAAATTTATAAAACAAAAATAACATAAAAATAAAAAATAAAAACCCAAAAATGTTTCCCTAGTTTCCCTCTTTTATAAAAAAACAAAAAAAATTATAAAAAATAAAAAGAAATCACGTTTTTTTATGAAATTTGTTTTGCACATGTGTAATACCGGATTTACACATGTGTAAATCCAGTATTACACATATGTATAACCAGATTTACACATATATAAATAACGGGTGGATGATTTTTATAAAAAAAGTATATTGATATGGTAGGCGTTGGAAATATAAAAAAATACTGAAATTAATGGTGAATTTTTTTGAAAAAATAACGTCGTGAAAAAAAAATTATGAACGTTTTAAAAAAAGGGGGGAAATGGCATGTACTTGCATGTGATAAGAAATGTGTGGCTCATATTGGTTCCTAGAGTTCTCACAAAAAATGGTGGTTCTGAAGATAAGCTTACCCTATATATATATATATATATTGTATATATATATATATATATATATATATATATAATATATTATACAAGGGTCGATAACTATACAAAGTGTTTTTTTCGTGCGAAGCGTACAAAGTTTTGGGTGGAATTATCACGCAAGAACAAAGTTATATTTACCAAGACAAATTACACTCGCCTAGAATTATTACGCAAAGATGGAATTATCAAGCAAGAATACCTTCTGCATAATAATTTCACATTTGCGTGATAATTCCATCTCTGCGTGATTAGTTATTACCCTTATGTTACAATTCCACCCGTAACCTCCATTCTTGCGTGATATCTTTGTATGCTTCGCATGAAAAAACAATTTGTACCGTAACCTTTCTCTCTCTCTCTCTCTCTATATATATATATATATACACACACACACATATATATATACACATATATATACACACACACACACACACACACAACACACATATATATATATCTATATATATATATAGGAGAGAGATCAAATGAAAACCATGTTTATAATTGAAAACCGTGAAAACCACCACTACCCAATCATATAATTCATAATTGATTAAATTTTTAATTATTTAAAGTATATTTAAGTAAATTTCAACCTTACTTTTTAAGGTCATTAAATATTTTTTAATATAAACTCCAAGTAACGTCGATGATAACGAAACGACTTATATATACGTAACTTGTTTTGAGATACATGTACGTAACTCTTACTTGTACATTTGGTAACACGTACTTACATATACATAACCTCTACATATACGTGACTCTTAGTTGTACACTTTGTAACACGTACTTACATATATGTAACCCCTGTTTTTTCAAGTTTTTCAAGGGATCCCACCCCTATATATATATATATATGGGAGGGTTCCAATGAAAATCATGTTATAATTAAAAACCATAAAAACCATTTCTAAACCATTGATCTATTAGATCAATGGTTGATATTAATTATTGCATATAAGTAAATAACTCAAAAATCAAAGGAGATTATATTAATGATATAAGAGCAAATTTATAACATGAAAAGTTTAGTTATGGAAATCACTATTAAAATTCCTACTTTTACAATTCTCTCTCCTCCATTATAAATTAAGTTCTTTAGTTTAAAAACAAACACTTGAACGAATCTTCATCATTTTAATTAACTGACTTCATTTTTAGCATTATTTTTAAATCAGGTTTAATGTACTACAGTAGTTTTACATATATATATATATATATATATATATATATATATATATATATATATATATATATATATATATATATATATATATATATAAGAGTACTGTTACTTATATGTAACAATTTACATGTAAGTAAAATAGGATGTGTTACGTATACTTAAACCATGTTCATTTGATTTCATGTCAATGTGTTACATATATGTAACATTGTATCATGTAGCATACATAAAAAATATAAATTAAATATTATATTTATGTGATTGAAAAAATATTCTAGAATCTCAATTACATTATTAACTTATTTACACATGTTCACGTGTATGTAAACAAAAAGGAAAAACAAGTATATACAAATTCTTAGACAATGCAAAGTTACAGACATAGAATTGTTATATTATGTGATACGTATGTGTAATTAAGTAAATAAATAAAGAATACACGTAAAAGCAAAGTTGCATTCAACAGTGTTACATATACGTAACAGAAGTGTTACATATACATAATCACAGTGTTCGGCTTCTTCATTGTGTGCTTTGTCGTCATCATCTTCTTCGCCTTTTCACTGTCCTCTTCGTGGACATCATCTTCTTTAATGATCATCATCATTTTCTTCAATGGATCATCATCCTTGACCTATCAACATCATATATATAACCAAGTTCATTATCATCATATTTTCTTTGATGATAATAATGAAAATCATCGTTTTATTCTATATCACACATTATTAACACAAAATCATAAGTTAAACACATTATGCGACTGTCATTCTTCTTAATATAAATAAACTTTTGTGCAATGAAAAGTAGAAACAATAGTTGAAAACTAACTCCTCATATGGAACAAAAAATTCACTAAAAGGAAGAATTCCAAAAAAACGTAATACACTTATTATAATTAAAGGAAATGGTAATATTTAATCAACCATAGTGATATAGACATCAATCCATATGCAGAAAATTACACTTTGAACTTTGTTAATAAATCAATTTGAATATTCTAGATAACAATTATGTTATTGATCATCTTAACATAGTGGTTGTTAGCGTTTTAATTTCCAAAAACTTAATCGATCATTAACTTTAAGAAGTCAAAATTGATTTTTATGTTCGTAATAAAGAATCCACATAAACAAAAATCATATTCTCAATCTGAACTTCATTTTCAAAATAAATCCATGAACCATGTACAAACCTGGATATGCAATATACAAACCTGGATTTTAACGATGATCATATTTTTCTTGTTAGAGAGATGATGGAAGATGAGAGAATTAGTAAAAAGTTAAGTTAAATATGGAAAGAAATCAAGATTTAAAAAACTACTATAATTAAAAGAGTGTCAAAATTACCTTACTTACCTTTTGAATAAAATAAAAGTTTTAAAACAAAAACATTTGATTGGTTAGGAGTATTTTTTATGATTTTTAATTATAAAACTGTTTTCATTTATCCGTCCTCTCTCTCTCTCTCTCTCTCTCTATCTATATATATATATATATATATAATAATATATATATATATTATATATATATATATATATATATATATATATATATATATATATATATATATAATATATGCAGGATCGGTTTTGACACTTTAACACAAGTTTTCTCTCTCGCACGACTCACAAGATATCACTCGGGTGATGAAGCAGAATCTCTAACTAAGTTGATGATAATAATAAGTTGATAAATACAAGAATGGTTTTCAAGATACTTGTATATATTACTTCTCACTCAGTATTACAAGACTTTTACAAGCATGTCTACTTAATTACAATAGAAACTATATATAAAACTATCTACAGCCGGTTATACTTGGAAAACCAGCTGGAATCTACAAGTAGACAAATACTACATTGCTAGAAGTAAAGTATCTAAGATAAAATAATATTCTAGATAAGGTAGTCATGACAGGTCCATGACTTACCCTTTGTTACCAACTAAAGATGGTATCTGTACTAAATTGAAAAGGTGAACAGTGAATTAAAGTATGGTCAACTACATGGTCATGGGAAATTGCCATGCAGTATCTCAAAGTCTGTCAGACAGACCATACTTATGTCCACCGGTTCATAGTGGATTCGAAAGAATAAGTTCTTCCAAGGCCATTTATACTTCAGAAGAAACAACTTCTTCCGAGTCTTCTACAGGTCTTGATGACTTCTTCAGAAAACTTTGTCTTGAATCTTCTAAGTGTGAATACTTCGGAAGGAGAACTGCTTGGTCTCGGAAGACTTTGTTCTCTCCTTCGGAAGATCTTCATATACTTCGGAAGGAAAACTACTTAGTCTCAGAGGACTTAGTTTTCCTCCAGAAGCTCTTCGAACAATGCTTCGGAAGATCTTTGACATAGCTGCGGAAGAGTAGTTTTGTCTTCGAAAGACTTCTTCAACTTGTACACAAAATTGTTCTAAGTGTTGTTTTGGTTGCACCAGCCTCATATGATCCAACAAACTCCCCCTAGGCTGATGCTACCAAAACTTCACTTCCTTCTGCTCCTTAAGGTCTTCAACACCAGGGAAAGTAGATATTTGTGTGTTTTTTTGTTTTTCCCTGATGTGGTAGTGAGAAGCTTGTACAGGTCATTCGTGGATAATAAATCCAGTCTGTTGCTCTGAATGACGTGTACTCTTTCCTGCATCCCTCTGAAGAGAGTTACTTGATAGGATTGATAGTCATATTCCCATCTAACTATAGGATCTGAAGTGGAGCCTTCAACTATTTATAGAAAGGTCTTCCCTTTTGAGGTTATGCCTTCTTCTGCATCCTGTGCTCTTTTTCTCAACTCTTCTTCAATCTTGGCCTTCTTTGTGAGCTCAGTTAGATGAAGACTGCTTAAGTGATTTCTGATGTGAGCAGCTATCTTAGAGTTGGAAGGATTTGAGAACGGCTTCTCTGCTAACTCAGCAAGATCAAATCTGTTAGAATGTAGCAGAGATGAAGTGTTTAAACCTGTCAACTTCACCATTTTCCCTTTCTATAGCTAAGCTATGGGAATCTTCATCAAACCTCCAACGGACAATTTGTTTCCTAGGATTAATGGGTTTTGTTGATAGTTTGTCCCCTCTCCTAGTGTCCAGTAGATCACCAGCATTCTCTTACTTCTCTCGTCTTCATTGGCTTCATTGAGATTATCTGAATTTGTTGCAAGAAGTTGAAGAGTTGGTCCAGTGTTCTTCTAGGAAGATCAAGGAACTGCTTTCTTGTGAGGGACTAGAAGAGCCATTAATGAAAGTTAGCTGGATAGACTCTTCCTCACAAGAGAGGTCGCTCAGTGTTGTGCAATTTATGAGCTTCTTCTTTCTATTCTCCTTGAATTCTTCCAAGGTTAGGGTTTTTATGATCAAAGGATGGTTTGGGTTTTGAGTGGGTTCTTGGTTGTGTTTTGGGTTGTAGATTGGTGTGGTGGTGGTTGGTAGGAAGCAGTGATAAGGGTATAGGTAAGATTGATGGTGAGGGTTCAGGTGTGAAAGGTTCTGATTTTATGAGGAAAGGAGAAGGTGTAGGTTGTGTTTTGGGTAGTGGTTTGGGTGCTAGTTAGGGTGCCATCCTCTGAACACTAGGAGTTTGAGCAACCTTCTGCCTTCTTCCTAAGCGAATGTCAGCTTTGATGTAGGACTGACATGTCGCTGTAGGGTCTTGATAGACATGGGACCCACTTGCCTTCCGGAGAAGCCATGAGTTCGGAGATAGGATTTCATCCAATCTTTGTCTCCTTCCTTTTTGGTAGCAGCAAGTTCTCCCTCTACCTCTTTCTTTCTTCTTTCTTTAAGCTTTTCCCTGGCAGCCTTCTTCCTCTCCTTGTTGATTAAATCTTGCTCTTTGTGAAAAGGAAACAAGATCATGTCAGCTTTATGAGGTGCCAGCTCCTCTTAAGAATAGCTTCTGGTGCAGAGAAAGGCTATTCTCTCCATCCTTTCCCTTTCTCTGTCTTCTTCCTTCTTCTTCCTTCTTTCTTCTTCTTTGGCCAACCTTGCTACTTTTTCCTTTTCTTTTTGCAGTAGGGTTGCCTTTTCTATTTTCACAAGTTCATCAGTTGGGAGTAGAGGAGTTTCTTCATTGGCTACTCCCAGGCTGATAAGCCTGTCAATGATTTCCACCCTCCTTTGATTGTTCAGACTTTCTTGGGTGGCTGCTGCCGCTTTGCTACTTGCAGCCAACAACTTTCCAATATCAAGTCTGCCCTTTTTCTTTAGCTTCTCTAGTCTTTCCTCCTCTAATAGTTCCTCAGCAGTGAGCTTCCTCTTCCCCTTAATATCAAAAGAAGATTCAGCCTCTGGAGGTTCAGGTTCAGAAGATTTTGGTTGGAGTGAGGGTGTTTGAGGTAGTGGTACTTGTAAGAGAGGAGTTGTAAGGAAATCCTCACTATTAATATCAGATGCTAGTTCAAGAATTTCCTCTGAGATGAATAGATCACTGGACAATGAAGACAGTCCAATTATTCCTTTGACAGCTTGGATTTCTGCCTCGGAAGTAACTGGGTCTGCATCACCTATCCCATCTAAATCAGTTACTGGGCCATCAGTCTGTACATTCCCTTTGAAGTTAATCTTAGGTTTAGTAGAGACCTTAGGTTAACCAACTTCCTTTTAGAGGTAGGTGGTGCATTCAGCCTTTGAAGCTCTTCAGCTCCAAAGTAGGCGACAGCTAGATCAGGGGAGGGCTGTTCAATGGAGGAGCTCAACGGAAATGTGGTTAGAAGCCTTTGGAGATCTATGAGCATCCTTTGGTCCACTTGAAAAGTAATAGGAGCTAGTTGAGGAAAAACTATTGTAGGGTGATGCTGTTAGTGGTAAAAGATAGATAGGGCATCAGGAGAAGTTGTAATGGTAAGACTGGGTTCCTCATGGTGTTGTTCCTGTACATTCTCCCCTTTTTTGGTAGCATCATCTTAAGAAGTAAATGAGCTGGAGGAAGAAATTAAAGAAACTTGAATAGGTACATGCCTAACAGACTTCTCAATCTATGTCTTAGCTAGTTTGGCCTTGAGATGTTCAATCTCGAGTTGCTAAGTGGCAGACTTGTCCTCTAAAGTCTTAACCTTTGATTTAAGGTTTGAGACTTTAGAAGTCAGGCTTTTAATAGTGAGTTGCAGACTACCCTCATCTTCTTTTGAAGAATCATAGGTAGATGAGATAACATACCTGGTATGTTCATCATCACCACCAGTAATGGTTTCTTGGCGCCCTGGATACCCTTCCCTACTGGTGTCCTTTTTAGAAACATCAATGGAAAGGTTGTCGTAGACTCAGTCTCACTGATGTCACCACTTTCCTGAGAGGTTAATGAAACACTTTCAGTAGTGGCAGCTGACTCTACATGAGTCACCTCAACACCAGTTGGACTCACCTCAGTTTGGCTTATCTGATGTTGGGTAGATAGCAGAGGTTCCACAGGGCTTAGTTGATCTTGAAAGTGGTGTGGTAGATCAACATCATAGCCCAGATGAAACATAATATATTTATTAGGTCGGGTTAATAGGTCATTGAAGGATAGAGAGGTTAATTCTAATGACCCGGGATCTTGGTCAGCACCTAATGGTTCATCTGCAGTAGCAGTTAAACCATTGATGTGGCTGTCCCTTTTTGGTAGCTCAAGGGAGTGTTGGGACTCACCCTAAAGGCTGAAAGCTTGGGTTTTAGGCTCTTTAGGTTGTGACTGAGGAGGCTCAACACTGACATTGAGGTCAATGGTGGAGGATGGTTAGACCTCTGGCTGAGTGGGAGCCCAAGGTTCCACTTGAGCCTTTTTGGTTTGAAAAGGAGGGACCTGACCAATCAGAGTAGATTGATCATGGGTTCGCCTGGAGCGTCTTGTGTATGTAATTTTTATTGGGTGGGAAGAAGTAGTTGGCATTTGAGTGGGGTGGTCTGGTGTGGGTTCATCACTTGCTGGGCTTGCAGGGATGTCACCAGGAGCTGTTGGCTCAAGCATATTTGGGAGAAGATCAGTGAATCTTCCTGTGAAATTAGTGGACACCTTCTTCAAGGTCTTAAAGATGCCCGGCCTCATATGAGTGACTAATAGAATATCTCCTTGATGTAGTGTGTCCTGGTCCAGCTCACAGTTTATAATATGCTGAATAAACTGGGGATACATAAAAAATGAATCCCACCTCAGGTTCAGCACAAACCTTGAATAATTAAAGCGGAGGCATTTTACTATTCCATGGGATTTGATCCTAACCCCCTGTTTAGTTGGATAGACAGTGTAGAACAATATGCAACAAGAATTTCTAGTTGTAAGAGAAATTAAACTTGTAAACAGTGGACTTGTGCACATCACCGCCATATCCCATCTGAGTGTAGGTATCTTCCAACTCAGATTTGGGGAACTCAGTGGGGGGCGCCTTCATTGTGAACCTCCAGATGCTCCCTGATGGTAGATTCAGCAATAACTCCGTAGATTCTCAACCTGATTACCCTTTCATCATTCAGAGTTTCACTTTAAGAATTTGCCCAAAATTTGGCTATTTGGTTCGAATAGATGGTGGGGTTTATAGTGAGAGCAGTGAGGTATGTAGATTGTATTAGAAATTCGACAATGGGGGCAAAGTCAGCATCCTTAGAAGAGTCAAGGATTGTGACATGATTGTGTTGGGATTTAGGGCCATTGCTTGAAAAAGTACTGATGGATTGAAGAAATTTGAGAGTGGGTGAAGAACATAGTGGAAATTTGGGCCTTCAAAGGTGGTAAAAAGGTATAGAGAGAGAGAGTCAGAAAGTTTAAATAAGGGAAAAATGAGCCAAACTGATAAGGTGAAAAGACCTTTTGGGTTTCGATTTGACAGGGGCGGTAAGGTAAAAACCTTTTAAAAATATACCGACAATTATCTCAAAATCTTAGTTTTTACAGAGTGGGGACCAAAGATTTCCATTACATAGTGAAAGAGTTTTTCTTCCGAAGATAAAAATTGCTTCCGAGTGAAAACACTTGTTTTTCCTAATGTTGTCTTCCGAAGTCATTTTTGCTTCTGAAAGCAAACTATACCTTAATGACAAGTTTGCTTCCGATAGTACATTCCTGTTCCGAGAACAAAGATAAGTAAGCTTCGGAAGTAGTGCAGGACCATTAAAGGGTACTTAAGCATGCACTTAGTTAACACACTTAGAAGGATCTTAAGATCACTTAACAATTCAAATAGGGAACTGTGAACCTTTACTGAAATACTGGATAAACACAAGTAAAACAAGAACAAGAGCACAAGATAAAGTTTTCAAGGAAGTTGTATATTGCTTCTCTAGTTCTATTACAAGTGTTGTACAAGTATATTTTGAATACAAGAACCGGAGACAACTTATACTACATCCTACAACCGTCAATATGCAAAAAGACAGTTGGAAATGACTAATCTAGATAACAAGATCAGCCTAAAGTCAAAAGGTAGATTGCCTTTTGACTAGTGACTATGACAAGCCATAGCTCACTGACTTTCCTATTACAAAAAGCCAAGAAGGAACAAAAACAGAAACTTGCAGGCGAAGACTTTATCTACTTTATCATAAAGTATTGAATTTTCACCAACTAGTGATAGCAGGTGAACTACCAGAGTATGCAGCGGAAAGTAGGTTGCTTTATGATAAAGTTGATGGAAAAGGTATATTTTCTCTCTCTTCAGAAGAAAATCAGTCTTGTCTTTAAACAGCTTCGGAAGACTTTGTCATGAGAGCTTCGGAAGACTTTATCTTTTACCTTTGGAAGAGTTGAGTCTTTGGCTTAGAAAGACTTTACACTTAGAATATTTTCCGAGTTAAGTGTAAAGCTTCCGCAGCAGTTTCTTCTGAACTTTGGCTTCGGAAGATTTTACACTTAGCATTTTTCTTGAGTGTGTAAAACTTTCGAAGCTAGTTCACCTTTGTTCCGAAGTGCATGTTGGAAGACTTGGTTGTTTTGGTATCCTTTGGTTGCATCAGCCTTTTAACTTCAGAGGTTCCTACAAGTAGGTTTAATCTGTGATCAAATCTTCTTCCGAGGCTTAAAACTCTTCGAAAGATAATATTCAAGTTGAGGAATTTGCCTTCGGAAGTTGAATAAAGACTTCTTCCGAGGGTAAATTTCACTTCGGAAGAATTTATACTCAGAATTTAAAAAAAAAACTTTTTGTAACAGGACATAGATTGTATGTTGACAACACAGAAAAGGAATTTAAAAAGGTTTTTAGAAGAGAATAACTAGTCAATGTTAATCATCCCAATAGCTGTGATTAAGTATCTGAATCTTTGTTCATCATTTTGTGAACAAATGAGCATATTGCTCATTTGAATTAACTTTGACTAGTTTAATTAGATTTTCTCATGAATATCTCTAATGAAATGATACCTGATGTCAATATGCTTTGTCTTGGAGTGCTTAACCGGATTTTCTGTGATAGAAATAGCAATATTGTTGTCTATATGGATGGGAGTCTCCATGAAGTTGAAACCATAGTCCAACATCTGATTTTGAATCTATAGCAGTTAAGCACAGCAGCTCACAACAGCAATGTATTCAGCTTCAGCAGTTGATGTAGAGACACATGATTGCTTCTTGCATTGCCAGGAGATGATCCTTCCACCAAGAAATTGACATCCTCCGGATGTGGATTTCTTGTTGATGTTGCAGCCTCCATAATCACTATTAGTGTATCCATAAAGATTGAAATCCTTATTCTTAGGATACTAGAGTCTCAGTTTGGGCACTCCTTTAAGGTATCTAAGAATTCTCTTGACAGCAATTAGGTAGGACACCTTAGGAGCAGCCTGATATCTTGCACAGATGTAGGTAGCAAACATGATATCAGGTCTACGTGCAGTGAGATACATCAGAGATCCAATAATTGCCCTATACTGATGTTGATCAGTATCCTCCCCCTCGGAATCAGGACAAAGATTGTGATTTCTGGGTATGGGTGTCTTGGCTGGCTTACAATCTTTCATATCAAAACTTTCTAAGATATCCTTGACATACTTAGATTGATTGATAAAGATCCCTTCTTCCATCTACTTCACTTGAATTCCCCAGAAAAAGTCTATTTTTCCCATGGAACTCATCTCAAACTTCTTTCTCATGATGCTTTCGAAGTCTTTGCACATTTGGTCATTTGAGGAACCAAATATGATGTCATCAACATAGACTTGAACAAGCAACATGTACTTCCCAGACTTCTTGATAAAAATGTCTTGTCTATGGTGCCTTTGGTGTAGCCATTCTTCAGAAGATACTAAGACAAGGTCTCATACCACAGCCTTTGTGCTTGATGCAACCCATAAAGAGCTTTATCCCGTTTGCACACATAGTTGGGGTGCTGTGGGTCTTCAAAACCAGGTGGCTGACACACATAGACTTCTTTATCAATATTCCCATA
This sequence comes from Flaveria sonorensis, assembly GCA_025506505.1. Lineage (NCBI taxonomy): Eukaryota > Viridiplantae > Streptophyta > Magnoliopsida > Asterales > Asteraceae > Flaveria > Flaveria sonorensis. The sequence goes on from CM046427.1 coordinate 34,490,961, forward strand.
CAAAATTGCACATTTGTCATCAAGTTGATAAATAGTGAAGTTCTTGGATGCTGCAAAAGCAAGAAAGATTATCACAGCCTCAAGTCTTGCAACAGGTGCAAAGACATCAGTGTAATCTATTTCTTCCTCCTGTGTGTATCCTTGAACAACAAGTCGTGCATTGTTCTTGATGATCAAACCTCTATCGTCTTTCTTATTTCTGAATACCCACTTGGTGCCAATAGGGACTTGGCCAGGTGGCAATGGACACAAGTTCCATACCTTTTGCCTTTTGAATTGAAGCAATTCTTCTTGCATAGATTCAACCCAATTGTTGTCCTTAAGGGCTTCTTCTACCTTATTTGGCTCCATTTGAGAGGGAGAAAGCATGAGTATAAGCAGACATTCCCATTGTGGGTCTGACTTCTTGTTCTCACACCTTCTGAGACATCTCCTATGATGTTCTCAGCTGGATGAGTGTTGTGTATCCTAAGCCTAGGAATCACATCTAGTTGCATAAATAGATCCAGGTTTGAGAAGTTTTGCTCATGATTTTGAACACCATGACCAGCTATCATCTCACACTCATTCATTGAGGACTGATTGAAAGAATGTGTGATAGCATCAATGATATTTTGCTGAGAATCAGCATCAACAGGTTCCTGTTCCTCCAGATGACTATCTTTATCAGCTTGGTGTAGAATGCTGGAGTTGTCAGTTGAGGAGTTTTGAGGCTCAGAGGGCTGACAACTTGTTGAAGGTCCATTATTTCCTGATATATTAAGACTTTCAGGACTTTCATCAGTGGGGGCTTGTTCATCAATTCCTCTTGGAGAACTTTGAATAGGTCTGGGTAACTCGAAGAGTTGATCCTCATGGGAGTTGCTTTGAGTTCCTATTCCAGGTGAAACATTCTCACAAGATGATTTAGAATAGTTTGGAAACAATTCTATATTAAAGATATGATCAAGGCCATTCCCCCTAACACAAGGAGTGTGCTCATTAACAACAATGTTAGATGATTCCTTAAATTGTTGATTTTTGATGTTATAAACTCTATAAGCAATAGAGGTTGAGGAATATCCAACAAAGATAGCATCATCCGACTTTTCAGTAAATTTTGCTAAATTGTCTTTTGTGTTAAGTATGGTACACCTGCTGCCAAATGACCTAACAAAGCCAATGAACGTGGCCTCTTGTTCCATAACTCATAAGGGGACCTTCCGTGGGGCTTAACAATGAGAACCCTGTTCTGCATATAGCATGCAGTGCTTACTGCCTCGACCCAGAAAGTTAGAGGCAGCTTTGAATCAGCTAACATGGTTCTTGCAGCCTCAATAAGTGTCATGTTCCTCCTTTTAGCAACACCATTCTGTTGAGGAGTTCTGGGAGCACTATATTGTCTGGCAATCCCTTTTGAGTTACAGAATGAGTCAAGATCTTGATTCTTAAACTCAGTCCCTTGATCACTTCTGATGATTTTTACCTTGTGATCCTTTAGATTTTCAATTTTAAGAATGAAATATTTTAATGATTCAGCAGTTTCATCTTTAGTTCTTAAAAAGAATACCCATGTAAACCTAGTAAAATCATCAACAATCACAAGACAGTATGATTTCCTTCCAATGCTCATTATACTTGTGGGACTAAAAAGATCCATGTGCAATAAGTGTAATGGGGTGGTGATAGATTTGACCTCTTTGGATTTGTGAGAAACCTTGTGTTGTTTTCCTTTCAGGCAAGCAACACAGTTATCTTTACAGATAAATTCCTTTTTGGGCACACCATGTACCAAATTATTTTTAACCAGCTTATTCATGGTTTTAAAATTAACGTGGCACATTCTTTTATGCCAAAGAGTGGACTCATCACCATTTGCTTTGGAAAGAAAGAATGATACTTCACCCAATGGGGAAGCATTGTTCATGTCCAGCTTGTACATATGTCCTTTCCTGGGAGATCTAAGAAGCACTAATTCCTGAGGAATTATCATCCCGGGTTTGAGGATAATGCACTCATGTTCTATGAAAAGCATTTGGTGCTTTTGATCACAGAATTGAGAAACACTTAACAGATTGTGCTCAAGCTATTTGACAAAGTTTACTTTGTCAATATTTAACTTACCATTGGATACACTACCTCTACCAGAAATGTATCCTCCGGCCTCACCTCCAAACTGAACAGGACCTTCATCAAAATGTTCAAATTGTTGTAGAAGAGATCTGTTCCCTATCATGTGCCTGGAGCATCCATTGTCCACAATCTAGACATTTCCATTCTTATCTCGTGGATGTTCTTGCATATAAGGTGAAATGTTTAGTTACTATTGGAAACCAAGCCTTGTTGGTCTTGGGTTCTTTCAATGTAGATAACATAATTGAACTAAAGTGTATGCATGTGGGTTCAACTATGGTTTTTGAAGAAGAGGCTTGTGCTGCATCATCCTTTCTAATCTTCCATTCCATCCTATGGTTGATCAGTGTGGATGAACCTGAAAAGGCTTGAGCAGCATGACATTCTTCTGAGGCTTCTTTCTTCTCAGAAGAGATCTTCACTACCTTTTCTTCTGAAGAAGTCTTCTTCTCGACAGATTTCAAAGGATTCCTTTTGTTCCTATGTTTGTTCTTTGGCTTGTCTTCCGAAGCCATTTTCCTTTCGGAAGAATGAGTTTCTTCCAAAAGCAACTTGGGTTTGGAAACAAGTTTTCCTTTCCTTGACACTTGGACCATGTGGTGAGGTCCAAATGTGAAATCTTCCTTAACTCCTTCTTTCTTAACATTGGTTGCATAATGTGTGCTTGCAGGATTATAGTAACAATCTTTGGCTATGAGGTTGTGCAGACCACAGATTATGCACTCAATGTTATTCTGGATGGGTCCTGAGGGCTGTGTTCATCAGCCTTCCCCTTTAACTTCTAATTCTTCAGCTGGATAGGAGTGCTGGTATTACCTTCCTTTCCTGAAACAGAGTTTCCAACCACTTGGAAACTGGCTGAGATGAATACACCCTTTGTTTTGGGTCTATTTTCATCTTGGTCTCAGCCACCTTCTTGGCAGTTTTTCATGCTGCCTGGATCTTGTTCTTCCTTGCTTTGACGGTCAACAGTTGATCAGCGATGGAGATGAGGTTTTCTACCTTATCTTTTCCTGTGGTGGTTACCGTTGTTGCATCATGCTTCTGCTCACTAGGTAGTGGGTCAGCAGTTGGAACCTCTTGCTCATCAATACCACATCTTGGTTGTCTAATAGACACAAGAGAGTGTGGTGGAGCAATTTCATTGGATCCCAACCCGTTTTGTTTTGGTAGCAGACCTTGGAGTGGGAGGATGATGCAATAATGGTATTGAAGTTGTGCTCTTGAATAGCATACTTCTCTGCTTTAGCCTCAGCTATTAATAGCTGGGCTTGAGCTTCAGTTAACTTGGATATTAGAACTTTTATCTTAGTCCTGTAGTTGGTATGTTCATGTTTTAAAGAGGATATTGTTCATCTTCTATTTTGCATTTTAGTCAGAGTCCTCTTAAAATCAGATTTTAGGATATTTAAGGATTCAATATCAGATCTAATTTCCATGTTATAGTCCTGATTAATTCAACCTTAGTCATCTGTTCCACCCATGAGTGCTTGGACGGGGGTGACATCTTGTACCATAAAGCTCCAGTCAACCTCTTGAACAACAGCTGCAATTTGTGGCTTAGTAGGTTTGGTTGCAGCCTTTGAGGTAGCAGGATGTTGAGAGGCTTGAGCAGCTCCAGGATTAGATCTTGGTGCTTTACATTCCCTAGCAAAGTGACCTAGCTGGTTACAGTTGTAACACTTGGCCTTGTTTTTATCAAACCCGAATTTGCTATTTGTTGGGTTTTTGGGAAACTGCCTTCTAATTCTTTTAAAGAACTTCTTCGCCCTGTAGGTTAAAAGAGCCATTTGTTGGACAATGTCCATATACTCAACATCATCCGGGCTAAAGCACTCTAGATCATCAAATCAAAATTGAAAATCTCCAGAGTGTTCATTTCCTGAAACAAAAGCACAACTTTCCTAGAAGGGAGTATGTTGAACTTGTTAAGACCTGGGTGTCTCAGGGAAAGTGATATATGGCCCAAAAGAAGTTGATGGCTGCTGAGGATAATTCAGGTACAACTGAGGCTAGGGAGTTCTTGATCCTTCAGAAACATGCAGAGCGTTGCTGATAGCTGGATTTGAGGGTATGTTTATCTTGTGGCTCTTCTGAGTCTCCATTTCCATACGGTATCCATCAAGAATTCCGTACAGTTCAGCCATCGTGAGAGTGTTGAGATTTTCAGTCCTTTTGATGGAGACGCATTCCATTCATGAGGAAGTGCACTCCCATAGTCTGGAGAGATGTAATCAAGTCCATATACCTGAAGTATTGTTGGCTCAAGGTCTCACTAACAACATAAGTAAAGTTCTCAAACTTCTGCTTCAGCATGTCCTTCTTGTTTTCTTTTGATTCTTTGGAACCAGAGTACATCAGCTTCAAAGCTTCGAATAGTTCTTTTGCAGACTCGCCTTGCTGAAAGCCTACCATTACAGAGTTTGGTATGACAGTGAGCAACACAGTCATAGCTTTGCCGTCGATGTCGATCCTCTTAAAGTCTTCATCAGAGTAGTCTTCAACATCTTTCTCAATCATGGCACCATTACCAGCCGGGGCCGCCACCTTTGGTTTGTAAGGACCATGAGTGACAGATCTCCACATGCGACTGTATTGATACTTAATGAAGCCTTCAATACATTTACACCATGTTCTGAAATAATCAGGGGTGATCATAGGAGCCTTGGTCATGGTTCCCATCTCAGACTCAGTGGATTTTTGGATAAGAGCCATTCGAGTGAAGTGAGTAAGTGTAAGGAAACGTGGGTGATTTGGGATGGTTAGATCTCACAATCAAGAGCCTAAGAAGCTCTGATACCAATTGCAGGATCGGTTTTTGACACTTTAACACAAGTTTTCTCTCACGAACTCACAAGATATCACTCGGGTGATGAAGCAAAATCTCTAACTAAGTTGATGATAATATAATAAGTTGATGAACACAAGAATGGTTTTCAAGATACTTGTATATATTACTTCTTAACTTAGTATTACAAGACTCTTACAAGCATGTCTACTTAAGTTACAATAAGAAACTATATATACTACTATCTACAGCCGGTTACTTAGAAAACCAGCTGGAATCTACAACTAGACAAATACTACATTGCTAGAAGTAAAATATCTAAGATAAAATAATATCCTAGATAAGGTAGTCATGACAGGTCCATGACTTACTTTCTGTTACCAACTAAAGATGGTATCTATACTAAGTTGAAAAGATGAACAGTGGATTAAAGTATGATCAACTACATGGTCGTGGGAAAACGCCATGCAGTATCTCAGAGTCTATCAGACAGACCATACTTATGTCCACTGGTTCATAGTTGATTCTTTCAAAGCTAAATGGATTCGGAAGAATAAGTTCTTCCAAGGCCATTTATACTTCGGAAGAAACAACTTCTTCCGAGTCTTCTACAGGTCTTGATGACTTTATTCTTCTGAAAACTTTGTCTTGAATCTTCTAAGTGTGAATGCTTCGGAAGGAGAACTGCTTGGTCTCGGAAGACTTTGTTCTATCATTCGGAAGATCTTCATATACTTCGGAAGGAAAACTACTTAGTCTCAGAGGACTTAGTTTTCCTCCGGAAGCTCTTCAAACAATGCTTCGGAAGATCTTTGACATAGCTGCGGAAGAGTAGTTTTGTCTTCGGAAGACTTCTTCAACTTGTACACAAATTATTTTAAGTATTATTTTGGTTGCACCAGCCTCATATGATCCAATAATATATATATATATATATATATATATATATATATATATATATATATATATATATATATATATATAGGGATAGGATCACTATAAAACCTAAAATATAGAACCAATCACATCCATTGATCACTAAATTGTAATTTATTTACTTATTTTTTAACAGAGGGCAATTGGGTAACTATACATTTCTATCTAGAATTAAATCCCTTTATTTACTACTCTAAATTAGGAAATAACTATACTTTCTAATTAGTTTTTTCTTAAAAAGTTTTGATTTTCAAATCATTCATCTTCACAATTCATCTCTAGCAGATTCGACCAACACTTCCTTGTCAATTCAATACTGGAAATTTGTTCAAAGGAGACATCATCTTCTATCGCACTAATGCTGGGTGATTGAACCGATAAAAGAAATGGATAATTGCTAGGGATGATTGAAGCTTGCTCTTGAATGGATAATTGTCGGGTAAACGTTTAAATATTTAGTCAAATATTGAGCATCTGTTTATGATTTTTCCATTATGAAAGCTTAATATTATTATATTAAAAAACTATAATTTTATAACTTTTGATTGAATCTTTTAACTTATAAGACGATTAGATGCTGTAATTTTTTTGTGCAACAATTTTTTTATTTTAAACTCTTTTTATTTGATGGTACTGAGTAATCTTTAAAATTTCAATCCGTTTGTTACTTCAAGAAAGTTAAAATCCGATTTGTAAACAATTCAAGAAAGTTAAACCGATCGTAAATATTTAATTGTTTGGATAGAAACAATGAATGTCATAGCACCTGAAACTATGATCGTGCTTATAGCTAAAAGCAAGGTTGTAACTGGTGAAGCATTGACGTATGATTAAAATTTTGATCAAGACGATGAATGTAATTTCCACAACTAGTTTGCTAATTTTTCATAGATGTGTTGTTAATAATTCACAACTAGATTGTTGGTTTTCTAATTATGTATAGTTTCATATGTATATTTACATATCTAGACGCACAGTAAAAACACCAATTTACATTTAAATATATGTATATTTCTTATGTCTATATTGACATATATATATATATATATATATATATATATATATATATATATATATATATATATGAACCAATATAAGCTATACATTTCTTATCATATGCAAGTCACATGTCATTTCTCCATTTTTTTAAAACGTTCAAAACTTTTTTTCACGACGTCATTTTTTCAAAAACAATTCACCATTAATTTCTGTATTTTTTTATTTTTCCAACGCCTACCATATCGATATAATTTTTTTATAAAAATCATCCACCCGTTATTACATTATGTAAATATGGTTATACATATGTGTAATAAGGATTTACATGTGTAAATCCGGTAATACACATGTGTAAAACAATTTTGTAAAAAAACGTGAATTTTTTTATTCATTATAATTTTTTTTAATTTTTTTATGAAAGAAGAAAACTAGGGAAACATTTTGTATTTTTATTTTTTTATTTTATGTTATTTTTCGTTTTATAATTTTTTATTATGTTTTTTTAATTACCATTTTGTCATTGAAAACTAGTGGCTCACATTGGTTTCTAGAGTTCTTACAAAAATGAGAGTTTTCATTTGATTCCTTTCCTATATATATATATACATACATACATACATACATACATACATACATACATACATACATACATACATACATACATATATATATATATATATATATATATAAATATATGTATGTATATATATATATGTATGTATATATATATATATGTATGTATATATATGTAGGAGAGAGATCCCTTGAAAACCATGTTATAAATAAAAATCATAAAACTAGGGGTTACATATATGTAAGTACGTGTTACAAAGTGTACTATTAATAGTTACGTACGTGTAGGGGTTATGTATATGCAAGTACGTATTACCAAGTGTACAACTAAGAGTTACGTACATATAACTCATATAAGTTACGTATATGTAAGTCGTTTCGTTATTATCATCGTTCTTTAAAGTTTAAATTAAAAAAATGAACTCAAAAAATAAGATTGAAGTTTACTCAAATATAATTTAAACAATTAAAAAGTTAAATCAATTATAAATTATATTATTGGGTAGTGGTGGTTTTCACGTTTTTCAATTATAAACATGGTTTTTTATTTGATCCATCTCCTACACACACAGACACACACACACACACACACTAGTAGCATGTCCGCGCGATGAAGTGGGTGCGACACTTTAATTACGATTCACGTACCCCGTAAAAATCGTATGCGAATAATATTGTTTACGAATGAATTTTAAACTTTTAGTCTGAAATTGTTGAGATGAGTTTAATCAATTGTTAGATAACAAAGTTTATACAAGTTATGAAGTATGTAAATAAAACGTAATGAAATAAGGTAACACGCGGATCAAAAAACTCAAATGTTGAATAATAAAAGCCGAAAAAATAAAATCATAAACGTGGAGCTAGTTGCATGATTAGAGCAATCAATCGTATGCCTTAGAGATAATCTCAACACTATTATCAAGATCATCCTCAAATCAATTATGTAACATGCCATATAACCTTTATTTTAAGATAAAAAAAAATGATACCTAAAATCAACAAATTAAAAACTAAACACAACCTTTTGAATTTCATCCTTCTTACAATCACCATTAACTTGTACCAAATGATCCAAATTAGATTCTGCCTCCCGCTATATAAGAAACAACTTAGACATTAATATAATAATACTAGAAACAAAAAACTCAAAAGTACATTTAATTATAAATATCTGTATAATTTATATAAGAACCTTACGATGGAATTCAACTTGCATATATACTAATACACAATTGAACAGTTATAAATAGAGTTGTAATAAAAAATAAAAAAACCATCATAATATAGTAACCATAAAATTTATACCTTTTTTTCCTTCAAATCAGTATTAGGAACTCTTAAGGATTTGGTATTCAATGATTCTTCTTCCCACATGTTCCCAGCTATTGAAACAGTTGTATCTTTTATCCCCAGTGAAATAGCAGTGAATAGAAATGTATTTATAGGCTGTTTATTACTCCTATAAGTTATTTAATTTTCAAAATTAAATTCCCGCCTGCTTAACAAACTTAGTCGTCCCTTTACAAATAGGGTGTTTGTTTAATTAAATGAATATATAGAAATTAAATTATTTCTATGTAAGTTTAAGTTTTATGTATTTTATTTTAAAAATAAGTTTTGGTTACAATAAATCTGTATTTGTTTGTTGTTTTGTGACTACCTACCTGACAATTTATTCTATATTTGGTATCTACTATAGTTTTTTTTATTTATCCTTCAGGCTATAAAGTTCACCGTCTTTACCATACGATGAATTTTAAGGTCATTTTGAAGTAATATAAAAGGGTAAAATCTATATTATATATACATATATTGTTATTATTTTCAATAATATCAATCAAGTTTTTCATATATTTGATTCAATAAAAACTATTTTTGTTTCAGAAAAAAAATGGAGTTTCTTGCCAAAAAAAATGGTTAGTTTTAAAGTTTTTCATAAACATATGATGTATGTGTATGTATCTCACGTTTGCTTATGTTTTTAAAGTTTTATTATTTTTACTACATTTTATAAACAAACATTTTAGTTGCACTATCATGGTGATGATTTTCATTAATATATGGGTCATGTTGTATTTATATAAATCTATAGAAATAAAGCAAGGTTTTTAAAGCCACATGACATTCTCTTAAACCATTAATTTGACACGTGTCACACTCTTACACCATCTTTATTTTCAATTCCCGTTTAAAACTTGACCATACTGTAATTTATTTCAGTTTTTTAATATATTAAATTTAGTATACTGATAGACATTTTACTTACCATACTGATAGACATTTTACTTAAATATATTACGATACTAACATACTGATTTAAATACAATTTAAAGCTTTCATTTACTTACCATACTGATAGACATTTTACTTAAATATATTACCATACTCGCATACTGATTTAAATTATAATTTATAGCTTTCATTTAACCATTGTAAGTTATCATTCTAACTTTCTACTTTCTTTTTATTACTATTAATAATATTGAATACTAATAATATTACTCATACCATTTTCAAATTAAAAATTATATAATTTAATGAATTAAAACCTGTTTTTATTAAAAACACATTTTTAAAAAATAAAAGTTTTATAAAATACAGAATACAACAAAGTTTTTTTAAATAAATTCGAATTTCTTAAAACAAAATATTTAAAATCACATTTTTTATAAAATAAAAGTTTAAGAAAAATATATTATTGTTTATTTACTTAAAATAGTTATTCATATGTAATTATAATCATATTTTATCTTCAAACATGATTTTATAATTCATAAATTTTATTACTAATTATTTAGTATTTTATTTATTCAATGTAATACACGGGTACTAACCTAGTTGTTATATAACTAATGTAGGTACTTTGTTTTAAAAAATATTGATTAATGATACAAAGATGTATCCGATATTTATTATTTCATAGTTTTTGTAATTTTACCTATAATGTAGCATAAAACGCATATTCCCATTTATGTCCGGTTTTGTAAATTAAAGTAGCAGCAATTACAGGAAAAGAAGGTAAATGTATCATAGTTTTTGTACTTTTTGTATATATGTAACTGAACCTTAAGATTTCGGAATTTCTTGATTACTGGCTTACGTTTGTTTCTATTTGTCAAGTTAAAATCGATCATTAGCAATTTCAGTTAATACAAGTGAAGCAGCAGGTTATACTATTTTTTAATCCGCACTATTTAATAAATAGTTAACATTCATATTGATGTATTTGGTAGGTTTTTAAAGGGGTTCAAGTCAGTTTTTATATTAGTTTACGCATGCCCATTTAAAGTTGCATTTGTAAGGTTAATTGTATTTATTTCGTATACCGTATATGTTTTGAAATAATAGATAATTATACAGCTCGTTTACCCAAAAAGGTACAGATGCAAGTATTTTTTAAAAGAAGATCATTCTTTCAAGCATGTTGTAAATATTTAGAGATACAAGCTCTAAGTGTAAATAGTTTCAAATTCTATTTTTATAAGAGTGTTGAACGACACAAATACCCTTGCAAAATTGATTTTTTCGGTTGTAAATTGTTCTTAAAATGCTCAAATCTCTTAAATTATGGCGCAAACCCTTTTTCATGTATTATAATATAGTATAGATATAGGAGAGTGTTCAAATGAGAACTCATTTTTTTTGTAAGAACTCTAGAAACCAATGTAAGCCACAGGTTTTAAATGACAAAATGTTAAATAATAAAAATATAATAAAAAAATTATAAAAAAATATAACATAAAAATAAAAAAAGTAAAAAAAAACAAAAATCTTTCTCTTGTTTTCATCTTTCATAAAAATTTATAAAAGATTAAAAAGATTTTGTTTTTCTTACGAACGTCATTTACACATGTGTAATACTGGATTTACACATGTATAAAACATGATTAACGCATGTGTATAACTCGATTTACATATGCGTAATGACTAATTTACATATGTGTAAATAACAGGTGGGAAAATTTAAAAAAAAAACTATATCAATATGGTAAGCGTTGGAAGATAAAAATACTGAAATTAATTGTGAAATTATTTTGAAAAAATAATATCATGAAAAAAAATTATTTACGTTTTAAAAAAAAGGTAGAAATGACATACGACTAGCATGTAATGTTAAATGAGTGGCTCATATTTTTTCCTAGAGTTTTCGCAAACAAAAGGTGGTTGTCAAGATAACCCTACCCTATATACATATATGTGAATAGGGTAGGATTATCTTGACAACCACCCTTTTATGTGAGAACTCTAGGAAATAATATGAGCCACGCTTTTTTGTCAGATGTAAATCACATGCTATTTCCATCTTTTTTTTAAACGTTCATAACTTTTTATCACGACATTATTTTTTTAAAAAAATTTCATCATAAAATTTAGTATTTTTTTATTTTTCCAAAGCCTACCATATTGATATATTTTTTTAAATCATCCACCCGTTATTTACACATGCGTAAATCTTGCTATACACATGTGTAAATCCGGTTTTACACTTGTGTAAAACGAATTTCGTAAAAAAAACTAGTTTTTTTCTTTTTTTTTAATTTATTTTTTGTGAAAGAGGAAAACGAGAGAAATATTTTTGTGTATTTATTATTTTTATTTTCATGTTATTTTTGTTTTATATAAATATGTATGTATGTATGTATGTATGTATGTATGTATGTATGTATGTATGTATGTATGTATGTATGTATGGTGTGTATGTATGTATGTATGTATGTATATAGGGGAGGGTTTATGGGAAAACAAATAGTTATGGAAAACCAAAGAAAACCATGGAACCGACATAACTTAAAATTTTTTAGTTCTTTTAAATGTTAGAAGGGTATCTGACTATCTATTACATATATGTTGAACATAATACGATGATAAAGAATGTTACTATACGTAGGTCTATGTCGAATGAAAAGTTGTTACGTATGCGTGCAGGGCTGGTTAAGGAATGGTCAATACAATCTGTCTCATAATGAGGAGAGTGTTAGAACACTTTAACATATCAAATGGGGAACCGGGTTTTTGTAAATGATACTAAGAACACAAGTAACTGAGACAGAACTAAGAACAAGAACAGACTAATATAGTTTTCAAAAATACTGTATATTGCTCTCAAGTTCTATTAAAAGTGTTATAAAGCATAAAAAGAAATACAAGGACCTGAGAGACTTTCTACTACATCCTACAACCGGCTATACTTTGAAAGCCAGCTGGAAACATCAATCTAGACAACAAGATCAATGTAAAGTCAAAAGGCAGATTGCCTTTTGACTAGTGACTATGACATATCATAGCTCACATCCTAATATATTATAAAAGGATAAAAGGTACAAAGTAGAAAGTTACAGACTCAAGACCATAATCTACAGTTTACTAAAGCATGGACCTTTCACCAACTTGTATAAGTTGGTGAGTCATTAGAGTTGCAGCGGAAAGTAAGTGAGCTTTATGTAAAAGTTGATCAGAGAAAGCATGTCCTATCTATCTTTCGGAAGAAATCATTCTTCACTTCATTTGCTTCGGAAGACTTTGTCTTTGAAGCTTCGGAAGACTTCATCTTTGGCTTCGGAATATTTGGTCTTTGGCTTCGGAAGATTTTACATTTAGAATATTTTATATGGAGAGTGTAAAACTTCCAAAGTAACTTCTACCTTGTACATCAGTGCATGCATGCAGAAAACTCCTTGGTTGTTTTGGCTTCTTAGTTTGCATCAGCCTTCTAATATAACCTTACAAACTCCTCCTAGGCTGTTGCTACCGAAACAGAGAAGTTATTCACATGTTGACAGTCCTTATTAGAATCAAGACCATACCTTTCTTCATCATCTGGTCAGGATCCCTCAAACTCTCATAATATCTTCTCACGTCATGGAGATCAAGTAAAGGAAGATCAAGCATGTCTTGCCAGAAATAGACATCTTGACCTCCTTGATATTTGATGACATACCACCTGTCTGGATTAGCAGCAAAAGTCCAGGACAAGATGGGTCTTCTAGTTACAAGAGGCTCCTCTTTGAGTTGGAGTTGGTTGAGCGGCCTCTTCTTACACCACCTCAGGATGCTCTGATTCATCCTGAGGTGTAGAGGTGGATGCCTTGGTCTTCTTCTTGGAAACACTCTTCATAGCCATCCTTTTCCTTTTCTTTGAAGTCATTAACTGAAAGGACTGGTCTTCAGCACCAGGTTGTTCTACTATGTCTCTCTCAGTTGCGTTCTTTTCTCTCACAGGTTCAGAAGAAGAGTGAAGAGGACCCTACTATGGATCAAAAGATAAAGTTAGCTGAGATTCAGCCCTAGGTCCAGGTTGTGTTGTCTCAAGGGGTTCAACCTTGACAACCTCAGGCTGAGCTGGACTTAGTGGAGAATGCAAGTCAACAATCTCTCCTTTTTTAATCTTCTGCTTGATCACTCTAATGTGCTCATCCATAGTGGATAGAGACATTGGACCAAGCCTCCTTCCGGAGAATCCATATAGCTTCAAGAAGCTCATCATCCTTTTTCTATCAGTAGACTTCTTTTGGCTCTTTTGGATGATGGCTCTTGACTTTCTTGAACTAGTGAGAGGGTAGGAGCATGCTTGTAGAGCCTTTTCTATCTCCTTTCTACCTTGTTCTTAAGGAGCAATACTGCATCCTTTGCCTCCTTCCTCTCCTTGGACAATTTCTTGTCAGCCAGTTCATTCAGTTCTTCTATGGTAAGAGAGAGTAGTTCATCTACATTGTAGTTTCTGGTCCTCAAGTAGTTTATCCTGGCTGCCCTCAACTCATCATCCTAAGTATGTGGCCTCGGGGAAGCCCTGATGGCAGCTTCTATGAAGTCTGGAGACCCTTTTGAACTTTCTCCCCTTAGATTCCTCTTCCTCTCTCTTTCCTCCTCCTCAATCTCCTCAAAAGTCAGTTTCCTTTTCCTTTTGTCACTCACAAGCCTTGGTGACTCAGGGTGGAGAGAGCTTTGGCCTTCATTGCTTGATTCAGCAGTCAAGCTCTGGCCAGAGAGAGGTTGTGAAGCACCTTCACCAGCTGGTGCCTCATGAGGGTAATGGGTGCTGAAGAAGTTCTTGTCTCAAGGTTTACAGGTTCAACTTCTAGGCCTTCAGTCAAGGCTTCCCCTTTGAATCTTAGGGTCCACCTTAACATCCAGTTGACCAAAAGTCTTACCTGCTAGCCATTGTCTATATAGTCTTGATCTCAGCTTGTATTCTTCAAACACCCTTTCTTGAATCCTATCTACTAATCTTGCAGCTTGTCTGTTTTGACTTGGGTTGACAAGTGGAAGATCAATCAGATGGATGCTCTCATAGAAGCTCAAGTTGAAAATTTGAAAATTTCTTGTTGACCCTGAGATCTAGAGATGAATAGAGCTCTTCTATCAGTGTCATACCTCCATCCATTGGTTGGATTCTCAGAGTGATGAGATGGGGTAGGCATAGCTCTGGGAATACCTCCTCAAACAAACTTTGTATGAGTGAGTCCACATCCATGTAGACTTCAGCAAGTGAGTCCACATACATGTAGACTTGAGGAGGTTGTTGAGTATGGACAATTGCAAGTAAGGGTGGTGAATCCTCAAAGTCCATACTCTATAAAGAACTCCCAGGTTCTATGATTGTTTGGACTTTCTCCTCCTTTCTGGTAGCATCACCTTCTTGCATAAGTGAGCTTGGGGTTGGGTCTGTCACATCCACAGGTTCTTGTGGACCTGGTTGAGTTCTCCTGAGTGGCCTCTCAGCTAACTTGCCCTTGAGATCGGTGATCTCAAGTTGTTGGTCATTAACCCTCCTTGACAGTCACTTGAGATTCCAGGTGTCTTATCTTTGAGACTAAATAGGTGCATGTTTTTGTCAGTTTTTACACCTTTAGTTTTAGACTCCCCTTATCTTTATCAAAAGAATCATGGGGGGATAAGAGAATAGGACCAAGGTCTTCTTCCTCATCACCAGCACTTTGTTCTTGGCTGCTAGATTCCCCTGCATCATGACAACTTCAAGAAGAAGTGTCAAGAGGCTGGGTTGCCATGGTTGAGGTCTAAATGATGTAATCACTTGCTAAAGTGAGAGCCTCTTCCATATGGACCTCCTGAACAAGTTCAGGGAGAACCACATCAGTAGTAGGTGGATGATATGGGCTACACATAGGAGAAACATAAGTACTCATCTCTCCTTGAGTAAGGGTGGAGAAGAGAGACTCATGATACTTATTGAAGCCCATGTCTTCATGATCATAGAATTCAAGGTTTGGGATTGGTTGGTTTAGATCAAGGGGCTGGGGATGGTAATTGTCCCCTGAAGGTTGTTCACTAGAGTTTTAAGACTCTGAGTGAAGGCTTAAGGCTGTGGGGGTTGTGCTCATCAGGCTGAGCATGAGGAACCTCAGCACAGATCATTGGTGAGATAGGAGTAGTTTGCTCCTCAGGAGAAGTGGGAGCTTCAGTGTCCACTTCCTCCTGTATAGGTGATGATATACGGGCGTGCACAAACTAAGTAGCATGTGCAGGGGTTCGCTTGGATTTTCTTTGGTAGGTGATCGTTATTTTTGGCTGTATAGGTGGTTGAGAAGTAGAAGGTGTGGGTTCAATAATAGCTGGTGCTTCTAGATTGTCACCTTGTGCAATGAGCTCTAACATTTTTGGGACAAGGGCTGTTTCTACCCCTGAGAAGCCAGCAGTTGGCTTCCTTATAGTCTTGAAGATGCCGGGCTTTATCTGTACCAAGTAGAAAACCCAAACCTTGATCTTGGGCTTATCAAAGTGATTTGAAGACAATGTAATAGTAACTAATCCTATGTTCAAGCTTTGAGGATCATTAGCTGTTGTTGGTGAAGAACTTCCAGTCACTTGGTCTTTCTTCATCTTACACACCATCTTTGAAAGATTGGACTTGGCCTTCAACACCTCCGAAGTTTTGACAAACTTCAGATGTTTTGGAGACTAGACCTTCGAAAGATCTTGCTTTCACTGCAGCTGGCTTCAGTACTTCGGAAGCATTCCTTTCTTTCGAGACCAAATTTCTTCCGAAGGCAAGTTTTCACTTGTCTTCTTTTTCACCTTGGAGCTTCTGAAAGGAAAGGATTTTCCTTTTGAAGCTACTTCTTTTCAGAAGTTTTCTCTTTGATCATATGAATAGTACTTTTAGGATTGTAGATGCAATCCTTAGCAAGATGAGAGTACTACCACACATGATGCAATCCATTTGCTTCCTTCTGAGAGTCTTCTTTTAAAAGAAAGACTTAACTTGATCACTTTCCACCTCCATCTTCATCTTCACAGATGATGCAGCAAGCTTCTTAGGGTGAGGCTTGCTCTTGGAACTGGATGGTTCAGGCTGTGTAGCAGTGATACACAGCTGATCAGCCTTCTTCTCTTTGCTGGAATAAGTTGAACATGAACTAGAACTCCTGGTACTAGAGTTCATAGTTGAGTCTTCAGCCTTCACCACTTCAAATCCTACAGATATAAACACTTGTTTCTGCTTAGAGTTGAAAGTGGCCTTGATCTCTTGAGCCTTCTTTGATTTTTTCTTTGCTTTTCTGATCAAGTTCTTCTTCTTAGGCTTGGTCATCCCAGATTATTTTCTCTCCTCAGGAGAAGAGTGACCTTTTTTAGGATGATCTTCTTCATACTTCTAAGAATCATCCTTCACTATCTCCTCTTCATCCTATTTATTAATAGGGTCTATGAGGGAAGCTCATCTTCACAAGTTCCACACCTTGGAGATCTTACAAACAATAGAGTGTGTGGAGGAGCTATCTCAGTAGATCTTAGTCCCTGCTTATTCTGATAACAAACTTTTGCATGCAAGGATGAGGATATCATGTTCTTGAAGGTCTCTTCTTCAAGAACACTTCTGCCTTGGCTTTGCTGATCACAAGCTCAGCCATGGCATTCAGTTAACGTAGTGATGAGATCTTTTATCTGAGTCCTGTAGTTAGTATGTTCGCGCTTAAGAGTTGAAATGGCTTTCTCAAAATCTTTTAAGACTTAATTGCTTTCGGAAGAAAATTGTCCTTCAAATACATGTAAGTACTTAGAAGCATATTTAAGCTTCAGAAGATATCTCAGAATTTCTTTCGAAGGTAAATTTATTCTAAGTATTTATTTGACTTGAAGACATAATTTTCTTCTGAAGACTTGAAATCTGCTTTTGGAAGAAAATTATCCTTCAAATACATGTAAGTACTTAGAAGCATTTTTAAGCTTCGGAAGATATCTCAGAATTTCTTCCAAATGTAAATTTCTTATAAGTAGTTATTTGACTTGAAGACATAATTTCCTTTCGAAGACAACTTGAAGTCTTCTTTTTTAAGTTTGTAATCATTTCAGCTCTTTTAAAATCAGCTTTTAAAATGTTTAAGGACTCAAGATCAGTTCTCATCTCTAAGTTATAAAACCTATATCAGTTAACTTTAACAATACATTCAGGTGTACAAAGATGTTCTAATACCTTGGCTTCTTCATGATCTGCCATCAGTGCTTGGTTTGGAGATGCATCCTTAACCTGAAAGCTCCAGTCAAAGCCTTCTTCTTTAACAGCAACTACAGCTTGCTGCTTGGGCTTCTCATTCTAGGAGCTCCATCAGTGTAGTTTGGTCTAGTTTGTGTTTGGCCACCATTTGTCTTTAGTACCTTGCACTCTCTAGCAAAGTGTCCGATTTGGTTACCATTGTAACACTTCACTTTGCTTTTGTCCAGCCCAAACTTTCCACTGGTTGCATTGCTAGAAAACTTCCTCCCTGTCCTCTTGTAAAAATTCATGGCTCTATGAGTGAGAAGAGCCATCTGTTGGACTATTTCCATATACTTCAGATCATCTGGATGGATACAATCCAGGTCTTCAAGGGTAAAGAGAAAGTTGTATGTGCTTTCATCGGTAGACACAAAGGCTTGTGAAGAGCTTGTCTCTTGGAATGGGCTTCCTTGGATGTAGGTCTCTCTTGGTGTCTCCGGGAAGGTGATAAAAGGACCCTTTTATGAGTTGTCAGGGTAGAAGATAAGATGATGTTGTGGTTCTCTACAATCCCTTTCAACCATATGAAGGGCTGAACTCTGCTGATTGTTGGAGTTACCAGATGGATTTTACATGTTCATCTCTATCTGGTAGCCACTGAGGATACTGTGGAAATTCAATAATCGTAGGATCGAATATTGCGATCGTATTGTTGTCGTTTATCAGATCTGTGTTGCGGAATCTCACAGACCTGTTGATGATTTCAAGTGAAGATCTAATGCAAGATATATTGTATGATGTTGAATGAATGATGAACAATTTAAGAACACATATTCATAAATATTTCATTCATTCATATGTATGTTGATGCTAGGAGATTACAAAGGGAGTTGGTAAGAAAATTCTCTCTCACACACACTCAACCTAATTATTTCTCTCTCTAGCCTAATTCTCAGCAATGCTTGCTTAAAGAATGCTTGGTAAGGGTTAGAGTATAAAATGACTACACTTGGTCTATTTATACTCTTTACATAAATAAACAAAATTACATTTAAGCCCTAATGATTACACAAATATTCTTCTAAGTCTGATAAATTCTCTGTTGCTGATGTGTGACTGCCGGGTCCTGACGTCATTCGGGACGTCCGCTAATGTTGACTGTTGACTTTGACCACGGTTGATCAAGTTTGATCAAGTTTGACTTTGGTCAATTTTTTTTTGTTTTGATCATATTTTTAGCATAGCTTCACCGTGTCGGTTTTGGTAATCATCATGAGATTTGGCACTTAGGTTTTGGTAAGTATCATCTTCAAATAGTCTAACAATACTCCCTCTAAGATGATGCTGCCAAAACCTCATGATTATCAAAACCTTGGATGTTGATTGATATGCAGTCTTGGAGTGCAGTCTTCTCCCCCTTTTTGGTAGCATTTTCTTAGAAGATTCAGAAAAAGACATTGAGGAAAAGACTTTGTTTGACATATACGGACATTGTTTCGGCACTTGATGGATGTTTCATGAGCTTGATCTTCTAGTCTCATTTTGAAGACTTGAAAATACACCCATTTGCATACACTGTGGATTGCACAGGTAGCAATATCAGCAACATTATCTCAACTTCAGATGTGAAGGAGAAGCATTAGAAATTCTTCAGACTTGACACATACTCTCCCTCAACAAAAGCTTTAGAGGGTGAGTAACTTTTGTGTATGAGACACCAATAGGAGGATTCTTAGTTCTCAGTAACTGGTAGGAGATCTTTGAAGGAAGCAGGAGTGTTCACTTGACATCTTGAACTGAGTGAGAAACTCAGGCATGTTATGCAATTCATCACCTACAAGAGTCTAAATCCTCTTGGTAGAGGTATTGCATGGAAGTTTCACTCCTAAATAAATCTGCCAAAACTAAGAAAAATACTAAAAAAGACAAAAAAAAATTGGAATTTTTGATTTTTCAAAAATATGATATTTACTAGCATGAATTGCTCAACTGCAATGAGATCATACTAATCGAAAATCCTCTACATCTAAGAATTTAAAGTTGGAATAGACATAGACAAAGAACAAAGTTGATTGTAAGTATGTTTGTCCACTTAAACTCATGCAATGATCTATTTTCAACACTTTGTGATATTTATCATGTTTAGGTTTGATTAGATATGCTAATTGAGTACCCCACACTCAGAAGTATGGAAGAATTACCCTCCTCATGAAATGCAAGGTGGCACTTTATTACAACTTGAACCAGACTACTTAGAGTATAAATTCTCATGATATGATCCACTTTGGCATTCTTTTAGATTTGATCCATATTGAGATTCTTTTATACTTTGATCCATATTGGGATTCTTTTCTTTGCCTTTTTGGCATGCATCAAAACTTTTAGTGCAAGGTCAACTAGGTCTGTGCTCAGCACAACAAAAGTTGTCCTTATGTTTACTCCAGGTCTGTATTTACATATAACAAAGGAGAAACATATGCTTTTATCAATGAGAAATTTATAAACCATTTACGCATGGTGTGTTTAGGTAACCACACACGCCAACACTTCGAAAAGTCATTGCTTACTAATACCTTAAGATGGTTTTGGTCCACAATGCATATTGATTTAGTTCATCACAAATATGCTTATCTTGAATCTAAGCTGAGCCTACTGACATATCAAACAAAGTCTTGTCAGTCTTTGTTGATTTTTAAAAATAGATGCAGAAGATAGTCAATGAGTGTCTATCATATCTCATGTAAATGCAAGAAGATTCAAAAGAAATATTTTTTGGACTTTTCTTGATTTTCTAATTTTTAGGATTTTTGTTTTTGAAAAAAATAAAGAAATGGCATATGTGTTATCAATTCAATAGAGATCATCAACAGTTAGTCCACGTAACAATGTAATCAGACTAAGCAGATGGAATGAAACATCGGTTGTTTCTTGCATTGCCATCATAGTTTTTATGAATGATTGATGTCCTGCATTGAATCATGGTTAATTTCTACTCCATTTGGCTCAGTTGCATTATAAACATCATGAGCAGGAAGAACGTTCCTGTCATGGGATGGGATCAACCACTACTAACTTTTCTTGGGTTGGTAGGCCTCCATAACTATCCCTATCACACTAGCAAATAAGTTAGATATTTCAACCCAGGCCATTACTATCCTAAGCTATCCATTAGCATTTTTATATGTGACTTGCTGGTATGTGTATGATTTTGCTTTATCTGATGATATACTAGATTCACCTCCTGAAATTGTTTTCTTTCTCCAACATTGTTTTGATTTTAAACCAATTGACTCAACTTTAGCTTGTTTAACAAAAGGAGTTTGTTTGGCTTTTGAAACTGTTTTGGTTGGTTTAAAAATCTATTTTTCTTTTGAATGTTTTGTGGAGGTGTAGCAAAGGATCTTTGTCCTTGATCATGTTTGTTTCTTTTGGGCATGTGATCATATTTATCATAAGAATTATAATCATGATTATAATAATTTGATGGATGTGATCTTCTATGATAGCCATTATGCCAAGTATTATTTCTATATTTGTCATAATTATGTTATGTGTATGACCAAGGATAATGTCTTGGTGCCCAATAATCATGAATAACATAATGTTTGAAATCATAGCCATGCCGATGTGATCGAGGAGAAGAGTAGCTATGACGTCTGTTATAGTACTCATGCTCCGATCTTGGTGAGTATGATTCTGATAGATAATAAGATCTTTGACCTCTTCTGTGTTGTGATGTTAGAGAGTTATTGTATGAACACTCTGAAGTAGTATGATTCTCCATGTCACAATTTAAGCAGTAAGGAGTAGGTCTGGATCTTCTTCCCTTAGGCTTGAATGATGAAGTTGGATTAGCTTGGAACTTCACATCCTTTTGTCTTGGTTGTTTTTATTGCTTTCTCTTGTGAGGACATATATATGTATCACTCTTAGTGTTTTTACACTCAGAAGTGTTGTGTGAATGTGAATTGCATATCTCGTAGAGAATTGGTTGTTGTTTTGGAGTTTCTAATGTAGCATTTGAAGTTAATGGTTGGTTTGGATCAAGTGTAGAGGACTTGATCTGATTTTTCTTCTTTCTTTTAGATCTGGTTTTCTTCCTCTTGACTTGTTTTTTTAATTTCTTGTACCTCAGGCTTCTGCATGTTCTTTAACTCCATCTTGATCTTTGCCTTCAGTTCGGCCTTTTTGAATTCTGGTTCAAGAAATCCAGTTGGTTTGAATTTCTCATAGAGAACCATAGCCTTTTGTTTGTTGTCAGGTTTTGCTGCTTTGGATTTTTGTGGTTGTGTTTGTTTTGGATTGATTTCTTTAATGACATGATTAATACATGTCAATGTTTGTTTGTTTGTTTGTTTGTTTGGTTTCTTCATCATTGTCATCACTTGCAGGATCTCCATCTTGACCATCACAAGAATGAAAGGTTTCATTCTATGGTGATTCTGGTTTGAAGTACAGCTTTGGTGCTGTTTCAGGAGAAGTGATTTGAGTGATAGTGGATGGTTTGTCTGTTGGATGATGATCATGCATATTTGAATCTTCTTTGACTTGACTTGTCATTGAAGTTGGCATTTCTGTGTAGTTATCATTGTAAGGAGGAGGAACAACACGGTATGTAATTCCATCACTCTTCTTCTGATCTCTTTGTGCATCAATCAGTTCTTCCAACTTGCTAGCAGTCAGCTTTAAATTCTCAAGTTCAACTTGTGTTGATACATGATCTGCCTTTGTCTTTGTTAGAGACTCAGTGAGTCTTGTAACTTGAGCTTGAAGACTAAATCTTTCTCCAAGGAGTTTGTCTACATCCTTCAGTAGAGAATTGATTTTATCTTCAAAGGCTTTATGTTGTATCTTCAATTCTGCATTTGTAGCCTTTTCTGTAGTGATTGCTTGATTTAGACGCTCAATGTAATGTTGCAAGTTATTGATTGTTTTGGTTGTACTTGCTTCTGATATTTTGGCTTAACTTCAGCCTTTGTGTTTGTTAACTTCACAGAGAGTTCAGTTGCTTGAGCATTCAGCTTGTGATTTTCTTTAAGCAATTTATCAACTTCTTTCTCTAGTGAACTGATTTGATTTGCAGAAGTTTGTAGTTCCTCTGCATGTGAAGCTCTTTCCTCCTTTATCATGTATGATATATTGTTGCAATATTTCTGATATGCATGTACTTCATCTATGCATGCTGATGAGCATAGACTGATCTTTCTGTGTTCAGGAATTTCAGGCAATGGAGGAATGTTTGTGTTGTTGATGTTTATGGCTTTTGTAAGCTTGGCAGTTAACTCTTCAAGTTTGATTTGTTGTTGAACCATTTGGTCTTAGAACTGGTTTATCTCTTGAGCTAAACTGATGTTTTGTTGATTCATTGTCTTGATTTGTGCTTGATCATTTCTTTGAGATTGTTCTGTCTCTGACCTGCATTTTATCAAATCATTAGACAATGTGTTGTTTGAGTTTGCAAGATCACATAAATGTAAGTGCATTAATTCTTTCTCAATGTGACTGATGTACAACTGAATGTTTGTCTTGTCAAACAATGAATTGTTGTTATTGTTTGATATGCTGCTGTTGTTTGGTTGGTTGCACCTTTTGTTTGATTTGTTGCTGTTGTTTGATTGGATGCAGCTTTTGTTTGATTTGTTGTGGTTGTTTGGTTGAGTATAGCTTGGTTTGCTCTGTTTGAATTCTTGAAACCTTTTTCTACCTGCAGCAAGAAAGATAGCTAGGTTTCTTGAAACATGAGTATCAGTGAATAATGTATGGTTTGAAGCTAATGAACCACTGATATCATCTTGTTGATTGAGAGGATCGAAAATCAATGAATGATTTGAGCCAAAGCTCTGATACCACCTGATGAAATCAACTTAAACACATGTTGAACATAAACATATTAGAACAATATTTAACATGAACAGGTTGATTCCCCCAAGGACCTTTTCAAATCTCTCAATCAACAAACAAGAACCATGGTGCGGAAACCCATGATAGATGCTATGATATCAGTGTATGTATGTTTGTGTATGATTGTATGATTGCTAGTGCTTGGATGATAATATCTGCTTGATTGATTGATTGTTCAAAAGCTTACAAAGGATTAGGGTAGTATGCTAATTATAGTCTATACAAAGAGCTATATACATTTACTGAACTACCCTTATGTAAAAGAATATTATGTAAATAATCCTAAGTCTATAAGCTATTCGCTATGGATGATTAGCTGTCCGTTGGGGATGTTAAGCTGTCCGCTGTGGAAGTCAGATAGCATGTCCGCTGTGCCTTGGATGCTGTCCGCTATGAACACTTGTGTGTTTGCTTGTATGTTGTCCGCTGTGGACACTTGGTTGTAAATAGTACGAAGATTATCAGCTGTAGAATTAGATCATCAGCTATAGAATTAGATCATCAGCTGTAGAATTAGATCATCAGCTATGGATATAGAATACTTGGTCATAAATCAAATTCAAGTGTAATTTGTATACTTTGTAAAATTCGATTATGAATGGAATTCACTTGCAAATTCACAAATTGATCTTTGAATGACTGTTGAATGATTATTGAATGATTGTATGATGAACAAATGAATCAAAATCTGAATTACATCATATATTTGGTTGATTTTCAGATTTCAAAGCAGTTTGACTTTGAAAAGGTCAAACTTCATGTTTTTGAATGAACAAAATTTTGATTCTTGGGTTTCTGATAGAATTTGATAAAATCAAAGGTTACAATAGCTATAGATAAGTGATTCTAAGCTAAAACAATAATCAATTTCATATAATCATCATCTAAACTCGGATTTAGATGATGAACATATGAAGAACACAATGAAGAATAAAAACCCAGATATAAGAATCAATGTTCAAAAATGTATGATTTGGATGTTGAAAATGATAAACAAACCTTAGATTTGATGTTTCTAAGCTAAAACCACTATCAATTTCAGCTAAACATCATTAGATTCAAGTTTTTTGATGATTTTCCTTAAGAACAGTGAACTTTTCTCAAGAACACAAAATTTTCAAAAATCTTCAAATTCAAGAGTTGTGGATGTTCAATTGATATGAAACTTTGTAGATGTGTTAGTTATCACAAACTAAAGCTATTAGAAGCTTAAATTCGATCAAACAACAACAAAATCAAAATTTCATGTTCATGAGCATTTGAAGACTTGAAGAACAAGTTTGCTTAAATATTCAAATTAATGGCTCAAATGAACTTCAATTGATGTGAAAACTTGTAGATCTTCACAAAATAAAAAATCTAAGCTAATTGTAGCTTGATTTCATCAAAAACAACAACAATTTGCAGATCATACTTGTGGTTCAAATTTTTTGAGAAAAATTTAAAGAACAAGGAGCCATGGCTCTGATACCAACTGTGGAAATTCGATAATCGTAGGATCAAATATTGCAATCGTATTGTTGCCGTTTATCAGATCTGTGATGCAAAATCTCACAGACCCGTTGATGATTTCAAGTGAAGATCTAATGCAAGATATATTGTATGATGATGAATGAATGATGAACAATTTAAGAACACATATTCATAAATATTTCATTCATTCATATGTATGTTGATGCAAGGAGATTACAAAGGGAGTTTGTAAGAAAATTCTCTCTCACACACACTCAACCTAATTATTTCTCTCTCTAGCCTAATTCTCAGGAATGCTTGCTTAGAGAATGCTTGGTAAGGGTTAGAGTATAAAATGACTACACTTGGTCTATTTATACTCTTTACATAAATGAACAAAATTACATTTAAGCCCTAACGATTACAAAAATATTCTTCTAAATCTGATAAATTCTCTGTTGCTGATGTGTGACTGCCGGGTCCTGACGTCTTCGTTTTGATCATATTTTCAGCATAGCTTCACCATGTCGGTTTTGGTAATCATCATGAGATTTGGCACTTAGGTTTTGGTAAGTATCATCTTCAAATAGTCCAACAGATACCATACAGCTCAGTGAGAGTAAGGGTCTTGAGGTTCTTAGTCCTCTTAATGACCATAGAATAATGTGTCCATTGTCTGGGAATAGAGGACATGAACTTCCTCACAATGTCCATATTCTCAAGAGTTGCTCCAACATCCATTAGAGTATCCACAATCTCAACATACCACCACCAGCAGCGGCTGAAGAGGTGGATGGTACATGAGGTCTATAGACAATAGATCCCCACATCCTGGAATTTTGAGACTTGATGAAGCCTTCCATTATTTGGCACCAGGTATATCAAAGTCATCAAGAGTGATCAGTGGAGACTTTGTCATAAACCCGGTTTCCATATCAGCCTTTGTGATAGCTTCCATTTGAGTTGTTAAGTGTTTTGTGAAACTAAAGGGATTTAAGATGATGAGATCTTACAATCAAGAGCCTAAAAAGCTCTGATACCAATTGTAGGACCGGTTAAGGGATGGTCAGTACAATCAGTCTCACAATGTGAAGAGTGTTAGAACACTTTAACAGATCAAATGGGGAACTGGGTTTTTGTAAATGATACTAAGAACACAAGTATCTGAGACAGAACTAAGAACAAGAACAGACTAATACGGTTTTCAAGAATGTTGTATATTGCTCTCAAGTTCTATTACAAGTGTTACAAAGCATAAAAAGAAATACAAGGACCTGACTTTATACTACATCCTACAGCCGGCCATACTGTTGAACCCTGAAAGGATCATACATGCCAATTCAAGAGGTGGTTGAAGGTTGTTCTGGTTGGAAATCCTACAAGTCCAAGAAGAAATGCGGGTGAAGACTTCAGAAGAAAAAGACAAGTGTTGGGTGTCCGCTTTAGTAAATGCGAAAGACCAAAGAACAAATACGGTCAAGTATTTGTTCATCCGCATTTACTAATGCGGACAAGCAAAACAAATACGGCTAAGTATTTGTTCATTCGGAAATGGCCGGATTAGCAGGAGGAAGGGCGGCCCCACATTAACTAATGCGGATGACACAGTCAATGCTGAAGCTTAATAGAAGAAATGCCGATGAAGACATCACATCTGCATTAACTAATGCGGATAAACATTTACCAATGCTGATCATATTTTGTACTTAAACTAGCATTCTGATGTATAGTTGTCAGGATAGTTTAGTCATTTTGTACTGGCATTGTATTAGCCTATAAATAGAATAGTATACACTACTTTTGTAAGTTTCATAAAAGCATTCACACAAGTTACATAAAAGTACTGTTTTGTGCTGCAAACCGTAGCACTCTTTGTATCTTGTTTACCAACATCAATATACAAAGCATTTATTAGTATTTTCAGCATTTAATGTTCTTTGATTTAGTATTTACGCTACTTAATTATTGACTCAATCATCATATTCGATCCTATTTGTGTCACATCAACTGAGATTCCCATCTCAAACCCAGTCAATTGGTATCAGAGCCTTGGCTCTTGAATTCGTCTCAAAATTAGTGCAGATCTTGAACGAAAATCAATTGAACTGGTGATTGAGTTGTTTATTAGCAAGTGTTACACTTCTAATAAGGCATTCATACTGAAAATACGTGAAACTTCATCAACCATCGCTGTGCTTCTGTCCGACAAACATAAGAAGACTGTTTGATTGTTGATTCTCAAACAAAATCAGACAAAAACCACTCAAAATCAAGATATTAACCCTAAAATCAACTTAAAATCGACTCTACTATGAACTGTTCATAATATCAACCATTCTGACACTACTGTCACCAAAACCATACAAGATTACCAGGACATTGGACCGTTTGAACATTCTGGACATAAAATCAACTTAATCAATATTCAAACCATCTAAAATCAGTTTATCATAATGGATTCTGCTAATTTTTCTGAACTTGGTCATGCATCTAAACCTCCAATGCTTAAACACAAGTCTGAGTTTAAGCAGTGGAAGATAAGGTTTAGAAATTACATTACAGGTATGGATCCCGACTACTGGATTTCCATTTGCAAAGGACCCTACATTTCTGTGTCTCTCAATGCTAATCAAGCTGCTCACTACAAAACTGATAGAATTCCCATTGAGGATCCTAATCTAGATCTTGATGATGATGAATACAAGAAAATCAAGATAGATCTCAAATCCTACTCCATTCTGACTCAAGCTTTGAAAATGGATGTCCTCAAAAGACTAGAAAAGTATGGAACAGCCAAAGGTGTCTAGGATGCACTGCAAATCATGTGTGAACGAAGCAGTGAGGTGACAGAGATAAACAAAGACATACTGGTGAATCAATATGAAAACTTCCATCATAACAAAGGTGAATCAATATCCAAGCAACTACATCATTTTGTACAGTTGGTGAATGATCTTGAGATCATGGGGGATTGTGAAACAATCTGCTGCCACCAAGAAAACTGAAGTTTCTTCTTTATTAAAAACCAAATTTGAGGGTAATTCAAAATCTACTAAATCAATTAAAGCCTCCACTTCAAAGTCAAAGGACAAACAAATGTACTATGACATTTGTGACATGTCTAATCATAATGAAGATGAGTGTTATTTTAATCAATATTACTTTATCTGTGACATGAACAATCATTCAATCAAAAAACTGTTATTTTAACAAGTATTGTTCTGTATGTGATATGGAAAATCATAATACATCTGATTGTTTCTTTAAACAAAAAGGCTTGAGAATTCTACAAAACAAGCCTATTTTACCAATTTCAACTGACAGGGTGAAAAATAAAAGTCCAACACATACTAAACAAACACGGATTTCAAATTCTGATGAGGACTTCTATGATCAATGGCAGTCAAAGAGTGTCAAAAAGAATATTGGTCATAATATGAAACAATCACTAAGTTCTCATCCAAGATTTAAAACAAAAGTGTTTTCTGAAAACAATTCTGAAAACAAAAACATGCCCAATTTCTACATAGAAACCAGGATCAACGATTTGAATACTCTTTTGACAGCTCAGTTGAAATTGATGAAATAAAAACAAAAAGGACCCCACTGAATTTCATCAAAGCATCTTCCTCTAAGTCACAACCTAAGACCATTATGGCTTGGGTTCCATATTCTAACTAGTTCTTTTGTGCTTGTAGGGTCGTCCATACAGGTCCAATAGAGTATGGTATGTGGACAGTGGATGCTCCCGACACATGACTAGAGACAGTTCCCACCTTCATGACTTCAAGCACATACAAGGGACTACTGTAGCATTTGGTAGAGATTCACAAGGTGGTAGAATTACTGGGGAAGGATCTGTGATGAATGGACTGCTGAGTTTTGACAAAGTCAACTACTGCAAGCAACTAAACTTTAATCTCCTCAGTGTGTCTCAGATCTGCGAAAAGAAATATCCTACTCACTTCACAGACACTCATTACTACATTCTGAAACCAGAATTTCAAATTCCTAAAGAATGGGTTGTCTTGAAGACTCTGAGAAAGAATAATACATATGTCTTAAACCTTAATTCTGCACTACCTTCAGTAGAAACATGTCTTTTGTCTAAAGCATCATTTAATGAGTCACGGCTTTGGCAAAGATGTTTGGGACACACAATTTTCAAAAACATGAATAGATTGGTTAAAAGAAATCATGTGATAGGTTTACCTCAAAAAGAATTTCATTTTGTTGACCACTGTTCTGCGTGTCTCAAAGGGAAACAATATAAATCTTCCTATAAGCCAAAGCTCGTGAACACAAACAATTCTCCATTGAAGTTACTTCATATGGATCTCTTTAGACCAACTCATGTCATGAGCATTGGAAAGAAGCAGTATTGTTTGGTGATCATTGATGACTTTTCACGATTCACATGGGTCTTCTTTTTACTTCATAAAAACGAAGCGTCCCAAATAACAAAAGATTTTATCACAAAAATAGAAAATCAACTTGATCAAAAAGTAAAATTAATCAGAAGTGATAACATGACTGAATTCAAAAATGAAGATCTAAGTTCATTTTGCACACAGAGAGGCATTGCTCATCAATTCAGTGCAGCTAGAACTCCTTAACAAAATGGAGTAGCTGAAAGAAGAAATAGAACACTGATTGAAGCAGCAAGAACAATGCTAGCCGATGCTAAACTACTAATTACCTTCTGGGTAGAAGCAAACAACACATCGTGCTTTGTGCAAAATCGAACTTTGATCGTTAAAGAAAGCAACAGAACACCATATGAACTTCTTTTTCATAGAAAACCATTTATTGGTTTCTTCAAGTCATTTGGTTGTCCCGTCTCAACATTAAACACCCTAGACCATTTACGAAAGTTTGCTCCTAAGTCTGATAAGGGATTCTTTGTAGGTTATTCCTCTGTCTCAAAGGCTTTCAGAGTGTTTAATCCTAGATTAAACATTATTGATAAATCAACCAATGTTCAATTCAATGAGCACTCCTTTCCTAAGTCAATAAATGGTCCCGATTGGTTGTTTGACATTGACTCATTTACTAGATCTTTTGATCAGTTTCACTTATCAAATGCAGGTAACCTACAATCGGCTAGATCTTCTAAAACATTAGAGAGAAGAAATGACTTTCTAATGATTCCTCCTTCTTCTGCTGATCAATTTAATAAAGAAGTTCCATTACAAGCTGATCCTGTCAGACAAGATGTGCAATATCAAAGTGTTTCAACTGAGGCTAATCCTTATTCAATGCCCTCTCATTTAGCAGGACCATCTACTGAAGTTAGAAATATAGAATCAGCTTCTGTACCAGTTGAAACCGAAGGGAATGCAAATGATGAAAGTCTTCAAAGTGCTGCTGAAGATGAAGATGTTAAAGCATTTGATTACTTTCACCATTCTCCTACATCACAACCTGAAGGTGCCTCTCACTAAGATGATCTGAATGTCTCCAATCTTGATGTATCCATTGCTAGTGACTTAATTCCAATTACAAGGATACATAAGAATCATCCTGTGTCAAGCATCATTGGTGATCTAGATGAGCGGGTGACTAGAAGCAAGTCAAGTATTGCAAACACTTGTTTGTTTTCTTGCTTTCTGTGTCAAACTGTACCCAAGAATATTTAAGAGGCACTTCAAGACAACAGCTGGATCGAGACAATGCAGGAAGAATTGCTCTAGTTCAAGAAACAAGAAGTATGGCAGTTGGTAGACCTTCTCGAAGGACAATACCCTATCGGTACCAGATGGCTATACAGGAACAAGACTGATGACAGGGGCATTGCCATTAGAAACAAGGCAAGATTAATTGCATAGGGCTACACTCAAGAAGAAGGAATAGACTATGATAAGGTGTTTGATCTTGTTGCCAGATTAGAAGCCATAAGACTCTTTCTTGCTTACTCTGCATCTATGAAATTCACTGTGTATCAAATGGATGTAAAGTGTTCATTTCTCTATGACAAAATCTCAGAAGAAGTCTATATGAGTCAACCACCAGGTTTTGAGGACCCAGATTTCCCTCACAGGGTGTACAAGCTTGACAAAGCTTTGTATGGTTTGCATCAAGCCCCTCAAAAGTGGTACAAGACTCTATCATCTTTCCTTCTTGCTCACGGATACGAAAGAGGAAAGATTGATCAGACTTTATTTAGAAAGAGGAAAGGACATGAACTGTTGGTTGTCCAGATCTATCTGGATGATATCATTTTTTGCTCAACAAACAAGCAAATTTGTAAGGATTTTGAAAACCTTATGCACTCGAAGTTCTAGATGAGTGCTATGGGAGAGCTCACTTTCTTCTTAGGATTGCAGGTACAACAAACAGCAGATGGAATCTTCATCAATCAATCAAAATATGGTGAATCAATGTTGAAGAAATTTCATGTTGCAGACTGTCAGTCTATCAGAACTCTTGTAGATACAAAAATGAAAATTGGTCCAGACTCAGATGGCAAATTAGTGGATCAGACTCTCTATCGATCAATGATAGGATCACTTATGTATCTAACAGCTAGTAGACCTGATATTATGTTTGTTGTATGTGTTTGTGCTAGATATCAAGCAGATCCCAAGGAATCTCATATGAATGCTGTGAAGAGGATATTCAGATATCTCAAGGGCAAGCCTGTTCTTGGATTATGGTATCCAAAGGAAGGGGATTTCAACCTCTATGCATACGCAGACAGTGACTACGGGGGATGCAACTTCAATCGAAAGTCCACTTCTGGAGGTTGTCAGTTTCTTGCACCCAGACTGGTCTCCTGGCAGTGCATGAAGCAGACAAATGTATATGTTTCAATAGCAGAAGCTGAGTACATAGCAGCATCAGCCTGTTGCTCTCAAGTTCTCTGGATTCAAAACCAGATGCATGATTATGGTTATAACTTTTTGCACACTTCAATTCACATTGACAACGCAGCAGCCATTTTTATAATAAACAATTCAATTCAGCACTCAAAAACCAAACACATTGAAATTATATATCACTTTTTGAGAGACTGTGCTGAATAAAGATTAATCAAATTGATTCAGGCTCATACGGACAATCAGTTAGCTGACTGTTTACTAAGGCATTTGAACCTAGTCAGTTTGAAATTTTAATCCAATCAATTGACATGATTAACCTTGAGTAAAAATCAAAATTTGCAAAAACAATCAAAAAAATTATCAGTAAAAAAACACTCATCTGTAATAGCACAATTAGTTTAATAAAACTACATAATAGCATAGTGTAAATTATATAATAGCACAGTATATCACATATTGTTGTAAAAAATTAAAAGACATATTGTAATATTATACACATATTAAAGATATTTTTTTTATTTAGGGTATAGTTTTTTCCTACAAATTATTAAAGTATATAAATGTTATGCTAGTTTGGAAAGAATGAGAAACTATTATCTAATGCAAAATATAACACAAAAAATAATGGGTCTGAAATACCTTGGATGTCTGATGATTACATGTTCCAAATGTCCTAGTTCTCATGGTTTTTACGTTAACAAGTGTTTGTATATGATCCTACTCATATATGTGTGTATGTACATATTATATATATCTCTACTATTATATATTACAAAACCCATGGTTAGATTGGTAATATAATGTTTTTGTAAGACACTTACAATAACTATTTAAGCATATGGTACTAGTGTTTTATGCAAGTATTCCTAAATTGTTTTTATTTATTAAACTTATTCTAATTAATACATAAGTTAATGCATATGATTAAATACACTATATTAAGTATTACTTAACTATGTAAATATTTAGTAAATAGTATTTAGTTAATAATATAATTCTTAATTTAAATAGTAAAGATATAAATATAGTATTAATTTAAATTATTTATAATAATAATAATAATAATAATAATAATAATAATAATAATAATAATAATAATAATTTAATCAGTATTCAAGCCTGATCAGAAAAGAAACTCAGTAGCACCTACGCATCATACGAGCCAATTCATTATACGTAACATATAGAAATCAATAATGAATATCTATATTATCTATACTATTTATAAAGAATTTTAGGATGTCAAAATAATAATTTTATCTTGACATTGAGAAACCTATAGGGTTAGTATGGTAATATTACGGTGAATTTTAATTTAATAAAGTTTTATTGTTTTGTGTTTTGAGTGGTAATTTTATTTTATTTTTTATATAAAAAAATCATACTTAAGAAAACATGTAATTGATGTTCCTAGGAAGGGAAATGTGTAAAATTAACTTAGTACACATATGGATACAATAAACATTTGGTAACTAATTTTAATAAGATAGGTAAATACGTAATATATGTCTTATAAAGGAAAAATATGTAATTAATTTTTTAGCTTGAGTAAATATATAAGTAATAAGTTTAGGAAAGAGAAATATGTAAATGTCACTAATATAAATAAAATTTAAATAAAAAGACCATTAAAACAAAAAAGTATAAGATTAATCTCAACTATCAATCTGTTTAATCAATAGTTGAGATCAAATCGTAATAAAAAGTTCGTTATAGGGTTATTTTAAGAATTATTACTTTTATTGACTTTTTGTAAGTTCCATTATTTTTCTAAATGTTCATAAGTTTAATATGTAACATTATTTTTTTTATGAAAATTACACTATAAAACTAAAAGATTTTATCTTTAAAACGAGTACAGTATTGATATATATAAATATAATAATTTTTTTCGCTTTTAAACTCATGTCTTGTCATTTTATCTTTTTGTTATTTATTGTGTTTTTTTAATACTATAGTTTTTTCTGAAACGATGATTAAAAAAAATACAATGGTGTAATAACAATGATGTGTGTCTCAAATATATAAAACACAATCATAAATTAATGAGTTAATGTAATACATTAAAAACTAAGACAAAATAACAGAATATCTCCTTGTGTTTTTTGATCGTCACTATGTCAACTTAAAAATTATGAGTTATAAAAACACATTGTTTAAATAACATCATCGTGTACTTTTAGTTGTAAAACACAATGATATATAACAATAAGTTTATATAATCTATAAAAAATAATGACAAACAATAACAAATTGTGTTATTTTCAACATTATGAGTTTTGAATGATGAAAGTATATTATTATATACTTTTAATTGTAAAACACAATGATAGATAATTAGAAAATATATATAAACTATGGAAACAATGACAAAAATAACTCAAAATAATATAAAACGTAAAATATAATAATAAATATATTTAAAGTATAAGAGAGAAAAGCTTAGAAAATGTAAATATGATTTATTTTTCCACCTTAAGCAATGACGGACTGACGACTGCTTCTCGAAGCAGTCTCGAAGAGGTGTAGATGAAGTGTAGGTGCTGCATAGAAGAAAAATATGAATAAATGAAGAAAGTTGACTATTCTTCTAGAATTTATATCTAGGGTAATTTGTGTTTTGGGCCATTTAACTAAAGCCCAATCATCCTTTGTTTACTTTCCGTTTTTTAAAATGATTAAAAAAATTCTATTTGATTCTCTTTATTTGTTTTTTCAACTGCGCATTTGAAATTCTTTAAACACAAGCAAATAAGATTACATTTGTTGCGACTCAAATAGTCAATTATAATTGAGGAAGCATATACTCAATATGATATGCATTTCATATATTATAAACTGAAATTGTAACCCGCTCGTTGTCAGGGAAGTCTCCTCTTCACATCTTAGAAATGATAATTAGTATTCATACAAAAGAGAAAAAAAAACATCAAATTGTTTTCAATATTAAACTCACTACCTATGTAATGTGATGTACATATTTGATAACACTGAAAAAATAATTAGTAAAACAATCCTGTATAATGTTAACTATGAAATATTAGCCCAACTGCATATAAACAAAATTGAGATGCAAAGTCAAAATTGTTATCCGTCGATTGTATCATCTAGTTGAACGCGTGTTTCTGTACAACTCTTCTTTGGAAAATCACAAACAACCTTGAAAAGGTAAATGCGGATTAAATAAAAACATAAAGGCACCACAATGCATTAGAAAATATTTTTTTTTTATAGATAATGTTACCAAAATGGTTATACACACGTAATAAAAGCAATCAATAACCTGTAAAGGTAGCAAGTTTGTTTATTACCTATCAAGAAGAAGACGGTAGCAACTCATAATAAGATTTGTGCATTTACAAGCAATGATTTACTTGTAAAATTGAGCATTTGGTCAAACCAATAGCAAAGTTGGGTGCACGTGAGTTCTTGTTTTTTTCATTCTTATTCAAGGATTTATCTTTTTATATTTTTTAAACAAACAGTTTGTTGGGTGACTTGAAGATTGAATGATACTGTATGTATCTTGGTTGTGTGACCCCTATGGTATTTTCTTCTTCTTAACATTTATGTTGATGAATACGGAGTAGCATGTTGATGAACTCCATGATGGCGTTGAAGGCAAGTAGCTGCTTAATACGATATTTATATAAGTCATACCTGAAATATAAAAACTTGTTAAATCGGTAGCTCACTCCAAATTTTCCAAATTCAAAAACCATCCTAAATCACTTTATTGAATTCAAACAAATAAGAAATTAATTTTAGACTCACTTGCTTTAATTAATGCACTAAAATGTAGCTTGATCAAATAATGATGTGCATATGAGTGGTAAGTTACAGAAAATTAAGAAAGAAAATTACTACTTTTAATTAATATGGAGAGTGCATCTCCTTGGTTTTGTGGCCACCATGATAGGTTGAGCACCACTCTACATCCCACAACCCTCACCCCAATTTCAATATTAAAATGTAAGACATCACCAAGCCTGCAATTGGTTAGTTCACGGCGCAGGCGAAGAGCTATGGACCGCCGCATGTGATATCGCCTCTGACCAAAAGTAGAAATGAGTCACGAAGATATAAAGGAACATCAAAATCAGACCTTCACGCACAGAGAATTAGTTTGCTGTTATCATCGTTCTCTTGTATCGAAAGCTTGCAAAGCCGCGTAAGATCACCGGCGAAAAATGACAGAGAAAGAGAAGCGGTGGTGAACAAAAGAAAGATGAAAGGTTGGTGTTAGCATACGTGGAACACGATCAATATGGTGTAGGTATACGTGTAAGGCATACAATTAATCTTGGGTAAAAATCAAGTTTAAGATTCGTTTGGAAACTTTAAAACTTCAGTGCCTAAATTAAGAAATTCCAAGAAAACACTGCACCCACCAGCCTAATGTTATAATATGTATTATAATTTATCATTATGCCCGTACTATTTTATAACTTAATAGATAAAGATACAATTTAAAGATTATATTTTTTTTTGCTTTCTATTTTAACTTTATTAGTTTATTAATTTTCATTATTTATATGCATTTTCTAAAAACAGGTATCGTATCTAATGAATTTAAAATTGAATAATCGTGACCATCCGATTAAAAAATGTTGGTTCCGTCACTGATAAAAAGACAAGAATAAACAAAAACAAAAACAAAACAAAAGATTTGAATTGTATTTATATGAGAGCTTGAGTGAGAGATATAACAAATATAAATCAGATAAAAAGGACACGTATAGCAACACCTTATGATAATATGATTGTAATAATCTTCAACAGTATTTAATTAGTTCATTCTTAGGATTGTTGAATTCACATTTACGGTTTGGAATCTTATCGTTTTGATTCACTCCAACGCTCAATGTGATCTTTACAGAATGTCCCATTCCCCCTTTGATGTTTTTGAAGCTGTGATTCGCTCTAGAATGGGTACATCTATTGATTGATAAATAAACATCGTATATAAGCGCCCTTTTGTCCTACTTTCGATTGATCGGAATCTTTATTTTTTGCTATCCTTTTTTATTTTAAATTATTATTGATGAAAGACCTTTAGATTCAAACAAAACTTTTGATGACTCTAAATGTTTTAATTCCTTCCATTTACTTTTGGGATTGAGGGTGGGTTGTAGAACGTCTGATTTTGTGAGCCTATTGGTGCAGGAATGGAGATTAACAGTAAGAGATTGATGTGTATTCCTAGATTTCTTTCGATCCAGAACCTTTCATGTGCTCTGAAAGACTTTGTTACGGAGAATCAAAGGATATAAAACACTGATTTCGCAAGATCAAATTTTGTCTACATGTAAAGAGTTAACATGGTTATATACAGACTACAGTAAATCATATACAGACTACGAAAGATCAGATTATCAGTTCCAGCAAT
Organism: Flaveria sonorensis; assembly: GCA_025506505.1. NCBI lineage: Eukaryota > Viridiplantae > Streptophyta > Magnoliopsida > Asterales > Asteraceae > Flaveria > Flaveria sonorensis. Next base: position 34,528,367 of record CM046427.1, read on the forward strand.
CCTTAATCTACAAGACTATATCTTTATAAACAATTTTGTATCCAACATTAACATATTCAAAAGATTATAATTTTGTATCCAATATTCAAAAGAATAATATTGGGATAGACAACAAACAGCACCTAAAATTGTTCTTGATCCCGTAGGAAGTAGTGGCATGCTTCTGCAACTTTAATACATTACTCCCAAAACAAGAAAAATAGCCCAATGCTTTTAAAAGTTCGAAATTGAAGCATAACGTTGGTAAAAAACTGAATTTTAAATCAAGTTCAAATTTAGCGATTAAGTAATCAAAAGGAGGATGCACCATGATTGACTACATATCGTACTGCCTTTGAAAATGCATCTCATGATTGAAAAAACAAGCTGATGAATTCAATATTAACAATTCATTTAAATGCGTTTTATGCCACGAGAAGAAAACCAAGGCCGTGTATAGTATGCCACAGGCCTTGTATTCTTCCGGGCTTGTCTCATGTTTTGCTTCTTGAGAGACCATGTGATGAAAATCGCGGTTAAAGTATCGGGATATGATTAGTGCAAAAAGTTTGTGTTTTAAGTTGTGTTGAAGTTGCAAAGATCGAATGAAACTTCTTTTAGAAAATAATGTTAAACCCATCTTTTGGTTAATATTTTCCGCAATGTTAAGATATTAGTCGTTATGGGAATTTATTAGAGGAAAACTAAAAATGTAAAAAACTTTTGTAATTATTTTAATTAAATCATTCAAACTTATTATATGACGATTTAGTCACTCAACTTTTAAGGAATATGTTAACCCGGGAAGGGATAAAGTGAGAATTCTTTTTTTTTTTTTTGAGAACTCTAGAAATGAATATGAGCCACTTGTTTTCAATGGCAAAATTGTAAATAACAAAAACATAATAAAAAAAATTATAAAACAAAAAATAACATGAAAATAAAAAAAAATTATACAAAAATGTTTCTCTTGTTTCCCTCTTTAATAAAAAAATTAAAAAAAAATTTAAAAATGAAAAGAAAACTCGTTTTTTTTTTCAAAATTCGTTGTACACATATGTAAAATCAGATTTACATATGTGTATAACAGGATTTACTTATGTGTAAATAACAGATGGACGAATTTTTTTAAAGAAGTATATCAATATGGTAGCGTTGGAAAGATAAAAAAATACTGAATTTTATAATGAAATTTTTTTGAAAAAAATAATGTTGTGAAAAAAAGTTATGAACGTTTTAAAAAAAAAGATGAAAATGACATATGATTTGCATGTGACCATAAACGTATGGCTAATATTGAATCCTAAAATTCTCACAAAAAATGATTGTTTTCAAGATAACCCTACCCATCCTAACCCTATACAACTAACTTATTTAATAGGTTAAAAGGCTGATATGTGAAAAAAATTTAAATTTTCTTTTCCTAAATCTAATGACTTGAAATTAAAATTTCTTAATTTAAATTAATGTTAAAAGACAAACATACGTGATTACTAAATTTTTAATTAAAAATAAAATTTAGAAACCTGCTTAAAATTTCAAAACTTAACAGTAACGTCGATTATTTTCGAAAATTAAAAACCTACTATAAATTTTGAAACATACTTTTCCATAAAGAAACCAAAAAAAACCATATAATTTGTTCGATACTAAAATTTACTTTTTCAAAATCCAACTCATAATCCAATTCATAAGCTAAAATTCCAAAACACTGCTCCAAGGCAAACCATAACAAATCGTAAAAAAAAATACCCAATCGTAATTCCAATTAATCAGATTTAAAAAAGGAAAAAAGTGATTTTATAAAAACGTGCCATGTTAGAGACATAACCTGTTAAAAAAGTTAAGAGTAAATTACATGGATGGTTCCTGTGATTATATTGAAATTTTAGATTTTGTCCTTAAAGTTTAAAATTTTTTATTATAATTTATTTATTTTTCTTATATGGTTTCTAGGTCTGTTAGTCAACAGTTAGTAATGTTAAATATCAAAAAATTAACATTTTACTCGCATTAACCATCTATTTAATTTACTTTTTAAATTATAGAATTATTTTTATTAAAGAAAATTTTAAAATTTTGTTTTTCAAAATTTTTTATTTTTTATATTATTTTTTAATTTCATTACGAGTTAATTACATAAATGGTCCCTGTAGTTTATGAAAAATAACAGTTTTAAGTACTAAGCAAAAAAAGTAACATGTTTGAGTACTCACTTTTAATTTTATAACAAGGATGAGTATTAACATTAACAGACGTTAGATTTTCTGTTAAATTTAAGGGCATTTTAGTATTTTCGTGTTATTGGACTATTTATGTAAATTAGAGGGACTATTTGTGTAAGTTAATTATAATAATATATTTATATATCACTCTATCTAAACACACACACATATATATACACCTATATATTGAATTACACCACCTCCTACCATCACTACCGATCACCGCCGCCGACCATCACCACCGGTCATCAACGTATCACATCTCTTGCACTCTCATCATCATCACCATCGACCTTCATGACCAAAACCCTTTCCCTTTTCTCTGTAAAACCCTAATCTTCAACAGACCACCCACCACCCACCAACAGCCGCCACCACCATCTACAGCCATTGAACTCTCATCATCATCGCCGACCATCATCACCAAATCCCTGTTTCCTTTTCAAATGTTAACCCTAATCTCCAACCGACCACCCACCACCCACAAGATCTGCCAACCGAGCCACCACAACTGGAAATAACCAACCATCGTCGCCTGAAACAACCCATTCTCTGATCTACCTCTGTAGTTTACAAAGACAAACACCAAGAACCCTAATTTACAAACACCCTAATTCCAATCTTGAAATCCCATCCATACATTGTCTTCGATAATAGGATCAGGTGGTGGGTAGCGATGGTGGGTTAAATTGTCTAGATTTTGAAAGAGATGCATGGTGGTGGTCGGCGGCAGCGATGCATGGTGGGTGGTAATGGTGAATCAGTTATGGTGGTTGTATGATATTTTGAAGAGACGTTAGTGGGTGGGTGGGGGTTGGTTTTTTTTTTTATGTTGTAGGTAATTACAAAAATGGTCCCTGGATAAAAGGAGTTATTAAATTACAAAAGTAGTGCAAGACCGGGTTAGGATGTTAACTACAATTAGTTTCATAAGAGGAGTGATCTTAGATCACTTAACAGTTCAAATAGGGAACATGAAACTTTGAAGATACTAGGAACACAGGTAACAATAAGACAGAACGTAGAACAATAACACAAGTATTAGTTTTCAAGGATGTTGTATATTGATCTCAAGTTCTATTACAAGTGTTCAAAGCATAATCTAAAATACAAGGACCTGAGACTCTTTTATACTACAACCTACAACCGTTAATACATGGAAGGACAGTTGGAATTGACTAATCTAGACAACAAGATCAATCTGGAGTCAAAAGGCAGATTGCCTTTTGACTAGTGACTATGACATGCCATAGCTTCACTGACTTTTCCTAGTACAAAAAAGTCTAAAGGAACAAAAGAAGAAAATTACAGACAAAGACTTTATCTACTATTCACTAAAGCATGGAAGTTTCACCAACTCATACAAGTTGGTGAGTTATCAGAGTTGTAGCAGAAAGTTGGTCAGCTTTATCAAAAGTAGATCAGAGAAAGCATTTTTTCTCTGTCTTCTGAAGAAATCAGTCTTCACAGCAAAATGGCTTCGGAAGACTTTGTCTTTGAAGCTTCGGATGACTTCATCTCTGGCTTTGGAAGAACTTGGCCTCTGGCTTCGGAAGTTTTTATACTTGGAATATTTTATGTTAAGTGTAAAGCTTCCAAAGTAATTTCTTCTGAACTTTTGGCTTCGGAAGACTTTACACTTAGAGTTTTAGAGAGTGTGTAGCTTCCGCTGCAAGTTCATCCTTGTTCCTTAGTGCATGTTGGAAGATCTTTGGTTGCATCAGCCTCATAATCTTCAGATAGATCCTTACAAACTCCCCCTAGGCTGATGCTACCAAAATAAAAGATTCTTCAGATGTTGATAGTCCTCATTAGGATCAGCAGCAAACCTCTGTTCATCATATGGTTAGGATCATTCAGACTCTCATAGAATCTTCTCATGTCATAGAGATCATGCAAAGGAAGGGCAAACATGTCTTGCTGAAAGTAGACATCTTGACCTCCTTAATCTCTAGTGACATACCATTTGTCTGGATTGTTAGCAAAACTCCAGGACACGATGGGTCTTCCAACTGCAAGAAGCTCTACTCTGATGGGAGTTGGTTGAGCAGCCTCTTCATGCACTTCCTCGGGATGTTCTGCCTCATCCTGAGGTGTAGAGGTGGATGCCTTAGTTTTCTTTTTCTTTGTCGGGTTCTTTTGGCCATCCTTTTTCTCCTCTTTGATGATTTCAACTGAGAAGACTGGTCTTTAGCACCAGATTGTTCAGTAGTGTCCCTTTAAGTTGGGTTCTCTTCTCTCACAGCTTCAGAAGGAGAGAGAAGAGGACCCTGCTGTGGATCAGAAGATGAAGTTGGCTGAGATGCAGCTCTAGGTTCAGGTTGAGTTGTCTCAGTGGGTTCAACCTTTACCTCAACTTCAGGTTGAGCTGGACTTGGTGGAGAATGTAAGTCCATAAGCTCTCCCCTTTTGATCTTCTGCTTGATCACCCTTATATGCTCATCCTTGAGTGTGGGAAGAAAGAAGATACTCATTGTACTCACTGAAACCCAAGTCCTCATCATTATAGAAATCAAGGCTGGGAATTGGGTGGTTTAAGTCCAGCGGCTGAGGGTGGTAACTATCCCCTGAAGGTTGATCACTTGAGTGTTGAGACTCAGAGTGATGGCTTAAGGCTATTGGGGATGTGAGCTCATCAGGCTGAGCATGAGGAACCTTAACACTGATCATTTGAAAGATGGGAGTGGTTTGCTCCTCAGGGGAAGTGGGAGCTCGAGATTCCACTTCCTCCTGTATGGGTTGCGATTTGGAGACTTAAACATGCTCAGTAGCAAGTGTAGGGGTTCGTTTGGTTTTTCTTTTATAGGTGATGGTAATTTGAGGCTGTGGGGTTGGAGTTGAGGTAGAGGGTATGGGTTCAACACTAGCTAGTGCTGCTAGGTTGCCACCTTGAGCAATGAGCTCAAACATTTTTAGAACCAGGGCTGTTTCTACCCCAGAGAAGCCAACAGTAGGCTTTCTCAGTATGTTAAAGATGCTGGGCTTCATCTATCCCAATTTATGAATATTACCTGTTCCCCTCAACTGTGAGCCCAGTTCACAGTTGAGAATGTGCTGGACATATCGCGAGAACATGTAGTATTCTAAGGAGTCTAAATTAGCAAGTAAATTTGTATAGATAAATTGAGAGTACCTGTATTTGACCCCCTGAACCATTCCATAGACTATAAAGGAGAGGTCCTCTGGAACTTGATCCCATCCTCCATGCTTGTTGGAGAGACTGTGTATGATAACATGGAGGAGGTATTTCCATTTGGATGAGACCTTCCCCTTCCTAAAGGTTTTGACTGAGAAGTCACCCTCATAGCCCATCTGCTGAAAAGAATGGTTGACAGCAGCTTTCGAAAAGGACAACTCACCTTCATCATCATCTAGCTGAAGGTGTGAGCTTAGATGGCCGAAGTGATGAAGATTGTCCTCCCCTACACTATAGCAGATAGTGCCTTCTCCCCATCCATGGTGACCTCTTGGCAGGTCCTCCAGAAAACAAGTAACTGATCCTCATAAGAGGAGGATCAATGGTAAGGGAGGTGAAGTAGTGAGACGCAGAAAGGTATCGACAGACCTCTGAGAAATGAGGATCTTTCTCAGAGTCTAATAAAGCAACCTGATTGTGTTGTCTGTGAAGGTGCATGGTAAAACTTGGTTGGTTTCGTCAATCAATGTTTGCTATGAAGGAAGTTTGTTGGTGAAGAAGAAGGTTAATTTGGGAGAATTTTAGGTCAAGAAGTTGTAGAAGAAGGGGAACCGTTGAGACTATACATGAAATGGATTTAAGACAAAGTTAATGCAAAAGGATAAACTTTGAAATCCAAAAGTAGGTCCCACTTCTAAAAAAAGCACCCAAAAAGGTAGTTTTCTTGTAAGTTGAAAATCTTCCAAAGGTAATTTTTGCCTCGGAAGTTTTGAGAAAAAGCTTCCGAAGCCAATTTGGCTTCGGAAGATATTCTTAAGAAATGTGAAAGTTTGGCTTCGAAAGAAAAATACTTAGAGAGTTTTTCTTCCGACATATATTTGATTTCGGAAGATATTAAGTCTTGAGAGTTTTATTCTAAAGAGAATAAATCTTCTGCGACTTAATTGCTTTCGGAAGATATTTGTCCTTCAAATACATGCAAGTACTTAAAAACATATTTAAGCTTCGGAAGATATTCTCAGAATTTCTTCCGAAGGTAAATTTCTTATAAGTAGTTCTTGATTTGAAGACATAAATTTCTTTCAAAGGCAACTTGAAATCTTCCGAAAGAAAATATATTTTTGAAATTTTTTCAAAAATCTAAGGAATATCATTAAAATTTTTCTTCCAAAATAAAGTGGGCTTATGAAGGTGAAAAAATAGACAACTTAGGACACACAAGTTTTAGAAATAAAGTTGATTTAAGTTTTTAAAAAAAATTACTCAAAGTTAATCATCCCAATAGCTGATACAAGATATTTGAATCTATGTTCATCAAAAGCATTAGTGAACAGATTAGCATATTGTTCATTTGTGTTAACTTTGACTAATTTGATTAATCCTTTCTCAAAATTATCTCTAATAAAATGATACCTGATGTTGATGTGTTTGGTCCTTGAGTGCTGCATAGGATTCTCTATAATGGAGATAGCACTGTTGTTGTCTATGTGGATGGGAGTCTCTTTGAAGTTGAATCCATAGTCCAGCATCTGATTCTGAATCCAAAGCACTTGAGCACAGCAACTTGCAGCAGCAATGTATTCAGCCTCAGCATTTGATGTAGAGACACGAATTGTTTCTTGCATTTCCATGAGACAATTCTTCCACCAAGGAATTAACATCCCCTAGATGTTGACTTTGCAGTCAAGTTGCAACCACCATAGTCACTATCTGTATAAGCTTATAGATTGAAGTCAGAACTCTTTGGATACCAAAGGCCAAGCTTGGGAGCACCTTTGAGATATTTAAGAATCCTCTTGACAGCAACCAGGTGTGACATCTTGGGGTTGGCTTGATATCTTGCACAAATGCATGTGGCAAACATGATATCAGGCCTGCTGGCTGTTAGGTTTATAAGAGTCCCAATCATAGCCCTGTAAAGATGTTCATCCACACTCTCCCCCTCAAGATCAGGTCCTAAGGAGTGGTTTCTGGCTATGGGTGTCTTAGCAACCTTACATTTATTCATGTTGAATCTTGTAAGTATGTCTTGCACATACTTTGACTGACTTATGAAGATGCCATTGTCAACTTTCTTCACTTGAATTCCCAGAAAGAAATTTAGTTCCCCATGGCACTCATTTCAAATCTGTTCTTTATCAGCCTCTCAAAGTCTTTGCAGAGCTTTGGATTAGTTGACCCAAAGATAATGTCATCCACATATACTTGAACCAACATTAAGTCATTCCCTGTCCCTTTGATGAAGAGAGTTCCATCTATAGTACCCCTCTTGTAACCATGTTAGCAGAGATACTGAAATAGTGTTTCATACCACTTCCTTGGAGCTTGGTGCAGCCCATAAAGAGCTTTATCAAGCATGCAGACATAATCAGGATGATCTGGGTGTGCAAATCCAGGTGGGTGTTTGACATACACCTCTTCATCAATCACCCCATACAGAAAGGCACACTTGACATCAAGTTGGTAGACCTTGAAATCCTTGGATGCAACAAAAGCCAGGAATATTCTTACAGCTTCAAGTCTTCCTATAGGAGCAAAAACATATGTGTAATCAATTTCCTCTTCTTGTGTGTACCCTTGAACAACTAGTCTTGCCTTGTTCTTGATGACAAGTCCTCTATCATCCTTCTTGTTCTCAAAACCCATTTGGTTCCTATGACAGTCTTCCCTTGAGGAAGAGGTTATAGGTTCCAAACCTTCTGTCTTCTGATTTGAAGTAGCTCTTCTTGCATAGCTTAACCCAGCTTCCATCCTTCAGAGCCTCATCAACTTTCTTTGGCTCAATTTGGGACAAGAAACAAGAGTGCAGACAAACATTTTGGTCGTGGGTTTGTCCTCTTATTCTTACCCCAGTCTCAACATTTCTAATGGTGTTTGTGGTGGGTTGTGACTTGTGGATCCTTAGTTGAGGGATCACAACAAGTTGATTGGATAGATCCAAATTAGAGAAATTTAGATCTGGCAATAGAGTGTCACCCACCACATCAACACACTTATCAAGTGAGACTTGATCTAATGAACGTGTGACATCATTTATGTTGTCCTCTATGGAGTGGTTATCAACATCAAGAAATTCTTGATCACTATCACCACCTTCATTTCCTCCTACATTTGAAGCTTCTTCACCTGAGTTTTGAACCTCTGAGCTAGAATTTGAAGGCACCTCAGATGTATCAGCTAAATTTGTCATGTTTGTGCTGATAGGATCTTCATTTGCAGGGTTAGTCACCAAAAGAGCTGAAGTAGTAATCTTGCTTGGTCTTCTCAGTTCAAATCTTGGGTCAGAATCTCCTATTGATATATTATTTGTAGATCCTGAAACATTCTCACAAGACTTGTTAAAACAGTTGGTAACTAAGTCAAGATCAAATAGCCAATCCAGACCAGAACCTTTCACACTATGAGTGTGCTCATTGAAGGTCACATTGGCTGACTCCTCAACTACTCTAGTTCTGAGATTGTATACTCTATAAGCCTTAGCTTGGAAAGAATATCCAATAAAGTGTCCATCATCTGACTTCTCATCAAATTTGGCTACTTGAACTTTGGTATTCAAGATGGTGCAAGGACATCCAAATGACCTGAGGAAACCAATAAATGGTCTTTTTTGTGCCACAACTCACAAGGAGTCTTACCATGAGTCTTAACCACTAAAACTCTGTTCTACACATAGCAGGCTATGTCAACTGCCTCTGCCTCGAAGGTGATGGGCAGTTTAGAGTAAGACAACATGGTTCTCGCAGCTTCAATAAGTGTCCTGTTTCTCCTCTTAGCAACACCATTTTGCTAAGGAGTCCTGGGAGCATTATATTGTCTTGTAATACCTTTTTCATCACAAAATGTATCAAGGATTTGGTTCTTAAATTTTGTTTCTTGATCACATCTTATGGTCTTTACCTTGTGATCAGATTGATTCTTAATTTTCAGAATGAAGTTCTTCAAGATCTTAGGGGTCTTATCCTTAGTTCTAAGGAAAAAGACCCAAGTGAATCTTGTGAAATCATTTGTGATCACTAAGCAATAAGAGGTTTTCCCTAAACTCATTACACTGGTGGGGCCAAACAAGTCCATATGTAATTGGTGTAGGGGAGTAGTGATGGAGTTCATTTCCTTTGGTTTGTGAGACACTTTGTGTTGCTTTCCTTTCAAGCATGCAACACAATTGTTGTCACTTGTAAACTATTTCTTTGGCATTCTTGTTACTAAATCATTCTTAATTAATTTATTCATGTTCTTAAAGTTTACATGGCACATTCTTTTATGCCAAAGAAAAGACTCATCACTATTTGCTTTAGATAGAAAGCAAGAAACTTCTCCTGAGGGAGAAGTTTATGTAAATCCATCTTGTACATGTTCCCTCTCCTGGGGGCTCTGAGCAGGATATGCTCTTAAGGAATAGCCACCCCAGGCTTGAGAACAATGCACTCATGCTCAGTGAAGAGCATATGGTGTTTCTGATCACAAAATTAGGACACACTCAAAAGATTGTATCCAAGCTCCTTGACAAAGTTTACCTTCTCAATGCTGAGCTTACCATTTATGACTCTGCCCCTTCCAGAAATATAACCACCAGAACCCCCTCTAAAAGCAACTGGTCCTCCATCAATTTTCTCAAAATTTTGAAGCAGAGAACCATTGCTAGTCATATGCCCGGAACATGCACTATCAATAATCCAAACATTCTTTTTGGTCTTTAGCTGTTTCTGCACAAAAAGAGGTGATTAGTTACACTTAGAAACCCACTCCTCATTAGTCTTGAGCTTATTAAAATGAGTTGAAGACAATGTAACAGTAAGTGATCCTATATTCAAGCTTTGAGGATCATTTGCTGTTGTTGATGAAGAACTTTCAGTCATATGGTCTTCCTTCATCTTCCACACCACCTTTGGAAGATTGGGCCTGACCATCAAAGCTTTAGAAGTTTTGGAGACTGGACCTTCGAAAGATCTTGCTTTCACTGCAGCAAGCTTCAGTACTTCGGAAGCATTCCTTTCTTCCTAGACCAACTTTTCTTCCGAAGGAAATTTTTCACTTGTCTTCTTCTTCATTTGGATCTTTCGAAGGAAACAAATTTTCCTTTCGAAGCTGTTTGTTCCTTCTTCTTCTCAGAAGTGTTTTTCTTAGTCATGTGGATGGTACTTTTGGGATTGTACTTGCAATACTTAGCCAGATGAGAAGTACTACCACACATGACACATTTGAGTTCCTTCCTTCTGAGAGTCTTATTTTGAGAGAAAGACTAAGTTTGATCATTTTCCTTCTCCATCTTCATCTTTACAGATAATGCAACAAGCTTCTTAGGGAAAGGCTTGCTTTTGGAGCTGGATGGTTCAGGCTGTGTAGCAGTGGTACACAGCTGGTCAGTCTTCTTCTTCTTGCTGGAATGATTTGGAACTAAACTAGAACTCTTGGTACTAGAGTTCATAGTTGAGTCTTCAGTCTTTACCACTTCAAAACCTGCAGAAATAAACACTTGTTTCTGCTTTGAGTCAAAAGTGGCCTTGATTTCTTGAGCCTTCTTTGATCTTCTCTTAGCTCTTCTGATCAAGTTCTTTCTCTTTGACTTGGTCATTCCAGACTCTTTCCTCTCCTCAGGAGAATAGTGACCCTTCTTAGGATGATCTTCTTCACTCTTCTCAGAGTCATCCTTCACTATCTCCTCTTCATCCTCTTCAACAATGGGGTCTATGAGGGGAAGCTCATCGTCACAAGTTCCACACCTTGGAGATCTTACAAACAATAGAGTGTGTGGAAGAGCTATCTCAGTAGATCCCAGTCCCTGCTTATTTTGATAACAAAATTTTGCATGTAGGGATGAGGATATTATGTTCTTGAAGGTATCTTCTTCAAGAACACATTTTTCTGCCCTGGCTTTGCTGATCACAAGCTCAGCCTGGCCTTCAGTTAACTTTGAGATAAGATCTTTGATTTAAGTCCTGTAGTTAGTGTGCTCATGCTTAAGAGTAAAAATGGTTTTCTCTAGATCTTCTATCTTAAGTTTATAATCATTTTCAGCTCTTTTAAAATCAGCTTTTATGATATTTAAGGACTCAAGATCAGATCTCATCTCTGAGTTATAGGACTTGTATCTATTAACTTTAGCAATGCATTCAGGAGTACAAAGATGTTCCAATACCTTGGCTTAATCATGGTCTGCCATTAGTGCTTGGTTTGGAGAAGCATCCTTAACTTGAAAGCTCCAGTCAAAGCCTCCTTCTTCAACAGCAACTGCAACTTGCTGTCTTGGCTTCTCATTTTGGTGAGCTCCCTCAGTGTAGTTTGGCCTAGAATGTGCTTGGCCACCATTTGACTTTGGTGCCTTGAAGTCCCTGGCAAAGTGTCCTATTTGGTTACAGTTGTAACATTTCACCTTGCTTTTGTCCAACCCAAACTTTCTGCTGGTTGTATTGCTGGAAAACCTTCTCCCAGTCCTCTTGTAGAACTTCTGGGCTCTATGAGTGAGTAGAGTCATCTGCTGGACTATTTTCATATATTCCAGATCATCTGGATGATACAGTCCAGGTCTTCAAGAGTGAAGAGAAAGTTGCCTGAACTTTCATCAGAAGACATAAAAGCTTGTGAAGAACTTGTCTCCTGGAATAGGCTTCCAAGGATGTAGCCTTCCCTTGGTGTCTCCAGAAAGGTGATGAAAGGACCCTTTTATGATTTGTCTGGGTAGCAGATGAGATGGTGTTGTGGTTCTCTGTAATCCCTTTCAACCATCTGAAGGGTTGAACTCTGATGAGTGTTGTAGTTGCCAGATGAATTCTGCATGTTCATCTCCATCTGGTATCCACTGAGTATTTCATATAACTCAGTGAGAGTAAGAGTCTTGAGGTTTTCAGTCCTCTTAATGACCACACAGTAGTGTGTCCATTGTCTGAGAAGAGAGGACATGAACTTCCTAAAATATCTCTATTCTCAATGGTTACTCCAACATCAGCTAGAGTATCCACAATCTCAACGTACTTGAAGTACTGTTGAGTCATGGTTTCACCTGTCTTGAAGGTGAAATTTTCAAACTGCTACTTCAAGAGGTCCTTCTTGTTCTCTTTGGCTTCATTGGACCCCTCATATATCAGCTTTAGTGCATCCCATAGCTGTTTGGTGATCTTGCACTTCTTGAAACCTCTGTAGATGGAGTTAGGAAGAGCAGTTTGAAGGATTGACATAGCTTTCTGATCAACATCAATTTTCTTTCAATCTTCTTCAGAAAAATCATCCCTTTCCTTTGGTATCATACCACCACCACCAGCAACTAAAGTGGTGTATGGTACATAACGTCCATTGATAACAGACTCTCACATCCTGGAATCTTGAGACTTTGAAGCCTTTCATTCTTTGGCACCAAGTATCAAAATCCTTAGGAGTGATCAGTGGGGACTTTGACATAGTTCCAGTTTCCATATTAGCCTTTGAGATAGCTACCATTTGAAAAGTTAAGTGAAGTGTGAAACTAAGAGGATTTAAGATGGTGAGATCTTATAATCAAGAGCCTGGAATGCTCTGATACCAATTGCAGGACCGGGTTAGGGTGTTAACTACAATTAGTTTCACAAGAGGAGTGATCTTAGATCACTTAACAGTTCAAATAGGGAACAAGAAACTTTGAAGATACCAGGAACACAAGTAATAAGACAGAACTTAGAACAATAACACAAGTATTAGTTTTTAAGGATGTTGTATATTGATCTCAAGTTCTATTACAAGTGTTCAAAGCATAATCTAAAATACAAGGACCTGAGACTCTTTTATACTACAACATACAACCGTCAATACTTGGAAGGACAGTTGGAATTGACTGATCTAGACAACTAGATCAATCTGGAGGCAAAAGGCAGATTGTCTTTTGACTAGTGACTATACAGCCATAGCTTCACTGACTTTTCCTAGTACAAAAAAGTATAAAGGAACAAAAGAAGAAAATTACAGACAAAGACTTTATCTACTATTCACTAAAGCATGGAAATTTCACCAACTCATACAAGTTGGTGAGTTATCAAAGTTGCCGCAGAAAGTTGGTCAGCTTTATCAAAAGAAGATCAGAGAAAGCATCTTTTCTCTATCTTCCGAAGAAATCAGTCTTCACAGCAAAATGACTTCGGAAGACTTTGTCTTTGAAGCTTCGGATGACTTTATCACTGGCTTCGGAAAGACTTGGCCTCTGGCTTCGGAAGTTTTTACACTTGGAATATTTTCTGTTAAGTGTAAAGCTTCTGAAGTAATTTCTTCTGAACTTTTGGCTTCGGAAGACTTTACACTTAGAGTTTTAGAGAGTGTAAAGCTTCCATAGCAAGTTCATCATTGTTTCTTAGTGCATGTTGGAAGATCTTTGGTTGCATCAACCTCGTAATCTTCAGATAGATCCTTACAAGTAGTCCCCAAAGGGTATTTTAGTCATTTTATTTGAATTTAACAGAAAAATTAACATCAGTTAGTCTTAATACCCATTCTTGCTACTTATTTGAAAACATAATATCCTGACTTGTTATAAAAAAATCCTTAGTACCTAAATCTGTTATTTTTGATAAATCACAGGGACCATTTATGTAATTAACTCTTTCATTATTGATAAGATTATTATTCAATAAAATAGGTTTTAAATACACAAATAAAAAACTTTTTAAAACATGTTTTTTAATTGTTATGGTTTTAAACCGTTCGTTTTTTATAAGTCATTCTAAAACTATTTGATTATTTAAACTTTTTTTAACTGGTTGTTTTTCTAAAGTTATTTTTTTAAAACCATTCATTTTTTTAAAAATCTATTTTCTTAAACTAATTCTTCGTTTTTATAAAAAATAAAATGTAATTTACATGAATGATCCCTACAAGTAAAATAGTTATTTTGATAAATTTAATATCACTAACTGAACTAACAGAGTATGAACCATTGTTGAAAGATAACCATAATATTGGAGACTAAATTCACAATTTAAAACCCTTAAAAACCAAATAATTTTTTTTAACCAAACTATAAGGACCATCCGTGTAATTTACTCAAAAGATAATTATATAGGATTATCAAATTTTTTATAAGTTGAGTGATTAAATTAGGAAAAAAAATTAAGTGACTTAATTAGAATAGTTATAAAAGTTGGTTACATAGATATAAAGTCAACCTATTTTTTAAATGTATAAACACAACATTTAAGCTTTATTATTGCTATTTTAAATCAAGTACGCACAAGGGCGAATGGTATTTTTTTTGGGGGGGGGGGCATTACTTTCTCTCTTTTTTTTCGTCAATAGTGTTAATTTTTTATTTGATTGTGTAAATTTTGGCCCGATAGTGATAGTGTAATTTTATATATCGAGTTCGCATAACTTAAAAAAATTTAATTTCGGCCCCCACCGCCGATGTAAGTGTTCAAGCTCCGCCACTAGTAACGGATTTTAGAGTGTAACAATGTGACAATTTGAAAATGGTGTAAGAAGTAAAAACAATATGTTCAGATCCGGACCGGATATTGAACAAGTCGCTTTATTGATACACTAGTCGGATCAGTCCGGTTTAACCTGATTTAAAAACAACATAAAAATATACTTAACGTAAACATAAAATTTATTTATAAAGAATTTCATTACATGATATAGTACTTTTTAACTATTATTGTATTTAAAAATAATAAAAATGACGATTGTTAAAAGTATTTAATCATAAAAATATTAATCCTTTTATGTGAGTTAATTATATATATAATATATTTGATCCAAATACTTAACTTATGTTATCTGAATGTTTAATTCTTTTAGGTTGAGAGCATGAGAAATATTGTTTTTCAGCAAATCTTAGTGTAATGTTGTAGAAATAAATTAAATAATATACAATCAGCGTAATAACATTTAGTTGAGTAGGCCAAGCTAAACCTTTCAATTGTTTTATGAGGTCATGAATTTTACACTTGAAACGGCGTCTCAACCATCCTGCAGGAATAAGGCGAACACAAAATTTATGGCACTTTTCTATATTTAAGGCTTGAAATTAACAACTAATAAGGTTATCAACTAATCAAGTAATAAAGTAATTAACTAAACAACTAATAAGCTAACCCAAGTTTTAAATACACAAATATTTCTATAAAAGCTTGAAACACGTCGATTATTTATCGTAAAAAGTCACAATGAAACGATTAAAATTATATAAGATTAAAAGTAAATAATATTTGTTTATCTCTAAAATATAATTATAAAAATTTTTAAACCCTTTAAAAAGGTATTATAACTATAATTCAAAAATCATTTTCACACTTTATTTAATTTTTCAATTTGTTTTATGTAATAAACTAGATTGGATAAAGCATATTAAAGTTTTAAAGAGATTTTTAATCAAATTAGTTTAAACAATAAATGTTGGATTGAAGCCGCTGAACCAACAATAACAGGTCATGTTGAAAAAAAAACACAACAAAAATCAAATAAGACTTATCACTAACTTGCTTAGAACTTAAATTTGAAAAAAGAAACGTCTAACCAAATCATCTATATTAACTTTTTGTTTCATAATCTGAATTGATTATATGTAAAAGTAGGTTATAAAATTTGAGGCCTCATAATTTTTAAGGACCTAAGCTCATGCATATTTAATTATATTGTATAGACACCCTTGTACACTTTAAAGCTACAACAAAAATTTATTTAAATTTTGATTTCTACTCTTCAAGTTTAACAAAGAACAACTTCAATTTTCATTTCTTAGATCTCTCATCCCACATCGCCCCAGAACTAAAAAGCAGGCACTCAACTCTCTATAAAGTTAACCAAACCTCTAGCCTCACTTAATAGTTAATCTTATTCAATCACTAAAATTGTATCCCGGTTCAACTTAGATTGGTTGGTTGGCGTGGTAGAACAACGTCTGGATCTCTCAGCTTCATTTGTTTGTGTTAAAGCTATTGCTCAATCTTTCAGTTCCCGGTTTAATTGCCGGACCAGCTTGATTTTCAAAACGCTGATTTAAAGTGGTAGAGGAGAATCGGAGATATGTTAGTGATTAATCCTAATAAATGAGATTGCGATCTTAGTTATTAATTCATTCTTTAAACCAAAATGGCAATGTTAAATTGAAGCACCGAGTGACGTGTAACGCCTAAGAAAAGGTTCACGAGCCGACAAAATAAAATGAAAATATTTAGGTGGTTGCTTAAGTGGGATAGAGGGGAATATTGGGATCCAGGATCGTAATGATTTGTGGATATTAATTTATGATTGTTTGTGAACGTTTTAGTCAAAAAGGTATGGAGTGGTTTCTCTTGGGCAAAATGTGCACACGATGTCTAATGACACTTTCCACACACACACCTAATTAATAAATCAAATTACTTGAGTAGACACCTTGACCATGGGCACTAAATGTATATTTTAATACTTTAGTACCTAATAAGTTATATATATACAAACTAATAGAAAACAATTGTTTTTCTAAAACATCCTAAAAACCGTAAGCCCAAATATTACGATCCGTAACAATTTTAGCCGCCTCAGCCTTGCTACGTGGCAAAATTTGGTTGCTTTTGTGACCTACGGACTGTAAGGCATAAGAATTTAAGGCATGTAACATTGTTCTAATTATGTAGTTTTATAATTGTCTGTTTACTAGTTATGGGCCCAGAAGCTTCATTCCTAACTAGAGTTATGCTTCTCGAAAGTTTAGGTCTTCCATTTCGACAAATGTTGGTCAAATTTTTTTGGATGTTACACTCTCTCCCCGTTTAAAGGATTCTGCCCTTGAAATTCGAATAACTTATTCTGTTGTGATAAACCCTTGCATCTTTAAAGGTTTTTGCTCTTTTTTACTTTGCATGATTTACCTTTTTAGCTTTTAACTTACTTTATCAAGGGTCTTTTCTAGTTGAATAACTTATTAGCCAGGATTATTACACACCACACGCTCAAATGACAGTGATAGGATCCCCAACCTCGAGTTGTGGTACCTCCACCTAAGATTACTCCACGACCGTGAGCACATCATGATGCATTGAGAGATAGACGATCGAGACTTACATCTACTTTTCTGGATGATCCCTCTCAAACCTATGGACTAGGACCTATCACTAGGACTGCAATATGAACCAAATAGGTGTTTAAAAACAGGAAATATAATAGAGGGATATTGATCAAAAACAAAATAAAACTTGCTGTACAAGGGTACACACAAGAGGAATGAATACACTACGATGAAGTTTTTGCTCTTGTAGCAAGACTTGAGGCAATAAGAAGCTTCCTTGCTTTTGGTGCCAAGAAACTTCAAGGCCTTCTAAATGGATGTGAATAGAGCCTTTCTCTATGGTAAAATGGATGAAGTATATATATGCCAACCACTTGGTTTTAAGGATTCCAAATTTTCAAACCATGTGTGTAAACTTGATAAAGTTCTATATGAGTTACATCAAGCTCTAAGAAAATGGTATGAGACTCTTTTTACCTTTCTTTTGAGAAATGGCTACATTAAAGGCTCCACAGATAAGACTCTATTTATAAAGAAAGTGAGAACCAATATCATGTTGGTACAAGTATATGTGGACGACATCATATTTAGATATATCGCTACGAAATTGTGCAAAGACTTTGAACAACTCATGAAATCAATATTTTAAAACGATTTTCAAGGGAGAACTCACCTTCTTTCTAAGGTAACAAGTCAAGCAAAGAGCTAATGGTATCTTCATTAATCAATCTAAGTATATAAAAGACATCTTAGTGAGATTTCAAACTACTAATGTAAAAGCTTCAAAGACACCAATGTCCAAGGTATGTACGTGGACTCTTGATCTTGAGCGGGACGCGGTTGATCATTAACAATATCAAGCTATTATTGGATTTCTCATGTATTTTGCAGCCAACAGACCCGATATCATGTTTGTCACATATTTGTGTTCTAGATTACAAGTAGCTCCTAAAGTGTAGCGTATGATTGCTACCAAGATAATCTTGAAGTATCTCAAGGGGAATCCATAAAGTTGGGATTATGGTACCCTAAGAGTGTCAACTTCTATATTTATAGATATACTGATACTAACTATGAAGGTTGCAACATCAACTAGAAGTCTACATCAGGGGGTTGTCAATTTCTAGGGCAAAGATTGATTTCATGGCAATGTAAGAAAAAAACCTATGTTACTACATCAATGACCAAAGCAAAATACATTGGTGCATCTAGTTGTTGTGCTCGTGTGTTATGGATTCAAACCCAACTAGGAGATTATGGTGTGAACTTCGTGAACATTCCCATTCATATTGATAACAATAGTGCTATTTCACTTATTAACAATCCAGCTCAACACTCAAAGACAAAGTACATTAATATCATGTACCATTTCATTCGTTATTGTGTAGAGAAAAATATTATTAAGTTAGTCAAAGTACATACAAATGAATAATATACGGATCTCTTTACAAAAGTATATGATGAGTCTAGAGTTAAAAATCTTATATATGTTATTTGAATGATGAAATTTGAATAACCTATAATCTCTTAAAATTATTGAAATTCATTTGAAAAACTATGAAAAACTTTCTTGTCAAAATACAATCTATCTCCCGATTCACGCAGTTCGACAAATACATGATTTCAACACTAAGAAACAGAAGGATCCGGTAGGGCCCACTTCTATCTTCCGAGAGGTAGTGGTGCCATACTACACCTAAGAAGACTGTTATATCATTACTAAAACTTTCAGAAATTCAGTTTACGATGGTAAGATTTTCAAAATCTTACTATTATATATCATTTAATATATGTAAATTGATTTTCCCTTTCTTCCTTACTATTCCCTCATCATCTAAATTCTAAAAACACTCTCAACCGTCATCAGGTCTAATTCCACTCTAAAAATTAGTTGCCCAAAATCTCAAATGCAAACCTATGGACAACATAGTTGCTTCACTCGAACCCATTGGAGACAAAGTATATGATCCTGTATCGAATGTTCTCTACCATAGAAACTATGCCTTTGTTATTACTGTCGAACCACTCATTTGTGCCTCACACATTTGACAATTTTAGAATACATGTTCTATCTAAAGAGCACATATGAGCAAAATCTTAACTGCCACAATATAAGACAAAAAGTCACTATCTCCATAGCAAAGATTCAGGCTCACTTACAACTAAGGAATACCGAAGGCCCAACTTCATTCTCAAAGAAGTGGTGAGTGAGACATTCAGAGAAATGGGATATGTAGGAATTCTTCTTGCTTCGACCTTTCCCAAATCACTATATATCATAACCGGAGATTCATTCTTCATATATTTCTCTATTGTCTTTCTAATAATCGGGAGGAAGAGATCAAGTCCCATTAGATTTAGATAAGGCTATCCATGAGCTTGTGAAACAACAGAGTTACATCTTTTTAAACTTCATTTTCCAAAATCTATGTAAGAATGCAATTGCTGCTTAAAAATTCAAAATTTTACTATACCCAATGTTTCTCCAATAAATTTTACATAAAGAAATAGGTAACAAACTTAGGGGCTGTTTGGTAGCCTCTTAATCAGCCTGTTAATGGTTCAGATGTCTGAATGGTTCAGCACCTAATGGTTTAGACTATTTGCTTTGCGAGCAAAGTCTGGATAGTTCAGACATTTGCCTCTGAATGGTTAAGTATTATACTAATGCTGAATGGTTAAGAGGTCTAATACTGAATGGTTAAGACCACTTATCTGAATTGGTCAGACATTTGCCTTTGAATAGTTAAGCGATATACTAGCTCTTAATGGTTCAGACATCTTAATGGTTCAACACTTAATGGTTCAGACCTCTTATTGGTTCAGCATTTAATCATTCAGATATTGCCAAACAACCTCTTAAGGTTAAAGGAGATATTCATGCCTTTACACTTCTGAGCAAGGTAATTTTTAGAAAATTCAAAGCAACCCCAAAAAGCTTTTTGAGACAATAAGTCTATCTGATTTTCTAATATGCTGGAGGTTACTAAGCCTTAGGATGGTAGTGTGGCTACACTTTCCACTACTGATCCCACACCATTGACTTCAAAACCAATAATGTCTACATCCAAAAGAAACGAACCCCTACACCATTTACTGAGAAAGTGTAGGCTCCTAAATCTTTTTCACTAAAAAAGACAAAACTAGAAAGCATGATCCCAATTAAGCCAAAGGTGTTAGCTTCGCCTAAATTAAGCCCAAAGAAAAAGGTTTCTCTTTCTTTTTCAAAGCAGAGCCACACCTAGTCAATCAGCCCTCAATTAGAGTCCTAACACTCAATTGAGCAACCAAAATAGGATACCCATATCATTAATGAAGCTTTTGAAGACGCAACCTCATTAGGAACTAGTTCACATCCTGCACTAATAGACCCAACTTCTTAAATACAAACTCACAAGTCTATTAACTGGGATGAAGATATTATTAGATTGGATGGTGTTAGATTAGAAAGAACTTCTCATTTGATAAGTAGCTAACGAATTTGAAGTTTACGTTAACTACTTACTAACAAAACGCAAATACTTTGAGGAAAGATAAACGCACAAGTTGTTCTTTTAAAGTAGTCACTTGATTAATCGTTTGAGTACAACTGATATAATTGGCAATTAAACCAAGTAGCTTGGAAAGCTTGCCTCTACTATACAAGTGTGAGGACTTTATACTATAAAATCTAAACAATAAGAATAAACTATTCTAAGTTCAGAATGTATAGCAAGACAGAAAATTGGCACATCATAGTTACGCAGCTTCAGTACTATGTTATCTGCAAAAGAGAAAATGCAGCAGCCATCAGTACTATTGAATCATGAAGGATGAATCTACCAAAAACTCTGGATTTCAGCATTGGCCTTCAACTGCCGAATCAGGCTAAGTGTTGAATCAAGTGCCAAATGGCATATGCTAAATGATTGCTCATCAACATATGCCAGGAAACTACTGAACTACATGTGATGAAAGACTGCATATCAGCACATACAGTTCAACTGTCGATCAACAGATAACTCTACGATCTACTGATCGACTTCTACTGAGAACAAGCATGTCTGTGCTGGCGGCTACTGTGTTTCACCTTCAGAAGACATTATAGTACTGGAGCTGACAACTCCGATACACAGATTACCTGTTCAACTGTAGCATCGGAACATAGAATAGTTTATTCTTATTGTTTAGTATAAAACTCCTCACACTTGTATAGTTGAGGCAAGCTTTCTAAGCCATTTGATTGTATCTCCTGAATTGTAATCTTCGTACAAAACAAATCAATCAAGTGAATACTTTTAAAGAACTTATTATGTTTATCTTTACTCAAAGTATTTGTATTGTGATGGTAACTAACTTAGATTATGTATTCGTTAGTTATTGATCATTGAAGAAGTTCTTGTTTGTCTTAACTGACCCTGATCCAACAAGTGGTATTAGAGCTTAGGCTCCTGATTTGCTTGAATTCATTTTTCAACAAATCACTTGTTTCTTGTTTTGATCACACTTATCAAACACCACCCTTCCTCATATTTCCTTACCCTCTCAAGATGACTGCTTTATCCATTTCAACAAACATGATTTGGAGAATGGGTCTCAGACCAAACCTCCCATGTTTACTCTACATGATTATGATACTTGGAAAATTTGAATGGGAGATTTCATAAGGAACCAAAACATAAGTGGCTCTTAATTCTGAATGGGCCATTTATCCCTATGGTCCAAGCTGCTGGTGAAGATAGAGTAATGATCCCAAAAGATCCTACAAAGTATTCAGATTAAGATCTGAAGAAGATGGACGTGGATTCAAAGTCTCTATGGCTGATCAGAATGAGCATACCCAACAACATCATGCATGGCTTCAAGAAATTCACTACTGCTCAAAAGTTATGGGAAGCTTTAAAGGCTAGCTTTTAAGGTACTAAAGACATGAAGGAAAACAAAAGAGATTGCAGGATCGTTGAAGGGGGTCAATGCAATAGTTTCAAAATGGTTGGAGAGACTTAGAACACTTAACAGATCAAATAGGGAACCAGCTATGTTGAAATTGGGTAGGTTGAAACAATGAACACAAGTAGAACATAATAAGATGGTTTTCAAGAATGCTGTATATTGCTCTTAAGTGTTTTACAAAGTGTTACAAGGCTTAGTCCTATGGACTGTTACTTGAGATACTTTATACTACACCCTATAGTCGGCCATACTTTGAAGGCCAGCTAGAAACACTAATCTAGACAACAAGATAAATGTAAAGTCAAAAAGGTATATTTTCTTTTTGACTAGTGACTATGACATGCCATAGCTCACATCTTTATCAAATACAAAAATAATAAAAGTACAGAAGTGAAAAGTTACAGACTCTAAGACCATAATCTACAGTTGAAAAACTATGGACTTTTAACCAACTTGTATATGTTGGTGAGTCTTCAGAAGTGGTAGCGGAAAGTGGTTCAGCTTTTATTACAAGGGAGTCAGAAAAAGCACGTCTTCTCTGTTTTCGAAAGAAATCAGTTTCTTGGCTTTGGAAGACTTTGTCTTGAAGCTTCGAAAGACTTTATCTTTGGCTTTGGAAGAAGTGGTCTTTTGGCTTCGGAAGATTTGATACTTAGTGAATTTCATTGAGTTGTATCAAATCTTCCAAAGTAACTTTCATTATACTTCACATGGGCATGCTGAGAGCTCTTTAGTTGTTTTAGCCTCTAAGTATAATCTTACAAACTCCCCCTAGGCTGATGCTACCAAAACTGGAGAATAAATTTGAGTCTTGATCTTCATCTGTTGATAGTCCTCATCAAAATCAAGACCATTTCCTTTATCATCAGTTGGTTAGGATTCCTTAAACTCTCAAAGTATCTTCTTATGTCATAGAGATCATGTAGAGGGAGGTCAAGAATGTTTTATTAGAAGTATACATCTTGACCCCCTTGATCTCTAGTGACATACCATCTATCTGGGTTAGTAGCAAATGCCCAAGACAAGATGGGTCTCTCAGTAGCAAGAGGCTATACATGGATTAGAGTTGGATGAGCAGCCTCTTCTTGATCACCCTCAAGATGTTCTAACCCATCCTGAGATGCAAAGGTGGATGCCTTGGACTTTTTGTTCTTTTTATTCTTCTTTTTGTCCCTTCTGATAGCTATCCTCTTCCTCTTTATGTATTTTCACTGAGTAGGCTGGTCTTGAGTACTAGATGTTTCTTGGTTGTCCTTCTCAGTTGGTTTCTTTTCCTTCATAGGTTCAGAAGGAGAAGGATTAGGACCATGCAGAGGGTCAGAAGATGAAGCTAGCTAAGATACAACACTAGGTCCAGGTTGTGTTGTCTCATAGGGTTCAACCTTGACCTCAACTTCATGTGCAGCCTCACTTGGTGTAGAATGCAAGTCTACCAGCTCACCCTTTGTGAATCCAAGGATCGACGCAGGAATTATCAATTTGATTTTAATAAGTAATGATCGCGGAACTATCAATACTTGTTGTTTAATGGATTGTTTATAAATTGAAATCGTTGAACAAAATAAAACAACTTGAAAACACAATGTAATAATGTGACACAAAGATGATTTTCAATTGCTTTTCATTCACAACGAACCAATTACAATTAAAGTTGATGCTCTTGATGTTCTTATGATTGCTATACTGTTGTTGTTCTTTGTTCTTGCTCTCTGTTATTCTGTTATTCTCTATTCTTCTGTTCTCATCTTGAGTGTTATTCTATTATTCTCTATTCTTCTGTTCACCTCTTGATTGATCTGTTCTTTTTTTGTTATCATGTTCTTCTCAATTGTTCTTTTCTTCTCTGTTGTTCTTTTCTTCTCTGTTGTGATTGTTTTGAGAGTTCAATTTAAAGTGCTTGGCAGCATAGAAGCCAGTTTCCTCTTCATTGTCACTCTTAACACAAGAGTTACTTTCATCATCATTAGAGATAAAGGCACTTCTAACACTCTTAAATTCTTTGAATTGGTATGGTGATATAGGTGCTTTAACACTCTTGTTTCTAGTTTTCTTGTCCAACTCCAAAGCTTCTACCTTTGCAACCAGAGTGTCTAACCCAATTGACTTCAGATCAAGAGTATTCTTGAACATAGACATAGTGTGGGTCCAGCTTTCTAGTAATGAATAAAGCATCTTTATATTTAACTCCTCATTTCTATACTTTAGTTCAAAGATATTCATCTCTGTAACAAGTTGCATAAACCTGTGGAGTTGTTGAGGGACAGATTCACCCTGAATGTGAT
The DNA here is from genome assembly GCA_025506505.1 of Flaveria sonorensis. Classification (NCBI taxonomy): domain Eukaryota; kingdom Viridiplantae; phylum Streptophyta; class Magnoliopsida; order Asterales; family Asteraceae; genus Flaveria; species Flaveria sonorensis. Next base: position 34,552,868 of record CM046427.1, read on the forward strand.
AGAATGTTTCATATTGTGAACGCAAGGTATCCTTCCTGATACCTCTAATCTCATCACTTCCCTCACATAAAGTGTGAAGAATTTTCCATAATGAGTTAGCAGTTTTGTATGCTTCACACTTGATCAATAGGTCTTCAGGTAAAGCCATAGTAAGCATACTATAGGCCTTAATGTCGACTTTGATCATCAGGTGACAGATTTTTCAGACTTATGGGCTGATTATTATTTTGTAATCTGGTCCTAAAGCAGGTGGAATATAAGGACCTTCAGTGATAGACACTCATAAGTCAGAATCTGTATAATTAACATGATTCCTGAATTTGATTTTCCATGTTTTGAAATTAGATTTGTTCTCCAACTTCAGAGGTTGATAAGCGCCAGCCACTGAATTGCTCATGTTAATTGACTATGCTAATTATCAAAAATTAACAAACTTGTTTAAAATAAATACCAATTAAACAAATCAAGCTGATAGATCAATTGATCTAGCTTAATGAGCACTTGGCTCTGATACCACCTGTCAATCCAAGGATCGACATAGGTTTTATCAATTTGATTTTAAAAAGTAATGATCATGGAACTATCAATACTTGCTGTTTAATGGATTGTTTATAAATTGAAATCGATGAACAAAATAAAACAACTTGAAAACACAATGTAATAATGTAACACAAAGATGATTTTCAATTGCTTTTCATTCACAACGAATCGATTACAATTGATGTTGATGCTCTTGATGTCCTTATGATTGCTATATTGTTGTTGTTCTCTGTTATTTTGTTATTCTCTGTTCTTCTGTTCTCCTCTTGATTGATCTGTTCTTTTTTGTTGTTGATATCGTTTCTATCAATATATACACCTATTTGAGTATCGATATCTCTCAATCTCTCTCTATTCTGTTCATATTTTCTTGTTAATATCTCGCTATTCTGTTTTGCTATTCTGTTCTATATGTGTGCATCCTTGCCTTGTTTATCAGCATAGGAGTTCACAATTTACATTGAAAATTGTAAATTACACAAAGAAAGTTATTGATGTGACGTGGAATATTCGCTTGACTTCAATATCTTCTGCCGTCATTGATTTGATGATGTTGCTTTGACATGTTGACTTGTTGACTTTTTGATCTTCCGTAGGAATTTGTCTTCCATAGGAAGTTCTTCTTCCACAGCAATTGGTCTTCCACTGCAACACTTAGTCTTTAACGTTTGTTCTTCAGTGGTTGTGCTTCCACAAGAGTTCTTGTACTTCTTCAGCAGCAAGCTTTCCTTCAGTGGCTCTACTTGATCTTTGATTTGTTCAGCAGTTGTTGTCTTCCGTAGGAGATCTATGGAAGCACACTTATTCATCCACAGATTGTTCTAACAGTCAATTTTCCATATTGACCAAGTCTGATGTTTCTTTCTAATGACACATAAACCAACAGACATAGTAATATGGGTTAACATATAATTCATGCATTACATTACATTATCAGAAAAAATTACAATGATTTATTACAAGAGTTGATTAATTCAACTAAACTTATACATTGATCTAGGCCTAACACCCTTCTTAATCTTCTATTTGATCACTCTAATGTTCTCATCCATAGTCGATAGGGACAATGGACCAAGTCTCCTTTCGGATAACCCATACAACTTCAAGAAGCTCATCATCTTCAATGTGTCAGTAGACTTCTTTTGATTGGCTTGGATGGTGGCTCTTGACTTTGCAGCCTCTTCCCTCATCTTCTTCTTAGAAGCTTTTTGTTCTTTTAATACTTCATGCTCAAGCTGCTTGAGGTACTCAAACTCAATGTATTCATAAGACAATGGAAGTAGGTCTGTTGCCTGATAGAGGCCTGTGGCACTCAGGTAGGTTATCATGTTTTGCTTGTCTTGTTCCCTACCTACCTGAGCTTTTTGTTCTACTGCCACAGCCTCTGCCTCTGCCTCTGCCTCAGGGCTTTCTTGAACTGGAGAGATGATAGGAGCTTTGTAAAGTTTCTTCCTTTTTCTTTCTTCTTTAATTTTGAGGAGAAACTCTACAGCCTCAGCTTCCTTCCTCTCTTTTGACACTTCAGTGTCAGCCAGTTCCTTGAGTTCTTCCAAGGGTAGAGAGATGATTTCATCAATGTTATAGTTACTTAACGCCAGATAGTTCAATCTGGCTGCCCTTAACTCATCCTCCTAAGTGTTTGGCCTGGGGGCAACCCTGATTGCAGCTTGCATAAAGATTGGGGTCTTTCTTATTCTCTCTCCTGTTGCCTTCCTCTTCCTCTCCCTTTTCTCCTCCTCAATATCCTCAGAGGTCATAATCCTCTTCCCTTTATCAGTCATTGGACTGTATGACGCAGGGTGGAGAGAGCTTTGGCCTTCATCACTTGGTGTAGAACTTGAGCTCTGGCCAAGGAGAGGCTGCGAGACACCTTCACCAGCTGGTGCCTCACTGAGGGTACTAGATGCCGAAGCAATTCCTGTCTCAAGGTACACAGGTTCAACTGCTGGGCCTTCAACTTAGGTTTTATGTTTGAAGCTAATCTTAGGGTTAGCCTTAGTATTCAGTTGACCAACAGTTTTGCCTACTAGCCTCTGTCTATATAAGTAGGACCATCTTCTAAACTCTTCAAGCACCCTTTGCTGTAGCCTCTCATCTAACCTGTCAGCTTGCCTGTTTTGACTTAGGTTGGCAAGTGATAGATCAACCAGAAGAAAGCTCTTATAGTATATCAGGGTTTGAAAGTTGAAGACTTCTTGTTGCCCCTGAGATCTAGAGAGTACCGGGGCTCTTCTATCACCATCATACCTCCATCCTTTTATTGGGTTCTTAGTAGGATAGGATGGGGTAGACCTAGCCCTTGGAATTCCCTCCCCAAATAGGCTTTGAATCAGGTCATCCACATCAATATGGGCCTGAGGAGGTTGTTGAGTATGGACAACTGCAAGTGAGGATGGTGAGGCCATTATGTCCATACCCTGGGTAGAACTCTAGGTTTTGGGATTGTAGGTAAGACTTTCTCCCCTATTTGGTAGCACCACCCTCTTGCATAGAGGAGCTAAGGCTTAGGTCCACCACATCCATAGGTCCTTGTGGACCTGGTTGAGTTGGCCTGGCTGGTCTCTCAGCTAACTTGCCCTTAAGATCGGTGATCTCAAGTTTCTAGTCACTGACCTACCTTTGCAAGGTAGCCACCTGAGATTCCAGGTGCCATACGTTTAAAACTAAATAGGTGTAGAGTTTAGAAAGTTTTTGCACCTTTAGTTTAGAAAGTTCTTCCTCACCACCAGCTTGTGGTTCTTGGCTAGTGGATTTCTCCTACTCTATGATAGCTTCAAGGGAAGTGTCAAGGGGCTGAGTTGCCATTGTTGAGGTCTTAACGATATAGTCACTTACAAAAGTAAGAGCCTTTTCCATATGGACTTCCTGAACATGTTCAGGGAAGTCCACCTTAGTAAGGGGTGGATGATATGGGCTAGGTATGGGTGTTGTATGGGCACTCATCTCTCCTTGAGTAGGGGAGGAGAAGAGAGACTCATTGTACTCACTAAAACCCATATCCTCATCATCATAGAACAAAAGGTCAGGGATGGGTTGGTTAAATTCTAACGATTGGGGATGGTAACTGTCCCATGAAGGCTGATCACCTAAGATTTGAGACTCAGAGTGAAGGCTTGAGTTTTAAGAAATGAGCTCATCAGGCCGAGCATAAGGAACCTCAACACTGATCAAAGAAGTAAAGGGAGTGGTTTTCTCCTCAGCGGAAGTAGGAGCTCTTGGTTCCACTTCGTCCTGCATGGGTGATTGTATGGGGGCCTGCTCAATTTGAATAGACTCAGCAAGGGTTCATTTAGATTTTCTGGTGTAGGTGATGGTGATTTGTGGCTGTGTGGGTGGTGCAAATGTAGAAGGTGTAGGTTCAACATTGGCTTGTGCTTCCAAGTTGTCACCTTGAGCAATGAGCTCTAACATTTTTGGGACCAGGGTTGTTTCTACTCCTGAGAAGCTAGCAGTGGTCTTTCTCATGATTTTAATGATGCCGGACTTCATTTGTCCCAATTTAAGAATAATACCTGTTCCCATTAACTATGAGCCCAGTTCACAGTTAAGAATGTGTTGGACATATCTAGGAAACATGTAGTACTCTAAGGAGTCCAAGTTTGCAAGAAAGTTTGTGTAGACAAGCTGGGAGTACTTGAACTTGACCCCTTGGACCATTCCATGAACTATATAAGATAGATCCTTAGGAATCTGGTCCCATCCTCTATGCTTGTTTGATAAGGAGTGAATAACAACATAGAGGAGATACTTCCACTGGTAAGAGACCTTACCCTTCCTGGATTGTGTAGTCTCTTTCATAGTGCATCTATCGGAATGAGTCACTTACAACAGATTTGGGAAAAGGCAGTTCACCTTTTTCATCATCCAGCCTTAAATGAGTGTTGATTATGGCTGGATTGATGAAAACTGACTTCCCCTACACTGTGGTAGACAATGCCTTCTCATCGTCAAAGATCACCTCTTAGCAGGTCCTCCAAAACTCCAGCAAGTGTTTTTCATATAGTGGAGGGTTGATAGTTAGGGCGGTGAGGTAGTTAGATAGAGCAAGAAAACATCAGACATTAGAGAAACCTGGATCTTTCTCAAATGAGAACAAAGCAACTTGATTATATTGCCTGTGAAGTTTCATGAAAACATGGGATTGGTTTCGGGGTTCAGGGTTGGCCTATTAAGAAAGCTTTAGAATGAAGAAAACTAAGAACAAAGAGGTTTTGTGAGTGAATTTAGGGTTAATGCTTTTGTAGATTAATAGGAAGAAGAGAGAGGGGGAACCGTTGCACAAATATTTATATGGTTGGATTTGAGACAAAGTTAATGCAAAAGGATAAACTTCTAAATGTCGGTCCTACCTCTAAAAAAGTACCCAAAAAGGTAGTTATCTCAGAAGTAGAAAAGCTTCCGAAGGTAATTTCTCTTCGAAAGTTTTGAGAAAACTTCCGAAGCCAATTTGACATTGGAAGATGTTCTTTAGCTTTACAAGAATTGCTTCGGAAGACAAATACTTAGAGTATTTTGCTTCCGAGACATATTTAGTTTCGGAAGATATTAAAATTCAGACGTTTTTATTCAAAGAACAAATAAAGCTTTCGAGACTTAATTGCTTTCGGAAGAAAATTGTCTTTCAAAACATTTAAGTACTTGATGTGTTTTATTTCATGATTTCAGGTCACTTTTGTTTAAATATTGTTAGATTTATTAGATTTTACTTAGCGTTTGTTATTTTGTGTTTCAATAGGTTCTTGGGTGCTTAAAGTGACGAAAATGCTTGGGACACGAAGAAAAGAGCAAAAAAATGGGGAAAGACCAACACTTAGAATTTTTTCTAAGTGAAAACTAGAAAATCTCATCTACACGATATGCACAGCAAGAGGGCTTCTCCTGCGCGTATCACATAGATCGTAATTTAGGGTTTTGGTGATTTTTTAATCTATACGATACGCACAACAAAAGGGCTTCTCCTGAGCGTATCACATAGATGGTGTTTTCGGGGAAATTTTACAAAGTTATATTTAAACAATTTTTCTCAACCAAAATAAGAGGTTCGACTACCAGCCATTTCAAGTGCATTCTCAAGGACGAATTGAAGCTAGGATCATAGGAACAAATGCAAACGTTTGATCACGGGTTTTCACCTTTGTAACTTTGTTTATTTAGACATTGTTTTGAATATGTTGATCTTGTTTTCATTTTTTGAGATGATGTTTCTATTGAACATGGGTAGCTAATATCATAATACTACCTAGGTTGATGATTAGTATGTGTTAACTTGAATGGATTTTGGTTATTGAACGGTTTTTGTGGTTAATGCTTATGTAATGACATTTATTCTATCTATTGGATGAGTTTGAGTGTTTTGGCATAATCGTTGATGATTCCTATATTCCATATGTTAGTTTTTGAATGTCTTTCATAGAAACTTGCATATCTAGATCGATTACTTTGTGTTTTTGATTAGTTGATGGTTGGCTAGATGTAGTAACCATATGAATTGGGTTGAATTGATTATTAAGCCTTAATGCTCTTTTTAATTTGATTCCGAGAGGTAAGGATTCATCAAATTGTTCTTGTGGTTAGTTGCTTAGAAATAAGCGGTTTGAAAGAAGGTTTCTCTAAGCTAGTTAATTGCATTGCTTTTCATGTCCAATAGATTGTTTAAAGGTTGCCCCTTTCATTATCAATGAATTGTGTTAGTTAGATCGAGAGATTAGCTATCAGCCGGGTACTTAAGTGTTGTCAAAGAGACTTAGCGGTAATTTGATTAATCGGTAGTTTAACTCATCTTTAAGGTTCTCCTGTTGGTTACATCCGGAGAATGATCCGGGATCCATTAAGTATCTTAGAAGTTTGTTTCATTAGATCCCAATTCCACAATAGTTCAATAGACATTTGAAGTTCGAGGTTCACAACTAGGATTCACTTAGGTAGTATTTTTGTCATTCTTGATTTTCTAAGAGTTTTTGTTTCCTCGTGTTCTAGTTGGTAAGTCGAGCGTTTAATCAATTAATTAAAAGTAGTTTTTATTTCTCTAGGTTCCTTAAAAAAAAAGTAAATCTCCCCCCATTATTAAATCTATTTTTTTGGTTTGTCCTTTCCGAGACTAGTTTATTCTATAATAGTGTCTTTAGGGCTCGATTTTGGTCTTCCTTAATCTTGTCTACATTCGATTAGGTTCACTTGCCTATCTAGTGGTCTAGGTCTAGGATTTCTTGGGTTAAATTTGAGTTTCTAGATTGTGTCTAATATAGGTTGTTTTGATTAGATCACTTTGTGAGCATCAAGTTTTGGAGCCGTTGCCGGGGACACTTAAGTTTAGAGTTTTCTAGATTTGGTTAGGTTAAGTTTTGGTTAAGATTTTTCCTTTGTTTTTATAGTTTATTTCATTTTAGCCTTGAGTCAGTAAATTTCTTTTTTTTTAGTTCTCCTCCTATTTCTTCTTAGATCTTTTTATTCTATTTTTCTTTTCAATTGCAAGCCACACACCCGTTCGAAAGGATCACCTGAGTTTTCTGCTTTTTCTGACCCTGAGCAAGAGTATCGCGAGAGGCACGCTCCACCTTGTGAGCATTTACGTGCAATCTTAGATTCTAAGGTACGTTCCATTCCTTTTCCTGAGTTAATTTCAATGGGTGATGCTAACCCCCTAGGCGTACTGTTCACGAGAGAGCATCAGATGGTTTCACTGGAGGCAGATCGTCGATCAATAGTCCCATGATTAACAACGCGAACAACTGGCAGATTCCTTCGTATGTCATGTCTACAATCACAAATGCTACCCAGTTCCACGGACTGGATGATGAGGATGCCCCCGGTCACGTCTCACGTTTTGTTCGTATCTGTGATACCTTTAACATTTCTAGTGCGACAGAAGATGCCATCTATCTTCCTCTCTTCTCGTTCACTCTACAGGGTCGAGCTGCTTCATGGCTCGACACATTACCCAAGGATTCCATCAATACTGGGGCTGATTTGTAGACAAAATTCCTTAAAAAGTATTATCCACTGTCTAGGGCCGCCCGACTTAGGAATCAAATTCACTCTTTTTGCATGGATCCTGATGAACCTTACTACATGGCATGGGAACATTTCAACACGCTTTGTAGTAGAAGCCCTCAACATGGTTTGACCGAGTGGGCACTTGTCGAGAAGTTCTACAACGGTCTCACCTATGCAACTCAACTCATTTTCAATGCTGCTACAAGAGGACACATTATGGAGAAGAAGACTGCAGAAGAGTGTGAGTAGATGTTTGAGAGTTTTGCATTGGCTGAGCAGCAGCATCCGCAAACTAGGAATTCAATTCCTAGTACTAGAGCCCCCGCTTCCTCTTCAAGGGGTGTTCATCACGTCACAACTGATACTTGTGTGGCTGCTACCTTAGAAGCTATGCAATGTGAAATCTGAGACCTGAAAGTGAGCGTTAATAAGCATGAGGTTTGTAGAGGTTGACATGATATGAGAGAGTGTCCGGTTATGACTCAGGAGCAAGTTGATTTCGTGAGTGGTCAGGGTAGGGGTTCAAGTGGTGCTTTTTCTGGTTCATATAATCAGGGTTAAAGAGGTCACCCTAACTTTGGTTGGAGATCTGGGGGAACCCACCTGGCTTTCATTAGAGGCAAAATAAGCGGGGTGGAGGAGATGCAAGCACTAGTACATGTGCTAGTGGGGGTATGGACAAGGATTTGAAGGACATACTCTCTACCCAGATTCAACTACTCACCCAACTGATCAATAAAGATCAAGAAACTTAGAAAAGTTTGAGTGAGCATGACATTCTGCTGAAGGGTTTAGGGTTTAGCAATCCACCTTCCTAGACTTATAGCGTTCCGTAGGTGACATAGCTAAGAAATTAGAACACCAACCTGTAGGTTCCTTCTCAGGAAGCACTCTCCCGAATCTCAATACGACTGCAAAAGCAGTGAAAACAAGAAGTGGCAGAGGAGGCGAATAGGAGAATCCTGTGACACGAGAAGAAGAGGAAGTGAATGAGGAGATTGAGATGGAGACTCCAGGAGGGGCGCAACAGAGGCTAGACCCAGCAATTATCATGCCGAGTAGTGAGTCTCCATAGGAGGAAGTAATGGAGAAGAAAAAGGTTGAAGTAAAGAAGACAAATCCTGAGGTAGATTTGAGCCGAGTTCCATATCCTGCTCATCCTATGAAGCAAAAATTCGCTAAGGATTATGGACATTTTCTGGAGTTTTTTAAACAACTAAAAATCAATCTTCCATTAGTAGAGGCGCTCTAGTAAATGCTTAAGTATGCCAAATTTCTTAAGGATCTCCTTTCTAACAGGAAGAAGCTAAAGGACCTCTCAATCGTTACCTTAAGAAAGCATTGTTCTGTGGGGGTGCAGAGTAAACTACCGGAGAAATTAGTAGATCCGGTTATTTTCACTATCCCATGTTTGTTTGGTAGTTCTTTTGTGAACCATGCGTTGGCTGATCTTGGTGCTAGCATAAATTTGATGCCTTACTCGATTTATAAGAAGCTAGACCTTAGAGATCCGACTCCAACGCGCATGAGCATATCTTTAGCTAATCGATCAGTCAAATATCCACAGGGCATTGTGGAGAATTTGTTGGTGAAAGTAGACAAATTTGTGTTCCCAGTGGATTTCATCATCCTTGACATGGAAGCTGATGATAGAGTCCCTCTTATTTTGGGACACCCCTTCTTATGTACAGCTAAGGCATTGATTGATGTCCATGAAGGTAAGATCACACTTCATGTGGGGGTGGAAATTGTCACTTTTGATGTCTCTAAGGTGATGAACCATTCCGGTAGTCAAGACGATTCGGTCTATGTTGGAATATTTGAAGATGATACTTACCAAAACCTAAGTGCCAAATCTCATGATGATTACCAAAACTGACACGGTAAAGATATGCTAAAGATATGATTAAAATGAAGAAAATTGACCAAAGTCAAACTTGGTCAACCGTGGTCAAAGTCAACAGTCAACATCAGCGGTCGTCCCAAATGACGTCAGCACCCGGCAGTCACGCATCAGCAATAGAGAATTTATCAGACTTAGAACTATATTTGTGTAATCATTTGTGCTTAAATGTAAATTTTTCTTATTTTTGTAAAGAGTATAAATGACTAAGTGTAGTCATTTATACTCTAACATTAGAACAATCACTAACAATCCATAGCATTCACTAGAGAAATCAAGGTTGAGTGTGTGTGAGAGAAAGTGTGCTTGCAAACTCCCTTGTAATCTCCTAGCAAACATACATATGAATGAATGAAATTTTTATGATTATGTGTTCTTGAATTGTTCATCATTCATTCATCATCATACATTTCATCTTGCAATAGATCTTCACTTGAAATCATCAATGGGTTTGTGAGATTCCGCATCACAAATTCGATAAACGGCAACAATACGATTGCAATATTCGATCCACCAGCAGAATCAGTGGTTTCCACAATTGGTATCATAGCCTTGGCTCCTTGTTCTTCAAATTTTTCTCAAAAATTTGAACCATAAGTTTGATCTGCAAATTGTTGTTGTTTTTGATGAAATCAAGCTACCATTAGCTTAGATTTGTTATTTCGTGAAGATCTGTAAGTTTTCACATCAATTGAAGTTCATTTGAGACATTAATTTGAAGATTTAAGCAAACTTGTTCTTCAAGTCTTCAAATGCTCATGAACGTGAAATTTTGATTTTGTTGTTGTTTGATCGAATTTAAGCTTCTAATAGCTTTAGTTTGTGATAACTAACACATCTTCAAAGTTTCATATCAATTGAACAACCACAACTCTTGAATTTGAAGATTTTTGAAAAATTTTGTGTTCTTGAGAAAAGTTCACTGTTCTTGAGGAAAATCATCAAAAATCACGAATCTTATGTTGTTTAGCTGAAATTGATAGTGATTTTAGCTTAGAAACATCGAATCTAAGGTTCGTTTATCATTTTCAACATCCAAATCATACATTTTGAACATTGATTCTTAGATCTGGGTTTTTGTTCTTCATTGTGTTCTTCAAGAGTTCATCATTTAAATCCGAGTTTAGGTGATGATCATATGAAATTGATTGTTTTTCTAGCTTAGATCACTTATCTACAGCTGTTATAACCTTTGATTTTATCTAATTTCACCAGAAACCCAAGAATAAAAAGCTTGTTCATTCAAGAACATGAAGTTTGACTTTTTCAGAGTCAAACTATTTTGAAATCTGAAAATCAGCCTAATCTATGATTTGATTTAGATTTTAATACATTTGTTCATCATACAATCATTCAAAATCATTCTACAATCATACATACAACAAGTTGTGAATTTGAAAGTGGAATTTCATTCATAATCAAAGTTTACAAAATCTTACAAATTACACTTGTTTTTTATATTTTGCCTAAGTGTTCACAACTGATGAACAACTAATTCAAAGCTGATGAACAAAATTATCTACAGCTATGTGTTAAGTCTCCTAGCTTACACTTTGATTCAAAGCTGTAAAAACACATCACCCATTCACCACATTCAACCTCACATTCACCAATATAAACCCAATCATACAAACTACTGAAAATCAACATCCAGAGCAAAACTTGTCCACAGCGGACGAGATTAAACATCCAAAATCACATCCATAGTGGACATCGGTCTAAACCCAATCACACTGCTATAAACACATCCACAACGGATGTGTTAACACCATACAGCGGACACAGAACAAACAATTTTAAGTTCACAGCGGACGACAAGCATCAATCACAGCGGACGAGTTACATCTGTCCACAACGGATGACAAAAATTGTCCACAGCGGACGAACAACCTTTAATTCACAGCGGACATTCAACAACTGACTCACAGCGGACGACTATAATCTATTCACAGCGGACGACTCTAATTGATTCACAGCGGACACTCACCTGTTAGTACAGCGGATGAACTGAGTCTGTCACTTTGATTACTTGTCCACAGCGGACAAGTGAACCCAAATCGATTCACAGCGGACTCCCTAATCAATCCACAGCGGTCGAATTGAGCTCAAGTAAATCAATTTACAGCAGACATTCGGGAGGGATTCAATCACTTGTCGATCTTTGAACACAACAAAAGAACCCCCAATCACCCTGAAATCTTCAATTCTGCACCACCATCGAACCGACACCTTCATCACCTGTCGACCTTCGACCACCGGCATCTACATCGAACCTCCAAAGGTCTGAAATCATTGATTTAGGCTCATCAAATTGAGAGTGTGGGGGTTCAATTGTGAGGGACAGAGCATCGAGAGATCGAGATTGAGAGCAGTGACAGAATCGAGAGTATTTGGGTGAAGCTGAAAGCTTTGAGATTGTGTTCGGGAGTTCTAGGTTGAACTTGTGTTTCTGTTTACATTGACCAACCGATCGAAACTCCATAAACTTGACTTGGCATTTTCAATTTTGATTTTTTTAATTCAGTTTTGTCATTTTCAATTTTGACATTTTCAACTTTGACAATTTCAATTTTGATTGTATATGTTTTTCTAACTTTTAAGTTGGTTTTAGAAGCATATAAATTTTGACAAACTTTTAAAGCTTGTTCTCAGAAGATTTGAAAGAGTTTAATTATTTTAAATCAAGTCACAAAATCATTTAATTTTAATTGATAAGATCCAAATTGTATTACTTTTTAATTAAGCTTGATTAATATTAATTGAGCTTAAATAAATTGTAATCGAACAAAGTTAACTCTTTAATTAGGCCAATCTAATTAAATTGAGTTTTGACGTTCTTTGGATTCAATTAAAGTTTTAAAATTTGATTTCAATTTAAACACAAAACAAATTTTCAAATCATTTTTGTTGTTAAACAAAATGGAAAATTAAACATCATTCACTAACACTCGTGTTTCAAGAAACCGAGCTATCTTTCTTGCTGCAGGTAGAAAGAGGTTTCATGAATTCAAACAAAGCAAACCAAGCTGCAAACAACCAAACAATAGTAGCAAATCAAACAATGGTTGCAATCAACCAAATAACAGCAGCAAATCAAACAGAAGCTGCAATCAACCAAACAACAGCAGCATATCAAACAATAACAACAATTAATTGTTTGACAAGACAAGCATTCAGTTGTATATCAGTCACATTGAGAAAGAACTGATGCACTTATATGTGATCTTGAAAACTCAAACAACACTTTGTCTAATGATTTGATAAAATGCAGGTCAGAGATGGAACAATCTCAAAGAAATGATCAAGCACAAATCAAGACATTGAATCAACAAAACATCAGTTTAACTCAAGAAATGAACCAGTTGCAAGACAAAATGGTTCAACAACAAATCAAACTTGAAAAGTTAACTGCTAAGCTTGCAAAAGCCACAAACATCAACAACACAAACAAACCTCCATTGCCTGAAATTCCTAAAGACAGAAAGATCAATCTATGTTCATGCTAATCTAGTATAGGTTGGACTCACTATAGTTGATAGGTTAAATGTTACGTAATAGGATTATTGTTAGTTTTTCTCTTGTAATTTGTATTTTGTTGACTTTTGTGTTCCAGCAAAAGTATGGGCGAGACTATAGTTTCGCCCAGAGTCAGCTGTGTCTGTTCACCCGGTGAAACTGTAGTTCGCTGCCGGGTGAATCTAGTTAATAGTCAGACAGTTTCGCTAGTCAGCAAAACTGCCAGCAAAATTAGGTTTGCTTATATATTGTAATTTTTTATCTGTGTAAGTAACTGATTGCAAAACCCTAATACAAAATATCATTGTTGCAATTGTGTGTGTGCGGCTGGAAGCTTATTATCATTATTATTGAGCCGTTTGTTTAATTGTCATTGTTTAGATTCTAATTTTTTTATTGTGTTATTGGGTATATTGTGTTAAATTAGTGGGAAATTAATGTTATACATCGAATGCACTATTGGATCGATCATGGGGACCAACAATATGGTATCAGAGCCATTGTGCTCTTGATTATTTGGTTTTTTGTGCTTTTTCAAAGTTTAGTTACTGTTCCATTGATTTTGCTGCTGATTTGGGTGTTTTTGTCATGGAAATTGATTGAGGATTGTGTGTTTTGGATGTGCAAAGCTATTGCAACCATCAGATTTCAAATTTGTTGTGTTTTGGATGAGATTGAATTGATTCTATTTTGAAAAAGTTTTTCAGATTCATTGGGCGAATTTACAATTCGTCCAGCGAAACTATTAGCGAATTTACGGGTTTGGTGGTTTTCAACTCAGGTGTTATTGTCAGCGAAAGTAGCCAACTTTTGAACGAAAGTTCAACTTCCTTGCCAGTCATTACAAGTAAAAGTGTTGGCAAATTCATTTTAGAACGAAAGTTCTACTAGTCTCAGCGAAACTATCGCCGAAACTAGAGTTTTTGATCTTTGATTCGGGCGAAACTACTGCTTTTTTGCCAGCAAATTTACCAGCGAATCTATCAGCGAACGTACCAGCGAAACTATCACATTTTAACTAATGACGTCCACCAATATCACAATATCTGACTTGGAGAGTGTTGCTCCTAATAGGCCACCGAGGCTTATAAATGGTGATAACTTTGAGGACCGGAAAAGTTGTTTAAAAGCCTTCTTTTACTACACTGACCATAATCAATGGGAATCAATTGTAAATGGTCCACACACTCCAACTGTCATTGTTGGTCAAGTTACATCACCAAACACCGATCCATCTACCTTCACGAAAGAGACCTCAAGCTAATTGATCGTGATCGGAAAGCTTTTGGAGCTTTAACTCTCTGTTTATCCCAAGATATCTATAATCGGTTTGCTGAACACAAGAATGCAAAATCTTTGTATGACTCCTTATGTGAATTTTATGATGGAAATGAGGATTTGAGGAAGGACAGGAAAGCTCAAGCTGAAAATGAGTTCAATTCATTTGTAGGACACAAAAATGAAAGCCTTTCTGACATAAAAAATCGATTTTTGTCCATCTCAAGCACCTTAAAGAAATATGATGAGCAGTTGGGTAATCATGAACAAGTCTCTAAACTCTTGGACTCACTCCCACCACAATGGAGCCTGCAAGTTAGGATGTTGAAGCAGGAGAGAAACTTTGATGATTACAAACTTATGGATGTAATCAACAAATTGAAATATTTTGATTTGGATTTAAAGAGGAGAGAATGATTTGGATTTAAAGAGGAGAGAATACAATCAATCCATGATGCCAGATACCGTATATCCATAAAATGCTGCATTAATGTCATCCGCTGTAAACTCGTCTATGTATGGTTCAGCTTATGGTGGTTCTATAGGATATGGTGCTTCAAATATGTTCATTGGGGGGTCTACAGGTGTTGGTTCAAGCTTAAAGCCATCTGTTACTACTCAAATTCCATCAGATACTATGGCATTATTTGGAATGTTTGTGAATAGTAATGAGGCTCTTGTTGCTGGGGAGCTGAAGGGAAAAGGAATGACTGTTGAAGACATGTATCAAGTCGATCCAGATGATTTAAAGGAAACAGATATCCAATGGTAGATGGCCATGCTCATACTACGTGCAAGAAGATTCATGGAACGAACTGGTAGAAGGAGCTTCTGAAATCAAAATCAAAATTCAAAGCTGGGATTTGATAAGTCTAAATTAAGATGCTTTAATTGCAAACAGCTAGGGCATTTTAAAAGAGAATGTCCATCTCCTATCATTACTGAACCAGGAACTTCTGAAGCTTCTAAAGTTATTCCAATCACTGACAAGGGAAAAGCTAAGTCAAAGAAGGAAACAACTCTCATCTCAAACTTCGATTGGAGTGATGAGATTAAGGAAACTAAAGAAGAAATCAATCATGCACTAGTGGCTGAGTTAGTGAATAGTGATGTGGATTCTATTGAGGACTTTGATCCTTTTAGAGAGTTCAAGAGTGAGACTTAAAAGGTTATTGGTGAAAGTAACGAGCAAAGGGTTCAGGTTGAAGGGATAAAGTTTGAGAAAGTGGAAGTTAAAGAGAGAGGATTTGAGAAAGCTGGTGTTGCAGTTGAAAAGAAGGTAATAGTTGGTGAAGATTATGGAAAGAAGAAAGGTGAATCAAAAGAAGAATCAAAGGAGGAAAGTGAAGCTAAGGAGATTTGCAGGAAAGCAATGGAGGATGAAGAAAACAAGAAGAACACTCCGGTTTGTCAGTGTGACAAGGCCCTGGCTGCTAAAAAGGTAGTTATGGGTCTCCCTTATGAGGTAATTCAAGACATGTGTTCTCCTCCATGTAAAATTCGTTTATTTGGGGTTTATAAGGCAAATAGACTGTTATTAGATAATGAAAAAGAATTAAAACAAATTAATAAGGAACTTAAGACAAATGAGTCAAAATATTTTGTTAAGTTAAATGAAGCGTTAAAAGAAAATGAGCATTTAAAAAGAAATCTTTTAGAAAGAAACGTTGAAATAAATGCTTTAACTGAACGTGTAGCACGTGCTGAATTTGAAACAAGCAAATTAAAAACCAAACTTGAAAAATGGACAATCTCTAGGATGAATCTTGAGGAACTTTGCAAGAATCAAAGGGGGGATAGAATTAAGACTGGTTTTGGAAGCAAAGAAACCACTCATGTTTATCCTCTACCAAGCACTTATTGTTATTCTCCTATGCCTATACCTCATCCAACTAATGAATTAATTCGGAAAGATACTGGCAGTTTGTATGCAGGTTTAGAAGGAGTTAATCATAAGGAGATTAGAGAGGAATATGATTATGGTGAAAGTAGTGGTCTGTGCAGCTCTAGTCTTAACATTTCAGATTCCAAAAAGTCTTCCATAAACAATAGTTTAAGTAGACTTGTTTCCCAAACATCTGTTACAGATAGTAGCTTATGTAGTTCTAGTTATAGTTCATCTTGTTTATCCTCAGATGTTGATGAATCAAACCACGATGTTTCAAATACTCTTGTTAATAGTAATGATGATTGTTTAAGTAAGCTTCAAACAGACATTTTCACCCAAATTATTTTGAAAAATTTCTTTCTCATCCTATCCCATCTTTTACACCTAGTCGGATTTCTAACACTAAAGATATAGAGACAACCTCCTTAAATGTTAACAATATTAACGTAAATGAATCAGGATTTGCTAAAATAAAGGTCACAAAGAAAATATTAAATGAATCATATGACTCATGTAGCAATTCCGATTCACATACATCTGAATGTGAGGAAGAAATCTTAACTGTTCAAGCATCCATTTTAAAATGTAATAAGAAAGGTTTAAAGTTCCGGTGTTTTAGATGTGGAAAGGATGATCATATTATTAAAACTTTTCCTGCATTTGTTAATAGAAATATAAATAATAGTTCCTTAGGATGTAGATTAAATTATTTTGTAAATAATTTCTTTTGTAAAAAGTTTTCTGTTCCAAGACCTAAGTCAGTCAAGACTTGGGTCCTAATTTCCAGGTCTTAACAAGTTTTTTTTGCTATGTCAGGAACATTCAAGAAGGGCTATCAATAGTTTTTGGCATGTTGATAGTGGATGTTCAAGGCATATGACCGGGTTGAAGGACTTACTTACAAATTATCGCATAATTAATGGGGGATATATCGCTTTTGCTGGAGATAAGAAGGGTGGAAAAATGATTGGTCAGCGAGAAGTCTTAAATGGTTCCTTAACTCTGGAGAAAGTAAATTATGTTCCAGAATTAGCATTCAATCTGCTAAGCGTATCACAAATCTGTGATAAAGATATACCAGTGCTGTTTATGTGAAATGAATGCTTGTTTCTTAAACCAGAGTTCATTATTCCAGAAGATTTAGTGATCATGCGTGCTCCAAGAAAGAATGATACTTATCTTCTAGATATCGGATCACAAGAGTCTACATCCACTGTGACTTGTCTTCTGTCCAAAGCCTCTTCTTCTGAATCCTTTTTGTGGCATAGATGATTAGGACATCTTAATTTCAAAAATATAAATAAATTAGTTAAGAACAATCTTGTAAAGGGGCTGCCACTTAAAGATTTTTCAGTGGTAGAAAAATGCATGGCTTGTGCTCAAGGCAAACAACACAAAAAGCCACACAAGCTTAAGCTTGAAAACCCAATTTCAAAACCCCTTGAATTGTTACATGCTGATTTATTTGGTCCTATAAGTGTTAAATCGATTGCTAAGAAATCTTATTGCTTGGTTGTTACAGATGATTATTCAAGATATTCTTGGGTGAGATTTCTAGCAAGCAAGGGAGATTCTGCCGAAGAGCTTCAAAAGTTGATCCTTTCTATTGAGACCTTCAACAAAAGGAATGTTATAGCCATCCGAAGTGATAATGGTACTGAATTTAGGAATCATATCTTTGACTCATTCTATGCAAACAAGGGGATTCTTAGACAGTTCAGTGCTGCTAGGACACCTCAACAAAATGGTGTTGCTGAGCGGAAGAATTGGACCCTCATTGAAGCAGCAAGAACTATGCTGATTGAGTCAAAGCTTCAAATCATTTTCTGGGTTGAAGCTGTCAACTGTTCTTCTTATGTACTTAACAGGGTTCTCATTGTGAAAGACAAAATGAAGACTCCTTATGAGCTTCTTCATAAATGGAAACCCTTGATTAACTTCTTTCGCCCATTTGGTTGCTCATGTACCTTGCTAAACACTCAAGCTCAGAAGTCAAAGTTTGGTGCAGTTTCTGATGAATGTTTCTTCGTTGGCTATTCTTCCTCAAAAAAAGCGTATTGGCTCTACAACAAAAGAACACGTATTGTACTGGAATCATTCTATGTTGATTGGCAAGAGTCTAATTCTCCAAACATGGGATCTGATCCAGCATGGTTTTATGACTCAAATACTGTCTTCAAATCTTTCAATCTTCCAGTTGTTGACGATGATGCTGTTCCTCAAACCAATGTCGAAATCATACCTCCAACCGAACCTCTTCCACCTGCACCTCATCCACAACCACCAATCAACCATCATCCTCAACCTCCATTTGATGTTCCACCTACACCTCCACCATAACAACCTTCTCCTTCATAACCTACTTCCCCTTCACAACCATCACTAACCACCTCCTCATCTTCTTCCAATCATGTAACCCTTAACACTCACTTCAAAACCTTAAAAGACCACCCACACGATTACATCATTGGTTCCATTACTGATGGAGTGAGGACACGGAGTCATTCTGGATTGATAAATGAATGTCTCTATGCATGTTTCTTGTCTTAAATTTTTCCTAAAAATGTCTCAGCAGCACTTCAAGACCCAAGTTGGGTTGAATCTATGCAAATGGAGCATCAGCAATTCAGGAAACTAAAAGTTTGGCAATTAGTTGATCTTCCTCCAAACAAGTTTCCTATTGGTACTAAATGGCTATTCCGGAATAAACTAGATGATCGGGGAGTAATAATTCGAAACAAATCCAGGTTGGTTGTTCAGGGTTTTGCTCAGGAGGAGGGAATTGACTATATTGAAGTGTTTGCTCCAGTTGCTCGCATTGAAGCCATCAGAATCTTTCTTGCTCATGTAGCTCACAAAAACTTTAAAGTTTTTCAGATGTATGTGAAGTGTGCATTTCTCTACGGGAACATTGATGAGGTGATTTATGTTTGTCAACCTCTAGGTTTTGAGGATCCAGATTTTCCAGACAAAGTGTATAAACTTGACAAATCCTTATATGAATTACATCAAGCTCCTCGGATCTGGTATGAAACCTTGACACAATATCTGCTTAGCAAAGGTTTCTCTCGTGGTTCGATAGACATGACTCTATTCAAAAAGGAAGTTGATGGTGAAATGTTGATTGTTCAAGTGTACGTCAACGACATCATTTTCGGGTCAACAAATGAGAAACTATGCAGAGAATTTGAAGAAGTAATGAAGGATCGTTTCGAAATGAGCATGATGGGGGAGTTGTGTTTTTTCTTAGGATTACAAGTTGAACAAAAGCCTTATGGTATTTTGGTTCATCAAGAAAAGTACGTTCTGGAGATTCTCAAAAAGTTTAAAATGGATGATTCTTCTCCAGAGCTTACTCCATTCACTGCTCAGACTTGCTTAACTCCAGATGATAATGGGAAATCCGTGGATGCTCATCGCTATCATTCTATGATCGGATCTCTCATGTATCTCACGGCCAGCCGTCCTGATATTACATTTTCTGTGTGTTATTGTGCTCGTTTTCAGGCCAACCCAAAAGAATCTCATGAAAAAGCTGTTAAAAGAATCTTTCATTACTTAAAGGGTTCCTCTCGTTTGGGTCTTTGGTACCCAAAAGGAGGAAACTTTGATTTACATGCATATTCTGACAGTGATCATGGTGGTTGCAGGGTCAAAAGGAAATCTGTCACTAGTGGATGTCAATATCTAGGAGATTGTCTTGTTTCTTGGCAAAGCAAGAAGCAAACTATAGTATCTTTGTCTACCGGAGAGGCTGAATATGTTGCTGCTTCCAGTTGCTGTTGTCAAGTGCTGTGGATACAACATCAAATGATGGATTATGGAATAAATTTTCTTCATACACCACTTTTCTGTGATAATGAAGCTGCTATTGGGATTGCCAAAAATCCAATTCATCATACTCGTACCAAGCACATTGAAATGAGAATTCATGCCATGAGGGACGCTCAGGAAAAGGGTTTTATAGATATTATTCCGATTGACACAAAAAATCAACGAGCGGATCTTTTCACAAAAACATTTGATAAACCGCGTTTTTATGAATTGATCTCTATGTTGGGTCTAATATCTTTTTAAAACCTCTTCTCTTACCATAATGTGTATAGTAGTAAATAACTCTTTTTTGTTTATAAACTTTACTGATAAACTTCTGAGTCCCATATGTCTTCACATCTTTGTTTTTTTTTGTTTCAACTATTAAAAAAAAAATAGGGAGAGAAATTTCTTTTTGTTTCGTGGCTTCTTTAAAATGAAATTTCAGGGAGAATAAAGATCTACTTTTTGTCTAAGGTTTAATTTTGTCTTTTCTGGAACTTCATGGAAAAGAAGTTTGAAGAAGAATTAATTGCATTGTTTGGGATATGCATGGTAGGCTCAGCCTGATATAAAAGTAAACAGTGATCGTGTGGCTTAATTAAAGTTTAAGAACTCGATGACAAGGATTATCCTCATGATATCTCGGCCTGCACAAAGCTACAAGGCCATGTCAAAAATGGGTTGAGAGTTTCAAATCTTTGCTTTGATTTTATAAAATAGGTGACACATATTGTGCTTATCTCCTCTGCAATGTGTGAACATTGACCTGGAGTGATGATCTCCTCTGTTATACGTAAGTATAGACCTGGATCTCTCATCAGCACATTCTGTTGATCTTCTCTGTTATACGTAAGTATAGACCTGAAGCTCTCATCAGCAAATAAGATGGTCATCTCCTCTGTTATACGTAAGTATAGACCTGGAGCTGTCATCATCTGTCCCCATGAGACCAGTGACTCTTAAAAATTAAGAATCATTGTTATAAATTCTAAAATTTCAAGCAAAGTTAATCATATTGCTCAATAAATCATGAGACCTGGATTAGTACTTTGCTGAATATCTGTAGGAACCATGTCATCAATGTTTCTGAAGTGAATCCAAAACATGATAAAACAGCTGCAGATTGCTTGTTGAAAAGAATAAGGCATGGGCTTAAAAGGACAAACATATCAACAATCCCGCAAACCTTGACTCCCTGGATCAAATTTCTTCTTGTTATTTACCTTATTTTATTTTATATTATTTTTTGTTTATTTTTATCTTTCGTTAGTCTTATTTCTTTGGTGTGTTGATATTTTGGGATGATGAATGTTTTACATAAATGTTTTTGTAAATACATAATTATTTTTTAATTTTAATTTTCTTTAAGTTTTAGGTACCAGAGAAACTACAGTTTTGCTGATTGTTTCGCCAAGCGAATCTATAGATTCACCCGGCAAAATCGCTGCTCACCGAATAAATGATTTACTTGGTGATGCCAAGCGAAACTATAGTTTCGCTTCCAGCGAAACTATGACCTATATATTGCACTGTGTGAAATTCGTTTCACACATGTCTGTGCGAAACTAAACCCTAGTTTCTCTGGGTTCATATCTACCTTGTTCCAAAAGTGTGATTTTCGTAGTGTTTGTTTGCTTCTAAGCTATCTGGTAGGTGTTGCGAACATGTTTCCATGCTTTTATTTAAGTTCAGATCCCTAATCAAAGGTTATGTGTTGATTCGCTAGGTCAGAACATTCGCCCATTCTTTCAGCGAATTTACCAATCTATCCAGCGAAACTGAATGAAAGTTCACAGTTTCGAGCGAATCTATCTTATTATTCTGTCCAAGCATACCTAACAGTTTCGCTTGAACAATGTCAGCAAAACTATACATTCGCTTGACACATAATTTTTCACATAGGGCTCAGCGAACTTACAACGTCGCTGTTGTATGTATTATAAGCTTGTCCTCAGCGAAAGTGTAAAATCGCTTAAACTCTTTGGTCTAGGCTGGAGTTACAGCGAATTTACACTTTTGTTTGGACGAAACTAAGATTCAAACAATAGCGAATCTATCATAATGTGTCTAGCGAAACTATAGTTTCGCTTGTCAGCGATACTGCTGAACTAAGGTTCAAACCACAACGAAGCTGTCAAGTTGTGCCTGGTGAAACTGTTAATTTTTTAGAAAATTTTTCTTATATTTTGTTTACTTTTTTTATGTTATAACTAACCTACTTGTGTTTATATTTTGTAGTTCACATGGCAAATTTAAAGTTTGACGAGAAGACAAATATTGTGGCCTTATTAGATGACAGCAATCCAAAGACTGTTGGATTCAGAGACTGTCTAAAGTGGTTAAAGCAGTCTCCAAATTGCTATGCTATATCTCATTTACCCATGATTTATGATATTCATATAAGAGACTTCTAGGTAAATGCAGAATGTGATCTGGGATCAAATCCACACAGAATTACTTCCAGAATCCTTGGGGAGGATATTGTTGTTAGTGTTGAGACAGTTGCAAGGGTTTTGAAGTTAGAGGAAGACTGTGGAGATGAGGCTGTTACGACAGATGCTGAAGTCCTTAATGCTTTCAGAAGTATTGGGTATAAAGGACCCTCTTTTGGGTACAAGAAGGAAATCAAAAAGTCTTTTTTGTCCAAGGAATAGAGATACATTGCTCATGTGTTCATTGTGTGCTTGGATCACAGAAAGGGAGGATCCGATGGGTTGAATGTACACCGGGCTAAGGCCATGATTGTATTTTGTAGAGGACAAAAGGCTAACATTGCCAGATTAATCTTTGATTGTATGAATGAGAATGTAATGGCATTAAAGAAGGACAAATGGCTGTTGTATCCAAGGTTCATCCAGATGATTATTAATGATGAGAAACCTAATTTGCTAAGACATGGAGAGGTTAAAAGGCTGATGCAAATGAATACCAGAATATTTGCAGATTGTTCAGCAGTCAGGCATGAATTCAGTGGGAAAATAACATATTTACTAGAAAATATGTACCCAGTTGAGAGGTGGAACTACATCAAGAGACTGATCAAGAATGAAAACAAGAATGCTAAAGACAATCGGGAAAAACAAGCTGAAGCAATAAAGAATAGAAAAAGGTATGCTAAGGAGAAGGAATATGATCTAGAGGCTGAAATTGATGAAGTAGAGGAGGAGCTACGGGCTCAAAGAGAGAGAAGGACAAAAAAGAGTCTGGTCCAGGAGAGCCGGCTCATGAAACTGAAAGAAGAACCAAGCATAAACACCTGGTGTTTTGAAGAAAGGAGGGATTCCAGATCTGAATTGGATCAAGATGTCATTCGAAATGTGAATGCATCTTTGGCCAATGAATTAAGCATGATAAAGACAAAGCTGATCAATCAAGAATTAAGAGAAAAAGAGAAAGATGAACAACTGGAGAGTATGAAAAGAATGATGATTGATCAGCAGGAACTGATTAGAAAACTATTTAAGGAGGTTAATGAGCTCAAGGCTAATGCTGCCCTGCCAAGCCAGCTATCTCAAGAAGAGCTAGATGATTTGACTGATACATCTAAGTATTCATTCTTGAAAGTAGGAAAGTCATCAGGGATAGGGGGAGATGCAAGTACTGCAAGAGGTGATGCTAGTGGTAGTGGTGATGGTGGTCTAAATGTTGTTGAAACATAGGCTGAGAAGAGGGGTGATAAGAGAAGTGATGTGAGAGAGGAGCCTGTGATTGTTGAGGCTGAGTTTGTTGATCTGGGGTTTGATATAGAAACCGACTTGACTGGGGCTGAGGTACTTAGAGAAGATACTGTTGAAGGAAACAAGAAGGATACAGGGAAGAGCCTTATAGATGAAGAAGATGAATACGAGGAACAGTTGGTCGACTATGATTCGGAACCCGAATATTATGAAGTGGAGGAGCGTCTAATGAGTTATGTAGCACAAAGGGGTTCTGTTGAAGGTGATGTATTTGAATTAAGCAAAGAAGACTGGTTTGTGAAAGAGAAAGAACCAGAACAGTTGACTCCACTGTTTCAAAACATCAGTAAACCCAGCAAGAAGACATCTGATAAGAAGATTGTTAGTTGGAAATACAATCCCAAATTAAAGATGTTCATGATTAAACGAAGGGGCGGGGACATCTCGTACATGCATAAAAGGAAGGCGTTCAAGACCTTGCCTAGATGGGACTTGAGGAGATTATCTGAGATTCCATTATTGGATGCACATTTGAGTGAATGTGCAATGATGTTGGAGAAGGAAACAAAGGCAGGAATAAATGACAATTTTGAAGCATTCGGGTTTATGAGGACCAAAAGAAGAAGATCGAAGAAAGAATTGGATTGGGCCACTGGCAAAGGAAAGATTGTTTTGAAGCTGAAGCCAGCTAAAACTGTGAACAGAGTAAGGGAAACCAATCCACTTCCCCCCTAGACCACAAAAGTTCGAAAAATGGTTCTATGACAATAATACTGGGGAAGCAGTAATTAGACTGCAAGGTGGTGCAGAGATTAAGCTTTTTGATCCTATGGAGGTATTTTCATTCTGTGATGAGGATTTGGTAATTCTATGTGAGAATCACATCAAAGCAGGAGCTGGAGCTGAAATAAGAAAAGAAGCCAATTTGTTTATGAATGTGGCTAATAAAGCTCGTGGAGTAAAGGTAGAGGTCAGGGAGCTCACTAAGAAGGTATCAAAGGCTGACGAGTTAAGACTGGACATGCAGGATCTTACAAGACAATTTGCAAGGGCAAGTGCATGGGCAGAAGAGGAGAGTACAGCAGGAGCGGATCAAGAAACATCTGATAAAGCTGAAGAGGAAGTGAGAGATGGGCAAAAAGACCCAGAGTGAGGTCCAACCTAGGGGGAGAATTGATAATCTAGTATAAGTTGGACTCACTATAGTTGATAGGTTAAATGTTATGTAATAGGATTAATGTCAGTTTTTCTCTTGTAATTTGTATTTTGTTGACTTTTGTGTTCCAGCAAAACCGAGTCAGCTGTGTCTGTTCACCTGGCGAAACTGTAGTTCGCTGCTAGGTGAATCTAGTTAATAGTTAGGCAGTTTCACTAATCAGCGAAACTACCAGCGAAATTAGGTTTGCTTATATATTGTAATTTTTCTATCTGTGTAAGTAACTGATTGCAAAACCCTAATAAAAAATATCATTGTTGCAATTGTGTGTGTGCAGCTGGAAGCTTATTTTCATTATTATGGAGCCTTTTGTTTAATTGTCATTGTTTTGATTCTAAATTGTTCAATGTGTTATTGCGTAGATTGTGTTAAATCAGTTGGAAATCAATGTTATACATCAAGTGCACTATTGAATCGATCATGGGGACCAACAGTTCATCAGCATGCATAGATGAAGCACAGGCATATCAAATATATTGCAACAATATATCATACATGATAAAGGAGGAAAGAGCTTCACATGCAGAGGAACTACGAACTTCTGCAAATCAAATCAGTTCATTAGAGAAAGAAGTTGATAAATTTCTTAAAGAAAATCACAAGCTCAATGCTCAATCAACTGAACTCTCTGTGAAGTTAACAAACACAAAGGCTAAAGTTGAAGCCAAAATATCAGAAGCAAGTAAAACCAAAACAATCAATAACTTGCAACATTACATTGAGCGTCTAAATCAAGCAATCAATACAGAAAAGGCTACAAATGCAGAATTGAAGATACAACATAAAGCCTTTGAAGATAAAATCAATTCTCTACTGAAGGATGTAGACAAACTCCTTAGAGAAAGATTTAGTCTTCAAGCTCAAGTTACAAGACTCACTGAGTCTCTAACAAAGACAAAAGCAGATCATGCATCAACAGAAGTTGAACTTGAGAATTTAAAGATGACTGCCAGCATGTTGGAAGAACTACTTAATGCACAAAGAGATCAAAAGAAGAGTGTTGTAACTACATACCATATTGTTCCTCCTCCTTACAATGATAACTACATAGAAATGCCAACTTCAATGATAAGTCCAGACAAAGAAGATTCAAATATGCATGATCATCATCCAACAAACAAACCATCCACTATCACTCAAATCATTTCTTCGGAAACAACACCAAAGAAATACCTCAAACTTGAATCACCATAGAATGAAACCTTTCATTCCTGTGACGGTCAAGATGGAGATCCTGCAAGTGATGACAATGATGAAG
The DNA here is from genome assembly GCA_025506505.1 of Flaveria sonorensis. Taxonomy (NCBI): domain Eukaryota; kingdom Viridiplantae; phylum Streptophyta; class Magnoliopsida; order Asterales; family Asteraceae; genus Flaveria; species Flaveria sonorensis. The sequence goes on from CM046427.1 coordinate 34,578,953, forward strand.
AAACCATCCAACCAAACAAAGAAACATTGACATGTATTAATCATGTCATTGAAGAAGTAGCAAAGACTAACAACAAACAAAAGGCAATGGTTTTATATGAGAAATTAAAACCAGTAGGATTTCTTGAACCAGAAATGCCTAAGGCTGAACTCAAGGCAAAGATTAAGATGGAGTTAAAGAACAAACAGAATCCTGAGGTACAAGAAATCAAAGAACAAGTCAAGAGGAAGAAGACCAGATCTAAAAGAAAGAAGAAAAGTCAGACCAAGTCTTCTACACCTGATCCAAACCAACCATCAACCTTAAAGGCTACAATAGAAACTCCAAAACAATAACCAATTCTCTACGAGACATGCAATTCAGATTCACACGACACTTCTGAGTGTAAAAACACTGAGAGTGATACATATATATGTCCTCACAAGAGAAAGCAACAAAAACAACCAAGACAAAAGACTATGAAGTTCCAATCAAATCCAACTTCATCATCCAAGCCTAAGGGAAGAAGATCCATACCTTCTCCTTACTGCTTAGACTGTGACATGGAGAATCATACCACTTCAGAGTGTTCATACAATAACTCTCCAACATCACAACATAAAAGAGGTCAAAGATCTTATCATCCATCAGAGTCATACTCACCGAGATAGGAACATGAGTACTACACCAGCCGTCCCTCGATCATATCAACATGGGTATGATTTTAAACATTATGATATTCATGATTATTGGGCACCTAGACATTATCCTAGGTCATACACACAACATAAGTATGACAGATATAGGAATAATACTTGGCATAATGGATATCATAGAAGATCACATCCATCAAATTATTATAATCATGATTATAATTCTTATGATGAATATGATCACATGCCCAGAAGAAACAAACATGATCAAGGACAAAGATCTTTTACAACACCTCCATAAAACTTTCAAAAACAAACTAGATTTTCTAAACCAACCAAAAGATTTTCAAAAGCCAAACAAACTCTTTTTGTTAAACAAACTAAAGTTGAGTCAGTTGGTTTAAAAACAAAACAATGTTGGAGAAAGAAAACAATTTCAGGAGGTGAATCTGATACATCATCAGATAAGGCAAAATTATACACATACGAGCAAGTCACATATAAAGATGCTAATGGACAGCTCAGGATAGTAATGGCCTGGGTTTAAATATCTAACTAATTTGCTAGTATGATAGGGACAGTTATGGAGGCCTACCAACCCAAGAAAAGTTAGCAGTGGCTGATCCCTTCTCATGATAGGAACGTTCTTCCTGTTCATGATATTTTGATGCAACTGAGCCAAATGGAGCAGAAATTAAACAGAATTCAATGCAGGATATAAATCACTCACAGAAACTATGATGGCAATACAAGAAACAACTGATGTTTCATTCCATCTGCTTAGTCTGATTACATTGCTACATGGACTAACTGTTTATGATCTCTATTGAATTGATAACACATATGCCATTTCTTTATTTTCTCAAAAAACCAAAATCCTAAAAATTAGAAAATCAAGAAAAATCAAAAAATATTTCTATTGAATCTTCCTGCTTTTACATGAGAAATAATAGTACACGCATCTACTATCTTCTGCATCTATTTTTCAAATCAATAAAGACTGATAAGACTTTGTTTGATATGTCAGTAGGCTCAGCTTGGATTGAAGATAAACATATTATGATGAACTAAATCAATATGCATTATGGACCAAAACCATCTGAGGGTATTGGTAAGCAATGACTTTTCAAGTGTTTGCTTGTGTGGTTACCTAAACACACCATGCAAAAACAGTTTATAAATTTCTCATTGATAAAAGCATCTGTTTCTCCTTTGTTGTATGTAAATACAGACCTGGAGTAAACATAAGGATAACTTCTGTTGTACTGAGCATAGACCTAGTTGTCCTTCCACTAAAAGTGTTGATGCTAAAAAGAATACCAATGTGGATCAATGCTAAAAGAGTTCCAATGAGGATCAACTTCCAATGTGAAGTATAAAAGAATCTTAATGCGGATCAAATATAAAAGAATCCTAAAGTGGATCAAATCATGAGAATTTATACTCTAAGTAGCCTGGTTCATGTTGCAATAAAGTGCCACCTTGCATTTCATGAGGAGAGTTATTCTTCCATACTTCTGAGTGTAGGATACTCAATTAGCATATCTAATCAAACCTAAACATGATAAATATCACAAAGTGTTGAAAATAGATCCTTGCATGAGTTTAAGTGGACAAACATACTTACAATCAACTTTGTTCTTTGTCTATGTCTATTCCAAACTTTAAACATTCTTAGATGTAGAGGATTTTGGATTAGTATGATCTCATTACAGTTAAAGGATTCATGCTTGTAAATATCTTAATTTTGAAAAATCTAAAATACCAAAAAGATTTGTCATTTTTAGTATTTTTCTTTATTTTGGCAGATTTACATGTGTTATTGATTTAGGAGTGAAACTTCCATGCAATACCTCTACCGAGAGGATTTAGACTTTTGTAGGTGATGAATTGCACAACATGCCTGAGTTTCTTATTCAGTTCAAGATGTCAAAAGAACACTCCTACTTCCTTCAAAGATCTTCTGCCAGTTACTGAGAACTAAGAATCCTCCTCTTGGTGTATCATACATAAAAGTTCCTCACCCTCTAAAGCTTTTGTTGAAGGAGAGTATATGTTAAGTCTGAAGAATTTTTGATGCTTCTCCTTCACTTCTGAAGTTGAGAAAAAGCTGTTGATATTGCTACCTGTGCAATCCACAGTGTATGCACATGGGTGCATTTTCTAGTCTTAAAAACAAGACTAGAAGATCAAGCTGATGAAACATCCATCAAGTACCGAACCAATGTCTTTATGTGCCGAACCAAAGTTTTTATGTGCCGAAACAAAGTCCTTTTCTCAATGCCTTTATATGAAGCTTCTAAGAAGATGCTACCAAAAAGAGGGAGAAGACTGCACTTCAAGACTGCATGACAATCAACATCCAAGGTTTTGATAATCATGAGGTTTTGGCAGCATCATCTTAGGGGGAGTATTGTTGGATGATTTGAAGATGATACTTACCAAAACCTAAGTGCCAAATCTCATGATGATTACCAAAACCGACACGGTGAAGATATGCTAAAGATATGATCAAAACAAAGAAAATTGACCAAAGTCAAACTTGGACAAACTTGGTCAACCGTGGTCAAAGTCAATAGTCCACATCAGCGGTCGTCCCGAATGACGACAGCTCCCAGCAGTCATGCATCAGCAATAGAGAATTTATCAGACTTAGAACTATATTTGTGTAATCATTTGTGCTTAAATGTAATTTTTTCTTATTTTTGTAAAGAGTATAAATGACTAAATGTTGTTATTTATACTCTAGCATTAGAACAATCACTAACAATCCATAGCATTCACTAGAGAAATCAAGGTTGAGTATGTGTGAGAGAAAGTGTGCTTGCAAACTCCCTTGTAATCTCCTAGCAAACATACATATGAATGAATGAAATTTTTATGATTATGTGTTCTTGAATTGTTCATCATTCATTCATCATCATACATTTCATCTTGCAATAGATCTTCACTTGAAATCATCAACGGGTTTGTGAGATTTCGCATCACAAATTCGATAAACGGCAAGAATACGATTGCAATATTCTATCCACCAGCAGAATCAGGGGTTTCCACAGTCTATTTTCTTGATGCATTCTTTTCACACATGGATCGTTGCTTGAACTACATCAGTGGAGCATATCTAATGCCCACATTTGACCTCGATGAAGAGAACCAGGAAGTTGAGATGGAGGGTGATCCCGATCCTAGTCTTGACTACCAGGTCACTGAGCTTCCTCGGTATCCAGAGGTTTTTTTTGTTGGAGATGTTACTAAAGAAGGGAGGAAGCCTTTAATAGAAACACCCCTATCTCTGAAGTTGAAGGAGTTGCCAACACATCTAGAATACTCATTTCTAGATGGTGAGGCAGGTTTACTTGTCATCATATCTTCACATATGATAGAGGAGGAGAAAAGAAGGTTAATTGAAGTGCTCAAAGAGCACTAACAGGTGATTACGTGGAAACTCACTGATATTAAGGGCATCAGCTCTTCCTTTTGCACGCATAAAATACTCATGGAGGATGAGTATAAGCCTGTTATTTGGAGACAGAGGAGGCTTAACCCTAACGTGATAGAAGTGGTGAAATAGGAGGTTCTCAGGCTCCTTGATGCAGGATTGATATATCCTATTTCTGACTCCACTTGGGTGAGCCCGGTTCAGGTCATCCCGAGATAGGGGTGACAGTAATCATGACTGATAAGAATGACTTGATCCCCTCAAGAACAATAACTTGATGGAGAGTTTGTATCGATTATAGAAAGCTGAATGAAGCGACCAAGAAAGAGCATTTCCCCATTCCATTCATTGATCAGATGTGGGAACATCTATCTGGGTAGCAGTTTTACTGTTTCCTGGATGGTTTCTCTGGTTATTTCTAGATTCCTATTGCATCGGAGGATTAGGAGAAAACCACTTTTACATGCCCACACGGGACTTTTGCATACCGCTGTATGCCGTTTGGGTTGTGTAACGCTCCAGCCACTTTTCAGAGGTGTATGGTGGCTATCTCCCAAGACATGATAGAGAAATCCATGGAGGTGTTTATGGATGATTTCTCGGTGTTCGGGAGCTCATTTGATCATTGCTTAGAGAATTTAGAGAGTAAGTTAAGGAGATGTGTAGAGACAAACTTAATGTTGAATTGGGAGAAGTGTCACTTTATGGTGACTGAGGGGATTGTTTTTTGGCACAAGATTTCACGTGAGGGTATCGAGGTTGATAGGGCTAAGATAGAGACCATCAGCAGGCTCCCTCAACCAACCAATGTGAAATCCATTCATAGTTTTCTAGGTCATGCAGGATTTTATCGTAGGTTCATTCACGATTTCTGCAAAATCACCAGACCCATGACCCCCCATCTTGAGAAGGATGTTCCATTTGTCTTTGACGAGGAATGTCTCAAGGCATTTAAGTTTCTAAAGGAGCAGCTTACGAGCGCCCCTATTTCTGTAGCCCCCGACTGAAGTTTACCTTTCGAGGTGATGTGTGATGCTAGTGACTATGCAGTCGGGGCCGTGTTGGGACAGAGGAAGGACAAACACTTCCATCGAATCTATTACACGAGTAAGACACTAAACAAAACTCATGAGAATTATACGAGTACTGAGAAGTAGCTTCTAGCGCTTGTCTTCGCATTCGACAAGTTTCGATCCTATCTCGTGCTTTCTAAGGCCATTGTGTACACTGACCATGCAGCTTTGTGTTATCTTTTCCCAAAGAAAGATGCCAAACCGTGACTCATACGATGGTTCTTACTTCTTTCTGAGTTTAACATCAAGATTAAGGACAAGAAGGGAGCTGAGAATGTAGCAGCGGATCACCTCTCATGACTAGAGGATCCAAATAGAGAGGAGATACGGGAGGAGGCCATTAGGGACAAATTCCCCCATGAGGATTTGAAGTATCTGAGAGCAGAGGAGGAAGGCATGCCATGGTTTTCTGATTTGGCGAATTACTTAACAGACGGTGTAGTGATTGGAGGAATGACATCTCAGCAGCGGAAAAAGTTCTTTTCAGATGCTAAGCACTACATATGGGATGCGTCGTACTTATTTCGTGTTTGTGTTGATAGGTTATTGAGGAGGTGCGTGAGTAGAGAGGAAGGATTGGAGATCCTTAAGCATTGCCATAAGGGTTTGACAGGAGGTCATCACGAGCCATCATACACAACAAAGAAGGTGTTAGATTGTGGGTTTTATTGTCCGATGGTGTTTAAGGATGCGAGTGAGTTAGTAAAGAGTTGTGATACGTGTCAGCAGTCCGGTAAAATTCCTAAGCGTAATGAGATGCCCCAAAACCCAATTCAGATAGTAGAGGTTTTTGATATTTGGGGTTATAGATTTTATGGGTTCGTTTCCCGCATCTAGAGGAAATAGGTACATTCTTGTGGCTATAGACTATGTGTCCAAGTGGGTTGAGGGTCAAGCATTACCAACTAACAATGCGAGAGTGGCCGTATTGTTTATGAGGAAGTTGTTTAGTCGGTTTGGTACTCCTTGGGCATTGATTAGCGATAGAGGAACACATTTTTGTAATGCCCAAATGGAGAAGGTGTTAGCACGTTATGGAATTACACATAGATTATCCACCGCCTATCATCCCCAAACCAGTGGTCAAGTAGAAAATGCAAATAGTGGGATTAAGAGGATTTTAGAAAAAACGATCGGAACAAATCTTATGGATTGGGCGGATTTGCTAGATGATGCAGTATGCGCCTTTAGAACAGTGTTCAAAACGCCTATAGGAGCTACACCTTTTAGGATAGTTTATGGTAAGACATGTCATTTACCGGTAGAGTTAGAGCATAGAGCATTTTGGGCACTTAAGGCAGTTAACCTTGATTTTTCTAAGGCAGGTAAGAACCGGTATCTCTAGTTAAGTGAGTTAGAGGAACTTAGAGATGAAGCATACGATAGATCTTGGAGTTATAAGGAGAGAACGAAGTTGTTGCATGATAGGAAGTTGAAAGAGGTGAAAAAATTCAAGTGTGGGGATAAAATATTGTTATATAATTCAAGATTGAAACTATTCCCGGGAAAGCTTAAATCTAGGTGGAGAGTACCATTTACAGTGAAAGAGGTGTTTCCATATGGTGTGATTGAAATTCAAGATGATTCTGGTAGTTCATGGAAAGTGAATGGACACCGATTCAAACATTACATAGGAGAATCCATGGAGAACAAGACCGAGGAGGATGTAGCCCTCCTTGATGTCCCTAAGGTTTGAGAAGTGAGAGGTTGCTTTCGGGTTGCTTCCTGAATGTAGAGTTTTTAAAAGTTCCTTGTTTATTTGTCTTTAGTTTAATTGTGTGTTCATTGTTTTTCTTTCTTTTGTTTTCGGGTGCTATGCTTTGGTTTTGTTTGTGTTTTGTAGGAATTCATACTGGATTGAAGAGGGAATCAATGAGGAATGAAGTTTCAGGTTTGTCTATAATCAAAAGAAGAATTGGAACAACTTTTTAAAGATGTAATTAGTGGTGAAAAGTTAAGACTTAAAAATTTTTCTAAGTAAAAATCCATAAAATTTCTGAAAAAGTTGATCTATGCGATACGCACAGATGGGCACTCCACCTGCGCGTACCGCATAGATGAAGGTCAAAGTGGTCAACGTCACATCTAAGCGATACACGCAGATGTATGGCCCATCCTGCGCGTATTGCATATGGTTCATTATCGGGAAAAAGAGTAACTTTCAACCACAACCACAAAACCTAATCTCTTTTTCTAAACCCTCTTCCCCACATCTGACCCCCATCATCACCATCTCCCTTTCACCATCACCAAATAGCTACCACCATTCACCACCATCAACCACCACTCGACCGCAACCATTCACACCCACCAAACCCCCGCCAACCTCCACCAATCGGCCACCATCAAAGATAACTTTTTAGCCTCTTCGCAATCCCTTTTCACCAATTTCCCTTCATCCTTTCCAAACTTACTCACAAATTTGAAGATTTAAAACTAGGTTTCCAATTTCTTGTTATTCTTCCATTTTTTCTTCAAAAAAAGGTATGTCTCCTTCTTTTCTAAGTTTTTGTTTTTTCTTGTTTTATTTTGTTTAATTCTTAGTTTATTTGGGTTATTATTTGGTTTCTCACTATTTGAACCCGGTTAATTGTCGATATTGCTTGAAATTTCTTGAAACTGAAGTTGATTTTAGAAGTGCTTATTGGATGAAATTAGGATTTCATGTCAAATTAAGTGTGGGTATGGTTGGTAGAAGATTATTATGTCCGGTTTGAACTTAATTTTAAATATTGTTCATGTAAATTGAGAAATGGACATTGTGGATGACATTGGTTTTTGATTGCAATTTAGGCATGGTTGTGGGTTGACATATGTTGATGATGTTTGATTTGTGCTAAATTTTTTAAATTTTGTTACTTTAAGACAAATTGTTTGACATATGGGTTGATATATAAGTAATTTGGAAGTAACTTGGTTAGTAATTTGTGGATCATTATTATAAAATCTTCCAATGCATAACATATAAATGGTGTGGAAACTTAAGTGTGGGTATTGTCATCGTGATGATACCGAGTTCAAATTTGTTGTGGTTTTGTTTAGGTTTTAGGTGGTTGCCTAAATTTGATTCTTCGAGCTTGTACTCAATCTCCATTCAAGAAGGAGAAATCTGATTTAGCATTTTTAACCACTTTTTAATTTGTTTTGTTTTGGATTTTTTATTTGTTTGACTTTCTTTGTTTAGCATTTTTCTAGCATTTTTATTTTTTATTTTTTATTTTTTTTATTTGTTTTTTTCCAACGACTACGAAAGAAATGCTATACAGTCGTGGGATTTCACATAACATCTCTATTGACTAATAAATGTTTTTAAATTCTCAGATATGGAAAGAGGTGCAAGTTCATCACGATCAAGGAAACGCGATGCCAGGGGAGCTGCTAAGGACCAACCACATGCCCATGTTATTACCAGGACCATCAGATGTGATGCACATTACGTGGTCCCGGACCCGGATGATCAACCTATTCCAGAAGACAAGAGGGATTTGATAAGTCACACTTTCCTCGGATTTGCACTAGGAACTGAGGAATATGAGAAATGACTTATGTTTGCAGAAATGGAATTATTGAGACATAGGACAATTGATTGGAACTTGATGAAACACTTGAATGCAACTCAAAGAATCAATCAGTTTTTGGGACCTAAATGGCTGAATGCTATTCAGTGTGTTGAGCCGCAGTATTCAGAGCTGACAGTGGAGTTTCATTCCACTTTGAAATGTAAGGCTAGCAAGTACAGTTGGGCCAATGCAGTGTCATTTTCCTTAGGGAAACAAGTATATGAAATGAGTGTTAAACAATTTGGTGTGCTTGCTGGGTTGTATACTGAGGATGAGACTAGGATGCCAAGTTTTGAGTTGGCTTTGAAGGGTGAAGATAAGAAGGACATGGAACATACGATTTCTTAAGTCGTACTTGGTGAGTTTTGGAGATCGATTAGTGATGGTCCTTTTTCATCTAATATGGTTGCATCAGCCATCACCAACCCGTTTCTTAAGTACATTCATCATCTACTCGTGGGTACTATTGTGGGTAGAAAAGGAAAGGATAAGGTCACGAATGTAGACTTATTTGGTTTATATTGTATCGTGAATAGACGAGACATCATTCTTGCGTGCTATCTTCTGACTTCATTCACAAGGGGTAGGAAGGGTGGCCCCAATGCTAGATTGGATCTCGGCCCTTATGTCACACACATTGCAAATCATTTGTGTGTTTTCGATCGTTATCTGGAGCATCATTTGACCAGAGGGCCAGATACAGGTGTCTTTGGATTGCAGGAGCTTAGGCAGTCCAACATTATTGAGTTTGATAAGCTTATCAGATGGGTGGGGGTACGTCTAGGCCCGTACGTTCCACCACCAGCGGGCTCTGCAGCTGCAGATACTATCCAGATGGGTGCACCAACACACAGACAGAGAAATATTCGCCGGCCTCACCATGAAATTCCTCAGCAACAGTACCCCTTGAGAGAGTTTCCTCCCTTACTGTTTGACCAGCGGGATCTGCGAGACCAGTTGTTTACAAGAATGGATAAGTAGGACGAGATGTACCGCAACCAATTTCAAGCACATGATTAGATGGTTCAGGGCCGATTGGATAGCCAAGACGGGGCGATCATATACATGATGGAGCACCAGCACATACCGGTTTCCCCATGGTTTACTTACCCATACCAGGGGTATCCTCTTTACAATGGAGATTATGGTGGTGCTGGTGATGCTAGCGGCGTGGGTGGCGCCGATGATCAGGAAGACTAGATGGGTTGAATGGAACAAGACTCACGTGGATTCTTATCGCATACACCAGGGGCGTCTGTTCCAATTTATCACATTTTAACTTTATTTTATTTTGTTTGTTTTGTTTCTTAATGGTCGTTTGTTTAATTGTTTTGTTGTGTAGTCTTTCAAGCCACATTGAGGACAATGTGTATTTTAAGTGTGGGTATGGGGGATTTACGTGTTTGTTTAGGTTAAGAAAAAAAAAAAAAGAAAAAAAAAATTTCTGCTGAAATGTTTTCGAAAGAATTGTGCAAATTGTATGGAAAGTGATAAAAAATTGGGAATTGGTTTTCACAAAATAAAAAAAATGATAATAATATTTCAAACAAACAGTGATATGTCACTTGGTAATCAGTCAGTGGCCCAGCTAGCTTTGAGGGTTTCTTTAAGTGTTTTAAAATGACTTATTTAAATCAAGAAATCTCATGGGTTATCATCTTAGGGGAAAAAAGAATGCCTTAACTAAATAAATTAGACACCTGTGTAAACTTTAGAACTTACACTAGTTAAGAGTGATTGCCATAGAAGGAATTCACAACACGCCTCTTTCTTTTCATGAAAATGAATCTGAAAGAAGTGGCGCTCCACCAAATATATCCCTTCAAGCATTAGACAATATATATATATATATATATATATATATATATATATATATATATATATATATTAATAAATAAAGTAAGCCAATAACTTACGTGTTACCCTCAGGGATGGCGACTTGGAGGATTCACCCATGGGTGAGGTGAATTAGAAAAAAAAAAAAAATGCATCGGTCTGTGCTTGCTAATTCATCCAGTATTCATTCACCCTGATATGGCAATGATTCTTAAGTGGAATAAGTTCCCTAGTTTGCACTGGTAGGAGAACTCTAATAGGATTAACCTGTGCCTTGCCAAGCAATCAATTGAATAGGCTGAAATGTAGCTTCCTAAGCGTGAGACCATGTAGATGAATTGATATCACTTGAATGTAAACAGACGCGGGAAGAGACCCGATTAGTTAGTGTTGGGGTAAATTGGAAACAATACCGATGATTACTATGACTTGTTGCTTGTTTATGGGAATAATTGAAATGTTTTAGTATGAGTGAAAATTTGATTTCTAGTTATAAGTACTTAGAAGCATATTTAAGCTTCAGAAGATATATTAAAATTTCTTCTAAAGGTAAATTTCTTAGTAAGTAGTTTTAAGACATAATTTTCTTTCGAAGTCAACTTAATGTCTTTCGAAAGAAAATATATCTGGAATTTTTTAAAATTCTAAGGAATATTATTTATGAAATTTTTTTTCCAAGATAAATAGAGCTTATATGAGTGATGATATAGACAACTTAAGTACATGATCGGTGTTGTCTCACAACACAAGTTTTATCTCTCAAACTCACTTTATCTCACTTGGTTGATGAAGCAGAATCTATAACTAAGTTGAAAATAATATAATAACTTAATAAACACAAGAATAGTTTTCAAGATACTTGTATATATTATTTCTCAACTCAGTATTACAAGACACTTACAAGCAAGGTTACTTAAGTTACAAAATCAGCTGGAATTTACCACTAGACAAATACTACATTCCTAGAAGTAAAGTATCTAAGATAAAATACTATCGTAGATTAGGTAGTCATGACTGGTCCATGACTTACCTTTTATCACCAACTAAGAATGGTAACTGTACTAACTGATAAAGGTGAATAGTGGATTAAAGTATGGTCAACTAAATGGGCGTGGGAAAGCGCCATGCAATATATCAGAGTTCGTAGCGGATGTCAGACAACCCATACTTTACGTCCACTAGTTCATAGTTGATTCTTCCAAAGGTAAATGGCTTCGGAAGAATAAGTTATTCCATGGCCATTTATACTTTGGAAGAATCAACTTCTTCCTAGTCTTCTGCAAGTCTTCATGACTTCATTCTTTGGAAGACTTTGTCTTGGATCTTCTAAGTGTGAATACTTTGGAAGGAGAAATGCTTGGTCTCAGAAGACTTGGTTCTAACTTCAGAAGTTCTTCATATACTTTGGAAGGAAAACTACTTAGTCTCGAAAGACTTAGTTTTCCTTTGGAAGTTCTTCACATTTAAACTTCAGAAGATCTTCAACTTGTCTTCGGAAGAGCAGCTTTGTCTTCGAAAGACATCTTCAATTGTACTTCAAAATACTCTAAGTGTTGTTTTGGTTGCACTAGTCTCATATGATCCAAAAAATTCCCCCTAGGCTGATGCTACCAAAACTTCACTTCCTTCTATTCCTTAATGTTTTCAACATAATGGAGAATAGATATTTGTCTGTCTCTTTATTCTTCCCAGATATAGTGGTGAGGAGCTTGTACAAATCATCCTTAGATAATAATTCAAAAACTCCCCCAATGATGTTTTCAACTGGATAAGTGTTGTGTATCATAAGCCTAGGAATCACATCTAGTTGCATAGATAGACCCAGGTTTGAGACGTTTTTCTCAGGATTTTGAACACCATGACCAGCTGATGTCTCACGCTCATTCAATGAGGACTGATTCAATGAATGTGTTACAACATCAATGATATTTTGCTAAGAAGCAACATCAACAGTTGACTGTTCCTCCAGATCACTATCTTCATCAGCTTGGTGTTAAGTGCTTGAGTTGTCAACTATTGAGTTATGAGGCTCAGTTGGCTGACAGCTTGTTAAAGCTCCATTGTTTCCTAAGATAGTCATGCTTTCAAGACTTCCAATAGTGGGAGCTTGTTCTTCAATTCTTCTTGGAGAACTAGGAATAGGTCTGGGTAACTCAAACAGTTGATCTTCATTGGGGTCACTTTGAGTTCCTGTTCCAGCTGAAACATTCTCACAAGATGGTTTAGAATAGTTTGGAAACAATTCTAAATTGAAGTTATGATCAGGACCATTCCCCTTAACACAAGGAGTGTGCTTATTAACAACAATGTTGGATGATTCCTCAAATTGTTGATTTTTGATGTTATATACTCTATAAGCAATAGAGGTTGAAGAATATCCAACAAAAATAGCATCTTCTGACTTTTCAGAAAAATTTGCTAAATTGTCCTTTGTGTTAAGTATGGTACACGTGCTGCCAAAGGACCTAAGAAAGCCAATGAATGGTGGCCTCTTGTTCCATAGCTCATAAGGGGTTTTTCTATAGGGCTTAATAATAAGAATCCTAGTCTGCACATAGCATGTAGTGCTAACTGCCTCTGCCCAGAAAGTTAGATGCAGCTTTGAATCAACTGTCACACCCCAACCTTAACGGCGGAAACGTCAAGATGTGAGGGTTAAGATTGTTCATGCCACACAATGCTAATTTAAAATGACAATATTATTAAAGATCAATATTCATGACATACATTTAAGAAATAGAAACAAGTTCTAAAACATAGGAATTTCAATGTCAAATGATATCAAAATGTCTTTTTATTTTAGTCTAGGTCCAATCCTAGATGATTGCGAGTCTTCAAAGCATGCTAAACAGTGTCATTTCCTGAAACATGTTAAAAATAAAAGGTCAACGTAATATTGGTGAGTTTTCCATGGTTTTCATACATAAATATATATAAAAGATGTCAATCCATGTCATAGGTTATTGAATAAAGTAAATAGGGATGGATGAACAAATGTAACAATCAAACCTTGACAGATTACAAGATTACAAGATTAAACGATTAGCTAAGTGTACTTGGTTTAACACCAAGTAGGCTTGTCAGGCCTATAGATCTATGACGTCGCCAGGCTAGCAATAGTTAATGATTGTACATATGATAGTCATCATATGGTAATTACAAGAGTTCAACTAACCACGACAAATAAGAGGAATTGCCCAAGTGTTTACAAGATTCAAACGAGTTTACAAGTGCATTTATCATAAGGTTAACATGTTTCACCCCAAAATGTGAAAATATATAAAAGGGGTATGAAAAACTCACATGATAGTAAAAGATGAACAAATAATAAATCTTGTATATAATGCCAAGGATTTGTTAATGTTCACCAAAACGAAACGTCGTATTAAGTTAATCATGGTGATTTTGGTTTTATATTTATAAATCATTTGTCCATGATTTTCAAGTTATTAAATAGATGTAAGTTTTTATTATTTGGTAATTAAATAATTTAAATAAGGATTTTAATGATTAACAATATAAATAAAAGTTAAACTTTTATTATCAAATGATCATTATTTACTATTTAATAAATAGTAATTTTATAGATTTAAAAGATTAAACTAATTATTACAATAAGTGTACTTTCAAAATATGTACATATATATTTATCTTCTTAAAAAAATATATATATAATAAATTTTGTAACAAAATTTTATAACAATAAGGAATTCATTAAATTAAAATTATTTAAAAATTAAATGGGATTTATTACAATTTCAAGTTAATACTTGATGATGTTTTATAATTTTCTTTTTATAATCTTTAAAATAACTAAGTAAAAGAAAATAATAATTTAAAGTGGATTTTCTAATGAAATTAAAAGAAAATGAATTTTGTATCATTTTTGATAAAAATGATTTTTATATGGTTACTAATAATATTTGAAACATTTTCTGAAATTCAAAAGTTAATAAAACCCTTTTAAAAAATATTGGCAGGGGGCCGGGGTCGAACCCGGGACCTCCTGCCTAGGAGCTCATGTTCTTAACCAGTTGGGCTGAGCCCAACTGATGTTATAGAATCAAAATTAAACCTTAAAACCCTTTTTTAGAAGATTCCCCAATTTGGGTTCAAGAACCCTAATTCGAGATCGTCCAAATTGACCATCGATTTGACGTTTAAACCCAAATTAGTCATGGGGCTTTTATTCCCCATGTAAAATCGAATTGATTAACATCTACAATTACCTGATTTGATGTTGTTTCTTGATGATTTATGTTCGGACAAGTCGCGACTATTCTTGATTGAGTAATTCGAGGTGCGAGTGTGTTTTGTATCAAATTGAGAGTTCAAAGTGTTTAGGAAACCCATTTCGAGTAAAAGCCCTTTAATTTATAGGTTCAATTTGATCTCGAATACTTCCAACAGCTACAACATTACTGTCGGCCGTTTCAGGTAGGTTTGAGTGAGTTTGATGATGTTTCAGGTGAAATTAATCACCCTAATAACTTCGAAATGATTACTAGAATGTTGATGTTCGTTTAATTTGATTGTTTTTATGGTTTGGGTGTAAAAACGGTTTTTGGTTTCGATAGTTAATCGGTTTTAGTTGAGACCGATGTTAAAGGGTCGACTTTAATGTGTTCAAGGTTCGAAACTGTTGCACAAGCTTTAAAGGATGAGTTAATCGAGTTTAAACGGTTTGTTTTCGAGGTTTTGGGGTTGGCCGGACTCTCGGCCGGAGGTGGCCGGAGTTCATGGCCGGGAAAATGGGGATAGGGGGGTTGGTTTAAATTATTTACACTTTGGTCCCTGCGGTTTTTAAGATTCCCCTTTTAATCCAAAGTTCAACTTTAAACATTTCCAAGAATTACAGTTTAGTCCCTGAGGTTTTAATTTTTGTTATTTTATGCCCAAAAATAAATTACAAGTTTTCTAAAATTCTAAAATTTATAAACTTGTATATATATATTTATTTATTTACAAGATTAGCACTTAATATGCTTATTATTGTTATTAGTATTATTTTTATTATTATTTTCATTATTATTATTATTATTAGCATTATTATTATTATTATTATTATTTAATTACTTAATTATAACCAATTATAATAATTCCAAGAAATTACAATTAAGTCCTCGTACTTGCATTAATAACAAAACAAGCCCTTACAAGAGATAACGACGTTTAACAAACGTTAAATAAAAATACGAGAGGTCACAGTCTCTCTAACTTTAAGAAATTTCATCCCGAAATTGAAGACAAGACTAAACAAAAAGATGAAGGTATTTCTTTCTCATATGATCCTCGCGTTCCCAAGTGAACTCAGCTCCACGTTTGTTTTCTCAACGGACTTTGACGATCGATGTAGTAGATGTACGGGTCTTCTTCAATGTTCGATCCATGATCTCGACAGGTTTTTCAACGAAGTGCAACGACTCGTCAATTTGGATTTCCTCCAAAGGAACATACAAATTTTCATCAGTCAGGCATTTCCTCAGGTTTGAGACATGGAAGACGGGATGAACCCCGCTAAGTTCAGAAGGTAGTCCCAGTTTGTAAGCCACTTTCCCAATTCTTTTCAGAATCTTGAAAGGTCCTACAAAACGTGGGGCTAACTTACCCTTCTTTCCAAAGCGAACAACACCCTTCCATGGAGAGACCTTAAGAAGAATCATGTCGCCGACTTGAAATTCCAACGGTTTGCGTCTTTTATCGGCATAACTCTTTTGACGACTTCTAGCCACCTCAAGGTTACTTCGAATTTTGAAAACTTTGTCGGTCGTTTCTTGAATAAGTTCTGGATCAGTGATGAAATTCTCACCAATGTCAGTCCAACAGATCGGAGAACGATATTTACGACCATATAAAGCCTCGAATGGTTCCATCTTGATACTCGAGTGATAACTGTTGTTAAACGAAAATTCTGTTAAAGGCAGATGCGTATCCCAGTCACCACCAAAATCAAGGACACAAAGACGCAGTAAGTCCTCAAGGGTTTGGATTGTTTGCTTAGTTTGCCCATCCGTTTGGGGATGGTAAGGCATGCTTAAATCCAGTTGAGTACCCAAGAGTTCTTGAATAGAAGACCAGAAATGCGAAGTAAAACGAGCATCACGATCGGAGATAATGTGCAACGGCACGCCATGACGACTCACAATTTCATCGATATAGATACGAGCCAATCTTGAAACATTGTAAGTGTCTCGTATTGGTATGAAATGTGCCGTTTTGCTTAAACGGTCAACAATCACCCATATACTATCATGGCCACGAGAGGTACGTGGTAACTTGGTTACGAAATCCATGGCTATATGTTCCCATTTCCACATAGGGATTTCGGGTTGTTCAAGTAAACCACTAGGTCATTGATGTTCGGCTTTAACTCTTGCACATGTGAGGCAATTAGAAACATAAGACGCGATATCTTTCTTCATTCCCGGCAACCAATATTGGCTACACAGATCCAAGTACATCTTATCAGACCCGGGGTAAATAGAATATCGTGTTTGATGAGCTTCGTTCATGATGAAGTGACGGAGATTGTCGCGATTAGGAATCCAAAGTCAATTCAAAAAGTACCACATGCCATTCGGTTTTGTCTCCGGTTGTGACCGAACGGTAAACGCCAAATCTTCATCTTTCCCTTCCTCGGTTAACGCCGCTTGTTGAGCCTCGCGGATGCAAACCTCGAGATCACTATTAATCCTTATGTTTTGAAGCATGATAGTGGCCTCGTTAACATCCACATGAATCTCAGTGTCAAATTCTCCTAACGTGACAAACCATTGTCTTCGATCTCGGATTTCTTGAAGCGAGGCAGTCTTGTTGTGGATCTTACGACTCAGCGCGTCGGCTACAACATTCACCTTTCCAGGATGATAGTGAATGTCGCAGTCGTAGTCGCTAATCAGTTCAACCCAACGCCTTTGTCTCATGTTGAGATCCTTTTGATTAAACACGTGTTGGAGACTCTTGTGGTCGGTGTAGATTATACATTGCGTCCCGTAGAGATAATGCCGCCAGATCTTCAAAGCAAATACCACAGCACCAAGTTCGAGATCATGAGTTATGTAGTTCACTTCATGAACCTTCAATTGCCTTGACGCGTAAGCTATGACTTTGCCTCGTTGCATGAGAACACAACCAAGGCCTTGACTAGAAGCGTCACAATATATGGTGAAGTCATCGTTTCCATCGGGGAGAGTTAAGATAGGAGCATTACACAGTTTGTGTTTCAAAGTCTCGAACGCATCTTCTTGTTTGGGTCCCCACTCAAAAAGTCTATTCTTTTGAGTTAGCGCCGTAAGCGGTTTCGCAATCTTCGAAAAGTTTGCAATCAACCTACGGTAATTACCCGCTAAGCCCAGAAAAGAACGAACCTCGGTTGGGGTCGTGGGAACACACCAATTCTTCACGGCTTCTATCTTGTAATAATAACAAAACAAGCCCTTACAAGAGATAACGATGTTTAACAAACGTTAAATAAAAATAAGAGAGGTCACATCAACTAACATAGTTCTTGCAACCTCAATAGGTGTGTTGTTCCTCCTCTCAGCAACCTCATTCTATTGAGGATTTCTAGGAGCACTGCATTGTCTGGTAATCCTTTTTGAGTTACAGAATGAGGCAAGAACTTGATTCTTAAACTCAGTCTCTTGATCACTTCTGATGATTTTTAACTTGTGATCCTTTTGATTTTTGTAACCTTTCGTGTTTTCGTTAATTATAGTTAACCCTGTTATGTTCTTGTAAGGACCATTTATGTCATTTATGAAATTTTGAAGGCTTGTTTCTTAGTTAATTTTGAAGTTAATAAATTAATTTATTAAAAATAATAATAATAATAATAATAATAGTCAAAATTAAATAAAAAAAAATAATAATAATAATTATAATAAAAATTAATAATTTATAAAAGTTAAACATTTAATAAGTTATAAAAACATTTAAAACTTAAAGGTTAATTAAGTTCAGGGGGTATTTGTGACAAATTTGAAACTTTAAATGAAAGTTTTAAGCATAAAATATTAATTCGAAAACTGCAGGGACTAAAACTGCAATTAATCAAAACCCAAACCCCCTCCCGCATCTTTCCCCGTATTTCCGGCGACCACTTTCCGGCCACCCTCCGGCCGACTCCGGCAAGGTTCAAAACCTCAAAATTCTTCGGATTTCAACCCAAAAACCGTTCCAAATCGATTCGTGAACCCGTTTCGAACTTGAACACGCACCTTAATTGCGTTTAGACGTCGGTTATGAACCCAATCGGTTTGAATAACCGAAGCTTTTAATCATAGAGCCGTTCGAACATTAAAACTCAATAATAACCAAATTAAATGTATCATAATCGAACGTTTAACTAATCCTAAGCTGCTATCAATCTCAATTTCACCTGAAACTCACACGAACATCACATTCGATCATCCCCTTCATCGCGACCTGCAACATTAGTGTTCTTCAACCCTCGGTCATTATTAAGTGAAATTGATAAAGGGCTTTCAATCATCGAGACCAATAGAAGCTTTCTGTGCAACGAATTTGGTTATCATCATCATTTGCACATCGATTGATTATAGCTTCGGTCGCGGCCTGTTCTTCGTCTTCCTTATCATCAATTCGACTTAAACTGGGTAATTTAACCCACCTACATACTCGATTTTTCATGGGGAACAAAAGCCCCATGATCATTAGCGTTAACAGTAACGAATTGATCTTCAATTTGGTTCAAATCGTTCTAGGGTTCATATGGTTTGAGGGTTTTCTTTGTATTTGTGAATTAAAACCCATTTCCTAACAGGCATAGGCGCCCCAGCCTAATGGTAACACATCACATTCTATCCTTGAGGTCCCGGGTTCAAACCCGGGCACCCCCCCATTTTTTGTAAAACTCGTTTTTTTAACCTATTTAGTCCAGAAAATTTATATAAAAATTATAAAAATCATTTTTAATGACTAAAAATTATTTTTAGTTACCCCAATATTTTCTGTAATTTTAATATATTTTCTTAATAAAACAATATGAAAAAAAAATCATTTCTAGTTATTAGCTATAAAATGGACTTTAAAATGATAGTTTAAACCAATAAATTATTATTGATCCAAACGTTACCCTTAAATTATTGATTAAATCATGATTATTTTAAATAATTATAAAAGTTTATTTAAACTTTACTAGTTATTATAGATGATTTACATTTATTTCTTTATATTAAAATACTTAAATAGTATATTTATTTCTTTTTCATTGAATCCAAAATATAAGCGGACCCTTTGTTAAAATTATTTATTTGTCAAAAACCCCAAACTCCACTTGAAACCCTAGTTCACGTATGAATCGTTAAACTTATCTTTAGACTTAATCTTGGAATATATACGTTTAGGTATCTCGTAAAAGGAATCGTTGGAGCACTACTTAATTACTTGTTATTACCTTTAACACCAACTTATATCATGTGAGTTTTCCATGCCCCTCTTTTACTTTATTTCACACCTTTGGGGTGAAACATGTTATCTTTATAAACTTGCACTTGTAAACATCTTGCTACTTGTAAATGCACGAGCAATTCATTTATAAACTTTGTCATGGTTATTTGTAATATTGTGAGCTTTATATGATGAATATTATATGTTGACAATCATTAACTATTGCTAGCCTGGCGACGTCATAGATCTATGGGCCTGACAAGCCTATTTGGTGCTAAAGCCGAGGTTATTGCCGGCTCCTGATGACGTATGCTTGTTCATCATGGGAACCAAGTACACTTAGCTAATCGTTAAACTTGTAAATGATATGGTCAAGGTTTGATTGTAGCGATATGTTATCTATAAACTTGCTTTATTCGTAACCATTGACATGAATTGCTACTTGTAAACTTTTATATATATATATATATATATATGTATGCTTAACCCATGGAAACTCACCAACTTTTAAAGTTGACCCTTTTATTTTTAACATGTTTCAGGAAATGCACAAGGTTGATGATTATCTTTTGAAGCATGCTTACACCTAGGATTTGGACCTAGGAAAAATAAATAAAATAACTTGAGACTTGAAAGTTGAACTTTGTTTATTTTTGTTTGTTGAGACATTGGTTGTAATGTTTATTTCAACTTATGAATTTTTATATTTACAATTTATGGTAGTGTTATGTGGCTGTGAACAATCTTAACCCTCACATCTCGACGTTTCCGCCGTTAAGGTTGGGGTGTGACAGATTGGTATCAGAGCCCATAACTATAGGGATTTAGGTTATTAGAAATGGTGACCTAGACTATAGTTGATGCATGAACCTCATAAGAAAAATCTTTATGATCTTGTAATATATCTTGTTGCATGCTACATAATGCTACTTGTTAAGGAGGGCCTCTTGATGTGCAACTTGATGCCTTTAGTTAGGATTGCCTTATAATTGAGAAACTTGGTTGCCTTGTCCTCTCTAAAACTTATTCTTAATCCTTTATTCTCTCGACGATGAAATATCTTAAACTTATTCTCGACGACACGTGGGTACGTAAGCTTTATATCAAAAGGTTCAAATCTTTAGACTTTATGACTAATCCATGAAAATCTCATCAAGGTTTTAATTCCATGAACCTAAAGAAATATTGTGTGACACATAGACACCTGTATTCTGGATTTCCTGGCAAAAAGCCTTCGGGCTAAGGTAAGCATTTCGCATAAATCCCGTGGGACTAGTTATGCTTACCTGGGGATTTCTGGGATGAGTGATAAACTATGGTCAATATACACAAGTTTCTAAGGCAATTGGAGTTAACTCACCTTGACGTGTCAACGTTTCCAAATGGTAATGCGTACCAAATGGAATCATTCCATGTGTGTTTTACAAGTCTTGAAAAATCTTTGTTGATTTACTATCTTCTACCTCCAAATTTCTGTGACTAACTTATTTTATATCCAGCATGTCTCGTCATCATGGAAAGCGTGGTAGCTCCGACCGCAAATTAGCCGCCATGATTGCCCGTCAAATGGCTGCCGTCATTCCGACCATGGTTGCCGAACTGAGTAGCACCTTGATGACCAACGCTAGTAACAACACTAATGGCAATGGGCAAGGAGAGAATAGTGCAAATCAAGGAAGAAACAACCAACCCTGCACGTTTAAGCACTTCAACTCGTGCAAACCCACTAGCTTTAGTGGGAAGGAAGGAGCCACTGGACTTCTCGAGTGGTTTGAAAGCATGGAGAACACCTTCATCAACTGTGAGTGTCCCGAGGCACTCAAAGTCCGTTATGCCACAAGTGTTCTTCAACAAAGAGCACTTACGTGGTGGAATAGTGAGAAGAGGAATCGTGGTGCTGATGCTGTGTTGGCACTCACTTGGGAAGAATTCAAGAACATTGCCATCCAAAAGTTCTGCCCGAGAAGTGAGTTGCAAAAGCTGGAGGAGGAGTTTTGGAATCTCAAGCAAGATGGTGGAGATCATTTGGCCTATTCAACTAGGCATCACGAGTTGAGCATCCTGTTGCCTCACATGGTTGACACTGTTCCTAGGAACATTAAGAAGTTCATCAAGGGGGTGCCACCTCAAATCCAAGATGTCGTGGTGGGAAGTAGACCCACAACTTTGGAAGATGCCATTACCATCACCGCTCAACTCACTGAAAACCATATTCGAGCGGGCACCTTGTCTGTCAAAGGGGCTAAAAAGACTGAAAAGGCGGTCCCTGAAGCAGCTAAGGAGAATAAGAATGAACCGTCTTACAACAACAAAAAACGCAAGTTCACACCGGCGCGTAATTTCGCTGTGGCTACACCCAAGGTACCTCAAAGACAACCCGCTCCTGGTACACAAGCACCTGCTGCTAGAACCTATGCTGGTCCTCTACCATTGTGCAATGTCTGTAAGTATCATCATGCGGGTAATACCCCGTGCCGTATCTGTACACTGTGTGGTAAGTATGGACACTTGGTGGCTACTTGTCACCGTGCACCAAACAATGCTGCGTTAGTTGCTAATCGTGCTTGCTACAACTGTGGGGAACCTGGTCATTTTCGCCCACAATGCCCTCGTCTTGCGGGTAACGTACCACAAGCCCGAGGACGTGCCTTCAACATCAATGCAAACCAAGCACAAGCAAACAACGATGTGGTGAACGGTATGTCAAATCCAACCCCAACTTTATGATCCAAGTTCTTTTGTTGCTTTACCTGTATCGTTAAACGTCTTTAAAAACTGAACAGGTATGTTCCTTATTAATAATTCTTATGTCTACGTTCTGTTTGACTCTGGAGCCGATAAGAGTTTTGTCTCGATAGAATTTGAGCCTATACTTGCTAAGCCACATACGAAACTAGAAAGACCTCTTACTGTCGAAGTCGCCGATGGAGAACCCATCACCGTTGATGTCGTTATTCGTGATTGCATTTTGAGCCTAAACGAGCATGATTTCTTTATCGACCTTATTCCTATGAAACTTGGAAGCTTTGACGTTATCATTGGCATGGATTGGCTAGCCAAACATCATGCTGAAATTATTTGTTTCGAGAAATGCATTCGAATTCCTTTGCCTTCGGGGGATACATTGAAAGTATTCGGCGAAAAATCATCCAAAGGACTCAAACTCATGTCGTGTACTCAAGCCCGAAAATGTCTAAGCAAGAATTACATGGCTTTCTTGGCTTACGTGGTCAACACGAAAGTCAAAGGGAATGATCTTAAGGATGTCCCGATTGTACGAGACTTTCCTGAAGTGTTTCCCGATGACCTTAGCGGTTTACCTCCCGTGCGTGAAGTCGAGTTTAAGATCGATTTAATTCCGGGAGCAAACCCTGTGGCTAAATCACCATATCGACTTGCACCGTCAGAATTGCAAGAGCTGGCTAGTCAACTTCAAGAACTGTCCGACAAGGGCTTTATCCGACCTAGCTCATCGCCTTGGGGTGCACCTATTCTGTTCGTGAAGAAGAAAGATGGATCATTTCGTATGTGCATCGATTATCGTGAGCTTAACAAACTTACCATCAAGAACCGCTACCCTCTTCCTCGCATCGATGATCTTTTTGACCAACTTCAGGAGCTGCTATTTTCTCAAAGATTGACTTACGTTCTGGCTATCATCAATTACGAGTTCATGATGATGATATCCCAAAAACTGCGTTCCGTACCCGATATGGACACTATGAGTTCATGGTGATGCCCTTTGGTTTAACGAATGCTCCTGCTGTCTTTATGGATCTCATGAATCGAGTATGCAAGCCGTATCTAGACAAGTTCGTGATTGTCTTTATTGACGACATACTTATCTACTCCAAGTCCAAAACCGATCACGAACATCACCTGCGACAAGTTCTTGAGCTATTGAAGAAAGAACAACTATACGCAAAGTTCTCAAAGTGCGAATTTTGGCTTGAGGAGGTCCAATTTCTAGGACACGTGGTGAATAGTCAAGGAATTCACGTTGACCCTGCAAAGGTGGAAGCTGTGAAAAATTGGTGTGTTCCCACAACTCCAACCGAGGTTCGTTCTTTCCTTGGTCTTGCTGGGTATTATCGACGTTTCATTGCCAACTTCTCTCGAATCGCGAAACCGCTTACTTCCTTGACCCAAAAGAATAAACCATTCGAATGGGGGTCTGAACAAGAGGGAGCCTTTGAATCCTTAAAGCACAAGTTGTGTAATGCTCCTATTTGACTCTTCCCGATGGAAACGATGATTTCACCGTATATTGTGATGCATCTAAACAAGGCCTTGGTTGTGTTTCATGCAACGAGGAAAGGTCATAGCATATGCATCGAGACAATTGAAGGTCCATGAGGTGAATTATACGACACATGATCTTGAACTTGGTGCTGTGGTTTTTGCCTTAAAGATTTGGAGGCATTACCTTTATGGAACACAATGTATAGTTACACCGATCACAAAAGCCTACAACACGTCTTCAATCAAAAGGATCTCAACATGAGACAACGACGTTGGATCGAGTTGATTAGTGATTATGATTGTGACATTCGTTACCACCCTGGAAAGGCAAATGTCGTAGCCGATGCACTAAGTCGTAAGATTCATAATAAGATGGTCTCGTTTCAAGAAATTCGCGATCGACGACAATGGTTTGATATCTTGGGAGAATTTGATACTGAGATTCGTCTGGATGTTAACGAGACTACGGTGCTGCTACAAAATTTGAGGATTGAGAATGACATCGAGACTTGTATCCTGGAGGCTCAACAAGCAGTTCAAGAAGGAGGAAAAATGGGAGATGAATTGGAGTACAACCTTCGAGCTCAACTAGAAACGAAACCCAATGGGTTGATGTATTTCTTGAATCGAATTTGGGTTCCAAATCGTGATAACCTTCGTACCTTTATCATGAATGAAGCTCATCAAACTCGTTACTCAATTCATCCTGGTTCCGATAAGATGTATATGGATCTGCGTGGTCAATACTGGTGGCCTGGAATGAAGAAAGATATAGCAACTTACGTAGCTAAGTGTCTTACGTGTATGAAGGTTAAAGCTGAACATCAACGTCCTAGTGGATTGCTTGAACAACCAGAGATTCCCATGTGGAAATGGGAACACATATCCATGGACTTCATAACCAAATTACCTCGCACCTCTCGTGGTCATGATAGCATATGGGTGATCGTTGACCGATTGACCAAGTCGGCACACTTCATACCCATACGTGACACTTACAAAACGTCAAGGTTAGCTCGTATATACATTGATGAGATTGTGAGTCGTCATGGCGTACCTTTGCATATCATATCCGACCGAGACGCTCGTTTCACTTCGCACTTTTGGTCGTCTATGCAAGAACTTTTGGGTACTCAACTGGATTTAAGCACGGCTTACCGTCCTCAAACGGACGGTCAAACCGAGCGAACCATTCAAACCCTAGAGGATTTGCTACGTCTTTGTGTCCTTGACTTTGGTGGTGACTGGGATACGCATTTACCTCTCGCGGAATTTTCGTATAATAATAGTTACCACTCGAGTATCAAAATGGCACCTTTTGAAGCACTCTATGGTCGTAAATGTCGTTCCCTGATCTGCTGGACTGACATTGGTGAAAATTTCATCACTGGTCCTGAGCTCATACAAGAAACAACCGATAAAGTTTCCATGATTCGCAAGAACCTTGAAGTGGCTAGAAGTCGACAAAAAGGTTATGCCGATAAACGACGCAAGCCGTTGGAATTCCAAGTTGGGGATATGGTTCTTCTTAAAGTCTCACCATGGAAGGGAGTCGTTCGCTTTGGGAAGAAGGGTAAATTAGCTCCACGATTTGTAGGGCCTTTCAAGATCCTGAAAAGGATTGGGAAAGTGGCTTATAAACTGGAACTACCTTCCGATCTTAGCGGGGTTCATCCTGTTTTCCATGTCTCAAATTTGAGAAAATGTTTGGCTGATGAAAGTCTGTATGTCCCATTAGATGACATCCAGATCGACGAGTCATTACATTTTGTTGAGAAACCCGTTGAAGTCATGGACCGCATTATGAAGAAGACTAGGACCACTACTACCCCAATCGTCAAGGTTCGTTGGGAGAATAAGCGTGGACCTGAGTTTACTTGGGAGCGTGAGGAGCATATGAAGAAGAAATACCCGTATTTGTTCGTTTAGTTCATTCTTAATTTCGGGACGAAATTCTTAAAAGTTGGGGAGACTGTAACCTTTCGTGTTTTCGTTAATTATAGTTAACCCTGTTATGTTCTTGTAAGGACCATTTATGTCATTTATGAAATTTTGAAGGCTTGTTTCTTAGTTAATTTTGAAGTTAATAAATTAATTTATTAAAAATAATAATAATAATAATAATAGTCAAAATTAAATAAAAATAATAATAATAATAATAATTATAATAAAAATTAATAATTTATAAAAGTTAAACATTTAATAAGTTATAAAAACATTTAAAACTTAAAGGTTAATTAAGTTCAGGGGGTATTTGTGACAAATTTGAAACTTTAAATGAAAGTTTTAAGCATAAAATATTAATTCGAAAACTGCAGGGACTAAAACTGCAATTAATCAAAACCCAAACCCCCTCCCGCATCTTTCCCCGTATTTCCGGCGACCACTTTCCGGCCACCCTCCGGCCGACTCCGGCAAGGTTCAAAACCCCAAAATTCTTCGGATTTCAACCCAAAAACCGTTCCAAATCGATTCGTGAACCCGTTTCGAACTTGAACACGCACCTTAATTGCGTTTAGACGTCGGTTATGAACCCAATCGGTTTGAATAACCGAAGCTTTTAATCATAGAGCCGTTCGAACATTAAAACTCAATAATAACCAAATTAAATGTATCATAATCGAACGTTTAACTAATCCTAAGCTGCTATCAATCTCAATTTCACCTGAAACTCACACGAACATCACATTCGATCATCCCCTTCATCGCGACCTGCAACATTAGTGTTCTTCAACCCTCGGTCATTATTAAGTGAAATTGATAAAGGGCTTTCAATCATCGAGACCAATAGAAGCTTTCTGTGCAACGAATTTGGTTATCATCATCATTTGCACATCGATTGATTATAGCTTCGGTCGCGGCCTGTTCTTCGTCTTCCTTATCATCAATTCGACTTAAACTGGGTAATTTAACCCACCTACATACTCGATTTTTCATGGGGAACAAAAGCCCCATGATCATTAGCGTTAACAGTAACGAATTGATCTTCAATTTGGTTCAAATCGTTCTAGGGTTCATATGGTTTGGGGGTTTTCTTTGTATTTGTGAATTAAAACCCATTTTCTAACAGGCATAGGCGCCCCAGCCTAATGGTAACACATCACATTCTATCCTTGAGGTCCCGGGTTCGAACCCGGGCACCCCCCATTTTTTGTAAAACTCGTTTTTTTAACCTATTTAAGTCCAGAAAATTTATAAAAAAATTATAAAAATCATTTTTAATGACTAAAAATTATTTTTAGTTACCCCAATATTTTCTGTAATTTTAATATATTTTCGTAATAAAACAATATGAAAAAAAAATCATTTCTAGTTATTAGCTATAAAATGGACTTTAAAAAGATAGTTTAAACCAATAAATTATTATTGATCCAAACGTTACCCTTAAATTATTGATTAAATCATGATTATTTTAAATAATTATAAAAGTTTATTTAAACTTTACTAGTTATTATAGATGATTTACATTTATTTCTTTATATTAAAATACTTAAATAGTATATTTATTTCTTTTTCATTGAATCCAAAATATAAGCGGACCCTTTGTTAAAATTATTTATTTGTCAAAAACCCCAAACTCCACTTGAAACCCTAGTTCACGTATGAATCGTTAAACTTATCTTTAGACTTAATCTTGGAATATATACGTTTAGGTATCTCGTAAAAGGAATCGTTGGAGCACTACTTAATTACTTGTTATTACCTTTAACACCAACTTATATCATGTGAGTTTTTCCATGCCCCTCTTTTACTTTATTTCACACCTTTGGGGTGAAACATGTTATCTTTATAAACTTGCACTTGTAAACATCTTGCTACTTGTAAATGCACGAGCAATTCATTTATAAACTTTGTCATGGTTATTTGTAATATGGTGAGCTTTATATGATGAATATTATATGTTGACAATCATTAACTATTGCTAGCCTGGCGACGTCATAGATCTATGGGCCTGACAAGCCTATTTGGTGCTAAAGCCGAGGTTATTGCCGGCTCCTGATGACGTATGCTTGTTCATCATGGGAACCAAGTACACTTAGCTAATCGTTAAACTTGTAAATGATATGGTCAAGGTTTGATTGTAGCGATATGTTATCTATAAACTTGCTTTATTCGTAACCATTGACATGAATTGCTACTTGTAAACTTTTATATATATATATATATATATATATATGTATGCTTAACCCATGGAAACTCACCAACTTTTAAAGTTGACCCTTTTATTTTTAACATGTTTCAGGAAATGCACAAGGCTGATGATTATCTTTTGAAGCATGCTTACACCTAGGATTTGGACCTAGGAAAAATAAATAAAATAACTTGAGACTTGAAAGTTGAACTTTGTTTATTTTTGTTTGTTGAGACATTGGGTTGTAATGTTTATTTCAACTTATGAATTTTTATATTTACAATTTATGGTAGTGTTATGTGGCTGTGAACAATCTTAACCCTCACATCTCGACGTTTCCGCCGTTAAGGTTGGGGTGTGACAATTTTCAATTTTAAGAATAAAAGATTTTAAAATTTCGGTTGTTTCATCTTTAGTTCTTAAAAAGAATGCCCATGTAAATCTTGTTAAATCATCTACAATCACTGTTGAAGCCTTTAGAAGATTAACATTTTGTCTTTATGTGTTTTTTGTCATAGTATAGGGTCTTAATTGTAAATATATGTTCATTTGTTTCTTGATAGTATAAATAGAATATTTTATGTATGTGTAGGGTAGACCAGACTAGACAAGAGATTAGACATCTCAGATCTAAGAAACAGTTAGAGTCAGTTGAACGAACTGTAACCCTACACATTGTATCCTGTACATTTGCTATCAATGAAATCTATGAATTTTTTGATGTATTTGCATGTGTTGATTACTTTGTGTTTGAATTGATCATTGCATCAGTAAATCATCACAGATTCGATCCTTTTGAACCGATCAATTGGTATTTGAGTTTCGGTTCAGTGATCAGAGCTTATCGACATTTTGAGCTCTTTGAATCACTTGAAATCTATGATTGATTGCAATTTGATCAATTAATTGTTGATTTAGTTGTGTTTCATCAATAGAAACATGATTTGAATCACAATTTTGTGTTCAATTTGTTCAAATCTGAGAAATTGATCGAATTATTGTTCGAACTTTGTTCTTCATATTCAGACTGAAATTCAATCAGAATACTGATTTGTTGTTGTTGTTTGATGAAATTGATTATTAAGGATTGTTAATCGACCTAATTACTACCAAATTGGAAGTTTTTAGATCAATTAATCAAGTTTGAAGATTTTCATAAGATCTGAGTTCGTTGAAGCTGATGAATTAGGCGCATTATGGTTGAAAACTACTGAAAATTGTCTAAGTATCTAGGTGCATTTCAACTATTTGGGCATTTTGATACTGTGTAGACGTTTCAGTTCAGGCGTTTGACCACTGTTGAGACGTTTTGAGACTGTTTGGACATTTGGTAACTTTGCAGAAACAAAGTAATTCTAGGCGTATTTCAACTGTTTTGGCGCATTTGAACTGTTTGGTTCCCAGGCGTTTAACAACTGTTTGGGCGCATTTCAACTGTTCAGGCGCATTTCAGTTGGACGTTTTTCAGAATTGTACTAAGGCATTCCCTTGGGCGTTTCTACATCAAAGTCAGGTGTTTGAGGACTGTGTAGGTGTTTTACTACTGTGTAGGCACTTGACAACTATTCAGGCGCTTCAGCTTTCAGACTTCAGTTTACACTTAGAAATTTTTTCAGAAACTAAAATCCAAAAATATTTTCATTTCATAGTTTTTAATTCAAAACTCAAAAAGAACAAAAACAAGTCTTTTTCTTAAATTCAAAAATACAAAATGGTTAAGTCTGAAGATTCTATGAACAGGGTTCCAAAGCTAAAGAACAGAGCTGATTTCAAGAACTGGTCTTTAAGACTGAAGCATCATCTAAATTCTATTAACACTGACTTGTGGAAGTCAATAGAGAAAGGACCTCATATCAAAATTACATCTGATAGCCCTGATAGAGGATTTGTTTACACAAAAGACTCTCATGAACCTTATCCTGAGGATGGTCTGC
The DNA here is from genome assembly GCA_025506505.1 of Flaveria sonorensis. Taxonomy (NCBI): domain Eukaryota; kingdom Viridiplantae; phylum Streptophyta; class Magnoliopsida; order Asterales; family Asteraceae; genus Flaveria; species Flaveria sonorensis. The sequence continues at coordinate 34,609,212 of CM046427.1, forward strand.
AAGGTGATGACTTAAGAAAAGTGAAGAATGATATCAAAGCTTATTCATTGATGTGTAAAGGCTTACCATTAGAAGTCTTGACTAGACTTGATGGTTATCAAACTGGGTACACTATGTACAATGCTTTGAAAAGCATATGTGAAGGAGGTAAAGAGATACAAGATCTCAAAAAGCAGAAACTTAAGAGGCAGTTAGAGTTGTTTGAGCATCTTTCTGGTGAAACAATAAATCAGATGATGAACAGATTTGTGCAACTAACTACTGAGATGTCAACTGCTGGTATCAAAAATGATCTAAATGATCTAAATACAAACTTCTCAATGCTCTTCCATCTTCATGGAAACAAACAGTAACCTTGTTGAAGCATACTGAAAAGTTCCCTATGGATCTAGATCTTTTGATTGCCAAGATTGAATCAGTTGAGATTGATGAGAGCTCTAGAAACAATGATAGAGCTGCTTCAATGTCTCAGTATAAATATGTTGCATCTCCAGCTAACACAGTGGAGAATGCTTTTCTGGCCGAAGATGATAAATCTCCAAAAGAAGATGGTGATTTGTTCGTCGGAGCTGGTTTCTTTACAGATTCTTCTTACAAAAGTACTCTTGTCTACACAACTCAACCTCAATCTCAGTCTCCTCCTAATACTCAAACTTCTAAACCTCAAACTGAGACTCCATCTTCTAACTCTGCTAAAACTAGCAAAGTTAAAGATGTTATTAACATCCTCTTATAGGATGATGAGTCTAAATCTGCTTTTACTACTTTTATGGCAAGTTTTCAAGCTTACCAAGGTAGTCATTTAACACAATTAGATCTTGTTTTGCAGGATTTGTTTGAGATGGATCCAGATGATGTGGAAGAGATGGACTTGAACTGGCAGATAGTGATGATTGCTTATAGAACCCAGAAACACTCATATGTTAATAGGAACTACAAGCCAAGTGCTAACAAAACTGTTGGCTTTGACAAATCAAAATCAAGGCGTTTCAACTGCAACAACTATGGTCATTTCTTGAGGGAATGTAAAGCTCCCAGAAACCAAGGAGGAAATGGTCAAGCAGGTTCTAGCTGTCAAAGATATCATCAGTAGTCTCAGAAGACATTTCAAAAGCCTTATCAGAGTCTTCCTATGCCAGAACTTAAGGATGAATCAAAAGCATCTGAAGAGCCAAAGAAAGCTATAGTTGTTAGCATTAAAGATGGATATGATTGGAGTGCTTATGTTGAACAACTTACAGCTGATCTAACCTCTAGTTTATCTCTTGTTGCAAAAATTCAAATTGAAGAATGATCAGAAGACAGTGATCCTAAGGCTGAAGGTAACTCAGAAAATGAAGAAGAAGAGTATGACTAGAGTGATAAATCTGATTCTAAATACGAATCTGAAGAAGTTGCACTAATGGCATAGTCAGATCAACAAAAGGTTGAAAATTAATTTTCTGACTCTAAGACTTCTTTCTCAAAATATCCTGAAATTCCAGTTGAAGTAAGAGAAAAAATGTGCATTAAAGCTCGCTTTGAACAAGTAGAGTACTGCAGAATTTATTCATATAAAATATGTGACAAGCTCAAAAAAGAGGAAGTAATGCATAACAAACTTAAAAACGATCACAAAATATCTGATGAAAAGATCCTCTCTCTACAAACATCATGGAATAAAACTTTGAAAGAACAGCAAAATTGTTACAAAACAACTTGAAGAAATGACAAAGAATTTAGAAAAGAGAAAATAGCATATGCTACAACACAGGTTGAACTTGCAAAAGTTAAAAGTTCACAAACAACTGTAGAACAACTGGTAAGTGAGAGAAAAGACAAAAAAAGCAGATTTAGGGTTTACACATGAACCAATGCCTGAATCCATCACAAACACATTACCAGAAAACTTCAACACGCATGATCACTCTCCTGAAAACAAAGCTAAGCTAAGAGCTTTCCAAAATAAGAAAAAGAATTTTAAGAGTGATGAAGAGAAAATGAATGTTGAGATATTTGAGGAACAAGATTCAGAGAAGATTAAAACTGGTCATCCTATAAAAGTAAAATCTTATGAACCACGACCAAAGACTAAGAAAGTTTTTGTTCCAAAAGAGTCTGTTATTGAAGAAGTAATGGTAAAGAATGACAAACAAAACTCAAAGAATAAAGAGAAAGCAAAACTAGATGAAGTAACATCTAAAGATTCATTTTCCTACGGATTAAACAATCTAGATTTCATTAAATGGCAAACAGAACAAAAAGATAAAGAAAATGCAAAAGAGTCATCTACTGAAGATGTTCAATCCTAAAGTAAACAAAAATCATCAAGATCAAGAAATCAAAGAAGAAGAAGGAAAAATGCTAAATCTAACTCTTCTCAAAACAATCAAACTCAAAGAACAAATCAAACTAATCAGTTTAAACCAATAAAGTTTGTATCTGTGGGTACTTTTAAGATGAACAAAATTCCAGAAATCAAATCTAACCCAAAGAACAAATCCAACTCTGATTTGAAAACAGGTTTAGATTCTAAGTCTTCCGCTGTCAATAAACGATTTGTATCTAAGGAGTCTAGGAATGATGTTAATGTTAAAAAATCTGACCTCAAATTTCAAAAGAACAAACTTTTAAATCAAAAACAACAGATTCACGTTTCAACTCCTAAATCAAAACAAGGATCAAATGTGGCCTCAATATCAAAAGTTAATCAACAGATGTTTAAATTTCAACAAAGGTACTATGATATATGTGATATGTACAATCATAAGATTGAAGAATGTTTCTTTAACAGGTACTGTCATATTTGTGATATGAAAAACCATTCAACAGCTGATTGTTATTTCAACAAATATTGTACCTATTGTGATGAAAGAACTCACAAAACTGAGAATTGTTACTTCAGAAAGAACTCGCCGAGGAATGGATATGTAAATTCTCAATTAAGAAATGGATATGTCAATCCACAATTTCAAAGAAATCAAAGTGTTGATTTTCAAAGATTGACAAAACAACCTTCCTTAGGCTTGAGATCTTTTTGAAGAAATGATTGTGTTTATGATAATTCTTATGCTGCAAAACCAAGGCAGTATAATCAAGGAAAATTCATTCCACGATCTATGAGAATGAATGGTGGGAAGTTTTGTAAACCAAATTCTTTTTCTGATGGTTTGAAATATCTTGATGATGATCTTCAAAAACGTTACAATGTTTTAAGGACAAAACAAATCAATGATAATCAAAAATTTATAAGAAACGAAATTGGTAAATTTGTCAATAATAAGCCTGATTTGAAAAGGATTCACTTTAAATAGTTTACCATTGTTGATAAATTTGGCAAGTCCAACACCATCTCGACTTGGGTTGATAACTCAACTTAATTCTTTTTGAAATACAGGTACGCCCGAGAAGACCTATTAACATGTGGTATGTTGATGGTGGGTGTAGCCGGCATATGAGAGGCAACCATGCCTTTCTTCAAGAATTAAAGTTAAAGGATGGTACACATGTTGCTTTTGGAGGTGATGCAGGAGGAAAAATAACAGGCGAAGGAACTGTATCCAATGGAATTATCAGCTTTGATAAAGTCAACTACTGTTCACAGTTGAATTTTAATCTTTTAAGTGTTTCCCAAATTTGTGACAAATCTTACCCAGTTCTTTTTGATGATTCATTTTGTTACTTTTTGAAGCCAGGTTTTTTGATTAGCAAAGAATGGGTAGTTGTTAAAGCTGTTTGAGATTGAGATGTATACAAATTAGATATGTCTCAAGTTGATCCTTCTACAGAAACAACATGCCTAATTGCTCAAGCATCAAATGACGAAAGCCAGTTATGGCATAGACGTCTCGGGCATTTCAATTTCAAGAACATGAACAAGCTTGTATCAGGAAATCATGTTGTAGGTCTTCCAATAAAGAAGTTTGCCACAACTGATCTCTGCTCAGCATGTTTAAAAGGAAAGCAACACACAGCGTCTTATAAGCCCAAGCAGATAAACTCAAATTCCAAACCTCTCCAAATGTTGCATATGGACCTATTCAGACCAGCAAATGTTTGGAGTATTGGAAAGAAATCTTATTGTTTAGTTATCATTGATGACTTTACAAGATTTTCTTGGGTTTTCTTTTTGCATGCTAAATCTAAAACGGCTGAATTATTAAAAGAATTCATCATTAAAGTAGAAAATCAATTAGAACAAAAGGTCAAAATAATTAGAAGTGATAATGGAACGGAATTTAAAAATGCTAATATTGACATGTTTTGTGAAGAAAAAGGTATTGCTCGTCAGTTCAGTGCTCCTAGAACTCCATAACAAAATATAGTTGCTAAAAGGAAAAACAGAAATTTGATTGAAGCAGCACGGTCTATGTTAGCAGATTCCAAAATTCCAATCACTTTCTGAGATGAAGCTATATCCACTGCATGTTTTATAAAAAGAATCATTCATTGATTATGAAAGATAAACAGAAAACTTCTTATGAGTTGATGTTTGGCGGGAAACCTAATATGGATTTTCTTAAATCTTTTGGTTGTCCAGTTTTGATTTTAAATTCAAGTGATCAGCTAGGAAAATTTGATGCAAAATCTGATGAAGGATTTTTTGTTGGATATTCTTCGATTTCAAAAGCTTTTAGAGTTTATAACTCTAGGAAAAATGTTATCCTTGAAACTTTCAATGTTAAATTTCTTGAAAACTCTTTTCCATCAGTTGCAAATGGTTCAGCTTGGTTATTTAATTTAGATTCTTTGTCAAACTCTTTCATCTCTAACTTGTTTGAATCTACAGGTCAGAAGAAGAAACAAGAAGGAGATCTCGGATCATTCAGCGATGATTCTGATTTTGATGATATGGATGACTCAAGCCCAGATTATCCATTTTTCTCATTTGTTAGAGATCCTATATTTTGGCCTCAACAAGCTCAAGAGCATCCTGTTTCAAAAAATTCAAATGTTTCACAAGCTATTCCTAATGATGGTCCTGAAATTATACAACCTGAGTCCAGAACGTCATCGATTTCTGATGATGTAGTTGGTACTAATAATCTTGACTATTTTATCAACTCACTGACTCAAGTTCCTAATTTCAATCCATATCCTTCGAACTTATTGCATCAGCTTTTTGACTTGAACTAATCTGATCTAGATGTTCATGTTCAAGTGAATGAGATTCCAACATCTTGTGTTCACAAGAACCATCCAACATCTCAGATTATAGGTACATTGAATGAGAGAACAATGAGAAGTCATTTAGAACAAGCAAATCTCTACTTATACTCGTGTTTTCTATCTCAAATTGTTCCTAAAAACATCACTGAAGCTTTAAAGGACAATAGTTGGATTGAAGCAATGCAAGAAGAGTTATTGCAATTTCGTAAACAAGAAGTATGGAAGCTTGTGGATTTACTTGAAGGAGAAAATGCCATAGGCACAAAATGGTTGTTCCGAAACAAAACAGACGATCGAGGAATTGTTGTTCGCAACAATGCGAGACTCGTTACACAAGGTTACACCCAAGAAGAAGGAATAGATTATGAAGAAGTATTTTCTCTAGTTGCAAGACTTGAATCAATTCGTGTCTTCCTGGCTTATGCATCATTCATGAAATTCAAGGTGTATCAAATGGACGTTAAAGGTGCTTTCTTATATGGACCAATCATAGATGATGTGTATGTCAAGCAACCTCTAGGTTTTAAATATTCAGAATATCCTCATCATGTGTACAAGCATAGCAAAGCTTTGTATGGTTACATCAAGCTCCTAGAATATGGTATGAAACGTTATCACAACATTTGATCCAACATGGATACATGCGAGGGAAAATTGATCCTACTTTGTTTATTAAGAAGGATGCTGATGATCTCTTATGTGTTCAAGTGTATGTTGATGATATCATATTTGGTTCTACAAGTCCAAAATTGTGCAATGACTTTGAAGAAATCATGAAGTCTCGTTTTCAAATGAGTTCTATGGGAGAAATTAATTTTGTCTTCAAGTGAAGCAGTCTGCAGATGGAATTTTTATCAATCAAGAGATATTCGTTGATAAACTCTTGAAGAAAATTAAACTGCAAGATTGTCAATCCATAAGAACTCCATCTGACGTAAATTCCAAGATTGAACCTGATCCGAAAGGAAAATCTGTCGACCAAACTTTATACAGATCCATGATTGGTTCTTTGATGTATCTTACCGCATCTAGACCTGATATAATGTATGCTATTTGTGTCTGTGCCAGGTACCAATCTGACCCGAAGGAGTCTCATCTAATCGCTGTTAAACAAATATTCAGGTATCTCAAAGGAAAACCGGCTTTAGGGCTATAGTATCCTTATGAAGGAAACTTCGAGTTACATGGATATACGGATAGTGATTATGGGGGATGTTGTCAAGATCGTAAATACACTATGGGTGGTTGTCAGTTTTTAGGTCTCAGATTAGTCTCATGGTAATGTAAGAAACAAACAAATGTCTCTGTTTCAACCGTAGAAGCTGAGTACATAGCTGTTTCATCAGGATGTTCTCAAATCCTTTGGTTACAAAACCAACTGCTGGATTACGGGTTCAATTTTCTTAAAACTACTATTTACATTGATAACACTGCTGCTATGTTTATTACAACTAATCCAGACCAACACTCAAAAACAAAACATATCGAGATTCGATATCATTTTCTCAGAGATAACTCTGAAAAAGGTTTAATCATTTTGATTCAAATCATAACTAAAAAACAATTGGCTGACCTATTTACAAAAGCCTTTTTACAGGTCGATTTGAATATTTGGTCGAGTCAATTGGACTTATTAACCATGTTTAAAAATTGGTTTTTGAGTTTTCAGTTATTGAGTCATATAATTGTAAGAACCCTTCCTTATTTGAATGAGAAAAGAGAAACTGTCAAAGTTAACTGCCTGATTGTATATATTATGTCTGATTGTATATATTGTGTGTGTATGTTCAATAGAAAATGGAAAAGCAAATATAAAAATAGAAAATTACAAAATAAAAAGAGAAAAATATAAAACAAAAACACAAAAAATAGAGTTTTTCTTATTAGTTAATTGTTTAGGACTGAATCTGTATTTGTAATTTGTGAGAAATGATAGATACATTAGTTTTTATTAGTTGCATACTTCACTCGTTACTAAAGTTTGACGTGATCAGATATGATATGCAGGTAAGCTCATGTAATTATACTAAAAAAGTAAATTCTTGTGATTAAACTAAATCAATCATGCATTCATGTTTGTCCATTTTAGTACCAATGAGTAGTGTTGACTTCTCAAATTGATTACTTGTTAAGTCATAACCTCACACCTGGTGGCGATATGAATAACATTGAGCTCTAATTAATTTAAAGCATCTAATCACTTCTTTGTTATGAGTCATCATAGAACTGAAGTGACGAGATATCCTTTGTTGTAAGTAATTACAGACCTGGATATTCTCACTTGATGCAAAAAGATGTCAATGTGCACAATCCCAACATGAGATCTGGTTATAAGTATATGTCAGGTTAACAAGTTGAGAAAGGTGATTTCTTGTAGATCTTTATGAGAGTTGAACTCTCTAAGTCTGAGTGTGACTTTTATAATGTCATATCTAATCGTACCTTAATCAATCCAAGAATTGAAAAAGTAAGTGTGCTGAGTATCTTGCCAAGAGCACTAATTTTTTGTTCTTAGATCTCGTGTCTCCTTTGCTGCAGAAATGCTGACCTGGAACACACTTGATCAGGATTTAATCACTGTCTACGACTATCCATTATTTTTTTTATTTTAATGTGCTGATTTAAACTGATATGATCTCACAGCAGGCATATGATTCAATTGTATATAGTAGACATTTTATTCTGCTTTAGTTTTGATTTTTGTATGATTTTCTGTATGCAGGCATGTTAATAATGATTAGTTCCTCTTCTTGCAATGAAAAAGAAACTTCTAAGTTTGTAAAACTTAAAAGTTTAGGGGGAGTAAAAATGAAAAAGATAAAATAATTGATTTTCAAAATGTGAAAAAAAATAAAAAATAAAGTGTTTTGGATGAAAGGATGAAGCTGTAATTTCAAGCATATGTGTGTTTGATATGATCTAAAAATGAACCTGAAAAAGAATTCAAATTTAGTGGAAAAGCTTCTAGCAAATAAAATAAGATTATTTGTTTTTGAAAAAATTAAATAGAGATTAAAATGACGGGAAATTGATTTTGAAAATTTAAAATAAAAATAAAGGTCAAAAATTAAAAAATTAAAAAAAAAATATATATATATATATAAAGTTTTGAATGTCAAAAATGTTAAAATTGACGGAAATTAATGAAAATTTTGAGTGATAGTCAAACAATTTTGACTAAGTGTTAAAAATTGAGTGTGAACAGTGCTAATGTGTTTAAATAGTGTTCAAATGGATGATAAGAAAAATTACAAGTGTCAAGACTTATGGAAGTATCCTCATGCGCCTGAACAATACTCTCAAGTCAATTCAGAATTATGGTGATTTTTCAGAAATTTGCACAAGTGTTGGGCGTTTCGGACAAGCTCATGTGCCTAAACAATTGTCATGTGTCTGAAATTTTGGTTAAGTGTTTGGTGTATTATCTATGCTCATGCGCCTAAACAGTACCAGACTTCCAAAGGGTTAGACGTTTGAAGTGAAAAATTACCAAGTGTTGGGCGTTTCATCTAGTCTCACGCGCCTGAACAGTGCCCAAGCGCCTAAGCAGTGCTTATGGGCCTTTACAGTGCCCATGCGCACAAACAGTGCTCATGCGCCTAAATACTTAAGTGTAAAATTCATTCTCATGCTCATAAACAGTGCTCATGCGCGTAAAATTTTCACTTGTATAAATACAACACTTGTGATTTTGGTTTTTCATTCACTCATTCACAAAGACACACTCAAACACTCTGATTCACTCACTCGAACACCCGATACACTTATTCAGTTAATCTTTGTGATATATAGGTATCACAAGAAAATTTGATTGCTGAGGAGTCTTCACTCGAAGTTATCAAAGTTGTTGCTGATTCACCTATTCATGTGCCAGATGAAGGTGGAAGATCAACAAAAATTATGACAGTCCTTTCTGAGATCTTGAATGCTAAGCAGATCATAGAATTTTTGTAAGAAGTTCAAGTCTGCATTCAAGAAGGCTTTGTGAGAGTTAGAACTCTACAAAGAGAAGCCCGTGTTCAAGATCAAAAATGAGACAAAAGAGTTCAATGTGGACTGAAGACAATGTAAATCTTAGAGGGAGTATTGTTGAAGCCTCTAGAAGATTAACATTTTGTCTTTATGAGTTTTTTGTCATATTATATGGACTTATTTGTAAATATATGTTCCTTTGTTTCTTGATAGTATAAATAGGATATTTTATGTATGTGTAGGGTAGACCAAACTAGACAAGAGATTAGACATCTCAGATCTAAGAAACAGTTAGAGTCAGTTGAACGAACTGTAACCCTACACATTGTATCCTATGCATTTGCTATCAATGAAATCTATGAATTTTTTTATTTATTTGCATGTGTAGATTACTTTGTGTTTGAATTGATCATTGCATCACTAAATCATCACAGATTCGATCCTTTTGAATTGATCAATCACAAGACAATATGATTTCCTTCCAATGCATATTATACTTGTGGGACCAAAACGATCCATGTGCAATAAGTGTAATGAAGTGGTGATGGAGTTAACCTCTTTGGATTTGTGACTAACATTGTGTTGCTTTCCTTTCAGGCAAGCAACACAGTTATCTTTATAGAAAAACTCCTTTTTAGGCACACCATGTACCAAATTACTTTTAACCAGCTTATTCATGATCTTAAAACTAACATGGCCCATTCTTTTATGCCAAAGAGTTGACTCATCACCATTGGCTTTGGAAAGAAAGCAAGATACTTCACCCAGTGGAGAAGCATTGTTCATGTCCAGCTTGTACATATCCCCTCTCCTGGGAGATCTAAGAAGCACCAATTCCTAAGGAATTGTCATCCCGAGTTTGAGGATAACGCACTCAGGTTCTGTGAAAAGCATTTGGTGCTTTTGATCACAGAATTGAGAAACACTTAACAGATTGTGTTCATGCTGTTTGACAAAGTTTACTTTGTCAACTTTTAACTTACCATTGGATACACTACCTTTAACAGAAATGTATCCTCCAGCTTCACCTCCAAACTAAATAGGACCTCTATCAAAATGTTCAAATTGTTGTAGGAGAGATCTATTCCCTGTCATGCACCTGGAGCATCCATTATCCACAATCCACACATTTCCATTCTTGTCATGTGGATGTCCCTGCACATAAGGTGAAATAATTAGTTAATATTGGAAACCCAAGTCTAGTTGGTCTTGGGTTCTTCCAACATAGATGATATAACTAAACCAAATTGTATGTATGTGGGTTCAATTATAGTTTTTGACGAAGAGGTTTGGGCTGCAACATCTTTTTTGATCTTCCATTCCATCCTATGGTTGATCAGTGTAGATGAACATGAAGAGGCTTAAGCAGCATGACTTTCTTCCGAGGCTTCTTTCTTCTCGGAAGAGGTTTTCACCACCTTTTCTTCCAAATCAGTCTTCTTCTCAGAAGGTTTCAAAGGATTCCTTTTGTTCCTTTGTTTGTTCTTTGGCTTGTCTTTCGATGCTATTTTCCTTTCGGAAGAATGAGTTTCTTCCGAAAGCAACTTAGCTTTAGAAACAAGTTTTCCTTTCCTTAACAATTGGACCATAAGGTAAGGTCCAAATGTGAAACCATCCTTGACTCCTTCTTTCTTAACATTGTTGCATAATGTGTGCTTGCTGGATTGTAGTAACAATCTTTTGCCATCTTTTGCCATGTGATTATGCAGACCACAAATTATGCACTCAATGTTATTCTTGGTGGGACATGTGGGATATTGTTTCTTGCACATCTTCTCTTCTTCAACAGCCTTTCCCATCAATTTGTGATCCTTCAGCTGGATAGGAGTGCTGGTACTACACTCTTTTCCTGAATCAGAAATTCTAACCACTTGGAATCCAGCTGAAATGAATACACCCTTTTGCCTTCGGTCTATCTTCATCTTAGTCTTAGTCACCTTTTTGGCATTTTTTCTTACTGCCCTGATCTTGTTCTTTCTGGCTTTGGTGCTCAAGGATTTATCAGCTGTGGGGATGAGGTTTTCTACCTTATCCTTCCCTGTGGTGGTTTCCATTATTGCATCATTCTTCTGCTCACTAGGTAGTGGGTCAGCAGTTGGAACCTCTTACTTATCAGTACCACATCTTGGCTGTCTAATAGACATAAGAGAGTATGTGGAGCAATTTCATTAGATCCCAACCCACTTTTGTTTTGATAGCATACCTTGGAGTGGGAGGATGATGCTATAATGGTGTTAAAGTTATGCTCTTGAATAGCATACTTCTCTGCTTTAGCCTCTGCTATGACTAGCTGGGCTTGAGCTTCATTCAACTTGGATATTAGATCTTTTATTTGAGTCCTGTAGTTGGTATGTTCATGTTTTAAAGATGACACAGTTTTCTCTAACTCTTCTATCTTGAGTTTATTGTCAAATTCTGCTATCTTAAAATCAGATTTTAGGATATTTAAAGACTCAATATTAGATCTAATTTACAAGTTGTAGTCCTGATACAATTTAACCTTAGCAATACAGGCTGGGGTACATAGATGTTCATATACCTTGTTGTCTTCAGTTACAGCCATGAGAGCTTGAGCAGGGGTGACATCTTGCACCATAAAGCTCCAGTCAACCTCTTCAGCAGTAGCTGTAGTTTGCAGCTCAGTGGGTTTGGTTGTAGCTTTTGAGGTAGCAGGATGTTGGGAGGCTTGAGCTGCTCCAGGATTAGATCTTGGTGCTTTACATTCCCTAGCAAAGTGACCAAGCTGGGTACAATTGTAGCACTTGGCCTTGCTCTTATCAAACCCGAATTTGCTATTAGTTGGGTTTTGAAGGAACTGCCTTTCGGCTCTTTTAAAGAACTTCTTTCCTCTGTAGGTTAAAGAGCCATCTGCTGGACAATGTCCATATATTCAACATCATCCGGGCTGAAACACTCTAGATCATCAAAACAGAATTGAAAATCTCCAGAGTACTCACTCCCTGAAACAAAAGCACAACTATCCTGGAAAGGAGTGTGTTGAGCCTGCTGTGACCAGGATGTCTCAGGGAAAGTGATGTACGGCCCAAAGGAGGATGATGGCTGTTGGGGGTAGTTCAGGTACAACTAGGGCTGGGGAGTTCTTGATCCTTCAGCAACATGTAGAGCATTGTTGGCTGCAGGATTTGAGGGTCTGTTCATCTGGTGGCTCTTCTGAGTCTCAATCTCCATACGGTATCCATCAATAGTTCAGTCATAGTGAGAGTGTTGGGATTTTTAGTTCTCTTGATTGAAAACAGTAAAAGTCCACTCATGAGGAAGTGCACTCATGAATTTTCTGACTATTTCTCTTTTCTCAAGAACTACCCCCATAGTCTGAAGAGAGGTGATCAAGTCCATATACCTGAAGTATTGTTGGCTCAAGGTCTCACCAATAACATAAGTGAAGTTCTCAAGCTTCTGCTTCAGCTTTCTTGGTCTCCTTTGATTCAGTAGAACCAGAGTACATCAGCTTCAAAGCATCAAATAGTTCTTTGGTAGTCTTGCATTGCTGAAACCCTACCGTTATGGAGTTTGGTATAGCAGCAAGCAACACGGTCATGGCTTTGCAGTCGATGTCCATCTTCTTGAAGTCTTCATCAGAGTAGTCTTCAACAACTTTCTCAATAATGGTGCCATTACCAGCCAGGGCCGCCACCTTTGGCTTGTAAGGACCATGAGTGACAGATCTCCACATGCGGTTGTCTATCAACTTGATGAAACCTTCAATACATTTGCACTAGGTTCCAAAATCATCAGGGGTGATGATAGGAGCATTGGTCATGGTTCCCATCTTAGACTTAGAAAATTTTTGGTTAAGAGCCATTTGAGTGAAGTGAGTAAGTGTGAAGAAACAAGGGTGATATGAGATGGTTAGATCTCACAATCAAGAGCCTAAAAAGCTCTGATACCAATTGCAGGATCGGTGTTGGTCTCACAACACAAGCTTTATACCTCAAACTCACTTTATCTCACTCGGTTGATGAAGCAGAATCTCTAACTAAGTTGACAATAATATAATAAGTTAATGAACAGAAGAATGGTTTTCAAGATACTTGTATATATTATTTCTCAACTCAGTATTACAAGACTTTTATAAGCATGGTTACTTAAGATACAATGAGAAACTATATATACTACTATCTACAGCCGGTTATACTTGAAAACCCAGCTGGAATTTACAACTAGACAAATACTACAATGCAAGAAGTAAAGTATCTAAGATAAAATACTATCCTAGATTAGGTAGTCATGACAGGTCCATGACTTACCTTTTGCCACCAACTAAGAATGGTGACTATACTAACTGATAAAGGTGAACAGTGGATTAAAGTATGGTCAACTACATAGGTGTGAGAAAGCACCATGCAGTATTGTTAGACCCTGAAAGGATCATACTAGCCAACTCAAGAAGTGGTTGGACGTTGTTCTGGTTGGAAAACATTAGTTACAGAAAACAACAGAAGACAACAGAAGACAAGAAAAGACAGGTATAAAGCACCCACATTTGTTAATACAGATGACTAGTGAATAAATGCGGACAAGTGTTTGTTCACCCGCATTAACAAATGCAGATCAAGACAACTAATGCTGAACAAAAGTGTTCATCCGCATTTGTCCATGCAGATGAACAACAGTAAATGCGGACAAAGATTGTTCACCCGCATTAGTCCATGCGGATGAACAACAGCAAATGCTGACAAGACTTATTAATCTGCATGAACTAATGCGGGTGACCAAACACAAATGCTGACTACAAACAACAAATGCTGATGAAGACTTGTTCATCCGCATGAACTAATGCGGATGAACAACTTACACTGTTTTATATTTATTTTGTACTTAGACTAGATTCTCTTGTATAGATCAGGGTTAGTTTAGTCTTTTGTACAAGCAATGTATACGCCTATAAATAGGGTCACATACCCTAACTTTGTAAGCTTTTGGTCTTCAACAGTAATAACATCAATATTATACATCAGTGACTTCGGTGTTCATATACTACATTTACTCAAACATTTATTTCAGGTTCATCTGTTCTGTAATATAGTGATTCCACAACTATATTACTGACTTAGTCTGCATATTCGATCCTAGGTTGAGTCACATCAACCGAGAATATCATTCTCAAACCCAGTCAATTGGTATCAGAGCCTTGGTTCTTGAATTCATCTCAGAATCATCTCGATTTTGGGTGAAAATCGATTGAACTATAGACTGAGTTGTTCATCAGCAAGATCTACTCTTCTGATAAACAAACATCCTGTAATCGAACACCACAAAGTACAAAATCTTCAGATCTTCTGCAATCGAACCCAACACACAAAATCAAGAACTTTGAACTCCTTCAAATCGACAGATCTAAACTTAACAGACCTGTTCTTGACCGAAAACAGAAGATTTGAAGAAAAACACACTGTTCGACCTTAAAATCAACTTAAAACAGTATTCAACAAGTTAAAATTAGTTTAACTAACATGGATTCCTATAATCATTCTGAAATTGGTCATGCATCTAAACCTCCTATCCTTCAACACAAATTTGAGTTTAAGCAGTGGAAAATTCTTTTTAGAAATTACATTGCAGGTGTGGATCCTGACTACTGGATATCAATTTGCAAAGGTCCCTACATTCCACTGTCTCTAAATGCTCTGCCGAGTACAAAACTGCAAGAATTCCATTGAGGATCCCAATTTAACTCTTGATGATGAAGAATATAAGAAAATCAAGATTGATCTAAGAGCTTATTCTTTCCTTACACAAGCACTAAAAATGGATGTTCTGAAAAGATTAGAAAAATATGGAACAACTAAGGGTGTCTGGGATGCTCTACAGATTATGTGTGAGGGAAGCAGTGAAGTTACAGAAATTAACAAAGACAAGTTGATAAATCCGTATGAGACATTTCATCATACCAAAGGAGAGTCTATCTCCAGACAGCTTCACAGATTTGTGCAACTTGTAAATGACCTTGAAATTATGGGAGTCACTTACAAGGAGAAGGAACTAAACAAGAAAATGCTGCACAGCTTGCCTGAAAGCTGGAAACAGAATGTTACAATGTTGAAAAATACTCTTGATTTGGAGAGTACTAGCTTGGATATCATGATTGCAAAAATTAAGGCTCTTAAACTTGATGAAAGGAGCAGAAATTTAAGTGGACCTCAAGTCATTGAGGCTTACAAGTTTCCATCTGAAACTCACTCTATTGAAAATGCCTTTGTTACTGAAGAAGATTTTCTGTCATCAAGAGATCAAACAAGAACAACAGGATTTTATGCTGCTCCACAACCTCAAAAACTACCATCTTCTGCCCAACCCACTATATCTCCTAACAACATGCATGATGAGCAAAAATCTAAAGAACAAAAGGCAACTTACAATGCCTTTGTTTCTAGCTTTGAAGCCTGCCTTGGAGGGAGACTCACATCAGCTCATCTGATTCAAGAAGATCTGGAAGAAATGGATCCTGATGATGTTGAAGAAATGGATTTGCAATGGCAGATGGCCATGGTTGCTATGAGAGCAAAGAAATTCTTTTGAAAAGGGAAGAAACTGAGCCTTAATGAGAACACAAAACTAGGATATGACAAATCTAAAGTTAAATGCTTCAACTGTGGGATGGCTGGTCATTTCTCTCGGGAATGTAATTCTCTTAGGAGAAACAATACAAGCTAAAAAAGACAATCACATGACCAGCATTCTACTCAGCACAATACCAACTATCATCCAAACAACAACAATCAACAACAACAACAGAGTCAGCAACAGCAACCTCACCAAAGACAACCTCTACTGACACATCAATCTGAAGGAAGCAATCAGCAAACATCAAATGCTCTTGTCATCAGACAAGATGGAGTGTGTGACCGGAGCCTGTATGCAGAGGAAGTTCAACCTCAATTCCAGAGCCATGCTCTAATGGCTCATATCAATGATGGTCCTTCTCCAATACCATCAGAGGTAAAATCTAACTTATGTTCCGAGAGGTGTGTTCTTTAAGTATAGGGGTACAAAGAACACAATCATAAACTGGCCAATAAAATAAAAGAAGAAAAAGTAAAATCAGAAATGCTTAAACAAGAAATAAGATTTTTGAAATTAAAATCAAGTCTTTGCTGTCTGATATGGAAACACTTCATGGAGAGAAGTATGCCCTTGCAGCTGAAAATGAAAGGTTAACTGAACTGTTAACCAGGTCAAAAGCTGAGCAATCAGCTACTGAAGTGAAACTTGAAAAGTTTAGCTGTCTTCAGTCAAGCTGCAAGAGCTACTAATCTCCTAAAGAGAGGCTAAAGATATGACTGGGATAGGCTACAAAACTTGTCCTCCTCCATATAATGATAACTACACTGTTATGCCTGAGTCACTTACTCAATCAGATACAAAACAATCTAAAATTATTGAAACCAAATCAATGATTTCTCAAACAACAAATCCTCAAAACAAACCAGGCGTTTACATTGAAACTGATGAGGATAAAATCAGATTGGGTCATCCTATCAAAATCAAAGAGTGCTCAGACAAACCTGTGGTTATCAAGAAATCAAGAGCCCAGTCAAATCAATTATGCCTTTTGTAAAATTTGTTCCTCAAAATCTTAAAGTGAATCACACTACTGAATGCTCAGTGAAACCATCTGCTGAAAGCAGATCTGATTATGAGATCATATCTCCTAAAAATTCAAGCAAATCAGACAGGGTTTCATTGAACTTCAAGGATAAAACCAAAGTTCCCGTAGTTACCAAAGGAAAATCCACTTTTGTCCAAAAATCTAAAGTGAAATCTGAGTCACCATCTTCATCAAATATCAAACAAGGAAGTCGGTTTGATATCTTTAACAAAGAACAGGTAGAACAATTCGATAGGGAAATAAGGGAATACAGAAAGAAGCATCATCAGTCCACAAAAACAAAGCAAGTCAGAATTGTGAAACAATCTGTTGGCACTCCAAAGACTGATATGACTTCTGTTTCAAAATTAAAGGACAATCAAATGTATTGTGAATTCTGTGATATGACCAATCACAAAACAGATGAGTGCTACTTCACTGAGTACTACTCTATCTGTGACATGAACAAGCACTCAACGAAAAACTGTCATTTTAACAAATATTGTTCATTGTGTGATATGACCAATCACAATACAATTGATTGTTACTTTAATAAAAAAGGAGTGAAAAGTTCACAAAACAAGCCCATTTCATCAGTTCCAACTGACAAGGTCAGACACAAAAGTCCAGCAAACCTGAACAAATCACTAAATTCTCATCAAAAGTATAAAATCAAAGTGATTTCTGACAAACAAAAATCTGTTCATCCTTTGCAAAAAAATCAAAAGGAAAGGTTTGTATACTCCTCTGCCACATCAGATTAAATTGATGAACTGAAACCTCAAAGAAACAATAGAAAAGGGCTAAAATCATCCTCCTCTAAAACACAAACAAGAGGAAAGTATCAAGAAGTAACAGTGATCGATGCCAAAGGACAACCCAAGACTATTATGGCTTGGGTTCCTCATTCTAACTAGTTCTTTTTGTGCTTGTAGGGTCATTCACACAAGTCCAATAGCTTATGGTATGTGGACAGTGGATGCTCCTGACACATGACAGGAGACAGTTCCTTCCTTCATGACTTCAAGCACATTCAAGGAACTACTGTGGCATTTGGCGGAGATTCACAGGGCGGTAGAATTACTGGAGAAGGTTCAGTGACGAATGGGATTTTGAGCTTTGACAAAGTCAATTACTGCGAGCAGCTGAACTTCAATCTACTCAGTGTATCCCAGATTTGTGACAAGAAATATTCTACTCATTTCACTGACACTCATTGCTACATCTTGAAACCAGGATTTCATATTCCTAAAGAATGGGTTGTCTTGAAGACACTGAGGAAGAATAATACATATGTCTTGAACCTTAATTATGCTCGTCCATCAGAAGAGACATGTCTATTGTCTAAAGCATCATTTGATGAATCACAACTTTGGCATAGATGCTTAGGACACATGAATTTTAAAAATATGAATAGATTGGTCAAAGGGAACCATGTAATTGGTCTTCCTCAAAAGGAATTTCATTTCATTGACCACTGTACCACGTGTCTCAAAGGAAAACAACATAAATCATCTCATAAGCCAAAACTTGTGAACACTAACAATTGTCCATTGAAGTTACTTCATATGGATCTCTTCAGGCCGACTCACGTCATGAGTATTGGCAAGAAGCATTATTGTTTAGTGATCATGGATGACTTTACTCGATTCACATAGGTCTTTTTCCTAATTCATAAGAATGAGGCGTCCCAAATCATAATATATTTTATAACCAAAATTGAAAATCTACTTGATTTAAAGGTAAAATCTATTAGAAGTGACAATGGGATGAAATTTAAAAATGAAAGCATGAGTTCATTTTGCACATCAAAAGGCATTGTTCATCAGTACAGTGTAGCTTGTACTCCACAACTAAATGGAGTTGCTGAAAGAAGGAATAGAACACTGATTGAAGCAGCAGGAACAATGCTAGCTGATGCAAAACTGCCAATTACATTTTGGGCAGAAGCAGTTAACACTTCATGTTTTGTGCAAAATCGAACTCTGATAATCAAAGAACACAATAAAACTCCTTATGAACTTTTTTTCACAGAAAACCATTCATTGGATTTTTGAAGTCATTTGGTTGTCCTATCTCAATATTGAACACCAGAGACCATTTAGGAAAGTTTGCTCCTAAGTCTGAAGAGGGATTCTTCGTGGGATATTCCTCAGTGTCTAAGGCTTTTAGGGTGTTTAATCCTAGATTAAACATCATTGATGAATCAACAAATATTCAATTCAATGAGCATTCGTTTCCCAAATCATCAAATGGTCCTGACTGGTTGTTTGATATTGATTCACTTACAAGATCTTTTGATCAGTTCAATTTGTCAAATGCAAGAACATCAAGGTCAGTTGAAAGAAGAACAAACTTCCCAACGATTCCTCCTTCTACAGATCAAGACAATGAAGAAGTCTCGTTACAAGCTGATCCTATCTGGCAAGTTACACAAGATGAAGGTATTTCAACAGATGCTAGTCGCAGTTCAATGCCATCTCCTTCAGCTAAACCTTCATCTGAAGTGAGACATTCAGAACCAACTCATGCACCGGCTGATACTAACAGAGATGGAAATGATGAGAGTATTCAGAGTGCTGCTGAAGCTGAAGATGTTGTACCCTCTGATTCTGATCATCACTCTCCCACACTACAACAACAAGATGCCTCGCACCAAGATGACCTGAATGTCTCCAATCTTGATGTGTCCATTGGTGGTGATCTGATTCCAATTACCAGGACACACAAGAATCATCCAGTGTCTAACATTATTGTGATTTAGACGAGCGGGTGACTCGAAGCAAGTCAAGCATAGCAAACATCTGCTTGTTTTCTTGTTTCCTGTGTCAAACAGTACCCAAAAACATTAAAGAGGCATTACAAGACAATAGCTGGATTGAGGCAATGCAGGAAGAGTTGCTGTAGTTCAAGAAACATGAAGTATGGCAGCTGGTGGATCTTCCCGAAGGTCAATACCTTATCGGCACCAAATGGCTGTACCGAAACAAGACTGATGACAGAGGGATCATCATTAGAAACAAAGCAAGATTGGTAGCACAGGGCTATACATAAGAAGAAGGAATAGATTATGACGACGTGTTTGCTCCTATTGCTAGATTAGAAGCCATACGACTCTTTTTTGCGTACTCTGCATCCATGAAATTCACAGTTTATCAAATGGATGTAAAGTGTGCATTTTTGTATGGAAAGATCTCTGAAGAAGTCTACGTGAGTCAACCTCCAGGCTTTGAGGATCCAGATTTCCTACACAGGGTATACAAGCTTGATAAAGCTTTGTATGGCTTACATCAAGCCCCTCGAAAATGGTATGAGACTCTGTCATCCTTTCTTCTTGACCATGGTTATGAAAGAGGGAAGATTGACTAGACTTTATTCAGAAAGAGAAAAGGGAATGAGATGCTGCTTGTCCAAATTTATATGGATGATATCATATTTGGCTCCACCAACAAACAACTCTGCAAAGACTTTGAAGATCTTATGCATTCAAAATTTCAGATGAGTGCTATGGGAGAACTCACATTCTTCCTAGGTCTTCAAATACAACAAACATCCAGTGGAATCTTCATCAACCAGTCAAAATATGTGGAATCCATGTTATAGAAGTTTCACTTTGCAGACTGTCAGTCCATCAGAACTCCTGTTGATACAAAAGTGAAGATTGGCCCAGACACAAATGGCAAATCTGTGGATCAGACTCTTTATAGATCCATGATTGGTTCACTTATGTATTTAACAGCCAGTAGACCTGATGTTATGTTTGGTGTTTGTGTATGTGCCAGGTATCAAGTAGATCCCAAGGAATCTCACGTGAATGCAGTCAAGAGGATATTTAGATATCTTAAGGGCAAACCTGCTCTTGGTCTATGGTATCCAAAGGATGGAGACTTCAATCTCTATGCATACATCGACAGTGACTACGGGGATGCAATTTCAACAGAAAATTCACATCTTGCGGTTGTCAATTTCTTGGTCCCAGACTGGTGTCATGGCAGTGCAAGAAATAGACCAATGTTTCTATATCGACAGCTGAAGCTGAGTACATAGCAGCATCAGCTTGTTGCTCTCAAGTTCTCTGGATTCAAAACTAGATGCTTGATTATGGTTTCAATTTCTTGCACACACCAATTCATATTGACAACACAGCTGCAGTCTTCATAACAAATAATCCAGTTCAACACTCAAAAACAAAACATATTGAAATTAGATATCACTTTTTGAAAGACTGTGCTGAAAAAGGTTTAATCAAGTTGATTCAGGCTAACACAGATAATTAGCTAGCTGATTTGTTTACTAAGGCATTTGACCCAAGTCGGTTTGAATTCTTAGTCCAATCAATCGGCTTGATTAACCTTGAGTAAAATCAAAAATTTACAAAAACATAATATATATATATATATATATATATATATATATATATATATATATTCATAAAATTACAAAAAGAAATCAATTTTTGTTGAAGTCCTTGTTTTGTACTTCTTCTGGGAAATGATATAATTACAGTCGTTATATCATTCACTATGCTTAACTCAATATCTTGAAAGACTGACATGACTTACCTGATATGAGGGTAGGCTCAACTTGGAATAGAAGATAAATGCTGTGATAAACTAAAGATCACATTCAACTGTGAATGCATCATCTCAGAGCATGTAAGTATCTAACTTATCCAAGTGTGTGTATGTGTAGCAACCTAAACACACCGGGTCATGATACTTTATGAATCTCATTGAACCATCAGTTTCTCCTTTGTTTTGCTGAGCAAAGACCCGGGGAAACAAGCACATAGTGCTGATGTCTAGATCCAAAAAGATTCCCAATGAGGAACACATCCAATATGGGTGACAAATAAAACAGAATATAACAAAAAGAATCCCAAAGTGGATCACCTTCCAAAGTGAAGAGCAAAAAGAATCCCAATGAGGATCAAACAAAATAAGGATCAGGTAAAAGAATCCCAAAGTGGATCCCCATTGCCAAAATGAATGAGGTTTCATTACTTAAATGACCAGGTATTGAAAGTTGTGAAAAAGTTCTACCATACAGTACATGAGGATAGTTGATCTTGCTATGCTTATGAGTGTGAGGTTCATGTTGAATGTTTAATTAAATCAAAACATGATAAAAATCACATGCATTACAATATTAACCAAGCATGAGTTTAAGAGGACAAACATTCCTTCAATCAATAAGTTCATGACAACTTGCACTTATGAAAGGTAAGATTGTTATGATCCCAAAATTTCAAACAAAAGTGCAAAACAATTAAACAATTCAGAAATATTGTCCTAAAATTTTATAAATTTTATTTAAAGTTTTTATCCCGCATGGATATAAACTTTAGGGGGAGTAATAAAATTTTAAAAGGAAATATTTACAAAAACATGAAATTTGCAAACATTAAATTGACAACTTTGTCAAATTGATTGTGTTTGTATGGAAATTACTCCATAATCAGCTTCAGAAGATGCATATGTTCCAAAATCAGTCAAGTTGGGAATCTGTGTCACATCAAGATACACGACAATCCAAGCAAGAATTGACAAACTCAGAATCTGCAAAATCTTCATAAAACAACAAAAATGCAGACTCATCTTCATAGAATCGGAAGCAGCTGTACAAACCAGTCAGAATCATTCACTGCAACTACATTAATCTTTGACTAGTTCAAAATTTAATGCAGGTAAGTGCATTGGTTAATGCGAGTGAAGGTAATCCTGTCATTTAACCAATGCGGGTAACTGTTTCTTGTACAAGTAAACTAATACGGACAAAAAATTGTTCATCCGTATTAGCTACAGTAAATGCGGACAAGTCTTTTGTTCACCCGCATTTGCTACATGAAATACTGATGTTAACTTTTATCACCCGCATTTGTCTCAGTAAATGCGGACAAGTCATTTATTAACACGCATTTGCTACAGTGAATGCTGATAAGTTACTTTGTTCACCCGCATTTGTCACAGTATATGCAGACAAGTAATCTGTTCTCTCGCATTCGCTAAAGTAAATGCGGATGGGTAAAATTAGTTCTTCTGCATTCGTTAATAGTAAATGCCGACAGTTTGTTCATCAGCATTTGCTACAGTGAATGCGCCCATTGAAATTCTGTAACCGTATTTGCTACAGTAGTAAAATTTTCTGCACTTGTAAAATTTTGTAAAAAAAAATAAAAAATAAAAAAAATTATGAAATGTAGTATAAATACTCATTTAATGTGAGTTATTTATTACTTTTCAAATTTTTGAGTGAACTTTTATAGCGAGTCGAGTGCCAGAAAACCGTTCTTCTTCTGAGTTCAAATCTACACTAATCAAGCTTCATTTTGTTCAAATCCAACATCAAAACAAACAACATTGTCTGTTAAATCAAAGTATTGTCAACTAAAAGGTGATTATCAGTTTCTTACATTCTTCGACTGTCGAACAAAATTTCTTGAAATGGAACCCTAATCTTGTGAAATGCTTCAAATACACTCAAGAACACTGGATTTAGATGAATGAAAGAGTTCATTAAAACCAATAATCAATGTAAACATCAAAGATTTCATGTGGTTCTAATAACACATGAAACATCGATGAACAGGGGATACTGGTTTATAACAATGTTGACATCAAAACAACCTGTTCATCGATTAAAAATAAAACAGAAAAATAAAACTCAAGAACAGTTCCAAGTCAGGTTAGCCATAATCAAAATCAATGTATCCTAACATAAAGAAACAAAACTTTGAACTGTTCTTCATAAAAAATAAAAATTAGGTCAAATAACCTAATGTAACAATAACAAGCAGAATTCATTTTTGACCTAAAAAGTCAAAACTAAACAAATCACACACAATTCTCACTAATTCATCCTCTTTGTGTGCAGATTACATAATGGCTAACCTGACTTGGAGCAAGCTCCACAATGTTAGTGGTTTTCTCAATCCAGATGTCCATGAAGCAGAAGGTCTCAGAGACATGATCAGATTTATTGCCATTACCAGAGTGGCCTATGCCATTACAGTTAGACCAGTGATCTTTGAGAACTATATTAGATCATTTTGGGGTAATGCAGAAGTAGTGGACAATGATGGAGAAAAAGTAATTTCAGGAAGAATAACTGCTGACCATACACTGATAACCTTTGAGCAAACAATAAGACAATGCTTGAGATTTGAAGATGAACCTGATTCACCAACTGAATTTGATGAAAAAGATATCATGTCATTCTTTGCTGACATTGGATATAAGGGTGGATTTGAGGCAAAACAGATAGTGAAAGGATTGGTAGATTTGTAGTGGAGGTTTCTCATTCATTATATCCAACACTGCTTATCTAAAAGAAAAAATGGGTGGAATGACATACCATTAACTATATCATCACTGGTCTGTGCCCTCTGCTCCAACAGACCCTACAACTTTTCAGCCTATGTCTTTAATGGAATGATGGCAAACATTCAAGAGGGGAGAAGGAACATGTTCCTAATGTATCCCAGATTCATTTAGTGTCTTATTAATAAAGCCTTTCCTGATCTGGTTTTAGAAGGCCCTATTCTTGAAATTCCTCATTATAATGCAAAATCTTTGAAGTACATCAAGAAGAGAGATCCAAGAAATTTCTATAGTGGTACTTTCTTTCCACTTTTACCTTGGATGCAACAACAAATAAATCCCCAAAATGATGTGCCAATGGATGAGGAACAATTACAACGATAAGAAACTGTTTTACATGATGATGTTCCTATTGAGGAACCTGCACAAGAAATGGCAGCTGATGTTCCTGGTGAGGAACCAATTTATGAAGTGAATGTTCAAGAAGAAGCTCCAGAACAATCAATGGAGCAGCCTGCTGTTCATGATCAACACCATGTTGATGAGCATGCAGAATCTGAAGAACTCATTAGACTAGTGTCACCTTTGATTGGTGATCCTCACTCTGGTGAAACAATGCAAGAAGCTGATGTTTTATCCCCTTTTAGGGTTGATCCCATTATCCCATAATCATGTTCTCCTATTCATACTCATCAAGAATCACAAGAAAGCCCTGCACATGAAGCTGTTGATGTATCTAAAAGTTCTGGTGAATCTTCCAGTTCCACAGACTCTTCTTAATCATCTAATGATGAGGAAGATAATCAACAGCTTGCACCTCTTCCACAGAGACAAATTGTCTCTGAAGATGCTCCTTTTGAGAGCTTTGCTGAATCAGAAATAAAGAGACCACATGATAAAGATAAGATGATATCTGAACTGATGGCAAAAGTGTCTAGACAGGAAAATACATTAAACAAGAGGTCAGGGGTACTCAGTGATAGACTCCAAGAGTTAGATGAAAAAGAAAAAGGACTAAGGGAGTCAAAAGAAAAGTATGAAGCTGAGATGAGGATGAAGGATGATGAAATTAGTAAACTAAAATCCTCTTTGGAAATGGCAAGAGAAGAAGTGTATGGCCTTGTTGAAACTGTTGCCATATAAACAAAAGCAATGGAGGAACAAGAAAACTTGATTGAGTCTCAAAATGAGTTAAATGATGAGCTCACAAAAAGAAATGATGACTTAACAAAAAGAGTTCATGAACTAGAACTCCTTGTGAAATTGAAAGATGAAATTATAAAAGAAAAGGATAAGAAATCTAGTGATGAAAATTAACAACAAGTAGCCAAACAACAACAAGAACAAGAAAAGGAAGAAGAAGTCAGGGATGAATCCAGTTGGGAAATAGTGGTTCATTCTGAAACATCATCTGCAGATGCTACTATTATGAAAGAATTGATTGATGACTTGGACAGGTATTCTTCCAGTGAATTAATCATAGATGAAGAGTTTTGGGACTACATCAAATACATAAGGTCCCCCTCTAATTCTATTGTAGTAATTCCTTTAAAACCTATGCCAATTGAAGAAGAGTTATGAATGCAGCCTGTGCCTGCAGTTGTGCTGACTGTTGAACAACAAAGTCTAATTAAAAGACTTTGTGATGAGTTAAAAGAAAAAGAAACTGTTGAATTGAACTTACAAGAAGCTGTTGAGGCTGAACAGCAAATAATCACTCCTGAAATTAAGGCTGTTGAACAAGAACAATAGGCCAAAACTGATGAATCTTCATCATCAGGATCAAAAGTGATAACATACACAAGAAAAAGGAAGTATTTGTCAGAAAAGGCAAAAGGAAAACTTCCTATGGTTGAGGAAGAACAACCTAAAAAGAAACCCAAAGATGATCCCAGAAGTTTGGTAGCAATTGCTGAATTTTTGGATGAACATGAGCATTCTGAAAAAGAGTTACAGCATACTTTGGAAGTGATAATGCTGGATGAAGAAGACTTTAAGAACAAACAACAAAAGACACATGATGATGTGACCAGCCCAACTATTATTCAGCAATCAGTTGAAAGCATGATTGAAAAGGCCAAAACTGATGATCCGATGATTCATACTATATATCTGATCAATCATGGCTATAAAGCTGATATGGTATTCAACATGACCTATGATGAGATTGTAGAAGAAGTAAAGAAGACAAAAAAGCTGCTAGATCCATCATATGTAATAGAGTATGAGATGAGGAAAGATTCTAAAAAGAAAAAGGCTGAAGACAACTACTTCCATCTTAAAAACAATAAAGAAAGATGCAAAACAGTCTGTGTTTCCTGAGCCCTATAGTATGTCTGATAGGGAAATGAAGGACTATCTTAACAAACAAGGCTTTATAAAAAGAAAACTTGGTAACATGAAGACCAATTCCCTAAGGGGTGCAATGTTAAAATTGATAAATGACATGAAAGACAGATTGAAGGCAATTGAAGAAGAAGTAATTACCCAGAAGCCCAGAACAAGAACATCAGCATAAGATGTGCAGCTGACAGTTAAAGATAAAGATGTTCTGGCCCCTATCTTACATAAGAATTCAAAGTGGTTTATAGAGCCTTCTCAGCTCGAACTCCAAGAAGGGCTAACCACTGCTAAATTAATTAGAGGGGTGTCTACTCCAAGTGGCAAGACTAATGTTAAAATCATTGCCTGGAAGTATGACAGCGACTGGAATATGTTCATGGTGAAAAGAATATCCGGATTGGTACAATTCTTCACTGAGTATACATCTTTATTCAATGCATTGAAAGTTCATGATCTGAAAGAACTGGCTGAGCTTGATCTGGTGATCCCTGCTGGCATGTACAAAGGATATGAATTTGCTGATATTTTGAAGATGTTTAAAAGAACTAACAACTTCAAATCACTGAAAGCCATTTGCACAAGAAAAGACAAGACCTTCAACAACCCACTTGTTAAAAGAAGAACAAAAGAAGCAGAAGAAATAGTATTCCCTGAATTGTATGTAAAACTAATTGAAAGTCTGAAAAGAAAGATGGTTACAGGCACTCATAAGTCAAAGCCTATTTCTAATGTTTATTATGATGATGAAACTTATGAGCTTGTGATTAAAAGAACATGGGGAGGAAAAGAAGCCCCTAAAATTAGAATTTTCAGTGGATATGAGGTGAGACTGCTAGATGAGTCTTACATACACTATATCTTCACAAGACACTTCAGAGTCCTAAAAAACAAAGCTGCTGAAGATGATCGGGAGTTTATGTTGAAGTGTGTTAAGATCTTGAAGCTGGCATTTGACATAATCAACAATAAAAGGGAATAAAGGAAGAAGAGAAAGGTGCCAATGCAGATGGGCAATATTGTCAAGTTAGAGGTTGATACTGATGGGTCATTGCTGATCCATAGAGATGGGTTATCTTCCATTTCAGTTTGGGAACCCATCTCTTTGAAACAAATGCCCCTTGCTGCTATCTACACCATGAGTGAGACGAAGATACATGTGTTGAGCAGAGAAAAGATGAAAAAAGCAAAAGACTTTTCCAATATGATCAAGGCCATTATCAATCCCTCAATGGTACAACCTGAATCACAAATAGAAGCTGCTGCTACTTTATCTCCAAAAATCCAACAGAAGACATCACAAGAAGACCAACCAGAATCTTCACAACCACCAACTCCATCACAATCTTGAGGAACCTAGGCAGTATAATCCTTAGGGGGAGTATTGTTAGACCCTGAAAGGATCATACTTGCCAACTCAAGAAGTGGTTGGAGGTTGTTCTGGTTGGAAAACATTAGTTACCGAAAACAACAGAAGACAACAGAAGACAAGAAAAGACAAGTATAAAGCACCCGCATTTGTTAATGCAGATGACTAGTGAATAAATGCGGACAAGTGTTTGTTCACCCGCATTAACAAATGCGGATCAAGACAACTAATGCTGAACAGAAGTGTTCGTCCGCATTTTTCCATGTGGATGAACTTAAGAAATGCTGACAAATATTGTTCACCCGCATTAGTCCATGCGGATGAACAACAGTAAATACGGACAAAGATTGTTCACCCGCATTAGTCCATGCGGATGAACAACAGCAAATGCTGACAAGACTTATTCATCCGCATGAACTAATGCTGGTGAGCAAACACAAATGCTGACTACAAACAACAAATGCTGATGAAGACTTGTTCATCCGCATGAACTAATGCGGATGAACAACTTACACTGTTTTATATTTATTTTGTACTTAGACTAGATTCTCTTGTATAGATTAGGGTTAGTTTAGTCTTTTGTACAGGCAATGTATACGCCTATAGGGTCACATACCCTAACTTTGTAAGCTTTTGGTCTACAACAGTAATAACATCAATATTATACATTAGTGACTTCGGTGTTCATATACTGCATTTACTCAAACATTTATTTCAGGTTCATCTGTTCTGTAATATAGTGATTCCGCAACTATATTACTGACGTAGTCTGCATATTCGATCCTAGGTTGAGTCACATCAACCGAGAATACCATTCTCAAACCCAGTCAAGTATATCAGAGTTGGCAGCGGATGTCAGACAACCCATACTTATGTCCATTGGTTCATAGTTGATTCTTCCGAAGTTAAATGGCTTCGGAAGAATAAGTTCTTTCGAGGGCATTTATACTTTGGAAGGATCAACTTCTTCTTTGTCTTCTGTAAGTCTTCATGACTTCATTCTTTGGAAGACTATGTCTTGGATCTTCTAAGTGTGAATACTTCGAAAGGAGAACTGCTTGGTCTCGGAAGACTTGGTTCTACCTTCGGAAGTTCTTCATATACTTCGGAAGGAAAACTACTTTGCCTCGAAAGTCTTGGTTTTCCTTCAGAAGTTCGTCACACTTAAGCTTCAGAAGATCTTTAACTTGTCTTCAGAAGAGAAGCTTTGTCTTCAAAAGACTTCAATTGTACTTCAAAATACTTTAAGTGTTGTTTTGGTTGCACCAGCCTCATATGATCCAACAAACTCCCCCTAGGCTGATGCTACTAAAACATCACTTCCTTCTATTCCTCAATGGTTTCAACACCAAGGAGAGTACATATTTTTCTGTCTCTTTGTTCTTCCCGGATGCAGTGGTGAGGAGCTTGTACAAATCATTCATAGATAATAAATTCAATCGGTTGCTCTGGTTGATGTGTAGTACCCTTTGCTGCATCCATCTGAAGAGAGTTAGTTGATATGAATTGTAGTCATATTCCCATCTTACTATAGGATCCGAATTTGGACCTTCAACCATCTTCTGGAATGTTTTTCCTTTTCTGGTTGCACCTTCTTCTTCTTCCTTTGCTCTCTTTTTCAACACTTCTTTAGTCTTGGCTTTCTTTGTAAGCGCTTCAACATGAAGACTACTCAGATGATTCCTAATGTGAGCAGCTATCTAAGAGTTGGAGGGATTGGAGAATGGTCTCTCTGCTAACTCAGCAATGTCAAACTTGCTTGAGTGTAGCAGAGCAGATGTATCAAGTCTGTTCACTTGACCATTCTCCCTTTCCACAACAAAGCTGTGTGTAGCTTCTGTTGGACTCAACAAGTATATTAATAGGTTAATGCTTAAAAGGATAATGCTTGCCATAATCAAACATAATGTGTTCTAACATTCAAACAATCATTAACTAAGACATTAGTATCATTAACACTCATTACATATACTAATATTGCTTAAATTTCTTTTTCAGGTTTGTAGATAAAAAGGAATTTTTGCTAAGTGTCGGCAGCGGATGAAGAGTTCTCCATAGCGGATGACTAAGAAGATGCAGCGGATGAAGATCAAGTCCAAGTGCCCATAATGGATGAACAACACACACAGCGAATGACTAAGTGCACAGCTGATGAACTATCCACAGCGGATGAACATTTCCACAGCGGACAACATACAAAGCAAACACACACTAGTGTTCACAGTGGATGTTCATCCATAACGGATGAACATTCCACAACGGACAACATACAGGCAAACACACAAATGTTCATAGTGGATGTTCATCCACAGCGGATGAACATTTCCACAGCGGACAACATTCAAAGCGAACACACACAAGTGTTCACAGCGAATGTTCATCAACAGCGGATGAACATTCCACAACGAACAACATACAAGCAAACAAACAAGTGTTCATAGCGGACATGTTATCTGACTTCCATAGCGGACAGCTTAACATCCACAGCGGACAGCTAATCATCCATAGCAGACAACTTATAGACTTAGGATTATTTATGTAATATTCATTTACATAAGGGTAGTTTAGTAATTGTATATAGCTCTTTGTATAGGCTATAAATAGCATACTACCCTAACCCTTTGTAAGCTTTTGAACATTCAATACAATCAAGCAGTTATTATCATACAAGCATTCAATCACTAGCAATCACACACAGACACACACAGATATCATAGCATCTATCATGGGTTTCTGCACCATGATTGATGTTTGTTGAATACAAAATATAACAATCTGTTGTTATATCTTGTTTGAGAGATTTGAAAAGATCCTTAGGGGAATCAACCTATTTATGTTTTTTATTGTTTGTCTAAGTTCATAAGCATCACACTGTTAGGTTGATTTCATCAGGTGGTATCAGAGCCTTGGCTCAAATCATACATTGATTTTCGTTCCTCTCAATCAACAACATGATATCTGTGGTTTTTTAGCTTCAAAACATACATTTCGAACTGAAAATCATCACAACAACCTTCTTCTACACCAAACATTCATCAAATGCTTAAAACATGATTTCTTAATCTGTTTTTGTGCATTGTGAAAAAGATTCTGTGTTTAAAGCTCAAAACATCATTCATACATGATTTTCGAACGTGTTCATCACTAAATTCTCTAAAACCCCGTCGGTTTCTAAAAGTTTTCGTTAAAACAGTATACGAATACTGTTCTATCAAGTTTTTATCAAACAAACATTCATTTGAATACTTTGAATCTATTCGTTGTATTTAAACATCATATTTGAGTTGTTTTTCACTCAAAACAGGCTATTAATTTTCTTTAAACAATAAACTGATTGTTGTTTTGGTGAGATTGTTATAGCCGCCAACAAACTATAGGATAAACCCTAGTTTTTATTCATACATATCCTTAAAACATCTACGGTTATTTTTTTTGGTTCATCATCAAAATCAAAGAAGAGACATAATCTTCTTTGAATTTCTGAAAAAGTTACTTTTTATTCCAAAAAGTTAACTTTTAAAAACATTTCTGTGTTTGTCGGGTTTTTGACTTTTATTGACTGATATATTAAAAGTTGACATTTTTTAACAGAATATTTCTTTCTTTTCACCAAGATTTGAAAGTAACATCATTGGACATTAGTTAATTTGAAAATAAAATTAATTAATTTTCCTTATTTGGTAAACAACAAACACACTAACAAACAAATCCTAGTGACTTTAGGATAAAAGCAAATTTTAGCATCGAGCAAAAATTATCAAACATATTTAACTTAAAATGTTAAGTTAAAAAATTTAACAATCATGTCTAATGAAATTTCAGGAACAAACAGTGGTCTCAAACCACCCAGACTCAAGAACTAGTCAGATTTTAAACAATGGAAAATCATGTTCAGAAACTGGATAATTTTTCAAGACCCGAATTTATGGACATCCATAACCGAGGGACCTTACATTCCTCTGACTCTTGGGCCTGATTATAACATACAGAAGCCAGTAAGCTTGAAAAGCGTAGCTGGTGATGACCTAAAAAGGGTCAAAACAGACATGAAAGCATACAGCATATTGGCAATGACTTTGCCATTTGAAATTTTAACACAGGTTGAAAATTTCAAAACAACACATGAACTATGGAAGGTACTTCAAACCATGTGTGAAGGAAGTGAGGAAATCAGGGAAAATTTCAAAACAACACATGAACTATGGAAGGTCTCAAATATGAATCTATGGAGATCAATAAGAAAATGTTACACACACTGCCAGAGAGTTGGACTCAATCAGTCTCTCTGATGAAAGCAACATTGGATCTTGAAGCATTGTCCCTAGATGATCTAGTTGCTAAAGTTGAAGCATTAGAACTAGACGAAAGATCAAGGAATAACAGCACAATCAGACACGTAGAATCCTACAAGTTCAAGGAACTACAACAAACAGACAGTGCATTTTTGACATGCACTGGAGAAGATGAAGATGCAGAATTTTTAGATTCCAGTGAAACATCTTTCTTCTCAGCTCCTGAATTATCCAGTACCAAACAGAAGTCCAAAATGACAGGTGTTCATGCTTCCTATGAATCAACACCACAAAGCAAACATAATTCTCAAACTTCTAGTTCTAGCAAACAACAACAACCAAAGAATCAAAACATGCACAAATGTGAGAAACCCATGGATGCTCTCATTTTCATTTTACAAAATGAAGAGCAGAAAGCAGCCTATGCAGCTTCCTCAACTTTGAAGCATACTTGGGTGCAAGTCTAACACCATCACAAATCATCCAGCAAGACCTAAATGAGCTACCACCAGACATGGTTGAAGAAATGGATCTTCAGTGGTCTATGGCAATGATTGCCTATAGATCAAAACGATTTCTACAAAGGAACAAAGGGCTAAGCATGGATAAGAAAACCAAAATTGGTATTGATATGTCGAAGGTGAGATGCTACTACTGCCAACTATATGGTCATTTCTCTAGAGAATGCCAGCAACCAATAGTTGACAGACATACCAAACAATCACAAGCATCCAATAGGTATCACTCAAATAGACAAATTCCACCTTCAATTAGTATCCCTACTGCACCAACCCTACCACAAATAACACAATACAGCCCAAATCAACACTCAAAATCATCAGCCATGATCATAAAACAGGATGGTGAGTGTGATTGGAGCATGTACGAGGCTGAAATCCAATCTCAAGATCATGCCTTCATGGTAGACATAAAAGATAAGATTTTAGAAATCCCAAAAGAGGTGAGGGAAAACCTTTGTACACAAGCATGCATTGATAAAGTCAATTGATACAGAGAACATGCAGACAAACTTTCAAAGAAAGTTATTGAAACAAACATTTTAAATGAAAGTCTAAAATCAGAACAAAAACAATATAGTGCAAAAATTCTTTCATTACAAAATGATTTAGACAAATTAATGTCTAAAAAATTAACACTAGCAGCTCATGTTGAGTAACTCTCTATATCATTGACTCTGACAAAAACACTGCAGGCTGAAACTGAAGTGAAACTTTAGAAGTTTCAGGAAAGTAACAAGAAGTTTGAAGAACTTCTTGCTCAACAAAGGGCTTTCAAAGACCCGTAAGGTTTAGGATATAATAAG
This sequence comes from Flaveria sonorensis, assembly GCA_025506505.1. Taxonomy (NCBI): domain Eukaryota; kingdom Viridiplantae; phylum Streptophyta; class Magnoliopsida; order Asterales; family Asteraceae; genus Flaveria; species Flaveria sonorensis. The sequence continues at coordinate 34,642,585 of CM046427.1, forward strand.
GTCAACCCACCTTATAATGACAATTATATTCCTCTACCTGACTCAATGACAAACAAACAGGGTGAGTCATATAACCCACATGACAGGACTGATGATTCAAAACAATCATCATTATCATCAAAATCACCATTAACATCAAAAACACCTTTGATAAAATTTGTTAAAAGTCAAGCACCTAAACAAATCAAATCAATAGATTTTTATCAAGGAGAAAATAATGAGTTTGATGAACAAACAACTAATAAAGATAATGTTGATTTATTGAATGATTAGTCAGATCAACTAATTACTGAAACTACAAAAGTTTCAAGTGTGGTTGATACACCTACCAAACAAGCAAAGCAGACTCAAGGTTTTGACATCTGCTCTGGTGGAAGAAAAGCTGGATCTTCCACTGCCTCTACTAAACAAACAAACGAAGGGAAAAGCAAAGCATCAATTCAGCAAAAATAAACAACTATAACTTTTGATGTACCTTTAAAATCAAATTTAAAGACAAAAGTTATTAACAAACAAGAAAATGCAACTTTACCATACTATGAGTGGTGTGATCAACACAAATACCACTGAGAAATGCAAATATGGTAAATATTGCAAGTACTGTCACATGAACAATCATAGTACGGAATCCTGCCATTATCATAACTATTGTTCAATATGTGAGAGAAACAATCATAGCACCGCTAATTGCTTTTTCAATAAGAAAAATAAAAAGCAAAACAAACAGCCTCAGGTTAAGAAATCAACTGAGAAACAACCAATTGTTCCCAATAAAAACAAGGGTTGATTCCCAAGACAAACTCCTTATCAAAAAGTTGTTTTAAATAATGATAAAACTTTTTATGACAACTTTAAACAATCAAATAGGAGACATAAGTCTCAAAACAAACAGCCAACAAACATTAGCACTCAAAGGAGAAGAGCTCAAAGTACTTCTCCTGACAGAGCTAAAAACAATTAGAGGAAATCTAGTGTCACTAGAATTTTCAAACCATTCGACAATGCCACTTTAGAAGAAATTTATATTATGGGAAAAGACAGAAAACCCAAGACCATCTTGGCTTGGGTTGCACCATTTAACTAATTTCTTTGTCTTTGTAGGGACATCAAAAAAGGCCTGACAACATCTGGTATGTTGACAGTGGATGTTCCAGACAAATGACTGGCAATTGTTCCCTCCTTCGGGATTTTAAAAGCAAACATGGAGGAAATGTAGCATTTGGAGGAGATAAGATAGTTGGAAAGATAACCGGTGAAGGAACAGTATCATATGGGTTGATCAGCTTTGAAAATGTCAACTACTGCTCAAACCTCTAGTTTAATCTTCTCAGAGTATCCCAAATCTGTGATAAAGGATATGCAAGCTTATTTGACTCCAACAACTGCTACATTCTGAAGACGGGTTTTCAAAATCCAGAAGATTGCATCCTTTTGAAAACACCGCATCATGACAACACATACATTGTTGATATGAACACTGTGTCAGCATCAACTCCTGAAACATGTTTACTATCAAAAGCATTAGAAGATGTTTCCTAATTGTGGCATAGACGTTGGGACACTCAAATTATAAAAAAATGAATCAACTTGTAAAAGGTGACTTAGTAATAGGTTTACCACAAATAGAATTTTTCTGTACAGACCACTGCACTGTATGTCTAAAAGGAAAACAATACAGAGTGTCTCATAAGTCCAAATTGGTAAACTCTAACAACACACCACTCAAATTGCTTCACATGGACCTTTTTGGCCCAACAAACATCCTAAGCATAGGAAAGAAGCAATACTGTCTTGTTATAATAGATGATTACTCAAGATTCACATAGGTTTTCTTTCTAATACACAAGTCAGAAACATCAGAAATAATCAAATCAATTATCACTAAAATTGAGAATCAATGGGATCTTAAAGTTAAATCTGTAAGAAGTGATAATGATACTGAATTTAAGAATGACTTTATTTCTTCTTTTTGTGCAGAGAAAGTAACCAGTCATCAATTCAGTGTAGCAAGGACACCTCAGCCAAATGGAGTTGCTAAAAGGAGGAACACAACATTAATAGAAGCTGCTAGATCAATGCTAGCTGTCTCTCTATTACCCATATCTTTTTGGGCTGAAGTAATCAATACAGCTTGCTACATTCAAAACAGAACATTAATCATCAAAGAACATTCTAAAACACCATATGAATTAATGTTTAAAAGAAAACCTTTCATTGGATTTCTTAAAGCGTTTCGATGTCCTGTTTTAATATTAAACACCAGAGAAAAATTATCTAAGTTTGCTCCAAAAGCAGATGATGGATTTTTTGTTGGATACTCAGGAAGCTCCAAAGCTTACTGAGTATACAATCCAAGCCTGCACATAGTGGAAGAAACAATAGATGTTGTTTTTAATGAATACTCTTTCACTAAGAAAGTCATTGGATCAGACTGGTTGTTTGATATTGACTCATTAACAAAATCATTTGACACATCTTACTTCGATGTTTCGGGTACCAAGGATGACAATAAGTATCCAATGGTTCCACTTACAACCATAGATGTTCCTTTAACTTCTGATCCTCCAAGGAGAACAAACATTACTCCTTCGAGTACCACGGTTTCAACTCCTCCAGAACAAACAAACACATCAAAAGGAATTTCATCAGACACATCATCTTTATCAACACCTGTTACCACCCAACCACAACCAAACAACCAACCAAAACCACAACAACCAACCACAGTTGAAGAAGATGATGATTATCATTCATTACCTGATACACATCATGAAGAAGAAATCTTAGATTTCTTTCATGATTCACCTCAAACATTCAATGAACCCTCATAGCCAGATAAACAAACAACCACAAATACCCTTGCCCATCCATCATCACCCAACCAAACAATCACTAATCTTGATTCAACCATCCCTGTTGATCAGATTACAACAACCAGAGTTCACAAAGATCATCCTACAAAAAACATCATTGGTGGCCTCAATACCAAATTGACATGAAGTCAATCCGACAGAGCAAACATTTGCTTGTATTCCTGCTTCCTATCTTTAACAGTACCAAAAAACATTACAGAAGCACTTAAAGACAACAATTGGATAGAAGCAAATGCAAGAAGAATTACAGCAATTCAGAAAGCAAGAGGTATGGAAGCTGGTTGATCTACCTGAAGGTCAATACGCCATTGGCACAAGATGGCTCTTCAGAAACAAAGCAGATGACAGAGGAATTGTCATCAAAAAAAAAGCAAGGCTAATTGCCCAAGGATATACTCAAGAGGAAGGCATTGATTATGATGATGTCTTTGCTCCAGTAGCTAGACTTGAAACCATCCGAGTGTTCCTTGCATATGCCTTATCCAAAAACTACATTGTCTTCCAAATGGATGTCAAGTGTGCATTCCTCTATGGAAAGATAGATGAAGAGGTATATGTTGCTCAACCACCAGGGTTTGAAGATTTGGATTTCCCTCACAGAGTCTATAATTAGATAAAGCTCTGTATGGTCTTCATCAAGCACCTAGGAATTGGTATGAAACTTTATCTAAGTTTCTACTATAGAATGGGTACACCCGAGGGAAAATAGATCAGACATTGTTCTTAAAACGAAAAGAACAAGACTTGCTAGTAGTTCAAGTCTATATGGATGACATAATTTTTGGCTCCTTAAACATCTAACTTTGCAAAGAGTTTGAGACTCTTATGCAATCAAAATTCCAAATGAGTTCAATGGGAGAGCTTACATTCTTCCTCGGTCTTCAAGTTAAACAATCAAATGAAGGAATTTTTATCAACCAGAGCAAGTATGTCAATAAGATATTAAAGAAATACAATATGTCTGATTGTACATCCAGCAAGACACCATTTGCAACTGGATTGAAGTTTGGACCCGATCCAGAAGGAACATCAGTTGATCAGAAACTCTACAGATCAATGATAGGCTTACTGATGTACCTAACAACAAGCAGACCAGACATTATGCATGCAGTATGCATGTGTGCCAAATACCAAGCAAATCCAAAAGAATCACACATAAATGATGTAAAGAGAATCTTTAGATATTTAAAAGGCAAACCAGCTCTTGGGCTATGGTATCCAAAAGATGGAGATTTCTCTTTATATTCTTACATAGATAGTGATTATGATACATGCAACAGCAATAGAAAATCCACTACAGGAGGTTGTCAGTTTCTTGGATCAAGATTGATTCTCCTGGCAGTGCAAGAAACAAACAAATGTCTCTGTGTCAACAGCTGAAGCAGAATACATAGCTGCTTCTGCATGCTGTTCTCAAGTGCTTTGGATTCAAAACCAAATGCTTGATTATGGCTTTAATTTTCTTAAAATACCTATACACATTCACAATTTTGCTACCATGTTTATCAGTGACAATCCAGTTCAACATTCAAAAACCAAACACATAGATATCAGATATCACTTTCTAAGAGATTGCTCAGAAAAAGGGTCTGATAAAGTTAACTAAAGCTCATACAGACAATCAATTGGTTGACCTTTTTACTAAACCATTTGATTCTACATGATTTGAATTTCTAGTTCAGTCACTTGGTATGATCAACTATGAATCAAACAAGTAATATTTTCAAAACATTAAACTCAAACAAGCTTGATTTTTTCAAAGTCAAAGTTTAACAACAAACATGCATCTTTCAAAATCAAGATATCAAACAGATATTCATGTTTTCTTATAATCAAACATCTTGAATCACACATACCACTCATGAGAAATGATAGTACACTAGCTTATTCTTCACTTGAGTCATTTTTCACTAATAAAGACTAACATTACTTTGTTTGATATATGGATAGGCTCAGCATGGGACACCTAACAACACATACAACAGTGAAGAACTGAACTCTTATGATTGTGTGGTCAACAACACATCTTGGTTTATGGTAGTTATTGATCTACCCAAGATAGGTTGCTTGTAAAGTAACTGCAATACACCAAGTGCAACAGTAAATAAGTTGCTCAATCATACAATTGTCTCCTCTATTATGATTTTCATAGACCTGGAGTACACAAAGGCATTCTTTGTTGTGCTGAGCACAGACCTGAATGACCTAAATCATGATCCAAAAAGATTTCCAATGAGGAACACATCCGTCTTGGATGAATAATCAATAAAGTCTTTTAGACTACATTCCTTGTGAATGAATCAAAAGAATCCCAAAGAGGATCACCTTCCAAAGTGAAGTGAAAAAGAATCCCAATGAGGATCAAACAACATGGATCAAATTGAGCATTTATACTCCTAAGTAGCTAGGTCATAAGTATTGAAAGTGCTTTCTAGCATATCTTGAGGAGGGTTGTTCTAAACATACAGTCCGATGTGGGGTACATACAACTCATATCAATCAACTCAAAACATGATAATCACTCACTGTTTCAATCAATCATTAATACCATCCATGAGTTTAAGTGGATCATAATATCTGCAATCAACATTGTATTAGTCTATTTCTCTTCTCAAAAACATTCAAACAACTTAGTCAGAATTTATGACTAGTATGATCTCATGTTATGTGCAAATAACTCATGTTCAAACATGAAAACCATTAATTTATTAGTTTGATAAGGCATTATCTTTCTAACTTTTATCAAGCAAGCAATCAATTGGACTTTGATAATTTCCATTCTAACACATACAAATTTTTGTCATTTTATAAAAGGTTTTTATAAATATGCAAAAATTTAGGGGGAGAAAATGAACTTGGAAATATCAAAGACATCAGAATATGTAATATGTGCATAATCATACATTTTTAAAATAAAAAATTTTCTAAATTTTGAGTTTTAAATAAAGCCAAGTCAAGCCAGCACCCAAACACAACAGTTTGACTCACATACATATGCACAATATTGCTTGTGAGTGATATCTTAACATCCATATATTGATCATGTTAGAATTTTAACATTTTAACATACATTTTAACAAACAACATATGATTTGGAAGAAAACATTTCAAAACAAAACATATGCTTCTGAAGAAATCATTTCAAAACAAACAAATTTTAAAATTTTAACAACTGTTGTCACAGCAGACATACAAACATACATCCGCTATAGATACAACAACCATCAAACATGCAAAAACCATCAAGTGTATATAGCTGTAAGGTCCCGTTTCAGGAAACCCCACAGTTGGTCAATCATTGCATAAAAACATTTAAAAGATCAATCATTATCGCAGCGGAATTTAAAAACTTCTCATTTATAGATTAAAACATATCATTTCATTACATCATTCATGTAAATTTCAAAATACAATATCATATCCAAATGTGAATGCCAGCCTCAAAACGCTCCCAGTAGCTTATGCATCCATGCCTGCGCCTCCTCAGCATCAACACAAAAACCTGCCAACTATTATGCATACAAAAAGTCAACGACGCTGAGTGAGTTCTAGTTTTATAAATAAAATACTTTACTTTCGTTAAAACATAACCTTTACATTCGATCGTGATCACACATCATACGTAAACATTGATAATAATAATTATTATTTTCATCATCGTTCATCATTATTCATACATTCATTACATCTTTCAACATCATCCAGATCCTATCTCATGCAATACCCCTGACTCATGCTCGAAAGCTGATACTGTGTCGGGGCCTGTAAACAAACCCCCGACTCATGCTCGAAAGCTGACACAGTACCGGGGTACGCGACAAGGATCTCATCTCGTATGCAACACCCCCGAATCATGCTCGAAAGCTGATACTGCGCCGGGGCCTGTAAACAAACCCCCGACTCATGCTTGAAAGCTGACACAGTACCGGGGTACGCGAGAAGGATCTCATCTCGTATACCCCCGACTCATGCCCGAAGGATGACACAGTACCGGGGCAGGCGTCAAAGGTCTCATCGCTCATTACCTCCATTCTCATTATCTTTCATTTTCGTTACATAATACTTTACTTATGCATTCATACATAATAGGTAAAGCCACAACATACACTACACGAATATCAACAGCAACACACAATATGCACAGCACAACCGGTATAATCAACACAACAGAACTTAGCACAACCATCTACCTCCCAAATCTCCCAGAAATACCTAAGTCTACAAAGAAAAGCGGATGAACATCATAGGCGCATGAGCATCTGAATTCGGTTAAAAACAGTCTAGGCGCATGAGCACTATGCGGGCGCTTGAACACTATGCAGGCTCATGGACACTGCTTGGGCGCATGAGTCACACTTTGGCACATGAGCAGCTCTGGACGCATGGGGTACTTGGGCATATGGGCACAATCTGGGTGCGTGGGAACTGCTGGGGCGCACGAGCCCTGCTTGGGCGGATGAGGTACTTGGGCGCCTGGGCAATTCTGGGCACATGGGCACTAGTTGGGAGCATGTCCAACACTTAGGCGTATGGGCAACTCTGGGCGTATGGGAACAATCTGAAATATAACCTATGCTACAAACAACACCCAAACATCGTTGTAACACATCCTAACATGAATCTACCATGCTACAACACTAAAACAGGCTAAACATCAAACCTAACATAATAACAACCTCTAAAAACATACAACAACATAGCACTATCAAACAACATGCTAAAAACTCAAGGTTTGCTTTTAAAACCTTCTGTTCAGTATGCATAATAGCCCCAAACACTTAGAAAACCAGTAAAAAGGGGATCTAGAAACTCACCTTGAACAGCCTTCGAGTAGGGCACTTCAAACCCGAGACCCACCTGCAATTCACACTTAAAATCCACCAAAACGAGCGCTAAACCCCAAAAATCTTGGTCCAGAACTTGAAAATCCAGCTGAAACCGAACAATTACCCAAGAAATCTCACCTTTTGCAGATTCTTCTTCTTCTTCTTCTTCTCTCTTTAAAACCAGTGAAACTCTTCTTCATTCTTCTTGGCAGCCAAGAACAGGTAGTAAGTGGGGGCATGGGCGGCCATGCCCTCCTTTTTAAACACAATTATATTAACGTTTGCCACTTGCAGAACTTTAGCCCCTCAACTTAAGTTATTTAATCTTTCTTTCTTTATACTTTTCTTTTCTTTTCCTTTTTAATAAATTTTCGGGTGTTACAATAGTGGACAAAATAAACATACATCCGCTATGCAGTGGTGAACATACATTTGTTCACAGCGTATGATGTTGGTAAGGCATCCGCTGTGAATACAGTGGCATTCCACAGCGCCTGACTAACATACGTCATCCGTTGTAGAAACAGTACAAGTGTACACAGGTGAAACATAAGCTATACATCATCATCAAGTAACCACAACACATGATCATAAGTCATCCGGTGTGAATTTACCTTGAACAATAAAGTTTTCACAGCGCATGAACAAATTCTCGTCCGCTGTGTGTAACAAACAAACAAGTGTCCACTGCGCATGACCAAGTAGTCATCCGCTGTGAACATAAGTAAATCAATCAGAGTCCACAGCGCATGACCAAGCAGTCATCCGCTATACACATAGTACAACATCCAACGGGTCCACAACGTACAAGTTTAAAATTGTACAACGGACGCACTATTCACACAGCGCATGTGTATTTCACAGCGGACACTTAAAATTAAAATTTTAAGTTTAAACTATGTACACAGCGGACAAACAAACTGTTTACACAATAGACGTTCATTTTGTCCATTGTATATATAGTTCAACACTTATGATTTTTTCATTCATCATGAGTGAGAGAGAGAAAATCAAATTTTTTTTAAACGTTGCTATAGTGCGTCAAACTCTTAAACCCCCAGATTATCCCAAACCTACAATCTATTTGATTTTTCTTCTGATTCAAGATCAAATAGGTATAACAACATGATTCGTATCATCAAATATTCATCAAAACATCTTGTTCATCTTTTCTGATTCGAACATTATTCGACCTAAGTCGAACATTGAACCAAAATCAAAATTTGAATCATTTGATGTTATCAACCAAATCAAACAATGAATATGTGTTAGATGGACATAGTCGAATGTATTAGGACTGTTGTTTTGATGTAATTTGATTAAGCGTTCATTGGGTTCATGAACTGTCATGATGTTCTTGCCAAAATCATACAAAAACTGATGTTCAATCTTTGAAAATTCTTACACTAACTTTAAATATGTTATAACTTGGTAAACATGTTCAAAAGTTTGTAACTAACACACAAAATCAGTTAATATGGCATTGGATTGAACACACCAACATTAAATTCACATTCCTGAAATGTGCATTCAATGTATTATTTTGATCTTAAAAGTCAAACTGAAATTCATGAACAAGTTGTTGTGAATTGAAATTATTGTATGAATTGATAAAAACAAGTCTTTGTGACAAAACAAACACATTGCAAAATCAATATGAATCAAAACAAATTGAATCAAACAACATTTTCGTGATCAAAATTGATCAAACAGTTGACTTTTGAGGAATTTGTTAAAAGTCATTCAAACATACATTTGAAACAAGTCACAAGTTTTGAGCATAAATAATTCATCATTTTATAACAATCACAACAGTCAATGAACACTTGATCAACATTTCATCATCTCAAACATCATACATCTTTATCATACAAGTTACTAACACATTCTTTTTCATCATTGCAAATATGGAAAACATAGTGTTTGTCAGAGATCATAATCTCTATGCCTTTCTCAATCTAGATTCACCTAAGGCTGAGAACTACAGAGATATCATTCATGCCATAAGACAAACCAGGCTGGTTCATGCTACAACAGCAAGACCAGAGATTTATGAGGATCACATAGTCCAATTTTGGACTCATGCTCATCTAGAGCAAATGAATGATGAGCAAGTAGTAGTCTCCACAGTTCATGATCATCAGATTACTATCTCTGAAGAAGTAATCAGGAGAGTATTACAACTGGGCAATGAAGATGCTGAAGGTCTAGTGGAATTTGATGAAAATTATGTATTACATGTTTTCAGGCAGATTGGTTACACTGGTACCAGAGACAGGAAACAGATCAAGAAGTCTTACATGAGTTCTCAATTCAGATTTCTAATGCACACATACTAGAAAACCATGACAAACAGGAAGAGTGGATGGGATGCCACTTCTTTGAGAAGCTCTTCTGCAATAGCAAGTATCATTGCTAGAAGACCTTTTAACTTTGCAGCTCAAATCCTAAATAGAATGATCTACAACTTGACAAAAGTAAGAAACAAGTTTCAGATGTATCCAAGGTTTCTTCAGATGATCATTAATGATCTTTTGCTAAACATACCAAGAGAAGAGCTATCTTCCAACCTGTTCATTTTAATGAACATGTCTTTAACAGAATCAAGTCAAGCCTTTATCAAGAAGATGAGGTTCCAGTTCCACCTCATATGACAGATCATGATCTTCCTGTGCCTGATATGCTCATAAGGATTCCAGGTCAGGGAGAACCAAAGATGACATTTCAAAATATGATTCACCAACAGCCAATCATACAGCCGGCTCCCATCACTCAAGAAGAAGAAGCAGCCCATTCAAGAGCAAATAGCATAAGAAGAAGCACAAGAACAAGAGCATTTTTAGTTTAAACATCATATCCCTTTATCACTAAAAAGCCCAACTTTCTCAGATCAACAAACATTATCTTCATTTTCGAGAGACATTGATGCATCTTTGGAAGAACACACAAGCAATGAAGAAGAAGTTGGCACTTCCTCAGCTAAAGAACATGTACAAGAAGAGTAACCAATGCTGAACCTGGTGAAAGAGATGAACCGGGTAGTGAAGTACCAACTGAGGATGAAATTGAGTACTCTAAAGTGTTTTTAGTCACTGAGTACAACAAACTGATTAAGAAGTCAAACAATAGAGTGAAAAGGTTAAAAGAGAAGCTAAAGAGCAAAGATGAAGAAATAGATAAGCTCACAACTGATCAAACAGCTCAAAAGTTGATTGTTAAATTCTTAGAACAACAACTAGATCAATCAAATGAAGAGATGAAAGCCAAAGATCAAGACCTTAACAGCACAAGACTAGATGTGACATATTTGACTGAGCAGATAGATGCAAAAGATGCTGAAATTGATGAGCTCAAAAAGATTATGGCTGCTCAAAATGAAGAAATTCAAAGACTAAACATAGAGTTGGAATATATGGATCAACACAGAATGAATGAGGAAGAACATTCATATGATCATGAACATGAGTTAAATGAAGAGTTCACTGATCAATCATCATCATATATTGAGGAAATAAGAACTCACGTACATCATACAGAGCTTGCACTCATTATCCCTGAGGAGTCATACTCAATGGACCAATTGTTTGGTGAGGCAAACCTATTTGAGAACATACACTATTCTCCAATCCTCAGACAGCATTTTCATGAACCAGACACCCAGTCAGCTCAAACAGACACTATTCCTCTAAACACACTCTCTGAAAAGAAAAAAGAACTAATCCAACAATTTGCTGAATCTTTGAAAGAACAACCCATAACATCCAAAGATCAAGCCTCATCTTCATCACAACCTAAATTAAAAACATATGAAAGGAAGAGGAAAAGATTATACCTAGCTTTTTTAATGAAGGGAAAACAATAAGCACAAGAACCAGAAGAGCCTCAATCACCTCCTTTGAAGCTGTTAAAAGTTAAAGCTGAGCCAGTTGATGAAAATGAACCCAAACAGATAACCGCAGAGGTTGCCGTTCTTGAAGAAGGTGAAATAGACCAATCACTTGATCAACAACACCCCATTATCATTCTTAGTGATTCTGATGAAGATGATGAAGAAAGGGATGATAATAAGAACATACAAAACATACAATAACTCTTCCCTGATGATCCTGAACCCTTAATGGGAATTGAGTTGGTAACAAGAGGATTTCCATATGACACATTCATACAGCTTAACCTCTTTGAGGTTAAAGAGTTGCTCAAAGACTTTCAAGAAGTCATGAAAGATGAAAAAGAGCAAACATACAGAAGGTATAAGGAAATCAAGGATCAAAAAGAGCTTCAAAAGAATTTACCAAAGGATCCTCAGATAGAGAAGATGACCTACTCCCAGGGTAAAAGCTGTTTGAGTCATACAAGAGTGCCATATAGGTCATATGCAGGCAGATCTCTATGTCAAATGAAAGAAATGGCTAGAGAGATCTACAAGAACATGCTTGCCAATGCATTAAAACCATAGGTCTTTAGGCCTCATCCTGTATCTTCTCTATCAACTTATCATCAAGCTCCTCCTGAGCTACACCCTATAGAAGAGCCCAGACAATTTATGTCTCACAGGCTATGGCCAGAAGGCAATGAGGTCAGAGAAATGATCAATGATAAAACAAATTTTGTCAAGCTATATGACAGAATTACTATCACTGCTGATGCAAATGAAAGAAAAATTATGGCATGTAAGTATGATGAAACTTGGGATGCAGTTCTAATCAAAAGAGTATCTGGACTTGTCCAATAGTTAACATACATATCCCAGCTTGGATCATTAACATATGAAGACTGTCTTGACCTGTTGTAGTAAAGAATGGTCAATCACATAAACAATCCAAGAGGAGACAATTTCTTTCACATACTAAGATCATACATGAACAAACATCATCATGAATTAAAACAAAATAAGAAAAGAACAACAAGAAGCTATCAAGAGGAAACATAAAAGTGAAGAACCATCCTCTGATATTGACCCAGAATTGTTAGAAAGGGTTGGTTATCCTATGAGGCCATCTGATTTAAAGCTGATTATGAAGAAGATTAAAGGTAACCAGTACAATCATCCAATTACAAAATGGTATTATGATGAAACCTATTTTGAGGTTGTACTTGAGAGAAAACTAGAGGGAAAACAAGCAATAGACATAAGGTTGTTTGATCCTATGGAAATCAAACTCCTTCATCCCTCTTATGTCTCATTTTTGAAAACAAAGACACTCCCTGCTATCGATGATGTGCTATGCAAGGGAGATTGTTGCTACTTTATTCACATGCTAAGAATTTTGGGCACTGTTTATGTGAAGGCTGCACTGAAACAGAGACTGGAAACCAATCAACAACCATTAACTCACATAGAAGGCATAACAGGAATGAGAATATCAGATAATAACAATCTTTAAATCCTGAAAGGAAAACATGTTGTGACCACACTGGTTAGTAATATAGATGTACAGAGCCTAGACCAATCAACTCTGGAACAGCTGGTTCATCTCACAATAGAGAGCAAATATGATGACCAGAAAAATGCAGTTGATTATTTTATAGAGCACATTGTGAACTGTAGAAATGCACTAAGGATTACTCCTTTATCTGGTCAAGTAAAAGAAGCTGCCAAAGATCAAGAGCTTGAGAAAGATATTAAAGAATCCTTGATGGCAACAACTGAAGTTCAAAAGACAGTTGATGAAGCTGGTCCATCATACACATAAAGGTTTCTAAAACACAAATAGACAAAAACAAACAAACAATCTAACCTTTCAACAAACAAACATCCAAACATACATAACAGACAACAACAATCAATCATTAAATCATACAATTATACATGAGTAATCAGTGAAACATACATGTAATCATACAAACATACATGAAAACATACAATCAATCATACAATCATACAAGTCAAACAATCAATCATGCATAACATTCAAACATGCAATCATCAACAGAAGAGATGGCAACATCATTAACAAGCATCAACACACACAATTTGTTACTAACAAACAAAACATTAACAAGCAAACATTAAAGAGATAGTAACATCATCCTTCGGGGGAGTATTATTAGACTCAACAAGTACATTAATAGGTTAATGCTTAAAAGGATAATGCTTGCCATAATAAAACATAATATGTTCTAACATTCAAACAAACATTAACTAACACATTAGTATCATTAACACTCATAACATACACTAATATTACTTAAATTTCTTTTTCAGGTTTGTAGATAAAAATGAATTTTTGCTAAGTGTCGGCAGCGGATGAAGAGTTCTCTACAGCTGATGACTAAGAAGATGCAGCGGATGAAGATCAAGTCCAAGTGCCCACAGCAGATGAACAACACACACACAACGGATGCCTAAGTACAGAGCTGATGAACTATCCACAGCGGATGAACATTTCCAAAGCGGACAATATCCAAAGCAAAAACATACAAGTGTTCACAACGGATATTCATCAATAGCAGATGAACATTCCACGGACGACATACAAGCAAACACACAAGTGTTCACAGCGGACAGCATCCAAGGCACAGCGGACATGTTATCTGACTTTCACAGCGGACAGATTAACATCCACAGTGGACAACTAATCATCCACAGTGGAGAGCTTATAGACTTAGGATTATTTATGTAATATTAATTTATGTAAGGGTAGTTTAATAATTGTATATAGCTCTTTTTATAGGCTATAAATAGCATACTAACCTTATCCTTTGTAAGCTTTTGATCATTCAATACAATGAAGCAGTTATTATCATACAAGCATCTATCATGGGTTTCCGCACCATGATTGATGTTTATTGAATACAAAATATAACAATCTGTTGTTATATCTTGTTTGAGAGATTTAAAAAGATCCTTGGGTGAATCAACCTGTTTATGTTCTTTATTGTTTATATAAGTTCATAAACATCACACTATTGGGTTGATTTCATCAGCTTCATCAAACCTCTGTGGGTCAATTTGGCTTCTAGGAGTGAGGGGATTGGTTGGCAGCTTGTCCTTTTTTCTTGTGTCCACTAGAGTCATCAGTCTCCTTCTCAACTTCTTCTCTTCTTCATTAAGTGTGTCTGAGTTGGTAGCAAGAAGTTAAAGAGCTTGGTCCAGTGTTCCCCTTAGCAGATCAAGGAATGTATCTCTTGTGAGGGAACTGGAAGAGCCATCAATATATTTCAGCTTAATTGTCTCTTCCTCACAAGAGATGTCGCTCAGTGTTGTGCAGTTGAAGAGCTTCTTCTTGATCTCCTTGAACTCTTCAAAGGTCAGGGGCTTAGATGTTTGAGAAGATGGTTTGGGTAGTGATTTGGGTCTGGGTTGTGTTTTGGGTTTGAGGATAGGTAGTGGCGGTGGTTGTTGGGAAGTAGTGGGTGAGGGTGTAGGTAAGGCTGATGGTGTGGGTTTAGGGGTGTAAGGATCTGTGGTTGGTTCACTTTTAATGTGGAAGGGAAAAGGTATTAGTGTAGGTTGTGGTTTGGATGCTGGTGTTGGTTTGGGTGCCATCTTCTGAACACTTGATGTTTGAATTACCTCCTGCCTTCTTCCTAAGCGAATGTCAGCCTTGATGTCACTGACATGTCGCTGTAGGGTCTTTAGGGACATAGGACCCACTTGCCTGCTGGTGAATCCGTGAGCTTTGAAGTAGACTTTCATCCAGTCCCTATCACCTTCACTCTTGGCAGCTGCAAGCTTTGCCTCTTCCTCTTTCTTCTTCTTCTCCTTCAGCTTCTCCCTAGCAGTCTTCTTCCTTTCTTTGTTGATCTGATCTTGTTCTTTGTGGAAAAGAAACAAGATTGTATCATAATCGTGAGGTGTCAGCTCCTCCTGAGAATAGCCTCTAGAGTAGAGAAACGCTATCCTCTCTATCCTCTCCCTTTCCATTGCTTCTTCCTTCTTCTTCCTCTTTTCCTCCTCTATGACCAACCTTGCTTCTTCCTCTCTTTCTTTTTGCAGCAAGGTTGCCTTCTCCATCTTCATAAGCTCATCAAGTGGGAGTAGAAGGATTTCTTTATTGGTTACTCCCTGGCTGATGAGCCTGTCAATGACCTCCACTCTCTTTTTGTTGGTTGATACTTTCTTGAGCGGCTGCTGCTGCTTTGCTACTTGCAGGCAACAGCTTCCCAGTATCAACTCTTCCTTTCTTCTTGAGCTTTTCCAACCTTTCCTCCTCTAGAAGCTCCTCAGCAGTGAGCTTCCTCTTCCCCTTAGGATCAGAGGAAGATTCAGCCTTCGGAGACTCAGGCTTAGAGGTTTCAGGTTGGGGAGAGGGGGTTTGAACTTATGGTATTTGGGAGATGGGAGTTGTAAGGTAGTCCTCACTATTGAGCTCAGATGCTAGGTCAAGAATGTCCTCTGTGATGAATAGGTCATCGGACAAAAAAGATAGTTCAATTATTCCTTCCCCTGCTTGGATTTCTACTTCTGAAGTAATTAGAACTGCACTACCTGTCCCTTCTAAATCGGTTGTTGGGCCATGAGTCTGTATATCCCCTTCGAAGTTAATCTTAAGTTCAATAGAGACCTTAGGTTGACCAACTTCTTTTTTAGAGGTAGGTGGTGCACTCAGCCTTTAAAGCTCATCAGCTTCAAAGTAGGCAACAACTACATCAGGGGAAGGTTGTTCAATGGAGGAGCTTATAAAAAATGTAGTTAAGAATCTGTTGAGCTCTTTAAGCATCCTTGGGTCCACTTGAATAGTAATGGGAGCTGGTTGCAGGGTGTTGCTATGCAGGATAAAAAGAAGATATGGCATCAAGAGAAGTTGTTGTGATGGCTAGGCTGGATTCCTCATGTCTTTGTTTCTATACATTCTCCCCTTTTTGGTAGCATCATCTTGAGAAGTAGATGTGCTGGAGGAAGAACTTAAAGAAACCTAAATTGGTACGTGTCTGACAGACTTCTCAATCTGTGTGTCAGCTAGTTTAGCCTTAAGATTTTCTATCTCAAGTTGCTGAGTGGCAGACTTGTCCTCTAAAGTCTTAACCTTTGATTCAAGATTTGAGGCTTTAGAAAGCAAGTCTCTAACAATGATTTTTAGACTACCCTCATATTTTTTTGAAGAATCATTGGGAGATGATATAACATACCTAGAATGTTCATCATCACCACCAGTAGTGGTTTCTTGGTGCCATGGATACCCTTGCTTAGTGATGTCTCTTTCAGAGGATTCAATTGGCAAGGTTGGTGTAGACTCTGTCTCACTAATCTTACCATTGTCCTTTAAGGTTAGTGAAACACTCTTAATAGTGGTAGCTGAGCCTACATGAGTCACCTCCACACCAGTTTGACTCACCTCAGTTAGGTTTAGCTAATGTGGGCTAGACATTAAAGCTTCCCTGGGGCTCAGTTGATCTTGAGAGTGGTGTGGTAGATCAACATCATGGCCCAGATGAAACATAATGTCATTATTAGGTCAGGTTAATAGGTCAATAAAGGATAGAGAAGTTATATCTAGTGACCCGAGACCTTGGTCAGCACCTAATGGCTCTTCTGCAATAGCAATTGAGCCAATGATGCGGCTGTCCCTTTTTGGCTACTCAAGGGAGTGTTGAGACTCACCCTGAGGGCTAATGGCTTGGGTTGTGGGCTCATCAGGTTGAGACTGAAGAGAGTCAACATTGATATTAAGGTCAATGGTGGAGGATGGTTGGACCTCTGGCTGAGTGGGAGCCTTGAGTTCCACTCGAGCCTTTTTGGTTTGAACAGAGGGGACCTGATCAATCAGAGTAGATTGATCAGGGGTTCGTTTGGGGCATCTTATGTAAGTAATCTTGATTGGATGGGAAGAAGTGATTGGCATTTTAGTGATGGTGTCTGGTGTGGGTTCATCACCTGCTGGGCTTGCAGGGATGTCACCAGGAGCCGTTGGCTCAAGCATACCTGGAAGAAGATCAGTGAATGTTCCAGTGAAGTTGGTGGATAACTTCTTTAGAGTTTTGAAGATGCCAGGCCTCATATGAGGGACCAGTAGAACATCTGTACATTGTAATTTGTCCTGATCGAGCTCACAGTTGATTATGTGCTGAATGAACCGGGGATACATGTAGAATGGATCCCGGGTTAGATTGCCTCTTAATTTGTCTTGATCCAGCTCATAGTTGATTATGAGCAGGCCCTTTACCCACTCATGGACAAGGCAGGCCAAATCATATGGGATTTGATCCCATCCCCCGGACTTGTTGGATAGGCAGTGCAAGATGATGTGCAACAAGAACTTCCAATTGTAGGAGAAACTGAACTTGTAGACTCTTGACTTGCTTACATCGCCACCATATCCCATCTAAGTATAAGTGTCTTCCAACTAAAACTTGGGGAATTCAGTAGGGGCGCCCTCATAATGAAGCTCCAGATGCTCCCTGATGATTGATTCAGTAATGGTGATCTCCTGCCCACAGATCGTCGAACTGATGACCCTTTCATCATTTAGTGTTTCACTTCGACCATTTGCCTAAAATTCAGCCAAATGGTTAGAGTAGATGGTAGTGTTAACAGTGACGTAGTGAAGTATGCCGATTGGGATAGAAATTTGACAATAGGAGCAAAGTCAGCATCCTTTGAAGAATCAAGGATGGCAACTTGGTTATGTTGGGGATTTAGGGCCATTGTTAAGAGGTGATGTTGAATCAAAGGAATTTGAGAGTGAGTGAAGAAGATAGTGCAAATTTGGGGCTTTTGCAATGGTAAAGAAAGTAAAGAAAAAGATTCGGAAGTTTTTTAAATGGGGATTAAAAAGCCAAACCGATAAGATGAAAGGACTATTTGGGTTTGGATTTGACAGGGGCGGTAATGTAATTCATTTAAAATATTCCGACATCATCAATAAAATCTTACCTTTTTACAGGGTGGGGAACAAAGATTTCTGTTATACAGTAAAGGTTTTCTTTCGAAGGTAAATTTGCTTCCGAGAGAAAAAACTTGTTTTTCTAAATATTTTCTTCCGAAGTCATTTTACTTCCGAAAGCAAATCATGTCTTAATGACAAATTTGCTTTCGAGAGTACTGTCTTCTTTCGAGAAAAGAAGTTAGTAAGCTGCGAATGTAGATTCGATCTATGATCAATTATTCTTCCGAGGCTAAAAACTCTTCGGAAGAGAATATTTATGCAGAGGAATTTTCCTTCGGAAGATGGACAAAGATCTCTTCTGTGGGTAAATTTCTCTTTGGACATACTTAGAATTTTAAAGAAAGCCTTTTTGTAACAGAGCTTAGATTGTATTTAGACAACGTTGACAAGACATATTTAAAAAGGTTTTTCAAAAGAGAAGAAGTAGTCAATGTTAATCATCCTAATAGCTATAATTAAATATTTAAATCATTGTTCATCAAAGGCTTTGGTGAAGAAGTCAGCATATTGTTCATTTGAATTCACTTTGACTAGCTTTATTAGATTTTTCTCAAGAATATCTCTAATGAAATGATACCTGATGTCGATATGCTTTGTCATGGAGTGCTTGACTGGATTTTCTATGATAGAAATAACACTCTTGTTGTCTATATGGATAGGAGTCTCTATGAAGTTGAAACCATAGTCCAGCATCTGATTCTAAATCCATAGCAGTTGAGCACAGTAGCTCACAACAACAATGTATTCAGCTTTAGCAGTTGATGTAGAGACACATGATTACTTCTTGCATTGCTAGGAGATAATCCTTCCACCAAGAAATTGACATCCTCCAGATATGGATTTCTTGATGATGTTGCAGCCACATTAATCACTATCAGTGTACCCATAGAGATTGAAGTCATTATTCTTAGGATACCAGAGACCCAGTTTGGGAGGTCCTTTGAGGTATCTAAGAATTCTCTTAGTAGCAATTAGGTAAGACACCTTGGGAGCAGCCTGATATCTTGCATAGATGCAGGTTGCAAACATGATATTAGGTCTACTTGCAGTGATATACATCAGAGATCCAATAATCACCTTGTACTGATGCTAATTAGTATCCTCCCCCTCGGAATCAGGACAAAGATTGTGATTTCTGGGTATAGGTGTCTTGGCTGGCTTATAATCTTTCATCTCAAATCTCCCTAAGATATCCATGACATACTTAGATTGATTGAGGAAGAACCCTTCTTCCATCTGCTTTACCTGAATTCCAAGGAAGACGTCCATCTTTCCTATGGAAATCATTTCAAACTTCTTCCTCATGACGCCTTCAAATCTTTGCACATTTGGTCATTTGAGGAACCAAATATGATGTCATCAACATATACTTGAGCAAGCAGCATGTCCTTCCCAGACTTCTTTATGAATAATGTCTTATCTATGGTGCCTCTGATGTAGCCATTCCTAAAAAGAAACTGAGACAGGGTCTCATACCACAGCCTAGGTGCTTGATGCAACCCATAAAGAGCTTTATCCAGTTTGCACACATAGTTGGGGTGCTGTGGGTATTCAAATCTATGTGGCTGACACACATAGACTTCTCTATCGATATCCCCATATGAAAATGCAAATTTAACATCAAGTTGATAGACAATGAAATTCTTGGATGCTGCGAAAGCAAAGAAGATTCTAACAGCCTCAAGTCTTGCAACAGGTGCAAAGACATCAGTGTAATCTATGCCTTCCTCTTAAGTGTATCCTTGAACAACAAGTCTTGCTTTTTTCTTGATGATCAAACCTCTATCGTCTCTCTTATTTCTAAACACCCACTTGGTGCCAATGGGGACTTGGCCAGGTGGTAATGGACATAAATTCCATACCTTTTGCCTCTTGAATTAAAGTAACTCCTCTTGCATAGCTTCAACCTAATTATTGTCCTTGAGGACTTCTTCCACCTTTTTTGGTTCCATTTGAGAGAGAAAGCATGAGTACAAGCAGTCATTCATATTATGGGTCTGATTTCTTGTTCTCACACCTTCTGAGATACCCCCAATGATGTTTTTAGCTGCATGAGTGTTATGTATCCTAAGCCTAGGAATCACATCTAGCTGCATAGATAGATTCAGGTTTGAGAAGTTTTGTTCAAGATTTTGAACACAATGACCAGCTGATGTTTCATGCTCATTCAATGAGGACTGATTGAATGAATGTGTGATAGCATCATTGATATTTTGCTGAGAAGCAGCATCAACGGTTGCCTGTTCCTCTAGATCATTGTCTTCATCAGCTTGGTGTTGAGTGCTTGAGTTGTCAATTGCTGGGTTATGAGTCTCAGTTGGCTGACAACTTGTTGAAGCTCCATTGTTTCCTGAGATAGTCATGATTTCAGGACTTCCAAAAGTGGGAGCTTGTTCTTCAATTCTTCTTGGAGAACTGGGAATAGGTCTGGGTAACACAAATAGTTCATCTTCATATGGGTCACTTTGAGTTCCTGTTCCAGCTGAAACATTCTCACAAGATGGTTTAGAATAGTTTGGAAACAACTCTAATTTGAAGATATGATCAGGACCATTCCCCTTAACATAAGGAGTGTGCTCATTAACAAAAATGTTTGATGAATCCTCAAATTGTTGATTTTTGATGTGATATAGTCTATAAGAAATAGAGGTTGAAGAATATCCAACAAAGATAGCATCATCCTACTTTTCAGCAAATTTTGCTAAATTGTCCTTTGTGTTAAGTATGGTACACCTGCTGCCAAAGGACCTAAGAAAGCCAATGAACGGTGGCCTCTTGTTCCATAGCTCATAAGGGGTTTTTCCATGGGGCTTAACAATGAGAACCCTATTCTGCACATAGCATGCAGTGCTGACTGTCTCTGCCTAGAAAGTTAGAGGCAGCTTTAAATCAGCTAACATAGTTCTTGCAGCCTCAATATGTGTCATGTTCCTCCTCTCAGCAACACCATTCTGTTGAGGAGTTCTAGGAGCACTATATTGTCTGGTAATACCTTTATAGTTACAGAATGAGTCAAGAACTTGATTCTTAAACTCTGTCTCTTAATCACTTCTAATGATTTTTACCTTGTGATCCTTTTGATTTTCAATTTTAAGAATAAAAGATTTTAAAGTTTTAGTTATTTCAACTTTAGTTCTTAAAAAGAATACCCATGCAAATCTTGTAAAATCATTAACAATCACAAGACAATATGATTTCCTTGTAATGCTCATTATACTTTTGGGCCCAAAAAGATCCATGTGTAATAAGTGTAATGGAGTGGTGATGGAGTTAACCTCTTTGGATTTGTGAGTACCCTTATGTTGCTTTCCTTTCAGGCAAGCAACACAGTTATCTTTGTAGAAAAACTCCTTTTAAGGCACACCATGTACCAAATTATTTTTAACCAGCTTATTCATAGTTTTAAAATTAACAAGGCATATTCTCTTATGCCAAAGAGTTGACTCATCACCATTGGCTTTGGAAAGAAAGCAAGATACTTCACCTAGTGGGGAAGCATTGTTAATGTCCAACTTGTACATATCCCCTCTCCTGGGAGATCTAAGAAGCACCAATTCCTGAGGAATTGTCATCCCGGGTTTGAGGATAATGCACTCATATTCTGTGAAAAGCATTTGGTGCTTTTGATCATAGAATTAAGAAACACTTAACAGATTGTGTTCAAGCTGTTTGACAAAGTTTACTTTGTCAACTTTTAACTTACCATTGGATAAACTACCTTTACCAAAAATGTATCCTCCGGCTTCACCTCCAAACTAAATAGGATCTCTATCAAAATGTTCAAATTGTTATAGGAGAGATCTGTTCCCTGTCATGTGCCTGGAGCATCCACTATCCATAATCCACACATTTTCATTCTTGTCATGTGGATATCCCTGCACATAAGGTGAAATAATTAGTTACTATTGGAAACCCAAGCCTTGTGGGTCTTGGGTTCTTCCAATGTAGATGATATAACTGAACCAAATTGTATGTATGTGGGTTCAATTATAGTTTGTGACGAAGAGGTTTAGGCTACAACATCTTTCTTCTTGAAAGAGGTTTTCACCACCTTTTCTTTTGAATCCGTTTTCTTCTTGGAAGGTTTCAAAGGATTCCTTTTGTTCCTTTGTTTGTTCTTTGGCTTGTCTTCCGAAGTTATTTTCCTTTCAGTAGAAGGAGTTTCCTCCGAAAGCAACTTAGCTTCGGAAATAAGTTTTACTTTTCTTAAGACTTGGACCATATGGTAAGGTCCAAATATTAAACCATCCTTGACTCCTTCTTTCTTAACATTGTTGCATAATGTGTGCTTGCTGGATTGTAGTAATAATCCTTTGCCATGAGATTATGCAGACCATAAATTATGCACTCAATGTTATTCTTGGTGGGACATGTGGACTGTTGTTTCTTGCACATCTTCTCTTCTTCAACAGCCTTTCCCTTCAATTTTTGATCCTTCAGCTGGATCGGAGTGATGGTACTACACTTTTTTCCTAAATCAGAAATTCCAACCACTTGGAATCCAGCTGACATGAATACACCCTTTTGCCTTGGGTCTTTCTTTATCATAGTCTTAGCCACCTTTTTATTAGTTTTTCTTGCTGCCCTGATCTTGTTCTTTCTGGCTTTGGTGCTAAAGGATTTATCAACTGTGGGGATAAGGTTTTCTACCTTATCCTTTCCTGTGGTGGTTTCCATTATTGCATCATTCTTCTGCTCACTAGGTAGTGGGTCAGCAGTTAGAACCTCTTGCTTATCAGTACCATATCTTGGCTGTTTAATATACATAAGAGAGTGTGGTGGAGTAATTTCATTAGATCCCAACCTACTTTTGTTTTGATAGCATACCTTGGAGTAGGAGGATGATGCTATAATGGTGTTGAAGTTATGCTCTTGAATAACATACTTCTCTGCTTTAGCCTCAGCTATGACTAGCTGGGCTTGAGCTTCAATCAACTTGGATATTAGTCTTTTATTTGAGTCCTGTGGTTGGTATGTTCACGTTTTAAAGAGGACACAGTTTTCTCTAACTCTTCTATTTTGAGTTTATAGTCAAATTATGCTCTCTTAAAATCAGATTTTAGGATATTTAAGGACTCAATATCATATCTAATTTCCATGTTGTATTCCTGATACAATTTAACCTTATCAATACAGGCTGGGGTATAGAGATGTTCATATACCTTGTTGTCTTCAGTTCCAGCCATGAGAGCTTGAGCAGGGGTGATATCTTGCACCATTAAGCTCCAGTCAACCTCTTGAGCAACAGCTGCAGTTTGCGGCTCAATGGGTTTGGTTGTAGATTTTGAGGTAGCACGATGTTGGGACACTTGAGCTGCTCCAGGATTAGATCTTGGAGGTTTACATTCCCTAGCAAAGTGACCAAGCTAGTTACAGTTGTAGCACTTGGCCTTGCTCTTATCAAAACCAAATTTGTTGTTATTTGGGTTCTGAGGGAACTGCCTTCCGGTTCTTTTAAAGAACTTCTTTGCTCTGTAGGTTAAAAGAGCCATCTATTGGACAATGTCCGTATATTCAACATCATCCTGGCTGAAACACTCTAGATCATCAAAATATAATTGAAAATCTCTAGAGTGCTCACTCCCTGAAACAAAAGCACAACTATCCTGTAAAGGAGTGTGTTGAGCTTGTTGAGACCTGGGTGTCTCAAGGAAAGTGATGTATGGCCCAGAGGAGGATGATGCTTGTTAGGGGTAGTTCAGGTACAACTGTGGCTGGGGAGTTTTTGATCCTTTAGTAACATGTAGAGCATTATTGGCTGTAAGATTTGAGGGTCTGTTAATTTTATGGCTCTTATGAGTCTCCATCTCTATACGGTATCCATCAAGGATTTCATACAGTTCAATCATAGTGAGAGTGTTGGGATTTTCAATTCTCTTGCTTAAGACATAGTAAAAAGTCCACTCATGAGGAAGTGCACTCATGAATTTTCTGACTATGTCTCTTTTCTCAAGAACTACTCCCATAGTCTGAAGAGAGGTGATCAAGTCCATATACCTGAAGTATTGTTTGCTCAAGGTCTTACCAACAACATAAGTGAAGTTCTCAAACTTCTGCTTCGGCATATCTTTCTTGGTCTCCTTTGATTCAGTAGAACGAGAGTACATCAGCTTCAAAGCGTCAAATAGTTCTTTGGAAGTCTCGCATTGCTGAAAGCCTACCATTATGGAGTTTGGTATAGCAGTAAGCAACATGGTCATGGCTTTGCAGTCGATGTCCATCTTCTTAAAGTCTTCATCAGAGTAGTCTTCAACAGCTTTCTCAATAATGGTGCCATTAACAGCCGGTGCCGCCACCTTTGGTTTGTAAGGACCATGAGTGACAGATCTCCACATGCGGCTATCTTGATACTTGATGAAACCTTCAATACGTTTGTGCCAGGTTCCAAAATCAACAGGGTGATCATAGGAGCCTTGGTCATGGTTCCCATCTTAGACTCTGAAATTTTTTGGTTAAGAGCCATTTGAGTGAAATGACTAAGTGTGAAGAAAAAAGGGTGACTTAGGATGGTTAGATCTCACAATCAAAAGCCTAAAAAGATCTGATACCAATTACAGGATCGGTGTTGGTCTCACAACATAGGTTTTATCTCTCAAACTCACTTTATCTTACTCGGTTGATAAAGCAGAATCTCTAACTAAGTTGACAATAATATTATAAGTTAATGAACATAAGAATGGTTTTCAAGATACTTGTATATACTATTTCCCAACTCAGTATTACAAGACTCTTACAAGCATGGTTACTTAAGATACAATGAGAAACTATATATACTACTATCTACAGCTGGTTATACTTGGAAAACCAGCTAGAATTTACCACTAGACAAATACTACATTGCTAAAAGTAAAGTATCTAAGATAAAATACTATCCTAGATTAGGTAGTCATGACAGGTCCATGACTTACCTTTTGTCACCAACTAAGAATGGTAATTGTACTAACTGATTAAGGTGAACAGTTGATTAAAGTATGGTCAACTACATGGTCTTGGGAAAGAGCCATGCAGTATATCAGAGTTGCCAGCGGATGTCAGACAACCCATACTTATGTCCACTGGTTCATAGTTGATTCTTCCGAAGGTAAATGGCTTTAGAAGAATAAGTTCTTCTGAGGCTATTTATACTTTGGAAGAATCAACTTCTTCCGAGTCTTTTGAAGACTTTTTTTTGGATCTTTTAAGTGTGAATACTTTGGAAGGAGAACTGTTTGGTCTCGGAAGAGTTGGTTCTACTTTTGGAAGTTCTTCATATACTTCGGAAGAAAAACTACTTAGTCTCGGAAGACTTAGTTCTCCTTCAGAAGTTCTTCATACTTAAGCTTCGGAAGATCTTCAACTTGTCTTCAGAAGAGAAGCTTTGTCCTCGGAAGACATCTTCAATTGTAGTTCAAAATACTCTAACTGTTATTTTGGTTGCTCCAGCCTCATATGATTTAACATTAAGACATACATTTTGAAAAATAATCTTGAAATTAATTTAAGAAAATTTACTCAAAGTTAATCATCCCAATAGCTGATACAAGATACTTAAATCTCTGTTCATCAAAATATTTTGTTAACAAATCAGCATATTATTTATCTGTGTTAATTTTGACTGGTTTTATCAATCCCTTTTCAAAATTATCTCTTATCAAATGATACCCAATGTTGACGTGCTTTGACTTTGAGTGTTGCACAGGATTCTCTATGATAGAGATAGCACCGTTGTCAATGTGGATGGGAGTCTCCTTGAAGATGAATCAATAGTCCAACATTTGATTTTGAATTCAAAAGACTTGGGCAAAGCAGCTTGCAGCATCTATGTATTCAGACAAAGGATTGTTTCTTTCATTTCCATAAGGCTATCCTTCCACCAGGGAATAACATCCCCCTGATATAGACTTTAAAGTCATGTTGCAGCCACCATAGTCACTTTCTGTATAAGCATACAGAATGAAGTCAAAATTCTTTGGATGCCAAAGGCCCTGTTTGGGAGCCCTTTGAGATATCTAAGAATCCTCTTGACAACAACCAGGTGTGACATTTTGAGGTTGGCTTGATATCTTGCATATATGCATATGGCAAACATGATATTAGGCCTACTGGCTATGAGGTACCTAAGAGACCCAATCATAGCCCTATAGAGGTGTTCATCAACATACTCCCACTCAAGATCTGGTCCTAGGGAGTGGTTTCTGGCTATGGGTTTCTTAGCAATCTTACGCTTAGTCAGACAAAATCTAACTAGTATGTCTTGAACATACTTTGATTGCTTTATGAAGATGTCATTATCAACCTGTTTCACTTGAATATCTAGAAAGAAATTGAGTTCCCCCATAGCACTCATTTCAAATCTATTCTTCATTAGCTTCTTAAATTCTTTACAGAGAGCTTTGGATTAGTTGACCCAAAGATGATGTCATCAACATAAACTTAAACCAGCATCAAGTCATTCCCTATACCTTTGATGAAGTGTGTGCTGTCAATAGTACCCCTCTTGTAACCATGCTGAACAAAGTACCGTAATAGTATCTCATACCATTTCCTTGGAGCTTGATGCAACCCATAAAGAGCTTTGTCAAGCTTGTAGACATAATCATGATGATCTGGGTGCAAAGCCAGGTGGTTGATTGATATAAACTTCTTTGTCTATCATTCCATATAGAAATACACACTTGACATCAAGTTTCTATACCTTGAAATCCTTGGATGCAGCAAAAGCAAAGAATATCCTAATAGCATCAAGTCTTGCTATAAGAGCAAAAACATTTGTGTAGTCAATCCCTTCTTCTTGAGTGTACCCTTGAACAACTAGTTTTGTCTTGTTCTTGATGACAAGTCCTCTATCATCCTTCTTATTCCTAAAAACCCACTTGGTACCTATTGGTGTCTTCCCATGAGGAAGAGGGCATAGGTTCTAAACCTTTTGTCTTTTGAATTGAAGCAGCTCCTCTTACATTGCTTTAACCTAACTTCCATTATTCAAAGCTTCATCAACTTTCTTTGACTCAATCTGGGACAAGAAAAAAGAGTATAGACAAACATTTTTATCATGGGTTTATCCTCTTGTTCTCACCCCTATCTCAACATCTCTAAAGATGTTTGTAGTGGGATGTGGCTTGTGGATTCTTAGTTGAGGAATCATAACAAGTTGGTTTGACAGATCTAAATTAGTGAAATTCAAATTTGGTGATTGAGTAGCTCCCACCACATCAGCACACTTATTAAGAGAAACTTGATCCAATGAGTGTGTGACATCATTGATGTTGTATTCATGGAGAGGTTGTCAGCATCATGGAATTCTTGATCACTATCAGCATCTCCATCTCCTCTTACATTGCAAATCCTTTTATTTGAATTATATGCCTCTGTGCTAGAATTTATAGGTACCTCAGATGTATCAGCTAAAGAGTTTGTCATAGTTATGCTGACATGATTTCCAACTGCAAGGCTAGTTACCGTTGGAGCTGAAGAAATTTTATCACTTGGTCTTCTTAGCTCAAATCTTAGGTTAGGATATCCTGCTTATAAGCTACCTGTAGATCCTAAAACATCTTCACAAGATTTGTTAAAATAGTTGGTAACTAAATCAAGATCAAATAGCAAATCTGGACCAGAACCTTTCACACTTGGAGTGCACTCATTTAAGGTCCATTGGCTGACTCCTCAACTACTCTAGTTTTGAGATTTTATACTCTATAAGCCTTAGCTTTGGAAGAGTATCCAATAAAGTGTACATCATCTGAATTCTCAGCAAGTTTGGCTATCTGATCTTTGGTATTCAAGATGGTGCATGGATATCCAAATGATTTGAGGAAACCAATGAAAGGTCTCCTTTTGTGCCACATCTCATAAGGTGCTTTACCATGAGTCTTGACTACTAAAACTCTGTTCTACACACAGCAGGCCGTGTTGACTACTTCTACCTAGAAGGTGATAGGAAGTTTAAAGTCAGAGAACGTGGTCCTTGTAGCGTCAATGAGTGTCTTGTTTCTTCTCTTAGCAACACTATTTTGTTGAGGAGCCCTAGGAGCACTATATTGTCTTGTAATACCTTTTTCATCACAAAATCTCTCAAGGATTTGGTTCTTGAATTTGGTTACTTGATCACATCTTATGATTTTGACCTTGTGATCACATTGATTCTTAATTTTTGGAATGAAGTTCTTCAAGATCTCAGGGGTCTCATCCTTAGTTTTAAGAAAAAAGACCCAAGTGTATTTTATGAAATCATCTATGATCATCAGGCAATATGAAGTTCTTCCTAAACTCATTACACTGGTGGGGCCAAAGAGATCCATATGTAATAAGTGTAGGGGAGTAGTGATGGATTTCTTTTTCTTTGGCTTGTGAGACACTTTGTGTTGCTTTCCTTTCAGGCATACAACACAATGGTCATCACTTGTAAACTCTTTCTTTGGCATTCCAATTACCAAATCATATTTAATTAATTTATTCATATTTTTAAAGTTTACATGGCACATTCTTTTATGCCAGAGGAAAGACTCATCACTATTTGCTTTAAATAGAAAGCAAGAAACTTCTTCTGAAGGGGATGTTTCCTGCAAATCCATCTTGAACATGTTTCCTTTCCTGGGGGCTCTGAGCAGGATATACTCTTCAGGAAGGATCAAGCCAGGCTTGAGAACAATGCACTCATGCTTAGTAAAGAGCATGTTATGTCTCCGATCACAAAATTGGGATACACTTAGTAGATTGTACCCTAGCTCCTTGACAAAGTTTACCTTCTCAATGTTGAGCTTACCATTTATGACCATGTCCCTTCCTGTGATGTAACCACCTGATTTTCCTCCAAAAGCAACTGGCCCTCCATCAATTTTCTTAAAGTTTTAAAGCAAAGAGCCATTGCCTGTCATGTGCCAGGAACAACCACTATCAATGATCCATACATTTCCCTTGGTCTTTAAATTTTCCTACACAGAAATAGATGGGTATATCAAAGTGAATTAAAGATAGTTCAATAGTTAGTGATCCTATATGCAAGCTTTGAGTATCATTTGTTATTGTTGATAAAGAACTTTCAGTCACATGGGCTTCCTTTATCTTCCATACCATGGTTGGAAGAGTATACTTGGCCTTCAAGACTTTGGAATTTTTGATGACTTCGAAAGTTTTGGAGATTGGACCTTCGGAAGCTTTTGCACCCACTGCAGCCGACTTCAGTACTTCTGAAGCATTCCTTTCTTCCGAGACCAAAATTTCTTCCGAATGTAATTTTTCACCTATCATCTTCTTCACTTCGGAGCTTTCTAAGGAAGGTGGTTTTCCTTCGGAAGCTATCTTCTTCTTCTTCTTCTAAAAAGTTTTCTTCTTGGTCATATGGAAGGTACCTGTCATCTTCTTCACTTTAAATAGAAGGCTGAACTTGAGCTCTTTCCACTTCCTTCTTCACCTCCATAGATGATGTATCAAGCTTCTTAGGGTAAGGCTTGCTCTTGGAACCAGATGGTTTAGGCTGTGTAGCAATGGTGCATATTTGATCAACCTTCTTCTCTTGACTAGGATGATTTAGACATGAACTAGGACTTTTGGTACTAGAGTTCATAGTTGAGTCCTTAGTCTTCACCACTTCAAACCCAGAAGAAATAAAAACTTTTTTTTTCTTGGAGTTGATGGTGGCCTTTATCTCTTGGGATTTCTTTGATTTTATTTTGGCTACCCTGATCAAGTACTTCCTAGCTGAATTGGTCATTCCTTGGTTCTTTCTTCTCTCTAGGAGCATAGTGATCCTTCTTAGGATGATCCTTCTCACTCACTATAGATTTATCCTTCACTATCTCTTCTTCATCTTTATCCTCTTCTTAGATAGGATCAAAGAAGGGCTGCTCATCTTGACTAGTTTCACACCTTGGAGATATTACAGATAGTAGAGTGGGGTGGAGGAGCTATCTCACTTGAACCCAATCATTGCCTATTCTAAAGAAAAATCTTTGCATGCATGGATGAAGAAGTGATGTTCTTGAAAGTTTCCTTTTAAAGAACACACTTTTCTGCCCTGGCTTTGCTATTCATAAGCTCAACCTGGCATTCAGTTAACTTGGTAGTGAAATCTTTAATTTGAGTCCTGTAATTATGTGCTCTTGCTTAAGAGTTGAAATTGTTTTTCTAAATCTTCTAATTTTAAGTTTATAATCATTTTCTGCTCTTTTAAAATCAGCTTTCAAAATATTCAAGGACTCAAGGTCAGATCTCACTTCCAGGTTATAGGACATATACATGTTTACTTTAGCAATGCATTCAGGTGTATAAAGATGTTCTAATTGTTGGGTTTTCAGAAGTTTATCAGAGTCATTTTATCCTTATAAAATGAAAACACAGCGGAAATAGAATGAAGAACTTGTTCCAGTTAATATATAAACCAATTTTATGAAAAACCATGCTTACAAACAACCATAGGGTGTTTAGTAATCAACCTCTAGAATGGGACAGAGGAGAAAGATCTTAGATTGGCAGATTCCAAAGCAGGAAACCTCAAGCTTGTCTACCCCAAGCCTCCAACAATACACCAGGTTGCTAGGATTTTTCTTGAATCGGGTTCTGTTCCTGGTTTTCCTTGACCGATCGAGAGAGAAGCTACAGTAGCACACCGATTGCATCTTTGTGTGTGTTGTATGTTATCAGAGAGAGTGGTTGAATGCAATCATATATTGCACGTCCTATGAAACTGAATTTCAGAGTGAGAGAAAAGTGGGCGGGACCCATCCCTTTAACCCATCCGTATTTCTCTAATATTCATCCGCATTAGTGAATGCGGATGAACAAACTCTAACCGCATTTGTAAATGCGGAAGAAGGAACTTCATCCGCATTTCCCAAATGTACATCCGCATAAGTAAATGCGGATAAGTAACTCCAGCATTTCCATAAATGCTCATCCGCATTTGTAAATGCGGATGATCAGTCTCATCAGCATTTCCTTTAATGCTTATCCTCATTAGTAAATGCAGATTAAGTAATTCCTTCAGCATTTCCCCAAATGCACATCGGCATTAGTAAATCCGGATGTGGAAGATTCATCCGCATTTCCTCAGTAACACATCCGCATTAGAAAATGAGGATGAACAAAAGAAATGCAGAGAAAACACTTGTATTGTTTTGTTCAACCATTTGATTAACAATACAAAGTATTCTCTCTTTAGAATAAATTATCCATATAATTTATTCATAACACTAGTGAAAATATTTAGAAACCCAATTTCTAAATACTTCAAGTGTCAATATTCATTTACATGATCATATCATAAAATAAATATTATAGGTGTTTGTCTAGCTTGTTATTGGGTATGACCCGACTTGGATCATAACGTACTAGCCATATTAATTCATTATGTGTCTTGGGCAGACCGTTCCCAACACTAATACCTTGGCTTCATCATAGTTAGTCATCAGTGCTTGGTTGAGAGAAACATCTTCTACCTGAAAGATCTAGTCAAAGCCTCCCTCTTCAATAGCAACAATAGCTTGTTGTTATGGTTGTCTTGGTTTCTCAGAACTGGGAGTTACATCAGTGTAGCTTGGTCTGGATTGTGCTTGGACACAATTAGTCCTTGGTGCCTTGCACTCCCTAGCAAAGTGTCCCATTGGGTTACTGTTGTAACACTTCACTTTGCTTTTATCCAGTCCAAACTTTCGAGTGGATACATTGCTGGGAAACTTTCTTCCGGTTCTCTTGTGAAACTTCTTGGCTCTATGAGTGAGAAGAGCCATTTTCTGGACTATCTCCATATACTCCAAGTCATCTGGATGGATACAATCGAAGTCTTCAAGAGTGAAGAGAAAGTTTCCACAACTTTCAGCAGCAGACACAAAGGCTTGAGAGGAGCTTGTCTCTTGGAATGGGGTTCCTTGGATGTAGCCCTCCCTTGGTGTCTCACGGAAGGTGATGAAAAGGCCCTGTTATAAGTTGTCATGGTAGCAGATAAAATGATGTTGTGGTTCTCTACTATCCCTTTTAACCACATGGAAGGCTGAACTCGGTTGATTGCTTGAAGAGCTACTTGATGGATTCTGCATGTTCATCTCCATTTGGTAGCCACTAAGGATACCATATAGCTAGGTGAGAGTAAGGGTGGAGAAGTTTTCAATTCTCTTAATAGCCACACAATAGTGAGTCCATTGTCTAGGAAAAGACATCATGAACTCCAACATCCATGAGAGTATCTACAATCTCAACATACCTAAACTATTCTTGAGTTATAGTTTCACCGGATTTGTAGGTGAAGTTCTCAAACTGCTGCTTCATGAGGTCCTTCTTGATTTCTTTAGCTTCAGCAGATCCCTCATACATAAGCTTCAGTGCATCCTAGAGCTGCTTAGTAGTTTTGCACCTTTAAAAGCCTCTGTATGTAGAGATGGGAAAAACACTTTAGACAGTGGTCATGGCCTTCTTATCTATGTCAATCTTCTTCCAATCTTTCTTAGAATAGTCAGCACTTCCTTTGGAATCATGAAGGAGTGCTTGGGATGTGAGGTCATTTAATAACAGATCTCTACATCCTGCTATCTTGAGACTTGATGAACCCTTCCATACGATGGCACCATGTATCAAAGTCATTAGGGGTGATCATGGAGACTTTGTCATAGTAACAGTTTCCATATCAACTTTTGTGAGAGCTACCATTTGAGTTGGTAAGTGTTTTGTGAATCTAAAGGGATAAAAAACATTGAGATCTTACAATCAAGAGCCTAAAAAGCTCTGATACCAATTGTAGGACCATTGAAAGGGGTCAATGCAATAGTTTCAAAATGGTTAAAGACTTAGAACACTTAACAGATCAAATAGAGAATCGACTATGTTAAAACAATAAACATGAGTAAAGAACACAAGCAGAACACAATAAGATGGTTTTCAAGAATGCTGTATAATGCTCTAAAGTGTTTTAAAAAGTGTTACAAGGCTTAGTCCTATGGACTGGTACCTGTGATAATTTATACTACATCTTACAGCCAGCCCATTCTTTGAAGGCCAGTTGGGAACATTAATCTAGACAACAAGATCAATGTAAAGTCAAAAAGGTAGATTGCCTTTTTGACTAGTGACTGTGACATGCCATAGCTCACATCCTTATCTAATGGAAGAAGGATAAAAGTACATAAGTGGAAAGTTATAGACTCTAAAACCATAATCTACAGTTGACAAAAGTATGGACTTTTCACCTACTTTTATAAGTTGTTGAGTCTTCAGAAGTGGCAACAGAAAGTGGTTCAACTTTTGTCAAAAGTGAGTTAGAAAAAGCATGTCCTCTCTGTTCAGATGAAATCAGTTTCTTTGCTTCGGAAGACTTTGTGTTGAAGCTTCGGAAGACTTCATCTCTGGCTTCAGAAGAAGTGTTCTTTTGGCTTCGGAAGATTTGATACTTAGTGAATTTCATTGAGTTATATCAAATCTTCTGAAGTAACTTTCCTTGTACTTCACATGTGCATGCTGAGAGCTCTTAGGTTGCATCAGCCTCTACTTATACTCTTACAGAGATGTTTTGAAATAGAAGTTCAAAAACTTTAGTTTCATAAGGGGTGAAACCATGACTGCCACATATCTTAGATATGTAGAACTTATAGACTCTCTTAATGAAGCTGGAGTGAAGATGGAGAACAATTATGTTCTTAAAAAGTTCTTAAGATCCTTACCAAAGAAATGGACAGTTTATATTATGTCCATAAGAAGAACAGAGAATCTAAACACAATGACTCTTGAGGAGTTATATAGCATCCTCAGTGCTTATCAAATGGAGATGGATGCAGATGAAGATTCACTAGGCAGATCTTCAAACCCCTCAAAGTCATCAGCTCTCATGGCTCGTATTCATCAGCCAGTTCATTTCCACTCCCACTCCTAAGTCTATCAAACTCCCAGCAAGCACCTATGATCACCTACCCTGAATCTATAGTTACTGAATCTCAATCAACACCTTCATTCATGTCATACCCTATTGACCAGGTCTGGCAGTGATCGACTGATATCATCATAATGCAGCAAAAATTAATAAATTCAAACTTAACCATTACATTATCCTTCAATATTCAATTTTCACATTGTCTAAATATTTGAATAAAACATATTATTTTAATTGTTCAAAAAATATAAGATGGATAGGGGGTGGCTAAGTCTCAAAAAGGTCCATCTAAGTCGGCATCTATTCTTTTGACACCTATTAATCAATCTTCTCCTGAAATACACACCCAATATATGTTAATATAATGTTTGTGAGCTCATAAATTTAAGGCACATTACCTTTCATGATGGATATAATATTCAATAAATTTGTTAGTGACTAAACAATAATATAATATCCAAGGTGCACTATAGAATGTATCACAATCAAACCTAACACGGACTTTCCTGCCCGAGTAATAAAATATCCCATAACCAGTTACTACTAGAATGTTGGGTTTAAATGTGCCTTGCTAAGCACGGTTAAATGGAACTAATTTGTGACACAATGATTGTTAAGTCTCAATGGGCAGTTTGCCAGCATAAAGGGCCCACAGTGTCCGGAGATTCACCAAATAGTACTATCCACAAATCATGTGTCTCCTAATGGAGTTAATGATTGTTATTTGTTTGTGAAAAATAGCATATTGTATTGCACCACAAAATCATAACCAATGAGTATGTATTTCACCCCAAAAGTTTTAAAATAAAAAAGGGGTTCATAAGACTCACTTGTGGGTTGATCACGTGGTTAACTTGAAAAGTTTCGATGCTACCGACCGGAAGGGTTCCTATGTTTATTTCAAATTAATTAGTACATTATTAAGTGATCAATTAAGCCCAAACCTTATGTTATGCATTTGTCTCACTTGGCTTGATGATTTCCATTACACATGTGGAATCTTGTTTTAGGTCGTTGAGTTTTGTGTTCATATCTCAAGTTTTGCTTAAGAATATTTTAATATACTATAAGTTCAGATTATTATTGTTCTTTTAAGTTTGTTATGGTCACAAAATAGTAAAGTTTCAATATTTGGCAATTTTGGTCCTTTAACCTGTTAAATTGAAGTTTTTCACTATAATTATTGAGGAAGTAGAGGCCTTGGCAGCAGTAGTTCTGGTTCTTCAGATTCTAAAATGTATTTTGTAGACAATAGTTCTAGTAGCATAGATTTTAGTTTGGATAGTTTACATTCCAATTGTTCTCATTCAACAATGATTGAATCAAATGAAGTTGATGTTTCGAGTGTTAATGCAAAAGTTCGTGTTCTCAGTAAAGGGGATAAAAATTCTTCAAAAACAAACTGTTTTGAAAAATTCATTTATCTTCCCATTCCCTCTTTCACTCCTATTCGGATTTCTACTCCAAGTGAAACAACATCCGCATATGATTGTAAAATTTCAGAGATAAGAGAATCCACAAATCATGACAGATCATTTGACTTAGAAAACAAATCACAAGAAGTGCACGTCACTTATAGTGATTGTGATTCTCTTATGTTTGAGTGTGAGGAAGAGATTATTATGGATAATATTCCGACTCAAAAAGATAAAAGAAAAAGCCTAAAATCTTGTTGTTTCAACTATGGAAAAGATGCTAACATTGTTAAGCATTGCCCGGAGGTTGTAAATAGAAATATAGATAACTATTCTTTAGGAAAGAGAATAAAACTTTTTGTTGATAGTTTTCTTTTATAGAAATTCTTCTTCTCCCAGAACCAAGCCGGTTAAGGTTTGGGTCCCCGTGTCTAAATGATTTTCTCTAATTCATTTGCCAGGAATATTCGAAAAGGACTATCAACAGCACTTGGCACGTAGATAGTGGATATTCAATGCATATGACAGGATTGAAAGACCTTCTTACAAATTATCAGATAATAAACGGAGGATATGTTGCTTTTGAAGGTGATAAAAAGGGAGGTAAAATGATAGGTCAAGGTGAGGTATCCAATGGTTCTTTAACCTTGGAGAAGGTAAACTTCGTGCCTGAATTAGCATTCAATCTTCTGAGCGTGTCACAAATTTGTGACAAGAATATTTCTATGCTCTTTAAATCTAATGAATGTTTGTTTCTTAAGCTAGAATTTTTAGTTTCAGATGATTTGGTCATAATGCGAGCTCCGAGGAAAAATGACACACACCTACTGTGGAAACCACTGATTCTGCTGGTGGATCGAATATTGCAATCATATTGTTGTCGTTTATCGAATTTGTGATGCGAAATCTCACAAACCCATTGATGATTTCAAGTTAAGATCTATTGCAAATTGAAATGTATGATGATGAATGAAAGATGAACAATTCAAGAACACATAATCATAAAATTTTATTCATTCATATGTATGTTTGCTAGGAGATTACAAGGGAGTTTGCAAGAGGTTTCTCTCTCACACACACTCAACCTTGATTTCTCTAGTGAATGCTATGGATTGTTTGTTTTTTGTTCTAATATTTGATTATTTTCATGTTCGAGTATAAATGACTACACTTAGTCATTTATACTCTTTATAAAAATAAGAAAAAATTACATTTAAGCACAAATGATTACACAAATATAGTTCTAAGTCTGATAAATTCTCTATTGTTGATGCGTGACTGCCGGGTGCTGACGTCATTTGGGACAACCGCTAATGTTGACTGTTGACTTTGACCACGGTTGACCAAGTTTGACCAAGTTTGACTTTGGTCAATTTTCTTCGTTTTGATCATATTTTCAGCATAGCTTCACCGTGTCAGTTTTGGTAATCATCATGAGATTTGACACTTAGGTTTTGGTAAGTATCATCTTTAAATAGTCCAACAATAATCCCCCTAAGATGATACTGTCAAAACCTCATGATTATCAAAACCTTGGATGTTGATTGATGTGCAGTCTTGGAGTGCAGTCTTCTCCCCCCTTTTGGTAGCATCTTCTTAGAAGCTTTAGAAAAAGGCATTGAGAAATAGACTTTATTTTGGCACACAAAGACTTTGTTTCAGCACTTGATGGATGTTTCATCAGCTTGATCTTCTAGTCTTATTTTGAAGACTCGAAAATGCACCCATTTGCATACATTGTGGATTGCACATGTAGCAATATCAGCAGCTTTATCTCAACTTTAGAAGTGAAGGAGAAGCATCAGAAATTCTTCAGACTTGACATATACTCTCCCTCAACAAAAGCTTTGGAGGGTGAGGAACTTTAGCGTATGAGACACGCAGGAGATCTTGGAAGGAAGCAGGAGTGTTCACTTTACATCTTCAACTGAATGAGAAACTCAGGCATGTTGTGCAATTCATCACCTGCAAAAGTCTAAATCCTCTCGGTAGCGGGTATTGCATGTAAGTTTCACTCCTAAATCAAAAGACATGTAAATCTGCCAAAACTAAGAAAAATACAAAAAAAAGCAAATATGTTTGGAATTTTTTTTTAAATATGATATTTACTAGCATGAATCGCTCAACTGCAATGAGATCATACTAATCCAAAATCCTCTACATCTAAAAATTTAAAGTTGGAATAGACATAGACAAAGAACAAAGTTGATTGTAAGTATGTTTGTCCACTAAAACCCATGCAAGGATCTATTTTCAACACTTTGTGATATTTATCATGTTTTGGTTTGATTAGATATGCTAATTGAGTACTCCACACTCAGAAGTATGGAAGAATAACCCTCCTCATGAAATCCAAGGTGACACTTTATCATAACTTGAACCAGGCTACTTAGAGTATAAATTCTCATGATATGATCCACTTTGGGATTCTTTTACACTTCACTTTGGAAGTTGATCCTCATTGGGATTCTTTTAGCCTTGATCCACATTGGGATTCTTTTTAGCATCAACACTTTTAGTGCAAGGACAACTAGGTCTGTGCTCAGCACAACAGAAGGTGTCCTCATGTTTACTCTAGGTCTGTATTTACATACAACAAAGGAGAAACATATGCTTTTATCAATGAGAAATTTATAAAGCATTTTCACATGGTGTGTTTAGGTAACCACACAGGCAAACACTTGGAAAAGTCATTACTTACCAATACCCAAAGATGGTTTTGGTGCACAATGCATATTGAGTTAGTTCATCACAAATATGCTTATCTTCAATCCAAGTTAAGCCTACTAACATATCAAACAAAGTCTTGTCAGTCTTTATTGATTTGAAAAATAGAAGCAAAAGATAATAGATGAGTGTACTATTATTTCTCATGTAAATGCTGGAAGATTCAATAGAAATATTTTTGGATTTTTCTTGATTTTCTAAATTTTAGGATTTTGGTTTTTGAGAAAATAAAGAAATGGCATATGTGTTACCAATTCAATAGAGATCATCAACAGTTACTCCATGTAACAATGTAATCAGACTAAGCAGATGGAATGAAACATCGGTTGTTTCTTGCATTGCCATCATAGTTTCTCTGAATGATTGATGTCCTGCATTGAATCATGGTTAATTTCTGCTCCATTTGGCTCAGTTGCATCATAAACATCATGAGCAGGAAGAACGTTCCTGTCATGGGAAAGGATCAACCACTTCTAACTTTTCTTGGGTTGGCAGACCTCCATAACTGTCCCTATCACACTAGCAAATCAGTTAGATATTTCAACCCAGTCCATTACTATCCTGAGCTGTCCATTTGCATTTTTATACGTGACTTGCTCGTATGTGTATGATTTTGCCTTATCTGATGCTGTATCAGATTCACCTCCTGAAATTGTTTTCTTTCTCCAACATTGTTTTGTTTTTAAACCAACTAACTCAACTTTAGTTTGTTTAACAAAAGGAGTTTGTTTGGCTTTTGAAAATATTTTGGTTGGTTTAGAAAATCTAGTTTGCTTTTGAAAGTTTTGTGGAGGTTGAGCAAAGGATCTATGTCCTTGATCATGTTTGTTTCTTCTGGGCATGTGATCATATTCATCATAAGAATTATATGATTATAATAATTTGATGGATATAATAATTTGATGGATATGATCTTCTATGATATCTATTATTCCAAGTATTATTCCTATATTTGTCATACTTATGTTGTGTGTATGACCTAGGATAATGTCTTGGTGCCCTATAATCATAAATATCATAATGTTTAAAATCATACCCATGAAGAGTAGCTATGATGTCTCTTGTAGTACTCATGCTCTGATATTGGTGAGTATGACTCTGATGTATGATAAGATCGTTGACCTCTTCTATGTTGTGATGTTGGAGAGTTGTTATATGAACACTCTGAAGTGGTAAGATTCTCCATGTCATAATTTAAGCAGTAAGGTGTAGGTCTGGATCTTCTTCCCTTAGGCTTAAATGATGAAGTTGGATTTGATTGGAACTTCATAGCCTTTTGTGTTTTTTGTATGTGTTGCTTTCTCTTGTGAGGACATATATATGTATCACTCTCAATGTTTTACACTCTGAAGTGTTGTGTGAATCTGAATTACATGTCTTATAGAGAATTGGTTGTTGTTTTGTAGTTTCTAATGTAGCCTTTGAGGTTGATGGTTGGTTTGGATCAGGATTAGAAGACTTGGTCTGACTTTTCATCTTTCTTTTAGATCTGGTCTTCTTCCTCTTGACTTGTTCTTTAATTTCTTGTACCCTAGGTTTCTGTTTCTTCTTTAACTCCATCTTAATCTTTGCCTTTAGTTCAGCCTTAGGCAATTCTGGTTCAAGAAATCCAGCTGGTTTGAATTTCTCATTGAGAACCATAGCCTTTTGTTTGTTGTCAGGCTTTGTTGCTTTGATTTCTATGGCTGTGTTTGTTTTGGAATGATTTCTTCAATGACATGATTAATACATGTCAATGTTTGTTTGTTTGGTTGGTTGATTTCTTCATCACTGTCATCACTTGCAAGATCTCTATCTTGATCATCACAAGAATGAAAGAATTCATTCTGTGGTGATTCTGGTTTGAGGTACACCTTTGGTGCTATCTCAGGAGAAGTGATTTGAGTGATAGTGGATGGTTTGTCTGTTGGATGATGATCATGCATATTTGAATCTTCTTTGACTGGACTTGTCATTGAAGATGGCATTTCTGTGTAGTTATCATTGTAAGGAGGAGGAACAACATGGTATGTATTTCCAGCACTCTTCTTTTGATCTCTTTGTGCTTTAAGTAGTTCTTCCAACTTGCTGGCAGCCATCTTTAAATTCTCAAGTTCAACTTCTGTTGATGCATGATCTGTTTTTGTCTTTGTTAAAGACTCAGTGAGTCTTGTAACTTGAGCTTGAAGACTAAATTTTTCTCCAAGGAGTTTGTCTACATCCTTGAGAAGAGAATTGATTTTATCTTCAAAGGCTTTATGTTGTATCTTCAATTCTGTATTTTTAGCCTTTTCTGTTGTGATTGCTTGATTTAGACGCTCAATGTAATGTTGCAAGTTATTGATTGTTTTGGTTGTACTTGCTTTTGATATTTTGGCTTCAACTTCTGCATTTGTGTTTGTTAACTTCACAGAGAGTTCAGTTGATTGAGCATTCAGCTTGTGATTTTCTTTATGCAATTTATCAACTTCTTTCTCTAGTGAACTGATTTGATTTGCGGAAGTTTGTAGTTCCTCTGCATGTGAAGCTCTTTCCTCTTTTATCAGGTATGATATATTGTTGCAATATTTCCGATATGCCTGTACTTCATCTATGCATGCTGATGAACATAGATTGATCTTTTTGTCTTTAGGAATTTCAGGCAATGGAGGAATGTTTGTGTTGTTGATGTTTGTGGATTTTGCAAGTTCAGCAGTTAAATCTTCATGTCTGATTTGTTGTTGAACCATTTTGTCATGCAACTGGTTTATCTCTTGAGTTAAACTGATGTTTTGTTGATTCAATGTCTTGATTCGTGCTTCATCATTTCTTTGAGATTGTTCCATCTCTAACCTCCATTTTATCAAATCATTTGACAATGTGTTGTTTGAGTTTGCAAGATCATAAAAATGTAAGTGCATCAGTTCTTTTTCAATATGACTGATGTACAACTGTATGTTTGTGTTGTCAAACAATGAATTATTGTTTGATGTGTTGCTGATGTTTGGTTGTTTGCAGCTTTTGTTTGATTTGTTGTTGTTGTTTGGTTGTTTGCAGCTTGGTTTGCTTTCTTTGAATTCTTGAAACCTCTTTCTACCTGCAGCAAGAAAGATAGCTCGGTTTCTTGAAACACGAGTGTTAGTGAATGATGTTAAATTTTCTATTTTGTTTAAAAACAAAAATGATTTGAAAATTTATTTTGTGTTTTAAATCAAAATCAATATAAATTTTAATTGAATCCAAAGAATGTCGAAACTTAATTTAATTAGATCGGCCTAATTAAAGAGTTAACTTTATTCGATTACAGTTTATTTAAGCTCTATTAATATTAATCGAGCTTAATTAAAAAGTAATAAATTTGGATCTCCTCAATTAAACTTAAATGATTTTAATTTTAATTAAACTTGATGAACTTAATCAAATTATAATCACATTAACCTGATTAAAAATATTATGAACATGTTTGTTAGAAAAATATAAATGTCTTTTAAAAATAAAATTTTCCGAGAATTTTAAAAATTCTTCCGAGAACAAATTTTTAAAAATTTTGTCAATTGAGATTTGTTTGTTTTAAGAAAAATATAAATATTAAAAAAAATATTTATATTTTGATGGTCTAAATTAGAATAAATGTCAAAATTAGAGTTTTAAAAACTGAAATAAAAAGTCAAAATTGTTATTCTTTAAAAACAAAGACTCCTTGTCAGTCAAGGGTCTTAGAAACACAAACTTGTAACCTAGAACACTTTGTCGGTCAAGGGACTCAGAGACTTTCGAAGCTTCTGTTTTACCTAATTTCCCCACTCTCTAGATCAACCGGTGAACCCCTCTCCCGATCGAACACAACTCCAGAATCAAAATCAACACTCGTCGGAGGTCGAAGGGGAAGCAATCGATGGTGGTCCGATGCTTGATTTGGGGGTTCGGTCAACAGTTCGAGTGGTTACGGTCGGTGGATTGGGGATTCTTGAAGGTTGACTGTTGATTGAAGTTTTGTGATGAAGATGAGGTTGTCT
This sequence comes from Flaveria sonorensis, assembly GCA_025506505.1. Taxonomy (NCBI): domain Eukaryota; kingdom Viridiplantae; phylum Streptophyta; class Magnoliopsida; order Asterales; family Asteraceae; genus Flaveria; species Flaveria sonorensis. The sequence continues at coordinate 34,685,061 of CM046427.1, forward strand.
GCTATAAATCAAAATCCTGTTCATCCGCTGTATGCTTCTTCAGTTCATCCGCTGTGGACCGATTTTGCTCATCCGCTGTAGCTTCAATCGAATACCCAAATCAGTTCATCCGCTGTGGGTTTCTATATGCGTCCGCTGTGTGTTGATTATGTATGTTTCATGTGTTCATCCGTTGTGGCTTCGAAGCAACTTGTTCGCTGTGAATCAATTCCTGTTTGTCCGCTATAGAATCAGGTTTGTCATCCGCTGTATGTTCAGTGATTCATCCGCTGTGACCGCTGTGAATGATTTTGTGCATCTGCTGTATGTTTAAGTTTTGAATCCACAGTGAATTGAAGTGCCTTGTCTGCTATGAATTGAAGCCTTGTTCCCTGTCTGCTGTGGTTTCAATTCTAATAAAATGGTTGTTCTTGTTTGGGTTTTGGACCGATGTTAGGTTAGATGTCCTTGTGGACTTAAAATTGTTTGTTCTTTATGATTTTCAGTTTGTGTGTCCACTGTGAATGTGAATTTTTTTTTCAGCAGTTTGTCTGTTGGTGTGGTTTATGTTGATGATGAATCTAAAATTTGGGAATTTTTTGTGATGATTGGGTCAGCTGTGATGGATGGGTGATTTGGGGGTTTCTTTGATGGTGTTTGAAGATGATTAAGATGATATGAATATGAATGAATGTGATGATGGATGATTACTGAATTGATGTTGGTGAGTTGTGTGTGATGGATGATGTTGTATGAATGTTTGAAGATGATGTGAATATTGTAAATGATGATGATGATGTTGGTGAATTTGAAGTTGTTTGAAGAGGGTGAATGGGTGATTAGAAGATCAAGCTGTGATTTGGGTTGAATTGTTGAAAATAGGTGATGATGATTGATGTGGGTGAAGGTTGTTTGAAGAGAATGAATGTGTGTTGACAACCTTGAATCAAAGTGTTAGTTAAGAAACTTAACACATCAGTTGTAGATGATCTTGTTCATCTGCTGTGAATTAGTTGTTCATCAATTGTGAACACTTAGGCAAAATACCAAAACAAGTGTAATTTGTAAGATTTTGTAAACTTTGATTATGAATGAAATTCCACTTTCAAATTCATAACTTGTTGTATGTATGATTATGGAATGAATCTTGAATGATTGTATGATGAACAAATGTATCAAAATCTAAATCAAATCATAGATTTGGCTGATTTTCAGATTTCAAAACAGTTTGACTCTAAAAAAGTAAAACTTCATGTTTTTGAATGAACAAACTTTTGATTCTTGGATTTGTAATGGAATTTGATAAAATCAATGGTTATAATAGTTGTAGATAAGTGATTCTAAGCTAGAACAACAATCAATTTCATATAATCATCACCTAAACTCGGATTTAAATGATGAACCCATGAAGAACACAATGAAGAACAAAAACCCAGATCTAAGAATCATTGTTCAAAATGTATGATTTGGATGTTATGTATGATAAACAAACCTTAGATTTGATGTTTCTAAGCTAAAATCACTATCAATTTCTGCTAAACAATATCAGATTCGTGATTTTTGATGATTTTTCTCAAAAACAGTGAACGTTTCTCAAGAACATAAAATTTTCAAAAATCTTCAAATTCAAGAGTTGTGGTTGTTCAATTGATATGAAACTTTGCAGATGTGTTAGTTATCACAAACTAAAACTATTAGAAGCTTAAATTTGATCAAACAACAACATAATCAATATTTCACGTTCATGAGCATTTGAAGACTTGAAGAACAAGTTTGCTTAAATCTTCAAATTTGTGACTCAAATGAACTTCAATTGATGTGAAAACTTGCAGATCTTCATGAAATAACAAATCTAAGCTAATGGTAGCTTGATTTCATCAAAAACAACAAAAATTTGCAGATCAAACTTGTGGTTCAAATTTTTGAGAAAAATTTGAAAAACAAGGAGCCAAGGCTCTGATACGAATTGTGGAAACCACTGATTGTGCTAGTGGATCGAATATTGCAATCGTATTGTTTCCGTTTATCGAATTTTTGATGCGGAATCTCACAAACCCATTGATGATTTCAAGTGAAGATCTTTTGCTAGAAGAAATGTATGATGATGAATGAAAGATGAACAATTCAAGAACACATAATCATAAAATTTTATTCATTCATATGTATGTTTGCTAGGAGATTACATGGGAGTTTGCAAGAGGTTTCTCTCTCACACACACTCAACCTTGATTTCTCTAGTGAATGCTATAGATTGTTTGTTTTTTGTTCTAATGTTTGATTATTTTCATGTTCGTACTCTTTACAAAAATAAGAAAAATTACATTTAAGTATAGTTCTAAGTCTGATAAATGCTGATGCAACTGTTAGGTGCTGACGTCATTCGGGATGACCGCTTGTTGACTGTTGAGACCACGGTTGACCAAGGTTTGACTTTGGTCAAGTATCATCTTCACCGTGTCAGTTTTGGTAGAGATTCAGCACTTAGGTTTTGGTAAGTATCATCTTCAAATAGTCTCTGATATGAACTCCAAACAATTAACCTCCACCATGACCTGTCTCTTGTCAAAGGCTTCCGCCTCTGAGTCATTTCTTTGGCATAGACGTTTAGGCCATGTGAACTTTAAAAATATTAACAAGTTGGTTAAAAATAATCTTGTCAGAGGTTTACGGCAAAAGGATTTTTCTATAATCGAAAAATGTATGTCTTGTGCTAAAGGAAAACAACACAATAAATCACACAAGCTTAAACACGAAAATTCCATTTCTAATCCTCTTGAGTTACTACATGTTGGGTCAGAAAGATAGTCTAATATTATAAACACAGTCAAAGTCAACAAAAGTCAACATCTACGGTCAAAGTCAACGCAACAGTCAAAACGACGCGTTCGGGACGAAGATTAGTAGTCAGACGTTGAAGATACAAAGAACACGGGTCTTAGAGTTAATATATATATTTTGTTGTCAAAAAAATATACATTTAATCTTTATTAGTCTAGTTTGTGTTTTAATTGTAATTTCATAATTGTCATGCTTTATTCATAGTTTAGGGTGCTAAATGTCATTAAGTCTAATTGTCATTAGACTATAAATAGCTAGAGTCATTAGAGTGTTGTTAAGCTTGTATGAGCTAGATTTGAGGGTTTTCATGTAACAAACATCTTATACAAATCAATATGGATTAAATGGGGGGTGTTTTATTGATGTTCTTGAGTGTTCATCTAAGTTCTTCATATTTTATTATTTTGATCCAAATCTTCATAGAAAGTTGATGATTCAAGTGCTCTTGGGACTAACAATTTGGTGTCAGAGCCAACTTGAATCAATTTCTATTACTGGTTTGAAGATTTTGTTACTGATTTTGAAGTATTTTAGAGAGAGAAAATGGGGTCTTAGAGAGAGAAACTAGATCTGAGTTTTGTGTTCATCAATCTTACTGATTTTGATAAGATCTACATCATTTTAGAGCAGAATTACAACATTTGATATCATATTTTACATCTACAAATTGATTTCTACAAGAAATTGAAAAAGAAATTTGAAGTTTAAAGGTGTTTCTCTCACACACACACTGTGTGTGTTCTTGGTGTTCTTGGCAGCCTTTGAAGAACCTTCAAATCTTCATACGGCGAGTTTGTTTAATATTTGGGAGATTTTGGCAGCCATTTTGAATGAAAGTTCTCGATCCGGCAAACTTATTGTTTTCCAGCGAACCTATTGATACTCCGGCGAACCTGCCAGCGAACTTGCCGGCGAACCTGCATTTTTCGGTGAAGTTTCCGGCGAATTTTCCCAGCAAAACTAAGTGTTTTCCACCCACTCACCCATCCCTCGACTGACCAACACCACCATCGTACCACTGTAACAGCCCCCCTTCACCACTGCTCTCTTTGTAGTCGAGCACCACCATACCACTATCGCCTAACCCACCATCACTGATCATCAACCACCAGTTTCCATCGCCACAACCGACAACAACCACACCTACCTTCACACTCGATCGACATTACCACCACCCATTATCCACCACCCACCACCACCGTCGCCCTACATCCATCACCTTCCCCAAATCATCACCCTTTTTAACATTAACACCCATCAGAGAATCCTGCCAGAACCCTAATTTCTCAATCGATAAACACCATACAAAAAAACACACAAACCCCCCCACAATCCCTCCTCAAATCCACCTTCATCACCGGCATCGCGGTCACCGCTCCTCCCTCGACCGATCTCTCCCTAGATCGATACCACACCCGTCGACCCCCCCCCCCCCCCTTTATAGCTTACACCCGTTCCACCCTCCCACTCGACCTCACCACCCGTCACAGCACCCTACCACCACAGCCTACACCCGTCACCACCATATCAACACCAACCCTCCACCTTCACCCGACATCCTCACCACCACATCAACCACCGTCAAAATCAAACCAAAACAAAGAAGAAAGGTAGAATAAGAGCTTAATTTCGAGTTCACCAAACTGAAAGAAGACAAAGGATAAGGCTTTTGAATTCTTCTTGTTCATGACGACTTAAAGATCATCAAAGAAGATGATTCAAAATGCGATTGAAGTGGGGATGGTTGATGGGGGTTTTGTGAGATGGAGAAAGTGAATTTGAAATAGGGATGAGATGTTATAGACATCATAATCATCACTACCAGTGAGGTTCAACCAAGATTATCGAAGGGTTTTGGGATTTTGAGGGTTTGAGTGTTTTAGGGCTTGAGAATTAGGGGAAATTGGATGATTGTGACTTAAAAGGCCATTATTCATGTACATAAGCAGATTAGAACAGGTGTATTGGTGAGTGTATTTGTTAATTCAATTTGAGGTTTGAGGTTAGCTTATGCTTACATGTGGTTTTATCACATCATACCTTTTGCCACCGAAGTTTTTGAAATGTTTGTATTAAATAAAATAAAAAAATAAAAAATATTTTGTTTTGGGTATTAAAGTGAATTCAATATTTTAGAAACCATTTAGTTGGCATTAAAAGTATTTTTCCAGGGGGAGAATATTATTCATCAATTTTGTGGAAAAATATTTTTAGTTTTGGGAGTTAAAGTGAATTTAATATTTTAAATTAAAATGTCGTTTTCTGACGATCTCGAGTCAGACAACGCCATAATGGCACAAGGTAGGTTTGATTGTTTTGTAGGTATGAAAAATGAAAAGTTGTCAGATTTTATTGGTCGATTTATATTTGTGGCAAATAATCTGAAGAAGCATGACCCACAACTCACCAACTATGAACAAGTTCAATAGCTTCTTAAATCTCCTCCACCCGAGTGGAATTCTCAGGTTAAAATGCTTAAGAAAGAAAAAAAATTTCTAGATTACAAGTTGATAGATGTGATTAACAAGCTAAAATCTGCTGAGCTGGATATCAAGAAAAGAGAATTTCATCAAGCTGTGTTTCCATCTCAAACTAACAGACTGAATTTAGCTCTTATCTCTTCTACGACAAGCATGCTTGATTACAAAATTGAGATGATTGAGAGGTTAAAGTCGATGGAAACTAATTTTGATTCAACTGCTGAAATCAGGAAGACTGTAAAAGAGAATTGTGAAGCTTTGAGAGTCGGTAATGGAATAGGACTTGATTGTGAGAGAACTGATGCTAATGAAGCTGAGAAAAATGATGAAGGAAAGAAGGAAGCTGAGGATGAAGAGACGCTAAAGGCCAAGGAAGAGGAACGCGATGAAACACATGGGTCTGCAACTGCGAGAAAGCCTTGGCAGCTGAAAGAATTGTGATGGGTCTTCCATATAAGACAGTTCAAGGGATGTTCTTATCTGCTTGCAAAATTCATTTGTTTGGTATCTATAAAGCAAATAGGTTATTGCTAGATATTGAAAAAGAATTAAAAAACATAAACAAAGAACTCAAGCATAATGAAATAGCTTTTTCAAAGAAACTTAATGAACCATTGGCAGAAACTGAACTTTTAAAAAGAAATCTGTTGGAAAGAAATTTAGAAATTAATATTTTAAGAGAAAGAGTAGTTCTAGCTCAATTTGAAATGACTCAGCTTCAAACAAAGCTCAATAAATGGACCCTTTCACAAATGAAAAAGGATGAGCTTATTGCTAAACAACAAGGGCCGCGGGTAAAAACTAGGGTTGGATATCCCTCAGACGGTAAAACTGTACTTAATTCAGCTTCCCCTCCATTTACTCTATGCTATTCTCCTATTCCTAAAGCTCACCGGAAAAATGATCTGCTCGAGCAACTTGCTAACAGTTTACATGAGGGTTTAGAAGGAGTAAATCATAAAGAGTTACGAGATGATTATGATTCTACTATTGGTATGGGATACAGTAAACAGGATGTTGACAATCAAGCAAATGACTGTTCAACTTCTGTTATTTGTAAACCTGTACCTGCTATTTCTTCTAACTTCTTTGATAAGTTTAAAGCAGGTGAAATTCCTACCTTTGAGCCTGTCAAAATTGTGAAGGAAGAGATAAATCAGGAATCACCTAATCATCAAGCTACAACTACATCACCACACCTAATTCCTATCAATCAAGATCCACTGGAAGCAGAGGTGTCTATTGAAGACCAGACAAGCTCGGATGATGAATCAAACACAAAGGAAAGCGTCGGGTCCACAAAGATCAAGATATCACCTGAAATTGTCAAGTCCCAAAAGCTTCAAAAACCTGAATCAAGATCAATACGGATCTCAGTCCCAGTTGCAAATCAAGCCAGTTGATCATCCAAACTGAAAAGAAGAAATCTCCATCTCAGTCCGTCATACCTCAATCTCATAAAAGATTCGAGAGGAAACCACAGATTCAACAAGCAATAAAATGTAATAAACAACAAGCTGCATCAAGCTCAAAGAAAGCTCAATCCCCACATACACCACATGGGCCAGTCAAGCATCAAAAGCCATTCAAGGCTTGCTTCAGGTTTAGAAAGGAAGATCACATGCTCAAGAAATGCCCATATAAACATGCTTCGGATGGTAAAGGCAAAATGAATTGCTTCTCCGGATCAGAGTCTAGAAGGAATGTGCAAGACGATAAAGGCAACACGGGTTGCTTCTTTGGATTCCATGGTAAAAATAACATATCTTTGAATGGTTGGATAATGAACATTCCATCCAAACCTTTACATATGGAGCCGGTTTCACATGATTCAAAGATGAATGTGACAAACGCATCCAAACCAAATCTTTTTCTTTGAATTTTAAACAGATTATGATTTCCAAATTTAATTCATTCAATCAAAAATGTTTGAACCAAAACAAATTTGGCAAATTAAAAGGAAAGAAGAAAAGATAAACGGTTGTGCCTTTAGACAAGCTTATTACACTGATGCAAATGGAACACCCAGGACTACGATGGCCTGGGTCCCCTTTCTAACTAATCTGTTAATGAGTACAGGAACAGTTCAGGAGGATTGTTAGTAATTCGGTTTACTGACAGAGATTGTTCTTAATTCAAAATTTAGGCGGAACAAACAGGTTATGGTTACGGTATCTCAACCACATTTTGGATTCTTATCTGCACTATTACAGTTCACACTTCAAAATCAACGCATTTTTCTTAGTACTTCATTTCTCATCCTTTTTGCTAGTATAATTTGGAAGAATTTCTTTGCTAGTATAATTGAAATAGGAACTAAGAACTTGATTTGGGATGACTGAGAAATGATAGTATGTTTTCTTTGTATGCTTGTTTGCATAACTTGTTCTTTGTGAGAAATGATAGTAACTGATGTAGATGTCTGTATCTTTGAAAATTCTAAAATCTAAAAGAGACAGTTTCATTATACTATATGCTTGGTAGGCTCAGCCCGAAAACAAAGTAAACAGTGATTTTGTAGCCTAACTAAACCTTTAGAACTCGATGATAAGGATCAATTCGATGACATCTCCGCCTGCAAAAAGTTACAAGTCTTACCAAAAACGGGTTGAGAGTATCTGACTTCTGCCTTGATCCCTTCAATTCCCAAAATCTCCCTATCCCTAAGTCCTGAATGTAGCTTCTCGTTAGCTCTTCAGATGTATATTTCATGCTTATCTCCTCTGCTATGCGAAAGCATTGACCTGGAGCGATGATCTTCTCTGTTATACATGAGTATAGACCTGAAGCTCTCATCAGCACGCTTAGATGATCATCTCCTTTGTTATACGTAAGTATAGACCTGGAGCTCTCATCATCTGTTCCCCAAAAAAAAGGCACAGTGATTCTTAAATTAAGATCATTGTTGAACCTCAAAAGAAAATCAAGCAGCGTTAATCATATTACTCAATAAGCCCTGATGATGGGATAAGTTCTTTGCCGGATGTTTGTGGGAACCAAGTTACCTGAGCTTCTCTAATCGAACCTAAAACATGATAAAATCAGTTGTAGATCACTTGTTGAAAAGAATAAGTCATGGGTTTAAATTGGATAAATATACCAACAATCATTCTTGAATTGTTTTGGCTATCAAAAATTTAAAATTATGATCAAACTCTATATCAATGTGATCTCACTAACTTATCGATGTTTAAATAAATCTTTGTGCTTAAGTATATCTTGAGGATGTGATCTCATGATCAAATTAGTTCTTGGTGTAAAATAATTATAATATATATATATATATATATATATATATATATATATATATATATATATATATATTTCAAGTCTTCCATATTATGCTATTAAAATCTCATATTTTCATGCATTTCACGGGAAATTGCACACACAAACGAACATGGTTTGACTTGTTTATATTCGTAGATAAACACATGTTTATTTGTATTGTTGAAATGATCTAATGAGAAATGTGTAGAATATGTTTGTGATTGTGTTGCAGATTTTGCTGCAAGTGATGGTCGATCATCACCTGAGCAATGAACCAAACCAAGGAACCTATTCCTCAAATTTACAGAAGATACCGAGTTAGGAATCTTTCTCCTACATCTTCTGAAGCACTCAGAAATTCAAGAAAGTGGTCTCCATTATAATCAAGAGGATGCAGACAACAAGGGGGAGCATAGAAAAAGGGGGAGCTTGTGAGATAAAGATCTTTAGCAACAAAATTTGGAAAGCATCAGTCTAGGGTTCCGAAACTGTTAGACCTCAAAATTAAGACTGAAGCTTACCAAATTAAAGATCAAGTACAGTTGACTTATCGTTGCCGATCACGATGAAAGACGTTGATAGTAATAGACTAAGGGGGAGAACAAAAATCAACGTCAACGGTCAAAGTCAACGCAATTGTCAAGACGACGCGTTCGGGATGAAGATTAGTAGTGAGACATTGAAGATACAATGAACAAGGGTCTTAGAGTTAATATATATATTTTGTTGTCAACAAAATATACATTTAATCTTTATTAGTCTAGTTTGTGTTTTAATTGTAATTTCATAACTGTCATGCATTATTCATAGTTTAGGGTGCTCAATGTGATTAAGTCTAATTGTTATTAGACTATAAATAGCTAGAGTCATTAGAGTGTTGTTAAGCTTGTATGAGCTAGATTTGAGGGTTTCCATGTAACAAACATCTTATGCAAATTAATATGGATCAAATGGGGGTTTTTTGTTTTTATTTTATTTATTTATTTTTTATTTTTTAGAAACCAACTTCAAATAAAACACGTAATGTCATTCTAAATTACTTCTTCCAAGTGGATTAACAGAACCAAGGTTCATACTCAAATGGAAAATATTGAGAAGCTACATATAAAACAACATAGAAGTATCATACATTGCCTCATTATCTCCTCAGTATTCCTCTTCATCCTCATCTTCACCCTCGCCCAACTCCAGACCAACTTCTTCATAATCCTTCTCCAACGCAGCCAAATCCTCTCGAGCTTCAGAGAATTCACCTTCTTCCATACCCTTATCGATGTACCAATGGACGAAAGCCCTCTTTGAATACATAAGATCAAACTTATGGTCAATCCTTGAGAACACCTCAGCAACACTTGTCGAGTTGGAAATCATGCACACAGCCCTCTGCACCTTGGCAAGATTGCCACCAGCAACCACAGTCGGTGCCTAGTAGTGATACCACATTGGAACCCAATTGGGCACCAGTCCACAAACTGAATGGTGTGCTTGGTCTTGATGGTTCCTACAGCTACATTCACATCCTTGGGTGCAACATCTCCTCTGTACATCAAGCAGCAAGCAATGTACTTACCATGGCGGGGATCACACTTAGCCATCATAGACAATGGTTCAAATTCAGTGTTGGTTATCTCAGCAACCGACAACTACTCATGGTATGCTTTCTCAGCTGAGAAAACAGGAGCGTAAGATGAAAGCATGAAGTGGATCCTAGGGTAAGGTACAAGGTTGGTCTTGAACTCAGTAACAGCCACATTCAAAGCTCCATCAAACCTCAAAGAGGTAGTCAATAAAGAAATAACCTGAGAAATCAAATGGTTAAGATTGGTGTTGGTTGGGCGTTCAATGTCAAGAGAGCGCCAGCAGATATCATAGATGTCCTCATTGTCAAGCAGCACAGAGACATCAGTATGCTCCAAAAGGGAGTGAGTGGAAAGCACACTGTTGTATGGCTCAACAACTGAAGTCAACACCTGGGGTGAGGGATACATAATGAACCTAAGCTTTGACTTTTTCCCATAGTCAACTAACAGACGCTCCAACAGAAGTGACCCCAGACCAGAACCAGTTCCTCCTCCCACAGTATTGAACACTAAGAAACCCTGAAGACCAGTATAGTTGTCAGCAAGCTTGCGGGCGGTCAAGGTATAAGTCAACAATCTCTTATCTAATGGTATAGTGGCCACGCGCAAAGTTGTTAGCAGCATCTTCTTTCCCAGTGATTAGTTGCTCAGGGTGAAAAAGTGACGATATGTTCCAGTCCTCACTTCATCAATGACAGTGGGTTCAAGATCAACAAATATAGAATGGGGAACATGTTTCCCATCACCCGTTTCACTGATGAAGGTGTTGAAAGCATCATCACCACCTCCAACAGTCTTGTCACTTGGCATCTGACCATCAGGCTGAATACCATGCTCAAGACAGTAGAGTTCCCAACATGCATTACCGACCTGAATACCAGCCTGACCGATGTGAACCGAAATACACTCTCTCATTGTTGTTTACTTTGAAAAAACTTGAAGATGAACAGTGTGAGATTTCAATGAGATCTAGGGTTTGAGGATGTGATCTTATGATCGAATTAGTTCTTGGTGTAAGGTGATTAAAATAAATAAATAAATAAAAATAAAAAATAAGAAAGAGGAGGGGGAGGGGATTTTCATTTCAAAATATTTCAAGCCTTCCAAATTATGCTATTAAAATGTTATCATTTTCACATGCATTTCACGGGAAATTGCACACACAGATAAACACAGGTTTATTTGTTAACTGAAATGATCTGACAGGAAGTTACGAGATTGTGGTTGTGATTGTGTTACAGATTTTTGCTTCAAATGATGGCCGATCAACAGCTGAGCAAAGTACCTAACCAGAGAACCTGTTCCTCAAGTTTGTAGAAGATACCAAGCTAGGATTCCTCCTCTTACATCTTCTAAAGCACTCAAGAATAAAGAGTTGGAAAAGCTGTTCTTGATCATTCACAAAGAATGCACAAGAAGAGGGGGAGCATACAAAGAAGGGGAGAATACAAAAAAGGGGAGCCTGTAAGATGAAAGATCTTCAGTAACAGATCATCAATCTAGGGAGAGATTGATGATCATTATATGGTTGTCTTCTCGGAGCTGAAGATGATACAAGGTGTTGATAATGATAGACTAAGGGGGAGTATTGTTGGGTCTGAAAAGGATAGTATATATTATCAACAAAGTCAAAGTCAACAAATGTCAATGTCACTGTCAAAGTCATTGGAATAGTCAAACAGACCCGTTCGAGACTAAGAACCAAGACGAGACGTTGAAGATATATTTGACCTGGAGTTTTATTGTTAATAAATATATTTTGTTGTCACTTTTATGTTTTATATGTAATTTCTCTAATTGTCTAAGTCAAGGGGCTTAATATGTCATTAGTGAATACTATCACTATAAATAGATTAGTGACAATTAGGTTTAGTTAGCTTGAATGAGCCATTGATTGAGGGGCTTTCACTTTGTAATATCTTTAGCAATCAATTCAGATCAAACAAGCGTTTTATTTGGTGTTCTTGAGTGTTCTTCATATATTTATCCATTTATAGTGTTTGATCTATAATTGTCACAAATATCGTTGATATTTTGTGTTATTAGTAGGAATCGTTTTTGTTTATCAATCAATTGCACTGTATCAATAATCAAGTGAACCAACAATTTGGTATCAGATTATGAAATTTTGAAATTAGAATTAAAACACAAACTAGACTAATAAAGAACTAATGTATATTTTGTTAACAACAAAAAATATATATTAACTCTAAGACCCGTGTTCTTTGTATCTTCAACGTCTCACTACTAATCTTCGTCCCGAACGCGTCGTCTTGACTGTTGCTTTGACTTTGACCGTTGACTTTGACTTTTGTTGACTTTGACTTTGTTTATAATATTAGACTATCTTTCAGACCCAACAATACTCACCCTTAGTCTATTATTATCAACGTCTTTCATCATGATCGGCACCGATAAGTCAATTGTACTTGATCTTTAATTTGGAAAGCATCAGTCTAGGGTTTCGAAACTGTTAGACCTTAAAATTGAGACTGAAGCTTACCAAATTAAAGATCAAGTACAGTTGACTTATCGGTGCCGATCACGATGAAAGACATTGATAATAATAGACTAAGGCGGAGTATTGTTGGGTCTGAATGATAGTCTAATATTATCAACATGGTCAAAGTCAATAAAAGTCAACGTCAACGGTCAAAGTCAACGCAACAGTCAAGACGACGCGTTCGGGACGAAGATTAGTAGTGAGACATTGAAGATACAAAGAACACGGGTCTTAGAGTTAATATATATATTTTGTTGTCAACAAAATATACATTTAATCTTTATTAGTCTAGTTTGTGTTTTGATTGTGATTTCATAATTGTCATGCTTCATTCATAGTTTAGGGTGCTAAATGTCATTAAGTCTAATTGTCATTAGACTATAAATAGCTAGAGTCATTTGAGTGTTGTTAAGCTTGTATGAGCTAGATTTGAGGGTTTCCATGTAACAAACATCTTATGCAAATCAATATGGATCAAATGGGGGTTTTTTATTAATGTTCTTGAGTGTTCATCCAAGTTCTTCATATTTTATCATTTTGATCCAAATCTTCATTGCAATTTGATGATTCAAGTGCTCTTGGCACTAACACTACATTCTGATTTGTTTGGTCCAATAAGTGTGAAAAGTATAGGTAAGAAACCTTGTTGTCTTGTTGTTATTCCAGATATTCTTAGGTGCGGTTCTTGTCACATAAAGGGGAGAAGACAGAGGTGTTGCAGAAGCTGATTTTAACCGTTGAGAACATCAACAACAAGAAAGTCTTGGCGATCCGAAGCTACAACAGAACCGAGTTTAGAAATCAGATCTTTGATTCATTCTATGCTGAAAAAGGGATTCTTAGACAATTTAGTGCTGCTCAAACACCTCAACAGAATGGAGTTGCTGAAAGAAAGAATAGTACTCTCATTGAAGCAGCTCAGACTATGCTCATAGAATTTTAACTTCCTATTATTTTCTGGGCAGAAGTAGTCAACTGTGCTTCCTACGTTCTAAATAGAGTTCTGATTGTGAAAGACAAGATGAAGACTCCATATGAACTGTTTCACAAGCGAAAATCGTTGATTGACTTCTTTCGTCCCTTCGGGTGCTTATGTACTTTGTTGAATACTCTAACTCAAAATTCCAAATTTGGAGCAGTGTCAGATGAATGTTACTTTGTCGGATACTCTTCAACTCAAAAGGCTTATAGAGTATATAACAAACGGACAAGCATAGTGTAAGAATCTTTCTATGTTGATTGGCAAGATTCAAATGTTTGCAATGTTGGTTCTGATCCAGATTGGTTCTATGATTCAAACACCATTTTTAGTTCATTCAATCTACCATCCTTCTCTGACGATGACGTTCCTTCATCAAGTAGTCAACTCTTCATTCCTGCTCCACCACAACCAGAACCACAAGCTTAACCACAAACAGAACCACAACCTCAACCATAAATAGAACCACAACCTCAACCACAACCAAAACCACAACCTCAAGCACAACCAGAACTACAACCTCAACCTCAACCTATAGCCAAAAATCAAATCCCTTCAACACCATCATAAATGTCCCAAAGTCCTATTTCCAATCAACCATCCACCTTTCCATCATCCATCTCATAACCCACTTCATCCAATTCATCAACCCTTAACACTAGCTTCAAAAACCTAAACGACCGCCCACTTGATTTTGTCATTGGATCAATATCTAATGGTGTTAGAACTTGAAGCCAATCTGGGCTAATTAATGTATGTCTGTTTGCTTGATTTCTATCTCAAATTGTTCCGAAAAATGTCACCATGGCTCTTTAAGATCCAAGATGGGTTGAGTCAATGCATTTAGAACTTCAACAGTTCAGAAAATTGAAGGTGTGGTAACTAGTTGATCTCCCTCCAAATAAGTATCCAATTGGTACAAAGTGGGTATTCAAGAACAAACCAGATGACCATGGAGTTATGATTAGAAACAAATCAAGGCTGGTTATTCAAGGCTTGGCTCAAGAGGAGGGGATTGATTACACTGAGGTGTTTGCCTCCATCACCCGGATAGAAGCCATTCAAATTTTCCTAGCTCATGCTACTCACAAAAACATCAAATTCTTTCAGATGGACATCAAGTTTGCCTTCCTATATAAGATCTATGTTTGTCAGCCATCGGGTTTTGAGGATCCATATTTTCCTGAGAAAGTTTACAAACTGGATAAATCCTTGTATGGATTACATCAAGCTCCTAGAATCTGGTACAAAACCCTAACATAGTATCTCCTCAGCAAAGGCTTCACACGTGGAACTATTAACATGACTTTGTTTAATAAGGAGTTAATGGAGATATGCTCATTGTTCTAGTATATGTTGACGACATCATCTTTGGCTCAACGAATAAGAAGTTGTGTAGAGAGTTTGAAGAAGTGATGAAATAGTACTTTGAAATGAGCGTTATAGGAGAGATGTGGTTTCTCTTAGGATTACAAGTCGAACAAAATCCAGATAGAATTCTCAATCATCAAGAGAAATACATTCTGGAAATCCTATCGAAGTACAACATGAATGATGCTTCTCCCGAGCTTACTCCTTTTTCTGCACAAACCTGCCTAACCTAAGATGACAAAGGAAAGCCAGTTGATGCACACCATTATCGTTCTATGATCGGATCCCTAATATATCTCATCCCGAATCATCCAGATATCATATTTGTTGTGTGTTATTGCGCTTGATATCAAGCCAATCCAAAGGAATCCCATGAGAAAGCTGTTAAATGTATCTTTTGCTACTTGATGGGATCTCCCCTACTGGGTCTTTGTTACCCAAATGGAGGAAACTTTGATCTTCATGCGTACTCTGACAGCCATCATGGAGATTGTAAGCTTGATAGAAAGTCTATTACCGGCGGGTGTCAATATCTCCGGGATTGTCTTGTTTCATGGCAAAGCAAAAAACAGACAACATTTTCTCTATCCACATGCGAGGCTGAGTATATTGCTGCTTCAAGTTGTTGCTATCAAGTGCTGTGGATTCAATATCAAATGATGGATTACGAGATTAACTTTCTTCACACGTCGCTCTTCTACGATAATGAAGCGGCTGTGGAATCGCCAAAAATCCAATCCATCATACTCACACCAAGAACATTGAAACAAGAATTCATGCAATCCGAGATGCATAAGAAAAGGGTTTTATAGATATTATTCCTATTGAAACCAAAAGTCAAAAGGCCGATCTTTCATAAAAACATTTGATAAACCTTGTTTTATGAATTGATCAACATGTTAGGTCTAATATCCTTTTAAGGGCAAATTCTGGCAACATTCTGTAAATATTTAATGTTTGATTTGTGTTTGAGTTCATTTAAAAAAAAATTTATAATTCATGTGCTAAGAAGCTTCAAAACCCACACTTCCCCAGAGTGTATCCCAGTTTAAAAGAAAATTTGTTTTGCTGCACTGAAATAGAAATTTTGGGGGAGAATAGACCTTTATCTTTTAACTTTTTTTAAATTTACATTGTTTCCTCTTTTAATGCTATTGTGTATATAATCTTATCTTATCCTTGGTATAGGATTTAGGAAGCTTGGATAATGTCTGAAGGAGGTCAGAGGCATTGTGATGGGATACGTCGGTAGGCTCGGTGGCCTAAAATGAAGTAGACGGTGATTGTATGACTTAACTAAGAATTAACTCTAGTGATAAGATTTATTCCCATGTCATCTCGGATTGCGCAAAGTTACAAGTCTTGTTAAAAACTGTGTTGAGAGTGGTTGATTTCTGTTTTGATCCCTACACTTTAAAATTTCTCCTCACCCTTATGTCCTGAATAAACTGCCTGTACAAATCCTCTGCTATGCATAAGCATTGAGCTGGAGTGATGATATTCTCTGTTATACGTGAGTATAGAATTGAAGTTCTCATCAACACGCTCAAATGATGATCTTCTCTGTTATACGTGAGTATAGACCTAAAGCTCTCATCATTTGGCTTAAATAATTATCTCCTCTATTATACGTGAGTATAGACCTGGAGCTCTGATTATCCACCCCTCATACATCATTATCTTGTACATCTATAGATGTCAGATGATCGGTCGTATGTCCATCCCATAAAATTTCAAGCAGAATCAATGATTAAACTCAATAAACCATGATTACGAGATGAGTTTCTTTGTCCAATGACTGTGGGATCCAAGTTTCTTGAGCGTTCTTAAGCGAACCCAAAACGTTAAAAAATTATGTTACAAGTCTTCGTTGAAAAGAATACGGCATGGGTTTAAATGGACAATCATATTGGCGATCCTGCCAATCCTTGCCTCTCTAGATGATTTCTTGCAAAAGTGTGTCATATATCCTTGCCTCTATGCTTTATTTTCCAAATTCTTCTTTTGTTTCTTGTCTTTCTCGTGGGTTGAGAAGTCTTCTTTTTACATAATATATATATGATTATATAAAAATTTTGATTCATGCAAAATTATTGTTTCGTAGTGCGAAACTATTGTTTTGCCATGCGAAATTACTCTTTCGCTGACTTGGTTCTGCAATTGAAACTATAGTTTTGTTGGGCGTGCGAAACTATTGTTTCCCCATGCGAAACTATAGTTTCGGCACATGCGATACCGTGGTGTATAAATACCAGTTTCATCAATTGTTTCGTCATTTGTGAAATTCTGAATTTTTATTTTGAATTCGAACCGACTTTATCCTTTGATTTGAAATCTGAACGCCCCGTATTTTTGAATTAAGGTGAAGTTCTCACGCGAAGGGTTGAGTTCTCAGGCGTGTCATAAAGTTCTCGCGTGGATGGCAGTTCTCGCGAGACTGAAGGTTCTTGCGCGAGAACAGCTGCGAGAGAGAGAGAGACACTATAAATAAGCCCAGACACCCAATCTTCTCCACTTTATGTGAAAAGTCCTGTTGTTGTGCTTGAGAAGAGAGAAGTTGTGCTAGGTGGTGTCTAAGGTATGTATTCGTCGATATTCGATGTAGTAAATTATGTATGAACCGTATGTAATGATATTGCGTATGATTATGTAGCTTCTGCTTGAAACACTCTCGGTTTAAGTATTGTTCGTATGCAATGATATCATAAGGTGAGTTCTAGACCCATCTTTTATGTGTTTTCTATGTTTTGGGGCTAATAAGCATACCTAAATGAATGTTTTGATATAGTATGATGATATAAACTGCTAAAGAAGTCTTGCAAGCACTGCTAAAGGAGAATTGTATTCGTTGCATTCTCACATAGAAGCTACACATTGGTGTGCTCAACCTCTAAAGGAGTTATGCTTGGTGCATTCTCATATAGGAGCTACACATTGGTGTCCTCAACCGCTAAAGGAGTTATGCTTGGTGTATTCTCACATAGGAGCTACACATTGGTATGCTCAACCGCTAAAGGAGTTATGCTTGGTGCATTCTCACATAGGAGCTACACATCGGTGTGCTTAATTGCTAAAGGGGAAGGTATTTGTTACATTCTCACATAGGGGCTATACTTTGGGTTTACCCGCCTGCTAAAGGAGAATGGCATTTGTTGCGTTCTCACCAGATAAAGGAGCAAAGCTTTGTGCTAAGTTCAAAGATAAAGTAAACGAATAAAGCTAAAGTACAGATAAAGTAAAGATAAAGTGTGGGTAACGCGACGATAATTAAACGATAAAGCAAATGTTAAAGTAAAAGCTAAAGTATAGTTATCGAACGAGTTCGATAAAGATAATGAATAAAGTTAAAGTTTATGCGATGTTAAAGTATGTTAAAGTGTTTGTTCATGATACAGTTTCGTTAGAATAAACCTAACTCTCACTTAGCGTCATTGACTTTTATATGCATATTAGATTGACAGGTATGCTATAAATTTTGGGGTGAGCTTGGCATGGATGGGAGAGCTACCTGGCACATGGTTGAGACTGGCATCCTGGCATAGAACTTTATATAGATAGCTAAAGTGATATTTTGATGTTAATATTTAAACAAATAGAAATTTTGTATGTTCCGCTACGTATATTAATGAAATTTGATGTTCGAGAACTCGTGTCTCTGATGTCCACATCCAACTGTGAAGTTTCTTGGAACAGGGTCTTATAAGTTGGTATCAGAGCAATAGTTTGAGATATTTAGACACTTTATTGTCTAGACTCGAACTAAGAATGTGATTAATTAAGGGATACTAATGCCTGTAGCTCCATGCTAGGAGGGTTATGACTGGTAAAGGTTCCTTAAGATTATAGTGCTCATAGTGAGATTGAGAGCTGATGTGAATCAGGATTAGAAACATTTAGGACATGAAGAGTAAAGTAAGTAGTTAATTACAACTGGCCAGTATCATTAGAAACTTACATTACTTAACATGAGCTTAACTATTACCTGGAATGATAATGTTAGCCTTTCGTATCTTATAGCAAGCTATGGTTGGAAGAAAAGCTACTCAAGGAGGTGCTCATGGTGGTAGGGGTAGATAACCAGTCACTAGAAACTAGAGGCAGACGGCTGAGGAGGTGCATATGGACTCTATTCACACTGCTAACAAGGAAAACTCACATCATTTTGAAGAGAGGATTACCTTGGAGCCTGTTGTTACGGAGGCTTTCGTCGAAGAGGTCCACAAGATCCTTCAAGACATCTTGCCTTTGATCATGAATGAGGCCATGAAGGAGGTAACCAAGGAGTGGACGTTGGAGGCAAAGAACAAAGCTAGTATGAAAGACAGTGAAGGTACCGGGGAAGGCTCAGGGAAGGATGAGGGGGATGAAGCTGATGGGGATTTAGCCAAAGAGTGTTCATACCGCATCTTCAAGGGTTACAATCCTCCATCCTTGGATGGCAAGGGTGGTGCTATGGCCACTCTCCAGTGGGCGTCTGAATTAGAGGCAATGATTGAGATTAGTCAGTGCAAGGCTGACCAAGCTGTGAAGTTCACAACTCACTCATTTGTGGATGAAGCTATTCATTAGTGGAACACCATCATGCAGACTAAAGACCCTTGTAAGTTTAGGAACTTGAAGTGGAATGACCTGAAGGAGATGGTAATGAGGAACTTCTTCCCTCAGAATGAGATTGGTAGGGTGGAAAGGGAATTCTTAGGATTTAAAACTAGGAGTATGACCCACAGGCAGTACACATCTCGCTTCAACGAGATGGCCAGGTTGGTGCCTCACCTGGTAAGTACTGAAGAGAGGAGGATGAAGTGTTATGTGCAGGGTTTGCCTTCGAAGGTCAGGACGTGTGTAAAGGCAAGCAGGCCGAAGACCTTCGAGTCTTTGTTGGAGTTGAGTGGAATAGTGTATGATGATGTGGTGGCTGATGAGCCCATTAAAGAGGCGAAGAAGAAGAGTTGGTCGGGGAATGTGAAGCGAGAGAGAAATGAGTGGTCTGCTGCTCAGGCCAAAAAGATGAAGGTGGAGTCGTCCAATGATTGTCAGCAATGCGGGAGAAAGCATGCTGGTGAATGAGGGCTCAGTTCAAGCTGTGTTTTAGAGTGGGAAGATAGGGCATTTCTCCAAGGATTGCCATAATCTGGTAAAGTGCTACAACTATGGCAAGTTGGGGCACTACAGCTGAGAGTGCAAAGAGGCGAAAGTGGTTGACTCGGCTAAAGGAAAAGAGATTGAGAAAGAGAAGAAAGCTGGTGACAAGCCAAGGGCCAAGGCTAGGGATTTCAAGATGAAAAGAGAGGAGGCCAGAGCGGAACCTGATGTTGTGTCAGGTACATTTTTGGTTAACAACATACTTGCTTCTGTTCTTTTGAATCCGGTGCAAGTAAAAGTTTCATAGATGCTACCTTCTATGATGTGATGAATGTTAAGGCTAAGGAAATAAATCATGTGTTTGAACTAGAAACTACAATTAGAAGGACTACTAAGATAACTGAGGCCTTAGAGGATTGTAGCATAGAATTGGAAGGTCATAGATTCCCCGCTAGGTTGTTTGTTATGACCCTAGGAGGATTTGATGTTGTGTTGGGTATGGAATGGTTAGCTGCCTATGAGGCTAATATAGTTTTCCAGAGGAAGATGATTCAAATGAAAGCGCCTGATGGTAGCATAGTCATGATTTACGGAGATAAAGTCTGCGAAGTTCCAAAGATGATATCCATGAAAAAGGCAGAAAAGTTTAGAGACAAGGGTGTGGAGCATTCTTGGCATGAGTTAAAGATGCTAAAGGTGAAACTGTAAAGTTGACAGATGTGCCCATGGTATGTGCCTTCCCGGATGTGTTCCCTAAGGATTTGACGGAGGTACCACCCAATCGGGAGATAGATTTTCTGATAGACCTCGTGCCAGGAGCTCAGCCCATTGCTAAAGCATCGTACCGTCTGGCTCTATCAGAGTTGAATGTGTTGCTAGCCCAATTATTGGACCTTCTTAATAAAGGATTTATCAGACCGAGCATTTCTCCTTGGGGTGCTCCGGTGCTGTTCGTGAAGAAAAAGGATGGTAGCATGCGAATGTGTATAGACTATAGGGACCTGAATAAGCTCACAGTGAAGAATAGATACCCGTTAACTCAATAGACGATCTGTTCGACCAGTTGAAAGGTGTAAGTTGGTTCTCGAGGATCGATCTTCGGTCGGGTTATCACCAGCTAAAGGTTAAGGAGCAGGATACCCTAAAGACTGTGTTTCGGACGCGATATGGGCATTATGAATTTCTCGTGATGTCGTTTGGTCTAACCAATGCTCCTGCAGCATTCATGGACTTGATGAATAGGGGTTGTCGACTAATGCTTGACAAATCAGTGATAGTTTTCATAGACGATATCCTGATCTACTCAAAGAATGAGGAAGACCACGTCTGTCACATTCGTGAGGTGCTGGAATTTCTAAGAAGGGAGAAGTTGTATGGGAAATTCTCCAAATGCGCATTTTGGTTACGCGAGGTGTAGTTTCTGGGCCATGTTTTTTAACCAGAAGGAATGATGGTTGATCCTGCTAAAGTTGAGGCGATGATGAAGTGGAATTCACCTAAAACGCCGTCTGAAATCCGATGCTTCCTCGGATTGGCAGGTTATTACAGGAGGTTCATTCAGGATTTTTCCAATTCCCACACTGCTGACCAAGTTGATGAGGAAGGATGTGATGTTTGAATGGGGTGACAGTCAAGAGAATGGGTTCATGGAATTAAAGAGAACATTGACACAAGCTCCAGTGTTAACGCTACCAAAATGGAATGAAGACTTGGTTGTCTATTCTGATGCTTCTTATCAAGGGTTAGGGTGCGTACTAATACAGCGAGGCAAAGTCATAGCGTACGCAACTCGACATTTAAAGATTCATGAAGTGAACTACCCTACCCATGATCTGGAGCTGGCTGTTGTGGTATTCGCGTTAAAAATATGTAGACACTACTTATATGGTGTCAAATGTATGATTTTTACGGACTACAAAAGCTTAAAGTATTTCTTCGAGCAAGAGGATCTTAATATGAGATAGAGACAATGATTAGAGATCATAAAAGACTATGACTATGAGATTCATTATCACCCGGGTAAAGCTAACGTGGTAGCTGATGACCGAAGCCTGAAGGAAAACTGGCAACCAATTCGGGTGAGATCTTACCAGTTGATTATGACTCCTGATATGATAAAGGAAATCTATGAAGCTCCAAAAGAAGCTCTGGGACCCGAACACGTTAATGAGGAGAGGATGAAAGGGCAGGTCGCAAATCTGGAGGAAAACACCAATGGTGTCAAAACCAGATTCGGGCGTACGCGGATCCCTAGTCGGGGAGGTCTACGAGAGAAAGTGTTAGACGAAGCCCACAAGACCCGCTACTCCATTCATCCAGGAACTAACAAAATGTACCAAGACCTAAAGAAGAATTTTTGATGGCCGAGAATGAAAGCCGACGTAGCAAGGTATGTAGAAAGGTGCTTGACCTGTCTCCAGGTTAAGGATGAGCATCAGAAGCCATACGGGAAAATCCAACCCTTGGAAATTTTCAAATGGAAGTGGGAGCATATTACCATAGATTTCATAATGAAGCTACCTCGTACATCTAAAGGTTATGATGACATATGGGTCATAGTAGACAGACTGACGAAAAGTGCTCACTTTCTACCCATCCGAGAGACGTATAACTCAGAACGGCTAGCTGAATTATTCATCAATAAGATAGTTACCCATCATGGTGTGCCGGTGTTGATTGTCTCTGACAGAGATACGTGGTTTACATCCAAATTTTGGAAGAAGTTCAATGATGCGATAGGAACCATACTGCACATCAGTACAGCATACCACCCATAGACGGATGGCCAATCCGAAAGGACTATCAAGACCTTAGAGGACATGCTTCGGGCATGTATCATAGACTTTGGTGGGAGCTGGGATAGTCACCTACCATTGGCGGAGTTCTCATACAATAACTGCTATCATGCTTGTATCGGTATGCCCCCGTATGAGATGCTCTATGGCCGAAAGTGTAGAATCCCTGTTTGTAGGGGGGAAATCGGTCAGAAGGAGTTGGGGAGTATGGAGGTTATCGAGACAACCAATGAGAAGTTAGGCAGAATTAAAGCCTACATGAAAGCTGCTAAAGATTGGCAGAAATCCTATGCTGACAAACGTCGAAGACCTATCGAGTTTAACGTCGGTGATAGAGTGATGCTAAAGGTGTCACCTTGGTGAGGAATCATTCGATTCAGAAAGAGAGGAAAGTTAAGCCCTCGATTCATTGGCTCTTTCAAGATAGTAGCCTGTGTGGGGGAAGTGGCATATAGGCTGGAACTACTAGATGAGTTGAGTGGAATCCATCCTACCTTCCACGTATCACATCTGTGAAAGTGTCTAGCAGACAAAGACGCTTATGTTCCACCAGAAGATGTGGAGATTGATGACAGGATGAACTACATGGAACAGCCCGTAGCAATAATAAACAGGACGGAGAAACGATTGAGGAATAAAGTAGTTCCACTTGTCCAAGTACAATGGACACATAAAAAGGAGTCGGAGTCCACTTGGGAATCCGAAGATGAGATGAGACAGCATTACCCTCAGTTGTCTAGTGAATAACGGGTTTTGGGGTCAAAACCCAAATAATGGGGGTGGACTTGTAACACCCTGAATTTTTTAATGAAGGTGAAGTTCTCGTGCGAAAGGTTGAGTTCTCGCGTGAGTCATAAAGTTCTCGCATGGATGGCAGTTCTCGCACAACTGGAGGTTCTCACGCGAGAACAGCTGCGAGAGAGAGACACTATAAATAAGCCCAGACACCCAATCTTCTCTACTCCATGCCAAAAGTCCTGCTATTGTGCTTGAGAAGAGAGAAGTTAGTGCTAGGTGGTGTCTAAGGTATGTATTCGTCGATATTCGATGTATTAATGTATGTATGAACCGTATGTAATGATATTGCGCATGATTATGTAGCTTCTGCTCAAAGCACTCTCGGTTTAAGTATTGTTCATGTGCATGGATATCATAAGGTGAGTTCTAGACCCCTCTTTTACGTGTTTTCTACGTTTTGGGGCTAATATGCATACCTAAACAAACGTTGATGTTCTCGCGCGAAAACTTGGATTGTTACATGTAATGTTACCCCCGTATAATGTGCGTTAATGATGAACTTAATGCTAAAGAATTAAAGTACATATAAATATAAATACTATATATATCTTTATAGTTGAAGGCTAAAGAATGATGGTTAAGTCACACGAGAAACGTTAAAGAACTTGAATAATAATTCAAGAACAGTTACCCGATATAATACAGCTATGAAAATGTTAAAGCACGCTAAAGAAGTCTTGCAAGCACTTCTAAAGGAGAATTGTATTCGTTGCCTTCTCACATAGAAGCTACACATTGGTGTGCTCAACCGCTAAAGGAGTTATGCTTGGTGCATTCTCACATAGGAGCTACACATTGGTGTGCTCAACCGCTAAAGGAGTTATGCTTGGTTCATTCTCACATAGGAGCTACACATTGGTGTGCTCAACCGCTAAAAGAGTTATGTTTGGTGCATTCTCACATAGGAGCTACACATTGGTGTGCTCACCCGCTAAAGGAGTTATGGTTGGTGCATTCTCACATAGGACCTACACATCGATGTGCTTAATTGCTAAAGGGGAAGGTATTTGTTACATTCTCACATAGGGGCTATACTTCGGGTATGCCCACCTGCTAAAGAAGAATGGCATTTGTTGCGTTCTCACCTGATAAAGGAGCGAAGCTTTGTGCCAAGTTCAAAGATAAAGTTAACGAATAAAGCTGAAGTACAGATAAAGTAAAGATAAATTATGGGTAACGCGATGATAAAGGAAACGATAAAGCAAATGTTAAAGTAAAAGCTAAAGTATAGTTATCGAACGAGTTCGATAAAGATGATGAATAAAATTAAAGTTTATGTGATGTTAATGTATGTTAAAGTGTATGTTCATGATAAAGTTTCGTTAAAATAAACCTAGAACTCACTCAGCATCACTGACTTTTGTATTCATATTAGATTAATAGGTATGCTATACATTTTGGGGTGCGCTTGGAATGGATGGGAGAACTACCTGGCACATGGTCGAGACTAGCATCCTGGCATAGAACTTTAGATAGATAGCTAAAGTAATCCTTTGATGTTAATGTTTAAATAAATAAAAATTTTGTATGTTCCGCTGCGTATATTAAAGAAATTTGATGTTCGAGAACTTGTGTTTCTGATGTCCAAATCCAACTACAAGGTTTCCTGGAACAGGGCCTTATAAAATCTGTATTTTGGGGTGTGATTTTTTCAAAATTAACTGGTAAATATGATTCCTAAACTTGATTCGGTGACTTTTGGGTTTCGAACATTCATTGTGCGAAACTAAAGTGTGATGATACGAAATTGAACGAAAGTTCTCTGATTTGTGAGAAGCTGTCGAGTCATGCTGTCGTGTGCACTGAACAGTTTCAACCAGATCTTGCAAATCTATAGTTTCGGAGTCCATGCGAAACTACAGTTTCCAATGCGAAACTACTCTTTCTCATTGCGAAACTATAGTTTCTCATCCCCATTCAAATTTATTGTCTATTGGCTGCAAAACTATAGTTTCTCTCGTGTACTTTCTTTAGTTTTCTCTGTTCTTGCGAATTTATATTCGTGCATGCGAAACTATACTTTCTTCATGCGAATCTATCTGTGAAACTAAAAATTAAATTTAAAAAATATAATATAATAATGATAATAAATTGTAAATAGATAATAATAATTAAAATTATAAAAAATGTTTTGTAATCTCTTATGATCTAACAAATTCTTGGTTTCACCTGCAGTTATTATGGGGAGTTTAAAGTTTGATCCCTGATCAAATGTGGTAGCATATCTAAACAATCGCGAACCAAAGTTTGCTGGATAAAGAGATGCCATTGATTGGCTGAAGAGTACTCCCATTTTCTATGCTATTTCTCACTCTCCTTCTATAGATGAGAAACATATAAGGGAGTTCTGGAGAACGGTTGAATATGACGCCAGGCAGAGGATCATCAGAACGTCGATTTAGGGAGAGCTAGTTGAGATATCGGTCGAGACAGTGGCTAAGGCCTTGCATCTGGAGGATGATATGGGGGAGAGCATTAAGATGACTTATTCAGAGGTCATTAGAGTGTTTAAAGATATTGGTTATGAGGGAACTGACTTTGAGAAGAGGAAGGAGATCAAGAAGTCATTTTTATCTAAGGAGTGGAAGTTCCTAGCTCAAGTGTTTATTAGCTGTTTGGATCATAGCAAGGGGGATCAGATGGGCTAAATCTTAGATGGTCCATAGCTATGATCATGTTTTGTAAAGGGGAAAAGGCAAACATAGCTCAGATCATTCATGATTATTTTCTAGAGAATATCATCGCTCTAAAGAAGGATAAGTGGCTGGTCTATTCTATGTTTATTTAGATAATTCTAGATTATTGATAGGATCAAAATGGATCATTCTGTGATGATATTTGATACAATTCAATCAAACAAACACAAGTAATCAATTCAATGCAAACAAATCAAAAAAATTCATAGTTTTTCATTGATAGTAAGCATAGAAAGTACAAGTGAAAGAAAAACAGTTACACGTCTTTCTAACTGATTCTCAGGTTCTAAGGTCTTCCTATACAATACCTTATCTATGATATTTATATTATCAAAGAAAACAAAAATATATTTACACAATAAGTCCTTAAACTATGACAAAAACTATACAAAGACTAATAAAGACTAAATGTTAATCTTCAAGAGGCTTCCACAATACTCCCCCTAAGATTGACATTGTCTTCAGTCTTCAAAATCATCAATCTTCTGTCTTCTGACTTCTAAATTTTGCAGTCTTCAGTCTTCTTTAATCTTCAATCTTCTTTAATCTTCAATCTTCAATCTTCAATCTTCTTTAATCTTCAATCTTGATCTTTAATCTTTTGTCTTCTCTCTTTTGTCTTCATACATCAAAGAAGTCTTCTGGCTCTTCTTTAATTTTGAAAAATGGCTTCTCTTTATGCATTTCTTGCTCTCTTAAGGCTTTAGCAATAGCAGACTTGAACTTGCTTGCCAAAATGCCTTGCTTCGGCTTTGCTTCATTTGTCTTGATCTCCATTGAGTTCATCACTTCTAATGTTTCTTCTGATAGACCTATAATATCAATGTTAGCATAATATTCAATTGGGTTTGGATATTGTATTGAATGGATTTCCAAAACTCCTTTGCTTGAGATCCTCATGAACTCAATCTCCTTGATATCTTTCTTCACAATGTTAGCATAAGCAAGAGCTTTTCTCAAAGAAATTCTTTCCATTGCAGCATTCATGACTTTGATGATGGACAGGAAGTACTTTTTGTCATTTTCAGCAACTTCAGGCATAACTTTTTCAAACTTTTGAATGGACAAAAATGATATGTAGCTGGGATGTAAGAGTTTTAATTCAAATACTCCAAACAATGTAATCATATCTCGATCCCAATCATCCAGATCTCGAACTAATTTCAACTCAAACGTATCTGCATTATAAAACCATCTCAAAATTGGTTTAGACTGTTGAGTGCCATCAATCACTTTTAAGCCTGGATTTGTTACCTTCTCAAAATATTGATCGCTGAAAGCATCAAAAAAATTTTCTTCTCCAATATCTTTGTCATCACCTTTCCTTTTCTTCTTCAATGATTGAAAATATATCTTATCTTCTTGATCACTTCTTGTAAAATGAACTCATTCAGCTTATCCCTCTGTTCAATAATTGGACAAAATTTTCTCCTTGACTCGCTTTTGTCGGATTGATTAACGGTAGTTTATTTAACTCCTTCAGGTCTTGAACAGGAAGCTGAATAATACTTGAGAAAAAAATGATATACATCACAGCATTAACTCTTTTAATCAAGAACGCATCAAACACTTCATCATATTTCCATGCAACAATTTTTACTTCTTTTGTTATGTCAGGAACAATCATTGCATTAAGTAATTCGGAAATTGATTGTCCTTTTTGTAACACGTTGCGCACTAAATCACCTATTGTTCGAGCTTTATTCCATAATTGTTTCTGTTCCATTGAAACTTGATATCCTTGACTTTCAGTTTCAGGAAACATTTCCATCAGCTCTTTCCTTTTCTCATGCACGTTACTTTTCACTGCCATTGATTTAATTTCTTGAGGTTTTAAAATCCTCGTTCTCTTCGTTATTTCGAAGTATTGTGGATTATCTGTATCAAGCACAACCATTTTGTTCACTTGCTTCTCTGTCTCTTAAAAACTTCTTACTAAGTTCCTTAAAGATTCGGCTTGTAATCTATTGAGCTTCTTCCATGGATAATTTCTTGATTGCAACCATATTTTCAAAGCAGGTACAGACATATCATCAGGATTTGGATTGTGCAATTCAGAAGTTGGAATATCATCAACATTAATGCTTTCTTGAAGAGGATTCCATTCTCCATGTTCTACAACAATCTCATCAGGATCAATTGGAGCAATGGATTCAGCAGTAATACACTTCTCAAACTCTTCATTAATTTGAGATACTGACAATCCATCAAGAAATACTCTATTATACATCATCTTGACCAAATAGTTATAAATGTCTTCAATATCTATAGGAACATCTTCTTGTCTTGTTTCAGTTGGAGTAAAATGTTCATCAACATTGACTTCAACTAAGTCTTCATCTTCCAGTACTTCATCATACCATGCATCATCAAACTCAGAATCTATATCATCAAGAGCTTCAATTTTCTTTTGAGTTTCATACTCTTCTGCTTCTTTAATTTCATTTTCTTCTGCAACCTTTTGAACTTTAGATGATGATTCAGGTAAGACTGAAACATCTATATCTTCAAGTTTTCTTTTCCCTTTATCCATTTCTGAAATCTTTTCAACATCAATTGGAACAACTTCAGAAATAATCATAACTTCAGAAGATGGAGATTTTATACTTTCTTTCATTTCCTAAAATTCTTTTTTCAAAGCTTCATAATTTTCATTTAACACCTTGAATTTTTCTTCCATTGAATCATAATCCTTGAGCATCACTTCAAAATTTTGCAAGTTAGTCTCTTTATCTTTTTCCAACTCATCAATTAATTTATCTTTCTTTTGAATTTCATCTTTTAACATTTCATTTTCAACTTTCAAATCGTCAATAATCTTTGCTTGTTTAGCATTCTCCTCTTTCAAATCCTTGATCATTTTTTCAGTCACATGTTCACTTTCATCTGGTAGAACAGATTCAAGTGTATCAACAATATGTACATCATCATCATCTTGTACATTTCCTTCAACACCTATTTCTATCATCTATATCACTTCTTCTACAGTAAGCTCATCAGCATTATCACCTTCAACTTGTTCAGTTTCTTGAACAACATATTCAGTTTGACTAACCTCATGCACCTGTTCAATCTCATCACCATCATTGTTATCATCATCATTATTGTTATCATCATCAGGATTTGAACTTCCATTTTCACTGGAATCATCATCATCATCTTCTTTATCATCATTGTCATCATCAAATTCAGAAGGATGTTGTGGAACTTCTTTAATAAGATCATTTGGGTCTACAGGTTCATCCTCAATGAGATGAAATGTTCTTCATTGATATTCACATCATCTTCAGCAACTGCTCTCATATAGTCAAATAATGGAACGTTTATAGCACTAGTTAACATGGCCAACTTCTTATAAGTCATCTCATTCATGTGTTCCAAGACCATCACTTCTCCACTGATTCCGTATGCTTGGAAATCAGGATTCTCAACATTAATGATCATATGTAAGAATCTTGGATACATCATATATTTGTTCTGTATACCCTTCTCCAAGTTGAATATAAAACCATTCATTATCCACTTAGCCATGTTGAATCATTGATTTGTGGCTAGGGCAACTATAGGAGATGCAATGTCTACAGGGAAAGAGTTCCATCCAGCACTCCTTTTAGACATGCAGTGTTGGAAAATGTAACACAGTAATTTCTAATGATTAAACACTCGAGCAAGGAAAAATTGTTTCTTAGGAAAGTGGTCAGGATGACCCATAGCTAAGAATGTCTCTCTGCATTCATTATAAGACAGTTCAGCTAGATCTTGTGGATCATTTTCACCAAGCCTCAATGCTTATCTTATTGAGTCTTCTGACACTTCAATTATTCAGTCATTTGTGATAAACCCTCTTAAAACTTTCCTTCCATGGTCATCAACTTCAATAGTTGCAGTAGACCAGAACTTCTTTATCAATCGCATGTATATAATTGGCTGGTAACACATAGCATATACGTACTTCATCCTCAGTAAAAATCTAATCATTTCCTCGTACCCCGTGGCTTCACTAACATCTTCATTTAAGAAAGCTGCCACATTGTGTTTAGGCTAGAAACTTTAAATTTGCCATCTGAAAATGATAAAAACAAAGACAATTAGACGTTTAAGAATTTTTTTTTTATGATGAATCAATTTTGATATTTTTGTAAGTTGAATGAATTATTATTTTTTAAAATTTTTTTACTTTAACTTGAATTTTTTGAAAATTTTAAATTTTTATGAATTTTGTCGAAAACAAAATACATTCAAGTTAATAAGTAATAAATTTCAAACATATCAATTCATTAACTTTTTTAAATCAGGATTAAATAAAATATGAATTTATGATTTAATTTTTTATTTTTAAATAAAATTCAAAACTGACTGTTCATCTTCATTAGTTCGACTAATGAACTTCATCATCAGGAACAATTTTTGATGAAAAATTGATTTGAATGTGTCAATATGATCGAAATCAAAGTTATATCATCAAACAATTATCAATTTCAGTTTTTAAATCCATTTTGATTTCAA
This sequence comes from Flaveria sonorensis, assembly GCA_025506505.1. NCBI lineage: Eukaryota > Viridiplantae > Streptophyta > Magnoliopsida > Asterales > Asteraceae > Flaveria > Flaveria sonorensis. The sequence continues at coordinate 34,715,938 of CM046427.1, forward strand.
ATTTCTAAGAGTTCAGTTCGAAACGGTTCATACGTCCGTATACGGTTGAAACTCCCAATCAAAATCAACTTAAAACTTGAAATTTGTATGAATTTGTTCAATTACTTACGTTTAGAGTCAAAGATAACACTATCAAATGCAAGATTTGGACATAAATCAATTGAACTCAGAGAATCGATGTTAATCGAGAGTCGGGTGTGATAGTTCAGGGGTTTTGAGTGAATGAATCGACTGAAATCACAAAGTGTTGTATTTATACTAAGTGAAATTTTTAGGCGCATGAGCAATGTTTATGCGCATGAGGCTGAAATTTTCACTAAGTACTTAGGCGCATGAGCACTGTTTGTGCGCATGAGGTCAGGCGCATGAGCACTGTTCAGACGCATAAGCACTGTTTAGGTGCTTTTGCACTGTTCAGACGCATGGGAATACCTGAAACGCCCAATACTTGGAATTTTTTTACTTGAAACGCCCACTTGAAAGCTTGATACTGTGTAGGCGCATGAGGATTTGTGAAACGCCCAACACTTAACCAAATTTTTAGACCTATGACAACTGTTTAGATGCATGACAACTGTTTAGCCTCATGACAACTGTTTAGCCACATGAGGTTATCTGAAACGCCCAACACTTGTGTAAATTCTGAAATATCATCCTGCTCCTAATTTTGGACTTTTGAACACTGTTTAAGCACATGAGATTGCATTCATGTGTCTAACACTTGTAATATTCAATCTTCCACCTGAACACTATTTAAACACATTAGTATTGTTCACATACTAAGTTTTAAACAATTTGTCAAATTTTGACTTTCACCCAAAATTTACCTAATTGACCCTCAATTTGAACTTGTGATATTTCAAACTTTTATTTTTTACTTCAAAAAACAAATAGTCTCTAATTTCAAACTTTTGATATTTTTTTTTAAATTTATTAAAACAATTTCCCGTCATTTTAGTCTCTAATTTTAACAAATAGTCTCATATTAAACTTTTGCAAGAAGCTTTTCACTTTAAAATGTTTTTCAGGGTTTCATTTTTACATTATCTCAAAAACACACATGCTTGAACTATTAGCTTCATCCTTTCCATTCAAAACACTAAATTTTGATTTTTCTCTTAGACACTTTTACTCTTTTTACTCCCCCTAAACTTTTAAGTTTAACAGAACTTATAAGTTTCTTGAATTTGTCACATGAAGATCACACTAATCATTGTTAATATGTCTGCACACAGAAAACATGCAAAAATCAAAATTAAAGCAGAACAAAATTCTAATATTTACAACTGAATCAATGTCTGCGGTGAGATCATATCAGTTAAGATCCGCACATTAAACTAAAAAAAATGATGGATAGTCATAGACAGTGAATAAATCCTTATCAAGTGTGTTCCAGGTCAGCATTTCTGCAGCAAAGGAGACACGAGATCTAAGGACATAAAATGAGTGCATTTAGCAAGATATTCAACACACTTACTTTTTCATTTCTTGGATTGATTAAGGTACAATTAGATATGAGATTATGCAGTTATACTTAGACTTAGAGAGGTTAATTCTCATAAAGATATGCAAGAAGACACTGTTCTCAACTTGTTAACCTGACATATACTATATCCAGATCTCATTTGGTATTTGTGCACATTTGCATCTTGCTGCATCAGTGAGAATATCAAGGTCTATAATTATTTAAAACAAAGGATAACTCATCATTTCAGGTCTATGATGAATCATAACAGAGAAGTGTTAGATGCTTTAAATAATTTAGAGCTCAATGGTTATTCATATCACCATCAGGTGTGAGATTATGTCTTAACAAGCAATCAATTTGAGAAATCAACACTACTTATTAGTGCTAAGATAGACAGACATGAATGCATGAGTGATTTAGTTTAATCACAAGAATTTACTTTTTCAGTCTAATTGCATGAACTTACTTGCACATCATATCTGATCACGTCAGACTTTGTTATCAAATGAAGTATGCAACTATTCATACTAATGTATCTATCATTTCTCACATATTGCAATGACAGATTCATCCTAAATAACGAATTAACAAAGAAAAACTCTATTTTTGTTTGTAGTTTTTTTTTTATATTTTTATCTTTTGATTTTTTTTAAATATTCAATTTTTGTATTTGGTTTTGATTTTTCTAAGAAACATGCACACACAAAATACAATCAGGCAATTAACTTTGAAAGTTTCTCTTGCTGTGTCGTATTCAGGTAAGGGAGGGTTCTGATCATATTTAGACTCAAGTAACTGAAATACTCAACAACCAATTTTTAAATGTGGTTAATAAGACCAATTAACTCTACCAAATACTCAAACCGTCCTGGTAAGAAGGCTTTAGTAAAAAGGTCAGCCAACTGTTTTTTAGTTGCAATTTGAATCAGAATGATTAAACCTTTTTTAGAGTTATCTCTGAGAAAATGATATCGAATCTCGATATGTTTTGTTTTTCAATGTTGGACAAGATTAGCTGTAATGAACATAGCAGCAGTGTTATCAATATAAATTGGAGTTTTAAGAAAATTGAACCCCGTAATCCAGCAGTTGGTTTTGTAACCAAAAAATTTAAGAACATCCTGCTAAAGCAGCTATGTACTCAGCTTCTGCGGTTGAAACGAAGACATTTGTTTATTTCTTACATTGCCATGAGACTAATCTAGGTCCTAAAAACTAACAACCACCCATAGTAGATTTACGATGTTGACAACATCCTCCATAATCACTATCAGTATACCCATATAACTTGAAGTTTCCTTCGTAAGGATACCATAACCCTAAGGCTGGTTTTCCTTTGAGATATCTGAATATGCGTTTGACAACAATTAAGTGAGATTCCTTCGGGTCTGATTGATACCTGGCACAGACACAAACAACATACATTATGTCAGGTTTAGATGAAGTAAGATACATCAATGAACCAATCATAGATCTGTATAAAGTTTGGTCTACAAATTTTCCTTTCGGATCAGGCTCAATCTTGGTGTTTATGTCAGCTGGAGTTCGTATGGACTGACAATCTTGCAGTTTAAATTTCTTCAAGAGTTTGTCAATGAACTTGTCTTGATTTATGAATATTCCATCTGCAGATTGCTTGACTTGAAGTCCAAGAAAGAAATTTATTTCTCCCATAGAACTCATTTGAAATCGAGATTTCATTATTTCTTCGAATTCATTGCACAATTTTGGACTAGTAGAACCAAATATGATATCATCAACATACACTTGTACACATAAAAGATCATCAGAATCCTTCTTGATAAAAAGAGTCGGATCGATTTTCCCTCGCGTGTATCCATGTTGGATTAAGTGTTGTGATAATGTTTCATACCAGATTCTAGGAGCTTGATGGAGTCCATACAAAGCTTTGCTAAGCTTGTACACACGATGAGGAAATTCCAAATCTTCAAAACCCGGAGGTTACTTTACGAACACATCATCGGTGATTGGACCATACAAAAATGCACCTTTAACATCCATTTGATACACTTTGAATCTCATGAATGATGCATAAGCCAAGAAGACACGAATTGATTCAAGTCTTGCAACTGGGGCAAATACTTCATCATAATCTATTCCTTCCTCTTGGGTGTATCCTTATGCAACGAGTCTCGCTTTATTTCGAATAATAATTCCTTGATCATTTGTTTTGTTTATGAACAACCATCTTGTGCCTATGGCATTTTCTCCTTCAGGTAAATCCACAAGATTCCACACTTCTTGTTTGCGGAATTGAAGTAATTCTTCTTGCATAGCCTCAATCCAACTATTGTCCTTTAACGCTTCGGTAACGTTTTTAGGAACAATTTGAGAAAGAAAACACGAGTATAAGCAAAGATTTGCTTGTTCTGATTTACTTCTCGTTGTTCTCTCATTCAATGGACCAATAATCTGAGACGTTGGATGGTTCTTGTGAATACAAGATGTTGGAATCTTATTTCCTTGAACATGAACGTCCAAATTTGTTTGGTTCAAGTTAGAAAGATGATGCAATAGGTTCGAAAAATGTGGATTGAAATTGGGAACTTGAGTCGGTGAGTTGATGAAGTAATCAAGATTACCGGTGTCAACTACATCACCAGAAATGGATGAAGTTCTAGACTCAGGTTGTACAATTTCTATATCATCATTAGGAATAGGTTGTGAAACATCTTGATTTTCTAAAATGGAATGATCTTCATCTTGTTGAGAGAGATCATCATTATTTTCAAATCGAATTATTGAATCTTTGACAAAAGAGAAAAATGGATAATCTGGGCATGAGTCATCCATATCATCATAATCTGAATCATCACTGAAAGAACCAAGATCTCCTTGAGGTTTCTTCTTACCTGTAAAATCAAGCAAGTTAGATTGATCAAACAAGTTAGATTGAAAAGAGTTTGACAATGAATCTAAATTAAATAACCATGCAGGACCATTTGAAACTGATGGAAAAGAATTTTCAAGGAATTTAACGTTGATTGTTTCAAGTATAACATTTGTCCTAGAGTTATAAACTCGATAGGCTTTTGAAACAGATGAATATCCAACTAAAAATCCATCATCAGATTTTGCATCAAATTTTCCTAGCTGATCACTTGAATTTAAAATCATAACTGGACAACCAAAAGATTTAAGAAAATCTATGTTTGGTTTCCTGCCAAACATCAACTCATAAGGAGTTTTCAGTTTGTCTTTCACAATCAAAGTACGATTTTGTACAAAACACGCAGTAGATATGGCTTCATCCCAGAAAGTGATAGGAATTTTTGCATCTGCTAACATGGATCGTGCAGCCTCAATCAAAGTTTTGTTCCTCGTTTTAGCAACTCCATTTTGTTGTGGAGTTCTGGGAGCACTGAACTGATGAGCAATTCCTTTTTCTACACAGAACATGTCAATATTAGCATTTTTAAATTCCGTTCAATTATCACATCTTATTATTTTTACTTTTTGTTCTAATTGGTTTTCAACTTTTGTGATGAATTCTTTTAATAATTCAGCCGTTTTAGAATTAGCATTCAGAAAGAAAACCCATCAAAATCTTGTGAAGTCATCAATGATAACTAAACAATAAGTTTTTCTTCCAATAATCTTCACATTTATTGGTCCAAAAACGTCCATATGCAACATCTAAAGAGGTTTGGAATTTGAGTTTATTTGCTTGGGCTTATAAGACGCTCTGTGTTGCTTCCCCTTTAAACATGCTGAGCAGAGATCAGTAGTGGCAAACTTCTTTGATATAAGGCCGATAACATGATTTCCCGCTACAAGCTTGATCATATTCTTGAAATTGGAATGACCGAGACGTCTATGCCAAAGCTGACTTTCGTCATGTGATGCTTGAGCAATAAGGCAAGTTGTTTCTATAGATGGATCAACTTGAGACATATCCAGCTTGTATACATCTCAATCCCTAACAGCTTTAACAACTACTCGGTCTTTGCTAATCTGAAAACCTGGCTTCAAAATGTAGCAAAAAGAATCATCTAAAAGATCAAAATATGATTTATCACAAATTTGGGAAACGCTTAACAAATTAAAGTTCAACTGTGAGCAAAAGTTGACTTTATCAAAGCTTATTATCCCGTTGGATACTGTTCCCTCACCTGTTATTTTCCTCCTGCATCACCACCGAAGGCGACATGTGTACCATCATTTAACTTAAAATATTGAAGTAAGGCATGATTGCCCGTCATATGCCGGCTACACCCGCTATCCACATACCATGTGTTAATTGGTCTTCTCGGGCGCACCTACATTTCAAGAACAATTAAAGTGAATTATCAACCTAAGCCGAGATGGTCTTGGGCTTGCCAAACTTGTCAACAATAGTAAATTGTTTAAAATGAAGTTTGTTCACATCCGGCTTGTTTTTAATGAAATTGCCAATTCTATGATTCACAAATTTTTTTTATCATTTTTAAGAAAATTCATACCATTGAATTGACCAATTTTTGAAAAATTTTTATTTCCAAAATTTTTATTGTTCATTCTCACTGACCTTGGAATGAACTGATCGTGAATGAATTGTTTTGGTCTCACAGAATCATTTCTTTTGAAAGATCTCAAGCCTAAGTAAGGTTGATTAGTTAATCTTTGAAAACTGACAGTTTGATTTCTTTTAAACTGAGGATTAGCATAAACTTTGCTCAATTGTGTATTAGCAAATCATTTCCTTGGCGAACTCTTTCTAAAGTAACAGTTTTTTGTATTGTGAGTCCTTTCATCACAGAAGGTACAGTACTTATTGAAATAACAATCTGCTGTTGAGTGATTTCTCATAACATATATATGACAGTACTTGTTGAAAAAGCATTCAGCAGTCTTATGATTATACATGTCACAGATTTCACAGTACCTTTGTGGTGTATTAAACAAATGTTTGTTAACTTTTGATGTTGACACAACGTTTGATCCTTGTTTAGATTTAGGCGTCAAAAAGTTAATCTTTTGTTTTTGATTTGGCAATTTGTTCTTTTGTATATTTGGTTTTGACTTTTGTACATGAACTACATTCTTAGAATCCTTAGAAACAAATCGTTTAACGACAGCGGAAGTCTTCGAATCTGAACCTGTTTTCAGATTAGAGTTTGATTGGTTCTTAGGAGTTTGTTTAACATCTTGAATTAAGTTCATGTTCAACATACTAGCAGACACAAATTTGATTGGTTTAAATTTATTTGTTTGATTTGTTGTTTTAATTTTATTATCTTGACTCTTATTTTGATCAGTTTTAGCTTTAGTCAATTTTCTTCTTCTTCTTTGGTTCCTTGATTTTGTAGAACTTGATTTTATCTAAGATTGAACATCTTCAGGTGAAGATTCTTTTTCAGTTTCTTTCTCTTTTTCATCTTTTTGCCATTTAATAAACTCTAGATTATTTAGACCATAAGAGTTTGAATCTTCTGATGTTCCTTCTTCTTGTTTTGCTTTATCTTTGTTTTTGGAGTTTTGTTTGTTGTTTTTAATGATCACTTCTTCCAACACAGATTCTTTTGGAATAAATATTTTCTTACTTTTTGGTCGTGGTTCATATGATTTATACTTTTACTGGATGACCGTTTTTTATCTTTTCAGTGTCTTTTTCTACAAAAATTTCAATATTGGTCTTCTCTTCTTCACTATCAGAAATCTTGTTTTTGTTTTAGAAAGCTTTAAGTTTAGCCTTATTTTCAGGAGAATGATCATGCATATTGAAGTTCTCTAGTAAAGTATTAGTTATAGATTCAGGAATTGGTTCGTGTGTGAAACCTAATCCTGCTTTTTGTTTCTCCTTTTGTTCACTTACCAGTTGTTCCATAATCGTTTTGGAACTTTGACTTTTGCTAGATCAACTTGTGTAGCAGCATGTGCTATTTTCTCCTATTCCAAGTTCTTAGTCATTTCTTCAAGTTGTTTGGAAACAATTTCTAATTCTTTCAAAGTTTTGTTCCCTGAAGTTTGTAGAGAAATGATCTTTTCATATGATATTTTGTGGTCATTTTTAAGTTTATTATGCATTAATTCCTCTTGCTTAAGCTTTTCATAGATTTTATAAGAGTAAGTTTGGTAATATTCTACATGTTCAAAGCAAAATTTGGGGCATAGTTTTTCTCTTACTTCAGCTGGTATTTCAGGATATTTAGGTGAAGAAGTCTTAGAGTTAGAAGATGAATTTTCAACCTTTGGTTGATCTAACTTTGCCATCAATGCAACTTCTTCTGAATCCTCTTTAGGATCAGATTTATCACATTCTTCTTCATTTTCAGAATCATATTTAGCCTTTGGATCACTATCTTCTGACCAATCTTCTCCTTAAACTTCTGCAATAAGATATAAACTAGAGGTTAAGTCAGCTGTAGCCTGCTCTGTATATGCACTCCAGTCGTATCCATCCTTGATGGTCACTACTAAAGCTTTCTTGGGTTCTTCAGAAGCTTTTGAGTCATCTTTAAGTTCAGGCATTGGTAAGCTTTGGTATGGCTTTTGGAATGTCTTCTGAGATGATTGTTGAACCCTCTGATTGCTTGAACTCGATTGGCTATTTCCTCCTTTGTTTTTGGGAGCTTTGCATTCCCTTGAAAAATGACCATAGCTATTGCAGTTGAAACACCTTGACTTAGACTTGTCAAATCCAACAGTCTTGTTAGCACTTGGCTTGTAGTTCCTGTTAACATAAGAGTGTTTCTGAGTCCTGTATGCAATCATCACCATTTGCCAGTTTAGATCCATTTCCTCCACATCATCTGGACCCATTTCAAATAAGTCCTGCAAAACAAAATCTAATTGAGTTAAATGACTACCTTGATAAGCTTGAAAACTGGCTTTAAAAGCAGTAAAAGTAGATTTGGACTCTTCATCCTGTAATAGGATGTTAATGACATCTTTAACTTTGCTAGTTTTAGCATAGTTAACAGATGGAGTCTCAGTTTAAGGTCTAGAGCTTTGAGGTTTAGGAGGAGACTGAGGTTGAGGTTGAGATGCATAAGCAGGTGCACTTGTATATGAAGAATCTGTGAAGAACCCTGCTCCAACAAACAGATCACCCTCTTCTTCTGGTGCACTTTCATTCTTTAACATAAATGCATTTTCCATAATGCTAGCAAGAAATGCAACATACTTGTATTAAGACATTGATGCTGCTCTATCATTGTTTCTTGAGCTTTCATCTATCTCAACTGACTCAATTTTTGCAATCAACAGATCACGATCCATAGGAAATTTCTCTGTATGCTTCAACAGTGTTACTGTTTGTTTCTATGAAAATGGAAGAGCATTGAGAAGCCTGAAGTTTAGATCTTTGAGATCATTTTTGATACCCGCATTTGACATCTCAGTTGTAAGCTGCACAAATCTATTCAACATCTGATTTATGGTTTCACCAGATAAATGCTCAAACAGCTCTAACTGCCTCTTCAGTTTCTGTTTCTTGAGATCTTGAATCTCCTTACCACCTTCACATATTATCTTCAAAGCTTTATACATAGTATATCCCGTTTGATATCCATCAAGTCTAGTTAAGACTTCAAGTGGTAATCCTTTACACATCAAAGAATAGGCTATAATATCATTCTTGACTTTCCTTAGATCATCACCTTATAACCCATCTTCAAGATATGGTTCTGGAGAGTCTTTAGTGTAAACAAATCCTCTATCAGGACCATCTGAAGTGATAGGAATATGCGGTCCTCTTTCTATTGACTTCCACAAGTCAGTGTCAATAGAATTAAGATGATGTTTCAATCTAAGGGACCAGTTCTTAAAGTCTGCTCAGTTCTTCAACTTGGAAACTTTTGTTCTCAGAATCTTCTGACTTTACCATTTTTAATTTTTGTTTTTAAAAAAAGAATTTGTTTTTGTTGTTTTTAATTTTTGAATTAAAAAAATGAATTGAAATTTATTTTTTTATTGTATTTTTATTTTTTTTTTATAATTTCTAAGTGTTGAGTTGATGCGCATAAACAGTGATGAAGCGCCCAAACAGTGGTGAAACTCCTTTGACTTGACTGAAACGTCTAAGGGATTGCCAAAAAGTTGTCAAACGCCTGGGTGTTAAAAGCGCCCAAACAGTTCAGATGCGCCTCAACAGTGGTAATGCGCCTAAAAATACTTGGTTTCTAGGAAGATTCAAAGTGTCCACACAGTTGTAATGCGCCCCCATAGTGGTAAAACGCCTAGACCAAAAACACCTTAACAGTTGTGAAACGCCTGAACAGTTGTCAAGCGCCCAAACACTTAGGAAATTTTCAGTAGTGTTTTGACCTAATGCGTCAAATTCAACAGATTCAAACGAACTCAGATCTGCTGAAAATCTCCAAAACTTGTTGAATTGCTCTGAAAACTTTCAATTAGACTGTAATTTGATTGATTAACAATCATTCATCTTCAATTTCATCAAACAACAACACAATTCGATCTTTAGATTGAAAAATCAGTTCGAAACATTGAAGAACAGTTCGACTACTGTTTTGATCAATTTCTCAATTTTTGAACTAATTGAACTGCAACTTATGATTCAATTAATGTTTCTGATGATGAAACACAACTAAAATCAACAATTGTTAAATTGAATTGCTTATCAATCATAGATTCAAGTGATTCAGAAGTTCGATAATTTGACAAACTCATATCACTGAACCAACAGCTCTGATAGCATTTGATAGGATCAAAATGGATCAATCTTTAATTATATTATGATACAATTCAATCAAACAAACACAAGTAATCAATTCAATGCATACAAATCAGAAAAATTCCTAGTTTTTCATTGATAGTAAGCATAGAAAGTACAAGTGAAAGAAAAACAGTTACAAGTCGTTCTAACTGATTCTCAGGTTCTAAGGTCTTCCTACACAATACCTTATCTATGCTATTTATACTATCAAAGAAAACAAAAAAGAACATATATTTACACAATAAGTCCCTAAACTATGACAAAAACTATACAAAGACTAAATGTTAATCTTCAAGAGGCTTCTACACTTATTTATAGCCAAACTTACATAAGCTTAGGGATGAACTGAGATTGACTCCATTGAACCCTAGGATCTTTGCAGACTGTGCTGCCTCCAGGCATGATTTCTCAGGGAAGATTACATACCTGCTGGAGAGCATGTACACAGAAGTGAGGTGGAACTATATCAAGACTCTGATCCCTCTGAAGGAAAGGAGAGCAGCAAAAATTGGGGGAAATATTGAGGAGATCAGAAAGAGAAAGGAATATACAAAGGAGACTAATTTGACCTTCGAAGAACAACTGGATGAGATTGAGGAGGAATTGGGAAAGAAGAGGAAGAAGAAAGGTGTGGAGAAATCATCCTCTCAGATTAGAGCTGATTCCCCGATACGAGAGAAGAGGAGTAAGAGCAAGCAGCCTGTCGTCCCTGAGACTAGGCCTGCTGGTGAAGCTGAGAGGCCAATGAGAGATATGAGATCAGAGTTTGATGAGGATATGATTAGAAATGTTAACACATCCTTATCAAATGAGCTAAGCATGATTAAGACCAAGCTGATTAACTCAAAAGAGAGGGATAAACTGAGAGATCTAAAGATTAAGGAGATGAAGAAAGTGATACTGAGCCAACAGGATCTGATCAGAAGGTTGTTGGAGGAGGTAAGTGATCTGAGGAGATCTACTGGTGCTACTAATGTATTGAGTGCTGAGTAAATCAGGGACATGACTGACACATCAAAGTTCCCTTTTATTCATAAGTCATCAGGAGTAGGTGTGAGCAGTGTAGAGGATCGGGAGGTGGAGGTAGTGGTGTTGGAACTTTCGGTGCTGGTGGAAGTGGTTCAAGAGATGATGAAGTTGGTGATGGTTTTAAAGCTGGTGGAGGTGTTGCAGGAGTTAGTGGTGAAGGAGTAGGTAATGAAGAAAATGTTGAGCAAGTGTTTGAGGCTGGATTCATTGATATGGGCTTTGACGTAGATACTAATCTTACTAGGAATGAGGTGATAAGGGAAGAGGGTCAAGGAGGAGAGAAAGGGCATGTTGAGCTAAACTTAGTTAATGAGGAGGAACAGTTGGTGGACTATGATTCTGTGCCCGTGTTTTATATAGTTGATGAGAGGCCAATGACTTATGTGGCTCAGAGGAGTTCAATTAAAGGAGATGTAGTTGAGAGGAGCAGAGAGGACTGGTTCTATAAAGAGGAAGGACTAGAGAAACTAACACCTCTGTTCCCAAACATTCAAGAACCAGGGATAAAGGAGACATACAAGAAGATTGTGAGTTGGAAATACAACGCGAAGCTGAAAATGTTTTTGATCAAAAGGCGTGAAGGCGGGATCTCATATTTGCATAAAAGGAAGGCATTCAAGACCCTTCCTAAGTGGTATTTGAGGAGATTAGCTGAGATTCCCCTCCTTGACTCAGGCTTAAGCGAACGTGCTACTATGTTAGGGAATGAGATCCATCAAGTGGTTAAGGTTAACTTTGAAGCTTTTGGATATATGAAGCCTGAGAGGAGAAGGTCAAAGAAGGATCTTGATTGGGTAATAGGGAAAGGGAAGATAGTGCGGAAGTTAAAGCCTGCGAAGACCGTCAACAGAGTGAGGATACCTGATCAACAGCCGTCAAGACTGCAGAAATTCGAGAAATGGTTCTATGACAATCAGACTAGAGAAGCAGTAGTGAGGGTAAAGAATGGAGATGAGATAAGGTTGTTTGATCCTATGGAGGTATTCTCATTTAGTGACGAAGATCTGAAGGTATTGTACGAGAACCAGATTAAATTTGGAGCTGGAGAAAAGTCGAAGACGGAGGCGAGTTTGTTTGAACAGGTAGCTAACAAGGCTAGGGGCATGAGATCAGAAATCAAGCAGCTCAAAAAGAGTGTGCAGTAACACAAGGATCTGGAGTTGGATGTTAGAGATTTGGCCCGATTTGATGGAGAAGGCAAAGGCTGGAGTTGAATCCCGAAGATCCGATAGGTGAATACCCCCTTGGGGGGTATTGATGATCAAGAGTAGGGTGGTATTCACCTTGATGTTAGTTTTTGTTTTGTTACAGTTTATGATAGCTTAGATATTAATGTAATAGGATCTAGTTTAATTTTGTCTTATTTTGTATTCTGTGGCATGCAAAACTGCAGTTTTGCCCTGTAGTTTCTCATGCCATGGTGCATACAGTTTCGCAGTATGCAAAACTATATGCGAAACTAGGTCCTGTATATATTTGTTTCTTTGTTCTTTATTGGGTAACTCTTGGAACTTTATTGATTATTACAGATTTGAGCCCATTTCTTGTTTGTGTATTTCTAGGAGCTTAAATTTCACATTTTTGAGCATTGTTCTTATTATTCTTCACAAATTCTCTTACAAATGGGTTTCATGGTTGATTTATGTTCTTACCTAATCATTACTTGGTCCACAAGCTATTAGGTTTAGTGATATCTTGTGGATTTCAGTGTTAAACCTTCATCAAAAGCACGCTCAATCGATTAGTTGGACCAACAAACAGCAACTATTGCTTGCTGCTTTGGTTGTTTAGGCTTCTCAACTCTTGGAGTTGCCTCAGTGTAGTTTGGCCTGGACTGTGTATGGCCACTATTTGTTCTTGGTGCCTTACACTCTCGAGCAAAGTGGCCTATTTGGTTATAGTTGTAACACTTTACTTTACTCTTGTCTAGCTTATACTTTCCACAGGACACATTGCTTGGAAACTTCTTCCTAGTCCTCTTGTATTACTTATTGGCTCTATGAGTGAGAAAAGCCATCTGCTAGGATATTAGCATGTACTCTAGAGCACCTGGATGGACATAGTCTATGTCTTTAAGGGTGAAGAGAAAGTTGTTAGAATTCTTAGCTGAAGACACAAAGGCCTGAGAAGAGCTGGGCTCTTGGAATGGAATTTCTTAACTATTGCTCTCCTTAGGTATCTCTGGGAAGGAGATGAAAGGACCCTTTGGTGAGTTATCAGGGTAGCAGATGAGATGATGTTGTGGTTCTCTACTGGCCCTTTCAACCACATGAAAGGCTAAACTCTTTTAGGTATAGGATGAGTTGGGAGAAGGATTTGGCATGTTCAACTCCATTTGGTAACTACTCAGGATACCACACATCTCAGTGAGTGAATGTGAAACTGAAGAGTGATTCAAGATGGTAAGATCTTGCAATCAAGAGCCTGAGAAGCTCTGATACCAATTGCCAGACCGGTTGTGATTCAAACAACACTTTCACAATTGACGATTATCAACTAAACACACTTACTAGATCAAATAGGAAAGCAGAAAGTGAAACCTTTAATAACATGTAAGGATGATGTATATTGCTCTCAAGTTCTTACAAGTATTGCTAAGCTTCTTAGTCATTTGATTGATAAATGAGATACTTTATACTACAAACTACAGCCGGTCATACGTTGAAGGCCAGTTGGACACTAATCTAAACAACAAGATCAATGTAGAGTCAAAAGGCAGATTGCCTTTAGACTTATGACTATGATAGGCCATAGCTCACATCCAATAAGGATAAAAGTACTAAATTAGGAAATTACAGACAAGAGACCTTATTGTTCAGTTAAAAAAAGTAAAAAGATAATCACCAACTTATAGAAGGTGGTGAGTCTTCAGAGGTGACAACGAAAAGGTCTTCTTCTTTTGTTAAATGTATGTTAGAGTGTCACACATCTTATTAGTCTTTGGAAGAGTTCAGTCTTCAAGCTTTAGAAGAGTTTGTCTTTAAGCTTCGAAACACTTCACTTTCGCTTCGGAAGATTTGACACTTAGTTATTTTCTTTGTACATAGTCAAATATTCTGAAGTACTTCCTTCCTTGTACTTCATTGTATACTGAGAGATATTTAGTTAGCATCAGCCTTTAGGATAATCATCTTGATCTTATACTCTACTTCAGTAGTTGATGTGGAGACACATGTTTGCTTCTTGCATTGCCATGAAACCATTCTTCCCCCTAGAAATTAACATCCTCATGATGTGGACTTATTGCTTCTTGTTGATATTGCATGCCCCTTAATCACTATCTGTATATCCATAGAGATTGAAGTCAACACTCTTAGGGTACCATAATCTCAACTTAGGTTCCATTTTAAGATGCTTTAGAATTCTCTTAGCAGGCATAAATGTGACACCTTTGGAGAAGATTGGAATTTTGAACAAAGGCATGTAGGAAACATGATATCTGGTCTGCTGGTGTTAAGATACTTAAGAGATCCAATGATGGCACTTTACTGCTACAAATCAATTGGTTCCCCCTCAAGATCAGTAGGTAATGAACATGTCTTCAACATTGGAGTTTTTGAAGCCTTGGCATCAGTAGCTTGAAATCTTACTAAGATGCCCAGAACATACTTTGATTAATTTATGAAAATGCCATCAGAGGTTTGTTTAACTTGCAACCCTAGAAAGAAAGTGAGCTCTCCCATTAAACTCATCTCAAACTTTGACTTGATGAGACTTTCAAAGGCTTTGCATAAGCTCTCATTTATAGACCTAAAGATGATACCATCCACATATACTTATACAAAAATGATATCCAAATCAACCTTCTTAATAAAGAGAGTTTTAACTATAGATCCTCTAGCGTATCCATTCATCAAGAGAACGGTAGAGAGTGTCTCATACAATTTCCTTGGAGCTTGATGAAGAGCATAAAAGGCTTTATCAAGTTTGCATACATGATCTGGATACTTGGGACCTTCAAAGCTAGGAGGTTGGAAGACATAAACCTCTTCATCAATTTCAATATAAAGGAATGCACTCTTGATGACTATCTTAAACACCTTGAAGTCTTTAGAGGTAGCAAATGCTAGAAAAATTATGATTGCTTAAAGCCTGGCCACAGGACTAAAGACTTCATTATAATCAAACCTTCTTCTTGTGTGTACCCTTGTACCATAAGTTTGGATTTGTTCTTGATAACAATGACCCTATCATCCTTATTGTTTCTAAAAACCCATTTGGCCCTTATTGTAGTTTTCCCTTTAAGAAGTGCATATAGTTTCCAAACCTTCTGTATATAAAATTGAAAAATCCCTCTTGCATAGCTTCTACCAGCTGTTATCTCTTAAGGCTTCATCAACTTTCCTTGTTTCTAGTTACTTTTTGTCTTGACACCAGCATCTACATTGCCAATGACATTCTGAACATGATGCTATTTATGAATTCTTATTATTATGATTACTTGGAGTTAGTGAGATAGATCCAAGTTGGAGAAATTTGTTTCTGGAAGTTTGGCAGATGGATTGACTGGTTCAACAGCTGAATTTACTATATCTTCAGCATTTGCACACAAGTTTCCATGTCAATAGACTGTCTAGTACCATAATGATCATAAGACTATTTATTTGATGAGTCATAATATGCAAGTGATGGATGATCCACATTGTTTATGGTACTAGCATCTGCTTCTATTGAATTTTGTTGATTTGTATTAGTAAATGACCTATTGTTACTGAGCCCCTATGGTAGATTTACCATATGGTCTTAGGTTTTTGGAACTTGTATATCTGATGTCCTATTAACAGGGCCTCCTAAAATATTCTTAATCATATGGTTAAATGCATTTATGAATCCATTTAGATCAAACATCCAACTTAGGGGATTTCCAACACTATTTGTGGAATATTCATTAAATATGACATTCTCAGATTCCTCAATAGTGTGATCAACTTTCTTTTATACAACCCTACAAAGAATCCATCTACTGATTTCTTAGCAAACATAGATGAATGATCTTTGGTATTAAGAAGGGTGCATGGAACCCAAAGGGTTTGAGGAACCTTATGAATGGTCTTCTCTAATACATAATTCATAAGAGGTTTTTTCGTGTGTCTTGACTATCAACACCTTGTTTTGAACATAGCATGCAGTGTTGACTACTTTGGTCAAGAATGTATAGGAAGTTTTGAATCAGACAACATGGTCCTTGCAGCCTCAATAAGTGTCCTATTTCTTCTCTCAGCAACTCCTAAACATTTCTTTTTGTTAAGGAGTTCTAGGAGCACTATATTGTCTTAAAATACCTTTGGATTCATAAAGAGAATCAAGGGAGTGGTTTTTAAATTTAATACCCAGATCATATCAAATTATATTAACCTTTTGATCAATTTGGTTCTCAATTTTAACAATAAATGCTTTTAAAATCTCAGCAGTTGTATCTTTAGTATCTAGCAATAAAACACAAGTAAATCTTGTAAAATCTTCTATTATTACCAAGCAATATGATTTTCTTCCCAAACTCGTTACACCTATTAGCCCTAATAAGTCCATGAGTAACAGATATAGAAGAGTTATGACTGGATTTAATTCTTTGGACTTATGAGAAGATATGTGTTGCTTTCCATTTTGACAGAAAACATAGTGGTTAGCATATGCAAACTCTTTGTTTGGTTGTCATCTGACTAACCCATACCAAAATAGTTTATTCATGTTTTTAAGGTTTACATTTGCCAATCTTTTATGCCAAAGGGAGGGCTCATTTAGGAAAGCTTTGGAAATGAAACATGATATATTTCCTGAAGGTGATGCATCCTACATGTTGAGCATGAACATATTGTCTTTCCTAGGAGCTCTTGAAAGTATTTTGTCAATTAGAATTTCAAAACCAAAAGAGAGAATAATACATTCATGCTCTGTGAAAAGAGTATTATGTTTTTGGTCACACAATTAAGACACATTCAGCAGATTATAATTTAACTCTTTCACATAGTTCACCTTATCAAAGCTTACTTTGCCATTGCTGATACCCCCTACCAGTAATGTATTCTCCTTTTGTATAACTTCCAAAAGCAACAAATCCACCATAATATGGTTCTAGATTTAGTAGGTATGATCTGTCACCTGTCATTCTCCAGGACCACCCATTATCCACAATCCACAAGTTAGTTTTGGCCTACAGATGATCCTACATATAAACAAATTGGTTAGTGATGAATGGGTACCCAAACATGTGTAGTTTTGGATCTTCTGATTTTTAGCAGTTGTATATCAATGGTAAATGCTTAGGCGGTGGTATTTGGTTTTGGGTCATTTAATGATTCAGCAAATGTCATTGGTTTCCAGGCTCTTCTTTTGACTTTGCCTGATACTTTGACATCATCCTTCTTATGATGACCTTCTAAAGCTATTTGAGATAGTGAAATCTAATTGAGATAGTGAAAGGCTCTCCAAATTATTTTTCTTCTTTTGGTCTATAGTTGCTGACTTATTTGGTAGATCCTTTAGAGATGCTGGTTTTTCTTTGAAGTCGGCACTTGAGGGACTTGTCCACCGAATAGTTTTGTGGCCACCATCTCTTCCTTTTGATGGTGGTTTGGTAGTTTCAGACTTCCTTGATGGTTTAGACTTATTGGGTGTTTGATGGAGTGTGTTAGAGGGTCGTATTGACAGACTATTGCAAAGTGATTGTTTTCCCCACACATTAGGCATATGATGTTCATTTACTTCTTTGTTGACTATCATGTGCCTGATCTTTTGTAGCTCATTCATTATCTTTTTATTCTTGCCTCCCTCAGCTCCACCCATCTTCTTGTTTATCTTGTGATCAGCATGGGTGGTTAGCTCTATCTTCTTTTTTGGGAACCTCTTATTATGGATTTCTACTGCTTTAGAAATGGACTTTTGGATATATGGTTAGGGTCTCATTGCTAAAGAGTTTGAGGTTCCATCACAGTAGCTTCTATTGTGATTCTTCTTGTTGCAACTGTGTTTTGAATAAAGCTCTGTCTTGCTGGAGGGATTTGACTTCTTAGACAATTGATTAACTTCAGAAGATGACTGTTCTTTTACAAACTCCATCTTCTGAATAAAAGCCTTTTTATTTTTTTCTTTGAGTTCTTTTGTCCTTTCTTCTTCCATCTTTTCTCTTTTCTATTTTCTCATCCTCCTCATTTTTAATCTTCTCCTCCTCTTCATCTACTTCCTCAACTATTTCTTCCTTCTCTTCCTTCCCTGTTGTCTCAATTTCTTCATCCGATTCCTTTGTATAGATGGGTTCGGTAGATACTTGTTTCTTTACATCAAGGTTGTATTTAGGAGTATATGTGGGCGTATATATCATTGGTGGTTCCATAAAATTATACCCTAAACCTGTCCTGGTTTAATACAACTTTTACGAATTTTCTGTAAAGGCAATAATTTTTTTCAAACTTTTCAGTTTGAATATTATACTTATCAGCATATGTTTTGACTATGGCTAAATCACATTGTGCTGATTTCAATCTACTCAAGATATCATCAATTTGGGTCTTTAGGTTAGTTTTCTTAGGTTTTAGTTGTAAAAAAATCTTTTTTAGCTCTATTATCTTTTCTTTTTGAGCTTGGTCATTTTTCTTAAAATCAATTTAAAGAAGATTGATTGATTTAATATCCTTCATGACATCCAAATTGTGATTTCTATACAAGTTAGCCTTAGCTATGCATTCATGTATACAACAGGGTTCAAAAGTTACCTGTGTTGAGGAGGTTGAGGTTCTAGTCATCAATGCAATGTTGATGGGAGTAATATCTTCCACTTGGAAGCTCTGGTCAATCACATCTTCTCCTAATGCTATAGCTACTGTATTTCTTTAGCTGGATGAAGTGGAAGGATTTTAAAGAGTTGAGTGTTGTGGAAAGTTTGATGAATTTGGAGGAGACGAGTTTGACTTTGGTGCTTTGCATTCCTTGGTAAAATTTCCCAGCTGGTTATAGTTGAAATGTTTCATCATGCTTCTGTCGAACCCAAATCCTGATCTTCACCGCCTCAAGAACTTTCTTCTTGTTCTTTATTGAAACTACTTGACCTTTTACAAAATTATGGCTATCTGGTAGTTGATGTCCATTTCATCATGGTCATCTAGATGAATGTACTACAGATCTTCTTTAAAGAGTTGAAAGAAGTTGGCTTGGTCACTGACAAAAGCAGAGTTAGATGGGTGTGATTTTGAAAAGGATGGTGAGGCAGTTGGAGATTCAGGGTAAATGATAGTGAATGGGCTCACGAATGGCGGCCATGAGAGCTGATGACTTTAAGAGGTTTGAAGATATACCTAAAGATTCTTCATTTGCACCCATCTCCATTTGATAGGCACTCATGATGCCGTATAACTCCTCAAGATTCATTATTTTCAGGTTCTCAGTTGTTCTGATGGACACAATGTAAACTATCCAAGATATCTAAGATATGTAGCAGTGATGGTTTCTCCCCTTATGAAACCAAAGTTCTCAATCTTTTGTTTCAGGAAATCTCATTTCTTTTCTTTCATATCCTCAGTTCCTTTAAATCTAGCACTCAACGCTTCCCACAACTTATGAGCGGTTGTGAATTTACTGAGGCCATGCATGATGCTGTTTGGTATGCTCACTCTAAGCAACCATAGATCCTTTGAGTCCATATCCATATTCTTCAGATCTTCATCTGAAAATTTATGCGATCTTTTGGAATCATGACTCCTCCTTCACCAACAGCTTGAACCATAGAGGCATATGGTCCATTCAGAATAGAGAGCCAGAGTCTCATGTCTTATTTCCCTATGAAATCCTCCATTCTGATTTTCCAGGTATCATACTCATGTGGTATAAACATGGGAGGTTTGCTCAGAGTTCCATTCTCCAAGTCATGTTTACTTGAGATGTCTACAACAATTATTTTGAAAGGAAGGAGGGATATAAATAAGTGTGGTGTTTGATAGCAAGATCAAAAGAAGAAAACATATGATTTGTTAAAAGATAACTTCAAGCAAATCAAGAGCCAAAGCTCTAATACCACTTGTTTGATCAGATGGTGTTAGATTAGCAAGAGCTTCTCCTTTGACCAGTAGGTAACGAATGTGGAATTTAAGTTAACTACTTACTAACAAAACACAAATACTTTGGGGAAAGATAAAT
Organism: Flaveria sonorensis; assembly: GCA_025506505.1. Lineage (NCBI taxonomy): Eukaryota > Viridiplantae > Streptophyta > Magnoliopsida > Asterales > Asteraceae > Flaveria > Flaveria sonorensis. The sequence continues at coordinate 34,736,241 of CM046427.1, forward strand.
GCATAAGCTGTTCTTTCAAAGTATTCACTTGATTAATCATTTGAGTACAAATGATATAATCCGCTGATAAACCATGTGGCTTGAAAAGCTTCTCTCTACTCTACTAGTGTAAGGACATTATGTGTTGGATCATATAAGGCTGGTGCAACCAAAACAACACTTAGAACAATTTTGTGTACAAGTTCACGAAGTCTTCTAAAGACTAAACTACTCTTCCACAGCTATGACAAAGATCTTCCGAAGCATTATGTCTGAAGAGCTTCCGGAGGAAAACTAAGTCTTCTGAGACTAAGTAGTTTTCTTTCTGAAGTATATGATGAACTTCCAAAGGATAGAACAAAGTCCTCCGAGACCAAGCAGTTCTCCTTCCGAAGCATTCACACTAAGAAGATCAAAGACAAAGTCTTCCGAAGAATAAAGTCATAAAGGCTGGTAGAAGACTAGGAAGAAGTTGTTCTTTCGAAGTATAAATGGCCTCGGAAGAACTTATTCTTCTGAATCCATTTAGCTTTGGAATAATCAACTATGAACCAATGGATATAAGTATGGTCTATCTGACAGATTCTGATACACAGCATGGTGCTTTTCTTAAACCATGTAGTTGACCATACTTTAATCCACTGTTCACCTTTTCAACTTAGTACATATGACATCTTTAGTTGGTGATAAAATGTAAGTCATGGACCTGTTATGACTACCTTATCTAGGATATTATTTTATCTTTGATACTTTACTTCTAGCAATGTAGTATTTGTGTAGTTGTAGATTCCAGCTAGTTTTCCAAGTATAACTGGCTGTAGATAGTAGTATATATAGTTTATCATTGTAACTTAAGTAGATATGAGCTTAGAAAGAGTCTTGTAATACTGAGTTGAGAAGTAATATATACAAGTATCTTGAAAACCATTCTCTTGTTCATTAACTTCGTATATTATTATCAACTTTAGTTTGAGATTCTGTGTTTCATCGATTAAGTGAGACTTAGTGAGTTTTGTGTTGAGAGTCAAAACGGATCCTGCAATTGGTATCAGAGCATCCAGGCTCTTGATTGTGAGATCTAACCATCCCAAATCACCCTTGCTTCTTCACACTCACTCACTTCACTTTAATGGCTCTTAACCAGAAATTTTCTGAGTCCAAAATAGGAACCATGACCAAGGCTCCTATCATCACTCCTGATGATTTTGGAACTTGGTGCAAATGTATTGAAGGGTTCATCAAGTATCAAGATAGCCGCATGTGGAGATCTGTCACTCATGGTCCTTAACTTCCTAAGGTAGAATCCACAGCTGGTAATAGTGCCATGATAGAGAAGGCCGTTGAAGACTACTCTGATGAAGACTTCAAGAAAATAGACATTGACTGCAAAGCAATGACTGTTTTGCTTACAGCTATACCAAACTCCATAAATCTTGGCTTTCCGCAATGCGAGTCGGAATAAGAACTCTTTGATGCTTTGAAGCTGATGTACTCTGGTTTCGCTGAATCCAAGGAGTCCAAGAAGGATGTACTGAGGCAGAAGTTTGTAAACTTCACATATATCGTTGGTGAGACCCTGAGCCAACAATACTTCAGGTATATGAACTTGATCACCTCTCTTCAGTCTATGGGAGTGGATCTTGAGAAGAGAGACATTGTAAGGAAAGTCATGAGTGCACTTCCTTATGAATGGACTTTCTATTGTGTTTCTATCAAGAGAACTGAGAATCTTAACACTCTCACCATGACCGGTCTGTATGGAATCCTTGATGGATACCGTATGGAGATGGAGACTCAGAAGAGCCACCAGAGGAACAGACCCTCAAATCCTGCTATCAGTAATGCTCTACATGTTGCTAAAGGATCAAGAACTCCCAAACCTCAATTGTACCTAAACTATCCCCAATAGCCATCATATTCCTCTGGCCATAAATCACTTTCCCTGAGACACCCAGGTCTCAACAGGCTTAACACACTCCTTTTCAGGATAGTTGTGCCTTTGTCTCAAGAAGTGAATCCTCTGGAGATTTCAATTCTGCTTTGATGATCTACAGTACTTTAGCCCAGATGACATTAAGTACATGTACATTCTCCAACAGATGGCTCTCCTCACCTATAGAGCAAAGAAGTTCTTCAAAAGAACCAGAAGGCAGTTCCCTCAAAATCCAACCTATAGCAAATTTGGGTTTGATAAAAGCAAAGCCAAATGTTACAACTGTAACCAGCTTGGTCATTTTGCTAAGGAATGCAAAGCTCCAAGATCAATCCTAGAGCAACTAAAGCCTCCCAACATCCTACTTCCTTAAGGTCTGCGCCAAAACCTATTGAGTATCAACTGCGGCTATTACTCAAGAGGTTGATTGGAGTTTTATGGTGCAAGATGTCACTCCTGCTCAAGCTCTCATGGCTGGAACTGAAGACAGCAAGGTATATGAAAACCTATGTACTCCAGCTTGTATTGCTAAGGTTAAACTTTATCAGGACTATAACATGGAAATTAAATCCGATATTGAGTCCTTAAACATCGTATTAAACTCAAAATTGAAGAGTTAGAGAAAATTGTTTCCTCTTTAAAACATGAACACACAAACTATAGGGTCAAATAAAGGATTTGATTTCTAAGTTGACTGAGGCTCAAGCCCAGCTAGTAATAGCTGAGGCTAAAGCCAAGAAGTATGCTATTGAAGAGCATAACTTTAACACCATCATTGCATCTTCCTCCCACTCAAAGGTGTGTTATCAAAACAAAAGTCGGTTGGGAACTAATGAAATTGCTCCACCACACTCTTATGTATCTGTTAGACAGCTAAGATGTGGTACTCATGAGCAAGAGGTTCCAACTACTAACCCACTATCCAATGAGCAAAAGAGTGATGCAACTAAGGTGACCACCACAGGGAAGGATAAGGTAGAAAACCTCATTCCCACCATTGATGTCCTACCCCTAACCACCAACGATAGAAAGAACAAAATCAAGGCAGTAAAGAAAACTGCTAAGAAGGTAACTGAGTCTAGGATAAAGATAGAGTCTAGGCAAAAGGGTGTATTCATTTCAGCCGGATTCCAAGTGGTTGGAAACTCTAACTCAGGAAAGGAATGTAGTAACAACATTCCTGTCCAATTGAAGGATCAGAAGTTAAAGGGGAAAGCTGTTGAAGAAAAAGAGTGCAAGAACCAACAGCCATCACACCCCATCATGAGTAACATTGAGTGCATAATCTGTGGTCTGTATAACCACATGGCTAAAGATTGTTACTACGATCCTGCAAGCACACATTATGCAACCAATGTTAAAAGGGAAGGAGTCAAGGTAGGTTTCACATTTGGACCTTATCACATGGTCCAAGTGATAAGGAAAGGAAAGCTTGTTTCAGAAGCTATGTTGCTTTCGGAAGAAAATCATTCTTCCGAAAGAAAAATAGCTTCGGAAGACAAGCCAAAGAACAAACAAAAGAACAAAAGGAATCCTTTGAAATATTTCGAAAAGAAAGTAGCCTCGAAAGAAGGTCCTACTGCTCAATCCTCTTCAGGATCATCTACACTAGTCAACCATAGGATGGTTTGGAAGAACAGAACAGATGTTGCAGCCAATACCTCTTCTTCACAAACACAAATTGAACCCACTTGCCTATACTTTGGTTCAATTAAATCATCTACATTAGAAGAACCCAAGACCAACAAGGCTTGGGTTTCCAATAGTAACTAATCATCTCACTTTATGTTCAGGGACACCCACATGACAAGAATGCAAATGTATGGATTGTGGATAGCGGATGCTCCAGGCACATGACAGGGAACAGATCTCTTCTTCAACAATTTGAACATTTTGATGGAGGTCCTATTCAGTTTGGAGGTGAAGCCGGAGGATACATTTCTGGTAGAGGTAGTGTATCCAGTGGTAAGTTAAAAGTTGACAAAGTAAACTTTGTCAAACAACTTAAACATAATATGTTAAGTGTTTCTCAATTCTATGATCAAAAGCACCAAATGCTTTTCACAGAACATGAGTGCATTATCCTCAAACCTGGGATGACAATTCCTCAGGAATTGGTGCTTCTTAGATCTCTCAGGAGAGGGGATATGTACAAGCTGGAAATGAACTATGCTTCCCCACTGGGTGAGGTATCATGCTTTCTTTCCAAAGCCAATGGTGATGAGTCAACTCTTTGGAATAAAAGAATGTGCCATGTTAATTTTAAAACCATGAACAAGTTGGTTAAAAATAATTTGGTACATGGTGTGCCTAAAAAGGTGTTTTTCTATAAAGACAACTTTGTTGCTTGCCTGAAAGGAAAACAAGACAAGGTCACTTACAAATCCAAAGAGGTTAACTCTATCACCACTCCATTACACTTACTGTGTATGGATCTTTTTGGTCCCATAAGTATAATAAGCATTGGAAGGAAATCATACTGCCTTGTGATTGTTGATGATTTTACAAGATTCACTTGGGTATTCTTTTTAAGAACTAAAGATGAAACGGCTGAAACTTTAAAATCTTTTATTTTTAAAATTGAAAATCAAAAGGATCACAAGGTAAAAATCATTAGAAGTGATCAAGGGACTGAGTTTAAGAATCAAGTTGTTGACTCATTCTGTAACTCAAAAGGGATTACTAGACAATATAGTGCTCCTAAAACTCCTCAACAGAATGGTGTTGCTATGAGAAGGAACAGGACACTTATTGAGGCTGTAAGAACAATGTTAGCTGATTCAAAACTACTTCTAATTTTTTGGGCAGAGGCAGTCAACACTGCATGTTATGTGCAAAACAGAGTTCTCATTGTTAAGCCTCATGGGATGACCCCTTATGAGCTATGGAACAAGAGGCCACCGTTCATTGGCTTTCTTAGGTCCTTTGGCAGCAGGTGTACCATACTCAACACAAAGGACAATTTAGCAAAATTTGCTGAAAAGTCGAATGATGCTATCTTTGTTGGATATTCATCCATCTCTATTGCTTATAGAGTGTATAATATCAAAACTCAATAGTTTGAGGAATCATCCAACATTGTTGTTAATGTGCACACTCCTTGTGTTAGAGGGAATGGACCTGAATATATTTTTTGATTTTGAATTGTTTCAAAACTATTCTAAACCATCTTGTGAGAATGTTTCAGCTGGAACAAGAACTCAAAGTGACCCATATGAAGATCAACTGTTTGAGTTACCCAGACCTATTTCTAGTTCTCCAAAAAGAAATAAAGAACAAGCTCCTACTGCTAAAAGTCCTTAAAGCAGGAGTATCTCAGGAAACAAAGGAGCTTCAACAAATTGTCAGCTCACTGAGCCTCATAACCCAGAGGTTGACAATTCAAGCACTCAAAACCAAGCTGATGAAGACATTGACATAGAGGAACAAGCAACTGTTGATGTTGCTTCATATCATACTGCCATTGATGATGTCACTCATTCAATCAATCAGTCCTTATTAAATGAATGTGAGACATCAGCTGGAGAAGGTGTTTCAAGTTCTAAACAAAACTTCTCAAACTTAGACCTATCTATGAAATTAGATGTAATTCCTAGGCTCAAGATACACAACACTCATCCAGCTAAAAACATCATTGGGGATGTATCAGAAGGTGTGAGAACAAGAAATCAAACCCACAATAGGAATGTATGCTTTTACTCATGCTTTCTCTGTCAATTGGAACCAAAAAAGGTGGATGAAGCCCTTAAAGACAGTAATTGGATTGAAGCTATGCAAGAGGAATTGCTTCAATTCAAAAGGCAAAAGGTATGGAACCTATGCCCTTTGCAACCTGGTCAAGTCCCTATTAGCACCAAGTGGGTCTTCAGAAATAAAAGAGATGATAGAGTTTTGATCATCAAGAATAAGGCAAGACTTGTCATTCAAGGATACAAACAGGAAGAAGGCATAGATTACACTAATGTCTTTGCACCTGTTGCAAGACTTGAAGCTGTGCGAATCTTCCTTGCTTTTGAAGCATCCAATAACTTCACAGTCTATCAACTTGATGTCAAATGTGCATTTTTGTATGGGAATATAGATAGAGAAGTCTATGTGTGTCAACCACCTAGATTTGAAGACCCACAGCATCTCAACTATGTGTGCAAACAGGATAAAGCACTTTATGGGCTGCATCAAGCACCTAGGCTATGGTATGAGACTCTGTCTCAGTTTCTCCTAAAAAACAACTACACCAGAGACACCATAGACAAGACATTGTTCATAAAGAAAACTAAGAAGGACATGATGCTTGTTCAAGTCTATGTCGATGACATCATATTTGGTTCCTCAAATGACCAAATGTGCCAAGACTTTGAAAGCATCATGAGAAAGAAATTTGAGATGAACTCTATGGGAAAGATGGATTTCTTTCTTGGAATTCAAGTGAAACAGCTGGAAGAAGGGTTCTTTATCAACCAGTCTAAGTATGTCAAGGACATCTTAGAAAGATTTGAGATGAAAGATTGTAAGACAGCCAAGACACCTATACCCAGAAATCACAATCTATGTCCTAATTCCAAGGGTGAGGATACTAATCAGCATCAGTACAGGGCAATTATTGGATCTCTGATGTATCTCACAGCTAGTAGACCTGATATCATGTTTGAAACTTGCATCTGTGCAAGATATTTGGCTGCTCCCAAGGTGTCTCACCAAATTGCCGTTAAAAGCATTCTTAGATACCTCAAAGGAGCTCCCAAACTGGGTCTCTGGTATCCTAAGAATAAGGGTTTCAACCTCTATGGGTACTCTGACAGTGATTATGGTGGCGGTAACATTAACAAGAAATCCACATCAAGAGGATGTCAATTTCATGGTGGAAGGATTATTTTCTGGCAATGCAAGAAGCAATCATGTGTCTCTACATCAACTGCTAAAGCTGAATACATTACTACTGCGAGCTGCTGTGCTTAACTACTATGGATTCAAAATCAGATCTTAGACTATGGGTTCAACTTCATGAATACTTCTATCCAGATAGACAACACGAGTGTTATTTCCATTACAGAAAATCCAGTCAAGCACTCCAAGACAAAGCACATTGACATCAGGTATTATTTCATTCGAGATATTCATAAGAAAAACTTGATTAAACTAGTAAAAGTCAATTCAAATGAACAATACGCTGACTTGTTCACCAAAGCCTTTGATGAACAAAGATTTAAATACATAATCACAGCTATTGGGATGATTAACATTGACTAGTTTATTTCTTTTGAAAACCTTTTTAAAATGTGTCTTGTTTATGTTGTCTAATTACAATCTAAGCCCTGTTACTAAATTTTTTCTTCTAAGTGGAAATTCTTCCGAAAAGAAATTTACCCTCAGAAGAGATCTTTATATCTTCCGAAGGTAAATTCCTCCACTTTAATACTCTCTTCCGAAGAGTTTTTACCTTCGGAAGAAAATTTGATGATAGATCAAATTTATTTCCGAAGATTATTAACTTCTTCTCTCGGAAGCAACTTTCCCTTCGGAAGAAAAATTTTACTATGTAACGAAAATCTTTGGGCTCCATTGAGTCAAGTTAAGATATTTTCGGAATATTTTAAATTATCTACCTTGCCGCCGTACTCAAGTACACACCCAAATTGTCTTTTCACCTTATCGGTATGGTCTTTTACCCCCTATTTAAAACTTTCGACTCTCTTTCTTTACCTTTTTTTACCACCACTAAAACCTAATGTTCCCATTATCGTCTTCACTCTCTCTTAAATTCCTTCAATCAAACAAAACTTTCTTACAATGGCTCTCAATCCTCAACACAACCAAGTCACCATCCTTGATTCCTCTAAAGATGCTGACTTTGCCCCCATCATCTATTTTCTGTTCCACTCCACATACTTTACCGCCCTCTCTGTAAACCCCACCATATACTCTCACTGATGAAAGGGTCATCAGGTCGAGAATCAGTGAACAAGAGCTCATTATTTTTGAATCTACCATCAGGGAGCATCTGGAGCTTCAAGACGAAGGCGCCCCTACTGAATTCCCCAAATCTGAGCTAGCAAACACATACACTCAGATGGGATATGGTGGTGATGTGCAGAAGTCCATTGTTTACATGTTTAATTTCTCTTACAACTAGAAATTCTTGTTTCACATCGGTCTACACTGCCTATACAACAAATCAGGGGGTTGGGATCAAATCCCATATGATCTGGGTTGCCTAGTCCATGGAATGGTAAAAGGCCTCCGCTTCAACTATTCAAGATTGGTCTGTGTTGAACAATCTGCATGAAAATCTTACCCGGGATTCATTTTTCATGTATCCCCGGTTTATTCAGCATATCATAAACTGTGAGCTGGACCAGAATAGACTACACCATGTAGACACTCTAATGGTCCCTCACATGAGGTTGGGCATCTTCAAGACCGTGAAGAAGGTGTCCTCCAATTTCACAGAGAGATTCACTGATCTTCTCCCGGATATGCTTGAACCAACGGCTCCTGGTGACATCCCTGCATGCCGAGTAGGTGATGAACCCACACCAGACCTCCCCACTCAAATGCCAACTACTTCTTCCCACCCAATAAAGGTTACATACATCAGACACCCTAAGCGAACCCCTGATCAATCTATTCTGATAGATCAGGTCCCCTCTTTCAATCCAACCTGATGAGGATATCATGTTCCATCAGGGCCATGATGTTGATCTACAATACCTCTCTCAAGATCAAATGAGCCCTAGGGAGCCTCTGATGTCTAGCCAACATCAGTTAAGCCAAACTAAGGTATGTCCAACTGGTGTGGAGGTGACTCATGTAGACTTAGCCGACACTACTGAAAGTGTCTCACTAACCTCTCAGGAAAGTGGTGACATCAGTGAGACTGTGTCTATGGCAACCTTGCCAATTGATGTTTCTGAAAAGGACATCAGTAGGGAAGAGTATCCAGGGCGCCAAGAAACCATTACTAGTGGTGGTGATGAACATGCCACGCATGTTATCTCATCTCCCTATGATTCTTCAAAAGAAGATGAAGGTAGTCTGCAACTCACTATCAAAGACTTGATTTCTAAAGTCTTAAACCTTGAATCAAAGGTTAAGACTTTAGAGGACAGGTCTACCACTCAACAACTTGAGATTGAACATCTCAAGGCTAAACTAGCTGAGACACAGATTGAGAAGTCTGTCAGGCACGTACCTATCCAGGTTTCTTTAAGTTCTTCCTCCAGCTCATCTACTTCTTAAGGTGATGCTACCGAAAAGGGGGAGAATGTACAGAAACAACACCATGTGGAACCCACGTATACCATAACAACAACTTCTCCTGATGCCTTATCTATCTTTTACCCCTAACATCATCACCCTACAACAATCTTCCCTCAACCAGCTCCCATTACCTTTCAAGTGGACCAAAGGATGCTCATAGATCTTAATAGGTTCCTAACCAAATTTCTATTGAGCTCCTCCATTGAACAGCCCTCCCCTGATCTAGTTGTCGCCTACTTTGAAGCTGAAGAGCTTCAAATGCTGAATGCACTACCTACCTCTAAAAAGGAAGTTGGTCAACCTAAGATTAACTTCGAAGGGAATGTATAGACTGATGGCCCAGCAACTGATTTGGATGGGACATGTGATGCAGTTCCAGTTAGTTTCGAGGCAGGAATCCAATCTGCCGAAGGAATAATTGGACTGTCTTCATTGTGCAGTGATCTGTTCATCACAGAGGCAATCCTTGAACTAGCCTCTGAGATTAATAGTGAGGACTTCCTTACAACCCCTCTCTTACAAGAACCACTACTTCAAACACCCTCACTCCAACCTTAATCTTCTGAACCTGAGTTTCCAAAGGCTGAATCTTCCTCTGATCCTAATGGGTAGAGAAAGCTTACTGCTGAAGAGCTACTAGAGGAGGAAAGATTGGAGAAGCTAACGAAGAAGGGCAAACTTGATATTAGAAAGTTATTGGCTACAAGTAGCAAAGCAGCAGTAGCCACCCAAGAAAGTCTCAACAATCAAAGGAGGGTGGAAATCATTGATAGGCTCATTAGCTTGGGAGTAGCCAACAAAGAAACTCTTCTACTCCCAACTGATGAGCTTGTGAAAATAGAAAAGACAACCTTGCTGCAAAAAGAAAAGGAAGAAGCAGCAAGGTTGACCAAAGAGGAGGAAGGAAGGAAGAAGAAGGAAGAGGCTATAGAAAAGGGAGAGGATGGAGGGAATAGCCTTTCTCTGCACCAGAGGCTATTATCAAGAGGAGCTGGCACCTCACAAAACCGACATGATCTTGTTTCTTTTTCATAAAGAGCAAGATCTAATCAACAAGGAGAGGAAGAAGGCTGCCAGGGAGAAGATTAGAGAGAAAAGAAAGAAAAAGGTAGAGGGAGAACTTGTGGCTACCAAAAAGGAGGGAGATAAGGATTGGATGAAATCCTATCTTCGAGCTCACTGCCTCTCTGGCAAGCAAGTGGGTCCCATGTCAATCAAGACCCTACAGCAACATGTCAGCGACATCAAGGCTGACATTCGCTTCGGAAGAAGGCAGGAGGTTGCTAAAATGTGAAAGAACGCAGGAGGTTGTTCAAACTCCTAGTGTTCAGAGGATGGCACCCAAACCAATACCCAAACCACTACCCAAAACATAACCTACACCTTCTCCCTTCCCCATCAAAATAGAACCTTTCACCCCTGAACCTTCACCATCAACCTTACCTACACCCTCACCCACTGCTTCTTAACAATCACCACCACCACCCATCCTACGACCCAAAACACAACCAAGAACCCACTCAAAAACCAAACCATCCTCTGATCCATCAAAACCCCTGACCCTGGAAGAATTCAAGGAGATAAAGAAGAAGCTCACAAATTGCACAAGACTAAGTGACATCTCTTGTGAGGAAGAGCCCATCCAACTGACTTTCATTGATGGCTCTTCAAGTTCCCTCACAAGAGATGCATTCCTTCATCTTCCTAGAGGAACACTGGACCAAGCTTTCCAACTTCTTGCAACAAATTCAGATACTCTCAATGAAGTGAAGAAGAAGTTAAAAAGGATGCTGGTGACTCTACTGGACACTAGGAAAGGGGACAAACTGCTAACAAAACCCCTCAATCCTAGAAAGCTAATTGTCCAGTGGAGGTTCAATGAAGATTCCCATAGCTTTGCTGTAGAAAGGGAGAGTGGTGAAGTTTCCAGGGCTGACACTTCATCTCTTCTACATTCCAGCAGATTTGACATTACTGAGATAGTAGAGAAGCCATTCTCCAATCCCTCCAACTCTGAGATAGCTGCTCACATCAGAAATCATTTAAGCATCCTTCATCTAGTCAAGCTTACAAAGAAAGCCAAGATTGAAGAAGAGTTGAAAAAGAGAGCACATGATGCAGAAAAAGGCACAACCATAAAAGGCAAGACCTTTTTACATATGGTTGAGGGCTCCACTTCAGATCCTATAGTTAGATGGGAATATGAATACCATTCCCATCAACTAATTCTCTTCAGAAGGATGTAGCAAAGAGTACATGTCATTCAGAGCAACCGACTGTATTTATTATCTATGAATGACCTGTACAAACTCGTCACCACCACATCAGGGAAGAACAAAGAGACAAACAAATATCTGCTTTCCCTGGTGTTGAAGACCTTGAGGAGTAGGAGGAAGTAAAATTTTGGTAGCATCAGCCTAGGGGGAGTTTGTTGGATCATATGAGGCTGATGCAACTAACACAACTCTTAGAACAATTTTTTGTACAAGTTGAAGAAGTCTTCCGAAGACAAAACTACTCTTCCGTAGCTATGTCAAAGATCTTCCAAAGCATTATGTCTGAAGAGCTTCCAGAGGAAAACTAAGTCTTCTGAGACTAAGTAGTTTTCCTTCTAAAGAATATGAAGAACTTCCAAAGTATAGAACTAAGTCATAAAGGTTGGTAGAAGACTCGAAAGAAGTTGTTCTTCTGAAGTATAAATGGCCTCGGAAGAACTTATTCTTCTGAAGCCATTTAGCTTCAGAATAATCAACTATGAACCAATGGACATAAGTATGGTCTATCTGATAGATTCTGATACACTGCATGGTGCTTTTCTTAAACCATGTAGTTGACCATACTTTAATCCACTGTTCACCTTTTCAACTTAGTACATATGCCATCTTTAGTTGGTGATAAAAGTTAAGTCATGGACCTGTCATGACTACCTTATCTAGGATATTATTTTATCTTTGATACTTTACATCTAGCAATGTAGTATTTGTGTAGTTGTAGATTCCAGCTGGTTTTCCAAGTATAACCGGCTGTAGATAGTAGTATATATAGTTTCTCATTGTAACTTAAGTAGATATGAGCTTAGAAAGAGTCTTGTAATACTGAGTTAAGAAGTAATATATACAAGTATCTTGAAAACTATTATCTTGTTCATTAACTTCGCATATTACTATCAACTTTAGTTTGAGATTCTGTGTTTCAACGATTAAGTAAGACTTAGTGAGTTTTGTGTTGAGAGTCAAAACCGATCCTGCATTATGCTATGAAATCTAAACAATAAGAATAAACTACTCTATGTTCAGAATGTACAACAAGACATACAATCGACACATCAGATTTAGGCAAGTTCAGTACTATGTTGTCTCCAAAAGATGGAACACAACAACCATCGGTACACACAGTCTTGTCTTATGTAACAGTTAATCAGCAGCTCTTTGAGTTTAGTGCCAATCAATAGCAGTAGAACGGCAGCTCTTCTGTAGAATGCTGATAGGCAGTTGCTTAGCATATGCTGATCGGCAGACATTCAGTATATGTGATTTGGCAGATAGTTCAGCACTTGGCAGAATTTGGTGGTTAGTAGTCAGTGCTGAAATTCTATCTTTTTAGTAGCTTCATACTCTTCATAGATCAATAGATATCTATACTCAATTTTAGCACTACATTGTCTCCTTAAAGCCTTACTACATAGACAATGGGGACTAAGTTGTGTGCAGAAACATCTATCCCAGATCCTTTAACTCAAAAGATTGGCCATAGGGAAAAATGGTCAATGTGGAAAAGGTTGTCTCCACTACCTATCTATTGTTGATTAGAAAGACAGAGACAACATATCTAACACCTTGACCATGGCAACTCATCTTGAGGATGTCTCTAAGGAGCCATCTATTAAGGATAGGAATCTAGGGTGCCAAGAAATAACTTTTGTTGGAGAGAGTGTAGAGTCAAGGCCTAGGACCTTATCAAGTACCAAGGATTCCACACCTATGGATGAGGGAAGCATGCAACTAATTAAAGAATTAACAGCTACTAATCTTGATCATGTCTAATGAATATCTACTTTGCAAGAAGAAAACACAATATTACAAGGGTATGTTGAAGGGGGCAATAGTTCATGAATTCGAGAACTGTTTGTTGAAAGCTTTAGTAGATAGAGTCATTGAGCTAGAAAAATAGGTCAAAACTCTACAACAATAGGCTGCCAAAGTAGCTCACTTGGACTTTAAAGTGAGCATTCTTCAATAGTCAGCAGCTAGAGTAATCAATCTTAAATTCAAGGTGGATACTCTTCAAGAAACTATTGACCTTTGGTGGTTTATTATTATTAGTCTTTAGGAGTTACCAGCACCAAAAAAACCTTTAGTTTTGCCTTCCTCCAAACAATTGGTGTCATCTAGAATCTCAGATGATGCTACCTAAAAGTAGGAAGATGAAACTAAAAAGTTGATGATTTTCTTCATCTAACCAAAGAAATAATAAACAATTTGTAGCAAATTCCATTCTTCTTAAGATGGAATGAAGATTATAAGACCTTGTCTAAATATGAAGTCAAGATAAGTACTTTACTAAATCAGCATGGATATAATAGCTCTAAGGAGAAGAGGATGGAATTTAGAAAAACTCTAAGCAAATTGAATAAGAAAGTTCAACTTGGCAAGAATAAGATGGCCCTGCTTAAGATTCCAAGTGCTTCCTTTACTCTTAAAAGAAAAAGGATAGATGAACTAATATAAAAGAGAGAGAGAGCTAGTACTGGGAATTGTAGCCATCCTAAAGTCATCTGTCAAGGAAGAAGCTCCTACGCTCATGTTCTATCTGAAGCTACTGAAGTAGATAAATAGTCGATGGAAGAGATAACTACTGAATCCATCTCGTAGGAGAAATCAACATCAAAATGTACCGGTCAGATAATAGTTTGCATAAAGGGATCCTAAACAATGGAAATTGACATGGAAAGACATGGGATTACTCTTGACAAACAAGCAAATTAACTTAATAATGCTAAAAGGGGTACACCAAAATCTATGCTCAAGAAATCAGCTGAGGTAATATTACTCAACTAGATGTTGAGATTGAAACCACAGTTAACTCTAAGATGAATGTTTATACAGCTAGTCTAGAAGTCATCAATGAAGCTAAAAGAATTTAAACAACTTTCGACCAACTACAACTAGCAAGGCAACATGTACATCTGCTGAACTCCAGTAGTTAGACATAGTGCACCCTCTACTTCCATTATTTCTGCAGATAAAAGAAAAACGCCTATGAATGTTGAGGAAGAATCAGAGGCTTAGTCTAAAAAGAGGAAAGATTTCTGATGACAAAGGGATGAAGCTCTCCCGAAAGAAGGCAAAAAGGAGAACCTATACACTTGCACTATGGTGAAGCTTAGGAAGTTTCAGTAAAAAAGAAAACTATTGCTCTAATCAAAAGAGCAAAAGTATCCAGATCTACAAAATAAGAACAAGAATAACTTATGTTGGAGAGTCTAGCAACTCAAAAACTTTAGAACCATCCAAATTACAACGAAAACCTATCAAGAAAGTAATATCTAAACCCATTGATTTGTCTGTCAAGAGTACCACTCAAAGATGACTCACCCAGAAAGCTCCTCCAACAACCACTACTAATCCTAATCCAATCTGATAGTCTAAAGAAGAAGGATAAGGACTCAGAAAAGTATATATTGGCAGTTCAGCTTGAACAAAAAGGATTTAATTTCTAGGAAATTATGTAACACCCCATTTGTTAGCAAATAAAACTACCAGACTTCTATTTCAAAATTTGTTACACAAGTATATAACGAACAAAATTAGTTTTGAATTATAAGGTGTATCGATGTAAATATTATAGAATATTGTTGAAATAATAAAAATAAAAATGATGATTATAATTATAATAATAATTATAGTATAATTAAAATAGAAGTGCACGTGTGTATGTGGCTTGATTAGTATAAAATTGAAGTTTAATTCTGTGCTCAAAATGAAACTGATGTACTCATGGTTGGTTATAAGAATCTATATTTATAGTATCTAATAAAATAAGTTTTCTTTGGCCATTTGTCTTTCTCCTAACCTATCTTTATACCAATTCTTATTATTTTAGACATCCTCATATTAAATTTCCCTCCAAAAGGGTATTATAGCAATTGAAACACTCAAATTTATTTATCTCTCATATGAAAAATCAATTTTATTAATTGTTACATTTCTTTCACTCATCTATATTTTTAAAAATCAAATCCGATATTATTAAAGAAATTAAAAATCACATCTTTTTTATTATAATAGAAATACTAAAAGAAATTATATAATATTACATTTTCTAAAACACTAAACTTTTTCGAAACAAAATACTTTAAATCGGTCCTTTTTAAAAAATATACAAAAGAGGTGAAATTTTCTAAAAATAGTCTTATTAAAACAATCAAAATAATTACAAACTAGAGTATTTAATAAAAATGATTTTTATAAAGAATAAGTTTTTAATAAAAAAATCTCAAAATAAATGGTTAAAAATAAAACTATTTAGATAAAAGAGTTAAAAATAATAACATAACTGTTTTGTTTTCTTGAACTATTAAATATATGTAATTTTTTATCTCTCTCTATTATCAATAATGATATTAAACAAAATATAAGTTTTATAAAATACAGAATACAACAAACTTTTAATAAAAATCATCTTTCTTAAAACAAAATATCTAAAAACCATATTTTTTATAAAATATAAGTTAAAAAAACTAAGTTATTTTTATTTACTTAAAGTAACTATTTATATGTAATTATAATCATATTTTATCTTCAAGCATTATTTTATAATTCATATTTTTTTATTACTAACTATTTAATATTTTATTTATTAAAATCGCGTAATACATGACCTATTACCCTAGTCTATATATACAAGCCTAAGTTCATAACTTCACTTTAGTTTTAAACCTTCTTTCACTTAAAAACTGCTACGTTTAATTTAATGTTTTGATTTTTAATTTATAAATTTAACGCTTAATACAATATTAGGAGTAGGGTTTTGGGTCATTACTAGAGTAGTTGTTAGGTGACTATGTAAAGTTGCCTAAACCTAATTATAATAATGACTAGCTTGTACTCCACTCATTATTTGACTAACATCTAAGACTGCATTGATTCTAATAGGGAGAAAAGTTTGGATTAATTATAATAAACATTCTTAAAGCCAAGGTGAGTTTTATGAATGCTTTTCTGATAGGATCAAAATGGATCGATCTGTGATGATATTGTGATGCAATTGAATCAAAACAAACACAAGTAATCAAATCAATAAAAACATATCAGAAAAAATTCATAGTTTTTCATTGATAGAAAGCATAGAAATACAAGTGTAGAGAACAGTTACAATTCGTTCAACTGATTCTAAGGTTCACTAGTCTAGTCTTTGTGCTTACCTACACAATACATAATCTATGCTATTTATACTATCAAAGAAAATAAAAAGGAACATATATTTACAAATAAGTCCCTAAACTATGACAAAACTATTAATAAAGACAATATAGACTAAATGTTAATCTTCGAGAGGCTTCTACAATACACCCCCTAAGATTGACATTGTCTTCAGTCTTCAAAATCTTCAATCTTTGGTCTTCGGTCTTCAAAATTCTTCAATCTTCATCTTCATTCTTCAATCTTCATTCTTCATTCTTCGTACATCAAAGAAATCTTCGGGTTCTTCTTTTACTTTAAACATAGGCTTCTCCTTGTACAGCTCTTGTTCTCTCAATGCTTTTGTAATTGATGACTTGAATTTTTCTGCTAGAATAGCTTGCTCAGGCTTTGATTCATTTGTCTTTATCTCCATCTTTTCCATTCTTTCCAATGTCTCCTTGGACAAAGCTGCATTATCAATGTTAGCATAAAATTCCAGAGGTTTAGAGAACTCTTGCGAGTGAATTTCTAACACCCCTTTGCTTGAAATCCTCATAAAGTCAATCGACTTAATATCCTTCTTCACAATATTTGCGTATGCTAAGGCTTTGTGTAATGCAATCCTTTCCATTGTAGCATTCATGACTTTAATGATTGTCATGAAGTACTTCTTGTCATTTTCAGCAACTTCAGAAGACACCCGTTCAAACTTTTGAATTGATAAGAAAGAAATGTAACTTGGATGAAGCAATTTTAGCTCAAATACTCCAAATAAAGAAATCATCTTTATCCCAATCATCCAGATTTCTAACAAGCTTCAACTCAAATGTATCAACATTATAAAACCATCGTAGAATTGGTTTTGTTGTTTGAGAGCCATCAATCACTTTCAGACCAGGATTTGTTACATTATCAAAGTATTTATCACTAAAATCATCCAAAAATACATCTTCTTCTACACCTTTTTCTCCAAGTTTTCTTTTGCTTTTCAATGATTGAAAGTGTTCTTTATCTTCCTGATCATATTTCGTTTTAAGAAATGAACTCATCCTTGATATTCCTTGGTTTAGCAATTTAACAAAATTTTCACCGCGACCAGCTTTTGTTGGGTTAATCAAATGAAGTTTGTTCAGCTCTTTCAAGTCTTGCACAGGTAGTTCAATGATGCTTGAGTAAAAGTGATAAACATCTCATATAGCATTTAATCTCTTGATCAAAAAGGCATCAAATACTTCATCATATTTCCAAGCTACTATTTTAACTTCTTTTGATTTATCAGGAACAATCATTGCATTAAGCAGTTCTGAAATTAATTGTCCTTTTTGTAAAATATTTCGTACCAAATCTCCTACTGTTCGAGCTTTGTTCCATAGCTGCTTTTGCTTAATGGACACTTGGTGTGCTTGTTTTTCATTTTCTGGAAACAACTTCATTAGCTCCTTTTGTCTTTCATGTCCACTTCTTATCAACTCCATGTTTTTGATCTCTTGAGGCTTTAGAATTCTTGTTCTCTTTGTGATCTCGAGATACTGTGGGTTGTCCATGTTGAGGACTATCATTCTGTTTGTTTGTTTGTTGGTTTCCTGGAAACTTCTCACCAAGTTCCTTAAAGATTCTGCTTTAAGTCTGTTTAATTTCTTCCTAGGATAGTTACATGATTGTAACCATATCCTTAAAGCAGTTACATTCATATCATCTGGATCAGGATGGTGTAACTCAGAAGTTGAAAGTTCTTCAACATTAATACTTTCTTGAAGCGGATTCCATTCTCCATGCTCTACTACTATCTCATCCGGATCAACACGTGCAACAGACTTAGCGGTTATACACTTTTCATACTCTTCATTTATTTGTGAGATAGTTAATCCATCCAAAAATACTCTGTTGTATTTCATTCTAATCAAGTAATTGTACTTATCTTCAATATCAATAGGTATGACTTTAGTTGTTTCCTGGATTGGTGAGTAGTTGACTTCAACTATGTCTTCATCTTCAAGAACTTCATTATACCAATTGTCAGCAAATTCAGTTTCCAAATCATCAAGAGCTTTAATTTTTTCATATACATTTGTTTCCTCTCCTTTTTTACTTTCACCTTCAGTCACAATCTTTTGTATTTTTGTTAATGGTTCAGCAAGAATTGAAATGTCTACATCATCAATTTTTCTTTTTCCTTTATCTACCTCAAATATCTTCTAAACATCAAATTAAGTAACTTCAGAAACTATCATAACTTCAGGAGACGGAGATTTTAGACTATCTTTCATTCTTTCGAATTCTTCTTTTAAAACCTCAACTTTTTGAACTTTTCTTCCATTAGGTCATAATCTTTCATCACGACTTCAAAAATTTTCAGGTTTGTTTCTTTATCTTTCTCCAAATCAGCAATCACTTTATCTTTCTTTTGTAGTTAATCCTTCAATTTCTCATTTTCTTCTCTTAACTTTTCAATGAGATTCACTTGCTTAGTATTTTCTTCTTTTAATTCATCAATAATCAACTAAAAGATTGTTTCTTCCACCACATGTGTATCCAGTTGATTCAAACTTACAGGATCATCATGTATCACATCTTCAAATACTTCAAAGTTTTGAACATCTTCATTAACATCAGTTTGTTCTTTCGTTTCAATAGCTTCTTCAATCATATTAACTATCTCCTCAATAGTTTGACTTTCTTCATTTCTATCTTCAACTTGCTCAACTTCTTCCATAACTTCTTTAATTACTTCATTAATGATTTCATTAATTTCATTTCCACTATCATTACCATCATCATCATCATCAGATGTGGAACTAGAACTGTCATCATCAATATTCTCATCATCTTCATCTTCATCAACTAACTCTAGAGGATCTACTTCAATCGGGTCGTTTGGATCAACCAGTTCATCCTCAAGTAAATGAAAATGATCTTCATTTATGTTTACCTCATCTTGAGCCACAACCCTCATATAGTCAAACATTGGTACATTAGGAGCACCAGTAATCATTGATAGTAGTTTGTATGAAGTTTCTGTCATATGCTCAAGAATCAATTTTTCACCACCAACTCCATAAGCATGATAATCAAGATTGGATTCATTTATGATCATCTGCAGGAATCTGGGATACATCAGATACTTATTTTTGATTCCTTTCTCCAAGTTAAAGATAAATCCATTCATAATCCCACGAGCCATGTTGAATCTTCTGTTTGTTGCAATGGCAACAATTGGAGATGCTATATCAACTGGAAAGGAGTTCTAACCCGCACTTCTTTTTGACAAGCCATGCTGGAATATATATAGCATAGTAGTTTCCAGTGATTGTACACTCGGGCTCTGAAAAATTATTTCTTAGGAAAATTATTTGGATGACCCATAGCAATAAAGGTTTCTCTACATTCATTAAATGAGAGTTCTGCTAAGTCTTCAGGGTCATTGTTTCCAAACCTTAATGCTTCTCTAATGGATTCTTCTGACACTTCAATCATTCTTTCATTAGTTATGAATCCTCTCAAAACTTTTCTCCCTTCTTCATTGTTCTCAACAGTTGCAGTGTTCCAAAACTTCTTTATCAGTCTATCATATATGACTGGTTGGTAACACATAGTGTAAACATACTTAGTCCTTAACAGGAATCTAATCCTCTCTTCATAGCCTGTAGCATCCCGAACATCTTCGTTTAGAAATGCTGCTACATTATGCTTAGGTTCAAACTTAAGTTCATCCATCTGTATGCATAAAACAAAGAAATTTAGTCACATTTGACTTTGCAAAACATAAAAACAAATTGTGATTTATCAATTTTGAACCAAAACACTTAAATTTTTTTAAGTGTTTATATATATCTCATTACATGAACAAGAGTATATTGGTTACAAATTTGATTTACGCAATTCATAATAATCAAGTAATACATTAAGTGTCTTAAATTTTGATTAGATTTCAATTGAATTAGTATTTTTAAATTTTTCAAACTTAACTTTCAAAAAATTTCTAAGTGTTCAACATACTCTGACAAGAGCAGATTGCATTAAAGTTCATGTTTGAATGATTTAAACACACCAAATCATTGAGATTTTTCTCAAAATCAGATTAATGAATGAAATTTTGTGATTAATTTGACATTTATTAACAATTTCATGAAGTTGACTATTCATATTCAAAACTGACTGATGAACATAATCATCAAGAACACAATTTGATGAAAAATTGATTTAATCACACCAATATGCTCGAAAACATGTGTATATCATCATTCAATGTCCAATTTCAGTTGATTGTTCGTATTATATTCACAAATTTCAGTTTTTCATTTGACTAGGGTTCATACGCCTACACAGATCTAAAATGCCCAGTTACATTTGAGATGTAAACTTGAAATCTGATAAATATGATCTCAAAATGAAGTTTAGATTTAGTGTATCTACCTATGAATCACAAGAATTAACACCAAACAATCGATAATGATGAACTGAATGATATGAGTGTATGAGTGTTGAGAGTGTTTCTACCGATATCAATGAATAAATGAAAAAGTCACAAGTGTTGTATATATATATATATAAGTGAAAATGTAGGCGCATGAGAACTGTTTATGCGCATGAGGTAAGTTTTTCAGGCGCATGAGCACTGTTTGTGCGCATAAGGTTTAGACGTATGGGCACTGTTCAGGCACATAAGCACTGTTTAGGCGCTTTGGCACTGTTTAGGTGCATGTGACTAGGTGAAACGCCTAACACTTGGAAATTTTTCACTTCAAACGTCTGACTCCTTGGAAGCCTGGTACTGTTCAGGCGCATGAGCATAAGATGATACGCCCAACACTTTACCAAAAATTTCAGACATATGACAACTGTTTAAGCGCATGAGCTTGTCTTAAACACCCAACACTTGTGCAAATTTTTCAAAAATCACCATACTCCTGAATTGGACTTAAGAGATCTGTTCAGGCACATGAGGATACTTCCATAAGTCTTGACACTTGTAATTTTTCTCATCATCCTCTGAACACTATTTAAACACATTAGCACTGTTCACACTCGATTTTCAAGACTTAGTCAAAATTGTTTGACTAACACTCAAATTTTCATTAATGACCCTTAATTTTAACATTTTAGACATTCAAAATTTTTATTTTTTTGTTTTTGACCATTATTTTTATTTCAACTTTTCAAAAATTAATTTCCCATCATTTTAGTCTCTATTTAATTTTTACAAAAACAAATAATCTCATTTTGTTTGCAAGAAGCTTTTCCACTAAATTTGAATTCTTTTTCAGGTTCATTTTTACATCATATCAAATACACATATGCTTGAAATTACAGCTCCATCCTTTCATCCAAAACACTTTATTTTTTATTTCTTTTTCACATTTTGATAATCAATTATTTTCTCTTTTTTATTTTTACTCCCCCTAAACTTTTAAGTTTTACAAACTTAGAAGTTTCTTTGATTTTATAAGATGAGAAAACTAATCATTATTAACATGCCTGCACACAGAAAATCATGCAGAAATTCAAAATTAAAGCAGAATAAAAAATACTATATACAATTGAATCACATACCTGCAGTGAGATCATATCAGTTTAGATCAGAATATAAAATAAAATAAAATGATGGATAATCATAGACAGTGATTAAATCCTGATCAAGTGTGTTCCAGGTCAGCATTTCTGCAGCAAAGGAGACACGAGATCTAGGGACAGAAAATGAGTGCTTTTGGCAAGATACTCAGTACACTTACTTTTTTAATTCTTGGATTGATTAAGGTACGATTAGATATGACATTATGTAAGTCACACTTAGACTTAGAGAGTTCAACCCTCATAAAGATCTACAAGAAATCACCTTTCTCAACTTGTTAACCTGACATATACTTATAACCAGATCTCATGTTGATATTGTGCATATTGGCATCTTTTTTCATCAAGTGAGAATATCCAGGTCTGTAATTACTTACAACAAAGGATATCTCGTCACCTCAGGTCTATGATGACTCATAACAGAGAAGTGATTAGATGCTTTAAATTAATTAGAGCTTAATGGTTATTCATATCACCACCAGGTGTGAGATTATGACTTAACAAGCAATCAATTTAAGAAGTCAACACTACTTATTGGTACTAAAATGGACAAACATGAATGCATGATTGATTTAGTTTGATCACAAGAATTTATTTTTTCAGTATAATTGCATGAGTTTACCTGCACATCATATCTGATCATGTCAGACTTTAGTAGCGAGTGAAGTATGCAACTGATTATAACTAATGTATCTATCATTTCTCACAAATTGCAAAGACAGATTCAATCCTAAACACTTAACTAACAGGAAAAACTCTATTTTTGTGTTTTTGTTTTATATTTTTCTATTTGATTTTGCAATTTTCTATTTTTGTATTTGCTTTTTCATTTTCTATTGAACATACACACATAATATATACAATCAGGCAGTTAACTTTGATAGTTTCTCTTTATTCAAGATTAAGCTAAGGGAGGGTTCTTATCATTTTTAATGAATTAAACAACTAAATTAAACTCAAAACTAGTGTTTAAACATGATTAATAAGTCCAATTGACTTGACCAAATATTCAAATTGACCTGGTAAAAAGGCTTTTGTAAATAGATCAGCCAACTGTTTTTCAGTTGCTATTTGAATCAAAATGATTAAACCTTTTTCATAGTTATATCTGAGAAAATGATATCAAAATTTGATATGTTTTGTTTTTGAGTGCAGGACAGGATTAGCTGTAATAAACATAGTAGCAGTGTTATCAATGTAAATAGGGGTTTTAAGAAAATTAAACACGTAATCTAGCAGTTGGTTTTGTAACCAAAGGATTTGAGAACATCCTGCTGATGCAGCAATGTACTCAGCTTCTGTGGTTGAAACAGAGACATTTGTTTGTTTCTTGCATTGCCATGAGACTAATCTGGGACCTAAAAACTGACAAGCACCAGTTGTAGATTTACGATCTTGGAAACATCCCCCATAATCACTATGTGTATATCCATGTAACTAGGAGTTTCCTTCATAAGGATACCATAGCCCTAAAGCTGGTTTTCCTTTGAGATACCAGAATATTCGTTTAACAGCAATTAAGTGAGATTCCTTCGAGTCAGATTGATACCTGGCATAGACACAAACGACATACATTATATCAGGTCTAGATGTAGTAAGATACATCAAAGATCCAATCATATATCTGTATAAAGTTTGGTCAACAGATTTTCCTTTCGAATCAGGTTCAATCTTGGAATTTACGTCAGCTGGAGTTCTTATGGATTGACAATCTTGCAGTTTAAATTTCTTCAAGAGTTTATCAACGAATTTCTCTTGATTGATAAAAATTCCATCTGCAGACTGCTTCACTTGAAGACCAAGGAAAAAGTTAATTTCTCCTATAGAACTCATTTGAAAACGAGACTTCATGATTTCTTCAAATTCATTGCATAACTTTGGATTTATAGAACCAAATATGATATCATCAACATACACTTTAACTCATAAAAGATCATCAGCATCCTTCTTTATAAACAAAGTAGGATCGATTTTCCCTCGCGTGTATCCATGTTGGATTAAGTGTTGTGATAATGTTTCATACCAGATTCTAGGAGCTTGATGTAGACCATACAATGCTTTGCTAAGCTTGTACACACGATGAGGAAATTCTGAGTCTTTAAAACCCTGAGGTTGCTTGACATTCACATCATCAGTGATTGGTCCATACAAGAAAGCACCTTTAATGTCTATTTGGTACACCTTGGATTTCATGAATGATGCATAAGCCAGGAAGACACGAATTGATTCAAGTCTTGCAACTGGAGCAAATAATTCATCATAATCTATTCCTTCTTCTTGGGTGTAACCTTGTGCAACGAGTCTTGCTTTGTTGCGAACAACAATTCCCCGATTGTTTGTTTTGTTTCTAAACAACCATTTTGTGCCTATGGCATTTTCTCATTCAGGTAAATCCACAAGCTTCCACACTTCCTGTTTGCGGAATTGTAATAATTCTTCTTGCATTGCCTCAACCCAACCATTGTCCTTTAATGCTTTGGAGACATTTTTAGGAACAATTTGAGATAGAAAACACGAGTATAAGCAGAGATTTGCTTGTTTTGAATGACTTCTCATTGTTCTCTCATTCAATGGACCGATAATCTGAGAAGTAGGATGGTTCTTGTGAACACGAGATGTTGGAATCTCATTCACTTGAACATGAACATCTAGATTAGATTGGTTCAAGTCGGAAAGCTGATGCAATAAGTTCGAAGAATGTGGATTGAAATTAGGAACTTGAGTCGGTGAGTTGATAAAGTAATCAAGATTATCTGTAACAACTACATCATCAGAGATCGATGATGTTTCGGACTTAGGTTGTATAATTTCAGGACCATCATTAGGAAAAAGTTATGAAACATTGGTATTTTCAGACAAGGAATGTTCTTGAGCTTATTGAGATTGATCATGATTTTCAGACTGAAACATAGGATCTTTCACAAAAGAGAAAAATGGATAATCTGGGATTGAGTCATCCATATCATCAAAATCAGAATCATCGCTGACTGATCCGAGATCTCCTTCTTGTTTCTTCTTCTGACCTGTAGATTCAAACAAGTTGGGATTGAAAGAGTTTGACAAAGAATCTAAATCAAATAACCAAGCTGGACCATTTGCAATCGATGGAAAAGAGTTTTCAAGAAATTTAACATTGAAAGTTTCAAGGAGAAGATTTTCTTTGAGTTATAAACTCTAAAAGCTTTTGAAACCGATGAATATCCAACGAAAAATCCTTCATCAGATTTTGCATCAAATTTTCCTAGCTGATCACTTGAATTTAAAATCAAAATTGGACAACCAAAAGGTTTAACAAAATCTATATTAGGTTTCTTGTCAAACATCAACTCAAAAGGAGTTTTCTATTTATCTTTCACAATCAATGAACGATTCTGCACAAAACACGTTGTGGATATGGCTTCATCCCAGAAAGTGATTGGAATTTTGGCATCTGCTAACATAGACCATGCTGCTTCAATCAAAGTTCTGTTTTTCCTTCCAGCAACTCCATTTTGTTGTGGAGTTCTAGAAGCACTGAACTGACGAGCAATACCTTTTTCTGCACAAAACATGTCAATATTAGCATTTTTA
The DNA here is from genome assembly GCA_025506505.1 of Flaveria sonorensis. Taxonomy (NCBI): domain Eukaryota; kingdom Viridiplantae; phylum Streptophyta; class Magnoliopsida; order Asterales; family Asteraceae; genus Flaveria; species Flaveria sonorensis. The sequence goes on from CM046427.1 coordinate 34,761,951, forward strand.
AATTCCGTTCCATCATCACTTCTAATTATTTTCACTTTTTGTTCTAATTGATTTTCTACTTTAATGATGTATTCTTTTAATAATTCAGTCGTTTCAGATTTAGCATGCTGAAAGAAAACCCAAGAAAATCTTGTAAAGTCATCAATGATAACTAAACAATAAGATTTCTTTCCAATACTCCGAACATTTGCCTGTCCGAATAGGTCCATGTGTAACATTTGGAGAGGATTGAAATTTGAGTTTATCAGCTTGGAGTTATAAGACGCTCTGTGTTGCTTTCCTTTTAAACATGCTGAGCAGAGATCAGTTGTGGCAAACTTCTTTATTGGAAGACCTACAACATGATTTCCTGATACAAGCTTGTTCTTGTTCTTGAAGTTGGAATGCTCGACACTTCTATGCCAAAGCTGACTTTTGTCATTTGATGCTTGAGCAATAAGGCAAGTTGTTTTTGTAGATGGATCAACTTGAGACATATCCAGCTTGTATACTTCTCGATCCCTAACAGCTTTAACAACCACCCAATCTTTGCTAATCTGAAAACCTGGCTTCAAAATGTAGCAAAATGAATCATCAAAAAGAACAGAATACGATTCATCACAAATTTGGGAAACGCTTAACAAATTAAAGTTCAACTGTGAGTAGTAGTTGACTTTATCAAAGCTTATTATCCCATTGGATACTGTTCCCTAACCTGTGATTTTTCCTCCTGCATCACCACCGAAGGCGACGTGTGTACCATCTTTTAACTTAAATTCTTGAAGTAAGGCATGATTGCCTATCATGTGCCGGCTACACCCACTATCCACATACCATCTGTTGATAGGTCTTCTCGGGCGTACCTGCAATACAAAGAAAATTAAGTTGAGTTATCGACCCCAGCCGAGATGGTCTTGGGTTTTCCAAACTTATCAACAATTGTAAATTGTTTAAAATGGAGTTTATTCACATCAGGCTTGTTTTTAATGAATTTTCCAATTCTATTATTCACAAATTTTTGATCATTATTAAGAAAATTCATACCATTTGAATGACCAATATTTGAAAAATTCTCATAGACCTTGGAATGAATTGATCTTTAATGTATTGTTTTGGTCTCAAAGAGTCATTTCTTTTGAAAGATCTCAAGCCTAAGGAAGGTTGGTTAGTTAATCTTTGAAAACCAACGGTTTGATTTCTTTTAAACTGAGGATTAACATAGCCTTTGCTTAATTGTGTATTGGCAAATCCTTTCCTTGGCGAACTCTTTCTAAAGTAACAGTTTTCTGTATTGTGAGTCCTTTCATCACAGAAGGTACAGTACTTATTAAAGTAACAATCTACTGTTGAGTGATTTCTCATATCACATATGTGACAGTACTTGTTAAAAAAACATTTAGCAGTCTTATGATTATACATGTCACAAATTTCACAGTACCTTTGTGGTGTTTTAAACAACTGTTTATTAACTTTTGATGTTGACGCAACGTTTGATCCTTGTTTAGATTTAGGCGTCGAAAAGTAAATCTTTTGTTTTTGATTTGACAAATTTTGTTTTTGATTTGACAATTTGTTCTTTTGTATATTTGGTTTTGACTTTTGTACATGAACTGCATTCTTTGAATCCTTAGAAACAAATTGTTTAACGACAGCGGAAGACTTCTAATCTGAACTTGTTTTGAGATCAGAGTTTGATTTGTTCTTAGGAGTTTGCTTAACTTCTTGAATTAAGTTCATGTTCAAAGTACCAGCAGACACAAATTTTATTGGTTTAAATTTAGTTGCTTGATTTTTTGTTTTTGTCTGATTTTCTTGACTCATATTTTGATCAGTTTTAGATTTAGTCAATTTTCTTCTTCTTCTTTGGTTTCTTGATTTTGTAGAACTTGATTTTATTTAAGATTGAACATCTTCAGGTGAAGATTCTTTTTCAATTTCTTTCTCTTTCTGATCTTTTTGCCATTTAATAAAATCTGGATTATTTAGACCATAAGAGTTTGAAACTTCTAATGTTCCTTCTTCTTGTTTTGCTTTATCTTTGTTTTTGGAGTTTTGTTTATTATTTTTAATGATCACTTCTTCCAAAACAGATTCATTGGGAACAAATATTTTCTTACTTTTTGGTCGTGGTTCATATGATTTTACTTTTACCGGATGACCTTTTTTGATCTTTCAGTATCTTTTTCTTCAAAGATTTCAACAATGGTTTTCTCTTCTTCACTATCATAAATCTTGTTGTTTTTGTTTTGGAAAGCTTTAATTTAGCTTTATTTTTAGGAGAATGATCATGCGTGTTGAAGTTCTCTGGTAAAGTGTTTGTTATAGATTCAGGCATTGGTTCATGTGTAAAACCTAAGCCTGCTTTTTGTTTGTCCTTTCGTTCACTTACCAGTTGTTCCACAATTGTTTTGGAACTTTTGGCTTCTGCAAGATCAACTTGTGTAGCAACATGTGCTATTTTCTCCTCTTCCAAGTTCTTAGTCATTTCTTCAAGTAGTTTGAAAACAATTTCTAGTTCTTTCAAAGTTTTGTTCTATGAAGTTTGTAGAGAAATGATCTTTTCATCTGATATTTTGTGGTCATTTTTAAGTTTATTATGCATTAATTCCTCTTACTTGAGCTTTTCACAAATTTTGTATGAGTAAGTTCGGTAATATTCTACATGTTCAAAGCAAGATTTGGTGCATAGTTTTTCTCTTACTTCAGCTGGTATTTCAGGATATTTAGGTGAAGTAGTCTCAGAGTTAGAAGATAAATTTTCAACCTTTAGTTGATTTGACTGTGCCATTAACGCAACATCTTCTGAATCCTCTTTAGGATCAGATTTATCACTCAAGTCATACTTTTCTTCTTTATTTTTAGAGTCATCTTCAGCCTTTGGATCACTGTCTTCTGACTAGTCTTCACCTTGAACCTCTGCAATAAGAGATAAACTAGAGGTTAAGTCAGCTATAAACTGCTCTGCATACGCACTCCAGTCATATCCATCCTTGATGCTCACGACAAGAGCTTTCTTAGGCTCTTTAGAAGACTTAGATTCATCTTTAAGTTGAGGTATTGGTAGACTTTGATATGGCTTTTGGAATGTCTTCTGAGACTGTTGTGGATATCTTTGATTGCTTAAACTAGCTTGACCATTCCCTCCTTTGTTTCTGGGAGCTTTGCATTCCCGTGAGAAGTGGCCATAGCTATTGCAGTTGAAACACCTTGACTTAGATTTGTCAAATCCAACAGTCTTGTTAGCACTTGGCTTGTAGTTCCTGTTGACATAAGAATGTTTCTGGGTTCTATATGCAATCATCACCATTTGCCAGTTTAAGTCGATCTCTTCTACATCGTCTGGATCCATCTCGAATAAGTTCTACAAAAAAAGATCTAATTGTGTTAAATGACTACCTTGATAAGCTTGAAAACTAGCCATAAAAGTAGTAAAAGCAGTTTTGGACTCCTCATCCTGTAATAGGATGTTAATAACATATTTAACTTTGCTAGTTTTAGCAGAGTTAGAAGATGGAGTCTCAGTTTGAGGTTTAGAGTTATGAGGTTTAGGAGGAGACTGAGTTGAATCTGTAAAGAAACCCTGCTCCAACAAACAGATCACCCTCTTCTTCTGGTGAATTCTCATTCTTTGCCATAAAGGCATTCTCTACTGTGCTAGCTAGAGATGTAACATATTTGTACTGAGACATTGATGCTGCTCTATCATTGTTTCTTGAGCTTTCATCAATCTCAACTGACTTAATTTTGGAAATCAATAGATCAACATCCATAGGGAATTTTTCAGTGTGCTTCAACAATGTCACTGTTTGTTTCCATGAGGATGGAAGAGCATTGAGAAGTCTGAAATTTAGATCTTTGAGATCACTTTTGATGCCAGCAGTTGACATCTTAGTTGTAAGTTGCACAAATCTATTCATCATTTGGTTTATAGTTTAACCAGATAAATGCTCAAACACCTCTAACTGCCTCTTTAGTTTCTGCTTCTTGAGATCTTGAATCTTCTTACCACCATCACATATTATCTTCAAAGCTTTATACATAGTATATCCAGTTTGATATCCATCAAGTCTAGTTAAGACTTCTAGTGGTAATCCTTTACACATCAATGAATATGCTTTAATGTCATTCTTTACTTTTCTTAGATCATCACCTTGTAACCCATCTTCAAGATAAGGTTCTGGAGAGTCTTTTGTGTAGACAAAACCTCTATCAGGACCATCTGATGTAATTGGGATATGAGGTCCTTTTTTTATTGACTTCCACAAGTCAGCGTCAATAGAATTAAGATAATGTTTCAATCTAAGAGACCCGTTCTTAAAATCAGCTCTGTTCTTCAACTTAGGAACTCTGTTCTCAGAATCTTCAGATTTGACCATTTTGAATTTTTGTTTTAAAGAAAAAGATTTGTTTTTGTTGTTGTTTTTTTCAAGTTTTTGAATTAAAACAATGAATTGAAAATATTTTTGGATTTTTAAATTTTGAAAAAAAAATTTAAGTGTTGAGTTGATGCGCCAAAACAGTGATGAAGCGCCCACACAGTTGTCAAATACCCAACTTTGATGTAGAAACGCCTAAGGGACTGCCTTAGTAGAATTCTGAAATGCCCAACTGATAATGCGCCTGAACAGTTGTAATGCGCCTGAATAGTTGTCAAGCGCCTGGGTTGTAGAACGCCAACACAGTTCTAATGTGCCTAAACAGTGGTTATGCGCCTAGAATTACTTAGTTTCTGAAAAGATTCAAAGTGTCCAAATAGTTTTAATGCGCCTCAACAGTTGTCAAACGCCTAGACCAAAAACGCCTGAATAGTGTTCAAATGCCTAAACAGTTGTCAAGCGCCTATACACTTAGGCAATTTTCAGCAGTGTTTTAACCTAATGCGCCTAACTCAACAGATTTAAACGAACTCAAGTCTTCTGAAAATCTTCAAAACTTGTTGAATTGATCTAAAAACTTCCAATTAGGTAGTTTATAGGTCGATAATCAATCCTTCATCTTCAATTTCAACAAACAACAACAATAATTCAATCTTCTAATTGAAATACAGTCTGAATATGAAGAACAGGTTCGAACAGAATTTAGGTCAAATTCTCAGATTTGAACGAATTGAACATGAAATTGTGATTCAAATCATGTTTCTATTGATGAAACACAACTGAATTCAACAATTATTTGATCAAATTGCTTATCAATCACAGATTCAAGTGATTCAGAGAGCTCAAAATGTCGATAAGCTCAAATCAATAAACCAACAGCTCTGATACCATTTGATAGGATCAAAATGGATCGATCTATGATGATATTGTGATGCAATTGAATCAAAACAAACACAAGTAATCAAATCAATGCAAACATATCAGAAAAAATTCATAGTTTTTCATTGATAGAAAGCATAGAAATACAAGTGTAGAGAACAGTTACAATTCGTTCAACTGATTCTAAGGTGCACTAGTCTAGTCTTGGTGCTTACCTACACAATACATAATCTATGCTATTTATACTATCAAAGAAAACAAAAGGAACATATATTTACAAATAAGTCCCTAAACTATAACAAAACTATTAATAAAGACAATAAAGACTAAATGTTAATCTTCAAGAGGCTTCTACATTTTCAATGTGAGCATGCTTATACTAAATGATATTAACTCATGTGTGAATCCAAGGATCGACGCAGGAATTATCAATTTTTGTATTTTAACAAGTAATGATCGCGAAACTATCAATACTTGATGTTTAATGGATTGTTTATAAATTGAAATCGATAAACAAAATAAAACAACTTGCAAACAGAATGTAATAATGTAACACAAATATGATTTTCAATTGCTTTTCATTCACAACGAACCGATTGCAATTGATGTTGATGCTCTTGATGCTATATTGTTGTTTTTCTCTGTTCTTGTTGTATTGCTATTTTTCTTGTCTGATTGATTGATTGATTGATATCGTTTCTATCAATATATACACATATTTGAGTATCAATATCTCTCAATCTCTATCTATTCTGTTCCTATTTTCTTGCTAATATCTAGCTATTCTATTTCGCTATTCTGTTTCTATATGTGTGCATCCTTGCCTTGTTTATCGGCATAGGAGTTCACAATTTTCAATGGAAATTGTAAATTACAAAAAGAATCTTATTGATGTGACGTGGAATATTCTCTTGACTTCAATATCTTCTGCCGTTATTGATTTGATGACGTTGCTTTGACATATTGACTTGTTGACTTTTTTTATCTTCCGTAGGAATTTGTCTTCCGTAGGAAGTTCTTCTTTCGTAGCAATTGGTCATCCGCAGTAATACTTTAGTCTTCAGCATTTGTTCTTCAGTGGTTATGCTTCCGTAGGAGTTCTTGTACTTGTTCTTCAGCAGCAAGCTCTCCTTCAGTAGCTCCACTTGATCTTGGATTTATTCAGCATTTGTTGTTCTTCCGTAGGAGATCTACAGAAGCACAGACTTTAGTTATGCTCTGGAGAACATCTAAGGAAGAACAAAATTGTTTATCCATAGTTGTTCTAACACTTGGTCAATTTTCCAAATTTACCAAGTCTGATGTTTCCTGCAATGACACATAAACCAACACATACAATAATATGGGTTAACATATAATTCATGCAGTACATTATGTTATCAAAGGAGAATTACAATAAGTTATTACAAAAGTTGATTTATCATCTAAACCTATAGAAAGGATCTAGACCTAACATCATGACTATTATACGCATGTTTATAACTTGAGCATACGTAAATATGTATATTTGGGACCCATATACGTGCCATTACGGCGGGCTTATTGGTAATACACTAGTCATCTGTTGGCGCCTGTGGTGTAGTGGGTAATGACTGTATTGGGATGTGCAGGACTAGTTAAGGGATGGTCAATACAATCAGTCTCATAATAAGGAGAGTGTTAGAACACTTAACAGATCAAATGGGGAACCAGGTTTAGGTAAATGATACTAAGAACACAAGTAAATGAGATAAAACTAAGAACAAGATAACTATTGTTTTCAAGAATGTTGTATATTGCTCTCAAGTTCTTTTACAAGTGTTACAAAGCATAAAAAGAAATACAAGGACCTGAGATACTTTATACTACATCCTACAGCCGGCCATACTTTGAAGGCTAGCTAGAAACATTAATCTAGATAACAAGATCAATGTAAAGTCAAAAGGCAGATTGCCTTTTGACTAGTGACTATGACATGCCATAGCTCACATCCTAAGATATTATAAAAAGATAAAAGGTACAAAGTAGGAAGTTACAGACTTAAGACCATAATCTATAGTTTACTAAAGCATGGACCTTTTCACCAACTTGTATAAGTTGGTGAGTCTTCAGAGTTGTAGCGCAAAGTAAGTCAGCTTTATGTAAAAGTAGATCAGAGAAAGCACGTCCTCTCTGTCTTTGGAAGAAATCAATCTTCACAACATTGGCTTCGAAAGACTTTGTCTTTGAAGCTTCGGAAGACTTCATCTTTGGCTTCGAAAGATTTTTTCTTTGGCTTTGAAATAATTTACACTTAGAATAATTTCTGTGGTGAGTGTAAAACTTTCAAAGTAACTTCTACCTTGTACATCAGTGCATGCATGCCGGAAGCTTCTTGGTTGTTTTGGCTTTTTGGTTGCATCAGCCTTCTAATATAACCTTACAAACTCCCCCTAGGCTGATGCTACCAAAACAGAGAAGTTATTCAGATGTTGACAATCCTCATTAGGATTAAGACCATACATTTCTTCATCCTCTGGTCAGGATCCCTCGGACTCTCATAATATCTTCTCATGTCATGGAGATCATGTAAAATAAGATCCAGCATGTCTTGCCAAAAATAGACATCTTGACCTCCTTGATCTCTGATGACATACCACCTGTCTGGATTAGCAGCAAATGTCCAAGACAAGATGGGTCGTCTTCCAGTTGCAAGAGGCTCTACTTGAGTTGGAGTTGGTTGAGCAGCCTCTTCTTGCACTACCTCTGGATGCTCTGACTCATCCTGAGGTGTAGAGGTGGATGCCTTGGTCTTTTTCTTGGAAACACTCTTCATGTCCATCTTTTTCCTCCTCTTTGAAGCCTTTAACTGAAAGGACTAGTCTTCAGCACTAGGTTGTTCTACGGTGTCTCTCTCAATTGGGTTCTCTTCTCTCACAGGTTCAGAAGGAGTGAAGAGGACCCTGCTATGGATCAGAAAATGAAGTTGGCTGAGATGTTGCTCTTGGTCCAAGTTGTGTTGTCTCAGGGGGATCAACCTTTACCTCAATTTCAGGTTGAGTTGGACTTGGTGAAGAATGCAAGTCAACAAGCTCTCCCTTCTTAATCTTCTTCTTGATCACCCTAATGTGCTCATCCATAATGGATAGAGACATTGGACCAAGCCTCCTTCCAGAGAATCCATACAGCTTCAAGAAGCTCATCATCCTTTGTCTATCAGCAGACTTCTTTTGGCTCTTTTGGATGATGGCTCTTGACTTTGCAGCTTCTTCCCTTAGTTTTCTCTTAGTAGCTTTTGGTTCCTTAATAACTTGTTGCTCCAGTTGCTTGTGATACTCAAATTCAAAATACTCATATGATAAGGGAAGAAGTGCAGATGCCTGATAGAGTCCTGTGGCACTCAGGTAGTTGATCATATTTAGTCCATTAGCTTCCTTGTCTACCTGAGGTTGTGCAGTTACCACAGCCTCTTTCTCAGGACTTTCTTGAACTGGTGAGAGGGTAGGAGCATGCTTGTAGAGCCTTTTCTATCACCTTTCTTCCTTGTTCTTGAGGAGTAATGTTGCATCCTCTTCCTCCTTCCTCTCCTTAGACAATTCCTTGTTAGCTAGTTCATTCAGTTCATCTAAGGGGAGAGAGAGTAGTTCATCCACATTGTAGTTTTTGGTCCCCAAGTAGTTTATCCTGGCAGGCCTCAACTCATTATCCTGAGTATTTGGCATGGGGGCAACCCTGATGGTGGCTTCTACAAAGCCTAGAGACCCTCTTGAACTTTCTCCCCTTAGCTTCCTCTTCCTCTCACTTTCCTCCTCCTCAATCTCCTTAGAAGTCAGTTTCCTTTTCCCTTTGTCACTCACAGGCCTTGGTGACTCAGGGTGGAGAGAGCTTTCACCTTAATTTCTTGATTTAGTAGTCAAGCTTTGGCCAGAGAGAGGTTGTGAAGCACCTTCACCAGTTGGTGCCTCACTGAGGGTAATGTGTGAAGAAGAAATTCTTGTCTCAAGGTTCACAGGTTCATCTTTTGGGCCTTCAGTCAAGGCTTCTCCTTCAAAGCTAATCTTAGGGTCCACCTGAACATCCAATTGACCAAAAGTCTTACCTGCTAGCCTCTGTCTATATAGTTTTGACCTCATCTTGTATTCTTCAAACACCCTTTCTTGAATCCTATCTGCTAATCTTGCAGCTTGTCTGTTTTGACTTGGGTTGACAACTGGAAGATCAATCAGATGGATGCTCTCATAGAAGCTCAGGTTGAAAAAGTTGAAAATTTCTTGTTGACCTTGAGATCTAGAGATGACTAGGAGCTCTTCTATCAGTGTCATATCTCCATCCCATGATTGGTTTCTCAAAGTGAGGAGATGGGGTAGGCATAGCTCTGGGAATACCCTCCTCAAACAAACATTGTATGAGTGAGTCCACATCCATGTAGACTTGAGCCAGTGAGTCCACATCCATGTAGACTTGAGGAGGTTGTTGAGTATGGCCTATTACAAGTGAGGGTGGTGAATCCTCAAAGTCCATACTCCTTGAAGAACTCCCAGGTTCTGTGATTGTTTGGACTTTCTCCCCCTTTTTGGTAGCATCACCTTCTTTCATAAGTGAACTTGGGGTTGGGTCTGTCACATCCACAGGTTCTTGTGGACCTGGTTGTGTTCTCCTGAATGGTCTCTCAGCTATCTTAAGTTGTTGGTCTTTGACCCTCCTTTGTAAGACAGTCACCTGAGATTCCAGGTGACTTATCTTTGAGACTAAATAGGTGATGTTTTTGTCAGTTTTTGTACCTTTAGTTTCAAACTCCCCTTATCTTTATCAAAATGAATCATCAGGGGATGAGAGAATAGGACCAAGGTCTTCTTCCTCATCACCAGCACTTTGTTCTTGGCTGCTGGATTTCCCCTGCATCATGACAACTTCAAGTGAAGTGTCAAGAGGCTGGGTTGCCATAGTTGAGGTCTGAATGATGTAATCACTTGCTGAAGTGAGAGCCTCTTCCATATGGACCTCCTAAACAGGTTTAGGGAGATCCACTTCAGTAGTAGGTGGATGATGTGGGCTAGATATGGGAGAAACAAGAGTACTCATCTCTCCTTGAGCAGGGGTGGAGAAGAGAGACTCATGATACTCATTGAAGCCCTTGTCTTCATCATCATAGAATTCAAGGTTTGGGATTGGTTGGTTTAGATCAAGAGGCTGGCAATGGTAACTGTCCCCTGAAGGTTGTTCACTAGTGTTTTGAGACTCTGAGTGTAGGCTTAAGGCTGTGGGGGTTATGAGCTCATCAGGCTGAGCATGAGGAACCTCAGCATTGATCATTGGTAAGATGGGATTGGTTTGCACCTCATGAGAAGTGGAAACTCTAGCGTCCACTTCCTCCTGTATGAGTGATGATATAGGGGCCTGCACAAACTGAGTATCATGTGTAAGGGTTCGTTTGGATTTTCTTTTGTAGGTGATGGTTATTTTTGGCTGTATAGGTGGTTGGGAAGTAGAAGGTGTGGGTTCAATACTAGCTGGTGCTACTAGGTTGCCACCTTGAGTAATGAGCTCTAACATTTTTATGACAAGGGCTGTTTCTACCCATGAGAAGCCAGCAGATGGCTTCCTCATAGTCTTGAAGATGTCGGGCTTTATCTGTCCTATTTAAAAACCCAAGCCTTGGTCTTGGGCTTATCAAAGTGATTGAAGACAATGTAATAGTAAGTGATGTTATGTTCAAGATTTGAGGATCACTAGCTGTTGTTAATGAAGAACTTTCAGTCACTTGGTCTTCCTACATCTTCCACACCATCTTTGAATGATTAGACTTGACCTTCAACACCTCGAAAATTTAACAAATTCGGAAGTTTTGGAGACAGGACCTTCGGAAGATCTTGCTTTCGCTGTAGCAGGCTTCAGTACTTTTGAAGCATTCCTTTCTTCCGAGACCAATTTTTCTTCCGAAGGCAAGTTTTCACTTGTCTTCTTTTTCACCTTGGAGCTTTCGGAGGGAAAAGATTTTCCTTCCGAAGCTAGTTTTTTCTTTCTACATCTCAGAAGTTTTCTTTTTGATCATGTGAATAGTACTTTTAGGATTGTAGATGCAATCCTTAGCAAGATGAGAAGTACTACTGTATGGTAATATCAGAAGATTATAAGGCTGATGCAACCAAAGAAGCCAAAACATCCAAGGGTCTTCCTGTATGCATGCAATGGAGGTACAAGGTAGAAGTTGCTTCGGAAGTTTTACACACTCCATTAGAAAATACTCTAAGTGTAAAATCTTCCAAAGCCAAAGTCCAAATCTTCCGAAGCCAAAGATGAAGTCTTCCAAAGCTTCAGAGACAAAGTCTTCCGAAGCCATTTTGCTGTGAAGACTGATTTCTTCCGAAGACAGAGAAGACATGTTTTCTCTGATATACTTTATATAAAGCCGACAAACTTTCTGCTGCAACTCTGAAGACTCACCAACTTATATGAGTTGGTGAAAAGTCCATGTTTTTGTAAACTGTAAATTAAGGTCTTTGTCTGTAACTTCCTACTTTTGTACTTGTAAAACTTTTTATATTAGAAAAAGATATGAGCTATGGCATGTCATAGTCACTAGTCAAAAGGCAATCTGCCTTTTGACTTTACATTGATCTTGTTGTCTAGATTATTGTTTCCAACTATCTTTCTAAGTATTGACGGTTATAGGATGTAGTATAAAGTATCTCAGGTCCTTGTAATTCTTTTATGCTTTGTAACACTTGTAATAGAACTTGAGAGCAATATACAACATCCTTGAAAACCATAGTTGTTTGTTCTTGTTCTTAGTTCTGTCTCATTACTTACTTGTGTCCTTAGTATCATCATACTCAAAACCAATTCCCTATTTGAATTATTAAGTGTTCTAAATCTGTTCTCATTGTAAGACAGATTGTATTGACCACCCTTCACATGGTCCTGCTATTGGTATCAGAGCATTTTAGGCTCTTGATTGTAAGATCTCACCATCTTTAATCCTTTCACTCTCACAAAATACATAACATATCAAATGGCAGCTATCACCAAGGATGACATGGAATCTGGTACTATGACTAATTCCCCGCTGATCACTCCTGAAGACTTTGACACTTGGTGCCAAAGAATAGAAGGCTTCATCAAGTCCCAGAACTCCAGGATGTGGGGTCAGTTGTGTTTGGACCTCATGTACCATCCACCCCTTCAGCTGCTACTGCTAGTGGTTTGATACCAAAGGAAGTGATTGATTATTCTGATGAAGACTAGAAGAAGATTGATATTGATCAGAAGGCCATGACCGTCCTCCAAACTGCTCTTCCAAACTCTATCTACAGAGGCTTCAAGAAGTGCAAGACAGCCAAACAGCTACGTGATGCACTGAAGCTGATGTATAAGGGGTCCAATGAAGTTACAGAGAACAAGAAGGACCTCTTGAAGAAGCAGTTTGAGAACTTCACCTTCAGAACAGGTGAAACCATGACTCAACAGTACTTCAGGTATGTTGAGATTGTGGATACTCTTGTTGATATTGGAGTAACTCTTAAGAATAGGGATATTGTGAGGAAGTTCAAGCCCTCTCTTCCCAGACAATGGACACACTATTATGTGGTCATTAAGAGGACTGAAAACCTCAAAACCCTCACTCTTACTGAGTTGTATGGCATACTCAGTGGCTACCAGATGGAGATGAATATGCAAAATTCATCTGGTAACTCCAGCATCCAACAGTGTTTAGCCCTTCATGTGGTTGAAAGGGACTGTAGAGAACCACAACACCATCTTATGTTCTACCTTGAAAACTCATAAAAGGGACCTTTCATCACCTTCCCGGAGACACCAAGGAAGATCTACATCCCTAGAAGCCCATTCCAGGAGACAAGCTCTTCACAAGCTTTTGTGTCTTCTGATGAAAGTATAGGCAACTTTCTCTTCACTCTTGAAGACCTTGACTGTATCCATCCAGATGATCTGGAGTATATGGAAATAGTCCAACAGATGGCTCTTCTCACTCACAGGGCCAAGAAGTTCTACAAGAGGACTAGGAGGAAGTTTCCCCGTAATATGTCTAGTGGAAAGTTTAGGCTGGACAAAGGCAAGGTGAAGTGTTACAACTGTAACCAAATGGGACACTTTGCTAGAGAGTGCAAGGCACCTAAGTCAAATGGTGGCCAAGCACAAGCCAGGCCAAACTACACTGAAGAAGCCCACCAGAATGACAAGCCCAGGCAACAAGCTGCAGTTGCTGAAAAAGGAGGCTTTGACTAGAGCTTTCAGGTGGAGGATGCTGATCCAAACCAAGCACTTATGGCAGATCATGATGAAGCCAAGGTATTAGAACATCTCTGTACACCTGAATGTATTGCTAAAGTCAATAAATATAGGTCCTATAACTTAGAGATGAGATCTGATCTTGAGTCCTTAAATATCTTTAAAGCTGACTTTAAAAGAGCTGAAAATGATAATAAACTAAAAATAGAAGATCTAGAGAAAACCATTTCAACTCTAAAGCATGAACACACCAACTACAAGACTTAGATTAAAGATCTCATCACTAAGTTAACTGAATGCCACGCTGAGCTTGTGATCAGCAAAGCCCGGGCAGAAAAACTTTTTCTTCAAAAAGAGACCTTCAAGAACATGATATCCTCATCTGTGCATGCACAAGTTTGTTATCAAAATAAGCAGGGACTGGGATCTACTGAGATAGCTCCTCCACACACTCTTTTATCTGTAAGATCTCCAAGGTGTGGAACTTGTGAAGATGAGCTTCCCCTCATCGACCCCATTGCTGAAGGGGATAAGAAGGAGATAGTAAAGGATGTGTCTAAGAAGAGTGAAGAAGACCATCCTAAGAAGGGACACTATTCTCCTGAGTAGAGAGATGAAGAAGCTGGGATGACCAAGTGTCAAAGAAAGAACTTGATTAGGAGAGCCAAGATAAAGGCAAAGAAGGCTCAAGAAATCAAGGCCACTTTAAACTCTAAGCAGAAACAAGTGTTTATCTCCGCAGGGTTTGACGTGGTAAAGGCTGAACACTCAACTATTTACTCTAGTACCAGGAGTTTCTTTCTGGTCCAAATCATGTTAGTAAAGAGAAGAAGGCTGATCAGTTGTGTACCACTGCAACACAGCCTGAACCATCCAGCTCCAAGAGCAAGCTTCTCCCTAAGAAGCTTGCTGCATCATCTGTGAAGATGAAGATAGAGATGAAAAGTGATCAAGTTCAGTCTTCCTCTCAGAAGAAGACTGTCAAAAGGAAGCAAATGGACTGCATCATGTATGGTATTACTTCTCATCTGGCTAAGGATTGCATCTACAATCCTAAAAGTACTATCCATATGATCAAAGAGAAAACTTATGAGAAGAAGAAGGAGAAGCTAGCTTTAGAAGAAAATTTTGTTTCCTTCGAAAGCTCCAAAGTGAAGAAGAAGACAAGTGAAAACTTTCCTTGGGAAGAAATTTTGGTCCCGAAAGAAAGGAATGCTTCCCGAAGAACTAAAGCCTGCTGCAGTGAAAGTAAGATCTTCCGAAGGTCCAGTCTCCAAAACTTTAGAAGTTGATAAAAATTCCGAGGTGTTGAAGGTCAAGTCTAATCTTCCGAATATGGTATGGAAGATGAAGAAAGACCTGGTGACTGAAAGTTCTTCATCAACAGTAACTAATGATCCTCAATGCTTGAATATGGGACTAGTTACTGTTACATTATCCTCAGAGCACCTTGAAAAGCCCAAGACCAATGAGGCTTGGGTTTCAAAGTGTAACTAACCACTTCTTTTTATGCAGGAATAGCTAAAGACCAAGGGAAATGTATAGATCATTGATAGTGGTTGTTCCAAGCACATGACTGGCAATGGTTCTCTGCTTCACAATTTTGAGAAAATTGATGGAGGACCAGCTGCTTTTAGAGGAGATGTTGGTGGTTACATCACAGGAAGGGGCATGGTCACAAATGGTAAGCAAACCATTGGGAAGGTAAATTTTGCTAAGGAGCTTGGGTACAATCTACTGAGTGTAACCTAATTTTGTGATCAAAGACACAACATGCTCTTTACTGAGCATGAGCATTTTTCTCAAGCCTAGGGTGATCATTCCTCAAGAGCATATCCTTTTTAGAGCCCCTAGGAAAGGGAACATGTACAAGCTAGACTTGAAGGAAACATCTCCCTCAGGAGAGGTTTCTTGCTTTCTGTCTAAAGCAAATAGTGATGAGTCTTTCCTTTGGCATAAAAGAATGTGCCATGTAAACTTTAAGAATAGGAATAAATTAATTAAGAATGATTTGGTAACAAGAATGCTAAAGAAGGAGTTTACAAGTGATGACCATTGTGTTGCATGCCTGAAAGGGAAGCAACACAAAGTGTCTCACAAGCCAAATGTAAGGTACTCCATCACTACTCCCCTACACTTATTACATATGGATATCTTTGGCCCTACTAGTGTAATGAGTTTAGGAAGGACCTCATATTGTTTAGTGATCACTTATGATTTCACAAGATTCACTTGGGTCTTTTTCCTTAGAACTAAGGACGAGACTCCTTAGATCATAAAGAACTTCATTCTGAAAATTGAGAATCAATCTGATCACAAGGTCAAGACCATAAGATGTGATCAAGGAACAAAATTAAAGAACCAAATCTTTGATACATTTTGTGATGAAAATGGTATTTCAAGACAATATAGTGCTCCCTAGACTCCTCAGCAAAATGGTGTTGCTCAGAGGAGAAACATGACACTTATTGAGGCTGCAAGAACCATGCTGTCTGACTCTAAACTGCCTATCACCTTCTGGACAGAGGCTATTAACACAGCCTGCTATGTACAGAACAGAGTTTTAGTAGTTAAGACTCATGGTAAGACTCCTTATGAGCTGTGGCACAAAAAGAGACCATTCATTGGTTTCCTCAGGTCATTTGGATGTCCATGCACCATCTTGAATACCAAAGATCAAGTAGCCAAGTTTGCTGAGAAGTCAGATGATGGACATTTTATTGGATACTCTTCCTAAGCTAAGGCTTATAGAGTATACAAGCTTAGAACTAGAGTACTTGAGGAGTCAGCTAATATGACCTTCAATGAACACACTCCCAGTGTGAAAGGTTCTAGCCCGGATTGGCTATTGATCTTGATTTAGTTACCAACTGTTTTAACAAGTCTTGTGAGAATGTTTCAGGATCTACAGGTAACATATCAACAAGAGATCCTGACCGAAGATTTGAGCTGAGAAGACCAAGCAAGGATTCTACTTCAGCTCCAGTGGTAACTAGCCCTGTAAGTGAAGATCCTATCATCACAAACATGACAAATTTAGCAGATACGTCTGAGATGCCTTCAAATTCCAGCTCAGAGGTTAAAAACTCGGGTAAAGGAGCTTCAAATGTAGGAGGAAATGGAGGTGGTGATAGTGATCAAGAATTTCTTGATGCTGATAACCACTCCATAGAAGACAACATAAATGATGTTACACACTCATTGGATCAAGTCTCACTTAATAAGTGTGCTGATGTGGTGGGTGAAACTTCATTGTCGGATCTGAATTTCTCTAATTTAGATCTCTCCAATCAACTTGCTGTGATCCCTCAACTCAGGATCCACAAGTCACACCCCACCATAAATATTATTGGAAATGTTGATACAGGGTGAGAGAAAGAGGACAAACCTATGACAAAAATGTTTGTCTATACCCTTGCTTCTTGTCCCAAGTAGAGCCAAAGAAAGTTGATGAGGCTTTAAAAGATGGAAGCTGGGTTGAAGCAGAGGAGCTGCTTCAATTCAAAAGACATAAGGTTTGGAACCTATGTCCCCTTCCTCATGGGAAGACTAACATAGGAACCAAGTGGGTTTTTAGAAACAAGAAGGATGATAAAGGACTTATCATCAAGAACAAGACTAGAGTAGTTGTTCTATGGTACACACAAGAAGAGGGAATTGACTACACAGATGTTTTTGCTCCTTTGGCAAGACTTGAAGCTGTAAGAATATTCCTGGCTTTTGCTGCATCCAAGGATTTCAAGGTCTACCAACTTGATGTCAAGTGTGTTTTTTTGTATAGGGTGATTGATGAAGAGGTGTATGTCAAACAACCACCTAGCTTTGCAGACCCAGATCATTCTGATTATGTCTGCAAGCTTGATAAAGCTCTTAATGGCTGCACCAAGCTCCAAGAAAGTGGTATGAGACACTATCTTAGTATCTCTGTCAACATGGTTACAAGATGGGTACTATAGATGGAACTCTCTTCATGAAAGGAACAGGGAATGACTTAATGTTGGTTCAAGTATATATGGATGACATTATTTTCGGGTCAACTAATCCAAAGCTCTGTAAAGACATTGAGAGGCTATTGAAGAATAGATTTGAAATGAGTGTCATGGGGGAATTCAATTTCTTTCTAGGAATTCAAGTGAAGCAAGTTGATAATGGCATCTTCATAAGTCAGTCAAACTATGTACAAGACATACTTACAAGATTCAACATGACTGATTCTAAGGTTGCTAAGACACCCATAGCTAGATACCACTCCCTTGGACCTGATCTTAAGGGGGAGTGTGTGGATGAACATCTTTTCAGGGCTATGATTAGGTCTGTTATGTACCTCACAGCCACTAGGCCTGATATCATGTTTGCCACATGCATATGTGTAAGATATCAAGCCATTCCGAAGATGTCATACCTGGTTGCTATTAAGAGGATTCTTAGATATCTCAAAGGTGCTCCAAAGCTTTGCCTTTGGTATCCAAAGAGTTCTGACTTCAATTTGTATGCCTATACAGATACTGACTATGGTGGCTGCTACATGACTACAAAGTCTACATCAGAGGGATATCAATTCCTTGGTGGAAGGATTGTCTCATGGCAATGCAAGAAACAATCCTATGTCTCTGGATCAACTACTGAAGCTGAATACATTGCTACTACAAGCTGTTGTGCTCAAGTGCTTTGGATTCAGAATCAGATGCTGGACTGTGGATTCAACTTCAAAGAGACTCCAATCCACATAGACAACAACATTGCAATCTCTATTATAAAGAATCCTATTTAGCACTCAAGGACCAAACACATCAATATCAGGTATCATTTGATTAGAGATAACTTTGAGAAGGGATTAATCAAACTAATCAAAGTTAACACAAATGAACAATATGTTGATTTGTTCACTAAAGCTTTTGATGAACAGAGATTCAAATATCTTGTATCAACTATTGGGATGATTAACTTTGAATAGATTTTCTAAAACTTAAATCAACTTTATTTTTATAACCTGTGTGTCCTAAGTAATCTATTTTATCACCTTCATA
Source organism: Flaveria sonorensis (assembly GCA_025506505.1). Lineage (NCBI taxonomy): Eukaryota > Viridiplantae > Streptophyta > Magnoliopsida > Asterales > Asteraceae > Flaveria > Flaveria sonorensis. Next base: position 34,780,417 of record CM046427.1, read on the forward strand.
AGCTCAGTTTATTTTGGAAGAAATTTTTTTTTATATTCCTTAGATTTTAGAAAATTTCTCAAAATATATTTTCTTTCGAAAGATTTCAAGTTTCTTTTGGAAGGAATTTATGTCTTCAAATCAAATAACTACTTTTAAGAAATTTACCTTCGAAAGAAATTCTGAGAACATCTTTCGAAGCTTAAATATGCTTCTAAGTACTTATATGTAATTCAAGGACAAACATCATCCGAAAGCAATTAAGTCTCTGAAGATTCATTCTCTTTAGAATAAAACACCCAAGTCTTATTATCTTTCGAAACCAAATATGTGTCGGAAGAAAAATTCTCTAAGTATTTTCTTCCGAAGCCAAATTTTCACAACTCTACAGAATATCTTCCGAAGCCAAATTGGCTTTGGTAGCTTTTTCTGAAAACTTTCGAAGCAAAATTACCTTCGGAAGATTACCAACTTCTAAGAAAACTACCTTTTTGGGCACTTTTTCAGAGGTGGGACCGACATCCGGATTTCAAAGTTTATCTTTTTGTTTTAACTTTATCTCAAATCCATTTCATATATATTCTCACAATGGTTTCCCCTATTCTCACTCTGCTTTTCATCTACATTTCTCTAACCTAATTTCACCCACAAACTGACTTCGTTCTTATCTTCTTTCATTTTAAAGCTACTTCAAATGGCCAACCTTGACACCGAAACCAACCTAATTTTTCCATGCATCTTCACAAGCAACATAATCAAGTTGCTCTGTTAGACCCTGAGAAAGATCCGAGTTTCTCAGAGGTTTGTCGTTACCTTTCTTTTTCCAACTACTTCACCTCCCTCACCATTGATCCTCCTCTCAATGAGGATCAGTTGTTGGCATTCTGGCGGACCTGCCAAGAGGTCACCATGGATGGGGAGAAGGCATTATCTACCACAGTGTAGGGGAGGACAATCTTCATCACTCCGGCCACCATAAACACACATCTTCAGCTGGAAGATGTAGAAGGTGATTTGTCCTTTCCTAAAGCTCCTGTCAACCACTCATTTGAGCAGATGGGCTATGAAGGTGACTTCTCAGTCAAGACATTCAGGAAGGGGAAGGTCTCCACTCAATGGAAGTACCTCCTCCATGTTGTCATACACAGCTTATCCAACAAACATGGAGGATGGGACCAGATTTCAGAAGACCTCTCATTTATAGTCCATTAGATGATTTAGGGGGTCAAGTTTAGGTATTCCCAATTTGTATATACCAATTTACTTGCTAACTTAGACTCCTTAGAGTATTACATGTTCCCTAGATATGTCCAGCATATTCTCAACTGTGAACTGGGCACAGAGTTGAGGGGAACAGGTACTATTCTAAAACTGGGACAGATGAAGAACGGCATTTTCAAAATCATGAGGAAGCCAACTGTTGGCTTCTTCGAGATTGAAACAACCCCAGTCCCAAAAATGTTTACCCTCATTGCTCAAGGTGGCAACCTGGCAGCACCAGCTAGTGTTAAACCCACACCTTCTACCTTCCAACCACAAATACATCCTATAATAACCATCACCTACCAGGGAAAAACCAAACAAACCCCTGCACATGCTATTCAGCTTATGCAGGCCCCCATATCTCCAACCATGCAGGAGGAAGTGGAAACTCGAGCTCCCACTTCCCCTGAGGAGCAAACGACTCCCATCTCTCAAATGATCAGTGCCGAGGTTCCTCATGCTCAGCCTGATGAGCTCATAATCCCAACAGCCTTAAGCATTCACTCTGAGTCTCAACACTTTAGTGAACAACCTTTCAAGGATAGTTACCATCCCAGCCGCTGGATCTAAACCAACCAATTCCTAACCTTGACTTCTATGATGATGAAGACATGGGCTTTACTGAGTACCATGAGTCTCTCTTTTCCACCCTTACTAGAGGAGAGATGAGTACTCCTGTCTCACCCATGTCTAGCCCACATCATCCAACCTCCACTGAGGTATTTCCTGAACCTGTTGAGGGGATCCATATGGAAGAGGCTCTCACTTTAGAAAGTGATTACATCATTTAGACCTCGACCATGGCAACCCAGCCTCTTGACACTTCTCTTGAAGTTGTTCTGATGCAGGGGAAATCCAGCAGCCAAGAACAACATGCTGGTGATGAGGAAGAAGACATTAGTCGTATTCTCTAGTCCCCCCATGATTCTTCTAATGAAGATGAGGGGAGTCTGAAACTAAAGGTGCATAAATTGACTAAAACATGCACCTATTTAGTCTCTAAGATCAATCACCTGGAATCTCAGGTGACTATCTTACAAAAGACAGTCAATGACCAACAACTTGAGATCACTGATCTCAAAGGCAAGTTAGCTGAGATACCACTAAGGACAACTCAACCAGGTCCACAAGAACCTATGAATGTGATAGACTCGTCCCCCAGCCCACTTATGCGAGAAAATGATGCTACTAAAAAGAGGGTCAAAGTTTGAACAGTCACAGAACCTGGGAGTTCTTCTCAGAGTAAGGACTTTGAGGATTCACCACCCTCACTTGCAATAGTCCATACTCAGCAAACTCCTCAAGTCCACTTTGATGTGGACTCACTCATACATAGCCTGTTTGAGGAGGGTATATCCAGAGCCATATCTACCCCATCTTTTCACTCTAAGAACCCAATCATGGGATGGAGGTATGACACAGAAAGAAGGGTTCTTATCTTCTCTAGAGCTCAAGGTCAATAGGAGATCTTTAATTTTTCAAACCTGAGTTTCTATGAGTGCATCCATCTAGTTGATCTTCCACTTATCAACCCAAGCCAAAACAGACAAACTGAAAGATTAGCAGATTGGATTCAAGGAAGGGTGCTAGAAGAGTTCAAGATGAGATCAAAATTATACAGACAGAGGCTAGTAGGTGAGATTTTATGTCAACTGGGTGTTAAGGTAGACCTAAGATTAGCTTTGAAGGGGAAGCCTTGACCAAAGGCCCAGAAGTTGAACCTGTGAACCTTGAGATAGGATCTCCGTCAGCACCCAGTACCCTCAGTGAGGCACCAGCTGGCGAAGGTGCTTCACATCCTCTCTCTGGCCAGAGCTTGACTAACTAAGCAATAAAGGCCAAAGTTCTCTCCAGCCTGAGTCACCAAGGCCTATGCGTGACAAAGGGAAGAAGAAAATGACCTCTGAGGAGATAGAGGAGGAGAAGAGATAGAGGAGGAGAAGAGAGAGAGGAAGAGGAAGCTAAGGTGAGAGAGTTCAGGAGGGTCCTCAGGCTTCATGGAAGCTGCTATCCGGGCTGCCCCCAGGCCAAACCCTCAAGATGATAAGTTAAGGGCAGCCAGGCTAAACTACCTGGGGACCAGGAACTATAACATTAATGAACTCATATCTCTCCCCTTAGAAGAGTTGAATAAGCTAGCTAACAATAAGTTGTCAAAGGAGAGGAAGGAGGTAGAGGATGCAGCATTGCTTCTTAAGATCAAGGAAGAAAGGAGACTAAAAAGGCTCTACAAACATGCTCTTGTCCTCTCCCCAGTTCAAGAATGTCCTGAGACAGAGACTGTGGCAGCTGCACAACCTCAGGCAGACAAGGAAGCTGAAAGAATGAATATGATCAACTACTTGAGTGCCCAGGACTCTATCAAGCATCTGTACTTCTTCCCTTATCATTTGAGTACATTTAATATGAATATCTCAAGCAGCAAGAGGAACAAGCTACAAAAGAAATAAAAACTACTAAGAGAAAGTTAAAGGAAGAAGCTGCAACGTCAAGGGCCGTCATCCTCAAAAGCCAAAAGAAGTCTGATGATGATTAGGATTCTCCGAAAGGAGGCTTGGTCCTATGTCTCTATCCACTATGGATGAGCATATAAGAGTGATCAAGCAGAAGATCAAAAAGGGAGAGCTGTTAGACTTGCATTCTCCACCAAGTCCATCTCAACCTGATGTTTAGGTGAAGGTTGAAACCCCTGAGACAACACAACCTGAACCTAGAGCTGCATCTCAGCCAACTTCATCTTCTGATCCATAGTAGGGTTCTCTTATCTCTCCTTCTGAACCTGTGAGACAAGAGATCCCAATTGAGAGAGACATAACAGAACAATCTGGTGCTAAAGACCAGTCATCTCAGTTAAAAACTTCAAAGAGGAGGAAAAGGATGGCCAGGAAAAGTGTTTCAAAGAAGAAGAAGAAGAAGAAAACTAAGGCATCCACCTCCACACCTCAGGATGAGTCAGAGCATCTTGAGGTAGTGCATGAAGAGGCTGCTCAACCAACTCCTATTAAAGTAGAGCCTCTTTCTATAGGAAGACCCATCTTGTCCTGGAATTTTGCTGCTAATCCGGATAGATGGTATGTCATCAGAGATCAAAGAGGTCAAGATGTCTACTTCTAGCAAGACATGCTTGATCTTCCTCTACACGATCTCTAAGATATGAGAAGATACTATGAGAGTCTAAGGGATCCTGACCAGATGATGAAAAGGCTTGGTCTTTATCCTAATGAGGACTATTAACATCTGAAGAAATTCACTATTTTTGTAGCATCAGCCTAGGGGGAGTGTGTAAGGTAATATCAGAAGATTATAAGGCTGATGCAACCAAAGAAGCCAAAACAACTAAGGGTCTTCCTGTATGCATGCATTGGACGTACAAGGTAGAAGATGCTTTGGAAGTTTTACACTCTCCATCAGAAAATACTCTAAGTGTAAAATCTTTTGAAGCCAAAGTCCAAATCTTCTGAAGCCAAAGATGAAGTCTTCCAAAGCTTCAAAGACAAAGTCTTCCGAAGCCATTTTTCTGTGAAGACTGATTTCTTTCGAAGACAGAGAAGACATGCTTTCTCTGATCTACTTTACATAAAGCTGACACACTTTTTGCTGCAACTCTGAAGACTCACCAATTTGTATGAGTTGGTGAAAAGTCCATGCTTCTGTAAACTGTAGATTAAGGTCTTTGTCTATAACTTCCTACTTTTGTACCTGTAAACCTTTTTATATTAGAAAAGGATATGAGCTATGGCATGTCATAGTCACTAGTCAAAAGGCAATCTGCCTTTTGATTTTACATTGATCTTGTTGTCTAGATTATTATTTCCAACTATCTTTCTAAGTATTGACGGTTATATGATGTAGTATAAAGTATCTCAGGTCCTTGTAATTCTTTTATGCTTTATAACACTTGTAATAGAACTTGAGAGCAATATACAACATCCTTGAAAACCATAGTTGTTTGTTCTTGTTCTTAGTTATGTATCACTACTTACTTGTGTTCGTAGTATCATCATACTCAAACCTAGTCCCCCATTTGAACTATTAAGTGTTTTAAATCTCTCCTCATTGTGAGACTAATTTATTGGCCACCCTTCATATGGTCCTGCAACTACCACACATGATGCAATCCATTTGCTTTCTTATGAGAGTCTTCTTTTGAGAGAAAGACTGAACTTGATCAATTTCCACATCCATCTTCATCTTCACAGATGATGCAACAAGCTTCTTAGAGTGAGGTTTGCTCTTGGAACTGGATGGTTCAGGTTGTGTAGCAGTGATCCATAGCTGATCAACCTTCTTCTCTTTGCTAGGATGAGTTGGACATAAACTAGAACTCCTGGTACTAGACTTCATAGTTGAGTCTTTAGCCTTCACCACTTCAAATCCTGTAGAGATGAACATTTGTTTCTGCTTAGATTTGAAAGTGGCCTTGATCTCTTAAGTGTTCTTTGATTTTCTCTTTGCTTTCCTGACCAAGTTCTTCCTTTTAGACTTTGTCATCCCAGATTCTGTTCTCTCCTCAGAAGAATAGTGACCCTTTTTAGGATGATCTTCTTCATTCTTCTTAGAATCATCCTTCACTATCTCCTCTTCATCATCTTCATCAATGGGGTCTATGAGGGGAAGCTCATCTTTACAAGTTCAACACAATGGAGATCTTACAGACAATAGAGTTTGCGGAGGAGCTATCTCAGTAGATCCCAGTCCTTGCTTATTCTAATAACAAATTTTTGCATGCAAGGATGAGGATATCATGTTCTTAAAGGTCTCTGTTCTTCAAGAACACATTTTTCTACCCTGGTTTTACTGATCAAATGCTCAGCCTAGTATTCAGTTAACCTAGTGATGAGATCTTTTATTTGAGTCCTGTAGTTTATATGTTCATGCTTAAGAGTTGAAATGGCTTTCACAAAATCTTTCGAGACTTAATTGCTTTTGGATGAAATTTTTCCTTCAAATACATGTAAGTACTTAGAAGCATATTTAAGTTTCAGAAAATATCTCAGAATTTCTTCCGAAGGTAAATTTCTTATAAGTAGTTATTTGACTTGAAGACATAATTTTATTTCGAAGACAACTTTAAGTCTTCTATTTTAAGTTTGTAATCATTTTAGCACTTTGGAAATCAGCTTTTAAATATTTAAGGACTCTAGATCAGTTCTCATCTCTAAGTTATAGGACCTATATCAGTTAACTTAACAATAGATTCAGGTGTTCAAAGATGTTCCAATACCTTGGCTTCTTCATGATCTGCCATAAATGCTTGGTTTTGAGATACATCCTCAACCTAAAAGCTCTAGTCAAAGCCTCCTTCTTCAACAACAACTATAGCTTGCTGTTTGGGCTTCTCATTCTAGGGAACTCCATCAGTGTAGTTTGGTCTGGTTTGTGCTTGGCCGCCATTTGTCTTTGATGCCTTGCACTCTCTAGCAAAGTTTCATATTTGGTTACAGTTGTAACACTTTACTTTGCTTTTGTCCAGCCCAAACTTTCCACTGGTTGCATTGCTAGGAAACTTCCTCCCTGTCCTCTTGTAAAACTTCATGGCTCTCTGAGTGAGAAGAGCCATTTGCTGGACTATTTACATGTACTCCAGATTATCTGGATGGATACAGTCCAGGTCTTCAAGGGTATAAAGAAAGTTGCATGTGATTTCATTGGTCGACACAAAGGCTTGTGAAGAGCTTGTCTCTTGGAATGGGCTTCCTTGGATGTAGCACTCTCTTGGTGTCTCCAGGAAGGTGATGAAAGGACCTTTTTGTAAGTTGTCAGGGTAGCAGATGAGATGATGCTATGGTTCTCAGCAATCCCTTTCAATCTTCTTCCAGTCTTCATCAGAATAATCAGGCACTTCCTTTAGTATCATACCACCACCACCAGCAGCTGAAGAGGTGGATGGTACATGAGGTCCATGGACAACAGATCCCCACATCTTGAAGTCTTGAGACTTGATGAAGCCTTCCATTCTTTGGCACCAAGTATCAAAGTCATCAGGAGTGATCAGTGGAGACTTCGTCATAGTACCGGTTTCTATATCAGCCTTTGTGATAGCTGCCATTTGAGATGTTAAGTGTTTTATGAATTTGAAGAGATTTAAAATGGTGAGATCTTACAATCAAGAGCCTGGAAAAGCTCTAATACCAATTGCAGGACCAGTTAAGAGATGGTCAATACAATTAGTCTCACAATAAAGAGAGTGTTTGAACACTTAACAGATCAAATGGAGAACCGGGTTTATGTAAATAATTCTAAGAACACAAGTAAATGAGACAGAACTAAGAACAAGATAAGTATGGTTTTCAAGAATGTTGTATATTGCTCTCAAGTTCTTTTACAAGTGTTACAAAGCATAAAAAGAAATACAAGGACCTGAAATACTTTATACTACATCCTATAGCCAGCCATACTTTAAAAGGCTAGATGGAAACATTAATCTAGACAACAAGATCAATGTAAAGTCAAAAGGCAGATTGCCTTTGACTAGTGATTATGACATACCATAGCTCATATCCTAATATATTATAAAAGGATAAAAGGTACAAAGTAGGAAGTTACAGACTCAAGACCATAATCTACAGTTTACTAAAGCATGCACCTTTTCACCAACTTGTATAACTTGGTGAGTTTTCAGAGTTACAGTTGAAAGTAAGTCAGATTTATATAAAAGTAGATCAGAGGAAGCATGTCCTCTTTGTCTTCGGAAGAAATCAGTCTTCACAACATTGGCATCCGAAGACTTTGTCTTTGATGCTTCGGAAGACTTCATCTTTGGCTTCAGAAGATTTGGTCTTTGGCTTCAGAAGATTTTACGCTTAGAATAATTTCTATAGTGAGTGTAAAACTTCCGAAGTAACTTCTACCTTGTACATCAGTGCATGCATGCGGGAAGCTCCTTGGTTGTTTTTGCTTCTTTGGTTGCATCAGCCTTCTAATATAACCTTACAGGATGTAAATCACTTGCTCATGTGTTGGGCGCCAATGGTGATGTCAGGTGATAATAACATGGGTGGGTACAAGTCATCATTATTATAATGTGATTTACGACTGATGTATATTCATGAACTCACCAAGAAAAGCTTGTGTGTGTGTGACATGCATCACCAAAATAGGTGCATTGACCGTTGGCATTGACATTTTGACTTTCACTTGGTCTAAATATGGACTTGAACTTGAAAGTTCACCTAATGATGACTTGATCTGAGATAAGTATATTAGACACGTGTAAACATGTTAAGTGCTAAAACTGTGTATTATGGGCCTGATATGTGCTAATGGGCTTAGGGTTGGTGGAAGTAGAAGTTCACGGATTAGATGTACTGTGATGATTATATACCTTGGCTTGATCGAGGATTGACAAAACGTAAAATATTAAAATTTACGTTAATCGCAACCAAAATTGGATAACAGTGGGCTTTGCCTGAAGTGTACGCATTGGATTGTACTAACACAAAGAATTGAAAACGCGAAAATCGGACGACACGCAGATCAAGGTGAGACAGAATTGGACGAGACGAGCATAAGGCCCGGGGGAGGGCCACCCACGTTCCCCATTGGCCGAATTGTTACATAACGGGGGAGTTTCCTCTTGTTTTCTCATTTTGAAAACTTATTATCCAAGTTTTCTCTCTAACAAAATCTAGCCACCACCACCTAATTCTATCTTGTTTTTCACCTTCTGCATCAAAAATCACCATCATCAACATCATTCCATTGATTTTTGATATAACAAAGACATTCAAGATTGTATTCTAAGCAAGCCTTGTTTATCTCTTAAAATTCCGCTAAGAAAAATTGATGTTTGATGATTTATTTGTTGTTCTATCTTGTTATTGATGATATTCATCATCTAACACAAAATCATCATCTAATATTCTTTTATTCTTTGTTTTGGATGTTGGATCGTGATGATCTAGATGATTCAGGTGTTGGACTTTCTAAACGGTAAAAAGCCTTTGTATATTCTTCGAATCTATCAAAATTAGGTTGTAAACTTATGTGACCTGATCATAATGGACATCTTGGACTCATAATTGTTTTTGAAATCATTAATCTTGCTTCTTGAATTGATAGAAGTGTTGGGGAATCAAAACTATGTACCGATTAACTAATAATGTGAATCAAAAGATTAAAATCAAAATAACTGTTTTAGGACTGAAAATTGGTGATAATCTAAGTGTTTAATTCTAGTTTTTGTCAATTATTTCCTGGAATAAACTTTCTTTAAGGTCTTCGTTCAATAATGGTCTAACATTGAGGTTTGGGATACAAAGGGACAAGATTAAGAAATTGGACAACTTGTTGTTAGAAAAATGAGACGATTTGTACAGGTCAAAACGCGGTCATTCAAAGTCCAAATGGGTTAAAATTTACATCTAAAAATAATTTCGGTGAATCCTCTAACTAACCCAATTGGTCTCATGAAATTTTGATATCGTTTGTTCCTCCAAAAGCAGCAAACAAACTTAAAGGTCCAAACTATTTATTTCGGGCACAATGTTGGGTTGTGTTTCTCGAGCCATATCTCCCTCATAATTTATCCATTTGAGGTGATTCGTTTTCTGGATATTATCTTAAGGTCTTATATATCAAATGGTGCCTATTAATTAACATTTGTTATCATTTTGAGCTTTAAACAGTCTACGCAAGATTGTTACACGATCAACTCTTCAAGCTGAAATATTTTTGGTGATCTTAAATACTAAAAATGAGGATTAAATAATCAAATAAAGACAAGATTTGAATCCAAAAATTAATTATCACACTTTTAAAAAGTTGAGCATTTAATATTTATAAGCCAATGATTATGGTACATTGAGGGGCGTTAAAGACTTATATGATGATAACTAAAACCCTAAATAAGAGGAGACTTGGAGTTTAAATTAACATTGAACTTGTACTATCAAATAAATCATGAATTCATTAAAATATAACCTTGATGGGAATTAAGAACTGGACTACAAGGATTACACCCATATAGGTCATCTTGATCTTTAGTAATTCTTTTGTATTATTGTATCTTTAGCTACTTGTCTTGCTTGTTGTGGACTTTGGACTGTACTACCTTGAGTTGAGTTTCACAGACACTTTAAATATGTTTTATTTGGGGAAAAGCATTGTAAGGCCCCATTCCCGGGACGCTTACAGCTGGTCAATCATTGCAAATAAAACATAAAACATATATTTAAGTGTACTAAAACAACGCAGCGGAATACTTAACAAACCATTTCATATATTAATGACCACTTTTGCAAGACAATACAATCATTGTTAACCATTACAAAAAAAAATCTCATTGTTTGCATTACATCACGAAAATTTCATTTGACATAAAATGGATGCCATCCCAAAAACATGCTAAGTAGCTACCCCGTGCCATCCTCAGCAACCATCACCTGCCAACTGGAAAATACATAAAAAGTCAGCGTTGCTGAGTGAGTTCTAGTTTTATAAATAAAATACTTTTCTTTCGTTAAAACATAACCTTCATAATCGTATGCGATCACACATCATACGTACACATTGATAATATTATTATTATGTTCATCAATGTTCAATTCGTACATTTCGTACATTCATCATTATCTTTCACTTCAATATGGATCCTGTCTCATGCAATACCCGACTCATGTCCGAAGACCGACAGTACCGGGGTACGCAACAAGGATCCCCTTCGAGTCACAAAGACTCCCTTCGAGTCACAAAGACTCCCTTCGAGCCACAAAGTCTCCCTTCGAGCCACAAATACTCCCTTCGAGCCACAAGGACTCCCTTCGAGTCACAAAGACTCCCTTCGAGCCACAAGGACTCTCTTCGAGTCACAAAGACTCCCTTCGAGCCACAAGGACTCCCTTCGAGTCACAAAGACTCCCTTCGAGCCACAAGGACTCCCTTCGAGTCACAAAGACTCCCTTCGAGTCACAAGGACTCCCTTCGAGTCACAAAGACTCCCTTTGGGTCAATCTCATGGATTAAACCCCTTACGAGTCTGTTGTGACACACAGTCACTCACCTCAGTCTTGCTTGAAAGACTATTATTACGTTCCACTTTTCATTATTGTTATCTTTCACTTCGTACATAATACTTAACGTTCATTCATAGCCATACCACGTAAAGTCATACATCATACATAACGTATTATAAAACATAATACATAATAGGAACATAAAGTCAACATAACACATTCATACATAGCATCACATAAACATCACATACCCCATAACACATCATCATAACATCATGCATCAACCATTCACATACGTTCAACATAAAACATAACCGACCCTCCGCGGGACAGCGGGGGGTTCGGGGCGGCAGCCCCTGACAGCGGGGTCCTAGGGGCAGCAGCCTCTAGTGGGGTCCAAGGGGCAACGCCCCTGGCTGGACTCAGTGAGTAGCTTCCTGTTAAAACCTTTTAAATTCTTAAACATTTAAAACATATATTCATTATGCATTTCCAGCCCCAAGCAAGTTTAAAACCTTTAAAATAGGGAATTTAGAACTCACCTGGACTTAGTGAGTAGCTTCTCAATCAAGCTTTCTAAGCAAGGGTCGCACTACACAGCCTGCAGATAAGTTAACACTCAAAGGGGTTAATTTCTGCCTAATTTCGCTGCTAATTTCGCTGCATGATCAGCAGTTTCGCTGCTAGGTTCGCCAGCAGTTTTGCTGGCATCTTCGCTGCCAGTTTCGCCCAACTTTCGTTGGAAATTCAAGTCTGTGAGACTACCTGCGAAACTATAGTTTCGCTGGAAGATCCATAGTTTCGCTGGACGACTACATAATTTCACTGGATGAACATCTAGTTTCGCAGAACGGGCTGAAATTACGAACCAACCCATTTTTGACCCAGAACTTCAATCTTTTACACCCAAAACCTTGGTTCATCACCCAAGAAGCTATATCTAAGCTTCTTACATGTTTTCTTACACAAATACATGAGTTTTGGGTGATTCTTTGCCAGTTTCAAAAACCCCAAACCCTAGAATCCGGGTTTACCCTTAAAGAACCGATTAAACGATGTTTCTTACCTGGATTCTTGGTCTTTTCTTGTTGTTTGGATGCCCACAAACACCGATCTTCAATCTCTTGATCCACCGAGCCTTGAATCACCACATTCTCTCCACTTTCTCTCTCTACACTCTCTCTCTAAAAGTTGGGTGTTGAGTTGCAAATGAGAGTGGCTCTTGCTGATCCGTTTATATATACTGGGCGTTCCCGGGACCTTAAACTCGCCGAGCACATAACCAGCGAGGTCTACTCGGTCCATACTCCATTTCCCGCTTATTTTCTTTAAATAATCCCGACTAAGCCCATTATTATTAACTGGCTCGTTTCGACTTTATTTCGGGCGTTACAAGCATGCTTATTGTTTTTGGACTATGCCATGTTAAATTTTGTTTTGGACTTAGATTAGAGTGTCACATGTGGTTTGAGTCATAGGATTGAGTCTAGCTTCACTTTATAAGCATTTGGGCTTATCGTAGACTTGTACTAAACTGTTATGAAAATGTATTATTAGTACTAATGGGTTGACACCCCACCCTTGTTTTTGGTATGCTAGATAAAACTCACGTGGATTGTGCGTGCCCTTGGGTGAACATAATTTGATCATTCGGACTTGTACCGGCCACGAGCTTATGTTAGTGTCTATGACTTGTATGTTCTCCTTGACACATGTTTTGTACATGACTCATGTCACACCCCTTGATCAATAATAGAGATGCATTAAATGAGGAAAAACCAACGTATCATGATGTCACTTGACACAAACGGAGTCTTGTGTCATGGTTAGTAAACCAACGTGTCATGACGTCACCTGACACAAACGGAGTCTTGTGTCACGGTTAGTCAATTCCACGACATAACATAGTCAAACAGTCAAAGTGAAATTTAAATTCCACAACATAGGAACAAGTAAACAAAAACATGATCAAAAAAAGATTATCCCAAATGAAACATAATGTCAAAAACACTAAAGCAAGTCTCTAGATGCATTTCTTAAGGTCACCACTAACGATATGCGCAAAAGATCAACATATTGTTGGTGAGTTCGCGGGTTTGAATAATTGTCAGGATCAGCGATGTAAGTTTGATCAATTAGAGTTGAATCGCAGCGGAATTAGAACAAGAATTTGACAAATATTGCAAGAACACAATAGATATTCAATGGAACAGTACACGGTTATAGAGAAAGAGGGTTTTCTTCAAAATGGATAATATCATTCATGCACAATGCTTCGGTGTGGCGGCTGCTAAGCTTTTCAGGGTTCACTCAGCTGTGCGTCACACCTTACAATTAGGTCAACATTCCTTATATAAAGGAATGTGACGTCTGCTGATGTCACTTGATAGTGACATCTAACAGAATTATTACAAACTACTGAAAGTAAGCAAACTACTGAGAATGTTCACAACAACTGAGAACATCTCAGAGTATGCTAAGTACAAGATAAACTAAAACTACTGAAACTACAAGTACTGATTACAATAAACATAAAACTACTAAAAGGAAACCATCACAACTACTGAAGAGGTCTTCTTTAGCTGTTGTGACAACATTTGAAACTTGGTCTTCAGTCTTTGTCTTCAGTTCTTTAGCTTCAGACTTTGTCTTCAGCTCTTTCACTTCAGACTTTGTCTTCAGCTCTTTCTCTTCAGAATTTGTCTTCAGCTCTTTCACTTCAGACTTTGTCTTCAGCTCTTTCACTTTAGACTTTGTCTTCAGACCTTGTTATCAGTTGATGTCTTCAGCTGTTGCAGACTACTTCAGTTGTTGTAATGTCCGTGGGACTTAAAGGTTTTTCTGATCAGGCTCATTGGTTCTTTTGGTCCAACAAACTCCCCCTGAACCAATGCAGCCAAAACCTTTAAGCTTATTGAGGTCCCACTTATTCTTGGCAGAAATACTCTCTTGATCACCTTCAGAGATATTGGATAAGCACAGGCCAGGGAACAGGTTTCAGTAGATGTGAATGTCAAAGAATGGAAGGGAACTCTGTCTTGGGGAACTGGACACAGAGCTGTTATCCCAACCATGAAACCTACTTCCCATTGATGAGTCTATAAGACTCTCTGACGTAGGCCTCAAGGAGAACAACTTGTTCCTCCTTAGTGAGTTCTTCTGCTTCTCCTTCGAAGAAGAACTCTGGGCCATAGTACTCTGATAGGTACTTTACCGTCTTTCCATTTTCAACTAACAGTTGTTATCTCTCTGTAAGCAAATTCATCTGGGTGAGTCCCTTCTAATAACAACTGGAGTTCATTTTTCTTGATCTCTTCAAGCCTCTTGTATAACAACCCCTTCTTGACCATTTTGTTCTCCATTAGAGTTTGAGGGGTCATCTTTGACTTGTAGGCTCTCTTGAAGTCTTCAAGTATCTCCCAGGGTGAGACTACAATGGCCAACATAATAACAGCATCTATGGTCTTTCTCACTTGGCCATTGTATCTACTTGGTATGGATTTCTTATGAATTCTAGAACTAACCCTGGGGTCTGGCCAAATCCTTACTCTCTCCTTTTGATATTGAAAGGTATACCTGAGAGCATACAGCCTTTGAGCGTGTTTCTTCATGGCTTGTATAGATGATGACTGAGGAAACTCTTTGTCAACCATCTTCAAAAGTTGCTCATCGTGCTGTTTCTGCTGTTCTTCTTCTTCAATCTTAACTTTCACCATTTGCCTCTGAAAGTCTGGTGTGATCATTTGTTGACTTCTGGGCTCAGGTATTTTTAGAACAGCAGAGATTGGCAGACTGTCTTCTTCATCATCATCTTCTTCTTCTTCTTCCATCCTCAACACCCTTCTCCTCCTTCTGGGTGCATCCTTGGATGTGGTTTGAGGTGGTTTTTGGGGTAAGGGAGTTGGTTTTGAAGGTTGAGTTGGTTTAAGTTTAGGTTTAGGGATTGGTTTGGAGAGTTGTGGGGTTGGTTGTTTTTGAGTGGGGTTTGGGAAGGCTGATCTAGCATTTTTGTGGTAAGTTTGGCTTTGGAAAGCTTGGCCATATCAGATCTCTTCCCAGCACCTGCTTCATCTAAGGCTTCGATAATCAACCCTTTATTGAATGCTTCAGAAGCACAGATTCTGGTGGTTATTGCCAGAATACTGTCTCTGGTCCATGATTTAATCTCAATTAATGATCTTCCCAAGTATTTTGCAATAAACCTGATCATTATCTCCAACCTCTCCCTTTCCATCACACTGTAACTGGCCCATCTCTCTTGTATCTCTTTAATCTCCAGCCTTCTGATCTCAGTGTCTAATGTAGCTGTATCAAAGCCCTGTCTGAAGAGTTGGTCTATTATTTGTCCATTGATCTGCTGTGAGCTTCATCAGCTTCTTTAACCAGATCTTCCAATGATTTCTCTTCATCAGGCTTTTGAGTTTCAGCACTTTTCTTTCTCTTGTATGTGATCAGCTGTTTTTCCTTTTCTAACTCCTTTTCTTTCTCTTGTTGTTTCTCATCTTCCACTCTCTTTCTCTTTCTTCTTTCACTGCCTTAGACTCCCCCTTTTGGGTGCATTGGGTTCAGGGGTTTGAATGGCAGAAAGCTTCTTTTGCACAGCATCATCAACAAGTGTTTGTAGATTTGAGGAGATCCTCTCATCAATGGCTTTATGCACAATCTCATTGATGATGGGAGTGATGAGAGGTAAGGAATGTTGAAAAGTAGCAACCATCTGCTCAGAGGGGTTTTGTCCCTGAGAGGTGGTGCCAAAAGCAGTGGCTGGTGGCTCAGTTGAGTGTAGTGGCTGAGTGTTTGGTGAACCTTCAGATGAAGGTGCCATCTGTGGGTTTATTGGGGCAGATGGACTTTGATCCTGAGACATTTTGGCAAGCAGTTCTTTGAGTCTGCTCACCTCAGCCTCAAGGATTGTGTTATGGGCTAAGACATCGTAGAAAAAGCCCAGGTCATCATCAGTCTTTGCTGAATCACCTGACCTCCTGATTGAATCAGGATGTACATGCCCTGAGTGTAGATCAGTTGTAGCATGTGCCCCTTGTTCTTGGTTCTGGGGACTTCCTGCCTCAGGACTGAGTCCTTCATCGGCAGTTGCCTCTGGTGAGGTCTTAGAGATGTTACCAACTGCATCCTGTTCATTTGCTGAATCAGTAGAAGTGGCAGCCTCACCAGATGTTCTAACCTCCTCCTCTACACGGGGAGATTGAACATTATAACCCCTGTGCTGTGGGTTATCAGCAGCATTTTGGTCCTCTTCCTCAGCTGTTGAGGTTCTCCCCATTGTAATTGGTTTCTGGGGAGGAGGAGAGGAATGCAGCTGACTCAGCACTTGTGCAACTATAATGGTTGGGCTTTGAGGGGCGGTTGCATTTGGAGATAGGTTTGAAGCAGATTGCACCCGGGGTGACTGGTGCTCTTCAATGGTAACCTTCTCAATTGAGATAGGTTCCAGCATTGTGGTATCCCCAATTATGGTTGCATCAGGATCCTGTTGAGAGGATGCCTGAGCGGCTAGGGCTGGTGGAGTCTTTGACACTACTGGGGGGTTAGAACCAGTAAGTGTTTCCTGTATTGGTGGTACAGGGGCATCCTCAGGGGACTCATCTCCCTGAGTAGCCTTTTTGGGCTTTTTGGTGTTGGGTTTGGTGGGGACTTTGGATCTGGAAGTGGAGGCTGTGGGTTCCCGCTGCTTGGGTTTTAGCAGTCGGCAGCCCCTTTCAGTGTAGGGTCAGAGTTGTGCCTGGAGTATACTTCAGGCAATACAGCCGGAGCAGGGACTCCAAGGCCAACAAGGCCGTCTGATTTTAGCTGATTTAAAATATGGCCATGAGAAAACTGGGATATAATATCCATCTGTTTGCCACAGGTTTCAAAGCCAGATCCTTTAGTTCCATTGAAAACTATCTCAGAAAAATTTAGATTTTGTCGTTCAAAGATAGAGTATAATACCTGTTGCCATCGGGAGGACATCTGATCCCATGAGGAGGTTTTTGATGCAAGGCAGACATTCACCATGTGGAATATAAGACGTTCAGCATCATGGAAGTGCTTCTTCAGAATGGTGGTAGCACTTAAGTCTCCTTCATACCCGTTATTGATGAAAGACATATCAGTTGTGCCTTTCGGGTATTCTGTGACACAGGTGGCATCATGTAGATTTAGGGTTTGTCGAATGATGTCTGGAGTGATGACCACCTGTTTCTGGTTAACCAACGACTGGAGAGTGATTTGGCGATCATTCTCACCAGTTTGCACAGAGACGTTGGTCCAGAATTGGCTTAGGGAATCGGGGTATATGGTAGGATTCAGAAGAAAAGCGGTTCGGTACTGGGAATCTACCATAAGATCGATGGCATTATCAAATTTGTTCCAAAAGGCCGATTTCGAGAGGTAGGCAACACAGTTGTGTCTGGGTTTGAGTTTCATGGTCGCCATTGTTGAGAGAGTGAAGGACATAAAACGGCTAATGAAACGTTTGAAAGTAGATTTAGGTATTTATAGGGTAAGAAAAGGCTGATATAAAACGACTGAAAGTGTTGGTGCTGTCATCAGTTGTTTGAAAACAACTGAAGACCTGGTTTTAACTTTCAGAAGTTGTAACAACTGAAGACTTGGTAGTAGTCATCAGTAGTTGTGAAACTACTGAAGACATGGTTTTGGCTTCAGGTGTTGTAAACAACTGAAGATTTGGTGTTAGTCATCAGTAGTTGTAAAACTACTGAAGACATGGTTTTGGCTTCAGTTGTATGAAGTGAAACAGCAGTTGTAGAAACAACTGAAGAGAAAAGTTTCTCATCAGCTGTTGTCGTCAATTCTTAGCTCATCAGTGTTTCATTCTGACCTCAACACTTATCAGACTTTTTGTCTGATTTTCAGACGTTTCATTGGTCATCAGTACTTATCTGTTATACTGACATCAGTAGTTGTAACTACATCAGTAGTTGTAACCACATCAGTTCTTTTCAACAGATAGAGTACTTCAGTACTTTTAAGTAATTTAGTCTTCAGTAGTTATGAAAACTACTGAGGATAAAAGAACTTATCAGTACTTATTTGTGACAATAGTATACGAATGCTCATCAGTACTTGTTGACTGAGATCATCAGTAGTTGTCACTTATTCTAGCTGCAGCATACCAAGCCTTAACACTAGTTTTGGAAAGTTGAACTGTCCAAAGGCTTAGTAAATATGTCTGCAAGCTCATCAGCACTAGGAACAAACTTTGGATCAATCAGACCTTTTTCAAAACAATCCCTAATAAATGGTGTCTGATCTCAATATGTTTGGTCCTAGAGTGCTGGACTGGATTCTTGACAATACAAAGAGCTGAAGCACTATCCATTAGTAATGGAGTCTTAGTCTCTGTAATGCCATAATCCAATAATTGATTCTGAAGCCAGAGTACCTGAGATGTACAACTTGCAGCAGCAATGTACTCGGCTTCAGCAGTGGATGTAGCAACAGATGTTTGTTTCTTACTCTGCCAAGAAACCAAACAGTTGCCTAGGAATTGACATCCACCAGAAGTTGATTTTCTAGTTAATTTACACCCTGCATAGTCACTATCAGAAAAAGCAACTAATTTGCAAGAGTGCCCAGTGGAATACCAAAGACCTAGAGATTGAGTACCTTGCAGATATCTAAAGATCCTCTTGACTGCAATCAAATGAGACTCTTTAGGAGCAGCCTGAAATCTAGCACAAACACAAGTTGCAAACATAATATCTGGTCTAGAAGCTGTTAAGTACATCAAGGACCCAATCATACATCTGTAAAGTGTTTCATCAACAGCTTTACCTTTCTGATCTGCATCCAGTTGTGTGGTGCTGCACATGGGAGTAGAACAGGGCTTACAGTTTTGTAAATCAAACTTTTCCAAAAGACTCTTTGTGTATTTTGACTGATGAATGAAAGTTCCATCAGCCTTTTGTTTGATTTGCAAACCTAGAAAGAACTGTAATTCTCCCATGGCACTCATTTCGAATTTTTGTTGCATCAACTTTGTAAATGCATCACACAACTGTGGATCAGAGGATGCAAAAATAATATCATCAACATAAATTTGAACAAGGAGCTTATGCTGACCCACTTTCTTAATGAACAAAGTTTTATCTATGGAGCCTCTAGTGAAATTATTCTGAAGAAGAAAATTTGACAGTGTTTCATACCAGGCTCTAGGAGCTTGTTTCAACCCATAAAGAGCCTTATCAAGTTTATACACCCAATCAGGATGTTTATTATCCTCAAAACCTGGTGGTTGACACACATAAACCTCTTCTTTTATTTTACCATATAAAAATGCACTTTTGACATCCATTTGAAAAACTTTAAGATTGTGGAATGCAGCATAGGCTAAGAACAATCTAATTGCCTCCAGTCTGGCTACAGGGGCAAAGGTTTCATCATAATCAATACCTTCTTCTTGTGAAAACCCCTGGACAACCAGTCTGGCCTTGTTCTTGACAATTTGCCCATTTTCATCTGTTTTATTCCTAAACACCCATTTAGTGCCTATTGCACACTTACCTGGGGTAGAGGAACCAGTTCCCACACTTGCTGCTTTTTGAACTGAAGAAGCTCAAGCTGCATGGCATCAACCCATCCATTGTCTCTTAATGCAATATGATAGTTCTTTGGCTCTTGCTGACTGATGAAGAGAGCATAGAAGCAGAAGTTGGACAATTGACTTCTAGTTGAGACACCAGCATTGATATCACCAATGATTTGAGACATTGGGTGATTCTTCAGCTCTTGGTACACTATGAGATCTGTGCAAGTGTTTGTAGCACGCTCAGCAGCAACAGATGTTGATCCAGATTCTTGAAACCAAGTATTAGATGGCAAGTCAAATGAAGTAGAGGATTCAGAAATCTCATCAGCATTTGTTGTGGATGGTGCTACTGAAGCTACAGGAACATCAAGTTTAGTAGACTCAGGCAGTTGATCACTAAACTTGAATAGGTGAGTACTGGGATCATCATCAACATCAGTACCACCAGATGGATGACTAGCTGCAGAAGGTGATGAATTCACATGATCTGCAACAGCTGGAGGCTGATAAGGAACATATTGCAGTATGTCCAGATCAAACAACTCCACAGGGTTTTGTGGGATTTTGTCCTTAGGAGATTCATTGAACTTCACATGCAAGGTTTCTTCAACCATCTTTGTTCTGCAGTTGAACACTCTGTAAGCCTTGCAAGTGGATGAATACCCAACAAAATACCCTGCATCCACCTTAGAATCAAACTTTTGGAGTTGATCCTTTGTGTTGAGAATGTAACAAGGACACCCAAATGCTCTGAAGAATGAAATTAGAGGAGCCAAATGATGTAGAACTTCATAAGGAGTCTTCATCAACCTCTGATTCACTAAAGCTCTATTTTGCACATAGCATGCTGTGTTGACAGCTTCAGCCCAAAAGGTCAGTGGCAAACCAGAGTCAGCCAACATGGACCTTGTAGCTTCAATTAGGGTCCTGTTCTTTCTCTCCACTACTCCATTTTGTTCTGGAGTCCTTGGGATGCTATACTGCCACTTGATTCAGTTCCATTATCACTTCTTATACAATTGACTGATAGGGAATACTGCTTCTCAACATACAACACAAAGTTAATAATTGTCTGAGCTGCCTCATCCTTTGAATGCAAGAAGAAGGTCCATACAAATCTGGAGTAATCATCCACAATTACCAGACAGTATTTCTTCTTTGCAATGCTCATTACTCTCACAGGACCAAAGAGATCCATGTGCAGTAATTGCAAGCAGGCAGTGGACTTTGGTTCTTCTATAGGAGGGAATGAAACTTTGTGTTGTTTTCCTTTTAAACAAGCAGTGCAGGTTTCATCACAGTGGAACTCCTTTATTGGTAGACCTCTCACTAAACTATTGTGGATCAGCGGATTCATGTTTTTGAGATTAACATGACTCAGCCTTCTATGCCACAGTTTAGATTCCTGAGGAGAGGCCTTGGAGAACAGGCAAGGATGACCTTTTAAATCAATCTTCTTTGACAAATCCAAGGCATATACTCTTCCTATCCTGTTGGCCTTCAGGAGAGTATGTTCATCCAATACCTTGTCAATCAGCCTCAGAACTTTGGAAGACAGAATCCGGCAGTTCTGGCTTGTGAAAAGTGCAACATGCCCTTTATCACACATCTGACTGACACTCAGTAGATTATACTTGAGATTCTCCACATGGTTAACATCATCAAATCTGATTTCTCCATTTGACACAAATCCTTTCCCGATGATGTAACCCTTAGCATCATTCCAAATGAGACAAATCCCTTCTTTCCTTGAGAGTAGTCATTAAGAAGAGAACTGCTCCCAGTCATATGCATAGATCCTCCACTGTCTACATACCAGATGCTACTTTGGCATGCTGAAGAACCCTGCATTTATCATAAGAAACTAGTTAGCTTTAGAGACCCAAACCTTTTTGGTTTTGGGTCTGTTTTCATCAACAGATTTAACCATAACTTGTTTCTCATGATTAACAGCTGATGAAGGTGGAGATGGTGCTGAAATGGATTTCTTAGATTTGGGCTTGGATTTCCTTTTCAGTGGTTTGATCACAGGTGCATCTAGTTGGTTAACTCTCCCCAACAAATGCTGAACCATCATAACAAGTTGTGTCTGATTTGTTGCTAAAGCCTTCAGCTCATTTGACACATCAGTACTTGTTTTTGATGAGTTCCTGTGACCCACCATTTCCTCCTTCTTGAAATTCACAGACTTAGTCTGATGTTTATCATGAGGAACACTATCAGCTGTTTTCTGATAAACCCCATCCTTCTTTTTGGATTTTGGTGAGGCCTTGGGTTTATCAGTTTGAGATGACTGTGGTACAAACTTGGTCTCAAACTCATTTTTCATTTTATTAATCTCTTCTTTAATGAGCTTATCTCTGTTGAGTTTGGAACCCTTTTTGTACCAGCATTCATCAGATAGATGATTGAATTTACCACATATTTCACATGGCTTATTCTTCATCTTGGATTGATCAACTGCTGAAGTGGAAACTACTGAAGGTGTGATCTTCAGTACTTTCCTCCTTTCAGTACTTGTGTTAAGTACTGAAGGATCGGTAACAACTGAAGACTTGTTCTTCAGCTGTTCTCTATCCGTCCTGAAAGACCGTATGATAGATTCCTCAGCAGTTGTTAATCCTTTTATTTCAGCAGATTTGAAATGCTTTTCAGATGTTGTGACTTGCCCTTCAGTACTTGGAGTACTTTGAGGGACAACATCTGAATTGCTCAGCTTCATGTGTTTATCAGCATTTAAACCATCAGGCAATTGATTTGCTGAGATCTTAACACTGACTTCATCCTCTAATTTTGTATTATCATTTGAGGATGAATCACATGATGATGTGGTTTGGAAATTACTTTCACCTTCAGATTTTACTATTGATTTTGAAGTAAAATCAGTAGGTGGTGCAGTATGATTGTAACCTATTCCAAACTTCACATTTGAAGCTGTTTGCTTGCTGAGAAGCATTTCAAATCCCTTGCAGGATGTTACCCAGCGGTCACACTCAACTTGGGTAGCTGCAAGTGTCTCTTTGAGACTTCTGTGGTTCTCAAGTATGACCTCTACCTTAGCCTTTTCATCATTAAGTTGGCATTTAAGCTTGTAAATCTCATCATCTTTGTCATTAAGAGCAGACTCATACTCAGCTTTTCTTTTGGAAATAGTTTTCTCAAGCTCAAGATTTTGATTGATTAAAGCTACATTTGCCTCTCTAATAGAGACAAAGGCAGCTATGCATGATTCAGAACATAACTTGGCTTTAGCCTCAGAAGATACCTGGGTTACCTGTGAAGATGATGCATTGGAGCAGGAACCCTCAGTAGACTCCAGGGCCATGAGAGCAAGATTCCCAAAAGGATGTTCACCACCATGTTGACCAGCACCAGCAAATAATTGCTCATTGAAACCAAAAGATCATCTGGTAAGCTGCTCCAGTCAACAACTCCTGGTGTGAAGAAGCTGTGATGAGGTTGAGATTGTGATGGAGATGGTTGAGGCTCAGGTAGGGCTTGAGGTTGTTGTGCTATAGGAACTTGAACTGGATTTGGCTGTGGCATGTAATAGCAGGGATATGGATATGGCATTGGACCCTGAGGGACAAAATATGCAGGAGATTGAGGTTGTGAGTGATGACCAGAACTAGCAGGATGTTGCCCTTTGTTTTGTGAACTATTGCTTGAAAGGTCACAAAGGGTGCAGAGGAGTTAGATCCAGTTGATCTACACTCTCTTGCAAAGTGCCCAAGCCTGTGGCATTTGTGACACCTCAACTTACTCTTGTCAAAACCAACTTTGGTTTTGCCAGAGAGTCCTGGAAATTTCCTACCAGTTCTCTTGTAGAACTTTTGAGATCTGATATTGATCAAGGCCATTTGGCTCAAAATATCCATCTCTTCTAAATCATCATCAGCAATACCCTTCAAATCATCCATGATAAAGCATAAATTATCACTATTACACCCAGAATGACTGTCAACACCAACAAATGCATGATCAGAACTGTTTGAAGAGAAATCTATATGCTCATCATAATGGCTTTCTGATCCAGCATATTCTGACTCATGACCGACCAAGGCAGTGTTCCCTGGTACAAAGTCATCAGTGAGCTTTCCTGATGATGCCAGTTTCCTTTTCTGCTCTATCTCTCTTTCAAATGTAAGCAGTTTCCCATGGAGTTGGGTGAGAGATAGGCTATCCAGATTTGCACTGGAGCGTAGGACAATGGTGTATGTGTCCCATCTCTCAGGCAGTGATCTGAGGAATCTGTTGTTCATCTGGCTGTTAGTATACTCATGCTTGACCATTTTCAGCTCAGAGATCAAGCAGGAGAAACGCTCAAACTGTTGAGTCAGTGTCTCCCCTTCCTATGAGAGAATGTCTCATATTGTTGGGCGAGGATTTCTCTGTTGTTTGCTAAGACCTCATCAGTTCCTCCGAATTGTTCCTTCAAAGCATTCCAGAGGTCATGAGCAGTTTCATGATGCATAAGCCCAGAATAGATTTCATTAGGCAGTGCCATGGCCAGAATTCCATGGGCTTTAGCATCAATCTCAAACAGTTTACGATCTTCATCTGAGTATTGCTCCTTCTTCTTCGGAACCATTTGGTTGGTCTCGGATTGTTCACCATAGGCTTGTGTGGACCGTGAACCACAGATGTCCAACAACCTGAACTGTTAACAGACAGGTGATGGAGCATTCTTCGTTGCCATATGTTATACTCACTCCTAACCAGCATCGAGGCTTGGTTGAGGAGCCAGTATTGTGAGGGTCATTATAAGGAGTAGTCATTCTCAGATTCAAACCAATTCAATCAAGTTTCAACAAATTTAGCACAAAAACACAACAAACTCAATATGAACCAAGAAGAAACTCAAATTGAATAACCAGAAGCAGCAGAAGATCAATCTCTATAACCAATTCTTGCAAATATGCTAATTCGATCAAACTTTAGATATCGAAATAGCAGTTTCAATGATCAATTGTTAAACAGATCAATGATTAACCCGCTCTGATACCATTTGTCAAGATCAGCGATCTAAGTTTGATCAATTAGAGTTGAATTGCAGCGGAATTAGAACAAGAATTAGACAAATATAGCAAGAACACAATAGATATTCAATGGAACAGTACACGGTTATAGAGAAAGAGGGTTTTCTGCAAAAGGGATAATATCATTCGTGTACAAATGCTTTGGTATGGCGGCCGCTAAGCTTCGCAGGCTTCGCAGGTTACAATTAGGTCAACATTCCTTATATAAAGGAATGTGACGTCTGCTGATGTCACTTGATAGTGACATCTAACAGAATTATTACAAACAACTTAAAGTAAGCAAACTACTGAGAATGTTCACAAAAACTGAGAACATCTCAGAGTATGCTAAGTACAGATGAAACTAAAACTACTTAAACTACAAGTACTGATTACAAGAAACATAAAACTACTGATTACAAAAGAACTGAAAGGAAAATATAACTACTGAAAGGAAACCATCACAACTACTGAAGAGGTCTTCTTCAGCTGTTGTGACAACATCTGAAACTTGGTCTTCAGTCTTTGTCTTCAGCTTTTGTCTTCAGACTTTGTCTTCAACTCTTTCACTTCAGACTTTGTCTTCAGACCTTGTTATCAGTTGATGTCTTCAGCTGTTGCAGACTACTTCAGTTGTTGTAATGTCTGTGGGACTTAAAGGTTTTTTCGATCAGGCTCATTGGTTCTTTTGGTCCAACACCTCTTTTATGATGTTTAATATTATTATATTCTATTGCATTCATTGATATCAGTTGGTTACAGCTAACCCTAGTATTGGGGTGTGAGCTTTGGCTTTCGATCTAGCCATATGTGCGTAAAGTTCATCATATCAACTTATCTTCTGTTACTTCCACCTAACTATTTTTTTAATACCATTATTGAACTCTTTGGTTCAATCTGGAGATGAACATGCATATGCTGATTGCTCTTGATAACTACACTTGTACTCTAATTAGATTTCCTTGGAATTTTGATATTCCCTGACTTTGAATAGGACCTCCATCCACCATGGTTCTTTATTTTGAATTCTGGCTTTTAGCAATTGGCCAAATCGAATTCCCCTTCTCCCCTTTAGAAGATTTAAGTTTTTTCAGCTGTGAGTAAGTTCTAGTCACCAAAGTTCTTGTGTTCTTAATTTTCTAAACTTACTTTTCAAATCTCTTCGTAACAAGGTTAAATCTACGATTCTATAACATAATTATGAAGTAATAATAAATCCAATATAGATGTAAACCCAATATAGATCTAAACCCAATTTAATGATTTGATCATCAAACTTTTCATAAGAATCAAAACCCAATTTTTGGTTTTTAACGAATTCGCCAAGCCAACTTTGAAAGGGAATAAACCCCCACAAAAAAAAACCTTTTCAAGCGATTCCTTTTTTCAATGTATGTTCAAAGTCTTAGCTTTCTAATCATATAAAGAACCCATTCTAACTCGAAGCTTTTGATCTCCAAACCTCATATAAAAAATCAGTGCGCAAATCTGCTAGAAATCTATCAAATTTGAAATTTTGTAAAACCTTTAATCCACTTCATATTTACTTAAAAAGCACTGATCATAATGAGATTTTCAAGTGGACATATGAAAAACTCAGTCATGAAGTAGAAAATATAAATTTATTTTTCAGGCCAGACACCAAGTATGAGAAAGCTTTGGAAGCAAAGAAGAAAGTGGAAGGCAAAGTCAAACCATTATCTTCATCATCATCATCTTCTGTAATTCATCATCATCATCATCATCATCTTCATCTTCTGTAATTCATCTTCATCTATCTTTTTTTTATCCATATGCTATGCCAAATAAGAAAATGAAGGATAGAACTAAACCCAATTTAATGATTTAATCATCACAACTTTTCAAAAGATCTTCAAAACCCAATTTTCGGATTTTAAGACTTCGCCGAGCCAACTTTGGAAGGGAATTACCCCCACAAAAAACCTTTTCAAGCGATTCCTATTTTCAATGTAAGTTCAAATTCTTAACTTTCTAATTATATAAAGAACCCTTTCTAACTTGAAGCTTTTGATCTCCAAACTTCATATAAAAAATCAGTGGGCAAATCTGCTAGAAATCTATCAAATTTTAGTTTTTGTAGAACTTTTTAACCACTCCATATTTAATTAAAAAGCAATGATCATGAGGAGATTTTCAAGTGGACATATTAAAAACTCAATGATGAAGTAGAAAATAGGAATTTATTTTTCAGACCAGACATTGAGTATGAGAAAGCTTTGGAAGCAAAGAAGAAAGTGGAAGGCAAAGTCAAACCATCATCGTCCTCGTTGTCGTCTTCTTCTTCTGTAATTCATGTTCATCTATCTTTTTTTTATCCATATGCTACATCAAATAAGGAAATGATGGATTTTCTCTTCCAATAAAGACCAACTCATTGAGAGAAGTCATGTTAGAACATATTAAGGTAGAGAAAAGAAAACAAAGAAAAGCTACTAAGAAAGAAAAATCTTCAAAATTAACTATCTCGGCTCAACTAATGAAGCTCCTCACAAAGGAGTGGTATCAGCTTAAACCACTCTTTTTGAAAAATCCTAACTAGTTCGAAACACCTTCGCAAACAGTGATGAGAGAATGTCTCACTACTTGACAAATTATTCGTGGTGTCTCAGCTCCAAAAAGCAATGCACATGTGAAGATCATAGCTTGGAAGAATAATGAAATTGATTTGCATTCTTAATTATGAGCATTTCTAGATTAGTCCATTTCTTCACATCCTAAAATGACATAGTAAATGGGATTAAAGTTCATCATCTAATGAAGTTAGCTGAGCTTGAATGGATTAATAACTTATGCATGATAAAAAGGTATATCTTTTAAGATATCTCTATATAATTTTCAAAGAAATAATAACTTGAAAGCAGTAAAAGAGTTTTGCATTAAATTAGATGAAGCATATGTGAATCTATTTGAGAAGTCAATGAAAATGAGGACTCTTACTATTAGTGATTTAGTTATGCTCAAGGAGAAAAAGGTAAACAACAATGAAACTAAAAGAAAGCATATTATTAGGAATGAAAAAGGATGCCCAATCACCTATTTTTAATATGATGAGTATAACTAAGAGGTGGCTAAAGAATGAAGATGGGAAGGAAAAGAACAGCAAGACATTTGAGTGTTTAGTAAGTACGAATTAAGACCGCTTGATAAGTCTTACATTCAATTCTTGTACACAAGATCTGATGATCAAGTATAGGGTGGTACTCACCTTGCCGTTAGTTATTGCTTAGTTATAGTTTATTTATAGCTTAGTTATTATTGTAATAGCATCTAGTTTAGTTTTGTCATTTTTTGTATTCTATGGCATGTGAAACTGCATGCGAAACTGTAGTTTTGCCCGACAGTTTCACATGTCACAGTGCATGATAGTTTCGCAGTATGCGAAACTAGGTCCTGTATAAATATGTTTCTTTGTTGATCATTTTGTAACTCTTGAAAACCTAATGAAATATTACTGATTTGAGTTCACTATTGATTGTATATTGATTGGAGCTTATCTTTGATAACTTTGAGCATTGTTCTTATACATCTTATCAAATCTTATTGCAAATGGTTTTTGTTTGATTTGTGTTCACTTTTTTATTGTTACTTGGTCCCCAAGTTATTAGATATAGTGATAATTTTTGGATTCTTGTGGTAAATCATAATCAAAAGCACGTTTAAATGATCATCTGGACCAATAATATGGTATCCGAGCCATTGTGCTCTTGATTGTTTGTGCTTTTTGTTAGTTTTTGACATATTCATCTTCTCAATCATTTTGGAGCTGTTTTACGTTTGTCATCCATGGAAATCGATTGAAACAGGTGTGGTGTGAACTTGAGAAACTTGTGGAATCATCAGATTTCGAATTGGTGCTAATTTGAGTGAGGTTTGGTGATTTTTGGGTCATTTTTTGCAAAAGGAGGTTTTCAGATTTATTGGGCGAGTTTGTAGTTCTTCGTGCCAAACTATCTTGCGAAACTACCCAAATCAGAAGAACTTTGGTGCTTGTGTTCTCTTTGTGAATCTAGAACGAAAGTTCATCAGCTTGGTCAGTTTTCTAGCGAAACTACTGTCCATTTAACTTTGAACGAAAGTTCAATAGTTTCGCGCGAAATTGTAGTTGTAACTGCTGCCGAAACTATCTGCGAAACTATAGCCGAAAACTATCTATGAAATTCTTAGCCGAAACCATCTGCAAAACTACTTCCCCTTTTGCGAAAATATTGGTTTTTGATCTACTCAAATCACAATGACGACAAGTCTTACCCTTGCTGATCTTGAGAGTGTGGCACTAAACAAATCCCCTAAGTTAATCAATGGTGATAGCTTTGATGACTGGAAAAGATGTTTGAAGGCTTTCCTTCTGTACACTGATGACAACCAATGGGAATCAATTGTGAAAGGACCTCATGTTCCTGTTTCAATAGAAGACAATGTGACTATTCAAATTGCAGATCCGATAAAATATTCAGAGAGAGTTATCAAGTTGATTGATTGTGATCAAAAGGCATTTGGTGCTTTGACTCTATGTCTGTAAGCAAGATTTACAATAGATTTGGTGAATAGAAAAGTGCAAAGGCCATGTATGATGCCCTATGTGAATTCTATGATGGTAATGAAGAATAGGTCAAAGATAAAGCTGCTCAAGCTGAAAAGGAATTCCACTCTTTTGTCGGATACAAGAATAAGAATCTCACTGATCTCACCAATCGTTTTCTGTCCGTTACAAGCACATTGAAGAAGTACGATGAGAAGCTTTCAAACAATGAACAAGTGATAAAGCTATTGGATTCTTTACCACCTTAATGGAGTTTGCAAGTGAGGATGTTGAGGCAAGAAAGGGGATTTTTGGACTACAAGCTCATGGATATAATCAACAAGTTGAAGTCTTTTGAGTTAGATCTGAAACGAAGAACCAAGCAATGCTTCCATCTTAAGACTACTCATAAAATGCTGCTCTTATTTCATCCAATTAAGATTCACCAATACACATGTCAGCTTATAGTGGGATGACCGGTACTTCTGATAAGTCCACTTGAAATGGATCTACATCAAAAACATCAAATCTCCCATAAATTCCATCGGAGAGTATGGCATTGTTTCATTTTTTCATGCATAGTTACGAGTCTCTAGTGGCTGGTGAATTGAATGAAAGAGGAGTGACTACATAAGACATGTATTAGGTGGATCCTGATGATTTGGAAGAAGCTGATCTTCTGTGGCTGATGGCTATGATCACTCTATGAGCAAGAAGATTTATGCAGAGAACAGGAAGAAAGAATTTTGGAAATCAGAATGTGAAAGTTGGATTTGACAAATCAAAGCTTAGATGTTTCAACTACAAACAACTCGGGCATTTCAATAGAGAATGTCCATCTCCTATTGTCACAGAACTAGGAACGGGGGGTAATAGGGTAATTCCTATTTGTGATAAAGAAGAGAACAAGCAGAAGAAAGTAATAGCTCTTCTATCCAATTTTGACTGCAGTGCTTAGTTAGTCGAGACTGAAGAAGAAATCAATCATGCCTTGGTAGCTGGAATGGTAGAGGTGGTAAAAAGTGAAGTAGATAGAAGGAAGGAGAGTGAAGTGAAAGACAACATGAAGAAGGACTATCAGAAAGAGGAGAAAGAGAGTGAGATGAAAGAAATGATGAAGAATGATTATGAGAGAAAGGAGAAGGAAGAAGCCACAAAAGATGTGAGGAATGAGGAGTCAAGGAGTGACACAAGGGTCTGCAACTGTGAAAAGGCCCTAGCTACTGAGAAGAAGGCGATGGAGATTCCATAAGAAGTAATTCAAGATATGTATTCATCTGCTTGCAAAATTCGTTTATTTGGTATTTATAAAGTGAACAAACTATTAAAAGTAAATGAAGGGGAACTAAAAAGAATAAACGAGGAACTTAAAAAAATGAAGCAAAATATTTTGTTAAATTAATTAAAGTTTAAAAGAAAATGATCATTTGAAAATAACCCTTTATGAGAGAAACGTGAAAGTTAATACTTTGACAGAATTTGAGACTATTAAACTTAAAACAAAACTTGATAAATGAACAATTTCTAGAATGAAGCTAGAAGAACTCTATAGCAAATAAAGGGGAGCTAGAATTAAAATAGGGTTGGGTTGTGGTGAAACCACTTATGTTTATCCACCTCCTAGCATCATTTGCTATTCTCTAATGCCTACACCTCACCCTATAAATGATTTAATTGAAAAGGATACTAACAGTTTATTTGCAGATTTAGAAGAGGTGAATCATAAAGTGGTTCTGGAAGATTATGATTATGGAGGAAGTAGAGGTCTTGGAAGTTATAGTTCTAGTTCTTCTGATTTCAAAAAGTCTTTTGTAGACAATAGTTTTTACTAGTATAGATAGTAGCTTGGGTAGTTTAAATTCAAGTTGTTTTCATTCCAGAATGTCTGAATCAACTGCAGTTGATGTTTCAGGTGTTAATGAACAAGTTTGTGTTATCAGTAAAGGCCATGAAAATTCTTAAAAATCAAATTGCTTTGAAAAATTCATCTCTCTCCCCATCCCCACTTTCACTCCAATTTGAATTTCTAATCCAAATAAAGCGACATCCTCGCATGATTGTAAAATTCAAGAGATAAGAGAATCAATACACCCTGACAGTTAAATGTACTTGAAAAACAAATCACAGGAAGTGCACGTCACTTATAGTGATTGTGATTCTCTTATGTTTGAATATGAGGAAGAGATTATCATGGATCATGTTCCAATTCCAAATGATAAAAGAAAAGCTTTAAAATCTCGTTGTTTCAATTGTGAAAAAGATGATCACATTGTTAAGCACTGCCTGCAGGTTGTAAATAGAAATGTAGATAACAGATCTTTAGGAAATAGAATACAACATTTTGTTGATAGTTTCTTTTGTAAAAATTCATCTCCTCAAAGAACCAAACCAGTTAAGGTTTGGGTCCTACTGTCTAAATGATTTTCTTTAATCCATTTGCCAGGTTCATTGGAGAAGGACTATCAATAGCATTTAGCATGTTGATAGTGGATGTTACAGGCATATGATCGGAATGAAGGACCTTCTTACTTATTATCAGATAATAAACGGCGGATATGTTGCTTTTGTGGGTGATAATAAAGGAGGTAAAATGATAGGTCAAGATGAGGTAGCAAATGGTTCTTTAAACTTGGAGAAGGTAAATTTTGTTCCTGAATTGGCTTTCATTCTTCTAAGCGTTTCATAAATCTTTGATAAGAATATTCGTGTGCTTTTTAGGTCTAATAAATGTTTTTTTCTTAAGCCTGAATTTTTAGTTCACGATGATATTATGATTATGTGAGCTGCAAGGAAAAATGACACATATCTACTTGATATGAACTCTAAAGAATCAACTTCCACCATGACTTGTCTACTGTCAAAAGCTTCCTCTTCCTAGTCCTTTATGTGGCATAGACGTATAGGCCATGTGAATTTTAAAAATATTAATAAATTGGTTAAAAATAATCTTGTTAGAGGATTACCACAAAAGGATTTTTCTGTAATTGAAAAGTGCATGTCTTGTGCTAAAGGAAAACAGCACAAGAAATCACATAAGCTTAAACAAGAAAACTCCATTTCTAATCTTCTTAAGTTATTACATTTTGTTTTATTTGATCCCATAAGTGTGAAAAGTATCGCTAAGAAGTCTTACTGTCTTGTTGTAACAGATGATTTTTCAAGATACTCTTGGGTCCGGTTCCTGTCACACAAAGGGGAGACAACAAATGTTTTGCAGAAACTGATTCTGACCAAAGAGAACATCAGCAACAAGAAGGTTATGGTGATCAGAAGTGACAATGGAACAGAGTTTAGAAATCTGATCTTTGATTCATTCTGTGCAAGCAAAGGGATTCTTAGACAATTCAGCGTCGCACGAACATCTCAGCAGAACAGTGTTGCTTAAAGAAAGAATCGCACTCTCATTGAAGCAGCTAGGACTTTGCTCATAGAATCTAAACTTCCTATTATCTTATAGGCAGAAGCAGTCAGCTGTGCTTCATATGTTCTAAACAGAGTCCAAATCATGAAAGACAAGATGAAGACTCCATATGAACTTTTCACTAGTAAAAAACTTTGATTGACTTCTTTTATCCTTTTGGCTATTCATCACATTGTTAAACACTCAAGCTCAAAATGGAATGTTTGGAGTAGTGTCTGATGAATTTTACTTTGTCGGATATCTTCAACTCAAAAGGCTTATAGAGTATACAAAAAACGAACAAGAATTGTGCAAGAATCTTTCTATGTTGATTGGCAAGAGTCCAATGTTTCCAACGTTGGTTCTTATCCAGAATGGTTCTATAATTCAGACACTGTTTTCAATTCATTAAATCTACCATCTTTTCTTGACGATAACATTCCTTCATCAAGTGGTCAACTCTTTATTCTCGCTCAACCACAACCTCAACCACAACCAGAACCATAACTTCAACCTCATCCAAAACCACAACCTCAACCTCAACCTGAACCACAACCTTAACCTCAACCAGAACCACAACCTCAACCTCAACTAGAACCTCAACCTCAACCTGAACCTGAACACCAAATCCCTTCAACACCATCACAAATGTCACAAAATCCTCTTTCTAACCAACCATACACCTTACCGTCATACACCTCATAACCATCATCCCCACAACCCACTTCATCCAATTCCTCAACCCTTAACACTAACTTTAAAACCCTAAAAAACCACCCACAAGATTATATCATTGGATTAATACTTGATGGTGTCAGAACACGAAGCCAATCTGGGCTAATCAACGAATGTCTCTTTGCTTGATTTCTATCTCAAATTGTTCCTAAAAATGTCGCCATGGAACTTCAAGACCCAAGCTGGGTGGAGACAGTGCAATTAGAGCTCCAATAGTTTAAAGAGTTGAAGGTGTGGGAATTAGTTGATCTTCCTCCAAATAAGTATTCGATTGGTACAAAGTGGGTATTCAAGAACAAACCAGATGATCATGGGGTTGTGATAAGAAACAAATCAAGGCTGGTTGTTCAAGGATTTGCTCACGAGGAGGGGATTGACTACACTTAGGTGTTTGCTCCTATGGCACGGATTGAAGCCATTCGTATCTTTCTTGATCATGTAGCTCACAAAAGCTTCAAAGTTTTCCAGATGGACGTAAAGTATGCATTCTTGTATGGAGACATTGACAAAGAGATCTATGTTTGTCAACCACCAGTTTTCGAAGATCCATATTTTCCTGAGAAAATGTACAAATTGGATAAACCCTTATATGGATTACATCAAGCTCCTAGAATATGGTACAAAACCTTACACAGTATCTTCTCGGAAAAAGTTTCACACGAGGAACTATAGACATGACTTTGTTCATGAAGGAGGTTAGGAGATGTACTCATTATGCAAGTGTATGTTGACGACATCATCTTCGGATCAACAAATGAGAAGTTGTGTATAGAGTTTGAAGAAGTGATATAAGAACGCTTTGAAATGAGCATGATGGGGGAGATGTTCTTCTTATTAGGATTACAAATGGAAAAAAAGCCCGATGGAATTTTCATTCATCAAGAGAAATACATTCTGGAAATCCAATCAAAGTACAACATGAATGATGCTTCTCTAGAGCTTACTCCATTTTCTTCTCAAACCTGCTTAACTCCTGATGACAAGGGAAAGCCAGTCGATGCTCATCGTTATCACTCAATGATCGGATCATTAATGTATCTCACCGTGACTCGTCCAGATATTACATTTGTTGTGTGTTACTACACTCGATAATAAGCTAATCCAAAGGAATCTCATGAGAAAGCTGTTAAACGAATTTTCTGCTACATGAAGGGTTCTCCTTGATTGGATCTTTGTACCCAAAAGGAGGAAATTTTGATCTTCATGTGTACTCTAATAGCGATCATGGAGGTTGTAAGCTTGATAGAAAGTCAGTTGCAGGTGGATGTCAATATCTTGGGGATTGCCTTGTTTCATGGCAAAGAAAAAAGCAAACCACAGTTTCACTATCTATAGGCGAGGATGAGTATATTGCTGCTTAAAGTTGCCACTGTCAAGTACTGTGGATTCAACATCAAATGATGGATTACGGGATCAACTTTCTTCACAAATCGCTATTCTGCGATAATGAAGCGGCTGTTGGAATTGCCAAAAATCCAATTCATCATACCCGTACCAAGCACATTGAAACAAGAATCCATGCAATTCGTGATGCACACGAGAAGGGGTTTATAGATAATTTCCATTGACAACAAAAGTCAAAAGGCCGATATTTTCACAAAAACTTTTTATAAACCATGGTTTTATGAATTGATCAACATGTTGGATCTAATATCTTTTTAATGCAAACTCAGGCAATTATCTATAAATATCTAACAATTTTTGTGTTTAAACATAATAAAAAATAAAAAAATAAAAATAAATAATAAAAAATAAAGTTTTAATAATTCATGTACCACACTTCTTCCCCAAAGTATCTGTTGGACTATTTGAAGATGATACTTACCAAAACCTAAGTGCCAAATCTCATGATGATTACCAAAACCGACACGGTGAAGATATACTAAAGATATGATCAAAACGAAGAAAATTGACCAAAGTCAAACTTGGTCAAACTTGGTCAACCGTGGTCAAAGTCAGCAGTCAACATCAGCGGACGTCCCGAATGACGTCAGCACGGCAGTAACGCATCAGCAACAGAAGAATTTATCAGACTTATAACTATATTTGTGTAATCATTTGTGCTTAAATGTAATTTTTTCTTATTTTTGTAAAGAGTATAAATGACTAAGTGTAGTCATTTATACTCCAATATGAGAATAATCAAACATTGGAACAATCACAAACAATCCATAGCATTCACTAGAGAATTCAAGGTTGAGTGTGTGTGAGGGAGAAACCTCTTGCAAACTCCCTTGTAATTCTCTTGAAATCATACATATGAATGAATGAAATTTATATGAATATATGTTCTTGATTGTTCATCATTCATTCATCATCATACATTTCATCTTGCAATAGATCTTCACTTGAAATCATCAACGGGTTTATGAGATTGCGCATTACAAATTCAATGAAGGGCAACAATACGATTGTAATATTCGATCCACTAGCAGAATCGATGGTTTGCACAATTGGTATCAGAGCCTTGGCTCCTTGTTCTTCAAATTTTTCTCAAAAAATTTGAACCACAAATTTGATCTACAAATTGTTGTTGTTTTTGATAAAATCAAGCTACCATTAGCTTTTGATTTGTTATTTCATGAAGATCTACAAGTTTTCACATCAATTGAAGTTCATTTGAGCCATTAATTTGAAGATTTAAGCAAACTTGTTCTTCAAGTCTTCAAATGCTTATGAACGTGAAATTTTGATTTTGTTGTTGTTTGATCGAATTTAAGCTTCTAATAGCTTTAGTTTGTGATAACTAACACATCTACAAAGTTTCATATCAATTGAACATCCACAACACTTGAATTTGAAGATTTTTAAAAATTTTGTGTTCTTGAGAAAAGTTCACTGTTCTTAAGAAAAAATCATCAAAAATCACGAATCTGATGTTGATTAGCTGAAATTGATAGTGGTTTTAGCTTAGAAACATCAAATCTAAGGTTTGTTTATCATTCACCACATCCAAATCATACATTTTGAACATTGATTCTTAGATTTGGGTTTTTGTTCTTCATTGTGTTCTTCATGGGTTCATCATTCAAACCCGAGTTTAGATGATGATTATATATAATTGATTGTTGTTCTAGCTTAGAATCACTTATCTACAGCTATTATAAACTTTAATTTTACCCAATTTCATCAGAAATCCAAGAATCAAAAGTTTATTCATTCAAGAACATGAAGTTTGACTTTTTCAGAGTCAAACTATTTTGAAATCTGAAAATCAACCTAATCTATGATTTGATTCAGATTTGATACATTTGTTCATAATACAATCATTCACAATCATTCAAGAATCTATGAAACTTCAATTTGTGAATTTGAAAGTGAAATTTCATTCATAATCAATGTTTACAAAGAATACACAAATTACACTTGAATTTGATTTTTTTGACTAAGTGTTCTATCATCCACAGCTGATGTACAAATTCCACAGCTGATGTTCTAATTCCATAGCTGACAATCTTCATCATTTTTGCAACCAAGTGTCCACAGCTGATGTATTACATCCACAGCTGATGCACATATCTCATAGCTGACAAACATCCATTTTGTCTAAGGAATTTTGTCTAAGTGTTCATAACTGATGACCAAACACATCCACAACTGATGTGTTAACACTCACAAATGATGTGATAATCTTTTCAGCTTACATTTCAATTCAAAGCAGATAAGCAGAAGTCTGTGCACACCCATTCACCTACCATCAAACACCATACACCACACACATATCACCAACACAATCAAACTGCCAAAAAAAAAATAACACATCCACAGCGGATGTGTTAACTCCACAGCGGACATTGGTCCAAATCTATAAAGTTTTAACTTCACAGCAGACGTGTAGTTAACATTCATCATCACGTAGCGCATGAGCAAAATTGGTGCATAGCGGACAATTAGACTTGAAACAGACAGCGCACAAATAACTT
Source organism: Flaveria sonorensis (assembly GCA_025506505.1). Taxonomy (NCBI): domain Eukaryota; kingdom Viridiplantae; phylum Streptophyta; class Magnoliopsida; order Asterales; family Asteraceae; genus Flaveria; species Flaveria sonorensis. The sequence continues at coordinate 34,817,779 of CM046427.1, forward strand.
GAAACATACGGCAGACATTCAACCTGAATTTACAGCGGACGGCCAAAATTTGTGTCCACAGCGGACACATAGTTTTTGATTCCACAGCGGACAAGGACCTGAATCCACAGTGGATGAGTTACATCGGTCTACAGCGTACGAATGATTTGGTCCACAGCGGAAAGTGAATCAAAATTTCAGACCAAACTAACCTCTAGTCAACCGCAACCATGACTGTCAACCGAAATCCCTTGTCGTCCCTCAATTAAGATCGAAGAAAACCTCAAATCTTCGGTTGACCGAACACCCAAATCACCTCGATCGATCGAACACCTAATCACCACTGCCGACCGACACCAAACACAAGTTGTCTTCGAACAAGCACCGCAATTCCACCATCGATTACGGTTCATCTATAACCACCGACCGCAACCATACCTTCAATTGATCCCATCGGTTTGAACACCAATCGACCACCGGCTACATCCATCGAAAACCCCAAAAGACTGAAATTGTTGGTCGATTTGTGTAGGAGATTGTTAATTTGTGTTCACCGATATGAGAGTGTCTGGAGTTCAAGTACGAGAGCAGGAAGCATCGGGAGAGTTTGAGTGTTTGGAATTTCCAATTTTGACTTATGTTCTTATTTTGACCGCAACATATAAATAGCCTTTTTAAAATATATATTTTTTTTAAACAAACAAATTATAACTTCGGAAGTTTTTCAAAATATATCAAACAAATCAAAATATCTCAACTGACAAATTTTTAAAAGTTTGTTCTCGGAAGATATTGATTTTTCAAAGTTTTCAACTTGACTAATTTTAACACTTGTTCTCGGAAGATTTTAAAGAAGTTAAAATATTTGAAATCAAGTCACAAAATCATTTAAATTTTAATTAATTAGATCCAAATTTTATTACTTTTTAATTAAGCTTGATTAGTATTAATTGAGCTTATATAAATTGTAATCGAACAAAGTTAAGTCTTTTATTAGGCCGATCTAATTAAATTGAGTTTTGACGTTCTTTGGATTCAATTAAAGTTTATATTGATTTTGATTTAAAACACAAAACAAATTTTCAAATCATTTTTGTTTTTAAACAAAATGGAAAATTTAACATCATTCACTAACACTCGTGTTTCAAGAAACCGAGCTATCTTTCTTGCTGCAGGTAGAAAGAGGTTTCAAGAATTCAAACAAAGCAAACCAAGCTGCAAACAACCAAATAACAGCAGCAAATCAAACAATGGTTGCAATCAACCAAACAACAGCAGCAAATCAAATAAAAGCTGCAAACAACCAAACATCAGCAACACATCAAAAAATATTTCATTGTTTAACAACACAAACATACAGTTGTACATCAGTCACATTGAAAAAGAACTGATGCACTTACATTTTTGTGATCTTGGAAACTCAAATAACACATTGTCTAATGATTTGGTAAAATGTAGGTTAGAGATGGAACAATCTCAAAGAAATGATCAAGCACAAATCAAGACATTGAATCAACAAAACATCAGTTTATCTCAAGAGATGAACCAGTTGCAAGACAAAATGGTTCAACAACAAATCAAACTTGAAGAGTTAACTGCTGAGCTTGCAAAAGCCACAAACATCAACAACACAAACATTCCTCCATTGCTTGAAATTCCTAAAGACAGAAAGATCAATCTATGTTCATCAGCATGCATGGATAACATACAGGCATATCGGAAATATTGCAACAGTATATCATACATGATAAAGGAGGAAAGAGCTTCACATGCAGAGGAACTACAAACTTCTGCAATCAAATCAGTTCACTAGAGAAAGAAGTTGATAAATTACTTAAAGAAAATCACAAGTTGAATACTCAATCAACTGAACTCTCAGTGAAATTAACAAACACAAAGGCTGAAGTTGAAGCCAAAATATCAGAAGCAAATACAACCAAAACAATCAATAACTTGCAACATTACATTGAGTGTCTAAATCAAGCAATCACAACAGAAAAGGCTACAAATGCAGAATTGAAGATACAACATAAAGCCTTTGAAGATAAAAGCAATTCTCTTCTCAAGGATGTAGACAAACTTCTTGGAGAAAGTTTTAGTCTTCAAGCTCAAGTTACAAGACTCACTGAGTCTCTAACAAAGACAAAAACGGATCATGCATCAACAGAAGTTGAACTTGAAAATTTAAAGATGACTGCCAGCAAGTTGGAAGAACTACTTAATGCACAAAGAGATCAAAAGAAGAGTGCTGGAACTACATACCATGTTGTTCCTCCACCTTACAATGATAACTACATAGAAATGCCAACTTCAATGACAAGTCCAGTCAAAGAAGATTCAAAGATGCATGATCATCATCAAACAGACAAACCATCCACTATCACACAAATCACTTCTCCTGAGACATCACCAAAGCTGTACCTCAAACCAAAATCACCACAGAATGAATTCTTTTATTCTTGTGATGATCAAGATGGAGATCTTGCAAGTGATGATAGTGATGAAGAAATCAATCAACCAAACAAACAAACATTGACATGTATTAATCATGTCATTGAAGAAATCATTCCAAAACAAACACAGCCATAGAAATCCAAAGCAGCAAAGCCTGACAACAATCAAAAGGCTATGGTTCTCAATGAGAATTTCAAACCAGCAGGATTTCTTGAACCAAAATTGCCTAAGGCTGAATTAAAGGCAAAGATTAAGATGGAGTTAAAGAACAAACAGAAGCCTATGGTACAAGAAATTAAAGAACAAGTCAAGAGGAAGAAGACCAGATCTAAAAGAAAGAAGAAAAGTCAGACCAAGTCTTCTAATCCTGATCCAAACCAACCATCAACCTCAAAGGCTACATTAGAAACTCCAAAACAATAACCAATTCTCTATGAGACATGTAATTCAGATTCACACAACACTTCAGAGTGTAAAAACATTGAGAGTGATACATATATATCTCCTCACAAGAGAAAGCAACACAAACAAAAAAGACAAAAAGTCTATGAAGTTCCAATCAAATCCAACTTCATCATTCAAGCCTAAGGGAAGAAGATCCAGACCTACTCCTTACTGCTTAAATTGTGACATGGAGAATCATACCACTTCAGAGTGTTTATACAACAACTCTCCAACATCACAACATAGAAGAGGTCAACGATCTTATCATACATCAGAGTCATACTCACCAAGATCAGAGCATGAGTACTACAAGAGACATCATAGCTACTCTTCTCCTCGATCATATGGACATGGGTATGATTTTAAACATTATGATATTTATGATTGTTGGGCACCAAGACATTATCCTAGGTCATACACACAACATAAGTATGACAAATATAGGAATAATACTTGGAATAATAGATATCATAGAAGATCATATCCATCAAAATATTATAATCATAATTATAATTCTTATGATGAATATGATCACATGCCCAGAAGAAACAAACATGATCAAGGACATAGATCCTTTGCTCAACCTCCACAAAACTTTCAAAAGCAAACTAGATTTTCTAAACGAACCAAAAGATTTTCAAAAGTCAAACAAACTCCTTTTGTTAAACAAACTAAAGTTGAGTCAGTTGGTTTAAAAACAAACAATGTTGGAGAAAGAAAACAATTTTAGGAGGTGAATATGATACATCATCAGATAAGGCAAAATCATACACATACGATCATGTCACATATAAAAATGCAAATGGAGTGCTCAGGATAGTAATGGCCTGGGTTGAAATATCTAACTGATTTGCTAGTGTGATAGGGATAGTTATGGAGGCCTGCCAACCCAAGAAAAGTTAGCAGTGGCTGATCCTTTCCCATGACAAGAACATTCTTCTTGCTCATGATGTTTATGATGCAACTGAGCCAAATGGAGTAGAAATTAACCAAGATTCATTGCAGGACATCAATCATTCAGAGAAACTATGATGGCAATGTAAGAAACAACCAATGTTTCATTCTATCTGCTTAGTCTGAATACATTGTTACATGGAGTAACTGTTGATTATCTCTATTGAATTGGTAACACATATGCCATTTCTTTATTTTCTCAAAAATCAAAATCCTAAAAATTAGAAAATCAAGAAAAATCCAAAAATATTTCTATTGAATCTTCCTGCATTTACATGAGAAATGATAATACACTCATCTACTATCTTCTGCATCTATTTTTCAAATCAATAAAGACTGACAAGACTCTGTTTGATATGTCAGTAGGCTCAGCTTGGATTGAAGATAATCATATTTGTGATGAACTAACTCAATATGCATTGTGGACCAAAACCATCTTTGGGTATTGGTAAGCAATGACTTTTCCAAGTGTTTGCCTGTGTGGTTACCTAAACACACCATGCGAAAATGGTTTATAAATTTCTCATTGATAAAAGCATATGTTTCTCCTTTGTTGTATGAAAATATAGACCTGGAGTAAACATGAGGACAACTTCTGTTGTGCTGAGCATAGACCTAGTTGTCCTTGCACTAAAAGTGTTGAAGCTAAAAAGAATCCCAATGTGGATCAAAGCTAAAAGAATCCCAATGATGATCAACTTCCAATATGAAGTATAAAAGAATCTCAATGCGGATCAAATATAAAAGAACCCCAAAGTGGATCAAATCATGAGAATTTATACTCTAAGTAGCCTGGTTCAAGTTGTGATAAAGTGCCACCTTGCATTTCATGAGAAGGGTTATTCTTCAATACTTTTGAGTGTGGGGTACTCAATTAGCATATCTAATCAAACCTAAACATGATAAATATCACAAAGTGTTAAAAATAGATCCTTGCATGAGTTTAAGCGGACAAACATACTTACAATCAACTTTGTTCTTTGTCTATGTCTATTCCAAACCTTAAACATTCTTAGATGTAGAGGATTTTGGATTAGTATGATCTTATTACAGTTGAAGGATTCATGCTTGTAAATATCTTAATTTAAAAAAAAATCTAAAATACCAAAAAGATTTGTCATTTTTAGTATTTTCTTAGTTTTGGCAGATTTACATGTGTTATTGATTTAGGAGTGAAACTTCCATGCAATACCTCTACCGAGAGGATTTAGACTTTTGTAGGTGATGAATTGCATGACATGCCTGAGTTTCTTATTAAGTTCAAGATGTCAAGAGAACACTCCTGCTTCCTTCAAAGATCTACTGCCAGTTGCTGAGAACTAAGAATCCTCCTCTTGGTGTCTCATACACAAAAGTTCCTAACCCTCCAAAGCTTTTGTTAAGGGAGAGTATATTTCAAGTCTGAAGAATTTTTGATGCTTCTCCTTCACTTCTGAAGTTGAGATAAGGCTGCTGATATTTCTACCTGTGCAATCCATAGTGTATGCACATGGGTGCATTTTCAAGTCTTAAAAAACAAGACTAGAAGATCAAGCTGATGAAACATCCATCAAGTGACGAACCAAAGTCTTTATATGCCAAAACAAAGTCCTTTTCTCAATGCCTTTTATGAAGCTTCTAAGAAGATGCTACCAAAAAGGGGGAGAAGACTGCACTTCAAGACTACACGTCAATTAACATCCAAGGTTTTGATAATCATGAGGTTTTGGCAGCATCATCTTATGAGAAGTATTGTTGGACTATTTGAAGATGATACTTACCAAAACCTAAGTGCCAAATCTCATGATGATTACCAAAACCGACACGGTGAAGATATGCTAAAGATATGATCAAAACGAAGAAAATTGACCAAAGTCAAACTTGGTCAAACTTGGTCAACCGTGGTCAAAGTTGTTGGACCAAAAGAACCAATGAGCCTGATCAGAAAAACCTTTAAGTCCCACAGACATTATAACAACTGAAGTAGTCTACAAAAGCTGAAGACATCAACTGATAACAAGGTCTGAAGACAAAGTCTGAAGTGAAAGAGCTGAAGGCAAAGTCTGAAGTGAAAGAGCTGAAGACAAAGTCTGAAGTGAAAGAGCTGAAGACAAAGTCTGAAGTAAAAGAACTGAAGACAAAGTCTGAAGACAAAAGCTGAAGACAAAGACTGAAGACCAAGTTTCAGATGTTGTCACAACAGCTGAAGAAGACCTCTTCAGTAGTTGTGATGGTTTCCTTTCAGTAGTTGTATTTTCTTTTCTGTACTTGTAGTTTCAGTAGTTTAATGTTTCTTCGTGTACTTAGCATACTCTGAGATGTTCCCAGTTGTTGTGAACATTCTCAGTAGTTTGCTTACTTTCAGTAGTTTGTAATAATTCTGTTAGACGTCACTATCAAGTGACATCAGCAGACGTCAAATTCCTTTATATAAGGAATGCTGACCTAATTGTAATCGGTGCAGCTTAGAAAAACCTAGTAGCCGCCATACCGTAGCATGTGTGCATGAATGTTATTATCCCTTTTGCAGAAAACCCTATTTCTATATAACCGTGTACTGTTCCATTGAATATCTATTGTGTTCTTGCAATATTTGTCTAATTCTTGTTCTAATTCCGCTGCGATTCAATTCTAATTGATCAAACTTAGATTGCTGATCCTGACAAATGGTATCAGAGCTGGTTAATCATTGATCGGTTAACAATTGATCATTGAAACTGCTATGTCGATATCTAAAGTTTGATCGAATTAGCATATTTGCAAGAATTGGTTATAGAGATTGATTTTCTGCTGCTTCTGGTTATTCTGTTTGAGTTTCTTCTTGGTTCATATTGAGTTTGTTGTGTTTTTGTGCTAAATCCGTTGAAACTGATTGTTTTGGTTTGAATCTGAGAATGACTACTCCTTCTAATGACCCTCACAATACTGGCTCCTCAACCAAGCCTCCGATGCTGGTTAGGAGTGAGTATAACATATGGCAACGAAGAATGCTCCATCACCTGTCTGTTAACAGTTCAGGGTGTGGACATCTGTGGTTCATCGTCCACACAAGCCTATGGTGAATAATCCGGAGACCAACCAAATGGTTCCAAAGAAGAAGGAGCAATACTCAGATGAAGATCGTAAACTGTTTGAGATTGATGCTAAAGCCCATGGAATTCTGGCCATGGCACTGCCGAATGAAATCTATTCTGGGCTAATGCATCATGAACTGCTCATGACCTCTGGAATGCTTTGAAGGAACAATTTGGAGGAACTGATGAGGTCTTACCAAACAATAGAGAAATCCTCGCCCAACAATATGAGACACTCTCTTATAGGAAGGGTGAGACACTGACTCAACAGTTTGAGCGTTTCTCCTGCTTGATCTCTGAGCTGAAAATGGTCAAGCATGAGTATACTAACAGCCAGATGAATAACAGATTCCTCAGATCACTGCCTGAGAGATGGGACACACACACCATTGTCCTACGCTCCAGTGCAAATCTGGATAGCCTATCTCTCACCCAACTCCATGGGAAACTGCTTACATTTAAAAAAGAGATAGAGCAGAAAAGGAAACTGGCATCATCAGGAAAGCTCTCTGATGACTTTGTACCAGGTAACACTGCCTTGGTCGGTCATGAGTCAGAATATACTGGATCAGAAAGTCATTATGATGAGCATATAGATTTCTCTTCAAACAGTTCTGATCATGCATTTGTTAGTGTTGACAGTCATTCTGGGTGTAATAGTGATAATTTATGCTTTATCATGGATGATTTGCAGGGTATTACTGATGATGATTTAGAAGAGATGGATATTTTGAGCCAAATGGCCCTGATCAATATCAGATCTCAAAAGTTCTACAAGAGAACTGGTAGGAAATTTCCAGGACTCTCTGGCAAAACCAAAGTTGGTTTTGACAAGAGTAAGTTGAGGTGCCACAAATGCCACAGGCTTGGGCACTTTGCAAGAGAGTGTAGATCAACTGGATCTAAATCCTCTGCACCCTTTGTGACCTTTCCAAGCAATAGTTCACAAAGCAAAGGGCAACATCCTGCTAGTTCTGGTCATCACTCACAACCTCAATCTCCTGCATACTTTGTCCCTCAGGGTCCAATGCCATATCCTTATCCCTGCTATTACATGCCACAGCCAAATCCAGTTCATGTCCCTATAGCACAACAACCTCAAGCCCTACCTGAGCCTCAACCATCTCCATCACAATCTCAACCTCATCACAACTTCTTCACACCAGGAGTTGTTGACTGGAGCAGCTTACCAGATGATCTTTCTGGTTTCAATGAGCAATTATCTGCTGGTGCTGGTCAACATGGTGGTGAACATCCTTTGGGAATCTTGCTCTCATGGCCCTGGAGTCTACTGAGGGTTCCTGCTCAGATGCTTCATCTTCACAGGTAACCCAGGTATCTTCTGAGGCTAAAGCCAAGTTATGTTCTGAATCATGCATAGTTGCCTTTGTCTCTATTAGAGAGGCAAATGTAGCTTTAATCAATCAAAATCTTGAGCTTGAGAAAACTATTTCCAAAAGAAAAGATGAGTATGTGTCTACACTTAATGACCAAGATGATGAGATTTACAAGCTTAAATGCCAACTTAATGATGAAAAGGCTAAGGTAGAGGTCATACTCGAGAACCACAGAAGTCTCAAAGAGACACTTGCAGCTACCCAAGTTGAGTGTGACCGCTGGGTAACATCCTGCAAGGGATTTGAAATGCTTCTCAGCAAGCAAACAGCTTCAAATGTGAGTTTGGAATAGGTTACAATCATACTGCACCACCTACTGATTTTACTTTAAAATCAATAGTAAAATCTGAAGGTGAAAGTAATTTCCAAACCACATCATCATGTGATTCATCCTCAAATGATAATACAAAATTAGAGGATGAAGTCAGTGTTAAGATCTCAGCAAATCAATTGCCTGATGGTTTAAATGCTGATAACACATGAAGCTGAGAAATCAGATGTTGTTCCTCAAAGTACTCCAAGTACTGAAGGGCAAGTCACAACATCGAAAAAGCATTTCAAATCTGATGAAATAAAAGGATTAACAACTGCTGAGGAATCTATCATACGGTCTTACAGGACGGATAGAGAACAGCTGAAGAACAAGTCTTCAGTTGTTACCGATCCTTCAGTACTTAACACAAGTACTGAAAGGAGGAAAGTACTGAAGATCACACCTTCAGTAGTTTCCACTTCAGCAGTTGATCAATCCAAGATGAAGAATAAGCCATGTGAAATATGTGGTAAATTCAATCATCTATCTGATGAATGCTGGTACAAAAAGGGTTCCAAACTCAACAGAGATATGCTCATTAAAGAAGAGATAAATAAAATGAAAATGAGCTTGAAACCAAGTTTTACCACAGTCATCTCAAACTGATAAACCCAAGGCTCACCAAAATCCAAAAGAAGGATGGGGTTTATCAGAAAATAGCTGATAGTGTTCCTCATGATAAACATCAGACGAAGTCTGTGAATTTCAAGAAGGAGGAAATGGTGGGTCACAGGAAATCATCAAAAACAAGTACTGATGTGTCAAATGAGCTGAAGGCTTTGCAACAAATCAGACACAACTTGTTATGATGGTTCAGCATTTGTTGGGGAGAGTAACCAACTAGATGCACCTGTGATCAAATCACTAAAAAGGAAATCCAAGCCCAAATCTAAGAATTCCATTCAGCACCATCTCCCCTTCATCAGTTGTTAATCATGAGAAACAAGTTATGGTTAAATCGGTTGATGAAAAAAGACCCCAAAACCAAAAAGGTTTGGGTCTCTAAAGCTAACTAGTTCTTATGATAATGCAGGGTTCTTCAGCATGCCGAAGAAGCATCTGGTATGTAGACAGGAGGATCTATGCGTATGACTGGGAGCAGTTCTCTTCTTAATGACTACTCTCAGGAAAGAAGGGATTTGTCTCATTTGGAAATGATGCTAAGGGTTACATCATCGGGAAAGGATTTGTGTCAATGGAGAAATCAGATTTGATGATGTTAACCATGTGGAGAATCTCAGTATAATCTACTGAGTGTCAGTCAGATGTGTGATAAGGGCATGTTGCACTTTTCACAAGCCAGAACTGCCGGATTCTGTCTTCCAAGTTTCTGAGGCTGATTGACAGGTATTGGATGAACATACTCTCCTGAAGGCCACACACGATAGGAAGAGTATATGCCTTGGATTTGTCAAAGAAGATTGCATTAAAAGGTCATCCTTGCCTGTTCTCCAAGGCCTCTCCTCAGAATCTAAACTGTGGCATAGAAGGCTGGGTTATGTTAATCTCAAAAACATGAATCAGCTGATCCAAATAGTTTAGTGAGAGGTCTACCAATAAAGGAGTTCCTCTGTGATGAAATGCACTGCTTGTTAAAAGGAAAACACACAAAGTCTCATTCCCTCCTATAGAAGAACCAAAGTCCACTGCCTGCTTGCAATTACTGCACATGGATCTCTTTGGTCCTGTGAGAGTAATGAGCATGGCAAAGAAGAAATACTGTCTGGTAATTGTGGATATTTACTCCAGATTTGTATGGACCTTCTTCTTGCATTCAAAGGATGAGGCTGCTCAGACAATTATTAACTTTGTGTTGTATGTTGAGAAGCAGTATTCCCTATCAGTTAAGTGTATAAGAAGTGATAATGGAACTGAATTTTAGAAACCATACACTTGATGATTTCTATCTTTCAAAAGGAATCAAGAGGCAGTATAGCATCCCAAGGACTCCAGAACAAATGGAGTAGTGGAGAGAAAGAACAGGACCCTAATTGAAGCTGCAGGTCCATGTTGGCTGACTCTGGTTTGCCACTGACCTTTTGGGCTGAAGCTGTCAACACAGCATGCTATGTGCAAAATAGAGCTTTAGTGAATCAGAGGTGATGAAGACTCCTTATGAAGTTCTACATCATTTGGCTCCTCTAATTTCATTCTTCAGAGCATTTGGGTGTCCGTGTTACATTCTCAACACAAAGGATCACTCCAAAAGTTTGATTCTAAGGTGGATGCAGGGTATTTTGTTGGGTATCATCCACTTGCAAGGCTTACAGAGTGGTTCAACTGCAGAACAAAGATGGTTGAAGAAACCTTGCATGTGAAGTTCAATGAATCTCCTAAGCACAAAATCCCACAAAACCCGTGTGGAGTTGTTTGATCTGGACATACTGCAATATGTTCCTTATCAGCCTCCAGCTGTTGCAGATCATGTGAATTCATCACCTCTGCAGCTAGTCATCCATCTGGTGGTACTGATGGTGATGATGATCACAGTACTCACCTATTCAAGTTTAGTGATCAACTGCCTGAGTCTACTAAACTTGATGTTCCTGTAGCTTCAGTAGCATCATCCACACAAATGCTGATAGATTTCTGAATCCTCTACTTCATTTGACCTGCCATCTAACACTTGGTTTCAAGAATCTGGATCAACATCTGTTGCTGCTGAGCGTGATACAAAACACTTGCACAGATCTCATAGTGTACCAAGAGCTGAAGAATCACCCAACGTCTCAATCATTGGTGATATCAATGCTGGTGTCTCAACTAGAATCAATTGTCCCCTTCTGCTTCTATGCTCTCTTCTCAGTCAGCAAGAGCCAAAGAACTATCATATTGCATTAAGGACAATGGATGGGTTGATGCCATGCAGCTTGAGCTTCTTCAGTTCAAAAAGCAGCAGTGTGGGAACTGGTACCTCTCTACCCCCAGGTAAGTGTGCAATAGGCAACTAAATGGGTGTTTAGGAATAAAACAGATGAAAAATGGGCAAATTGTCAAGAAAAAGGCCAGACTGGTTGTCCAGGGGTTTTCACAAGAAGAAGTATTGATTATGTTGAAACCTTTGCCCCTGTTGCCAACTGGAGGCAATTAGATGGTTCTTAGCCTATGCTGCATTCCATAATCTAAAGTTTTTCAAATGGATGTC